>JAZHRO010000065.1:1456666-2913333 GCA_037157565.1 Thalassia testudinum
GTTGTCGCTTCGGGGTGCAGTAGTCCTTGAAGAACTTAGCGACGGTAGGGATGTGATCTATTGCATTGAGGAGAGGGACCTGAATGTGAACCTCTTCGAACATAGATTTCAGGTCCTCAAAATTCTGCATATCCTTTTTCCAGACTAAATCTTATGTCAGAGCCTCAGAGAAAGGGACGAGAATCTCAGCGTTAATTGGTCTTTTGCCCTTGTCTACAGTAGGTGGATCCTAAGAAGAAGATGGCCAACCATCCTACGATAGAGGGCATGAAAAATCATGACCTACCTACCCAGGCAGTGGGTCTTGTGTAGTCTTCCCACTCCTCAAAGTGACAGCCTTTGCAACGGCATACCATCCCTAAGGTGGCGGAGAAGTGGAAGGGGTAGAATAGGCAGGATTTTGCAGTAACGGTGGCTGACTCTATCTATAACCAGGTGGTGCAGGAAGCGTTTGTAACACAGCATGTGCCTGTCCCTGTTGTGCCTGGAACCTAAGCGGGGCACCTTGGTTCTGCACATATCTTGGGTTAGGGACAGGTTGGGAGGGCAAGGCTCCCTGTGATCTATACTCTTGCAGCAGCTGATTCTGCATATTCTGTATGCTCTGTATATGATCAGCCATATCCTTCATAATCTGTAAATTATCATGAGTCGATTTCCGTATTGACTCTTGCAATTCCTATTTAATGACTCCAAAGGGTCAGCCCACTTTGGAGGGTAATTGGTAGCTTGGTGCAGCAGCTGATAAATAGAGCATGATTATTGCTGAGATGGGAATGGCTGCTGTCTCAGGTAAGTGTTTTGCGCATTCCCGTATTGTCTGGTATGGTAGTGTGGATCTTGATTTGGTCTCTGTGAGTTACCAGACTAGGAAAAATTAAGATGCTGGTGCTAACCAGGATTATATGTCTCCGAATACGGGTTATTACGCCCGTAACCTTGGATAGCATTGACATCTTCATAGGCCGAAGATGTTTGAGACGCATATTTATCAAAGGAATATACACTAGAATCATCATGGGGTGCATACCCTTGATTATATGCTGCCAGATCTAGATTATTCATGGGTTCCTGATATGCAAGATGCCGAGAAGGTGGAGAAGATCCATCCTGAGTGAGCAGATGTACTCGAGTAGGAGGGGCTCAAGATGCAAAGAAGAGTGGGATGCAACTGAATTGTAATCGACTTTCTACGACATTCGTTAAGCAACCACAATAAATCACTGTTGATGGGTTTTTGTCCCTGGCAATGATGCCAAAAATATGAAGGCACACGACTAGTTCACACTAAAAAGTGATTTTAAATGTTGTTGTTGTAATATATGTCATAAATACAAATGGTTGTCGCATTAATGTTATTTATATACTTAATTTTTACTAGTTTATTCCAGGTCGTTCACTAGGAGGTAGTTATTGATATACATCACTCTCTAAGTCCAAAAACATTTTTTAATTCAAAAATGTTGATTTTATTTACAAAAATGAATGAATCAATTAATGAATAAAAGAATTTGATTAATCATGTACAAAAGAATGAATTAAAACATTTAACAATGCTTGAAAACAAATTTACACACGCAAGCATTAAAAACTATATACAACTACTCTATTTGAATTATTTACAACTAATATAGTTAATACCTAAGTATAGGTGACAGAGATATTTTTGCTTATTTGTGAAGATGATGGCAATAAAAAGATATGTTGTTGTAGTTGTGTGGTGGAAAATCTCTCAATCAAAGATTAAAATAGATATTAATTTAAACCACGATAAAAATGTCGCATCCACGGGGAGGTACGAACCGAATAAACTTACAAATGTTTCCACATTAATCTTAATTCCATAGAAAAATGCTTCGCAAAATTATTCCTTAAATGAGTTTCTTGTTCCAAGCAATTCTTTCATTGGATAAAATAATAAAAGATGAGAGAGTTAAAGGATATTGCATGCAATTAACGCCTCAAAAATTAGGATAAACACCCTAATAAATATTCCCTCACTTCATGATTATCTTAGTCATGAGAGGCAAAGAGAGCTTGCAGGCAGCAAAAACATATCTCAAAGAATAGAGAGAACAAGGAGGGCCAGAGAGCAAAACCACCTAAACTAATCAAATATAATGTTTGGCAATGGCACAAAATGTAAAAATAAATTCAACCTGAAACAGAGCATTTCCCTTCTCTCCTCTTCACGCGTGTGGAGTGGTCGCTGGCTGGCTGGAGCTCGATGGCGATGCTTGGGAGAGAGACTGTCACGATGGCGGTGGCTGTTTAGCTAGTGGTCGCTAGACGTGGCTACAGCACATGGATGACCGACAACGTGGAGGGCATGGTTAGCGGCGAAGGAGTTCGTGGCTCGACGTGTGAGGTGCATGTGTGGTGGCAATCAGCGAGGAAAAGGCCAGTGAGTTGCATGGAGATCCCTGGTGGCGTTGGAGGGAGAGATCTGGTAGCTGGAGATTGGCGGTAGCATGGACGGCATGTCTACTTCTTTGGGTTCTTTTGTGGGAGTTGTAGGGGAACGGTGGATGAAGAAGAGAAAGAAGAAGAAAAAGAAGAAGAAGAAGGGTAGGTGGTGGCTATGGTGAGGGCACGGCAGATGGTGATGGTGGCTGTGGATTTTGTTGGTGGTCTACAGCTGGAGGTGGTGGTGGTCGGGCTCATTTTGCGTGTTAGAAATGGGGCTTACAAGTAACCTGTCGTCGTAGTTACAAAACAAGTCCGTCATATAAAATTTATACTCAAACTCCAAGGGAGTCTCGGGTCGAACACAGGGAGGTGACGTTTACTTTAACTTGAAAACCGCGCTTCGATTTGTTTCTTTTTTGTATTTTCGGGTTTTGTTATTTTTGGTGTATTTTTGTAAGAAGAAAACAAGCAAACAAATCACAAGATAGAGACGGAACAAAAATGATATAGATATCAATTCAATGTCTATTACAATCAACTATGAAAGCATAAAAAGAGAGGAGGGTGAGAGGAAATCTTCCGAAACGGCTATTCGGCGAGACACGACGCCTGGCAGAGCTCGGACGAAGGAGGTGAGGAGTGGTACGACGGAGGTGAGATGCAGGTGGACGTTGGGTAGAGGAGAGCTTCGGCTTGGCTCCGGAATGGAGGTGAGAAGGCGGAGGTGATCTGCTACTGAAATGGAGGTGGGAGGAAGACTCTAAGGCAACCTATGAATGGGGATGGGAGGATAGACGAATATTTGATGAGGTAGAGGTTTGCTACACTAATAGGAGCCTTGGGAGCTTGAGAACAAGCTCTAATGGAGCGTTGGTATGCTTGCTAGAGCTTGGGAGTAGGTGGGAGTAGAGTAGGTAGAGATGGCTTGGAAGGGAGGGGGTGTAGGCCCTTTTATAGTGGAGGAGAAGAGGCAAAAATCGCATCTAGGTTTTTACTGACGCCCATAAACGTCGCTGCAGCTGTCGCTGAAGATCTGCCCTTCAATTCCTCTTGCTACCGTGCACGAGCCTTTAGTGACAGCTGCAAGCATCACTAAAGGCCCTCATAACTGCTGCTGAAGATCCGCGCGTCGCCCTACTAGCATGCGCTATGCCCATCGCGCACTGCACGCTTCACGCGCCTATGTTCCCCCGTGCTGTGTGCGAGCGAGCGCGTTGGCATGCGCTGCGCTGCTGCTACGCGCTCGTGCCTATGCATGCGCTGGCTGAGGCACCCTTCAATTGCAGATTTGGGACCCGCGAGTCTCAAACCCGCATTCCCTCTTTACGAACCAGTGCTCCCACCACTGCGCCAGATCTCATTTTGTGTCGTGAAGAGGATTTTGTGTAGGTGATTCCCAGCTGTTGGATCTTGATCCAACGGCTAGGTTTCATGGCGCGAATGATGAAGGAAGTGGGTGGTGGTTGCTGGCCAATGATGGGCAGCTTGGATGGTGCCACGTGGCGCCATCTAGGCCATCCGTCTTCTTCTTGTAGAGGGTGCCACGGTGCTCAGGTTGGGATGATTCCCACGATACCGGACTACGATCGTCGCTCCGGATCCATCCGTATGGTCTAATTTTCCATCCAAAACCCGTATGGATGTCACATTGCCCCCTAGCTGCTGATCTTCCTCGAGCTTCATGTGATGCTATGGGACTCCGATTTGGATGATTTCAGAGGTGTTAGACTCTTATCGTCGTCCTGATCAGATCCGTATGGTTTAATCGTCCATCTGAGGCCCTGAAATAAATCCTCTCCTCTCCTGACCATAAAAGGACCTAATTAATCCAAAATATATACAACTATTCTAAATGCAGAATGATGCATGCTATGCAATATTTATAACATGATGTGCAATGCTAAGCTTAGGAACTATCACAAATAAGCATTTTACGATGAATTTATATGTGTTTATCATACCCCCATGCTTACTTTTTACTAGTCCCTAGCAAAATCAACCTAGATGCTATGTATAATAGTAGAATCAGGATTCGATTATTTAGATAAAATTCGTCGATTCCTTTAGAAAATCTCAACCCCAAGACTTACAAAGACTCAACAATGCCCAGCTGTCTGCCAAAATGCAGACCGTCCAAGCCCTCACCTTATTTGAACACAAAAAAATTTGCTCGTTTTTCTTCATTTCTAATTTTTTTTTATTTTTTTTGAGTTTGAGAGTTTTAGGATAACTTTTTACGGCTACCCGACCCGCCCAAGACTCGAGAAGGACTCTAAGTGCTAAGAATCTTGTGAAGATGGTGAAAGACTCACTAGACGGCCGTTGAAACGGACTTTGGGTTTTTACGACCCTAGGTGACCTTGCCTAAAGGTTTATCTTTATGATCGGTAGCTTTCTCCCTGCTTTTATTTATGGGGTCAACATAAGGGCGAACCCAGAGTATATCTTCTCGGTTATTTCTACTTCCTCGCTTCTTTCCTAAGTGTTTTGGGAATTATTGTACATTTTTTGTGAGTTGGGTTCTGGACAACCGGCCGATAAGCTGTTACCACCAACAACTTGCCAACCATACTCGTGCGGTGAAGTATGGTTTTGTTTTTTTTTTTTTTCTTTTTCTTTGTTTATTTTTATTTTATAAAGTAGGTGGCTTCCCTGATCTAAGATTTACCTAAAGGCAGTACAATGAAAATGGTCTTGTGACTAAGCTCTAGACAACCGGCCAATGAGCTGTTACCACCGACAACTTGCCAGCCATATGACCCTAGATAGTTCATTAGCTACCCAATTTTCAAAGAAATCGTCGAAAAGTGAGTCAGTGCGAAAAAAATGTGTGTAGATGCTTAGGCTTAAAGTCCCCCCAAATCAGAGGGCGGGTTGATAAGTCGTATACTTATCATCCCAATTTATTAGCCAAATTAAAAATGAATTTGAATTGGCGAGGACTCGAGACTAACTCCACATTCGAGTGGACACCCGGGCTAATTAAGCCCGAAGACCTGAATAGTCTAAGTGTTTATGTTTAGGTCCTCTCATATCATTTCCTAAAGTTAATAACTTCCAAATGCCTAAGTTCTCTTTTCCTAATTTCTTTTTCTTTATCTTTTTCAAATTTTTTTAAATAAGAAACTAAAAGAAATTCTATGGAGAAACTAAAAGAAATTCTACAGAGTTAACAAAATGATTTCAGGAATTGATTATCCACCCCCCCATGCCCAAATGATGCAATGTCCTCATTGTACAAATAAGGACATGAAAAGGCAGAGTAAACAAAATATCACCTGAATATTGTGAGGAATCTGATCACTCCGTAGAGAATGTAAAATATAAACACGTGCTAAATTTAATCCCTTCAGTTAGGCATAATATACACACAAAGAAGAAATTGAGAATTCACAAGTGTGGGTTAGAATCAAAATCAAAAGATTAATCCTCCGACCGGGTAGCAGAAGATGTCCACAAACGTGGACCAGATTATGGTGCAGACCTATGCCCCACAGTCGAGTGGTTCTCAAGTTCTGGATGAAAATCACCCAAAATCGAAGGTTATTGTGCTTGTGAGGCCGGGCCTGCGGTTTGGTGGTGTGCAATCCAAGACCAAAGTGTCGGACAACAGGTTGATCAGATTCATTAAAATCAGATGTTTGCTTATAGTTCAGCTTAGGAAGATAGTCAATTATTCCAAGCTTAGGTCGCAGTGAAAAATATCGTAAGGGTCCTGATAGAAGGTAGGTGGTTTCAGGTCAATAGGTACCCTTAGATCTAAAATCATAGTTCCCTTAAAAGTACCTTTCCAGATTTTCATTTCCAACTTCCTGTCCTCTAAAATCATTATTTCCGGGACCTCCAAATTGTTGTACACCCCATCTAAAGTACCCAAGTCCAATAATTGCGGTTTAATCAGGATTGACTTGGGTTTGGTAATCTCAAGAATATCATAATTCAGCTCTTCGGAGTGTGGTTGAGGAATGGGGCTACTAATTGAGTCGTCAGGCATCGGATCCTCCAAGTTAGCCCCAACCGAATCAGAATCTTCAATAGTTGGGCTATCAAATTGGTCGTCATACTCCTCGAGCCCGTATGTCTCACTAAGATCATTCTCCTCAAGCTTAAGTGAGACTTCACTAAGAGATTCCTCACCCTTAGAATCAAAGAATTCATGATCCTCATTTGTATATGTCTCATCATCATAAGTCATTTCATCATCCAAGGAGACATATTTTTCTTTGTTTCCTGGCTTGGGGATCTCAGGTGAATCAATTGGTTCATCCTCAATGGGTTGCTCTAGCCCAACTTGGTCATCTCTGGTCTCAGAAAATGTATCCCCCCCGACAGGCGCCTAAGCGGGTACAGACATTGGCTCTCCTGAAGGGGGTTCATCTTGAGAATCATCCCAATATTTGACTAGGGCAACCACCAATTTCATCCTCAACCTTGATAATTTCCTAAGAAGAAACTCACCCAGGTCCCTATCCTCAACATGTTGGAGCAGATCCAATGAAGTGCTATTCAGCTTATCAATCATTTTTATCATGGGCTCCAAGGCTTCAGTGCATGGTGTTGGCTGAGTTTCTAAAGATTGGATGATGTTCCTCATGTTAGTAAACACCCTGTCTTGGACTTGGTTCATCTAAATCGATTGGTTTGGTTCAGATTTGCGTGGTTTTGGGTTAAATCTAGAGGAATTAAGATATCGAGGTTCTTGGGTCCCTCCTTGAAAGTAGGTCATTTTAGGTTGTTCAAAGGATGGTGGCGACCTATATTTAGTGGAATACTGGGGAGGGTAGGTGTTATAATCATTATATCCTTCCTGATTGTAGATCAAGTTGGTTTAGTCATCAAAGTATGGAGATCCATAATCATTGTAGTTCTGGGAAGGATAGTAATCATAGTCTTGTTGTCCAGGGTTAGGCCCTGGACACTGAGGTCTAGATTCATATCCCCAATCAAAGTTATCCCAGCTAGTGGATGGGTAATTACAAGTCAAGTCGGGATAGTAATCATCTTAGGGATAAGTGGCGGTAGGAGGATAAGATTGGAAATGTGTGAAAGATGTGGAAGGATACATTATAGAGTAAGAGGGAAATCAGAAGAGAGAAAGGGGCCCTGCAATACAATCAACCAAGGCTGTCCTTATGTGGGTAGCCTAAAGACCTACAAACTCCCAGGACCCGTTTTGAGATTATAAACAATTTGGTCTACTTTTATCTAGTCAATCCAACTAGTTAGAAGGAGGGGCTGGGGAGAAGGTCTTCCTTTGGCTTACACCTCCGGTTCCTAGGTACCCCATAGCCGTGGTCATTTGACACTACTCCCCTAGCTAGACATCAGATGGACCAGCAAAAGCAGATTAATCGAAAAAAAAATCTCAGTCAGAGCCTCGAAGAGCGAATCAATCCTTAAGGCCAACATCTACTCGATTTTAATTAGGCTTGGGATGATTGTGCTCTTGGAATGTAAAGGGCCCTTTAGATGGGTTGTACCCTTAATGATTGATTCAAACGTGTGTGTGTGTGTGCACAACCAGGGTTTACAAACAAGGTTATTTGATGATGTGCCTTTTAGGGTTCAACCTTGTTTAGTAGCTTTAGGGTTTAATTCTTAGGTTTGTTCAATCAGGTTTCAATGGAACACTCCAGATTTTGAAAGCACTAATGATGATATATTCCTTTAAAAATCATAAATAAAATGTAGAGTGCCTAGTTCAGCCCTAAAAATCAACCCTAAGAGGTAAGCTACTGATAAATCACTTTTATCTTAAGTGGTGCGGCCCAAACAGTTCAATCATTTGACCTATTGCACCACTTAGTTAAGGCACACAGAAATGTTTGACCTATTTAGATTTCCACTCGCTTATTTATGTGCTGAATTAAGTGTATCGGGTCCACAGGTTAGATTCCCGGTTAAGTGGTAGAATCGATGTGATTGTGCGCCTTAGGGTGAGAAGTTGTGGGTGTTAAGGTGTGTCTCTTTCAGAAAATCCCACAATCAGATAACACTTTTTATTATTTTTTTTTATGTGGATGGTGAGGGATGTGGAGGTGGCAAACAAACAACCAAATCTATCTTAGGGTTTATAAAAAAGCACCTAAGTTGATTTGGGTCTGAGTTATTAGTGTGGTGAAATAAACTAGTGGGTGGGGAAGTGTAGGGGACACTTACAAAACACTCTACCTGCACTTTTCTCTGGTCTACTACACTTGGATCTCCATGCTAGGGTATCTGCAAGACAGTAGATCAAAGACAAGCGGGGTTAGTGCTATGTAAATGCAAAGAAGCGCAGAAAACAATAAAGTAAATTTCGTTGCCTCCTCGGCAATGGTGCCAAAATGGTCGGGCTCGTTTTGAGTGTTAGAAATTTGGGTTACAAGTAACCCGTCGTCGTAGTTGCAAAACAAGTCGATCAGATAAAATTTATACCAAAACTTAAAGGGAGTCCTGCGTCGAACACAGGGAGGCGACGTTTACTTTAACTTGAAAATCGCGCTTCGATTTGTTTCTTTTTGGTATTTTTGGGTTTTTTTATTTTTGTTGTATTTTTGTAAGAAGAAAACAAGCAAACAAATCACAAGATAGAGATGGAACAAAAATGATATAGATATCACTTCAATGTCTATTACAATCAACTATGAAAGCATAAAAAGAGAGGAGGGTGAGAGGAAATCTCCCGAAACGGCTATTCAGAGAGACACGACGCTTGGCAGAGCTCGGACGAAGGAGGTGAGGAGCGGTACGACGGAGGTGAGATGCAGGTGGACGTCGGGTAGAGGAGAGCTTCGGCTTGGCTCCGGAATGGAGGTGAGAAGGCAGAGTTGATCTGCTACCGGAATGGAGGTGGGAGGAAGACTCCAAGGCAACCTATGAATGGGGATGGGAGGATGGATGAATATTTGGTGAGGCAGAGGTTTGCTACACTAATAGGAGCCTTGGGAGCTTGAGAACAAGCTCTAATGGAGCGTTGGTATGCTTGCTAGAGCTTGGGAGTAGGTGGGAGTAGAGTAGGTAGAGATGGCTTCAAAGGGAGGGGGAGTAGGTCCTTTTATAGTGGAGGAGGAGAGGCAAAAATCGCCTCTGGGTCTTTACTGATGTCCATAAACGTCGTTGCAGCTGTCGCTGAAGATCCTCCCTTCAATTCCTCTTGCTGGCACGCACGAGCCTTTAGTGACAGTTGCAAGCGTCACTAAAGGCCCTCATAACTGTTGCTGAAGATCCACGCATCACCCTGCTAGCATGTGCTGTGCGCATCGCGTGCCTGTGTCCCCCCGCACCGAGCGCGAGCGAGCGCGCTGGCATGCGCTGCGCTGCTGCTACGCGTGCACGCCTGTGCATGCGCTGGCTGGGGCAACCTTCAATTGCAGATTTGGGGCCCGTGGTCTCAAACCTGCGTTCCCTCTTTACGAACTAGCGCTCCCACCGCTGCACCAGATCTCGTTTTGTGTCGTGAAGAGGATTTTGTGCAGGCGATTCCCAGCCATTGGATCTTGATCCAACGATTAGGTTTCATGGCACGGATGATGAAGGAAGTGGGTGGTGGTTGCTGGCTAGTGATGGGCGGCCTGGATGGCGCCACGTGGCACCATCTAGGTCGTCCATCTTCTTCTTGTAGAGGGTGCCATGGTGCTCAGATTGGGATGATTCCCGCGATGCTGGACTACGATCGTCGCTCCGGATCCATCCATATGGTCGAATTTTCTATCCGAAACTCGTATGGATGTCGCATTGCCCCTTGGCTGCTAATCTTCCTCGAGCTTCATGTGATGCTACGGGACTCAAATCTGGACGATTTCAAAGGCGTTAGACTCCGATAGTCGTCCCGATCAGATCCGTATGGTCTAATAGTCCATCCGAGGCCCTGAAATAAATCCTCTCCTCTCCTGACCATAAAAGGGACCTAATTAACCCAAAATATATACAACTATTCTAAATGCAAAATGATGCATGCTATGCAATATTTATAACATGATATGCAATGCTAAGCCTAGGAACTATCACAAATAAGCACTTTACGATGAATTTATACATGTTTATCAGTGGGGTGTAGATGGGTGGCTGTAGTGGTGATGGTTGAAGGTGATGGGTGGCTGTAGTGGTGATGGTTGAAGGTGATGGGTGGCTGTAGTGGTGGCCGCATGCTGTCACTTTGCAACCGACGAGAGGAAGAAGGACAAAGGTAGGTGTGTGGAGACCACGGTGCACACTGAGAGGGTCACAATGCACACTGAGAGGGCCACAGTGCGCACTGCTTCCATGGAGAAGGCGACAGGAAGAAGATGGAAAGCGAGGATGAAGATGATCAGGTGTGTTGGAGCGACCTCTTTTAAAAATCCCCCGTCTATTTCTCTGCGGCCACCAACTTCAACCACTCGGTGGAGATCACTAGTGGTTGGAATGGTGGATAAGTTCTGTCAATATTCATCAAACGTCCGACAAAAAATCAGATGTCTTAAAAAATGTAGACCTCAGGGGGGTCTACGATGGTAGTTTTCAAACATCTGATCTGAGCTCCAGACGTCTTATAGAAGCAAAATGGACTTCTAACCCTTGCACCTAGCCTGCATTCAACAAATAGACCATATCATATGTTATTAAATGTAAAATTTACGTATAAAATTATATGCGGACTAAGGTGAATTGCCATTTAACTCCTACTTACTTAACAATTAAGTTCAACTAATTAAAGATTACTTTGGCAAAATAATGGTCTACAGAAGTGGACTTATCAATAGGTATAAAAATAGTTAATAATATTTACTATGCTAAATCATTATAACATACTAATATCTATAGTAACATATGTAATATATACAATAACATATATAAGTGTCACTAAAACCTTAGTAAAATTATATACATAACATAAGGTAAAATACTTATCTTTATTGGCATATACAGTGATAGATGAAGTTGTCACTAAAGTCCATAATGTTATATATATACATATAAGAGCTCAAACAACATTAGTACTCTATATACACTATATCTATATTATTACAGTATACATTATATTATATTATTTATATACGTATACAGTATATATTATATACTTATATATATACTTGTATATAAACGCACACACACATATATACACACAGCTAACACACACACCTCATAGACAACTCACGCACATAACACACACAACACACTAAGGCACAAGCACAAGGAGTCTCAGCAGTTAGCCAAATTTCAACTTCACTCTCCTCTCTCGCTTCTCAGCCGGCTCAAACCCGCTAGGTTCAACTCAACTGGTTAGAAAATTGATTTAGTGGACGGGCAGCTTTTTCGAGGGATACACATCACCCATTTCTGGGTGGGACCAGGCCTCTACTAGGGCCACCCTATTTCATTATTAGGTGCATTATATCTGCTTTAATGCTCGTGATTGGGCCCACACATAGTGCATAGCCCCCGGTCCAGTGCATCGCATCCATACTCATATGCTCATGTCATGTAAGAGGAGAGATAAAGAGAGTAATGGTAATGTTCGCGCTCAACGCTTGTCGACTTGTGAGCCTAATGCAGAGAAAACATATAAGGCAGTGCATTTGCTTTAGAGTTATCGATGTGGGACAAAACAAAGCACTCGATTGGCGATGCTGCCCGCACAGAGCTGTTTTGATGTGGTTAATTTGGTTCTCTATTTGAGGGTCATAATTTATTTTAAATTAAAAATAAATTATAGGTTTATAAAGCCCTTACATAGGACTACATAATTATGTAGTTAGTTTATTAAATAATTAAATTAGCTAAAGTCTACAGTTTTACAAGTTAAATTAGAGTTTAATTTACTTTTTAAAGAGTAAATTAGTTAATTAATTGTCAAATTGTCTTTGTATAGTGTTAATCTACATGATAAATTATTTATTCCATATTTTTATGATATTTTATAAGCTTTATTTTAATTTATTTAGATTTAAATACATGTTTTAAATAGTTATACATATAAATAAACTATAAATACTATAATACAGTATAAATATAGTTTAAATAGGTTGAAAATACTTATTATAATATAATATAAGTATAAAATATAAATTATCTCAGTATTAGCTTAATTTACTAATTTATTTTATTTTAACTTAGTAAATTAATTATTTACTGTATATATATAATTAAATTACATTACAGGTATTATGGTACATAATACATATATAATACATATGCACATATTAGGTACAGACATGTACATTTGAATATGTTTATATAATTACTTAGTTATTTTATAATTAAGTTATATAAATTAATATAAAATAATACAATAAGATTATATATACAATAATCTATCCTAAATACTTAATTTACTACATAGAATACATATATAAGTTATTTATAGATATTTTATACATATTATACGATATAGCTTAGGTTTAAGTTATATATACAAGTATATACATAGTATACATGGTATTTTTGGGAGTTTTTAGGGTTTTTCTGATTTTTTTGGGTTTTATAGGTATAGTAGAGATAGGGGACGAGAAAGAAAGAGAGAGATGAGAGATAGAAAGTTGTTTTCGTTGATTTTGAAGTTTGGCTCTTTTATTAAGTTTCAAGGTATACTAAATCGTCGGTTGGTATGTTCTACCAAGTAGGGGGTTCAAAATGCTTTGAAACTTGGCATACATCTAAAAATATACCTTATCTTGACTAGAACAGGTTTATTTTATTTTTTTTGAATTTTTAAAATATTTTTATTTATTTACAAAATTCAACGATGTAAGGCCTCAAAGGGTGTTTTCAGAGGGAACCTAAGGCCTTAAAAACCTTTCTAGTGGTTGGGAATGCAGTTTAAACACATCAAAACACTCAGCACACTACATGAAACATGTATAAGTAATTAAACTTGATTTTTTGCTGTGATTTCATTAAAATTTCAAGTTTTGGATAGATTTTCACATGCAAATAGCTGACAAAGAAATTTAAGTAGGATAACAAACAATCCAACTTGAATTTCAGTTAATTAAATGTACAGGAATGCTTGTACAAGGTATACATAGCACTACACAATAGGTCAACTCCTTACGACTCCAATTCCAAACTTAATTCCATTCTGACAGATCAGCTAAATCAACCAAAAAGCGGCTAATCTGCTGCACATGACAGCAGTTGAAACTCAACAGCAACAGCTGCTGAATTACATCCAAAATCAGGTGCTTCTTGCTATCCAGATGTCTTATATTTCAAATAAGGCCTTTATTGCTCTTTCAGTAGCAACAGCTGCTGCTTTATTCTCTGAAAACCAGGCTAGATTAGACCTAAGAAGGTTTGATCTAAGGCACATGAATGCACAAACACATCTGGTAGATCAAATCTGCCCAAAATCCTTTTAAAATTATAAATGAAGATCTAAAAATCCATTTATGAGCAACAATTTATAGAACTCTGATTTGATTTTCACTTCACACTATAGATTGTGAACATGAAAATCAAATCAAGACTTCAAATCTTTGTGAAAATTGTTCCAAATCCTCATTAAGATCCTTCTGATTTTAGTTAGATTTTTGTTATTAGATTGGAATCAATTTTGCATTGTAAAACAAATATTGCCCAGATAGGGCTTTTAATATAAAATGTCATTGTGAATGGATCACTTTGAGCTCCTAAACACTATAAATCAGTGTTTATGATCTTGAGTGATCCTAGAAAGACCATTAGATCCTTGCTTAGGCCTTCAATCACTTCATATGATTCTCATTGGCCCAAACTACCTAAGCACCAAAAAATTCAGAATCTGACATCGAATAAAGCACAATGAATATGATCTCTGAAAACTTAATCAAATAAGTTTAAACTAGCTACAATGCTTCATATCAAACTCATAAAAACCAATTTAATCGATTAAATCCAAATATATTGCAATTAGCTCAAAACTCATTCAATCAACTATCAAAAACCATCTCAATAAAATCAGTCAATTTTGCTCGATTCAAATCAAGGGGAGGGCATCAATGGGAATGTGGGCTAAATGGAATGCCCTCAATTTGTCGTTTGAGTGATTCAACAAATCTGAAAGCTAATGAGCTTCAAATATGTTAAGTGCTCTCGTGAGTGGGGGAATGATGAAAAGAATGTAACCATGAGTGAACGTGTACTGTGAAGTGAAGAGGGAGAAGAATGGACATGTGGATGGCAGTAAGTTCGTCTCCTTTGATCTGAATTGATCAGAGGAGGTGAGGAATTATCCTAATCTACTCCTAAGCTAAACTACAACATCCATGAATTCCATCATCTAATCTACTCCTAAGCTAATCTAAATTACACTAACTACACTAAAACTAATCTAGAAAGCAGGAAAACTACTCTACAAAAGAATTAAATCCTAACTAATCAAAGGAATGGGACCTTTGGGTCTCCACTCAGTGGATGGAGAGGAAGAAGAGAGGGAGGAGATGCTCCAACGGATGGAAAACTCGCTAGTGGAGTTCTGGGTTGCCCTCAGGTGCTATGATGTCCTTAGCGGCAAGGAAAGTCAGAGAGGAAGGTGGACCTTCACCGCCAGTGGCAATGAAATAGAGATAGTATGAAGAGAGGAGCTGGAGTGGATGAATGACTGGCTCAAGGGATGTAGGAGGGAGTCGATCCCTTGTGCCCGAGCTTAGGGAGCTCCTTAAGTAGTCAAGATAGTGAATCAGAGCACCACTATGGTGCGATTAGGCACTTATGTCTTAGGCGATGGAGATGGGAAGAAGAGCGCGTGCGAAGTCCAAATCAAAATGCGGCCGTTGGATGGGATTTGGGGCAAGAGGTGACCGCACGCATCGAAGCGTACGAAGTTTCGATTGGATCTAGGCCCAAGATCGTGAGATCTAGGATGGATGGCTGCGATCGGGTGAGTTCATGAGGCTACAGTAGACCATACACAGCATTAGGTGTATTGGAAGAATTATGGAGAAGCCCTTATGGGCAAAGGGGTAGAATTTTTGCAGCGAGCCCATAAGTGGCAAGAAAGGTATCAGACTCTACCATAAGTGTTACAAAGGGGTTTCTGCTGGCTATCAAACCAGTCCCTGGAGGTTTTTAATTGAATGTTATGTATATGACCTAAGGACCTAAGTGAAAAACTATTAATGTAAGGTCCTAATGATGACCAAATGCAACCAAGTTTTTATTTAAGCTTAATTAAACATTAAGGAAGTTAATTTTACTTTTGATTTGAACTTTTGGACTCAAATGTTTGTTCAATTTGCAATTGGATTATCATTTTATAATAATGAGTGGAATGCCTCATTAATGACCTAATTTCGCATTTTTAGCACAAATTTGATGTTTTAGGTCTTTTTTATTATTCCCCACACTTAACCATTTTCATGTGTTAATTCAGTAGTGTTTAACCTAGTTTCTAGCTTAACTTGGGCATTTTAGCTATGATGAGCCACACCTCATCAAATTGCCAGGAAATCCATGTTGAGCGTGAATCACTTCATCGAGCTTCTTGTCAAGTAGATCCACCTTATCCAGCTTCTTGGCAATAATGTCCATATCAGTTCGAGCAGATTCGACGTGAGCTTCATGGACACTAACTCGTTGCTGTCCAAGTCACTAGAATTGGTTCATAGATGCGGCATTCATCGAGTTCTCTGCTAGGGACTCGAACAGTTCGAATGCGCTGTTCTCATCCTTTGCGAGGAAATTCCCGCCACTAGATGCATTGGCTAGGTACCAATGTGTGTAATCCAGCCCATGGTAAAAGACTTGTGAAAGGTGTTATCTGGGTACACCATGGTGTGGGAATTTCCTGAGAAGATCGTGAAACTATACATGCGTCATGCAATTTCTCCCTTGGTCCTTGGGAGAAAGACGTAATTACACGCCTCATCACATTTGTTCAACCAATTGGGAAGAACTTTTGGAGGAATTCATGACATAATTCCACCCAGGTTCTAATTGGCCTCTCGATGGTCTTGAACTAATAAGAAGCTTTATCCTTGAGAGAGAAGGGGAAAAGCCTCATGAGAACAATCCCTATATCAACATTTCTAGGTCGAACTGATTCTGCAATTTGACTCAGACCCTTGATGTGCTGGAAGGGATCCTCATTCTAGTTTCCATGAAAATGAGTTTGAATTAAACTTATTATGTTCGGCTTCAACTCGAATGCATCTCCGCCAGCGGGAATCCAGACTTGAGGTGCCAAAATCGTAGCTGCCGGATCATAGAAGTCCCACAGTTGTTCTCCACGTGGTGGATGTTGCATTCTATCTAGGGTGGTGAGAATCCTATAAATACTCTACTCATATCTTTGTTCTGATTCCTCGACCCTGGCTTCCAGATGAGCCATTGGGTCAAGATTTTTGGGGCCTTGACCAGGTCCAGGACCAGGATTAGCCATCTCAGCTAATTGAGAGGAGGATGAGGGTGGGGAAGAAGGGTTGGGTGAAAGTCTCCTTTGCTACCTCGATTTTGGTTCCTAAGGTCCAACAAATTTAGGTCCTAAAGACCTTCTTCCTTGCATACACCAACAACAAGGGTTGGTGTAGTTAAGCCAAACAAGGCTAAGGCCTTGTTAATCATATTGGTCCTTTAGCATCAAATGACTAGTTTTTTTGTTCAGGTTCAAATTATTGAAGAAGATTTGCCGAGAAACTGATTGAAAATGATCCCTGCTTCTTAAGCTAACTCGGCAAATCTTTTTACAAGGGGACTAAGAGGAAGGTTCTTCCTTCGGCTTTCGCCTTTGGTTCCTTTATAACCCTTAGACGTGGTCCTTTAACACTACGCCATAGGCTTAGCCACCAGTTTTAGCAAAAGAGGTTGAGACCACCCAATAGTTAAAGGACAAATGTGGGTTATTAAGATATTTTTACAAATTTTTTTAACCTTTTTCTTCAATGCGTGTGTGGTGAGTGGTCCACAAGGTGACTTGACTCACCGACTAATCATTGGATTCAATTGAGTCCAGGCTAGTTCAATGTAGTCCTAGGATTCATGCACTTCCAAGTTTTTTTTTTTCAAGCAGCAAACCACAAATCAAAGAAATCCTCTTCTCAGATAAAATTGGAATCTAAATAATTTAAAAATTGGCAATAATATTCTTTTCCAACAAGCTTTTCATATAATATATTTTTAGAACTTTTATTGTCTCAAATCAATTTACATGAATTTTTAACTAATAGAGGGTCAGATCTAAGATTTTGACCCTGAGTTGGTTTTTCTTTTTGAAAAAGTATAAAATGTGATCCAAAAATTTGGAAAAAATATGAGAATGAAAGATAAATTGATTACCTTTTAAACCCCACCATTTTTAGGTCAATTAGATTTGTGTACTATTCGAAATTAGTTTTTGAAGTTGAGAAAAATCTGGATTTCGGTCTATCTGACCCTTGTGTACTCCATGAATTTTCAAAAATTTCAAAAGTTGAATTTTTTCTCAGGAATGGTGGCATTGGAAAGATAACTTGAAAATATAGTTCTTGCACGGATTTCAAAATGTTTCAACTAGTAGAAACATGGGAAAAAAATTTTAGATTAGCATTAAATTTCTGGCTGAGTTTCTAAAAATAGCAATTTTTTTTACAAACTAAATTTTTTTCTTTTCTCTTTTAAGGCAAAGTAAATCCTAACTACCTAACAAGTAAATCCTAATTAATTTATTTTTTAAAATAACTCCTATCCTAACCAAATCCTAATCTAAAATCCTACTAAGATAGTCGTGTGCACCTAATTGTCTTCGCTTGCACTCTATCCATGCGTGGATCCTCGTTTCACACCTACACACCAAAGAGAAATACACTAAATTAGGTATTAAATCAAGAATCACCGTGCATCCCCGACAACGATGCCAATTTGTTTGGTATAATCGCTTTTAAAGGTGATTGAGATCCAACGATCGTGAGCGCATGACCCTTAAATCAGAAACGCGACCAGAGAGCGAGCATAGCATAGAGGTTAAGGCGCTTCGTTACAGATGGACGCATGTTTGAGTCTCGCCTTCGCATTCCTTCCTCGTGCGCACAAGCTCAATTCAGCCATCCCGATCAAACGCCAACAGCCCAAATCATCACATCGGATGAGCACACAATTCCACGCCCGGTTGCACACACGATCAGATGCGCTCAATGCGTGCTCGTGAGCGATCTGGAGTGTGCTATCATGATCCAACGACTCACAAGGTGGCCATGTCGCGCGATGCTTGGTGAGCGCTACTCAACAGCTAAAGGCCGATTGACGGCCACGTGGTGCAGCATGGGCGCTTGGATCAGAGGTGAACGGTGGAGATTGAAAGTTGGCTTCAGCAATGCTTGCTTTCAGTGACGCACATAATCGTCACTAAAGGCCCTATATTAAATTCTAAGCTTGGAAAAAGACCTTTATGCCCCCCATTCCTGTAGTTTCGCCCTACCAGGAGAGATGACGTAATAATTGCGGAAATAAATAATAAACAATCTCACAAAATGCAATCACACAAAAGGCACAAAGATTTTTAGGTGGAAACCCAAACCGGGTGAAAACCACCACCTAACCCTCTCGAGTTAGGATTTTCCGATCAACCAAGTTGATCAAATCCACTAAACCGAATCACTTTAAAACGAGGGTGATTCAACCTCAATTACAACCACGTTACTTAAACGAGGGTAGCGTACCTCAACCCCTTCTCTCCACGAGAAGGATTTTGTCCCACGAAGGAGACAGGAATTCGCAAAGCGAATACCCAACCAAATAACAAAGATAAAACAAGTAATCCTATAGACCCAACAAAGTAATATTTAACCTAAGCTTCTATAGGAAATAGGATGCTTCCCTTTGAAAGGAGTGCGTCGACGACGCGGATGCGTGTGCCACGCGACGGCGCAACGTCGCTCTCGTGAACAACGGCGGGAGAGCGGGTGCGCAAAGCTTGATGCTCTCTAGAGAATGGAACTAGAGCTTGGAGAGCAAGGGCTTCTCTTGGACACAAAAGAGTGGAACTAAGTTGCTTAGGTGTGTCTTGTGTTTCTAGGTGTGTTTATCTTTCTTGGTGTTTATTTGTGTTGCAAAGGCTCCCCTCTATTTATAGAAGCCTTAGGAAGGCTTTGGAAGGCTTGGAAAAGCTTCCATAGCCGTTGGGTACAAAGCCCAAGTGAATCAGCCCGAAATCAGGAACAATCATTGCACTGACAGGCTAATCAGACGTCTAATTATGGCATCAGACGTCTAATTATGGCATCAGACGTCTGGAAGTTCACTTTAAGACGTCTGATTTCAAGGTCAGATGTCTGATTTTGGGCGGGTCTCTTCCTGACTTGAATCAGATCTAAATAGGGTTTTTGTGCAAGTCCATCAGACGACATACAGGACGTCTGGAAACCTACTTTTTCGTGGGAATGGATTTCCAAACGTTGCAACAGCTAGAAAATCTCTGAGAAGAGATTTTGGGTCAGTCGAGGCAAAACGATCAATTATCAGATGTCTGGAAAGTCCTATAGACGTCTGATAAGGCTCTAACGGTCACATTCTTGACTGTTCGCTAAGCCAGCCAACGATCCACTAATTGGACGTCTGGCAAAGTCATCAGACGTCTCCTAAGACGTCTGGTCTAAGGTCTGGACGTCTGATTTTATCAGATAGAACTAACTATATCCAACCTAATAATTATTAGACGTCTGAATCAACAGTCAGACGTCTTAAAACACTTTATCAGACGTCTGATTTGGGAATTAGACGTCTGGAAGCTCTGTTTGAACCCTATATTGGTTTTCTAAGTATTTTACAGAAAACCTAAGTATCCTAGGGTTGTGCAGGTGTTCCTAGGACCACTGTTAGGGTACTTTGAGGCTCTTTAACATAATATTCTAAGGAAATAAAAAGAGCAAGCAAAATAAAGATAAAAGTATATGAAAGGATTAAACAAAATTCTATCCTATTCTTCTTGTCCTTCCATCTTCAATTTAGCGCTCCTCGCGAATCTCCTCTGTTCTCCATCAAGCTCCTCCAATCCGTCTTGGATGCGAGCTCGAATTCCGTCTAAACATGTCTACATTTGCAATTGACCTGAAATCTAAGACTCAAAGTGCAAATGTTAAATAACACGTATTTGTTATCATCAAAACAAATGATCGTGGTGCTCTAGCACCAACAATTCCTACAACTATAAAAGGCCTACCCCTCCCACATATTTTCTCATCCATTCTCTTCTTCTCTCACCTCTTCTAAAGGCGTACGAGCTGGTCCTATACCCGGGATGCTCTATTAGAGCTAGAGTAAAATAATTTTCCTATCTTCTCACCCCCTTCATAGAGCATCCTATGGTTGTCCTCTCACTGCTGTTTGGGAGGTGGATCCTACCACGATGTCACCCTACTTCATCCTCCATCCTCTAGCTCCGTTCTCCCTTGTCCAGCATCTCATCCCATTATTTGGGTGCTCCTTCAACGTGGCTCGTCCTCCAAGCAGTTGTCGAGGAGGATTTTCTCATCCTTCACTTTTTATTGCTTTGTAGTGTAGATTTCCAACTTTCTAGTGTAGCACGTAGATGTAATGGACATGATTCTATCACTATGAAACATTTGTTTATTCTCTCCCTATTTTCCCTTTATTTGTAGTATTCTGTCTCTCTCTTCTATTAATTATTCTTTAAGTAGAATAGCTAGCGTAGATTAATTTCAACCAGATAATCTACTTTTGTGACAATAATTCATACGCGATATTTAATCAAATGTTCACCTCCTCGTATTCGACTCGGGACTCACTTTGAGTTTCGGTAAATTTTATCTGATAGCAGATTTTTACGCACTACGACGATGGGGTTTCAAACTCAATATTTTAGCGTACAAAATCTAGCTCATCATTTTAGCATCGTTGCCTAAGAGGCAACGCTCTTTGATTTCCTACATTTTCTACCTTACTTATCTTTTACCTCACTTTTATCTTTTCTTACTGTGATTGCAGGTACTCTTTTAAGGTGAGCCAGAGCTGTAAGATTGGAGTAAAGTGCTGTTGAAGGGTCTGTAAGTATATCCCCACCACCCACCCTTTAAATTTCATTCCATCACCTAATAATGCAAACCCTAATTAACCTAGGAGCTTGCATAAACCCCAATGTTATTCTTGGTTGTTTGTTTGTCACTCCCACCCACCTCACCCTCGCATATATATATTTAAAAAGAAAAATCTGATTGTGGGATTTATTTAAACTTACACATCACAGACACCCACAGAGGTGTACAACCTCTTCTGATTTCAATCACTTAATTGGGAATCCAACTTAAGGACCCGGCACACCCGCACGACTTATACAAATAAGTGAGTAGAAATCTGATTAGGCTAACTATCTTGTGTGCCTTAATCAAGTGGTGTAAGAGGCCAATTGATTGAGTTGTTGGGCCGCACCACTTAAGATAAAAGTGATTAATCAGTAGCTTGTCACATAGGTTTCAACTTTTAGGAACTAACTAGGCACTCCACATTCTTTTTGAGTTTTAAAGGAAGATATCTTTACCTGTGCTTTCAAAACCTGGTGTGTCAACTGCAACCTTGTTTGAATATACCTGAAAGTGGAATCCTAAAAGCTACTAAGCAAGGTTTAAACCCTAAAATTCACTGCATCTAAAAGTAATCTTGCTTGAAAACAATTGGTTGTGCATGCACACACATTGAAACTGATCTTCAAGGGCACAACTCAGATAAAGGGCCCATCACATTCCCAAGCATATTCAAACCTAAGCCCAATTAAAACAGAGTAGACGTTAGCATTAAGGATTGGACTCGCTCTTAAGGGCCCACATCAAGATTATTTTTGATTAATCTGCTTCTACCATTCAATCTGATGTCTAGCTAGGGGAGTAGTGTCAAATGACTGCGGTTGGGGGGTATCAAAGGAACTTGAGGTGAAAGCTAAGGGAAGAACCTTCTCCCCAATCCCTCCCTGTAACTAGTTGGATTGATTGGAAAGAAGTAGATCAAATCGTTCCTTTCATCTCAAGATGGGTTTTGGGAGTTTGTAGATCTTTAGGCTATCCAACTTAAGCATAGGTTTGCTTGTTTGTATTGCAGGGCACCTTTCTTTTCCTCCCGATTCATCATGGATCCTTCAACATCCTATTCGCATTTCCACTCTTACCCACCTACCACTACTTATTCCCATGATGATTACTATCCTGACCCAACTTATGGCCATTCATCCATTAATCGAGATAACTTTGATTGGGGATACAATTCTGGACCTCTGTGTTCAGGGTCTAAGCCTGGACACCATGATTTTGATTTTTATCCTTCTCTAAGCTACACAAATTATAGATCATCGCCCTCCTATGGACAACCTAATACGATCTATAATCAAGAAGGATATCCTGATTATAATCCATACCCTCCCCAGGATTACATTGTATATAGGTCACCACTGATAAGCCCATAATTATGGGCTAATTAAATGTGTAAATGCCTAGACATTAAGATAACACATTCATTTAGATAGCATGCATTAGTATATGAGTAAACTAGTTTGCCAGTAGCTTGAATGCATCCATCTCACACACTACATGCATGGTTTAAATAAAATACCATTTAGAATTCATTTAGATAACATACATTGAAATAATTAGTCTTTTAGGTTGCATTAAATGCATGTATTAGAATTAACATTGTATGTGAGGATTTGTAGATAAATAAGCTATCATTTCTTTTCTTATTTTATTAATCCACTTTTCTTCTTCTTCAACAGCTGCTGCCCCTTTACACCAGTTGTGCGGTATTGAAGACCTGCATTCAAGGAGGAGCGGGAGAAGCGGATTTGGTTGATGCTCCATCTTCTTCTTCATCTTCCTTTGTAGCTATAAAAAAGGGGGATCCACAATCGGGCTCTAGGAGACGTCGCCCCACCCCACCACCGTGCTTTCCATCCACTACCGTGGTCTCCACAGTCGAGTCTTACTATATCGAGGGCTAGCAGGGTGACAGGTCACCGTGCCAAGTCGACGAGCTCAGCCACTCACTGTGAGTGTGTGCCTCATCAGCCACGCGAAGAACATCTTCCTCCTGCCACAATTCTCCTCCTCACCACAATCTCCACCAACTATGACTTCAATGGCCTTCACTCATCGTAGGAGTACGTGGTGATAACACGTGCCGCCACCCATGAAGACCGACGATCATTACCACTCCATCACCTTACTACGGCAGCCCTCAACCTCTCCTCACCGTGTGTAACACCACCACCAACGTCATCACCAGTCACCTCCCTTGCATGCATGACCCTAAGGCTCCGCCTTCTCCCTCGCACTAGAAGGTGCTCACCGTGTGCCATGAGGATCACTCACGCACCATGCGCGGTGCTTGCGCAGCAGTTGCAAGCTGCAGCAGCCACCGCTTGACACACCATGTGCATCCCTCACGCAGCCGCACGCATGTGCCACACTCCAGCGTGCAATCCCAATGACGCACGCGCATCCCTCTCCTCTCCGTGCAAGCACAGCAGCAGCATCCCACCACCCGTGCACCTCCGTCCACGCTTAGAAACGCTCAAATGGAAGTAGTAGGCTGTCAGAAACCACATCTGCCACCGCTCATTCAGGCCACCTCTGGCCATGCCATGACCTGCTTCAACCACCACTGTGAAGCCCTAGGCTCAACGGACCTTTGGCGAGCTTCATGCCTCCAGCCGTGGCTTCCTTCGTACGCGACCACAAGGGGAAGTTTTCCCCTATTTTTTTGGGTTCATTTGTTTTTACATCTCATGCCATTGCCACATATTTTATTTTTCATTTATTGAATATTTAATGTGGTAGAATTTCATGATCACCCCTCTTCTTTTGTATAAATGAGATTCCAGCATTATCTCTTCTTGTTTCCTTAATCTGAAAGGGGATTTTGGATCAGTTTCATTGGCATTTTTGTGAACATATAGTTTTCGACATGTGCGAGTTTTAATAGGTGTAAGCCTCCCTGTGGGGACGACTTGCTCCTTCATGAGTGGTTTATTTAATTTGTTTTGATGACTAGTTTTCCACCACTTACTATTTGGACGCATCATTTTATGTGCAAAACTACTTCGAAAGTGAAAATCGTCTCTGTCAACCACCCCTTTTTGAACAATCAGAAATGACGTATTATCAGGGAGGGCACTAAGAACCTCAATTCCTTGACTCCCCTGGATTGAACCTAAACCCACCCAACCCTGAACCAAACCATTTGGTCCAAGTGAACTAGTTCCAAGATAAGGTGTTGGCTAACTTAAGGAATACCATACAATCTTTAAAAGCTCAGCCAACACCTTACACTGAAAAATTGTAGCCTCTGATTCAAATGATTGATGATCTTAACAAGTATTTATTGGATTGGCTCCAAGATGTTAAGGATAAGGACCCAGGTGAGCTTTTACTTTGGAAGTTGTCAAAATTAAGGATGAAATTTGTGGTTGCTTTAGTTCAATCTTGGGATAATTCGTAAGATAAACCCTCTTAAAGAGAGCCAATGTCAAAACTGTCTCAAGCACTTGTAGGGGGAGCATGTTTTACAAGACCAGGGATGACTAGTTTGGTCTAAAGCAACTAGTTGAGGATGAATTGATTTCTTCACCCGAGATCCTTGAACCAGAGTATAAGGAAAAGTATGTCACCATGGACCAAGCGATGATAGATGATTTTGAGACATATATAAATGCGGATCCAGAATTCTTTGATTCCGAAGGTGAAAAATTGTTATGTGAAGTCTCACCTTAGTTTGAGGGAAATGATTTCAGTGAGACGACTGGGTCTCAAGAATTCAATGAATCATTTGATGGCCTTATAATTGAGGAAATTGATCCTGCTGTGGTTAGCATGGTGGATTCAGATCTTGATTTCATGAAGGATTCAATTCGTAGCCCTATTCCTCAATCAACCATAAATCTTTGACTTGGACAATTTAGATGGGTTACAAAACATGCAGGAGGTCCCGGAATTTGAAATTATGATTATAGAGGATAGGAACTAGGAAATGAAAATTTGGGAAGCTAATTTCAGGGGAAGCATAATTCTGAGTCTAAGGGTTCCTATTTGCCTGAAACCACCAACCTTCTACCAGGACCCTTATTACATTTTTTATTCTGAGGATGTGTAACCTAAGTACAAATTCATTGATTATCTTTTTGATCTTGATTTTCCTATTGTCCAACTTTGTGGACTTGGGTTGCATCCTCATAAATCGTAGGCCTGACCCCGCTTGCATACTGATCTCAGGTTCTGGATAATTTTTATCCTAAACCATAGATACACTCGATTGTTGAGCATGGGTCTGCATCATAATTTGATCCACATTTGTGGACATTCTCTGTTGGTATGTCTTGAGGTTAATATTTTATTCTGATTCTGACCTACATTTATGAATTCCTGATTTCCCCTTATTTGTTTAGTGTGCTTAGTTGAAGGCAATAAATTTAGCACATATACAGTCTCTTTTTCATCTCGAAGTCAACCTGTTAATCACGAAATTTATGTGCTTTCTTCTCTACTCCGCTCTTTTTCATGTCATTTAATATAATGAGGACATTGCATTAGATAGGCATGAGGGGTGGATATTCATCTTTGAATCATTTTGTTAGCTCCATAGATTATTTTTATATTCTCTTTATTATTTTTTCTTTAATTATATAAAAAAATTTTGAATTAGGAAAAGAGAACTTGGGCATTAGAGTTTTTCAATTTTAGAAATGATACAATAGGATCTGAACACGTAAATTCTTCAGGTCTTTGGGCTTAATCAGCCTGGGTGTCCACTAAAATGTGGACTTGTTTCTCGAGTCGTCACCATTTTGAATTCATTTCTAATTGGTTAAATAAGTTTGGGTGATAAGTACACGACTTATCAACCCACCCTTTAATTTGAAGGAACTTATAGTCTAAGCATCTATATACTATTTACACTGACTCACTTTTCGACAGTTTTAGCGGAAATTGGCATGTTATCGTGAGTAACAGCTCATTAGCTGGTTGTCTAGAGCCCAGCCACACGACTATTCGCTTCCTACTGCCTTGAGGTAAATCTTAGATTAGGGAAGCCACCTACTTACAAAAAAAGAAAAAAAGAAAAAATAGAAACATATCCAAAAAGAAAAAAAAAAAGAGAAATAGAAAAGAAGAAAAAAAGAAATAAGCCACACTTCATCGCACGAGTATGGCTGGAAAGTTGTCGTGGGTAATAGCCCATTGGCTAGTTGTCCAAAATCCATCTCACAAAATGCATGTATAATTCCAAACACTTAAGGCAGACTTTCTTTTAAGGTCACCTAGGGGCATAGAAACCCGAAGTCCGTTCTGATTGCCGATTAGTGAGTCTATCACAATCATAAAAAAAATGCTTGAAACTTAGAGTTCTCTTCAAGTCTTGGGTGAGTTGGGTAGCTGTAGAAAGCTGTCCCGAAACTCTAAACTTAAAAATCCAGAAAAATTAGAAAAGAAGAAAAAGAAAAAGATGATTTTGCTTTTGAATAAGACGAGGGCTTGGAGCGGTTTGCATTTTGGCAGATACCCGGGCGCTATCGTGCCTCTGTAGTTCAGGTCTTAGTAGAAATTTCTCAGTGTTGAAAAATAACTATTACCCAAGTAATTGATCCTAGTTCTTTTCTAAATAGCATATAGTTTTCTTAGGGGCTAGCAAAAGATAGGCATGGGGGTGATGTAGACACATCTATGTCAAATTAACTATCTATTTATGCGAGTTAGGCGTATAATTGCATTCAGCATTATAAATATTGCATAACATGCATCATTCTGCATTTACATTAGTTTGTACAAATTTTAGGTTAATTTTTTCTTTTTGTGGTCAAAGGATAAGGCAATATTTATCGGGGCCTCGGATTGAAGATCTAACTGTACGGATCTGATTAATGTGCTGATCGGTGTCTAGAGCCTCCGGGATCTCCTCGATTGGACTTCTGTAGTATCAGATGCAGTCTGTGAATGATCAGAGGTCAAGGGCCAAGGTGGTGTAAATCTGTACATCATATGACAAATTCAACCACATGGATGGATTCAGATCGACTATTTCAGCCTAACGGCGTGAAAATCGATTCAATCGACAACTGTGGACCTCTATAAGCAATAGAAGATGGACGGTCCAGATGGTGTCACATGGCATTTTCCAGACTGCTCGTCGTACCCTGCCCAATTTCTTAAAGCACCGCAACCACTGATCTAAGTTGTTGGATCTTCATCCAATGGCTCAAATGGTGCCACGCCTATCCAAAGCCGATGATCTGATCTCCTGAAGGCAAAGGTCGTGCGATCTCGACCGTTGGATTGAGATCCAATGGTCGTGAGTGCGTGACCCTTAAATCAGAAAAATGACCAAAGAGCGAGCGTAGCGCAGCGGTTAAGGCACTTTGCCACAGATGGATGCACGTTTGAGTCTCGCCTTCGCACTCCTTCCCCACATGCACGAGCTTAATTCAACCATCCGATTAGATGCCAACGACCCATATCATCGCATCAGATGAATGCACATTCGACTCCTAGTTGCATGCACAAGCAGTCACTCCTTAGCGTGCGATCGTGAGCAATCTGGAGAGTGCGATCGTGATCCAACGGCTCGTGAGGTGGCCACGTCGTGCGATGCTTAGTGAGCACTGCTCAACGGTTGAAGGCCAAACGGCGGCCACGTGGCGCGACATGGGTGCTTGAATTAGAGGTGAATGACAAAGATTGAGGCACGGCTTCAGCAACGCTTGCCTTTAATGATGCACATAATCGTCCCTAAAGGCCCTCTATTAAATTCTAAGCTTGGAAAAAGACCTTTATGTCCCCTATTCCTACAACTATAAAAGGCCTACCCCTCCTACATATTTTCTCATCCCTTCTCTTCTTCTTTCACGCCCTCCAAAGCTCTACAAGCTGGTCCCAAACCCGAGATGCTCCATTAGAGTTAAAGTAAAATAATTTTCCCATCTTCTCATTCCTTTCGTGAAGCATCCTGTGGTTGTCCTCTCATCACCATTCAGGAAGAGGATCCTGCCACTACGTTGCCCTGCTTCGTCCTCCATCCTCCAACTCTATCCTCCCTCATCTAGCATCTCATCCTCATCGTCTATGCGCTCCGTCAATGCAGCTCATCCTCTAAGTAGCCGTCGAGGATGATTTTCTCATCCCTCTCTTTTTATCGCTTTGTAGTGTAGATTTTCAGCTTTCTAGTGTAGCACGTAGATGTAATGGACAAGATTCTATCATTATGAAACATTTATTTATTCTCTCTCTAATTTCTCTTTATTTATATTATTCTATCTCTCTTTTTCTACTAATTATTCCTTAAGTAGAATAGCTAGCATAGATTAATTTCAACCAACTAATCTACTTTCGTGACAATAATTCCAACACGATTTTTAATCAAAGGCTCCCCATATTCAACCCAAGACTCACTTTGACTTTCGATAAATTTTATTTGATAGTGGATTTTTACACACTACGATGATGGGGTTTCAAGCTTAATTTTTTAGTATATGAAATCTAGTTCATCATCCATCTTCTTTCTTTGTAGATGGTGCTGTAGGGTTTCAATCGAGTTGATTTTTGCATCATTAGATTGTGATCGATGATCCAGATTCATCCGTGCGGTCAGATTTTGCATCTAGGGTTTAGATTTTCACCACTTTGCCTCTTTACCTTTCTTTTCGACAGACTCATAAGATGCTACGGAAGTCTGATCAAGACAATCTTAGAAGCGTTGGACTCCTGTCGTCATCCTAAACAAATTTGTAAGGTCAGATTTACCATCTGCAGCCCTGATTTACCTACAATTATTATTACCTTTTAATTAGGACATAATATAGCATTATTGTTCACAAAACCAACAAATCAACTATGATGTAAGCTATGATACTTATGCATGCATTATTCCTAAGTTAAAATAGGATCTAACTTAATTTAGATAGATTCGGACCTATGATTGCTTCTCAATTAGTGCCTTGATTAGGTCCACTTCATATTCAGTCCCTCTCATCTTTTCTGTAATATATGCATAGAGAGGAGGCTCTTAAAATTCACCTTAAGGTCTCCATTAGAGTTTAATCCACATCGAGGTCAATCCCTGATTGATTTGTGTGATTTTTGATCTACTCAGCTTTTCTTATGTTCATTCTGAACCTAAACCCAATTCTCCATATCTCGATCCACCACTTGATTTGATTCTTATCACCTTACTTGGGAATCAACCTGAAAAATTAGGAAAAAGGCCCACTAACCTTGAACACAAAAGAGCATGAAGGATCGAATGATTAAGGATGCTATCAGATATAGTGAAGAATTTTTCACAACCTCAACCCTTTTTAGCGGAGATCAAGGTAGTGATCTAAAAATTATGAACCCCATTTTGAACTACATCGCAATAATTGCAACCTAGATATCGTGTGGTTCGACCTAGGAAACCCTTTTAGATTAAATGATTACTTTGACAAAACTTCGTAGAAACTAGGGTTTGCAATATTTTTCAAATCCTGAACTATGGGAAAATTACCAAGATTTCTTTAAACAACGTGAGTATCTATTAGATCAATTAGAAGAGTTGATTAATGAAAGATACCCAGACCCCTACCTGAATCTTGATTAGGAATCTTAGGGTAATTTTGAGGTTAACCTAGAGTTTCTCGAACCCAAGTTCCAGAATGGAGGTTTCTTTGTCGAATTCCCAACCCAAGTTGAATTAAATGATGATTTTGTGTAGAATGAATCACCTGATATTGAAAATCAATTCTTGGGTTAGAAGAATTTCATCACATACTACAACAAAATATACATATAATGACGAAAAGATAACAACAATTATCAATATTTGTCGTTATGTTTTAAAATAACAACGATTTACGATATTCATCATTATTTTTAAAAAAAATAACAATGTTACATATTGGTCGTTAAATTAATTAAATAACAAAAAAAAAATCATTGCCATTTTCTTTTCATCGCAACGAATAATCATTGTTATACTAATATTTATTCAAAAAACTAATACAAGATCCAATAAGTAAATTTTCCAAATATCCCCCTCTCGAACCTTTCTTCCTCTGTAATGAATGATCTTCTCGTTCCTCTCATTCCATTGTGTCACAACGTCTCTTTAGAAAGCTAGTGCAGTGCCACCTCCCACCACCAAGTCCACCATGGCGACTGCCACCGCGATCGTCCATTGTGTCATTCATCTTCTTGTCCGCCACTGCGACCGATCGATCGCCACCTCCCACCATTACGATCAATCATCGGCTCCCACCACCACGACCGACAGCTCTTCCTCTTCTCATCTGCAACCACAACCGATCGATCGCTTTCTTGCCACTACGATCGATCACCGAGTCCCGCTACTATGATCGACGCTTCTTCCTCTTCTCCTCCGCCACCGTGACCAATCAATTACCTAATCTCACCGCTGCCTCCTCAGGTATGGCTTTCATTAAGGGTTGGATGTGTTTTGGTTGAGAATCTCGTGATCTCTTCCACGAGTGATCCCCTCTTATGGATCTATTTAGATCTGCTCTGGTTATTGATCTGGATCTCATGCCTATTCGTGTTCCACGCTATAGCTTCTTTTTTTATCTTGTGATTTTTCCTAGATCTTCATTAGGTTTGGGTTTTTTCTGTTCGGTTGGCATGTGAAATATTGAGGATTGCGTGTAGAAAAAAGGGATTTTGATATAGGTATTAGGTATTGTTGTAATGTTGAAACATTAGGATTTTTTACTTTGCAAGTATATGATAGTAATGAAAAAGGTATTGTATGATCGTGTGTTGTAATGGAACACACAATGAGGAACTGGACATTCCATGTTCCTCCCTCATTGTCGACTCCATCCTTCGGATTGGGATGGCAGGACTAGGTTGGGATCCTTTTATGGTTCACATGAAGCTAAAATGAAAGGTCAAGATAGTTGGTAAATGTGGTGTCTTATGTGGTGTAGCTGCTGGCACTTTTTCTGCTACTCGCTATAGACTTCAACATCATCGGATGCAGAGAGATTGGTTTAATGCCTCCATTGTAGGTACAGTTACTAGAGCTATCCTCACTGCAAGAACTAGGAGCCTTTCTCAAGTACTTCGGACTGCGGCAGTTGTATTCGTTCTCACTGGTGCTGCAGATTATCCTTCGGCCATATAAGTTCATCCTGACAATAATTTTTAAGTGCTTTCCAGGTTACCCTTCCATCATTTTCTATAATTTTTATCTTTGAAAAATTTTCATCACTTTTCATGATTTCAAATTTCTCATTATTTTACATATAACTAAATTTCAATTTAAGTCTGCCAATCCCTATTTGAGTTTTTAACAAAATTATGAGCCAAATGAAAAAATAATAATAATAAATAAAAACTGTGGAAAGAAAAGGAATGGAATGGATGAGAGGATGAGAGGATCACACTTATGATAACTTTCGGAAGTGTCATCCTTGTGAGTTCATTTGTCCGGTATTCATGATTTATATAGTTTAGTTCCAGTGCATGCTTGTTTCAGACATAATCAGCAGTGGCTTGTTCTTGAAGAATTTTTCGTAATAGGGTAATTAGGGAAAACTATTGCTCTATTACCATTCTAGGGATTAAAATTCACAACTAACTGTGATAAACTCCCCTCTGGTAGAGGCGAGTTTGGTGTTTCCTACTTCCCCGCCTCAGTCGCCCTAATCGAGTTTGGAGAAGTGGAAAAAACAATACAAAAATTGCCTTTTGTATAGGCGAGTTGGTTGCAGCATTTTTTTTTTCTGATCTGCTGCTGGCTCCTACTGATTTGCTTCCTAGTCAAGTGTAAAGAAACATAGGAGTCTCAAAAACAAATTTTTTCGAGCAAATCCTTCATCGTCATCTGGTACAGGAAAACATATTACAGGCCTAGCAAACATAATTTCACCGCACAAACTACTCAATGCAAAATGTATATTCAATAGATAAGGAAGATTTTTACTAGCGCTAATTAGTGTCAAACTGTTCCTAATGATGTTCTACTCTTACTTGCAAAAGCTCATCCCATTAAGAGCAAAAATACACTGTAGATTGTCACATACAAGGTTGTGCTAGAAGCATGTAAATATTGGAAATGGCATGGGAGCTGGATAGGTTGATAGATCGTAAATAGCCATATGCCTGTCTAAGCTTCTGAGGGCATCCACAGGTCAAGATGGGCATAAAACTCCAACGATTGCTTGTAGCAAAGTGTTGGTGCACCTTGAGTAGGATATAATTAAGAGGCAGATGCTTTCTTGATGGTTTAGAGAACTTACTAGCCCCTCTGCATTATTGTATGAACTTGTGGTAAAAGACAAGGTCGGTTGCATATAAGAATAGCAATAATTTAAATAATGCACATGTACTATATATGGAGCCAAACAAACATCGCATTTTTTCACATTCCATTAAGACTTGAGATTTCAAACTACAAAAGATAGCATGATATCACACATGCACAAACTAAATTTAATTTCTTCTAAAAGCTTTCAGTAAAATGGATGCTGCATTTTTTGGGAGCTATTTATATTCATGGAGTGCAAAAATCAATCTGCCAAGGTTTTTAGGATTCAAGTCACAGATGCCCCAAGTAAGAAATTGAAGTGGCTCCTAACTCAATAACCATTCGAAATTACTTTTGGGATAGGTACATTATTACTAAGTGAAAAAATGGGGTGACCAAAAATTTGTTATGAATCAGAAGTGCATGGAATTAACTTTTATAGTGCCCATACGGTAGCAAGGGAACCCCTATAAATTAAGATGTAAGGGTAATAAAGATGGTAAGTGTTTGTAACTATTTAATGTAAAAGGTCATATGTTTTTCCAAGAAATATGATACAAGAAAATGACAACGTATTTAGCAAATTAGTTATCAAAAAAAACATATTTAGAAAATTGGATATCTTGCCAGAAATAAACTACAAACAAGGGTCCTAATATTGCTAATTGTTTCTTAGCATTTTTTTTTTGTCGTGGGAACTAGGAAATCAAACATTTTAAACTTGTACTTGCCAAGTCAGTAAGGTTGAAAAAACTTTATTGCGTCGCTGTTTGAGTCAAATTGACCATAAACAGGTCTTTGCTTTGTTTTGAACAAAAAGCAGGAGCTACTTTCATCATCAACTCGACTACAAATCAGTTATATAAGGAAGTATAGATTGAAAATTATGGCTAATCTTCTGTTTGAATACGTATCAAAATTGGAGTTGAAAACTTACCTTCATACATGATCCAAAATTTGGCACATCTTCTAGCATAGCTGAAAGGGATGCTGTAAGATAATTTCTTCCCCCTAGCATATTTGCCAATAGAGGTAGTTTCTTGTAAATGTCACTGCATCTCAAAGTTGAAGTGAGCAAGGTGAAGAGGGTTCACATTTCTGAAAAAAAGGACTTTCTAACTCAAAGTTGGATTAGTACTTGTTTTTTAGTTAATCATGTGGTAGTCATTTATGATGGTTCCTACTAGTTTTTTCAAACTTCTGATTAGTAGGAATTATTCTGTTTGGTATAGATGGATGATGGACGATATACTAGATTTGGTTTACATTTCTTGAAGTTTCTTAGCATATCAGACAAAGTTGAAGTGAGCAAGGTGATGAGGGTTCACATTTCTGAGAAAAAATACTTTCCATCCCAAAGTTGGATTATTACTTGCTTTTTAGTTAATCATATGGCAGTCATCTATGATGGTTACTACTGGTTTTTTCATACTTCTGATTAGCAGGAGGAATTATTCTGTTTGGTATAGATGATTGATGGATGTATCCACATGAAAATATGTGTCTAGTGAAGACCTTCTCAGGATAAGATTGTCAATTCCATTTCTTTACTTCCCTGTGAAATATACTGGCACCCAAGGGTTTAGAAAAAATGATGCATTTATCCACGTGCAACAAATGTATTGGATGAAGATCTCCTCTGCATTTACAGGACATGTCAACTTCTTTCTTTATTCCCTGATGAACCTTTATATCAACATTGAGACCACTTTGGTCAAGGGTTTGATTTATCTACTTTCTTTATCTAAATGTTTAGCTTTTTTTCTTTAATTTTAAGAGTAGTACTTACCAAATAAACAGGGAAAAAGGATACAGAGACAGGCTGATACAGGTCAGCCCATCCGTGTGCTTGTGTCCAGGCAAAGGGAGAGGTGGTCTAGAGGTTCTTCGGTAAGTTTTTCTTGGGATTTCATGTTGAATGCATTGCATTCAGTGTTTTACAGAAGTTTGGCTGGAGATGGTTCCATACAAGCTTGGACTTGTTTAGGTATTTCAAGATAATCATATGGTAGACATCTAGGATAATTACTTTGTTTCTCATCTATACTTGCTTTTGGTAGTATGGAGAAATTAATATGATTATGATTTTTGATCTTGTCTTAAGCAATGTGAAGAAATCTATGGATATATCCTCATGCAAAAATGGCTTGAGTGAAAAGGGGGTTCAAATGTTTGGGTCAATGAAATTTTGTGGCTTTGCTCGGGATGTCCTTAAGTCTAGGTGATCAGAAGTCTCATTGTAGATGTGGTTCTTGGACTAAGATTGGTATTTCAAGATGATCACCTAGTAGCTATGATGGTTATTACTTGTTTTTTCATCTATACTTTTGATTTTAGGAAAGATAGATGTATTTGTGGTTTTTGATATCTTGAGCAACATCAAGACTCTTTCACATTGGAGAGAATTTGGGTACATAAAGCCTTCTCAAATATCACAAGACATTCTTCTTTACATTCCCCCTTTTTAATCCCTTATAATTGTTGTGCCGTCTCGTGGAGGGATTTGCCTTGATGAAATCATGTTATTATGGGATTTAATTCAGCTTTCTTCTTTATCTAAATCATGAGCTCGTTCTTTTAACTTTATGGCTTTTATGTTCTAAGTAGTGGAATCGGAAAAGATACAAGGGTAAGCTAGTGAATAGAAGTTTTAATTGAGAAGCACTGGTCGAGAGTTTCAGTTCAAAGTCATTCCTAAGGGGCATTTAAAAGTTTGTTTGAACAAAGATCTATGGCTTTTGTTTATTAAAGAAATCGGGTTTAAAATCATTGCATTGCAGTATAGTTGAAATCTCGCGAAAAATAGATAAAATTTATAACTCAGATGAAATCCGAGGTCGTTCGCTGGGAGCAAGTAGGAATTCAATTATCAAGATTGTAATTTTAAACAACAGAGATATGGAATTGTAATAAAAAATTGATTCAGAATAATATGGCCAGAATATCAAGTATCAGATTGGAAAAAGAATGAAATAAAATGGTGATTTGAATCACCAATTACTCCCTATAATAATAGCAAGTGGAACTCAATAGCAATGTAGGAAATAATCTCAAATCAAATGTCTGATTGAATGATCAGACATCTTAAATGTCTGATTGAACAATGATTCTTCTTTTGATTTGCATCTTCTTCCTTTCTTCTGTTCTGACTTGTTTCTTCATTTCTTTCTCTACTCTTCTTCAACTGCTTCCTTGTCTTCTTCTTCTCTTTCTCTGCTTCTCTTCTTCACGTAGAGGGGGAAGGGGTCTTTAGATTTGGTTAAGTGTTAGCCGATTTCTCCAGGGAGCAAAACCACCCTAACCCCTGTGCGCTCTCCTATCTTTCTCTCTCTGGGTCACACTCTCCCAGAGCCTTCAACAGTACCGGGTATACGGGTAATCGGACCTAGAGCGTACCCAGGTCCATGGCTAGGGGCGTGGGGTTGTAGTCGAGGAATGGATAGTGTAGCGGTTAATCGGATTAGGCCATACCTGTGTGAACAGTGTCACGGGCGAGGCAGTGTCGGGTGAGTGGAGACGTCACCCCCTTGTGTCTGAGGCAATAAGCCCCAGGCACCTTTTCAATTTATATCTCTGCAAGCGCTCCTTAGCAACCGATGGGGGACTAAAGTCCCACACCTTCCATCGCACACTGCAGGCAGCAGAAAGAGCCTCCAATCGTAGCAACAGCTGGTGGTTGCGCCTGCAATCAATGACCTGGAACTTGACCTGGGATGATTCCGCATAGCTGGGACTCAGCACCTGGGACCTTTCGACTGAGAAGCAAGCTTCGAGCTTGCTTGAAGCTTCTCCGTTAATGGCGCTGCGGGTTGGATACCAGAAACATGAAGAACGACCTTGCAACCCTGTCAAATGAGTTCAGTGGCTCTGCCGTGGGATTGCAAATGCGGTGGTGTGCGTGGTGTAACGCGACGATGTGTGTAGGTGGTTGGAGGAGGTGGACTGTGCGTGTGAAGGTGGTGGTGTTCGGCAGGGAGTTAGGAGGGGCAATCGACCTAACTAGGTTAGGGCTTTTGTTCCTTGAGTTGAGGCGAAGGTGTAGGGATGAACGGCGAGGAATTTGGTGGTGAGTGGAGCGAGATATGCCTCACCAGAGGAGTGGCCGGACGTGGAAGGGATGACGGTGAATGGGTGGCAGCGTGGTCGAAACTAAGTATGGTTGGGGTAAAAATGAAATAGAAGAGTTAGGGGACTTATCTAGGTAGTTGGCAGACGAATGGGAGTTGAGCGGCGTCGCTTGAGATAAGGTCAGCGTCGGGGAAGAAAGCTGCTCCGGTGGGTAGGAAACGGCGAGGAGGATGAGGGAGCGGCTCCTGCTGGTACGGCTAGGAGTGGAGGAATGAGAGGAATGAGGCTCCATCGTCGGTATTGCGAACGGAGGAAGAATGGAGTCGGAAGAGGTCGCCGGACGTCAAGGAGCACTTCGGCTGAGAAAGAAGAGAAGAATTGGAGGTGTTCCAAGCCGAATTCGAGTGTGGAATGGACGGAAGACATTGGGGCTTCTTTTATAGGCCTTAAGAGGATGTTTTGAGCTTAGGAAGCAAGCTTCCCAAGCTTGGAAAGTCACCGGAGAAAGAAACCTCCGAGATACCTGAATCTCTCATGTGTTCGCATGAGAGATTGGGAAGGTAGTTGGGGTCATGGCCAGATTCAATGGAGAGAGAACTTCTCAAGGAATCTCCCTTCCAATTTTGGAAGAGATTCATTGATCAGAGAATGAGTTCTCATCAATCAAAGGTCGTCGGAGTCGGAAACCTCCACAATAATGGAGGAGGGACCTGTTTGTGAAGACGACGAAGAAGTTGGGGGTTGCTTGTAAGGAATTTTGAAAGTTAACGGCGAGGTTGTAAAATAAAAGGTCAGACATGATCAAATTGCAAACTAGGTCAAAATGATCTCATATTGGATTTAAATTTTGGTATAAAACTAATTTTAACCCAAGGAATCCAATGGTGAAGTTAGATTTCTGATTTGACCTAGTTTGACTGGGTAATTTATGCAAAAATCTAAATTAGGGTAAATGTCTGTCTGAGACTCTATTTTGGGTCAAGACGGGTTCTGATGGTCAAATTGATGGTACCAAGCCATAGAGATTATTTGTATATGAATTTTAGAGGGTTTGGGTGAATTTTATCTGACCAGAACCTTAGTTAATTAAATAGGTATGTTTTTAGGATTTCAGAAGTCCGTTAATTCCTGTAACGCGTGAAAACCCGTTTCGTTTTGCATGGACCCACTTATTAGGTTCTAACGCATATTTTGACCTGAGAAAACTCGTGGTTGCTTTATTTTTGTGATAGGATGGTAAAATTGTAGAAATAACCCTGTCTTTCTATTTTCTTTTCAAAACAAAGCATGATTCCCTTATGACCTTCTGACGAATATGTAGGAGCTTTTATTGACTTATTCAGGTCAAACTGAGCTAGTTATGGCTCATGATGGTGTTCTCATCATACCCCCATGCCTAGCTTTTGGTAGTCCCTTAGCAAAACGAACAGATCAAACTAATTATCTAAGTTGGATTTAACCGTCAGGATGCCCTACTAAGCCGTGTCTCTAGCAATCAGATCTTAATACCAACAGTAGGCCTAGAGGTACTCAAGTGCCAGCCCAGATCCAGACCTAACTAGCTTTTGCCTCAGTCTGCCACGAAGGTTTTTAAGGCCCGCAGGAACTATCTTAAGGTTCGTTGGACCCAGCGGTTAAAGCACCCGTGCTTGAAGCATGGTTAGTCCAGTTCAGTTTGCTAGTGCATTTTGTAAGAGAGAGATTAGAAGATTCTCATTTATGGAGAGTTTTCTCTCTTTTCTTTTCATTATATTTTTACTTAGATCCATCCTTGGATTGGCTTTAAACACGATCTGTATCGGATTCCTTATCCCCATCATCAATCCTTGCAGGGTCCCTAGCATTTAATGCTTCGTGATAGCACTGCCCATGGCAACCCTCAGAACCCTGGATTTCGAGAGTTTGGGATAATCTTGCCCACAGCATTTTGTAGCTAAATCCATACTCCGGCAATCGACATTTTGGGATAATCCCGCTCATGGCATCTGAACCAGCACAAGATGCTTACATGCCCCTGGTAGAATATTTAAATATCCTAGGAGATAAGCACTGTGGAGACGATATGTTATTCCGCATAGTTGGGGGGAATTTCCTAACTCTCCGTGTTGGGAACTCGTCCAAATCAACTTGTGTCTTTGAGCCACTCCTAATATGGATCTTAGGACCATTCCAGAACAGATTAATGCCCTTTGGCATGATTTTAACTTTAAAGCGCTCTGAACCAGACTGTATGTGATTTAGGGTGCTTACGTTACCGAGTCCCACAAACCAGAGGTCAGTTAACGGAGCCGAATACTCCCTAAGTCTTTGACCTACTACACATGCATTGCATTTTCCTCAACCTCTTAAGAAATAATCCGGATCTTGACAAGTACGTAAATGTTTAAATCGTAAAACGATCTAAGAGGCATAAGGTCAGTATTCACCACCAATCCCTTAAGTTTTAGCCTTTCAGGGCTTAATTCATCATTCGATCCAACCTAGAAGGTAGGCAGGTTCCAAATTGTTTCTAAAGGACTCAACTTTTTCTTTTTCTTTATGCTTCTTTCTTTTCATTTTTCTTCTCAAAATTGGCTCCTCTTTTTCCTCAACCTCTTTTTTTTTTTTTTTGATGGAATCCTTTCTTGTGAAGTGATTCTCACAGTGTTTTATACTTTAATATCCCCCATGTCTATGATTTGCAATGTCCTCATTGTAAATTAGGTGGGTTTGAATTCAGCTTAGATCGTACATTAGAATAGGTTCAGAGGTGGGTGGATGGGTCGGGATGACTATTGCGGACGATTTCAAGCTCTGGTATGAGTGCCAGAGGTAGAGTCGGCTGTTCTAATGGATGAACCCTGAAGTGCAATATGAGTTTAGCACAGGATGTGTCAAGAAGGGTTTCGGGTTTTTCAAAAAGATGATGGGTTGCTTCCTGTTAAGTGCTGAGTTTAACGTCATCGGCCAGGCACAATAAGCTCAAGGAGAATAGAAATCAAAAGATACCTTAGCCAAGTTCGTATTAGTAAGTTCGACGAACGATTTGAGTCTCTGACCGTTCACAACAAAAGGTTCTGAATCAAGGTTGAGTTGACTGATTTCAACGGCTCCATTTCCAAAGATTCGTCGGACAAGATATGGTCAAATCCATTTCGATCTGAGTTTGCTTGGGAAGAGTTTTAGTTTGGCATCAAAGAGTAGGACCTTTTGACCAAGATGAAAGATCTTTCTAGATATGTGCTTGTCGTGAAAGGCCTTAGCCTGCTCTTTGTAAATTCCTGAGTTCTCGTACGTGTCATTGCATAGTTCATCGATCTCGGTCATTTGAAGCTGTCTGTGGGTTCCTGCCTTAGAAAGATTGAGATTACACTTCCGTATTGCCCAATCAACTTTGTGCTCCAATTCGACGGGGAGGTGACACGCCTTCTCATACACCAATTTGAAGGGAGACATGCATAATTGGGTCTTGTGGGCAGTCCTATAAGCCCACAAGGCTTCCAGAAGTCGGGACGACCAATCTTTCCTATAAGGTCGAACAGTGACTTGAAGGATTTTCTTGATCTCCCGATTTGAGAGCTTAGCTAGACTGTTAGTTTGTAGGTGATAAGGGGTTGAGAGTCAGTGCGACACCTCGTACTTGGTCATCAGTGATCTGAACTGAGCATTCATAAAATGGGTCCCTCCATCAGAGATTATGGCCGTGGGACATCGAGCCGTGAGAAGATGTTCTGATGAATGAATTTGATTACCACCTTATGATCGTTGAATCGGGTCAGGATAGCTTCGATCCTTTTGGACATGTAGTCCACGGTAAGCAGAATGTACTCAAAGCCGTCCGATTTAGGAAAGGGTCCCATGAAATCAATCCCCTAAATATCGAAGATTTCGCATAAGAGAATCGGCTATAAGGGCATCATATCATAGTGGCTCATGTTACGTAAAGTCTGGCAACGGACACATGCCTTACAGTGATCATACGCGTCCTTGAAAATTGTAGGCCAATAAAAGCTGCACTGGAGGACTTTTGTTGCGGTTTTATGTTTGGAGAAGTGTTCGCCGCAGGCTTGGTCATGGCAGAAGGACAAAATGTCCTAAATTTCCGCTTCCGGGATGCAATGTCTGATAATCTGATCAGCACCAATATGGAAGAGGTACGGGTCTTCCCAAATGTAGTACTTGGCATCAAAAAGCAATTTATCCTTCTTGGCCTTCGGCCAATTGGATGGGATCTAATGTAACGCCAAGTAGTTTACTAAATCAGCGAACCAAGGAAGTCCCGCACTGATTATCAGGAGGTGCTAATCAGGAAAGTATTCTATAATATGTCCGGAAGGGTCGATAATATCAGAATGGAGGCGGGACAAGTAGTTGGCTACCACGTTTTGCTTTCCCACCTTGTTGCAAATCTCGAGGTTGAATTCTTGCAACAGCAAGATCCAATGGATTAGTAGAGGTTTCGCATCCTTCTTTGCGAGGAGGTGCCTCACTGTAGTGTGATCTGAGTAAATGATAACACGGGAACCCAAAAGATACAATCTGAATTTTTCCAGGCCAAATACTACGGCTAACAACTCTTTCTCAGTAACTGTATAGTTACGCTGAGCCTCGTCAAGTGTCTTGATAGCGTAGTAAATAACCACAGGTTTCCTGTCAATTTTCTGCTCAAGTATCGCACCTACTGCATAGTCAGATGTATCGCACATGATCTCAAAGGGTTGAGACCAATCTAGGGATTGTAAGATAGGTGCTTGGGTAACTCAATCACGTAGGCTCTTAAATGCATGAGTGCACTCCTTGGTGATTTCAAAAGGAACATCCATAGAGAGAAGATTAGTCAGGGGGCATGTGATTTTCGAGAAATCAAGAATGAATCGACGGTAAAAACCAATGTGCCCCAGAAAGGATCGGATGTCTTTGACTGAGCTAGGCATAGGGAGTTTAGAAATCAAGTTCACCTTGGCTCGATCAACCTGGATGCCTTTTTCAGAGACGAGATGTCCTAGGATGATTCCCTTAGGTACCATGAAGTGGCTCTTTTCCTAGGAAAGAATCAGATTCACGTCAATGCACCACCTGAGGATTTGGATCAAGTGCAGGAGGCAATCATCAAAGATTCTCCAAATACTGAAAAGTCATCCACGAAGACTTCAAGGTATTCACCTACCATATTTGGGAATATGGCAAGCATGCACCGCTGGAAGGTAGTGGGTGCATTGCAGAGATCGAAAGGCATCCTTCGGAACGCGTACGTTCCAAAGGGGTAGGTGAAAGTGGTCTTCTCTTGGTCCTCAGGATGGATTGCTACTTGATTATAACTGGAGTACTCGTCCAAGAAGCAAAAAAATCTATTTCCCACTAGTTTCTCAAGTATCTGATCAATGAATGGTAGTGGGAAATGATCCTTCTTCGTGGAGGTATGGTCTTCTGTAATCAATGTAGACTCTCCACGAGTTTGCTATACGGGTTGGTATGGCTTCTTTGATTTCAGTCCTGATCATGGTGAGTCTTGCCTTCTTAGGCACAACTTGGAATGGACTCACCCATCGACTGTTGGAGATCGGGTAGATGATCCCTGCATCTAACCACTTGATGATCTTCTTTTTCATGACCTCCTGCAAATTAGGATTCAGACGTCTTTGCATTTCACGTGAAGGTCGTGCGCCCTCTTTAGTGTAGATGTTACGTGTACAATACGAGGGGCTGATACTAGTCAGATCATCAAGAGTCCAACCAATGGCTCTCTGATGCTGCTAGAGAACAGAAATCAAACGGGATTCCTGATCAGATGTGAGTCGGGAGTTGATAATCACAGGAAATGTCTGATTCGAACCCAAGCAAACATATTTGAGATGGTCAGGGAGGGGCTTCAACTCCATGACTAGATTCTTAGCAGCCGCAGGTGGTTTGGGGTGAGGGTCAGGAGTAAAGGTAGGAGCTAAAGATGTATCTAGATCTAGTTCGGGCTCCTCTGTGGGTGGGGTTTGATCTTTTTGTGGTTGATTCTCAGAGATAAGCGGGTTTTCCTCGATACATGTATCTTCAACCACTGTCTCGATGTTGCAGATCTGTTCAATAACCTCACAATTGATTCCTTCTTAGGCCTTAAAGATGTCGATCTTTAATGTCTCATTCCCAAATTTCAACTCAATTTGGCCCTCTTCACAATTGATATTGGCCCTAGCTATGGCTAAGAAGGGTCTCCCTAGAATGATCGGTGAGTTTTTCAGGTTCTCTGGAGCATCCATTTCTAAGATTATAACATCCACTGGGAAATAGAAATCCCATACCTTAACAATGACATCCTCAAGAATTCCTTTAGGTGACTTAATAGATTGATCTGCCATCTGCAATGTCACCTCTATTGGTTTGAGCTCAGATTCTTCAAGATGGTCAAGTAGGGGTGTAAGTATAAGGTTTATGGAGGCTCCTAGATCCAATAATGCTTTGTCAAATTGGATATCACCGATAGTACAGGAAATCAGGGGAGTACCTGGATCTCTTGCCTTAGGTGGGATCTTACTCAAAAGGATGGAGCTGGCTTGCTCCGATAATTTGATCGGGTTTCCACCTTTGGTTTGCGGCTTACGCTTGGGTATACACACGTCCTTCAGAAATCACGCGTATGCAGGTACGTGGCGAATTGCATCCATCAAGGGGATGCTTATTTGGACCTATTCAAAGAGCTTGACCAAGTCCTTCTTAAGTGCCACATGTTTGGTTTTCCTCTTTCCCTTAGTCAAGCCCTCGGGAAATGGAACCTCTGCAGGTTCCTCTATAATGGATCCATGTTCTTGATCTAGGACAGGGATGTCCCGGATGACTATCCTAGGGTTTGGGTTTGCATTACCAGGTTGAGAGTGGCTTGGATAAGGTGGGTCCTGTGTTGCTTTGCCAGTACGGGTAGTAACCGAATTTAGTCTTGCCTGGTTCTGGGTTGGTGTAGGTAAAATAGGTGGTTACTGCTGATAACCTGCATATGATGTCGAAGCTTCCATCCCATCGGGTGATGGAGCAGAACAGGCCTGATAAACATAGTGAGCTTGGCCCTGAGTTGGGTCCATAATGCGCCTCTGGTTAGGCACGTTATTTGGATTAGGCAGAGGTTGCGAAGGGAGTGCACTAGGTTGGCGGGGATTTGTCATTCGGGCGAGTTGATTGTGAACCTCTGTGATCTCGTCTTTATGCTATTTTTGCATTTGTTTTCTGAATGTCAACCAGAGTCTAAAGGATAAAAGTTATATGATCTCTGTGAGTTGGCCCAGATTGATAGATTGGATTGGGCAAGGCTGAGATGGTTGATATGGATGAAAAGCTTGTGGTCGGGGTTGATATGATGGTCTCTGATTCTAATTGTTCCCCGTCTACGTGAAATTAGGATGATTTCGCCATCCAAGATTATAGGTGTTAGAGAAAGGATCGCTCTGGATGGCGTTAAGGTCCTTGCAGGTCTGAGGAACCTCGAAAAAATCAAAATACGAGGGTTCAGAGTTTCCCCAATTAGAATAGGCAGGTCCGGAGTTTCCTCCAAACCTAGAGTCAGACGGGGGTGGATACGGGTCCATCTCCTGAGAAGATCGGTGGTAGATGTTATGCATAGCCTCCCTTCCAGAGGGCAGTTGTGTGAATGGGTTTTGCACAGAGGTGGCTCGCTGCAGATGTCGAGTTAGCTCATCCACCTTCTCAATAATAGAGATCTTGTCCAATCGACTGGCCATCAGTTCCAAGTCGACAGAAGAGGACAGGCCTTGCGTCTCATGTGCTTTCCTTGGGTTCGTCAATGCACGGGCATTTGTCTGATCGAATATGCCCATGGATTCATTATTGATGGAGTTCTCTCACATGCTCTCGAGAATCTCCCACACAGTGTCTTCATGTTGACCCATGATATTTGTTCTGCAGGTTGCATTGACAAACAATCGAATATCCTCACGGTGTCCCTGGTAAAAAGATTGGACTTGTTCCCATTTAGGAACTCCGTGATTGGGGCACTTTTACATGAGATCCAGAAAACGATCCCATGCCTCATGAAGTGGTTCTTTAGCTTGCTGTGTGAAATGTGTGATCTGGTGCTATAAAGTATTTGTCCGACCAACTAGAAGAACTTTTTCAGAAACTCAGATTGTAGTTCAACTCATGTGTTGATTGGACATGTTTGGGTCTGGTACTAGTGAACAACTTTGTCCATGAGAGAGAACATTTTCATGAGAAAAATATCCCGATTTTGAACATCTGACCCGAAGGTCTGGGCCATATTTTTGAGTTGCTTGATGTGCTGGAAAGGATCCTCGAAATTAAGCTCATGAAATTTAGGAATAACATGAATCATGTTGGGCTTGGGTTCAGTGTCAGGACCTCCAGCTGGGATTTGGACTCGATGTTCGATTGCCACTGCAGCAGGATTATAATGATCTCACATCATAGGACGCCGTGGTGGATTCATATAGGCTTGGTATAGATCATTGAGGCACTAAAGCTGATTCTCGAGGTTGTTATCTTATGCTGGTTGCTCCATGATGATGGATGGAGAGCTCGGCTCAAATGAATCAGAAGAGATGTCAATGTGGTTGGGTTGCTGCACAAACACAGAAGTTGAGGCTTAGCTTTGATGGGAGTGAATAGCTAATGGAGGCCTCAAGGGTGGTCTTAAAGACCTCCTCCCGAACATGCACCAATGGAATAGACGAGGGTAGAATGTGATGGACCCAATCAAGACACCCATAGATTTTGGATGACTATAGTGGCTTGAGGCGGATGATACTCCTGAGTCAGAAAGCCGTCCACCTGAGAATTACCTGGGTAGCCAGAAAGGGAGAGTCCCGCAAAGACCCCTACACGGTAAAGCATCCCCACAGGTTATAGGGTTTCCCCTACTCGACCTTTCTTGTCACTGAGGATCCAGGTAGACCAGAATAGGGACTTGACCTCTTAAGTCTACCAGTTTTAATTTAAAAGTAAGAGTGCTTAAGATTTCACTTAAACTTTAAGATGTTTTAGTGCAAGGTGACCTAATTTGAAGATTGGTTGACCCAACAAGGTAAGTCAACTTCACCTGTTTATCCTTTTGAGAAATTTAGGTCCCTCTTTTAGTGTTCAAATGAGATTAAGAGCCTGATTTTAGGGTTTGTTTGAATAGATCAATTCAATCAAGGCTTAGGCACACACTGTTTGAGCAAGTTGATTCTTGTTTAAGCAAGTGTGTTTTTAAAACCCAAAACTGGAATCCTTAAATAGCTCCGATTGGTCCCATTGAGTTTGTTTAAATGTGGTACCTAGGGCTCAAACAGGAAGGTGATTGCCCTAGATACCTTTAAACCTTAAATAGGTGCACAAATCAAGGTTTGGAATGTTTTTCTAGAAAGTATCAAATCAGGAAACTTGTTGATTAATCTAAAAATAGAATGCAAGTTGAACCTAATTGATTTATTTCCTTTTTTTAGCTTTTTCATAATAAGGGGCTTAGAGAAAAAATGGATTTCTGGGTTACCTACCCCTGGAGTGGTTGATGTGCAGACTATTTTCCTCTACTGAATCCCTGAAACAAATCAAAGCCAAAAGAGATAGAGCAAGTTAGTACCAAATCAGGAATTGTAATCTAGAGATTGAATTATGCATTGCTCCCCAGCAACGGAGCTAAAATGTTTACGCGGAAAATCGGGTTTAAAATTGTTGCATTGCAGTATAGTTGAAATCTCGGGAAAAATAGATAAAATTTATAACTCAGATGAAATCCGAGGTCGTTCGCTGGGAGTAAGTAGGAATTTAATTCTCAAGATTGCAATGTTAAACAATAGATATAAGGAATTGTAATAAAAAATTGATTCAGAATAATATGGTCAGAATATCAAGTATCAGACTGTAAAAAGAATGCAATAAAATTGTGATTTGGATCACCAATTACTCCCTAGAATAATAGCAAGTGGAACTCAATAGCAATGTAGGAAATAATCTCAAATCAGACATCTGATTGAATGATCAAACGTCTTAAACGTCTGATAGAACAGTGATTCTTCTTCTGATTTGCGTCTTCTTCTGTAGGTGCTTCTTCCTTTCTCCTGTTCTGACTTCTTTCTTCCTTTCTTCCTCTGCTCTTCTTCAACTGCTTCCTTGTCTTCTTCTTCTTCTTCTTCTTCTTCTTCTTCTTCTCTTTCTCTGCTTCTCTTCTTCACGTAGAGGGGGAAGGGGTCTTTAGATTTGGCTAAGTGTTAGCCGATTTCTCCAGGGGGAAAAACTCCCCTAACCCCCGAGTGCTCTCCTCTCTTTCTCTCTCTGGGTCACGCTCTCTCGGAGCCTTCAACAGTACCGGGTATACGGGTAATTGGACATAGAGCGCATCTAGGTCTAGGGCTATGGGCATGGGGTTGTAGCTGAGGAGTGGATAGCATAGGTGATGGCATCGCCATCATCTTCTATAACTAACTTAATTTGGGTAAGTTCTAAGGTCAAATTCACATAATTAACACATTAAAATGGTATAACTCAGTTAGGGTTAAAAAGAAAGGAGTTAATAGAAAAATGGATTAATTCTGCAATTTTTACGAATAATTTTAATTGCAGAATAGCTGAGGGATGAACCTATGGTTAATTAAAGGTTAATTGAGCTTAATTGTCCTAAAAATAGGTTGATATTGAGTAATTTATAATTTTCATTCAAATTGAATGGTAATCCTTAATTAAATCGACTAATTTCAACCCTGCTTCAATTAAAATAGTTTCGATGAAAATAAATATAATAAAAACCTTTTAAAAATCAATTAAAAATATTTTATAAGGTTTGACATAGTCGATTTGACAATTATAACTTGTTTCAACCTAAAACAAAAACGTAGGTGGGTATGTGGTACATTTTTAGATCAAAATGTAAATTGGCCATGCAACCTTCATCAAAATCCAAAATTGAAGTCACCATTGGATTTCTTAGACCTAAATTAGCCTACCATAAAATCTTGGGTTCATTTGGACTTCATCTTCCCTTAGTTTCCAATTTGGCCCTTAATTCTCAAGTTTTCTTGCAAATGGCCCCTAACTTCATCATCTTCACATTTTCGTCCCTACCAGCAGCAAGCCTTGAATGACCTCGTCAAGCTTTGAACTCGATTTCCAGCCAATCCAGACCTCGGTTGGCCACGACCTCTAGAAAGGAATTGGTCCTTTGTCAATCCCGCATCGAACGGAGGCGAGATTGTCGCGATTGACCGCTTGTGGAGTGCACAATCCGTGGTCAAAGAATCCACGGTTTCACGAGTTTTGCGGCATTCGTTCCGTGCGTTTCTTCGTGCAACCCTCGCTCTATTTAAGTTCACTATCTCCTAAGGGTTCATTTCGTGCTCAATTAACGTGGTTCCCACCTCTTCTTCCTCCTTCCGAACCACCATTGTTGAAGCACCTCAGAGCTTCTTCGCCACCTTCATCTACCGCCTTATCGAAGAAATTGATAAGGGGCTTTGCTTCCCCTTCACTCCACGAAGCTTCACGTGAAGCTTCGTCCTCCGACATCCTCTCCGCTCCGACCGACCCCCCCGTCATCTTCTTCCTCCTCGAGTTTGGTAGGTCACCTCGCTCTCCCATTCACTAAATTAGTTCAGGGCTTTAGTTTATCTAGCATCTAATTGCATTTCTGGAGCATCCTAGCTTCATCCGTCCATGCCTCCTCCCTTGCCAACACCTCCACCATTAACGGTGGAGGAGCTCCTTTGCCAAGCTCCTTCTGCCACCTTCGTGGTCGATTACCATAGGGTTCTTCTTCGATGTGGCACATTGGAGCTTTTGGGCATCTAATTGGGGTCTTTCGACCCGTGTTTTGACGTGTAGGTAGACGCTGGAGTTCCCGCTGGAACCCATCACCTTCTCCATCTCTGGCATCCTCGTTCGTCGATTGCATCACCATGGATCGCCGATCAAACTCCCTCATCACCTCTGCGAGCAATAGGGCTCTTCCCCAAGCCCTTCACCAACCCCATCCACCATGCACATTCCATCTTCGGTGACCATCGCCGGAGAAAAAGAGAGGAGGTTTGCTGGCAGGGACCTAAACGAAAGAAAAAAAATCCACGGTGACCATTTCGTAAGGCTGCAGGACCTTTTTGCGACAATACAAGGGTAGCTTTGCGAATCTTCTTAGATTTGGTTCAAAACTTGTTTTTAAGTGATTTTTTATGCTATATTTTGCCAAACATTTTTGTTGATGCTCATTTGGGCCTAAATAGAGAAATATGTGATGATTATTTATTTAATAATTTTTATTGAGCATTGATTATAATATTTGTCGCATTTGATTTCATAAAACTTACATAATAGAATGTGACTATGAACTTATTTTATTTTTATGGTTGAAGTCTGTATAACAAATTCACGTAAGTAATATGTACTTAATCAAATAGTGGTATTTGCGCATTGGTTTGCTCCTAGCGAACGAACTCGGAATACTTTTATTTCGAGTTATATAAATTATAAATGTTAATCTCACTTTAAACAACTATACTATGACGCGTGCTTTTGAAAAACGATCGAAGCGAGATAACATTTTGGCGCCGTTGTAATGGAGCAACGCACATTTATCACTATTATTCGTGATTTCTGACATATCTGCCTTGATTGGTTGTTTTGCATGAACTGAACCAGAGAGCCTGACTTCTGGAACCTAAGGACAACCACTCCGCGGTAGGTAACTCTCTCCTATCTTAATCCCTTCTTTCTTAATTTCAATAAAACAAAAAGGGGTAAAAGAAATATAGGACTTAACCTTGCCGTATTTTCATAGAAGTTTCATTTGTGGCAAGCAATTATAAATTCTAAGCTAGGATCGACCTAGAAAACAAAACCTAACAATTTCTGAGCCTAAAGGGACTAGTTAATTGAACCCGTGGATTAGAACATTCTTGATTGAGTCCAACGGGATCATTAAATTTCAAATTGGACTCCACTTTAGAGCCAAATTAGGGTTAACATTTTAGGGGCTATCTAGGACACATTTACAGTTATAAAGAAAAATATCATCTGCATTGTGTGCTACCTAAGCCTTGGTTGAACCGATTTACACCTTAACCCTAAAACACAGGCTCTAAGATCACTTAAACCCTAAAAGAAGTGACTTAATAACTTGTTTGCTGAACCAAAACAGGGTGACTTGGGTGAGTTAACCTGGATTGCATCCTCAACATTAGGACAGGTCAGGTGGAATTGGTTCACTTGGTGACCCAATCAACCTAAAAACTAGGTCACAACCAGAATAAACTCTTAATCAAGTGATAATTTGAGGCACAAATAGGCTTAAAATTTGATAGGCCTAGAACTCTTCACATGTATCCGGTCTACTTGGAACCGCAGTGACAAGAGAGGTCGGGTGGGGGAAACCCTGTAACCCGTGGGGGCGCTCTACTGTGTAGGGGTCTTTACGGGACTCTCCCTCTCTGGCTGCCTAAGTAATTGTCGGGCGGGTGGATTTGTGATCTAGAGGCCATTTCTCTCTAAGTCTAAGCCATCCAAACATATTTTTGGGTGTCTCGATTGGGTCTAATTGAAATCTAGTCCCTCATCTTTTCTACAGTGCATGCACGGTAGGAGGTCCTTAAGACCAATCTTAAGGCCTCCTTTAGTAATTCATTCACGTCGGGGCCAGCACCCGACTAACCTATTTTGGTTCTCTTCTTCTGATCCGATCCCTATCTCCTCTGACCCATCTGCATCCAACCCAGGTTCTCTATTTTTTGATTCTGACTCGATGGAGAACCCTGGTCCAGAAGGAGGAGACGACGTCTAGCACCTACAGAACCAGCTTCAAACTCTCACAGATCTTATCAATGGGTTGGCAAACCCTAGAGCAGGTTAACATTTGTGGGATCACTATAATCCCACAGAAGTAGCTATCGAGCCCAGAGTGTGTCTTCCGGTTGGGGGACCTGAGACAGAGCTCAAGCCGAATATAATTAGCTTGATCCCCCATTTCCATGGGATGGGTTCTGAAGGCCCATTCCAACACATACAAGAGTTGAAACAGTTGGCCTAGACTCTCAGATCAACTGTTCAAAATTGGAACACTCTGCTCATGAAGATGTTCCCTTTCTCACTTAAAGAGAAAGCTACCCACTAGTATTGGTCTCTGAATCGACCGATCAATACATGGGAGGCATTGCAAGCCAAATTTTTGAGAAAATACTTCCCAGTAGGGCGTACTAAATCCTTGAGGCATTAGATCATGCATTTTCAACAAAATGAGGGGGAACCACTTCATGAGGCATGGGATCGCTTTCTTGATCTCATGCGGAAATGTCCGCATCACGGAGTTCCTAAATGGGAACAGGTTCAGTTTTTTTACTGGGGACTCTGTGAAGATATTCGACTTTTCGTTGATGCAACTTGTGGAGGCAATTTCATGGGCAAGCATGAGAATGCTGTTTGGGAAATTCTCGAAAATATGGCCGAGAATTCAATAAACAATGCATCCATAGGTATGTTCGACAGGACGACTACTCGTGCATTGACGAACACATGCGGAACACACGAAGCACAAGACTTATCATCTTCCGTCGACATGGAGATTGTGGCCAGTTAATTGGATAAAGTCTCAATAATAGAAAAGAAGGTTGACGAGTTGACTCACCGGCTGCAAAAGGTCACTTCTCAGCAAAACACATATGCATGACCACCCATAGGGAGGGAGGTCGTGCATAATATTCACCGCACTAGGATGGATATGAATCCATCCCCTTCTGACTCTGGGTTCAGGGAAAACTCTAAACCTATTTATCCTAGTTGGGGGTCCTCTGAACCCCATTATCCTGATTTTTTCGGAGCTCCTGGATCCTGTGAGGAACTCTACACCATCCAGAACAACCCCTATTTCAATTCCTATAATCCTGGATGGCGTAATCATCATAACTTCTCTTGGTCGGGGAATTCCTATCCGCAAAATCCTAGACCTCAATATCTACCCCGACCCCAAAATCCGCACTCATATCAGCCTGCTCAACCTAGGCCCAATCTGAATTTTCAACATGGGTCTAGTAAAGATGGTCAAATGAGCATGATTCTTTAGACCCTGGCTGATATGCAGAAGACTAATGCTGCTACGCAGAGGCAGCATACAGCGGATATGGTAGATATGCATAACCAAATTGTGCAAATGGTTGGGACTGGCCAGCCAGCCGCACTACCCTCGCAACCTCTGCTAAGCCCTAACAACATGCCGAATCAGAGGTACGTTGCGAACCCAAAACAGGGCCAAATTCATTATATCTAACCTGGCCCTTCTGCACTTATATATCAAGATGGGTCATAAGCATCAACTTCTGTACCGGATTCATCTCAGTAGCAGTAGCCACCTATCCTACCCACTCCTCCATATCCTGCGAGATTACATTCTGTCACAACCCACAGTGGTAAATGTACTAAGGATCCTGAGCCTAAGAGATACATTAAACCTAAACCTAGTACATCTCAATCTGGGGTAATTATTAAGGATAACTCAGGCACTACAGAACCCACTCCAGAAAAGCCTAGGACCATTCCTTTTTCCTGAGGCCTTGACCAAAGGAAATAAGGGTAGAAAACAACCTCAAGTTGACAAGGACTTGATCAATTTCTTTGAGCACGTCCAGATTAGCATTCCCTTGATAGATGATATACGTCATGTACCGGCTTACGCACGATTTTTAAAAAACATATGCACTCCTGAGAGAAAGTTGAGAAATTCTGATGGAAGTCCTATTTTGCTATCAGAGCAGGTTAGCTTCATTATCTTGAGCAAGCTTCTGCAGAAATTAAAAGACCTTGGCGCCCCTCTGATCTCCTGCAAGATCGGGGATTTAGAATTTAACCAAGCTCTTTTAGATTTAGGTGCATCCATTAATCTTATTCCCACAATCCTCCTAAAATATTTTGAGAATTCTGAACTTAAACCCATGGAAGTGACATTATAGTTAGCCAATCGATCTATTAAGTCACCTTGTGGAATTTTAGAGGATGTAGTGGTAAGAGTCCGAGATTTCTATTTCTCGGTTGATTTTATTGTACTAGACATTGATACACCAAAAAACCTAAAAGATACACCTATAATCTTGGGGAGACCATTCCTAGCAACAGCTAGGGCAAACATTAATTGCGAGGAGGGCCAAATGGAAATAAAATTCGGGAAAAAGACAATGAAAATTGATATTTTTAAGGCTAGAGGAATCAATTGTGGTGTAATTCAGGAAATAAATAGAATCGATTCACTTCTCGAGGATCCTATTGCTGATTTGGATATTCCTAAGAAAGAACCCTTAGAAGCCCAATCCCGATTACACCTTGAGGAACCTAGTCCACCTCTAATTCCCACTCAGGCTAGCCCTGACCTTCCTACTGCTACTGAGAATCAGGTACTTGAACTAAAGTTGCTTCCTGACAATCTCAAGTATGTCTTTTTGGGTTCAAACAACACATTTCATGTGATTAAGAACTCCTATCTTTCCACAGATCAGGAAACGCATTTGATTTTCGTCCTCCGGGAGCATCGCTAGGCCATTGGTTGGACCTTAGATGATCTCACCAGCATAAGTCCTTCTTACTATACTATACTCACCGCATTTTTACAGAAGGCTCACAACCTACATGTGAAGGACAGCGTTGACTCAATCCAAATCTTCAAGAGGTCGTGAAGAAAGAGATAATTAAATGGCTTGATGCGGATATTATCTATCCCATCTCTGATAGCCATTGGGTTAGCCTAATTCATGTGGTGCCTAAGAAGGCCGGGCTAACCATTATCAAATCTAAGTCTGGAGAATCCATCTCCACCAGAATTGCAAATTCGTGGAGAGTTTGCATAGACTATAGAAAACTGAGCACCTCCACAAAGAAGGACCATTCTCCGCTACCTTTTATTGATCAGATTCTCGAAAAATTAGCGAGAAATCAGTACTTCTGTTTCTTGGATGGATACTCAGGCTATAATCAAGTGGCCATTGATCCTGAAGACCAGGAAAAAATCACATTCACCTGTCCCTACGGAACATTTGCGTTCCTTAGAATGCCTTTCGGACTCTGCAATGCACCTGCTACCTTCCAGCGATGCATGTTGGCAATATTCTTAGACATGGTGGGTGAATACTTACTTAGAGGTCTTCATGGACAATTTTTCTCTCTTTGGAAAATCATTCAATGAGTGTCTAGGCCATTTGACTAAGATCCTCCAACGATGCATTAACGTAAATCTGGTCCTGAGTTAGGAAAAGTGCCATTTCATGGTTCCCCAGGGCATCGTTCTTGGACACCTTGTGTCTGAGCAAGGTATCCAGGTTGACCGAGTGAAGATCAATTTGGTATCCAAACTCCCTCCCCCTTCCTCGATCAAAGAAATCAAATCCTTCTTGGGGCATGTCAAATTCTATCAACGCTTTATTTTTTGACTTCTCAAAAATCGCCAGGCCCCTAACTAACTTATTATCGAAGGATATTCCCTTCAATTTCTCCGATGAATGTGCTGAAGCCTTCAAAATTCTTAAGGATCAAGTCACCAAGGAACCAATATTGCAACCCCTTGACTGGTCTCTTTCATTTGAGATCATGTGTGACGCGTCATATTTTGCTGTGGGGGCAGTCCTTGGTCAAAACAATTGACAGGAAACCCATAGTGATCTATTACGCAAGTAAAATGTTGGACGACGCCCAACGGACTTATACGATCACTGAGAAGGAACTTCTGGCTGTTGTCTTCTCCTTGGAGAAATTCCGGTCGTACCTTCTCGAGTCTTGCATAATTATATACTTGGACCACACGGCGATACGGCACTTGATTGCCAAAAGGGACGCGAAGCCTTGTCTAATTAGTTTGATCTTGCTTTTGCAAGAATTTGACTTAGAGATTCGCGACAAAGCAGGAAAACAGAATGTAGTTGCAGATCATCTATCTCATCTTCCCTCATCTATCATTGATCCATTACTACCTATTACTGAGCATTTTTCGGATGAGCATCTTATGAGCATAGATGCTGGGCTTCCCTAGTATGTAGATATTGTTAACTACTTGGCGTCAAATCAAATTTCGTCTGATTGGCTCAAAGCCAAAAGGGACAAATTGATTTCAGACGCCAAGTACTATTTCTGGGAAGATCCATATCTGTTTTGCATCGGAGCAGAACAAATCATCCGAAGATGTATTCCTGACATAGAGATCAATGATATTATCTCATTTTGTCATGACCAGGCCGGCCATTCTTCTAGGCATAAAACCGTAGCAAAATCCTCCAAAGCAACTTCTATTGGCCGACTTTATTTAAAGATGTACACAAATACTGTAGGGCATGTGCTCGTTGCCAGACCTTAGGCAACATGGGCCATCGCGATATGATGCCCTTAAATTCGATCATCGTGTGCGAAATTTTTGATATTTGGGGGATTGATTTTATGGGCCCATTTTCAAATTCGAATGGCTTTGAGTACATTCTTCTTGCTATAGACTATGCGTCAAAATGGATTGAAGCCATTTCTACCCAAACCAATGATCATAAGGTTGTCATCCGATTCATTCATGATAACATCATCTCCCAGTTCGGAGTTCCTAAAGCAATTATCTCTGATGAAGGGACCCATTTCGTGAATGTGCATTTCTAGCCCATACTTAGAAAATATGGGGTGTCTCACCTCATTTCTACCCCGTATTATCCGCAAACAAACGGACTTGTCGAGCTGTCAAATCGAGAAATCAAAAAGATTCTGCAGATCACTGTTCGACTTGATAGAAAAGATTAGTCAACCTGGCTTCCAAAAGCATTATGGACTTATAGGACCGCCCATAAGACCCAATTAGGAATGTCTCCCTTTAGAACTGTTTATGGGAAGGCATGTCACCTTTCTGTAGAAATGGAGCATAAAGCCTATTGGGCAGTACGGAAGTGCAATCTGAACCTCGGAAAGGCTGGTATTCACCATCGCTTGCAAATTAGCGAGTTCGATGAGCTACGCAATGATGCGTACAAGAACTCGCAAATTTACAAGGATTGAATTAAAGCCTTGCATGATAAGCACATTTCACGTAAATTATTCAGTCCTGGTCAGAAGGTACTTCTATTTGATGCCCGTCTTAAGCTGTTCCCGGGCAAGCTCACATCTAAATGGACCGGACCATTTCTGATTAGGAGGATTTTTGGTAATGGAGCTGTGGAAATCTCACCTCCCGATCGTGACTCTATACCATTTATCGTTAATGGCCAATGTCTTAAACCTTTTCTCGAACTTCATGATTTGAGTCAGATCGAGGAGTCTCTTGACCTCCATTCCACTTGACCCGCATTGCGTCTAGCAAATGGCAGTAAACTTAGCGCTTAGCAGGAGGCAACCCGTCATTCGAAAAATCCGAGACCTTTCTTATCTTCTTTGAGCAAATAATGCTTACTGCACTTTAGAGTTCCTAACTTAAGAACAAGTCGACTCCACCACCAATGTTCGCATTGGAGCTAGAAATCGTTTGCAACAATCATTTCCAACCCATCCACTCACCCTTGAACCTGTTCTAAAATTATTAACTAAGCTAAATGTGAACCCATCCTGTTTGCAATGAGGGCATTGCAAAACTTAGGCATTGGAGGGGGGGATTAAAGTGCAATCATCTGAAATCTATTCTTGAAAGGCCCTTAAAAAAAGGAGGGGGGGGGGGGGGGGGAGGAGACAAAGGAGAAAAAGAAAAAATAGAGAGAGGAATAAGAAGAAAAATCAATAAACATTTTTAGTTTGTCGAAACTCTTAAACATTTAGTTATGGAGTCAGGCAAATTTTTCTTCCGTAAGATCCACCAAACAATTGTCAGGTGAGAGAAGAGTGTTTATTGGTGCTTTAAGTTTAGTATGAAGACTCTTGAATTCTGGATAATTAGACAATGAAATTCGAAGTTAGGCACAGTTCTTGCTCTCAACTCCTTTGTGCGAATATTTTGTGTGAATCTCTGAGAGCCACAAAATAAGGCAAATATACAGAGAGCAGGTTCTAATAAAACTATGACTAAGGTAGATGGTTATGACAATTCTTTACGGAATCCTCGATTGAAGGAGGGTGCTAGTGTCAAAGGTTAGAAATACATTGTCCTATCCGTTTCTTTCCAGTGCTAAGAGTAGGCACTTCCACCAAATAAGCTACATAATATCCTCTTGAACACCACCATTTCCCAATAATGCCTCATTAATGAAAGTTGAGTTGAGTGACATTGACTTATACAAAAGAAGAGAGAAAAAGAAAGAGAAAGAGAAAAAAGATATATATATATATCCTCGAAAAAAAATATATCCGCAAAAAAAAAAAGAAAGAAAAGAAAGAAAGAAAGAAGGAGTTTGAGTTCATAGTTATGCTTATGTGTTAATTTGGTATGAATAAATTTTATTGAGGCAGCATTACCCACTACCGATCCACCAAATATAGCCTTAACCTACCTTTCTGTATTTCTAACCGCCTGAATACTGGTTGAGGAATTCTGACTTAGTTATAGGGTTATCAGAACTTAATCAAAGTGTAATGCCATGAGAGACCACCAAACATGTTAACAAATCTGGTGAGATTGTAAGCTCTTATAAAAAAATAAGAGAAGAAAAGAAAAAAAAGAGAGTAAGCATAAAGGAACTAAAGGAGAGCACATTTTTAAAGCATTTCTCTGAGTTGATTCGTTTAGTAGTTTAGAAATTTAGAGTCAGAAACACTAGATTATATGTAGCACCAAATGAGTATAAGCCACAAAAAATAAAACCCTTCAACTCAGACATCTTCTATCTAGACTTAAAAGCCGAGGTTAAATCACAAATCACTTGCTATCCTTAAGGGAAGAAGTTTTGCCTATTCTGATAAATTTGTACTAAGGGGTAAAAACAAACTTTAAATAAATATTGAGAAATGATGATGAGGAGGAGAATAAATTCATTGGAGCCGAATGACAGAAATACCCTTGCACTGAACACTTGTGCTAAACTCTAGAATTTGCTAAGGGACTAGCAAAAGGTAGGTATTGGGGTATGATGGCATCGCCATCATCCTCTATAACTAACTTGATTTAGTTAAGTTCTAAGGTTAAATTCACATAATTAACACATTAAAAGGATATAATTCAGTTAGGGCTAAAAAGAAAGGAATTAATAGAAAAAAGGATTAATTCTGCAATATTTACAAACAATCATAAATGCAGAATAGCGGGGGACGAACTTATGATTAATTAAAGGTCAATTGAGCTTAATTGTCCTAAAAGTGGGTTGATACTGAGTAATTTATAATTTTCATTCAAATTAAATGTTAATCCTTAATTAAATCGACTAATTTCAACATCGCTTCAATTAAAACAGTTTCGATGAAAATAAATGTAATATAAATCTTTTAAAAATCAGTTAAAAATATTTTATAAGGTTTTGAATAGTCGATTTGATAGTCATAACTTGTTTCAACCTAAAACAAAAACGTAGGTGGGCATGTGGTACATTTTTGGGTCAAAATATAAATTGACCATGTAAACATCATCAAAATCCAAAATTGAAGTCCTCATTGGATTCCTTAGACCTAAATTATCCTACCAGAAAAACTTGGGTTCATTTGGGCTTCATCTTCCCTTAGTTTGCAATTTGACCCTTAATTCTCAAGTTTTCTTACAAATTACCCCCTAACTTCATCATCTTCTTCACATTTTCGTCCCTGTAGCAGCAAGCCATGAATGACCTCCTCGTTGAGCTTCGAGCTTGATTTCCGACCAATCCATACCTCGATTGGCCACGACCTCTAAAGAGGAATTGGTCCGTCAATCCTGCATCGAACGGAGGCGAGATTGTCGCGATTGGCCACTTGTGGAGAGCGCAATCCGTGGTCAAAGGACTACGGTTTCACGAGTTTTGCGGCGTTCATTGCCACTCTTCCACGCATTTCTTCACGCAATCCTCCCTCTATTTAAGTTCACTATCTCCTAAGGGTACATTTGTGCTCAATTAACATGGTTCCCGCCTCTGCATCCTTCCGAACCACCATTGTTGAAGCACCTCGTAGCTTCTTCGCTACCTTCATCTGTCACCTTATCGAAGAAATTGATAAGGGGCTTTTCTTCCCCTTCACTCCACGAAGCTTCACATGAAGCTTCGCCCTCCGACGTCCTCTCCTTCGCTCTGACCGACCCCCTCGTCATCTTCTTCCTCCTCGAGTTCGGTAGGTCACCTCGCTCTCCCATTCACTAAATTAGTTTAGGGCTTTAGTTTATCTAGCATCAAATTGCATTTCTGGAGCATCCTAGCTTCATCCGTCCACGCCTCCTCCCTTGCCAACACCTCCACCATTAACGGTGGAGGAGCTCCTTCGCCAAGCTCCTTTCGCCACCTTTGTGGTCGATTACCATAGGGTTTTTCTTCGACGTGGCATGCTAGAGCTTTGGGCATCTAATCGGGGTCTTTCGACCCTTGTTTTGTCGTGTAGGTAGACACCGGAGTTCCTGCCAGAACCCATCACCTTCTCCATCTTCGACGTCCTTGTTCGTCAACGTCATCACCACGGATCGCCGATCAAACTCCCTCATCACCTTGATGAGCAATAGGGCTCTTCCCCAAGCCCTTCACCAACCTCATCCACCACGCGGATTCCATCTCCGGTGACCATCGTCGGAGAAGAGAGGAGGTCTACTAGTAGGGACCTAAATGAAAGAAAAAAATCCACAGGGACCATTTTGTAAGGCTGTAGGGTCCTTTTTGCCACAATACAAGGGCAACTTTGCGAAGCTTCTTAGATTTGGTTCAAAACTTGTTTTTAAGTGGTTTTTAATGCTATATATTGCCAAACATTTTTGTTGATGCTCATTTGTGCCTAAATAGAGAAATATGTGATGATTATTTATTTAATAATTTTTATTGAGCATTGATCATAATATTTGTCGCATTTGATCATAATATTTGTCGTATTTGATTTCATATAACTTACATAATAGAATGCGACTATGAACTTGTTTTATTTTTAAGGTTGAAGTCTATATTACAAATTCACGTAAGTAATCTGCACTTAATCAAATAGTGATATTTGTGCATTGGCTTGCTCCTAGCGAACGACCTCGGAATACTTTTATTTCGAGTTATATAAATTGTAAATGTTAATCTCACTTTAATCAACTATATTACGACGTGTGTTTTTGAAAAACGATTGAAGTGAGATAATAGTAGGCAGTTAATTGGATCAAGCCAGGCCCATGTGAGAAGTGTCACGGGCGAGGCAGTGTTGGGTGAGTGCGGACCTCACCCCCTTGTGTCTAAGGCAATAAGCCCCAGACACTTTTTCAATTTGTCTCTACGGGCGCTCCTTAGCAACCGATGTGGGACTAAAGTCCCATATTTTCCATCGAACACTGTCGGGAGCAAAAAGACCCTCCAATTGCAGCAGCAGCTGGTGGTTGCGCCTATAATCAATGACCTGGAACTTGACCTGGGATGATTCCGCATAGCTGGGACTCAGCACTTAGGACCTTTCGACTGGGAAGCAAGCTTCGAGCTTGTTGGAAGCTTCTCCATTAATGGCGCTGCGGGTCGGATACTTGAAACATGAACGGCCATGTAGCCCTGTCAAATGAGTTTAGTGGCTCCGCCGTGGGATGGCAAATGCGGTGGTGTGCGTGGTGTAGCGCGAGGATGCGTATAGGTGGCTGGCGAAGGCAGACTGTGCGTGTGAAGGTGGTGGTGTTCGGCAGGGAGTTAGGAGGGGCAATCAATGTAACTAGGTTAGGGATTTTGCTCCTCGAGTTGAGGCGGAGGTGTAGGGATGAATGGCGAGGAGTTTGGTGGTGAGTGGAGCGAGATATACCTTGCCGGAGGGTGGTCAAACGTGGAAGGGATGACGGTGAACGGATGGTAGCGTGGTCGAAACTAAGTGTGGTTGGGGTAAAAATGAAATAGAAGAGTTAAGGGACTTATTTAGGTAGTTGGAAGACGAATGGGAGTTGAAGAAGGATCGATTGAGGTATAGTTGGTGTTGAGGAAGAAAGCTGCTCTGGTGGGTAGGAAACGATGACAAGGACGAGGGAGCGGCTCCTGCTGGTATGGCTAGGGTTAGAGGAATGAGGCTCTGTCATCAGTATTGCGAACGGAGGAAGAACGAAGTCGGAAGAGGTCACTGGACGTTGAGGAGCACTTCAGCTGAGAAATAAGAGAAGAATTGGAGGTGTTCCAGGTTGAATTCGAGCGTAGAATGGACGGAAGACATTGGGGCTTCTTTTATAAGCCTTAAGAGGACGTTTTGAGCTTGGCAAGCAAGCTTCCCAAGCTTGGAAAGTCACCGAAGAAAGAAACCTCCAAGATACCCAAATCTCTCATACGTTTGCATTAGAGATTGGGAAGGTAGTTGGGGTCATGGCCGGATTCAATAGAGAAAGAACTTCTCAAGGAATCTCCCTTCCAATTTTGGAAGAGATTCATTGATCAGAGAATGTGTTCTCATCTATTAAAGGTCACTGGAGTTGGAAACCTCCACGATAATGTTGGAGGGACCTATTTGTGAAGACAACGTAGAAGCTGGGGGCTACTTGTAAGGAATTTTGAAAGTTAAGGGCGTGGTTGTGAAACAAAAGGTCAGATAGGATCAAATTGCAAACTAGGTTAAGATAATCTCAGATTGGGTCTAATTTTTGGTACAAACCTAATTTAGACCCAAGAAATCCAATGGTGAATTTGGATTTCTGATTTGGCCTAATTTGATTGGATAATTTATGCATAAACCCAAACCAGGGCAAATGTCTGTCTAAAACTCTATTTTGAGTTAAGACGGATTCTGATGGTCAAATTGATGGTACCAAACCCTAGAAAATATTTTTCTATAAATTTTAGAGGGTTTAGGTGAATTTTATCCTGACCAGAACCTTAGTTAATTAAACAGGTCTGTTTTTAGGGTTTTAGATGTTCGTTAATTCCTGTAACGCATGAAAACCCATTTCATTCTGTATGGACCCACTTTTTAGATTTTAACGCGTATTTTGAGCTAAGAAAATCCATGGTTACTCTATTTTTATGATAGAATGGTAAAATTGTAGAAATAACCCTATCTTTCTATTTTCTTTTCAAAACAAAGCACGATTCCCTTATAACCTTCCGACGGATATGTACGAGTTTTTATTGACTTATTCAGGTCAAACAGAGCTAGTTATGGCTTATGATGGTGTTCCCATCAGCTTTGCATGGGACTTCTTGTTGATTGGCATCTCTTGGTGATTATAAGAAATTTTGCTGGAGATGTGTTTCTACACAAGGTTGGACTGAGATTGGGTATTCCAAGATAATCATCCAGTAATCGTTCTATGATGGTTACTTGTTTTTTCATCTGTACTTTTGATTTTAGAAGAGACTGATGGAATTACAAGTTTTTATAGTTTCGAGAAATATCATGATTTTTCAGGTTGGAGAAAATATGGGTACATCCATATGCAAAAGTAGGTTGAGTGAATGCTTTCTCAATTATTGTAGGATGCTTTTCCGTAGATTCCCCTTTTATGTTCCTTTATGATGTCATTTTTTGTTTTTCATCGTGTGATTGTTGCTTGTTATTAGTTCATCCATCATCAATATTCCTATTTGGAGGAATGTGAAGAAATTCTTTTGTCCAATTGAGTTCTTATTATGGTGCCTAAAGGCACACTATGTGAAAGGTAGTTGAGTGGATGCCTTCTCAACCAGCAATGATTTATTTTTCAAGAGGTGTAGTTTGTAGTAGCACCAGCTGATGAGGTATGGCTCATCATAGCTAAAATACCTAAGTTAAGTTAGAAACTAGGTTAAACACTATATTATTAACATAATAAATGGGTAAGTGTGAGAGTTAATGAAAATGACCTAAAACATCAAATTTGTGTTAAAAATGCATAACTAGGTCATAATTGAGATATTTTATTCATAAAATACAAATCTATGATTCAAATGTTAATTGAACATCTATTTGAGCTCCAAAGTACAAATTAAGGGTTAAATCATATTCTAATATGTTCAATTAAGTTCCAAGAAAAATCTCATGACATTTGGACATCATTAGGACCTTACATTTATTAGATCACATTTAGGTCCTTCATGCATCACATTTTCTTCATATAAAAACTCGCAGGGGCATACTTGAAAGGCCTCATGGACTGCTTTGTTATGATTCCTATCACTAATGGGCTCCTCCCTAATCCTTCTACCCTTTCACTATAAGGGCTCTTCCATAATTTTTCCAACACACGTGATGCAACTTTTCGTATACTATTTACACGTGAGGAACCCGTGTAGTAGCCACCGTCACTCCTTGCAAATCCCATCCTACAGTGGGATTTTATCCAAAAACATTCCCACACACCTCACCACTTCATCCCCACCATTCCCACCCATCTCACCTAATCACTTTATGGTGCTCAGACCTCGTCCTTAACCTATTTAAAGTCCCCATAGCCACTGCGTATGGGGACGAGGCCCCCTCCTACTTCATTGGGTTCTCCATTCTTCCTCTCCAACTTCTCCTTCCTCTTTCACTCGGTTCCATTGGTGACAGTGATGGATTTTCTTCTTGATCGTCCATGTCAAGCTGGATTACGTAACACAAGGGGACGTCCTAGGAGCTCCTCTAGTGGGCTCTTCACTCAGTGGAGATCCTCCCTCCATTCTTCCTCTCCACCGCCATTTGGAGATCCATAGGTCATTCTTCCGATTAGCTAGGTTTTATTGCTTTTTTAGATTAGTTTACAGCTTTCATAGATAGATTTATTGCTTTCTAGATTAGTTAGGAGTAGAATTAGTTAGTTGATTCATCACTTGGTAGTTTATATGAGGAGCATATTAGATTAGCTCTGATTTCTCCCTCTTTGATCAATTCAAATCAGAGAGGTGTTTTTTGCATGATTTCATCAATTCACTAATCTTCCTTTATGCATCACTATCCATATTCACTATTTTTCTCACATTTTGATCCATACTCCACCCCATCCACCTGAGGATATCTAGATCCGAAGTTCTTGAGCTTCTCGATCTAAATAGTGCTCAAATCTACCTGGGGGTCTCTCCATTCACTTCACATGTTCACAAGGACCCCCATCTGGATTGAATTGCATCGATTTGCTCAATTACTTTGTATTTGGATTTTATGCCCAATCGTAAGATTTAGGGTCAATTCAGATTGTAATGGATTTAATCGAGCGATTTGAGTTTTTATCCAGCTAATTGGGTGTAATGTAAGGATTCTGAGGTATTTTGATTTGGTTTTTATTTTCAGATGAGCATTTGCCCAATTTGAGCTTCAATTTGGGTAGTTTAGGCTAAGGAGAATGAAACAGTGATTTGAGACATTAACCATGACCCATTTGCCTTCTATAGGATTGCCTAATCACCAGTGTTTAAGAGATTCTAGCGATCAGATCACCTAAGCAAATCCTAAAACAAAAGCCCAAACAGGGCGACATGGTTTCCTAAGGCAAAAAGCTTTCAATCTAATATCTGATGTTGGACAGAGACTCAGATGATTTCAAACCTTCAGATAAGTGTTTGCATTGATTTAGATTTGATTTCCAAGGACTTTTATCCACAGATTTAGACAAATTCAGTAGCAGCAATAGCTGCTCTATTTGTCAAATCTAAGGATTCATATGAGGGAATCAATCTCAAATTTCAAATGATTTTTTGAGGATTAAGAATTCCAGATTTGATATTGAGTTAGATGGATTCAAACCAGAGCTGAGATCAAAACAATGACTCTTAAGTTGAATCTGAATTTTGAATGTAAGTTTTGAATCTGAATTAAAGATTGATTTTGAAGTAAAATGGTTTTGTTGAGGTTCATTGACCTAATCTGGTTTCCTAGATCTGAGGGTGAGGTTTTGGAATTTGGATCAGACCTTAATGGTCTCTTTTGATGGCTGATTTAGGCTTACAGCAGCAGTACCCAGCTACTGATCTGAGCAGCAGCACCTAATCTGTTGCAATGAAATTCATCAGTAGCAACAGCTCTGGGAAAGATTTCAGATGGAGGATTTGAGTGGATTTTGAAGGGTTTAATGATTCATTCATGCTTTGTACTATTGGAATACCATGTCAAGCATTCATGTACAACTTTTTGACTTTAAATCTGACTAAAATGGCTTGTAATTGCATGTGAACATCCACTGTCAGCAATTTCAAGAATTATTCTAACCATCCAATATGTAAAGTTAACAAAATTGGAGTAGAAACTCATGTTTAATGTTTCAAACATCTTGCTAAGTGTGTTTGAGTGCTCATCGTCCTGTTCCAGCACTTAGAACTATCATTGAAGGCTTGAGTTCTTTAATTCAACAACCATTCAAGTCTTATTTGTATGAGATTTGTAAATACATAAAAAAATAAAAAGTAATTGTAAAAAATAAAATAAAGGTGTCTTGTGTAGGATTATGCATTTTTCTAGGTGTGTGCAAAGGATGAGAGTATTATAAATCCTTAAGCTAGTAGAACATACCAATAGATGGTTCAATCTACTTTAATACTGAATAAAAGAATTCAATATGAAAAACACAAAAGGAAACCTCTTCTCTCTCATCTCACCTTCTCTCTCTCTTCTCTTTTATAAAATATAAAAATACCATAAAAACTTGAAAAAGTTTAAAAATACACAAAAATACCTTGTATATAGTATTTATACTTGTAAATATAAATTAAATACTAAGTTCAATGTAATAATAAAATATATGTTTATAATATACATAACTAACTTATAAATGTATTATATATATTTAAATAAATATTTATGTTGAGTTATAATATATATATCTTAATTATATAATTATGTATTTATTTATAGCAAATTATATGTACATATATTAAGGTAATTATAAATAAATATGTAAACATATATAATCGTATTTATAATTGTATATACGTATTTAAGTAATTATTATAGATTGTACTATTTATAATCTAATTATGTATTTATCTCTTAAAACCATGTATATAAATGTATATAAATTAAAATAAATGATAAAAAATAAGTTAAAAATGGGTAATGAATACTCTATAATGTATTTTAACTAAATTATAGGACAATTGAGTCATTAAGTTATTAATTTAAACATTACTTGAGGAATTAAGTGGTAATTTAACATGTACAAATTGGTAACTTTAACGAATTTTTAATTATAATTAAATAATTAATTATGATAAGTTAACTACATAATTATGTAGCTCTATGTATAGGGTTTCTAATGGTATAATTTATTTTGAGAAAAGACCTTATTTGGACTCGAATTTTAAGGCATGAAATAGGCCTCACCAAATAGTTTTGCACGTTGATAGCACACCTGGACCCACCCTTGCACCCTTAGTCACCCATCGATGGGAGAAAAATTATGAAGTCGCATAAAACGTTCATTACACCTACCCAGGTACGGTGAAATGAGTAAAACCACCAGACAGGTGCGGACCATTTGGGCACTTGCGTACGTGCATGTGCACGCTTGCGAGTGTGTGCGTGTGCATGCAAGCACACGTGAGTGCATGGGGTGTGGGCCTATTGGGCTTGAAATTAGATAAAAATGCACCCTAATTAACAAACTAGGGCCCGATCTGGTAGTGGTCTGATTCGGCCCACTAGGGCTGTTGATTCTGTGAAAGACTTGGGCTTGCCAACCAATAATTTTGGTTTAAGATAGAGTTTAACTATGGTTAAGTTAAAATTAGCCTAAGTGTTGTGAGTTGTGTGTGTTAGTGTTCCATGTATATATGTGAGTTAAATGTGTGTATGTGTGTGTGCATATATATATATATATGTTAGTATAGCTTATTTTACTATATACTTATATTATTTTTGATGCCTCCATTTAGGTATTAATTAACATAGTTGTATATAAGCAATATAGAGTAGTTTAGATTGATTTTTGATGTCTTTATACTTGTACATATATTTGAGTCATTTTAATTAACATTAATTGATTCCTTTTATATATAATTAACCTGATTCATTTATTCTTTCATTCTTTGATTCAATTGTCAATGCACTTAATATTTTTAGAATAAAAGAGTATTTTTGGAACATAGAGAGTAATGCATGCCAATAATTACTTCCTAGTGAATGACTTGGAAAAAATCTATAAAAAATTATGTAAATAAATAATTGATTTGACATCTGTCTGGATTGCATCTATAAACCATAATAACGACTAATTAACATGCGATTCGAATTGACGACCTCATCACCAGCATAATTTATAAATCAAAGTGTGTCCTAAAAAGATGGTTATATTATGCTAGAAGGGAAGTGAGGTAGCATAATGAACATTTGTTACTTTGAAATGTCCTTTTATAACGTGATTTTTGTTGCCATGCTCTTGATGGGGATCCTTAAAAGTTCATAAATCTAAGGTTTTATCTCCTCATATCTTCCTCCTGCTACCTTGTTAGAGGTTTTATAGTTGAACACACGATCGTCCATGGTTAATCAAGCTTGGAGCAGAATTACGAAGGGAGTGTGTCAAGTAACAATTTCAGGTTTTTAATTAGTTGTATTCCATTGATTCTTGTTGTTTATGAGCACATTTTTATTTTGCATTTATTTTGTGTACGAGCTTTCTTTATCGAATCCTACTATGCACCTGACAAACATGCATTAGTTATTTTTGACAAACTTAAATTGATGTTTTCTCTAATATAAGCTTTAAACTTCTGTTCATTTTTTGTGAACTTGTTTTGCCTTCTCTCTTGCATCTATATGTTGTATCTTTTTAGCTGCTTAATGGGAATGTCATAGTTGATTAGTGGGTGATTGATATCGACACATCTATTTAGGTTAAAATACCTAATCATGCATGTTTTTAGGTTTAGATTTGCATTTCATGTTATAAATATTGCATAGCATGCATCATTCTTCATTTAAAGTAGTATATATTTTAGGTTAATTAGGTCTTTTTATGGTCAGGAGAGAAGGACATTTATTTCGGAGCCTCAGATTGATGATCCGACCATACGGATCTAATCAAGATGATGATTGGAGTCTAACGCCTCCGAAATTGCCTCGATTGGAGTCCTGTAGCACCATATGTAGTTCGAGGAAGATCAATGGCCAAGGGACTAGGTGACATAATTTGGAGCTTCAAATGACAAATCCGACCTGCTGATGGATTCGGGTCGACGATCGCAGCCTAACAGTGCGAAAATCGACTCAATCCGACCTCTGTAGCAGCCCCTACAATGAAAAGAAGATGGACGACCCAGATTATGCCACGTGATGCAACCCAGGCCGCCCATGTGTACGCACACGTCGGTGCGCGTGCGCGCGGAGGCACGCATGCGCGCAGCGCAGATCGAGCGCATGGAGAGTGCACGCGTGTGGAGAGTGCCCAGCGCAGTGCCAGTGGTGCATGAGCTGCGGGTGGATCTTTAGTGACAGATTGGCAGACATATAGTGACGCTTACAGCTGTCGCTAATTCATCGTATGCTAGCAATGCCAGCATAGTGCCAGCAGACGTGAGCTGCCTACAGCGACATTTCCAGCGACGAATTGGATGTTGCTAATGTCCTATACCTATTTTTTGCCACTTCTCCACTATAAAAGGACCTACACCCCCTTCCTTCCAAGCCATCTCTACCTACTCTACTACCACCTACTCCCAAGCTCTAGCAAGCCTACCAACGCTCTGCCAGAGCTTGCACTCAAGCTCCCAAGGTCCCTATTAGTGTAGCGAAACTTTGCCCCACCAAATACTCCTCCAACTTCACATCCCCATTCATAGGTCACCTTGGAGTCATCCTCCCACCTCTATTCCGGTAGCAGATCACCTCCGCCTCCTCACCTCCATTCTGGAGCATGCCGAAGCTTTCCTCTACCCGACGTCTTCCCGCTCCTCGCTTTCGTCGTCCTGCTTCCCAACTCCTCCGTCCGAGCTTCCGCCAGGCGTCGTCGTCTCATCAAACAACCGCTTCGGGAGATTTCTTCTCACCTCTCTCTTTTTTTATGCTTTCATAGTTCATTGTAATTGACATTGGAGTGATATATATATCATATTTGTTCCATCTCTATCTTGTGATTTATTCTGCTTGTCTTCTTCTTTAAAAAAAAACAAAAAGAAATAACAAAACCCTAAAACATCAAAAAGAAACAAAACGAAGTGCGATTTTGAGCGAAAATAAACACCGTCTCCCTGTGTTTGACCCGAGATTACCTTGGAGTTTCAGTATAAATTATATTTGATCACGAATTTTGTAACTACGACGACGGGTTACTCGTAACCCTGATTTCAAACACGCAAAACCTGTTCATCATTTTGGCGCCGTTGCCAGGGAGGCAACGAAATTCATTTTCTTGTTTTCTGCATTTCTCTTGCATTTACATAGCACTAACCCTCGCTTGTCTTTGATCTACTGCCTTGCAGGTACCCGAGCATGGAGATCCAAGTGCGATAGATCGGAGTAAAGTACGGGTAAAGTGTTTTGTAAGTGTCCCCCAGTTTCCCCCTCCACTAGTTTCATTTCGACAAACCCATAACCAAGACTCAAACTACTTAGGTGTTTGCATAAACCCTAGGATAGACTTTGTTTATCTTGTTTGCCACCTCCACTCATCTCACCCTCGTATACATAAAAAAAAACAAAACAAAAAAATATATACTCTTTTCTTGTGGGATTTAATTAAAAGTTACACACTTAACACCCACAACTTCTCATGCAAAGGCGCACAATCACATCGATTCTATCACTTAACTGAGATCTAATCTGTGACCCGGTACACTTAACACATAAATAAGTGAGTAGAAATTTGCATAGGTCAAACATTTTTGTGTTCCTTAATCTGCGATGAGAATAGACCAATTGATTGATTTGTTTGGGTCGCACCACTCAAATTAAAAGCGATTCATCAGTAGCTTGTCACTTAGGGTTGATTCTTAGGGCTAAACTAGGCACTCCACATTATTTTTTTGATTTTTAAAGGAACATATCATCACCCATGTTTTCAAAACTTGGAGTATTCTACTAAACCTTGATTGAACCAACCTAAGAATTAAGCCCTAAAAGCTACTAAACAAGGTTAAACCCTAAAAGATACATTAACAAATAACCTTGTTTGCAAATCATGGTTGTGCACACACACACATTTTAACTGATCATTAAGGGCACAACCCATCTTAAGGGCCCATCACATTCCAAGAGCATGATCATCCCAAGCCTAACTAAAACTGAGTAGATGTTGGCCTTAAGGATTGATTTGCTCTTCGGAGCTCAGATTGAGATTTTTTTCGATTAATCTCCTTTTGCTGGTCCATTGGATGTCTAGCTAGGGGAGTAGCGTCAAACGACCGCGGCTGGGGGATATACTAGGAACCAGAGGCGTAAGCCAAAGGAAGAACTTTCTCCCCAGTCCCTCCTTCTGACTGGTTGGATTTACCAGATAAAAGTAGACCAAATCGTTGATAATCTCAAGATGAGTCCTGGGAGTCTGTAGGTCTTTAGGCTACCCACATAAGGATAGGCTTGATTGATTGTATTGTAGGGCTCCTTTCTCTCTTTTGATTTCTCTCCTACTCTACAATGTATCCTTCCACATCTTTCACACATTTCCAATCTTACCCTCCCACCATCGCTTACCCCCAAGATGATTACTCTTCCGACTTGACTTGTGATTATCCATCCACGAGCCGGGATGACTTTGATTGGGGGTACGAATCTAGACCTCAGTGTCCAGGGCCTAACCCTAGACAACAAGACTACGATTGCTGTTCTTCCCAAACCTACAATGATTATGGATCTCTATCCTTTGATGACAAAACCAACCTGATCTACAATTAGGAAGGATATGCTGATTATAACGCCTACCCTTCCCAGTATTCCATGGAAAATAGGTCATCACTATTCTTTGAACAAACCAAGATGACCTACTATCAGGAAGGAACCCGAGAACCTTGACATCTTAAGTCCCCTAGATTTAACCCAGAATTCGATTCAGGTGAACCAGATCAAGGATAGGGTGTTGGCTAATTTGCAGAACACTATACAATCTTTAGAAGCTCAGCCAACACCATGCACTGAAGCACTGAAGCCTATGATCAAAATGATTGACGAACTTAATAGTTCTCTATTGGATTGGCTTCAAAGTGTTAGGGATAGGGACCTGGGTGAGTTTCTTCTTGGGAAATTGTTGAGGTTAAGGATAAAATTTGTGGTTGCCCTAGTCAAATTTTGGGATGATTTTCAAGACGAACCCCCTTTAGGAGAGCCAATGTCTGAACCTGCTCAGGCCCCTGTCGGGGGGAATACATATTCTGAGATTGGAGATGACCAGGTTGGTCTACGGCAACCCATTGAGGATGAGCCAATTGATTCACCCGAGATCCCCGAGCCATGGAGCGAGGAAAATTGTCTCTTTGAATGAGGAAATGATAGTCGATTTTGAGACATATATAAATGAGGATCATCAATTCCTTGACTCTGAGGGTGAAGAATCTTCTGGTGAAGTCTCACTTGAGTATAAGGATGATGATTTTAGTGAGACAAACGAGTTTGAGGAATCTGATGAACCAGTTAATAGCCCGTTCATTGAAGATTTGGATTCGGTTGGGGTTAACTTGGAGGATTTGAATCCTCATTCAATCAGCGACCCCATTTCTCATCTGCACCTGTAACGAACGCGTGCCCCACCAGACGTCTGGGATCGTTTCCAGACGTCTGTAAATCCGTTATCTTCCACACGCGCGGGGCGCGCAGACCCGCATATTCATTTATTCCTTGCGGCTGCAGACGCCCTGCCGCGTCCTCTCTCCTCGTACGACCTTAAAAGGCTACGCCTCCCCTCACTTCCGTCACCACCGTCTCCTCCCTCTTCTCCTTCAGTTAGTGAGCGTGAGCGCGAGCGCGAGGGCGGCAGCGGCGGTCGTAGTGAGCACGGAGGTGCTGCGTGCGAGAGCAGAGCTCTGCCGTGAGGGCGAGCTCGCCGGGGCTGCTAGGGCCGGCCGGCGGAGGGCGCAGGGGGCGCGGAGCGATGCGGAGGGGGGACTGCTGCGGTCTGAGCAGCAGGCGCGCGAGGTGCGACGCGGGCGGCGTCGCGAGCGGAGGCCGAGTGGCGCCCTGATTCTGGAAAAATTTCCAGAATCAGACGTCTCGGTTGATAGCCAGACGGCGAGGGCGACGTCTGGAAGACCATCCAGACGTCTGAAAGGTGAGTTTTCCGTCTCCTTCTTGTCGACTGACCGTATTGAGGGAGGGAGATGGGTGTGCGCAGGCTCGGTGATTCGCCATCCATTGCGAATCAGACGTCTGGCAGTAGTACCAGACGGCGGAAGCGACCTCCAGACGTCCGCGGTGACCATCGGACGTCTGGGAGCTAGACCAGACGTCCCCGCAGACTTCTAGACGTCTGGGAAACCACGCTGAACAAGGTAATTCTCTGATCCACTTTTTAAGACGTTTGGAAAAAGTTCCAGACGTTTGATTTTGCACAGTGTCGTCATTTTTGACCCGTTTAGGGCCCGTTCGGGTTCCGTTTTCCGCGATTCGAGTTGCGTTCTTTTCGGAATTAATTCCTCTACCCGTCTACAGTAGCTATACACTGTTTTGAGATACTCCTTGTGTTTGATCCCTGTGATAGGACCCCGTTCCGTTGCAGTCTCGGGGGTCGCGGAGGCACGCGAGATTCCCGATCACGCCCCCATTACTCCCGTTGTACCTGGTAGAGTGGCTTTAAGTTATTAATAAAATCTGTTAAATTATGGAACCATAAATAGAACCTAGGACATTACATGAATCCTAGGAATGAGAAATAGATGGAATGATAGCTCCTAGGTGTTGCATGAATCCTAGGGCTGGAAAACTAGATTGTATGATAGATCCTAGGATATGGCATGAATCCTATGATGGAAAAACTAGTGGAATGTATAATACTGCAGTCTTGGAAAATGGAAAGAGATATAAAGCTGCCTGTAATTTGAATTAATAGATGCCTGTTGTGAATAAATAACGTGGTTGAGAACATGGATTGTAAGAATGTGAAACTGGAAAGTGAAACCTGGATGTTTGAGTAAAAAGGATGGAACCCTACGGGGAAGTAGGAGTAGAACTCCTGGAAAGTGAATGGAATAGTATTGGGGAAGTGAGCTGGCCCTTGAGTACGGAGTACCAAGGAGAGCGACTGTCCCCCTGTTTCGTGCAGAGCGGAGTCAGCCGCCCCAGGGACCCGGGGTTGGGACTGGCCACTTTGTACTGACTTGCTGGCCCTCGCGTACGTAGTACCGAGTAGAGCTACTAGTGTAGGGAGGTACTAGCTACCCCACGGGCCCCGGGGTTCTGCTAGCCTCCCACACCGACTTGTTAGGCCCGCTGGGGCAAGCCAGGGTAGTCAGGCGAGGGTGCGCGGACTGTGGAGGGGCAAGGCCCCGGTTTGGTTACTGTGGAGGGGTTGGACCCCTGTTACTGAGAGGGCTCTGCTCTGGACTGGTTCCGTGCTGTGCTTTGGGCGCACCCGTTAACGGAAACGACTGACCGCGTGCCAGTATGGGTTAGCTACCTGTGCGTTTATCGCACGTGCCGTAGTCACCGTTACGTCTGTCAGTGACCTTGGGGTGGTTGACTGAGGGTAGGATCACCACGGGGGACTCTCCTGGCCAGGAGAGCACCACGTGCTACTTCTACTTTTTGGAAAAGACTGCAATCAAGATCGTTCCCACGAGGAACATTCGAGTTCAAGAAAAAGATCTGGGGAATAAATGAAATAGTGAGACAATTGAAAGATGTGAATAAAGAAAGTAATCGAACATAACAGCTACTGTACACTCTACTGTTGTCTTTAGTTTAGTTGCCACTCTACTCAGCGTTTTGCTGACGTGTTACACTCGTTACCTTTTTCAGGACCAGGTGTTGAGCAGCCAAGGTCAGCGGCTGCAGAGGACGCTGGGCCGAGTAGGGTCCAGTAGAGTTACCACTGTCTCTTGTACCTCTTTTTGTTACGTTGTAGTGGGTAGTTCTTGTTTCCGCTGTACTTTCTTTACCTGCAGTTCAAATTATATTATGAATGTTGTTCTATTGTTGTGGTGGTACATATTGTGGTAGTTTCTTTCCTTACTGCTGTACTTTCTTACTGTTAGTTATATTTATGCTGAATGTGGTTTATTTTACTGCTCTTTTGGTTACTTCCTCGTTGGACGACTAGGTCTTGGGATTAGTTGAGTCGGTCCGGTTCTCGTGTCTCGTAGGGACTCAGGAACCAGGTCGTTACAGCACCCCAAAGAGTTGACTTCTGAGATCATTGTGCCCAAGTCATTCTTGATTCAACCACGATTTCTGGACTTGGGTAAATCGTATGGGGTGAATGATATGCTAGAGGTCCCGGAACCTGAGCTCTTGTTGTTGGAGGATAGAATTGCTGAAATGAAAATTTGGAAAGCTAAGTCCGAGGGAGCTTTGATTTTGGATCTAAGGGTACCTATTAACCTGAAACCACTTACTTTCTACCAGGACCCTTTTGATATATTTCATGTGCAACCCGAGCTTAAAATAACTGATTATTTTTCTAAGTTGAATGGTAAGACGACATCTGAACCTATTAAACCATCTTTACCCGTTGTCCGACACGTTGGCTTTGGGTTACACACCACCAAACTACAGGCCCAACCCCAAAAGTACAATAATCTTAGGTTTTAGGTGATTTTCATCTAGAACCTTAGAACTATTCGACCCTGGGGTGTGTGTCTACATCATAATCTGGTCCACGTCTGTGGACTTCTTTTGCTTATGGGTTTCAGGATCAACCTTTTGATCTTGATTCTGACCCACACTTGTGAATTATTAAATTCTTCTTTGTGTGCATATTATGCCTAGCTGAAGGCATTAAATTTAGCACGTGCTTATATTTCACGTTCTTTGCGAAGCTGACCGGATTCCTTACGATATTCAGGTGATATCCTGTTTACTCTGCCTTTTCATGTCTTTATTTGTACAATGAGAATATTGCATCATTTAGGCATGGGGGGTGGATAATCAATTCTTGAAGTCATTTTGTTAACTCCATGGAATTTCTTTTAGTTATTTATAAAAAAATTTGAAAATTTGAAAAAGATAAAAAAAGAAAGAAATTAGGAGAAGAGAACTTAGGCATTTGGAAGTTATTAACTTTAGGAAATAATACAATAAAACCTGAATTCTTAGACTCTTCAGGTTTTTGGGCTTAATTAGCCTGGGTGCCCACTTGAATATGGACTTAGTCTTGAGTCATCACTATATTAATTCAATAAATAATTTGGGATGATAAGTATGCGACTTATCAAACCGCCCTCTAATTTAAGGGGGTTTTAAGGCTAAGCATGTACACACTATTCGCACTGACTCACTTTTCGACGATTTTTATGAAAATTGGGTAGCTAATGAACCAACTTGGGTGGTATGGTTGGCAAGTTGTCGTGGGTAACAGCCCATTGGTTGGTTTGTCAAAGCCCAGCCACAAGACCATTTTCTTTGTTCTGCCTTTAGGTAAATTTTAGATCAGGGAAGCCCCTTAGAAAAAAAAGATAGAAAAAGAAACACAAAAAGAAAAGAAAAAAGTTATAAAAAGGAGAAAATAAAAAGAGAAAAATAAATCCACACTTTACCGCACAAGCATGGATGGCAAGTGGTCGTGTGTAATAGTTCATTGGCCAGTTGTCCAGAGTCCAGCTTAGAAAAATGCATAATAATTTCCAAAACGTGTAGGGAAGAAGCAAAGAAGTAGAATAAATATGAGATATATACACTGGGAATCCATAAATAAAAAGTAGGGAGAAAGCTACCATTTGAAAAGATAAACCTCTAGATAAGATCACCAAGGGTTATAGAAACCCGAAGTCCGTTTCAACGACCGCCTGGTGAGTCTTTCACTATTTTCACAAGATGCTTAGCATTTAGAGTCTTCTTTGAGTCTTGGATGGGTCGGGTAGCCGTAATAAGTTATCCCAGAATTTTCAAACTCCAAAAGTACAAAAAAATTAGAAAAGAAGAAAAACAATAAAAGAAAATGTGTATCTTCCCTTTTCAAATAAGGTGAGGACTTGGGCGGTCTGCATTCTGGCAGACACCCGGGTACTGTTGAGTTTTCGTTGTTTAGGACCTTAGTTGAAATTTCCAATTGTTAATAAAGGACTTAAGCCTTAGAGATTTAATCATAATTCTGCTTCTATACATAGCATGTAGTTTAATTTTGCTAGGGACTAGCAAAAGATGGGCATGGGGGTATGATATACACATCTATTTTGGTTAAATTGCCTAATCATGCATGTTTCTAGGCTTAGATTTGCATTTCATGTTATAAATATTGCATAGCATGCATCATTCTGCATTATTTTAGGTTAATAAGGTCCTTTTTATGGTCATGAGAGAATGATATTTATTTTGGAGCCTCGGATTGATGATCCGACTGTACGAATCTGATGAAGGCGACGAACGGAGTCCAACGCCTCCGAAATCTCCTTGATTGGAGTCCCGTAGCATCATATGCAGTCTGAAGAAGATCAACGGCCAAGGAACTAGGTGACATAATTTGGAGCTTGAAATGACAAATCCGACCACACGAAAGGGTTTGGGTCGACGATCGCAGCTTAACGGTGCTAAAATCAACTCAATCCGACTTCTGTAGCAGCCCCTACAACGAAAAGAAGATGGACGACCCAGATAGCGCCACGTGGCAGAACCTAGGTTGCCCATGCGTACGCACGCGCCACCGCACGTAAACGACAGTGCCGATGTGCACGTGCGCGTGGAGAGTGCGCGCGTGCGAAGAGCGCCCAGCGTAATGCTAGGGGTGCATGAGCTGCGGGTGGATCTTTATCGACAGACTGGTAGACATATAGTGACGCTTACAGCCGTCGCTAATTCATCGTACTCCAGCAATGCCAGCAGACTTGAGCTGCCTACAACAACATTTCCAGTGACGGCCTGGATGTCGCTAATGGTCCCATACCTATTTTTTGCCTCTTCTCCTCCATTATAAAAGGAACTACACCCCTTCCCTTCCAAGCCATCTCTACCTACTCTACTCCCACCTACTCCCAAGCTCTAGCAAGCCTACCAACGCTCTGCCAGAGCTTGCTCTCAAGCTCCCAAAGTGCCTATTAGTGTAGCGAAACTCTGCTCTACCAAATACTCCAACTTTACATCCCCATTCATAGGTCACCTTGGAGCCGTCCTCCCACCTCCATTCCGGTAGCAGATGACCTCCGCCTCCTCACCTCCATTCTGGAGCATGTCGAAGCTTTCCTCTACCCGACGTCTTCTCGCTCCTCGCCTCCGCCGTCCTGCTTCCCAACTCCTCTGTTTGAGCTTCCGCCAGGCGTCGTCGTCTCACTGAACAGTCGCTTCGGGAGATTTCTTCTCACCTTCCTCTTTTTTTTATGCTTTCATAGTTCATTGTAATTGACATTGGAGTGATATATATATATCATATTTGTTCCATCTCTATCTTGTAATTGATTCTGCTTGTCTTTTTTCAAAAAAAATAAAAAGAAATAACAAAATCCTAAAACACCAAAAAGAAACAAAACAAAGCGTGATTTTCAATGAAAATAAATGTCGTCTCCTTGTGTTCGACCCGGGACTCCCTTGGAGTTTCGGTATAAATTATATTTGATCACGAGTTTTGTAACTACGATGACGGGTTACTCGTAACCCTGATTTCAAACACGTGAAGCCCGTACATCAGTGATATGTCGTTGATAATAGAGATGATACAGGTGATAAGCAAGCGTTGATGGAAATAGGATGTATCTTGTTAATTCTACTATCATTGTTTGGATGTAGTAGGACCTTAACTGTCTTAAGTTTCATGTAATTTGGATGCTTCTATATCTTCCTCCATCAAGTGATTTACTTATTCAAAAACTTGAGTCTGTTGATAAAATAGAAGCATCTAAATAAATAAAATTTGAAATACTTCCAAATCATATCTTCCCTACTGATGGCATTTCCTTGCTTCTTTCTTGTTAAAGCTTCCACACATGCAATCACTAAACTTAACGGCAAGATACTATGGAATGAAGCATGGTTGCAAAGATCATTCATGGATAGGTTGCAATACGACATCTGAGTGTCGAGTGCAATTATGATCTAGCTTGTGTTTTGCCTGGTTGTGGACTATAGTTACTTTTATATTTAGACATAACTTTTTGTACATCTCTTTCTAATTAATTTTAGTCAATTTTTTTTCTAGCACATAGATTCTCAAAAGGTTTATAAAGGTAGCTCCTTGTTTGATTTATTTGTATGCATAATAGGTAAAGAGTGCATGAACAATTAATTATTGTAAAATTTTAGTTATATTAGTCAAAAGGAACTCTAGGATTTCATTTTGGAAACTATGCATCTCAATGTTCTTTTTCCCTTCAAATATATGTTGCAATGAAACTAGTATATAATTTTTTAGGTGTATTTTCGATAAAGTTTTCAACAAAAAATATCAATTTGTGAGGAATGTTTTGGTGGATTTTGAAAAATAATTTTTCATTTTATATGTAATCAAAAGAAATTATAAGTATGATACGTTATGAGTATTTAATGGATAATTAATAATTTTTTGTATCATTCTTACATTATGACGAATTAATGTTGGTGCTAGAGCACCACGATCATTTGTTTTGATGATAACAAAACACGTGTCATTTAAGATTTGCACTTTGAGTCCTAGATTTCAGGTCAATCGCAAATGGATACGTGATTAGACGGAGTTCGAGCTCGCATCCAGGACGGATTGGAGGAGCTCGATGGAAAACATAGGAGATTCGCGAGGAGCGATAGATTGAAGAAGGAAGGAGATGAAGAATATGATAGATTTCATTCTCTTGTACTCCTTGTATTTTTCGTTTCTTCTGTTGCTCTTTATTTTTGTTACTTAGATTCATGTTAAAGAGCCTCAAAGTACCCTAACAGTAGTCCTAGGAACACCCGCACAACCCTAGGATACTTAGGTTTTCTGTAGAATACTTAGAAAACCAATATAGGGTTCAAACAGAGTTTCCAGATGTCTAATTCCCAAATCAGACGTCTGATAAAGTATTTTAAGACGTCTGACTGTTGTTTCAGACGTTTGATAACTATTAGGCTGGACATAGTTAGTTCTGTCTGATGAAATCAGACGTCCATACCTTAGACCAGACGTCTTAGGAGACGTCTGATGGATTTGCCAGACGTCCAATTAGTGGACCGTTGGCTGGCTTAGCAAACACTCAAGATATGACCGTTAGAGCCTTATCAGACGTTCATAGGACTTTCCAGACGTCTGATAATTGACCGTTTTGCCTCGGCTGACCCAAAATCTCTTCTCAGAGATTTTCTAGCCGTTGCAACGTTTGGAAATCCATTCCCACAGAAAAAGTAGGTTTCCAGACGTCCAGACATAGTGTCAGACGTCCTGTATGTCGTCTGATGGACTTGCGCTAGAACCCTGTTTAGATCTGATTCAAGTCAGGAAGAGACCCGCCCAAAATCAGACGTCTGACCTTGAAATCAGACGTCTTAAAGTGAAGTTCCAGACGTCTGATGCCAGAATTAGACGTCTGATAAGCCTGTCAGAACAATGATTGTTCCTGATTTCGGGCTGATTCTCTTGGGCTTTGTTCCCAACGGCTATAGAACCTTTCCTAAGCCTTCCAAAACCTTCCTAAGGCCTCTATAAATAGAGGGGAACCTTTGCAACACAAACACACACACCTAGAAATACCAAGAAACAATTTGTATTACACTTTCCACTCTTTTTGTGTCCCTTTTGCTCTCTAAGCTCAAGTTCTACTTCTTGAGAGCATCAAGCTGTTGCGCACCCGCTCTCCCACCGTAGTCCACGAGAGAGAAGTTGCGCCATCGCGTGGCTCACGTACCGCGTCATCAACTCGACGCACTCCTTGCAAAGGGGAGTATCCTAATTCCTATAGAAGCTTAGGTTCATAATTACTTTGTTGGCTCTATAGGATTACTTATTTATTTTATCTTTATTATTTGGTTGGGTATTCGCTTTGCGAATTCCCGTCTCCTTCGTGAGACAAAATCCTTCTCGTGGAGAGAAGGGGTTGAGGTAAGCTACCCTCGTTTAAGTAGCGTGGTTGTATTGAGGTTGAATCACCCTCGTTTAAAGTGATTCGGTTTAGTGGATTTTGATCAACTTGGTTGATCGGAAAATCCTAACTCGAGAGGGTTAGGTGGTGGTTTTCACCCCGTTTGGGCTTCCACCTAAAAATACCTGTGTACTTGTGTGATTGTTATTTTGTGAAGATTGTTTATTTTATTTCCACAATTATTACGTCACCCCCTCCTCGTAGGGCCGGAAACCTACAATTAATTGTTAGCATATTCTTTACTAGGCGATGAAAAAAATCATTGTTAAAAGAAGTATAGACAATAAAAATATTCATTACTAAATTTAAAGTTTGATGATTTTAGTGACAATTTTATTCGTTGTTTAAAATTGACAAGGAATATATTATTCATTGTAGATTTAATAATGACTCGTATAGGAATGAATATGGTGACGAATAAATTATTTGTTGATGGGTCATACAACAATGATTTATTCATCATCATCTTTATAAAATATTTATTGCCTTTAAGCATTTTTATTATTCTTATCTTTGAATTAGCAACTGAAATTTTTGAAGCTGGTTCACCTCAATCAGAATTTTAAAACACCTATGTTGAGTTTGATTTTGACTTCCTCGAGGATAGAACTCCTACACCTTATTTTGGTAAGGTTTTCCTTGGGCATAATTCTAACATTCCAACTGACTTAAATTTAGATTTTAGTGACCCAATTCTTATATTTGACCTAAAATCTAGACCAGAACATATTTAGGATGATTGTAGGGCTCAATTTCATGAAGATATCAGCATGGATTCAAATTATTATGATTTTTATGAGCCTATTTTTGATAATGAAATCGCTCCAGAATCCTCATAAGAGCACATTGATTTATTTGAATTGAAACCAATTTATAATATAGAATCAGAGAAATCTAAAGAGTAAGGATTAGATTGGGTCTATCCTAGATATCTTGAACCCAATCCTATGCCTAATAAGGATATCCCTATTAGCCTCAAACTAGAATCTAGGTTAGACAAATCTTAGGTTGATAACTATGTAAGTTTTGATTCTTCCTATGGTGATGAACAAAATTTTGATTCAGGTTCAGAAAAATCGTTCCACCAGTGTTCTATTCTCAGATTCTCCTATGCTGATGTTGAGTTGGAACCATATTCTGATTTAGGAGGATCCTTCTTTTCAGAGGAATACAGCCCAATCTATGACCTTGATGTCCATTACCCGTTCTTTGATTTTGACTCCGAGGTCATTGATTTGGGACTCAAAGCAGTTGCACCACCTGATTAGGAGACGACCTAGGAGTGGTTGCTCAAGACTCTCAGCAACCTGTCTTCGCTACATGACTCCACTGAAATCCATTTTTATCCTGAATCATCTCATTCCAATCCTATTGGAGCTTATTTTCCACCTCAATTTGACAATGAGTGGGACATTGATCAAACTGGTAGTCAACTGCTGATCACTTCTAATCTCATAAGTAGGGTTCTTATATTTTTTACTAATCCGTTATCATTTGAGGATCTCTACTCTAAACTGGCTGAACCAAGGCAGCCAAACATCACTTTTCATTTCCAAATCCTCTTGAGCCAAATTGCACCTAGTAGGCTCCACTACTACTGATCAACATTTTTCAACCCCCCATACTTATTGGTTTTAGTCTGCACAATCATCCAGTTGATCTGAACAATCACCTAGTTGGCCTGACCAGGTTAGTCATTAAGGTGCTTGTTCTATAAAACTCTGCACCTTGATCACCCCTTCCTCTTGATCATCTTCCGCTCGGCTAAAGGCATTAAATTTAGCACTTAACAAGAGGCAACCCGTCTTTTTGAAAAACCCATGACTTTTTATATCCTTCTTGAACAAACACTCCTATTGCACTTTAAGGGTCTATACTTTAGAGCAGTCGACTCCACCTCCAATCTCTGTATTGGAGCTTGAAAGCATCTGCAACAACCACTTCCAATCATGACTGCCAACTCCCCTCCCTTGTCACCAATTGTAACGACCCGATTCCCGAGTCCCTACGAGACACGAGAACCGGACCGACTCGACTAATCCCAAAACCTAGTCGTCTAACGAGGAAGTAACCAAAAGAGCAGTAAAATAAACCACATTCAGCATGAATATAACTAACAGCAACAAAATGCAGCAGTAAGAAAAAGAACTACTACAGCATGTACTACCACAACAGTAGAACAACATTTAACATAACATGAACTACAAGTAAAGAAAAGTACAGAGAGTAACAAGAACTACTCACTACAGTGGAACAAAAAGGGCACAAAAGAACAGTGGTAACTCTACTGGACCCTACTCGGCCCAGCGTCCTCTGCAGCCGCTGACCTTGTCTGCTTAACACCTGGTCCTGAAAAGTAACGAGTGTAACACGTCAGCGAAACGCTGAGTAGAGTGACAGCTAAACTAGAGGAGTAAAGTGTATAGAAGCTGTTTTATTTTCTTTCTTCCTTTATTTACGTCTTTCTATTGTTTCACAATCTATCTATTTCTCAGATCCTTCACTTGATCTCGAATGTTCCTCGTGGGAACGATCTTAATTGCAGTCTTTTCCGAACAGTAGAAGTAACACGTGATGCTCTCCTGGCCGGGAGAGTCCCCCGTGGTGATCCTACTCTCAGTCAACCACCCCAAGGTCACTGACAGACGTAACGGTGACTATGGCACGCGCGGTAAACGCACGGGTAGCTAACCCGCACTGGCACGCGGTCAGTCGTTTCTGTTAACGGGTGCGCCCAAAGCACAGCACGGAACTAGTATAGGGCAGAGCCCTTTCAGTAACAGGGGTCCAACCCCTCCATAGTAACCAAACAGGGGCCTTGCCCCTCCACAGTCCGCGCACTCTCGCCTGACTACCCTGGTTTGCCCAGTGGGCTTAATAAGTCGGTGTAGGTGAGCTAGCAGAACCCTGGGGCCCGTGGGATAGCTAGTACTCGCCCTACACTAGTAGCTCTCCTCGGTACTGTGTACACGAGGGTCAATAAGTCGGTACAAAGTGGCCAGACCTAACCCCGGGTCCCTGGGGCGGTTGGCTCCGCTCTGCACTAAGTACCCAAGAGACAACGCACCTCCACATCTTTCCTTCTCAGTTCCATTTCGTTCTCTTTCCAGGAGTTCTACTCCTAACTCCCTGTAGGGTTTGAGCTCTTTTAACTCAGCACATTCAGGTTTCACCCTTTCAGTTTCACGTTCATATAACCCATATTCTTAAACATGTTCATTTATTCATAACAAGTAGCTGTTAAAATCAATTTACATGCAGCTATTATTTCCTTCCCACAGTTTCCAAGACTGCAATATCTATATTCATTTCATTAGTTTTCCAGTCTTAGGATTCATGCCGTACCCTAGGATCTATCATTCAATCTAGTTTTCCAGCCCTAGGATTCATGCAATACCCTACGATCTATCAATTGTTCCATAATTGTAACAAATTATGTTAATAATTTCTAAAGCCACTCTACCAGCTACAACGGAAGTACTGGGGGTGTGGTCGGAAATCCCGCGCGTCTCCGCAATCCCCAAGACTGAAATGGAACGGGGTCATATCACAAGGATCAAACACAAGGAGTTTCTCAGAACAGTATATAATTACTGGAACGGGTAGATGATTTTATTCCGAAAAGAACGCAACTCGAAACGCGGAAAACGGACTCCAAACGGGCCCTAGACGGGTCGAAAACGACGAAACAGTCCAAAATCAGACGTCTGGAACCTCTTCCAGACGTCTTAAAAAGTGGGTCAGATGGTACCTTTGTCCTGCGTAGTCTCTCAGACGTCTAGAAGCCTGCGGGGGCGTTTGGCCTAGTTCCCAAACGTTCGATGGTTACCCCGGACGTCTGGAAGTCCTTCCAGTCGACTGGCACTGCGGCCAGACGTCTGATTCGCGTTGGATGCGAATCTTAGAGCCTGCGCGTACCCACTCATCGTTCTCAGTACAACGGGTCGCAGAAAAGGACGAAGGACGAAAATAACTTACTTGCCAGACGTCTGGACAATCCTCCGGACGTCTTCACTGTTGTCTGGTTGGAAGCCTAGACGTCTGATTCTGGAAAAATTTCCAGAATCAGAGTTCGAATCGCTCTCCGCCCGCGACGCACGGCCGCGTCGCGCCTCGTCGGCCTGCTGCTCGAGCTGCAGCAGCCCTCCAGCGTCATTTCGCGTTCGCTGCTCCCCCGCCGGCCGACTCCAGCTACCCCGGCAAGCTCGAGCCCTCACGGCCGAGCATCTCCTCCCTCGCGCAACGCCTCCTCCCGCACACCCGCCGCGGCTGCCACTACCGCCGCTCGCTCACTCTCTCACTGGCTGGAAGAAGGGAGCGGAGGAGATGAGAGTGAGGGAGAGGGCCCTTTTAAAGCTGTGCGGGGAGAAAGCGAGAGAGAGGGGCGCAGCCTGTGCCCGCAGGAGGAGAGGGAAAAAGAGGGGCATCTGCAGGTCTGCGCGCGCAGGTGCGCAGACGAAATCCACCGTGCCGCAGAAATTAAATCCCAGACGTCTGGAAGGGGTTCCAGACGTCTGGTCAGATGTCTGGGCCACCTCCCAGACATCTTAAAAGACGTCTTCAAGCCGCGTTCGTAACGATATAACAAACTCAAAGGAAGTTTCGTCCCCGAAACTTGCGCTAACTAGGGTGCGGGAAAAACGTCATAAAAATATAACAAACTCAAAGAGGACCGAAGCCGGCCCGAAAGACGTACCCGCGAAGAGCTCCGGGTACCGCTCCCGCATTGCCGCCTCGGGCTCCCAGGTAGCCTCCTCGTACCGCTGGCTCCTCCACAAAACCTTCACCAGGGGTACTTGCTTTCGTCTCAAACTGCGGTCGGCTCGGTCAAGAATCTGCACTGGCCGCTCGGGGTAGGTCAGGTCGTCGCCCACCTCGACACTTTCGTGACTCAGTACGTGATTGGGATCGGCTACGTACTTCCTGAGGTTGGACACGTGGAACACGTCGTACACACCAGAAAGCTGAGGAGGGAGGGCAAGCCTGTAAGCAATGGGTCCAACCCGCTCCAGGACCTCAAAGGGCTTCACAAACCTCGGCGCAAGCTTCCCTCTCACCCCAAACCGCTGCAGGCCCTTCATGGGCGAAACACGAAGAAAGACGTGGTCCCTAACCTCGAACTGCACCTCTCTGTGTTTTCGATCCGCGTAGCTCTTCTGTCTGCTCTTGACAGTGCGTAGTCGCCTGCGGATCTGCTCGACTACCTCCTGACTCTGCCGGATCAACCTGGGGCCAACCTCCCACTTGGTCCCCACCTCAACCCAACTCAAGGTGTCGTACACCTCCGTCCGTACAGAGCCTCGTAGGGAGCCATGCCGATGCTCGAGTGATAGCTGTTGTTGTATGCAAACTCCGCCAGGGGCAGGTGCTCCTCTTAAGAGCCCCTCTAGTCTAGTACACAGGCACGCAAAAGGTCCTCAAGTGTCTGTATCGTGCGCTCAGACTGGCCGTCTGTCTGGGGGTGGTAAGCTGTACTAAACCTCAACCGCGTCCCCAGAGCCTGCTAAACTCAGCCCAAAACTGGGACGTAAAGCGGGTACCCCGGTCGGATACGATCTCCAACGGAACTCCGTGTAGTCGTACCATGTCGCGGATATACCTCTCTGTCAACTGTGCTGGTCCCAAAGTGACTCGGATCAGCAAGAATCGTGCCATCTTCGTCAGTCTATCCATAATTACCCAGACTACGTCGTGTCCTCGCTGGGTAACAGGTAAACCCACCACCAAGTCCATGGTAATGCTCTCCCATTTCCACTCTGGCACTGGAAGCGGCTGTAGCGGCCCTGCAGGCCTCTGGTGCTTGGCTTTCACCTGCTAACACACTAAGCATTGCTGCACGAATTCACCCACATCTCGCTTCATCCCTCTCCACCAAAATTCGCGTCTCAAGTCGTGGTACATCTTCGTGTTTCCGGGATGTATGGTGAACCTGGAACCGTGTGCCTCAGTCAGGAGCTCTCTCAACTGCTCGTCCCTGGGAATGCACAACCGTCCCCTCAGGCGCACCACCTGGTCTGTGAAAGAGAATTCCCCGGGGTCTCCTGACAGTACTCTGTCGCGCAAGGACTGCAAGTACGGATCGGCCATCTGTCCTGTGATGGTGTGGTCCATCAGCTTTGGCCTAGTTTGTCGTGTCACAGTCACTGCCCCACAGTGCCCCCGTAACTTCAGGGGTCGCCAACTGCCACCTCCTCCAAGAGGCTCCAACTTTGTAACTGTAAGCTGGCCAAGTGTGCGGGTGCCTTCCGGCTCAAGGCGTCAGCTACCACGTTGGCCTTCCCCGGGTGGTAGGAAATGCTGCAGTCATAGTCCTTCAGGAGCTGCAACCAACGTCTCTGTCTCATGTTGAGCTCCTTTTGATAAAAAAGGTATCTCTGAGGCTCTTGTGATCCGTGAAAATCTCGAAGGTCTCACCGTACAAGTAGTGCCTCCAGGTCTTCAATGCGAAGACGACAGCTGCCAGCTTCAGGTCGTCGGTAGGGTAGGTATGCTCATGGGGCTTCAGTTGCTGCGAAGCGTAAGCGACAACGTGACCCCTCTGCATGAGCACACCTCCTAACCCATGCAAGGAGGCGTCCGTGTACAAAACAAACCTGCCACTATTATCAGGGATGGTGAGCACGGGAGCCGAAGTCAACCTCTCCTTCACCTCCTGAAAACACGCCTCACAGGCGTCTGTTCAAGTGAAGGGCACGTCCTTCCGGGTCAACTGTGTCATAGGATGCGCAATCTGTGAAAAACCCTTGATAAACCGTCTGTAGTAGCCTGCCAGTCTAAGGAAACTGCGGATCTCAATGACTGAACGCGGTCTCTCCCACCTGAGCACTGCCTCGACCTTGGCTGGGTCCACTGCCAAGCCGTCCCCAGAGATCACATGACCTAAGAAGGTCACCTCTCTCAACCAGAACTCGCACTTGCTGTATTTGGCGTACAACCTACGTCGTCGCAGCGTGTCCAGAACCATCCGCAAGTGGTGTCCATGCTGCGTCCGATCTCGAGAATAGATGAGTACGTCATCAATGAATACCACCACGAATTGGTCCAAGTACAGTCTAAACACCCGGTTCATCAGGTCCATGAAAGCAGTGGGGGCATTGGTCAGCCCAAACGGCATGACCAAAAACTCGTAGTGTTCGTATCGGGTGTGGAAAGCTGTCTTGGAGACGTCTGCCTCCCTGATCCTCAACCGGTGGTATCCAGACCTCAAGTAGATCTTGGAGAACACCGTAGCACCCCGCAATTGGTCAAACAAGTCGTCGATCCTCGGCAGCGGATATCTGTTCTTGATGGTGACCCTATTCAGCTGTCGGTAGTCCACACAAAGGTGTAGGGTACCATCCTTCTTCACAAACAGTACCGGGGCTCCCTAGGGAGACGCACTGGGCCTCACGAAGCCCTTCTCCAAAAGGTCCTGCAACTGAGACTTGAGCTCTCGTAGCTCAAGCGGTGCCATCCATTATGGTGCGGTGGAGATGGGGCTGGTCCCTGGTACTAGTGAGATCTCAAACTCGATCTCAAGCTCGGGCGGTAGTCCTGGTAACTCGTCTGGGAACACGTCAGGGTACTCTCTGACCACCGGGATGCTCTGGAAGTCTGCCACAGGGCTGTGCTCTGCCACTACACAAGTTAGGAAGCCCTCACACCCCTGGCTCAAAAGTATCGCCGCCCGAAGTGCTGAAATGCACCTGAAGCCTCCGTCCACTGGCTGTCCGTGAAACTCGAAAGAAGGCAACTCCGGCATGGAGAAGACAATCTTCCTCTCAAAACAGTCTACCAAGGCGTGGTAAGCGGACAGCCAGTCCATCCCCAGAATTACGCCAAAGTCCTCCATCTGTATCAAAATCAGGTCAGCTGGCAGGCTATGTCCCCCGACGCTGACCTCGCAATCCGTGTACACCTCCTCAACTACAAACAGCTGACCACTCGGACCTCTGATTACGAACGGATTCTCTAACAGCGTATAGTCCTGGCCCAAACTAACTGTGAAACTGGCTGCGACAAATGAGTGCGTAGCGTCGGAATCGAAAAGTGCGTAAACGAGTTTGCCGGAAACTGAAACCATACCTGCCACCACCGAGCCCGAAGCTCTGGCATCCCTGTGTCAGGGCGTTGATACGCCCTTCAGCTCTAGGTGCGGACGAAGTAGCCACACTTTGCGTCGGACAGGCAGGTGCTGGCTGGTACCCTCCTCGTGACTGCTGTCCTCCTCCTCGCGTCTGGGAACCGCGGCCTCCTGTGCGCCCTCCAGTGCTCTGCACGGGAAGTATCTGCTGACCTCCTGCCCTAGACGGGCAGTCCCTCCTGATGTGGCCTGACTGGCTACACTGGTAACAGACGGGAACCCGACTCCCGCCCTCAATGGGTCCCTGCTGTCGGTTGGCCGGGGGTCCGGTGCTGGCGGCTGGCCTCTGTCGAGGCCCCCCAAAGGCCACGGATGGCCCTGCAAAACGTGACGGCTCTCCTGCGGACGCCACGTGCCTCCTCTCTCGCTGGCCCTGTGAAAAGTCTGGCTGAAAGGGCCTCTTCCGCCCGCCGTCAGTGTCCCGCGCGAACGGGTTGGTCTCCTCGTAAGTCATGGCTGCCTCCACCACCCTCGAAATCGTAGGCAGCTTCAGGGGTTTGACATACCCCCGAATCGCAGGCCGGAGCCCCTCGGTGAACCATCAAAGGTGCTCCTCAGTGGCTATCGCTGTCCCTGCAAAGCGGGACAGCTCCAGGAAACGCGTGCGGTATACGCTCACGGTCATCAACCCTTGGCAGAGAGTGTGGAACTCCCGCCTCCTCTGGTCCTGCCACGTCTGGGGAAAGTACTGCTCGCAGAAGAGGGCGACAAACCGGTCCCAGGTCGGTTCGTCCCTTTCCTGTCCCCTGACCGCCCTCCACCACCTGTGTGCCGCACTCTCCAGCTGGTACGTGGCAAAGGCCACGCGACACTCTACCGGGGGGCGAAGGGTGTCGAAAATCTTCTCCAGCTACTCGAGCCAGTCCTCTGCCTCGGTCGGGTCCTCATCGAGGGGGACTTCAGCTTCCGGAACTGTCCAAAGAGCTCGGAGTGACGCTGCAGTGGGGATGCTGGTACACCTCCAGGCAAAGGTGCCTCGTGCACAGAAGTGTCGGAGGAAGGTGGGGGCGGCGGCTGCCCATCCCCTCCCCCGTGTCCAGCGCCGCGTCCGTCGGGTGGTCCCACAGAGGACTCCCCCTCCGCAGCCCCAGGGGAGGCGCTTGGGGCGGTGGGTGGAGCTCCTCTCGCACAATGTCCCGTATCAGCTGGGCGAGGTCTTGGGCTTGGACGCCCGGGAGTAGTGGCTGGTCCACTGAGGCGTCGGCAACGGCACGCCTACCTCGCTGACTTCGTCCTCGGCCGCGCCCGCGGCCCGCCTCACCACTCCCGCGACGAGGCATCTCCTGCAAGGAGATGCGAAACAAAACGGAACACGTCAATATGGAACGATACCTAATGGAAACGTCTAAGAGCTCATGTCAAAAGATATGTTGTGGTGGCTACTCTAGTTATAGACATGTGATTGTGTTATTTTCCAGTCAGTTGATTCACTTCTCGAGACGATCTTGCTCTGATACCATCTTGTAACGACCCGATTCCCGAGTCCCTACGGGACACGAGAACCGGACCGACTCGACTAATCCCAAGACCTAGTCGTCTAACGAGGAAGTAACCAAAAGAGCAGTAAAATAAATCACATTCAGCATGAATATAACTAACAGCAACAAAATGCAGCAGTAAGAAAAAGAACTACTATGCATGTACCACCACAACAGTAAAACAACATTTAACATAACATGAACTACAAGTAAAAAAAAGTACAGAGAGTAACAAGAACTACTCACTACAGTGGAACAAAAAGGGCACAAAAGAACAGTGGTAACTCTACTGGACCCTACTCGGCCCAGCGTCCTCTGCAGCCGCTGACCTTGTCTGCTCAACACCTGGTCCTGAAAAGTAACGAGTGTAACACGTCAGCGAAACGCTGAGTAGAGTGACAGCTAAACTAGAGGAGTAAAGTGTATAGAAGCTCTTTTATTTTCTTTCTTCCTTTCTTTACGTCTTTCTATTGTTTTACAATCTATCTATTTCTCAGATCCTTCACTTGATCTCAAATGTTCCTCGTGGGAACGATCTTGATTGCAGTCTTTTCCGAACAGTAGAAGTAACACGTGGTGCTCTCCTGGCCGGGAGAGTCTCCCGTGGTGATCCTACTCTCAGTCAACCACCCCAAGGTCACTGACAGACGTAACAGTGACTACGGCACGTGCGGTAAATGCACGGGTAGCTAACTCGCACTGGCACGCGGTCAGCCGTTTCCGTTAACAGGTGCGCCCAAAGCACAGCACAGAACCAGTATAGGGCAGAACCCCTCCACAGTAACCAAACAGGGGCCTTGCCCCTCCACAGTCCGCGCACCCTCGCCTGACTACCCTGGTTTGCTCAGTGGGCCTAACAAGTCGGTGTAGGTGAGCTAGCAGAACCCCGAGGCCCGTGGGGTAGCTAGTACTCGCCCTACACTAGTAGCTCTCCTCGGTACTGTGTACACGAGGGCCAACAAGTCGGTACAAAGTAGCCAGACCTAACCCTGGGTCCCTGGGGCGGCTGGCTCCGCTCTGCACTAAGTAGGTAACAGGTGCTTTCCCTGGCACTACGTACCCAAGAGACAACGCACCTCCACATCTTTCCTTCTCAGTTCCATTTCATTCTCTTTCCAGGAGTTCTACTCCTAACTCCCCGTAGGGTTCCAGCTCTTTTAACTCAGCACATTCAGGTTTCACCCTTTCAGTTTCACGTTCATATAACCCATATTCTCAAAAATGTTCATTTATTCATAACAGGCAGCTGTTAAAATCAATTTACATGCAGCTATTATTTCCTTCCCACAGTTTCCAAGACTGCAATATCTATATTCATTTCACTAGTTTTCCAGTCCTAGGATTCATGCCGTACCCTAGGATCTATCATTCAATCTAATTTTCCAACCCTAGGTTTCATGCAATACCCTAGGATCTTTCAATTGTTCCATAATTGTAACAAATTATGTTAATAATTTCTAAAGCCACTCTACCAACTACAACGGAAGTACTGGGGGCGTGGTCGGAAATCCCGCGTGCCTCCGCAATCCTCAAGACTGAAATGGAACGGGATAATATCACAAGGATCAAACACAAGGAGTTTCTCAGAACAGTATATAATTACTGGAAACGGGTAGAGGATTTTATTCCGAAAAGAACGCAACTCGAAACGCAGAAAACGGACTCCGAACGGGCCCTAAACGGGTCGAAAACGACGAAACAGTCCAAAATCAGACATTTGGAACCTCTTCCAGATGTCTTAAAAAGTGGGTCAGGTGGTACCTTTGTCCTGCGTAGTCTCTCAGACATCAAGAAGCCTGCGGGGCCGTCTGGCCTAGTTTCCAGACATCCGATGGTCACCCTGGACGTCTGGAAGTCCTTCCAGTCGTCTGGCACTGCGGCTAGACGTCTGATTCGTGTTGGATGCGAATCTCAGAGCCAGTACAACGGGTCGCAGAAAAGGACGAAGGACGAAAATAACTTACTTGCCAGACGTCTGGACAGTCCTCCAGACGTCTTCACCGTCGTTTGGTTGGAAGCCCAGACATCTGATTCTGGAAAAATTTCCAGAATCAGAGTTCGACTCGCTCTCCGCCCGCGACGCACGGCTGCGCTGCGCCTCGTCCGCCTGCTGCTCGAGCTGCAGCAGCCCTCCAACGTCACTTCGCGCCCACTGCTGCCCCGCCGGTCGGCTCCAACTGCCCCGGCAAGCTCGAGCCCTCACGGCCGAGTGTCTCCTCCCTCGCGCAACGCCTCCTCCCGCACACCCGTCGCGGCTGCCGCTGCCGTCGCTCGCTCGCTCACTCTCGCTCTGGCTGGAAGAAGAAGGGAGCGGAGGAGATGAGAGTGAGGGAGAGGGCGAGGGCCCTTTTAAAGCTGCACGGGGAGAGAGAGCGAGAGAGAGGGGCGCAGCCTGCGCCCGTAGGAGAGGGAAAAAGAGGGGCATCTGTAGGTCTACGCGCTCAGGCGCGCAGGTGAAATCCACCGTGCCGCAGAAATTAAATCCCAGACGTCTGGAAGGGGTTCCAGACGTCTGGTCAGACATCTGGGCCACCTCCCAGACATCTTAAAAGACGTCTTGAAGCCGCGTCCGTAACACCAACCACCTAAGAAGCTCTTCGACATCATCCCAAGCAGAAGCCCTCTTTGAATTCGGGCTTTCGATGTGCCCCTCACTCCGCTGGACACCACCCTCCACCAACATCTTCCTTGACTCTGGCCAGCCTCCTTCACCCTTGCCACAATAAATCACCACCACCAACTTTAGTGAGCTCAAGCTTGGCTTCTCAACTCTTTTGTTGAGATCTTCACACGCTCCACTATCGGTCTGACCTCCTCCATCATTATCATTTCCCTAGCCTTCAACCGACCACCACCAACACTCTCGAGCTTCAAAGCATCATGAGAAGCTTCGTAAAACCACGTAGAGCCATGTGCGACATTTAGCTGGCGGTTTCACACACTCAGCTCCCTTGCCAACCTCCGTCGTTGTCGCCATCTTCTGCCACTTCTGTCACCACTGTCATTCCAATCGTCCATCAAAATTCACCATCAACTTAGCAGATCTTCCATGATCATCCTTAGGCATCGACAAGCCCCATCCAATAGCTAAAAGCCATCGTCAATGTCTCTACGATGAAGGTCGAGCCGCCTGCCTAGGAGGTGAAAGGAGAAGGTCAAGGACTTATTTGCAAGAAAGAGGACCAAATAGAATTCCTAGGTACCCCTGTAAGAAAAAGTGAACATTTTCAGGGACCTTTCTATGATATTTACTTAAGTTTTTTATTGATCTATTACATTCAAAAAAAAAAGAAGAGAGATTGACTTGTTATTAATGCTTAATCACATTGTTTCTTGGTTATCTTTAATTTGGCATTAAATAATTGAATTTTTTCAATTGTTATAGCAAAATTGCATGTTTCAATTCGCTCCGCATTTTTAATCTCAATATCTTTGAATCGGATTTGGTACTTAGAAGATTGAATGAGTAGCATCTAGCTCCTGAGCTATAAATTCGTGATAGTGGTATTTTCACCTTTGATTGTGTAAAATCTCTCGGAAGGGGGTGAGATTTGTGGAATATAAAAAAGATGTGGCAATAAAATATTTAATCTCACACAAAAAGTAATCACACAAATGTACAAAGGATTTTTAGGTGGAAATCCAAACCCAGGTAAAAATCACCACCTAAACCTCTCAGTTTAGGATTTCCCGATCGACCTAGTCGATCAAATCCACTATCCGAACTACTTAAATGAGGGTAGTTCAACCTCTTACAACTACGTTACTTTGAACTTGAGTGTAGCGTAACCTTAAACTCCTCATCTTTACGAGTAGTATTTTGTCTCATAAAGGAGATGGGTATTCGCAAAGCGAATACCCAACCAAAGACAATAAAAACTACAATAATCCTATAGAGCCACAAAGTGAATAATTAAATCTAGCTACTACAGGTAAAGGATCTTCCCTTTGGTGGAAATGTGTTGGCTTGGCAACACGAGTCTGTGAACCACGCAATGGCATAGGCGACACTCTCGAATGTGAGGACGGGAGAGCAGGTATGCAGCAGAGATGAAGCTCTCAAGAGTGGATAGCGGTTTGGAAAGCAAGATTTCTTTCAAAGTGTTTTGGACACAAAATGATATGGAAATGGTATTGCTTGGTGTGTATTTGCAAAGCAAGGGTACTCTTCTATTTATAGAAGGCCTAGGAAGGTTTAGGAAGACTGTGGAAGTCTTAGATAGCTGTTGGAAATTATCCTAAGGAAATCAGGCCGCAATCAGAATCATTAATGATTTTGACAGGGTCATCAGATGTCTGTGAAAAGTATCAGACGTCTGGAAATTACATCAGACGTCTAATCCTAGATGGGTTTCCTTACTGACTTTAATCAGACCTAAATAGGGTTCTTGTAAAGGGTGGCTAAACGACAGGTTGGACGTCTCACACCAGGTCTGAACGTCTGACATCAAGTTTGGACGTCTGGAAACCTAATTATCTGCGGGAATGGATTTCCCAAGGCATAAATGGCTATTAGATCTTTGCAAAGTGATTTTGGCTCAATCGAGACTAACGTCTATAAATCAGACGTCTAAGGTCCTCTATGAACATCTGATAGAAGATTAAGGGTCATTCTTCAGCGATCAAATTTCTAAGCCAATGTTTCACTAATTGGATGTCTGGTAAGGTCATCAGACGTCTGGACTAAGGGCTGGACGTCTGAAAGTGGTAGACAGAAGGTGATTCTCCAGCCTAAGTGATTTTGACGTTTGATCAAACAGTTAAACATCTTAAAAGTCAAGATCAGACGTCTGATTTCTAGATTGAATATCTAATCAGGCTACTTGATACCTATCGTGGATTTCTAAGTTCTCTATGAAAAGCGTAAGTATCATAGGGTTATGCAATTATTCGTAGGACTCCTAATAGGTAACTTTGAGGATCTTTAACAATTATTTAGATAGAAATAAAGAGCAAAAAAAAATAGCAAATGAAAATAGATTACAAGTTATAAAAACAAAAAAGACTTTTATCCTATTCTTCATGACTTTAAGCTCTCGCTCCACGTGAAGCTTCTCCTCCAGCGAGCTCCTCCAATTCACCATGGATGCGAGCTGAAGCCCTTTACACTTGTATCCATTTGTAATTATCTTGAAATCTTAAACTCAAATACAAATGTTAAAACATAAGCGTTTTGTTATCATCAAAATTAACGATCATGGTGCCCTTGCACCAACAATCTCCTCCGTTTTGATGATGACAAAATCATAAATAATAATCCATAAAATCTTCCCCTTTTTTAACATTATCAAAAGGGTATCACAAATTTTAATTATCCTATACTCCCGCTTAAAACATGATCTTCTAATTTTGGGTTAATTCCTCCTTTTTACAAGAATAACAATCTCCCCCTTTTTATAATAATAAGATAGCTATGTTATTGTCTTCCCCTTTCTAAAGGCAATATAGCTAATTTTGAAGTCCTTCCCCTTAATGATGGACAATTAGCTTATCAGTTTTTAACACCTATTTAAGTGCTATTGATTAAAAGGATAAGGTTAAGAGTGTACCTCATTTACCAAGGCCAATAGAATGGCCTAAATGGAGGTTGCCAAAATGGATGGAGTTCCCATCCGAAGCTTGGAGGTCTGAACATCGGTGCCAGTCTCCAATCGGGCAGTCGATGTGAGATGGCTTGGTTATTCATTCGTTGTCTTGTTCTCTTCTCCTTCCTCGGTCTTGATGTTGGTTCACCTAGCTTGAGTAGACCATTCTTCATCTTGTAGATCCAATCTTTGATGTTGAAATCCTTGCAACTTATGAAACAATTTTCAAGTTCTTTTTTCGATATCCAAGTCAATTTGGATCCGGATTTGTTGGTGAGTCTCCTTGAGGGAGATCCTTTCTCAACCTTAGGACTATACAAATCATTTACTTTGTTGATCAATTTTTTAGAATTTTTCCTAAGATATGCAAGGTCATCTTCTATAACATGAATTTTAGTTTTTAAGGTAGAAATTTCAATTTTTAAGCAAGTATTCTCCTTAATTAATCTACTATTTTCATTAATTAGGTTATGATTTTCTAACAATAAATTATCAGTTTTAGAAATGTTAGAGCTAGGGCTTATTTCTACATCCTTAAGTTTATTTTTTAGTCTTTCATTTTCAAATTTAAGAAAACTAAGATTCTTTTTCATGCTATTGTTTTCTATTTTTAATGATTTACTAAGCTCATACAATTCATTAAAAGCATCTTGTAATTCTAAATTTATCTCATCATCGTTGTCGTCACTGTAGCCATCCGCGATTGCCATGAAACTAAGGCATGCGGTCTCCTTATCGATTTCTTCTTCTTCCTTCGAGCTTCTCTTCATGAGCTACTTCGAGGGCATGCCAAATGTCAAATGCCATTGTGTATTGCGAAATACGGTCAAACTCTTCCAGACTTTATGCACAATACTAGGCGTTCATTGCTTTGGCATTTTGCGACAAAAGTCATGTTTGTTCCTCTGAGTAACCTCCTGCGGGTTTCTTGGGAATCACAAATGTGGACTTGTATTTTTCCCAAACCAGGAAGTCATAGGCCTACAACCACATAGACATATGGGTTTTCCAATATGTAAAATTTGTACCTTCAAAATATGGTGGTCGCGAGGTGTCGTGTCCTTCGATGTCTTTCCCTCCATGACCTCTTGATCTCTTGCCGGTGTGTTACATCGATCTGCAAGAATCTACTTTGATACCAAATGTAAAGTCCCTCAAGAGGGGATGAGATTTGCAGAATATGAAAAGATGTGGAAATAAAATATTCAACCTCACACAAAAAGGAATTACACAAATGTACAAAGGATTTTTAGGTGGAAACCCAAACTCGGGTAAAAACCACCACCTAAACCTCTCGATTTACGATTTTCCGATTGACCTAGTCGATCAAATCCATTATCCGAACTACTTAAACGAGGATAGTTCAACCTCTTACAACCATACTACTTTGAATCCAAGGGTAGCGTAACCTCAAACCCCTCTTCTTTACGAGGACTATTTTGTCTCACGAAGGAGATGTGAATTCACAAAGCGAATACTCAACCAAAGACAATAAAAACTACAATAATCCTATAGAGCCACAAAATGAATAATTAAATCTAGCTACTATAAGTAAAGGATCTACCCTTTGGTGGAAGTGTGTTGGCTTGGCAACATGGGTCCGTGAACCATATAATGGCACAGGCGGTGCTCTCGATTGTGAGGATAGGAAAGCAAGTGTGTAGCAAAGATGAAGCTCTCAAGAGTGGACATCGGTTTGGAGGGCAAGATCTCTTCTAAAGTGTTTTGGACACAAAATGATATGGAAATGGTATTGCTTGGTGTGTATTTGCAAGGCAAGGGTACTCATCTATTTGTAAAAGGACTAGGAAGGTTTAGGAAGGCTGTGGAAGCCTTAGGTAGTCGTTGGGAATTATCCTAAGGTAAATCAAGCTGCAATCAGAATCATTAATAATAATGATAGAGTCATCAGATATTTAGGAAAATGATCAGACGTCTGGAAATTAATTTTAAGATGTTTGCAAATTACATCAGACGTTTAATACTAGATGGGTTTCCTTATTGACTTCAATTAGACCTAAGCAGGGTTCTTGTAAAAGGTGTTTAGATGACAGGTTGGACGTCTAGCACTAGGCCTGGACGTTTGCAAACCTAATTAACTACGGGAATGTATTTCCCAAGGCACAAACAGCTATTAGATCTATGCAAAGTGATTTTGGCTCAATCGAGGCTAACGTCTATAGATTAGTCGTCTGAGGTCATTTATGGACGTCTGATAGAAGATCAAGGGTCATTCTTCAACGATCAAATTTCTAAGCCAACGCTCCACTAATTGAACATCTGGCAAGGTCATCAGACGTCTAGAGTAAGGGTTGGACGTCTAAAACTGGCAGACAGAAGGTGGTTCTCCTGCCTAAGTATTTTGGACGTCTGATCAAATAGTCAGATATCTTAAAAGTCAAGATCGGACGTCTAATTTCCAAATGGGATGTCTGATTAGGTTGTCTGATCCTATCTTGGATTTCTAAGTTCTCTATGAAAAGCCTAAGTATCCTAGGGCTGTGTAAGTGTTCTGAGGACTACTGATAGGTAACTTTGAGGCTCTTTAACAATTATCTAGACAGAAATAAAGAGCAAAAAGAAACAACAAATTGATACAGATTACAAGTTATAAGAATAGAAAAGACTTCTATCCTATTCTTCATGACTTCAAGCTCTCGCTCCACATGAAGCTTCTTCTCCTTCAGCGAGCTCCTCCAATTCACCATAGATGCGAGCTAAAGCTCCTTCACACTTGTATCCATTTGCAATTATCCTGAAATCTTAAATGCAAATGCAAATGTTAAAACACAAGTATTTTGTTATCATCAAAATTGACGATCGTGGTGCCCTTGCACCAATAGATTGCTCCCTGCGAACAACCTCGAAACTCATTTCAAGAAAATATAAAATTTAAAAGTTAATTTATGTGATTCAACTATACTACGATGTATATTTTATCCAATCTCATTTCACGCATGTCACCTTCCTACTCCTCTACTCCCACTCCCAAGAAATCCTCCAAGTGACGCTTCTGTTACCAACCTTCCCACCCCTAGTTCGAAAAGCACTCTGTCGATGTCGAGGAGAAGATCATCGAGTTTAAGTCCTCTTACCTCTCCTTCACCTACAACTCCTCCGCCACCTTCACCCCCGCCAAGTAGACCCTCGTGGATTACCCACCACCATGCATCACTGTCGACAAGCAGGACATGGGCTTCCTCATCTCTGGCATGGCTAGCCTCGAGATACTCCCCAGCAAGTGGGAGAAGATGAAGGAAGCCTTCTCCTTCCAAAGATTGGTGGGTCGACGTAGTCGATGCAGAGGAGATCGGGGGAGAGGAGAGGGTGGGAGGTTGGTGGAAGATGGATGTGGTGAGGGCTGTCAGCAATGGAATATGTGGAGAGGGGATAGGGTTTTAAGAAAATATAGCTAACCCATGGAAGATAACTCAAGGTATTATATCATAGTTAAATTCCTACTAAGGTTAACTTCCTAATGGTGGACTAAAGCAGGGGTATTTTTGTTAACAATGAAAATATGTGAGGGCTAATTATGTAATTACAAAGAATATAGGGGTATTAACATAATATCCAAAGATCATAGGGGTATATAAGTAAAAATTCTTGGAATAAATTAATCAAATGTTAATGAGATTAAGCACTAAATAATCATTAATAATAATATTTGGACAAGGTGTTGCACTAAAATCCCATTTAGAAGCAAATCTCATATCAATTTAAACAAGATTTCAAATTAGTCTTGGACTGTTGCAATCGGGTCCCTAATTAGTAGCAAATGGATCCTTAAGGCTTTCACTTTAGTCCCTGTGAAAATTCTTTTCTTTTAGTTGGGTCCTTGTAGCAATCTTCAAAGGAGAATAAACTTCTCCGATAGGGGTAGCTGGAGGATAGCCAGAGTTGTGCTCCGACGCTCCGCGAAAGGGAGTCATTGGTAGGTCATCAACGTGGCGGCAGCGATGAATTCAACGAAGGCGGTGGTCGATTGCGAGGAAACCAACGACTCGGGCAAGGTCCTATAGCACAAAACACGACCTCACGGCCTAGATTAGTCACGTGGTAAGCTCTGGCCTAACCTAATTTAACGAGAGGAGAGAGTTTACCTAACGAAGAGGGGACAAGGAGGAAGAAGATGATCAAATTGGATCGAAGGGGAATCAAGTTGCGAAGCTTTGCGTGAAGCTCCGTGGGACGACGGGGAAGAAAAACCCCAAACCTATTATGTGTGGCAAGGGGCGACAAGGTGAGTTCAAGAAACTCCGAGCTGCATCAATGGTGGCGGCGTGAGAAGGAAGATGGTAGGGGTTCTCAGCCAAGTTGAGCACACACCATGCTTGGTCATGAACAGAAGCTTATATAGAACTTGCGAGGGGATCTAATTTAGTCGAATAAGGCAATCAAATGCAAGATTTTAGTGGGATTTCGTCCCCACATTCGCGGCCAAATTGGTGGGTGTTCTTCCAATCACGGAGATGGACAAGTGGCTTGTTGATTTTTCATGGATTCAAGCATCAATCCCACCAGATTTGGTGGGATTTGATCCCGAGAAGCTCAAGCTCCAGGTGCTGCTTGCCATGCCAAGAGAAGCGGTTGTTGTTGCTCAGTTTAGGAAGAAGAAGATGGTAGATGTCATCCTGACGGCAGCCAGGGATTAAGATGAAAGAAATTTGGATAGGAATGTAAGGAATTCAAAAGTTAAGGCCCATTTTTAAATAATTCCAATTGATCGCAAATTTTTATGGTAACCTAATTTGAATCCAAGGAATCCATTGGTAACTTCAATTTTGGATTTTGATGAAGTTTGCCTGGTCAATTTACATTCTAACCTAAAATGTATTAAATATTTGCCGTGGTTTTTGTTTTAGGTCAAAACGAGTTTATTTTGTCAAATTAATTATTCTAAACATTATAAAATATTTTTCAATAATTTTTAAAATGTTTAGTGTACATTTATCTCCGTTAGAACCCCTAGAATTAAAGTGAGGCTAAAATTAAGGTTTTTAAATATGAATTAGCCTTCATTTCTCATATAAACCCTAAATTAATTCAAGTCAGCTCACTTATTTGAATTCTTAGCTTAATTGACCTTCAACTGGGCGTAGGGTTACCCTTAGTTATTCAGCAGTTGTATTTATCTGTTAAAACAATAGAATTAACTAATTTTAATGCAATTCCACTTAATGCGGCAAGATTGAATTATACCCTTTCAATGATCAATTAAGTGAATTTTGTGTTGAAAATTAGCCAATTTGAGTTAGATAAAGAGGATGATAGTGTTACCATCATAGGTTCCTTTGGTATTGTCATTTACTTGCTTAGAGGAAAAGGAACTCTCACCTTAGTTGATCAATAACATCTTTATCTTCGGTTGAGTAAAGCCTAGCTCGATCTCACTTCAATTACAATAGAGAGCACAAAAATACTACCACAACCACTCTAGTGTTTGAGAGTGAAACTAATTTACTATACTCACCTACCCCCTATTTAGAATGGGCATGGAAGGTGAAGAGGCACAATTTTTACTGCCCTAAGTCATCCCATTACCATTTAATGTAGTGGGATAATCTTAAAAACCAGGTCAAGAAGGTCACGACACGTGTCCCACAGCAAGCTTCGAGAATAATAATTGGCGTGATAGATTCACCTACATACTACCACGTGTGGACAACGTGAGACAATGGCTAGCCACCGGCCACCCTAATAGTTAGGCAGACAGACCCCTTAGATGAGGCATATATAGTTCCTAAGTTGAAATGTGGATGGTATAGATCACCAAGTCTAGATTGGGGGCATCACCCCAAAAGCACCATAACAGGGCTTGAGCAGATGAATTGACAAAGAAATAATGTTTCCCTCCTCCAAGAAGGGGAGTGGGCCATCCACGTCTCCAAGCACCAATCACTTGACACAACAGACGGTAGCTGCTAGGGACAAAAGGGGGAACGCCTAAAAAAAAAATTCATTTACTCCTACATCCTGAGCATTAGAGTTACGGCAGTGGGGGCAAGTGATGAGGGAAGAAAAGTCAGACCTACAACAACCTACCCAATAGACCTAACCGACCCAAAGAATGGGTCAACTTAGTGCCAAGCAGAAGCAACTTCGCAGCAATAGGCCTAAGGCTGCATCACCACTTTCTGATAGCACGACCAGTGTCCCAGTTGATCCAACTGGTTCATACAACTACAGTTAGTTGAGCTTTCACCTATTTGAGGAGCAAAGGGGGCTTGCCCAATTAGCCTTGACACAAAGGCAACCCTATGCCCAAGCAAGGTGCTACACTCAACTCCCTAGAGAGTGAGACCAAGCAGCATTCACCCGCAGGCGAAATGACATAGAGGCGAGGTGGGACCTTGGAAAGTGGAGAAAAATGATTGCACTTCCAAAAAAAAAGTGATTATGTGTAATAATTAGGTCTTTAATTATGTTATAAAAAGGGTCTATTATATAGAAAAAGGGTAATCACCTTGACTTTACACCACCAAAAAGGAAAAAACTATATTGCACTGTCGAGGGTTACATCCCTTCGCAAGATGTACACCATTCATGTGCAACTGGGTTACCAATTCTACCTTTCTTTTGCTTTCGAGTATTAATCTTTCTTATCAAGTTAGAGAGAATTCAATCAGAACTAAAATTGAATGAGAACAAGTTATCAAGGATAGTTTCTCTCACTTAAAGTCGGATTTAGGCCTAGGTTGTTACATCTATGCTTTGAGGTTGCATGAAAGAAAGCCAAAGTGTGAATGGCCTTTAAGGAGCCAAGGTAGGTTTTAATGGAGTAAAACTAGTAAAGTATATATAATGTTTTATTGATAACCTAGAATCCCATAATATATATATATATATATATATGTGGTAATCCACACGCTATTGCTCAGTTTTAAGGGAAATAGGCTAACCTGGATAGCATTTTGAGTTTAAAAAAAGAGCGATGGTTAATAGAGGTCGAATCTGAGGCCATATTCGACTCTCTCGTTCCTAGTCGTCCGACTTAATGAAGGCGGAGAGGGCATTGATTTATCGTCCGACAGTGGACCCCTCTTTTCGATAAGGGAGGAGCGTGGAAAAATGCTTCGAAAAAGTTGTGCGAGTTTCGTTTCTCTTCCCTTAAAGACTGAATAATAGTGTGTGAATTATCATATATATATATATACACACACACATTATGGGATTTTAGGTTATCAATAAAACATTATATATACTTTATTAGATACTCCATTAAAAATTCCCTTGGCTCCTTAAAGGCCATTCAGACTTGCCTTTCTTTTATGCAACCTCAAAGAATAGGTGTAACGATCCAGGTTTAAATTTGAGTCTATTTAAGAAGAACTATATAACTTGTTTTCATTCAATTTTGGTTTTGATTGAATTCTCTCGAACTCAATCGGAAAGATTGAAAATAAAGAGCAAAAGTATATGGGTTTGGATTTTACATGTGTTTAATTAGCTACTTAAAACCTTAATTTGGTTGTGTAATGATAGATTAAGGGAATGAGAAATGCCTAAAATTTCTAATTAAAATTAAGAAATGTGTAAGAAATGGAAGTTGAGGGGCTCATTGTAAGAAATTTTTATTTAAGGAACTTTCTTGGAACCCAAGTTAAAAGGAGATGGGGCTTTGAGTGTAAATCTTCTATCCCTTATATATATGTTAAGGTAACTTAAAACTATAACTCGAAAATCCCATTTGTTGCCTTCCCTCTCAAGCTTCATTCCCTCCTCTCCCCATCCAGTGGAACACCACCTCCCCATTTTCCCATCACCAGCCACCTTCCTCGCTGGCCATTGTCGTCGTCGTCGCCATTCTCGACGCTGCTGTCAGAGTTGCTGTTGCTGCTCAAGTTGCTGTTGGTACTGACATGCATGGAAAGGAAGTGAATAAGAGGAAGAGAAGAGAGGGATTTCTTCTCTTGATAGCGTTTCTTCCTCTTGTGAAAGTCCTTTCTTTTTCCTATGATTAGGAGCTATAAAGAAAGGGTGATTGGGAGTTGAAATTAGAGATTTAGTGTGAGATTTTGGTGAGGAATATTGTGTCTCAATTCCATGGTGGGGTATATATGTGGTATGTAATTTTTCTAGTTAAGGGTCACCTAAATGATTGGTTGGGGATTTGAGTGGTTCAATTTGCTCCTTGTATTTGTGGGAGCTAGTGCTGAAGGTTTCATGAGTTTTGATTCTATTTCGGGGGTGTTTTTACCCATGGAAGGTTGTGTTTGCAGGTCTGTCCAGTTGCTACAGCTTGTCTTAATGTTAGGTAAGTGTTACCAAATGTTACGTGGCTGCTAGATGGCCTCCTAATGTTAGGTAACAGGTCTCTAATATTAGGTATCTTGTTGGATCTATTTATTGGCCTAAAATTAGGGTTTCTGTTACTAAGAGTCCTAAGGAATGATTGGGCTTGGTTTATAGCCAAATTGGGGGTCTAGTAGGTGCCCTAATACGCTGGGAGATGATTAATTGAAGTTAAACCCTAGATGGGTGGAGGGTGTCCTTATTTGAGCTTGAAGCTCTCTAAATGGATTAAAAATGACCTGAATTGGCTAAGTAACGATTAGAACCTCATATGATAACATTGATGACTCGACTCGAATCTAATAAAGGAAATGCTTGGATCCTAAGGTTTTGGATAAGATCCTAGGTGATCTAGTAGGTCTTTAGGATTGCCTGATTAGGGGAAAAAGGACTAAGGAGCGATTAAGTCAAACAGGTGAGCTCATAGGGTCCGACATCGGGACTTAATGAACAGTGAGTTTACTATTACGGGTTGGAAACCTAGGAGTCTGAGTAGTTAGATGCTACCGCAATCCAACCTTAGAACTGGAGTAGTTCATGGTTGGGATTTGCTAAGTGCCATCATAGAGATGAGGCACTGGAGGGTGTCTTAAGTCTGAGTCAACTAGAGGTACCCTATGATCTTGTGTGGAGTGGTTTCCAGCGATGTCAGGTCCGTGACTCAAGGGATCTTGAGTGGAATATTTTCCAGGGATTTTTGAGTGATGGGGATCGTGCAGATCTTGAGTCGAATAGCCTTTAAAGATCCAGACGGGTGAGAGAGTGTGGGATCTTGAGTGGAATAGTTTCCAGGGATCACATTCTACAATGCAGGAGATTTTGTGTTGAATAGTTTCCAGGGATTCCAGCATCAGGAAACACGTGATCTTGAGTGGAATAGTTTCCAGGGATCACGAGTAGCTAGAAGTCGCTCCTGCTGAATCTTTTGGACCGGATACTCAGGGATGTCTTGAGTGAATAGTTTCTAGGGACTCTGAGTGCAATCAACATTCCAGCTCCCGGAGTGGGTATTCTGTCTGGTGGGTATGAGTACTTTAATGGTTCCTCTATCCAAGGAGGGGTTAGTTTATGAGTGTACCATTAGAGAGGGTACATCGAGATCTCCTTCGATATAAAGAATTCATTTAGTCACTCCAGGAATCAAAGTGGTGGGTAACAGAATCTTGGATCGTAGGATAGTTACCTTAGAACGTGTAGCAATAATCAAGGTGAACGATTAGTGGGCTTGGACCACGGTGGTTGGTCAAGTTAAATTAGGTGTAGGGTTGGAACCTGGCGTTTTGGGGTTTAGGCTAAGGATCTAGCTAGTTAGTGAAACTATACACTACTTGATTTTTTTTATTGGATTATAGTAGTCGTTTATTCCCTACTGAACTGATTGGCTCACCCCTATTTTTGTGACCTGATTTCAGGTGTTGTCATCGTGCATCGTCGATGCATGGGATTTTGATGTAGTGTGGTACTTGCTACGTGTTGCTGGACAAGTAACATTTACGTTGTAGTCATGGTGGTTTTCTGTCCAATTTGTGCCATCCCTTCCTTACATTTCCTTTATTAATGGAAATTTCGGTAGCTCAACTTTGTCTTGTGAAACCTAAATTAAATAAACCAGCACCTTTCTTGCTGTCACCCGTGGAACCCCAATCTTCGTTTAGGGGCCTGAGTTTTGGGGTGTGACAAAAAAAGAGAGAGAATTGGTAACCCAATTGCACCTAAATAATGTACATCTTGCGAAGGAATGTAACCCTCAACAGAGATTATAGACTTATGAAGGGAAACTTCATTACTAAATCTTCAAAGCATTATATGAGAAGGAATATGCACCAGAAGGGGAAGGTCTGCAAAGAACAAACAATGTTGCCCATGACGATGGAGCTAGTGCCAGGAAGAGGAGACCATCAATTTCCATTGCCTATTAGTGGGAGAAGCGCATGAGGTTTAACATTCATAGTTGACTTCTTGACGAGGGTTTTGATGTTCATGATAGTGGATGGCAGCAACAAAGTACATCAATCATATTTATATAGTAGAAGAATTGTGTATTTTTTAAGAAATATCACTATTGGTATTTGATTTTAGATGCAAAAATCATTGGTGACAAAAATATCATTAAATAAATCAGTGTCTTTCTTGTTGTCACCCTTGGAATCTTGACCTTCATTAGGGGTCTGAATTTTGGAGCGTGACAAAAAGAGATAGAATTAGTTGATGCAAAAATATATCACTAATGATATTTTTGTCACTAACCATATTTATATATATTTTAAAAATACACAATTCTTCTACATATAAATATGGTTGATGTACTTTGTTGCTACCATCGGCTGTCATGAACATCAAAACCCTCATCAAGAAGTCAACTATGAATGTTAAACCTCATGCGCTTCTCCCACTAATAGGCAATGGAAATTGATAGTCTCCTCTCCCCGGCACTATCACTATTGTCATGGGCAAAATTATTTGTTCTTTGTAGACCTTCCCCTTCCGGTGCATATTTCTATTGGAATCATAATACGAATTAACATATTTTATTATACAGAATTATACCTTAAATATGTACATATATTTAGACATCACATTTACGGCTATTAAGGTGGTCTAATTATGTAAATTTACCATTTGCATCTCATTAGGATATAGTATTTAAATGCATAAAAACCTTATGGGAAAAATGTAATTCCGTGATGGATGGAATTGACATTTTAATTCAAGCGGTTATGGTCCCCGAAGGGGTAAGGGCAAAACGGGCATTTTGGTTTGCTGCACCCCATCACAGAAATGTTATAAATAAAGCCCAAGGGGGACCCGAAGGGGATGACCACGTCTACCACCTCCCCCATAAGTATTTTCGCTCTCTCAAATCTCTGGAAGCACCATAGCCACCACCTCTCGTCAAAGAAGCAACCCATGTCCCAAAGGATCTCCACGATCTTCGCTTCGCTTCCGTTGTGAGACTCAGGTATCCCTCCATCGTTCTCTTTTCGTTTTCATTTTGGTTCATGGTATAGGGAATAGAATGTTCTTGGGATTTGATAGAAAATCATCCGATTTTGATTTTTATATGAATTAAATCCATCAAGTGGTATCAGAGACTTTCTATTCGCTATATCATTGCCTAAATGAATCAGATTTTGCACAAATAATTTTTCGTTCCGTTTTTTGAGGGATTATTCTTTGAATAGTTTTTTGGATTGATTCGATCCCATCTTGATGAATCATTGCCTACTGATGTTTGTTTTCGATTTTTTTGATCATTTGTATCCCACTGATGATAATCAAATCTAGTTTTTCTGATTGAAATCGTGATTTGTGGAGTTTTCCCCAAATCTGGATTTCAGATCGTCGCTCTGGAATTAGGTCGTGATTGGTCTGATATCGGTACTCATGATGAGTACCGGTACTGGTACTAATCATGAGTACCGATACATTTGGATACTGGTTGGGCTTAAGGAAGCGTCACCAGTATCGAAGGAGTACCGGTACTCATGATGTTTACCGATACATATGGGATACTGGTGACGTCTAGAGGCATTGCCAGCATCATATGAGTATTGGTACTCATGACGAGTACCGGTACTCATGTGATACTGGTTGCGACCCAAGACCGGTCTAGTATCGATGGAGTATCGGTACTCATCATGAGTACCGGTACATGTAGGATACTGGACATGATCTTAGGATCGGTACAGTACTCATGGAGTACCGGTACTTAAGATTAGTACTAGTACTAGAGTGATGTTTTGGGATACATCTGTCATAAAATTTTGGTGCGAACATTAGTAGGTGGTTTTAATGTATTAAGTACTTTGTCACATTTAGTAATTCTTGCCAAAGTAGGTTACTTATGTCAGTGTATTGAAACATTAAAGCGACTGTGTACGTTGTATTCCTGTGTGGGGAGCTTAACCCAAAGGTGAGCCACTTCATGACTGAATGCATATGTACACATTTAATGATAAATATCCTATTGAATTATTAGGTTTTCATGTGAGTAGTTAAGTTAATCCAAAGATGGCTTGATTACTTACATGATTGTTTTCAATAGTTATTTATTATTCTTAAGATGTCCTTTACAATATTAATGTTTATTATCCAAAGACTAAATATTAATGATTGTATTGTTAAGTTACTTCATTCTGAGCATGTATTTGGTTTATTTCCTTTGCTTTTCCAGTTAACTCCTTTGCATCTGCCATAACTGCCAACCGAAATTCAATTCCAGAACTAAATGGATCTAATTTTAAATTTTGAAAAGAAAGTGTCATTATTCTGGGATGTATCGATGTAGACTATGCACTTTAGGTTAATCCTCCCTCCCCTCTTACGGATAAGAGTTCTTCTGAGGAAATAAAGAAAAACTTTGAGAGATGGGAGTGATCAAATTGAATGTGTCTAATGATCACGAAATGTGCTATTCCAGAAAACTTGAGGGGTGCTATCTCAGAGGAATTAAATGCCAAGAAATTCCTTGATGAGATTGAGAAAAGATTTGCTAAGAGTGAGAAAGCTGAGACGAGTAATCTCCTCAGCAAACTTATCTCACTTAAGTACATGAGCACTGGAAACATAAGGGAGAATATTATGAAAATGTCCAATTTAGCCTCGAAACTAAAGGTACTTAAGTTGGAGTTGTCAGATGACCTTCTTGTGCATCTAGTTTTGATTTTCCTTCCTACACAATATGGGTAGTTTAAGGTTAGCTATAACTGCCAAAGGGAGAAGTGGACTCTTAATGAGATCATTTCCCATTGTGTGCAAGAGGAAGAGAGGCTGAAATAGGACAAACCAGAAAGTACTCATCTGATTTCTGGGCCCAAAAGGAAGTGGGCTAAGGATACAGCTACTGCTAGTTCATCCTCCTCAAAGGGGAGCCAGAAGAAGCTTAAGGCATCCTACTTCTTCTGCAAAGGAAGACATGTGAAGAAAGTACCAAATATCACACTTGGCGTGAAAGGAAAGGTACATCACTATCTTTAGTTTGTTAAGAAGTTAATTATATTTCTGTACCCTTAAACATTTGGTGGATAGATTCAGGAACTACTATTCACATTAGTGTGCCTATGTAGGGTTGCCTAAGCTACCGAATGCCACGTGATGGTAAAAGATACATCTATGTGGGCGACAGCAAGAAGGTGGAGGTATAAGCCATTGCGAATTTTAGGCTATCACTGAATACAGGTCACTAGTTAGATTTGAAAGAGACATTCATTATACCATCATTTAGACATAATTTAGTTTCTATTTATTTGTTGAACAAATTTAGTCATTCTTGTTCATTTGGAGATAGACAATTCCAGTTGTTTCTTAATTCAAATTTAGTTGGTTCTGGTTCTTTATATGTTGGTGATAAATTATATATACTGCATAGGTTTTCCTCCAAGTTAGAAACCTTTATGCAACTTTGAGTGGTACATAGTGTAAAATAACTCAGGAGAATTCCGCTTTACTGTGGCATAAGCATTTAGGTCATATCTTTAAACAGAGAATGGATAAGCTTATTTCGAACAGAATTCTTGATTTCCTTGATTAAACGGATTTGAATGTTTGTGTAAATTGTTTAAAAGGAAAAAGAACAAATAAGAGAGGTGTAGGTGACACTAGAGCTACAGAAGTTTTAGAACTAATACATACGGATATCTGTGGTCCATTCCCTATGGCTTCCTGGAATGGGCAACAATGCTTTATTACGTTAATAGACGATTACTCTAGATACAGGTATCTATTTCTTCTTTACGAAAAGTCACAATCTTTGGATCTGTTCAAGTCCTATAAGGTCGAGGTGGACAATCAGCTTGGAAAGAGAATTAAGGCCGTCAGATCTGACTGTGGTGGTGAGTATTACGGTAGATATGATGGATCAGGAGAACAGCGTCCAGGACCATTTGCATCTATTCTTTTCTAGATGAGTGCGACATAGTGCCTCAGTACACTATGCCTACAACACGAAGCATGAATGGTGTTGCTGAATGCCGCAACAGGACTCTTAAAGATATGGTACGAAGTATGATTAGTCATAGTTCTTTACCAGAGTCCTTATGGGAAGAAGCATTGAAAACAACTGTATATGTTCTTAATCGAGTACCAACTAGAGCAGTACCCAAAACCCTGTATGAAATGTGGACTAATAAGATACCTAGTTTGAAACATTTTCATATCTGGGGGTGTTCAGCTGAGGCTAGGTCATATAGGCCTGCTGAAAGAAAATTGGACTCTAAGATGGTCACATACTATTTTGTAGGGTACTCTGAAAGGTCGAAGGGTTATAAGTTTTATGACCTAATGACTCGCTCATTTTTTGAAATCAGGAATGCCCATTTTTTTGAGGATGTTGGTTTGGGGGGTGATAGTCGCCATATTACATTTGAAAAATCAGATCCTATTCATAAGGAACTCATTGAACAAGGTCAAGTTCTTGTTCCAAGCTTTATTCCAACAACATCAAGGAAAGAAAGTAATGTGGATAATTTTCACATTAATCAAATCGAACAGCCTCAAAACATTCAAGATCCTGCACCCATTAGGAGATCCAGTAGAGAAAGGAGAAGTGCAATATCTAGTGATTATGTTATCTTTCTCTAGGAACCAGAGGTAGATCAAATGGATACGAATCCCATTTTGGTTACTCGTGCCATGAGTTCCCATCATCAGGACTGGATCAATGCCATGAATGAAGAGATAAAATTCATGAGTGACAACGAGGTTTGGGATGTTGTCCCATTCCTGAAGGTGTGAAGCCCATTAGTTGTAAATGGATATTTAAAACTAAACAGGATTCACAAGGCAATGTAGACAAATATAAGACTCGTCTTGTTGCCAAAGGATTTACTCAAAGGGAAAGCATAGACTATAAAGAGACATTTTTGCCAGTTTTATCTAAGGATTCATTTAGAACCATAATGGCTTTAGTAGCTCATTTTGACTTGGAGCTTCATTGGATGGATGTAAAGACAGCATTTCTTAATGGAAACATTAATGAAATAATTTACATGGTACAACCAGAAAACTTTACATTAGGAGACGCACAGAAAATGGTTTGCAAACTAAAGAAATCCATTTATGGGCTAAAGTAAGCTTCAAGACAGTGATATTACAAATTTCATCAAATAATTGTCTCATTTGGTTTTGAGATAAATCTGGTTGATGATTGTGTATACCACAAATTTTGTAAGGGAAAATATATTTTCTTGGTCTTGTATGTGGACGACATCCTCCTCGCTTGTAATGATAATGGTTTACTTCAGGAAACCAGGACATTTCTCTCTGGTAATTTTGAAATGAAGGATTTTGGTGAAGCCTCTTTTGTATTAGGAATCCAGATACAATGAGATCGTTCTCGGGATATCCTTGGATTATCACAAAGGAGATACATTGATACCATTATAAGGCATTTTGGAATGGAGAATTACAAACCAGGAGATACTCTAGTGGCTAAGGGAGATAAATTCTCTCTTAACCAATGCCCTAGGAATGAGTTTGAAGCTAAAGAGATGGAAAATATTCCCTATGCATCTGCAGTGGGAAGATTGATGTATGCCCAAGTCTGCACTCGGCTAAACCTAGCATACATTGTTGGTATGTTGGGCAGATATTTAAGTAAGCCTGGACCCGACCACTGGAAGGTAGCCAAACGGGTCATGCGCTACCTACAGAGAACAAAGGATTTCATGCTCACATACGGGAGATTAGATCATTTAGAGATACTCGGATATTCTGATTTTGACTTTGTGGGATGTTAGGATACCTAAAGATCTATTTCGGGATACATTTTTTTGCTGGTTGGAGGGGCTATCTCGTGGAGGAGTGCAAAGCAAACCTTGATAGCTACCTCCACTATGGAAGTAGAATTTATAGCGTGCTTCGAGGCCTCAAATCATGGAGTATGGCTTAGGAATTTTGTCACAGCACTTCAGATCATTGATGGTGTCGAGAGACCACTTTAGCTTTACTATGACAATAATTCAGCGGTGATGTACTCTAACAGCAACAAAAATTCTTTAAGGTTGAAGCACATTGATATCAAGTATTTAGTGGTCAAAAAAAGAGTTCAAAGTGGACAGGTGTCCATTGAGCACATTAGGACCAACTCCATGTTGCACACCCACTCATTAAAGGGTTAACGTCAAAGGTTTTTCATGAGCATGTTGTCTGTATAGGTGTTGTATCTATTTTGTAATACAACGATTCAGTAGGAGTTTGTTCTATTTTGGTGTTTCATGTATGGATGTGTTTTGAATTATGTGCATAATAATGAAGTTTTCCATTCTTTGAACTCATTAGTCCTTGCCATGTGATCTCTTGTATGATAAAGTTTTGGACCAGTTGAAAATAAGCATGTATAGATCACATTAACATGCAATTTTCATGCTATGTACCTATATTAGATCTATGCCGTTACTTGTGTTAATGTATGTAATCATTGTTTGGTCTAGTCGACTTCATAATGGCGAAAATCAACTTTGATCATATGTTAACAGAGTATGGATGAGATTGGCGAAGATGTGGTTTATTGTAATGTATTAATGAGCTCATTCAGGTAAAAACCCTAAACCCTAATATGAACGTATGATTATAAGAATAATATATGCAGTTTGAGTGAGAGATTGTTGGAATTATAATACAAACCAACATATATTATTATACGGAATTATACGTTAAATATGTACATATATTTAGATATCATATTTATGGTTATTAAAGTGGTCTAATTATGTAAATTTACCATTCTCATCTCATTAAGATATATGATTTAAATGCATAAAAACCTTATGGGAAAAATATAATTCCATGATGGGTGGAATTACATTTTAATTTAAGCAGTTATGGTCCCCGTTAGGGGTGAGGGCAAAACGAGCATTTTGGTTTTCTGCATCTCATCACAGAAATGTTATAAATAGAGCCCAAGGGGAACCCAAAGGGGATGACCACGTCTACTAATCGGTCGCTTGCGACATATGTAATTAATCAATCGCTTCACAAATAAGCGCTGTTGTCGGGTTTTGATCCCCGACAACAGCGTCAAAAATGTAAAGCGATCGACCATGGTTCGTATAAAAAATCATTGTTGTTGTAGTATGTCACAAATGCAAACCGTTATCGCATCGATTTTATTTAATATACATAATTTTTACTGGTTTATTCCAGGTTGTTCATTGGAAGGTAGTTATTGATGTGTATCACTCTCTAAGTCCAATATTATTCTTTAATCCCACAAAGATTAATTTTATGTACGATCAAGAATGAATGAATGAATCAATCAATAATGAATGAAATGAAAGTTTAATTATATACATAAAGAATCAATGAAAATGCTTGTAAAAACCTAATTACAAATAAGCGTCAAGCAATACTGTACACTATCTATTTATAGGTTATATTACTAATACTTATATATATATGTATATATACAATAATAGGTAACAATACATACTATACTAAGTTAATTTAACATACTAACTTATATAGTAACATATATAATTGCTACAGCGATAGCTACAAATGTCTCTAAACCCCAGAAAAATTATGTACAGGCTTTAAAGTAGAAACTAGGGTCTATAGCGACACTTATTTCACTTTTAGCGACAGTTTATTCTGTCAGTAAAGCTACATAGTTATTTATATACATATACATAGCTCAAACACTACTATACTTACATATACTCTTATTATTTACATATACATATTTATTTATATACACATATACGCTATACATAATGCATATACATTTCTTCTTCTTTTGTTCCTTATGCTCTAAGTCTTCTCTACGTTCTTCTTCGTTTAGCCATTTCTACACTTAGTCTCTTCTGCTCTTCTTTTACAGCTCAACACTTAGTTTCTACGTTCACTCTCTATTCTGTCTTCTATACTTAACCATTTTCTTTGCTCTGTGTTCACTCTTCTCTGTTTTGACACTTAGTCCCATTTTTGTGTACTCTTTCTCTTCTCTTCGTCTTTTCTTCTTCGTTAATTAGTCATTAGGGTCCTTTACTTAACAAAAATATGTTTAATTACGAGCAGCACCGTCCAAGGGATACACAGTACTCGAGGATCGGGTAGGACTAGACCTCTACTAGGTGCCGTCCTAGTTTCTTAATTAGGTCGATTAATCACGTTTTATGCTCATTACTGGGCTTAATCAAGCTCTAGCACAGTAACCGACCCCCGGCCCACATAGTATCATCACAGAGTATGCTCATATATGCTCAAATGGTTAGAGAGATAGGCATGTTCGGTTGTTGTGTGTTGAGCGCATGACAACTTAACTGCCTACAACACTTTTTAGTAATATAGCGCTACTAGCGCTCTACGTTTAACGATGTGGTGCTATCTAGCACTAGTTCTACGCTGCGTTTCCAGCGTGCTGCTGTGCTGGTTAAGGATTTTGGCCCTTAATTCGAGGGCCATTATTTATTATAAAATAAAAATAAATTATATGATAATAAATTATTTACATAGTACTATACAATTGTACAATTAATTTAGAATTTTAATTATATTTACTATATAAATTAATTAGGTAAAGTATATAGTTTATACATAGTTAATTTTAGGTTTTATTCCTTAATTACGTATAAATTAGTTAATATATGGTCTAATTGACCTTATACTGGGTTAGTATACATGTTAAAGTATTTAATAAACATTTTTATTGTATTTTACAAGTTTAATTTTTATTTTATTTACATTTAAATAGTAGATTTTGGACTGTTTTATGTATAAATAAAGTTTAAATAGTAGAATACATTATGGATATACTTAAATTAGCTTAAATTACTTAAAATACATTAGTATAAATATAAAGTATAAGTTAACTTAGTTTTAATTTAAATTACTAATTTATTTTAATTTAATCTAATAAATTAACTAGTAACTTAATAAATTAAGTATTTATTCTATATATATAATTCAATTATGACACAGGGTTTACTATGCTTATAATATACATATAAATATGTATTTACAGTATCATAACTAAATAAGCTTATGTTTAGAGTTTATTAATTTATATAGCTTATTAGTACATATAAGTTAGTTTAATTAATAAATAGTTATATAATTAAGATATATACGGTCTACACTAACTTAAATACCTAATTTACATACTACAATGTATACATAAGTTATTTTTATACCTTATATATGTATAATTTACATTATAGGTATGCATATACATACTATATAGCTTATAATTTACAAGTATATACATAGTATAGAAAGGATTTTTGGTATTTTTGAGTTTCTTTAGCTTTTTATGGGTTTTATATCTTTTATGGAGGTATGAGATGAGATGGAAAGAAATAGATGAGACAAAGGAAATGTTTTTGAAGTTTTTATGTTTAGTTTCTTTTATTAAGTTCCATGGTATACAGAACCGTCGGCTGGTATGTTCTACCAAGTCGGGGGTTCGGCATACCATCAAACTTGGGATATACTTAGAAAAATACCTGATCTTCAACCAGACAGGTTTATTTTATTTTTTTGGATTTTTTATATGTTTTTATTGAATTACAAAGTTCACTCATCCTAAGCCTTTTAAGGGTTTTCTAAGGTGTCCTAAGCTTTTAAGATGGAACCTAAGAGGTAGAAAGGCAGTTAACTGCATCTAACATGCTCAACATAGTATATGGAAAAAATATATGCAATAAAGCATGCAAACCAATGTAGATTTCAATTAATTAAACTTATTGGATAGTTAAGCTTAAAAACTAGCTAATAAAAGGTTCTAAAAGAATTACAAGTATTCAAATGATGTTTAAAGATACATTAAAATTACATGAAAGCTTGTTTACAACTCAATACATCATATGCTACAAGTCAGCTATCTAACAGATTGGAACACCTACTGTTGAAACAACAGCAGCAAGGTAGCAGGAAATCTACTGGAAAAACAGCTGCAACATACTACTTGAAATTCGGCAACACAAGCAGTAGCATAAGTTACTGAACTCCAACCAATGCAGCAAGCCAAGTTCCTCTTCAGATGGCTTAACTGTTGCTGCAGTTAATCCATCTGAAGAAGAACAGGTCTGCAGCAAAGAAGGGACAAAATTTAGCTACCTGATAACTTAAATCAGACAATTAAATTCCAGATTAGACTCAAGACAACTTGATCAGGAATTCAAAATGACTGATTGAGGAAATCAGATACTGAACACAGTGGAAATGTAGCTGCATTTGCACCAATTTGCTATAAATCTGGGATTCAAAAACATAAACAGAAATCCTTCTAACACAATCTGACAAGGGTTTAACTTCACAAATCACAGATAAACCACTTGGGAATATATCTTGCAATCAAAATCCCTTGTCAATAAAATCTCATCAGATCAGAAAATATAGCTTATCTAATTCCTTCTAATGCCATAGACAGCATGTAGAAAGGATTAGATCAGTTAATTTAAAACATAAACTTAAATCCCAGAACTCTGAAATCTTAAGGAGTATTAAGAACTTCTCAACTTGAAAATCAGAATTACTCTTCAAAATAACTAAAAGATGTAAGGTAGAGTCTCAAGTCAACAAAATTGATTTTCATTGGCTCAACTATGCATTAAAGGCATTTAAATCCTTACAAAAACTCAGATAAGATTATGGCTCATCTGAGGTGAATTCTGACTTCAGAATTACCTCAGATTCACAGCTCAACAGTGAATCGCATCAAAACATTTCGGTTTGCTTGATTAAAAACCATTCAAAGCCCACATGAATAAAAATCCTTGAAATCTGAATTCAAATAAAATTAGGCAAATTGGTTCCATTTTAAGCTCAGATCAGAGGCTTTTGTGAACAAAATGGGATGAATGGGAAGCCCCTAAAATGGATTTCGATGCTAATTTCAGACATGAGGTTGGAAATCGTTTAGATCTGAAATTAGATCTAATGAATGGGTGGATTGAGAGATAAAAATCGCGAGAATCAGAAGTGATATGAAAATATGTCGAGGGAGAAAAAATGATCAGTGACTGTGTGAAACCATCCCCTCTGATCTGGAATGAGCAGAGAAGGTGAGGGGGGTGGAAATCTAATCTAAATCTACTCATAATGCTAAACTAACAGAATAGCAGATCAACACTAATTCTAACTCTAATTCTATTGCTAATCTACCTAACTAAAGCGACAGCTAAACTACAAAGCACTAAAACTACTCTAATTGGACGAATGGGACCTGTGGATCTCCACCCGGCAGATGGAGAGGAAGAAGGGAGGGGGAGCTCCAGTGAATGAAAAGCTTGCTAGTAAAGATTCTGGGTCATCCTCAGGCGTACGTCATCCCTAGCGGTGAGGGGGAAAGGGAGGTGAAAAACCACAACTCTATCACTGGTGTAGCGTTTGAAATGGTCAAGGGAACTGGAGGGGAAGAAAGGATCGCTCTCAAGGAAGTAGGAGAGGAGGCGATCCTTTGCGTGCGCGACCAGGGAGCTGCTTAAGTAGCGAATTTAGTGAATCAACTCACCGCGCAGGTGAAATTAAGTGGCGAGGGCTTGAGCGGCGGGGATGAGCGGAGCGAGCGCGCGCAGCTGCCAAGTCAAAATCTGGCCGTAGGATGAGATTTGGGTATAGTTGTGACCATACGCGTCGAGTCACATGAAGGTTCGAATCAAAATGAGCTGCAGATCAAACGATCAAGAGAACGGACGGTCCAGATGGCCTGTGTTCTTCGCGTGAACAGTGCTAGGGCGCAGGCATCAGGCATTGGGTTTGTATTGGGTAATTTACAGGGTGAGCCCTTCTGCGAAGGGATATGAAATTTGCAAAAGAGCCCATAAGTGATAAGAATATGTAACAGAATGGTCCTTAAGGGCTTACAAAGAGGTCTCTACGTTTTACAAATATATCTTAGGAAGTTTTCTAATGAAGGAAATGTAATGTATAAAGGACCTAAATGTAAATCCTATATTTCAAGGCCTTAATGATGTCCAAGTGCCTTCAAGTTTTTATATAAGGCTAATTGAACTTTTAAGAAGTTAATTATACTTTTGATTTGAACTTTTAAACTCATTTGTGTATTTAATTTACACTTAGATCACCATTTAGCTTTTTTCATAAGAATATCTCGTTTACTGACTTAATTATGCAATTTTAACACAGAATTAATGTTTTAGGCCTTTTTCTTTAATTTCCACACTTAGCCCTTTTTATGCGTTAATTTGACATTGTTTAATCCAGTTTCTAGCTTAAGTTTAACTTTTTAACTATGATGAGTCGCAACTCATCATCTACCACCACCCCTATAAGTCTTTTTGCTCTCTCAACCCTCTGAAATCACCATAACCACCGTCTCTCATTGGAGAAGCAAGCCCACGATCTTAGAGAATCTCCATAATCTCTGCTTAGCCTCTGCTGCAATAGACTCAGGTATCCCTCCATTGTTTTCTTTTCATTTTCATTTTAGTTCGTGGTATAGGGAATAGCATGTTCTTAGGATTTGATAGAAAATCATTTGATTTTGATTTTTACACGAATCAAATCCATCAATTCCTTCTCATATAATGTTTTGAAGATATAGTAATGAAGTTCCCCTTCATAAGTCTATAATCTCTCTATTCAACGTATCTTATATATGATTAATTCATGCGAACAAGTTATTTAACCACTGTCAATTTGTACAAAGGCTGCTGATTTACAAAGACAATGTTTCAATAATCAAAGGAAAACTTAGTATAAGCAATCTCCTTGGATCCAACATCACAATTGTTATATCTCTCTCTTTCTCTTCAAGATTGCATGAGATCTGCTGCCTTACATTTCTCTCTACTCATTTGACCATGAACATATTATCGTCCTTATTTTCGTTACTGGAAAACGACACGAGAAAGACCGATCGGGTTTGTGCTCACAAACGCAGCGTAAAACAATAAGATCGGATCAGAACCAAACATGGATGAGGTTTTGCGTGCAAACGTTGACTCTAACACGTTCCAACTCACAAAAAGGATGCAATTCCCGTGCAGCTACGGGGTTTCAAACGATAGCATATAATAAAATCCGGCAAAGTTTAAAGAAATGCATTATCACTATTCCCCTCACGCTTTCACTCCTTTCACTTAAGTTAAAACCCTCCAACATAATGTATCAATACATTCAAAATATCAATTGATGACGTTTAACATTATCACACGAGCAACACATGTCTCTTACAAGCATGTAATGAAACCTATCACCCATAAATATTAAGAAATCATAATGAACTTACCTATATTGGAAAATCATTAGTAATATTTGATTCGAAATCAAAAGTCGATGACATTTTGAAAATATCATTAGTGATATTTGATTTTAGATGTAAAAATCATCAATGATATTTAATTGAGATCTAAAATCATTGGTGTTATTTAATCCTAAAGAGTGAGCAACCACATAGGATCCACTAAACTTGTAATTTAAGAAGAGCAGATGATTACGTGTCTATTTTACGACACTCTGCAAAACACATTTCATATACCACTGTCCATGGCATTTTGATATACCTCAGGCATGATGTTCGACAGATTTCATAAGCATTGACTGCGGGAAGACGGAGGGCGCATCCTATGTGGAGCCCCACACTGGACTGTCGTTCACATCAGACTACGGTTACATAGATATAGGCAAGATACGTCATGTCTCGTCGGAGCACCGGTCACCTCTCGACGAAACGGCTTTGGACATCCGGAGCTTCCTAGATGGTGCAAGAAACTGCTTCACCGAAGGGCATGTAAGGTAAGGCACCAAGTATCTTGTCAGAGCGTGGTTCTTGTATGGGAACTACGATGGTTTGAAGAGGCTTCCGCTACTCGATCTGTACTTGGGAGTCACCTTTTGGGCAACCGTGGCACCCCACGAGGAGGTGAGTCACTATCACGAAGAGATCGTGGCAGTTGTGGCCATGGATTTGACGGCCGTGTGCCTCGTGAACACCAGTTCCGGGACGTTCATCTTGTCCTTGGAGCTGAGGCCTCTCGAGATAGATATGTACCCGCAGGTGAACTCCTCGCATAAGTTGTGTACCTCGGAAAGATTCAACTTCGGAGGAAGAGACAAAAGGTAAAGTATCTGTAAAAAAATAAATAAATGTATATATTTTATAATATATTTTATATGTGAGAGTAATGATTTCAATTAATGTATTTTAATTTTTTATCGGTGAAATTTATTTTTTATAGATAAAAAATTAATTTTCATAAGTGGTAAATAACGTTCAAGTAAAAGTTCATTTACTAACAATAGATAGATAAAATACATCGATATATTTTTATTTTCAGATGTGTTAGCTCGTACTAAATCTAGTAAGAAAGATTGGGAAATCAAATTTAACGAAATGGAATACCATTTAGTGATTTGCTCTTGGATTTGATTAGTCTTTTCCATGAATTAACCCGTTCTTTTGCCTTTGAAATAGTCCCTCATGTTCGCTTCCTCCTTGCATTAAGACACAGATAGATGATCATTAGTGTAGTATTGTTGTCTTCTTCAAATTTGTTAAATTTTATGATTGAACGTTTTCTCGTGCAGGGAATGTTTATGTATTTGTTGCTAATAAACCTCGGATGAATCACAAATAAGGGTTTGCAAGGTGCATTATTAACATATTTAAGCATGCTAATTTGATTCATTGACTGACTTTGTGGACTTGTTAATTAATTGTGCAATTCCTTAATTCTTTATCTATTTTGAGGTCAAGTTACCTCCATTGATCAACGCGATGGAGATATATGCGGTCAAGTTGACGGAAACGGGAACAGACCGTAGCGAAGGTAAGGAGAGCTGTACATGCGATTTTCTTTATTGCATTTTCTTGTGAATTGTTATCTTTCTTTTGTACCAAAAGTAGCTGCATAAATATGAACTAATTCTTAGAAATAACAGAGAGTGGAGTGAGAATGGAACAATTAATGGAGAGACGTTGTCACAGTCATGAGCATCTTCCTCTTATTTATAGCATTAGCTGGGAGGTTTGTTATAGCCAGCTAGGTTTCAAGTTGAATTGCAAGAATGTCCCTAATACAAATATATCTTAACATCCCCTCTCAAAGGAATGGTCTTATTTAGAAGACATGAAGTTTGGTGTGGAGGCTATTGAGTAGATGCCAAAGGTTTGGTGAGGATATCTACCTATTGTTGGGGAGAAGAAATATGATTGAACATTGAGTTTTGCAACCAACTTTTCCCAAACAATGTGGAACTCAATTTCTAGGTGCTCAGTTCAAGCGTGGAATACTGGATTTGAGGTCATGTAAGTGGCGCGTGTATTGTCACACCATAGTATTGGAAGAGAAGAGGGGCAAATGCCAATTTCCCTACAAAGTGAAGTCAACCATTGGAGTTCGACGGTAGCATTGGCGATTGATTTATATTTAGCTTTAGTGCTAGAATGAGAGGTTGTTGGTTGCTTTTTGGAGCTTCGGGAAATTAGTGATTGATCAAAAAAAATAGCATAGCCATAGGTTGACTTCTTGTCATCAGGAGAGCTTGCCCCATCAACATCACTGTAGGCTTGAAGTAGAGTTGCATAGGGGGACTTCTTGAGATGAAGAGCTTGTTGAATTATTCCTTTCAAGTATCTTAACACATGTTTTAGACACTTAAAATAATGTGTTGTGGGTGAATGCATCATTTGCTAGATTATTTCTTCACTAGTGAAATTTGCTAGGAATATTTCCACTGATTTATTTGTAGTAATCTTCAGTTTTTCATATCCGTCTGTATCTCACTTATCCTTTTGCTTTCTTTATATCCATCTCCATGTTACTTATCCATCTCCTCATGTGGAGGGTCTCTTTCGTAAATGATTCATTCTTGGAAATTTCCTCTTTCATTTTGTAAATTTGTTGTTGGTTATGGTTAGGCCACTACTTAGTGTTTTACTTCTTAGCTTGCACTCAGTTTTTCTTAAGCATCTTTACTTCCTTATTGAGGTATTCATAAATTCCTCATCTGATTCTTCCTTGCTTGAACTTCTACAAGGGACTATTATGCAAAATTTTGTCAAGCTCATATAGTGGGCTTCTAATTTACCCACAACAGAGGACCCTACCAACCAAGGCAAGCAAGTAGCCATGATTCTTAAGGTACTCGTCACACAAGAGATGCAATTTCAAGTTGACTTATTTGTTAGGCCAATTGTGGGATGTGTATGAGACGTTGTGAGGGCCAAATTTCTTAATGGCATCTTTCTTTAAAAGTTGAATGACCTTAATATCTGAAACACATTATTCAAATCATGTTCGAAGAATTGGTATTAATTGAAGAAGAAATTGAGTCAATTACAAAAAGCATAAGATTAAAGAAATTGAAGTACTATGAGATTGACGTTGTACACTACTAGAAGCACTCAAAGTACAGCATTAAATAATGAGTTTTGCAATGCTTGGAAAAACAAAGTCAAATTCGGCAAGAATCCCATTGTTTTTAGCGTATGGATGGGGAACTGGTTTAACAAATGGATATGATCAAGATGAAGCCAAGTACTAGTGGCTTAATCAATGTACCTCTTAAATGACACAAAATAGTTGCCAATTACGCCGCTCATGAAATTCGGGTTTCGTCTGCCTATCATTCAAGGCAATATGGTCAGACTTGGCCTCATTTTGCTGCATGGATTTCTTCTTCATTGTTCCCGTCTTTGACCTAGTCAGAACAGTTATGAGAGGTGGATGGGAGGGATACGATTAGCTTTGCTTTCCTTATTCTTCTTTAGTTCACTCCAACCTCATTGCACTTCACCTTATTGCATACCCTTAGGGAATATCAAACTATAGTGCATACAATGCAAGCTATGTCATTTTGTTCCCCTTTCTCCGCTTCACTTTATACATTTTCCACTTGCATTTTGGCTTTATCTCGTGGCAAACTTGAGTTGGAGAAATAGGAGATAGTAGCGTAAATCTAGAAGTGTGAGTTGACCAAGAGAATGCACTCTATATCTGAGGTTTGAAACAAAACCTAACCTAAGAAGTTGGAGGAAGATCCACAAGGTCTTACTACACAAGTGTATTAGTAGCAAGTGTATAGGATGAGTGTGTAATCTTTTCTTGACCCCTGTGCATGGTTCAACTTTGCATTTTGACATCATATGTCAAATTTTCCTTGTCGATTGAGCTATATAAAAGAAAAGATATGGGTGTAATACCACTTCTTTCACTAGTCAATCAATCAATCTATACAACTACACTATCCTATGGAGTTCATGAACCCGACCAATATCTCCTCCTTGAATGATCTTATTGAATTCTAACCCTACCAATATGGATGTGAGCCTACCCCTAAGCTATAAAGATGAGGGGCAAGATCTACACAATCCCTACAAGAAGGCATCCTTGCTAATCATTACTTTGTCACTTTGATTCACTCCTTTGGAATGGAACTTTCTTTTTCCTTTCCTAACTTATTGGACCATGTGACATAGCAGTGGTCAAGGTTTACCATTATTGGAAAGGAAGAAAGTCGTAGTGTAATAAAGCAAAATTGTGCACAATCTCTTTAAAAGAACCTAAGAATGTGCAATAGAATCTTGATTTTATCATATTGTACGTATGTAAACATTGCTTTCACTAGCAAAATGTGTCACACCTAAAATCATCATGAAGATCCAAGGGTGAATCTAAACCTACAAACTAGATTTTTGACAACCTAGTTTTTGTATCAAACATAACATACATATAACTTTCATATCAATTTCACAAAGACAACCTGTTGGAAACATACTTCATAACTTATATTCAGATATAATATATGATAACAAAACTACACAGCACTATCAATGCATCCTTGCAAGACTTGTCCTAGAAAAGAAGTATAAAGATAGAATTAAGAACCATGATGCATTTTACTTGCACTATATTTCCAATTACTCTTATTTAACCATAAATTGATGTCGTGTGTTAATAATAATAATAAATAAAGGTGTAGGGTGAGCATAGGAGGAAGAGTGAGCTTCAATGGCCATATATTTGGTTGGAAAGAACTCAAAATAGGATCCTCTCAAAAAACTCAAAATAGGACCTGGAATGTGCATTCCATCATTGTAAATTTTAAATAGTATGTTTCTATGCGAAAGAAGTCGGAATTGAAACCTCTGTAATTTATTCTATTTTATCCTTCAAAGTTTCATAAGTCTTATTTTTTCTACACATTCCAAAATTTTAGTTTTGCCTCCTTGCATTTATATCGGAGAAGAACTGGAAGATCCCGTTTTATTTTCCTTTCGAATTCATTCCTAGATTACTGAAGTCATGGTTTTTTCCATTTCTGTGTGGAATCCAGTGGTTGCCATGATGGACATTAATAAATTATACAAGATTAGGAGAAACAGCTGCTCTGGTGACCCCTGTGCTCCTCAGAAGTTCATGTGGGATGGCTTGAATTGCAGCTATGATAGCTCTAGTGGACCAAGAATCGTTTCCCTGTCGGCAGAAAGCTGAACTTTGATAATAAAATTACATCGTAGAAGGGATATTTATTGTTGTCTTATGTTATTTAATTTTGTAGAGATCTCTCTTCAAGTGGTCTAGCTGGTGCGATACACACTGCATTTTCCAATCTCACCCAGCTGGAATATTTGTAAGTAAAATTTACCATCTTACACCACTTATATATAATAGTCCTTTTCACTAATAATCAAACTATGTGCTTTACTCTTATTTATTTACTTTTTGGACGTGCATGCAGCTTCCAAGCTATGAAAGATAGAACATTGGGCACTATTTTTAAACTGTATTATACTTTGGGGTGTTTGAAAAGAAGCAATACATTAGGCGCTCGTAATCCAATTTTACTTCGAATTCTGTTCTATATGGATATATATAGCTAGCCTTATATGTGTCTTTACATATATGCACACATAGATGGTTCTATTCATACATGTGTACAACTTAGACACCTAGACACACGTGCGTGTGTGTGCCTATACATGGGCACATGAACACTACACACACATGCATACATAAATATAGACATAGATACAAACATACACACACATGAACAAGTGCATGTTTGTGATGGAGCCTACTTAATTGGGTCCTATTAGGGTTCGCAATAGGGAGAGTATGTCTATCCAAACAATCAAGATCAGGCAAATACGGGGGTGCTACAAGATATCCTAGGGAATACTTTGGACCACATATCCGTGCTGTAAAGGGCTTGAAGTATGGAGTGGGTTCAACAGCAAAGTGTGGGATTGGGCAATCCCCCTACAAACTTAGACGAAGGAGGAATGGGAATAAAATGAAGCTAGATGAAATTGATTTGCAGTTGTGCTCAATGTTGAAAGTATACAAACTTCTAGTTTGGGGGGCTCCTAAGAGGGGAGATGAGAGTCCTCTCCTGGAATGTGCATGGGTTGCGCGACAGGGCTCGAAGGGCCTCTCTTGCGAGGTATTTGAGAGAGTGGGAGATCAACTATGCACTCATTCAAGAGGCACATATAGAGGAAGAGAGTGGTCAGATGTGGAATGCTTTAAGCTAGGTAGGGCAAGCGGATTGTGTTGTGTTGGGTGCATAAGGGAGATCTGGTGGGATGGCCATTTGGTGGAGAAAGGCTTGTATAGAAGTTTTGGAGGTTGTTAAGGTGAGGCATACGATAACTTGTAAATGCAAATTGGTGCAAGGGGGATGGAGTGGCTCATTACAGGTGTTTATGGGCCATGTGCAGCTTATCTCCGGGCTGAATTGTGGGAGGACTTGTCAGAAGCCTTGACATGTGTACATGGGCTTCCATGGCTCGTGTGCAGTGATTTTAATTATGCTTTGACAGGGCTGGATAGATCGAGTGGTATTGTAGACAATGCTTCACTCGATTTTTAGTTGACAGTGCAAACTTTGGGTCTAAATGATTTCCCATCCACTGGGGCTGAGTTCACTTGGAGAAATGGAAACAGTTAGACAGATTTTTTGGTAATGCAAACCTTTTAGAGAAGTTCCAACTCTCATCTGTTGTTGGTCTTGAACATCCGTTCTCTGATCATACATCATTGGTGTGGGATAGTGGTGAGAGTTTGCATGTAGGCACCTATTTCAAGTTTAAGCGATCATGGCTAAGATAGTCGGGTTTTAGAGAAATTTGTGGAGCTTGGTGGCAAGCCAAACAGGTAGGAGGGTCTGCTACCATTAGAGTAGCATCCAAACTTGTTGCTATGAAGGAGATGCTAAAGGAATATGGGATTGCTATAACCATACTAAGGGAGCAAAGGCGTTGTGAGGCTCTTGCAGTGGTGCAACAGTTAGACATAAAGAGAATATTTTGCCCTTGTTAGTCCAAGAACTAGAAATGAGGAAAAAATGGCAAGATGTGGTTGCGGGGGAGGACTTGAAATGTGAAATGGATTGGTGGGAATGATCCAAACAATTGTGCCTTAGAGAAGGTGATGCCGACACCAAATATTTTCACATAGCAGCCAGCTTGAGAAGGAGACACAACTTCATCTCTTTTATCTACGTGGGGGATCACAGAACCTCTTCATTGCAGGAATTTCGATCTAAGGCCATCCGGTACTTTAAAGAAACATCACGAGCAATAGGCAGGGGGGCTTGGAGGATGGCAACATCCTTGTTTCCTCAGGTGAATGAGGAGCAGGCCGGCAATCTGGTAGTCCCTATTTCTGAAAGAGAGGTGGTGGATGCCATAAGCAAGCTGAAAATCGAAGGCTTGCCTAGTCCAGATTGGGTTAGTTTTCTTTTACAACGAACTTTGGAGCATGCTAAAGGATGAGGTGATGGAAGTCATTCGGGAGTTTGAATGGGGCAACTCCGATTTTGATAAGATAAATTGATTGTATCTTTTTTTACTCCCAAAGAAACAAGGAACGGATTGCTTCCCAGACTTTAGGCCCATTGCATTATCAAATTCTATTTACTTGATTGTGAGCAAAGTTTTGGCCAACAGACTTTGGGTTGTTCTGCAAAATTTGATACTTCTTGTTCAATCTGCATTTCTCCCCAATAGATCCTTGCAAGAATCGTTCATTATAGCCTAAGAAATGGTGATGGGTTGGCACAAAAGAAAATGCAAGGCATTTCTATGACTCAGTGTCATGGCCTTACTTGTGGGAGTTTTAATTTTAAATGGAGAGGGTTCCCACCTACATGGTTACAATGGATGAAAAGGTGTATCACCACCGCTTCCTTCTCCCCTTTGATTAATGTGAGACCATGTGGGCCATGGATATAGCCGCAATGTAGGGTTCGATAAGGCTGCCCGCTTGCTCCCTTAATGTTTAATCTTACGGTGGACACCTTGGCGAGATATGCTTGCAGACTATCGGAGGCTGGTGTTATTAGGGGTTACTCAATTCCAAGTAGGAGTGCCATGGCTCAATGCTTTAATATGCTGATGACATAGTGTTTTTTGTAGAAGGGAAAGAGCATGAATTGCAAGCTAATAGGTTCACTTTAGTGGACTATAATTAAGCCTAAGTACATGGTTATTTGGAGGGGAGTTCAGTTTATAGCATGCACTGCAGTGATAAAATTATTTAAGCTCATGCATTATCATTCTCACATTTTTATAGAGGTGTGCCCGTTATTTTCATGTATGAATATATTTACATATCTATGTTTTTGCAAGAATAAATTGGGCATATCAATTTTGTCATCTTAGGTTTGTATAAAAAAATAAAGAGATTCTAAAATCTTCATTTTAGAACCTATAATTATCCCCCATTTAGAACCTATAATTATCCCCCATAATTAATTATTTCCATCATAGATCTTCATCCTTATTTAAGACAAAAATACCCATCATTTTCTATTTTCCATGCATGCACGTTCCCTTCTTTCCTTATTTTTTCTCTCTCCCTGTTAATCTCGCTCTCTAATTCTCTCTTTCTCTCTTGGATCTTCATCTTCCTCCCCACAGGAGGAAACTCCCTCTCTAGCATCTTCTTCCTTCACGACGGAGGAGAACCTTCTTCCCTAGACAAACCCGACTCCATCACTGCGAGTCCACAACCAAGGCCACGATCACCACTGCATCTCGCTCATGACGTTCCCATCACTGTGGTCGGCAGTGACAGTGCCAACATCATCTCCACGATTACGACTCCAACATCACGAGTTCATCACCACCGTGCTCTGCCTCATCCTCGATTGCGTCCGCCGACCAACAGGGAGCGTATGCCCCCTCTCCCTTTCACTTAAGACGTTTGGGAACCTTCTTGGATGTCCAGATCATCATCATCTCTCCTCCCCCCACCTTCGTTCTTCTTCCTCCTACCTGCTTCCACACAAAAATACGGGAGAGCACCACGTCTCTCCCTCTCTCTTCTACACATAGCAGCAGCACCTGTCACCCTCTCATTTTCTCTCCTTTCTCACGCCCACACGAGAAGCCACACACACCCCCCCTTTGGTCAAACAGAGATGCACCCACCACCACCCGCTTCATTCATCAGCAACAGCAAAAACACCACGACGACAATCGCCACGATTTCGATCGTGCCTTCTTCCTCAACTGCGACTGCCCTCTCCTCTGCATGCCACCGACCTTGCGTGCACCCTTGTGCGACCACAAGCAACATCCGCAGTGCCTCCTCCGCATGCACTATTCATTGCCCTCTCCAGTAGAACCCATCAACCTCCGTTAAGCTCCTCCTCGTAGCCATCAACTTCGACCACGAAACTTTGCGTGGTTGACTCCCCTACTCTTTCCTCGATGCTACAACCTCGGCTACGCCCCCAGAATTGCCGACGATAGCTTGCACGACCACTGGTGGAGTTCCACGTCACCGGCCAACCTTCTCGTCGGTCGGCCACCACCACTCACCATCAACCACCCCACGACCACCCACGTGTAGCCCTCATCACTGGCGACCTCCAGTATGGCTGCGCCTCCCGCTGTTCACCCTTCTTCACGCATGAGCAAGAGGAAAGACATCCTCTGTTTTTGGGTTAAAAAGTTTTTACATTTCATGGCATTGGAGAAGAAATTGATTTTTGAATTTTGATTATTTTATTGAGGAAACATTGTGGCAGCACCCTCATATTCTTACGTTATTGTTCAACTCATGTTTATCCCTTTTGATTGCATCAAATTACGATTCCGATTTACATCCTAACCTGCATGCAACCAAAATTTACATGAGATGCCACTACTCATGCACTCTTCACATATTTGGAGCTTCGATTTCTTATGTGAAATTTACGTAATCAGCCCTTGATATTGAATAAATTGGAGTTTTACATTCAGAGCAGCATATCTATTGATTGATTTGACAAATATTTCTGCAAACATGATTGTTACGTATCTGTGATTTATTGCGGTTCCTTCCTGTGGATATGACCTGACTCTTCATGGTTAGTTTTACTAATAAATATTTTTGATATGGGATTTTTCCACCATGGGATTTTACTGCAACGGCATATTTTCTCGACGTATTTCTCAGATACATCATTCTTCCAAGCGAAATTTCTCTATCAAATGGCACCGTTGTCGGGGAGGCAATAGATGCAATAGATTTTCATGATTATATTTTGGGATTATTCTGAGGTGCACATTGATCTAACTAGTTATTTTTTCTGTGTAAGGAATCTGACTATGTGATAGGCATAGTTGAGCGACGACGTCGACCTTGAGTGACGCTCACACACGTAGAGAGGACGCGAATAGGAGACCTAGATCTCACTTTCACTAGAGATTCTCCTATGTTGCAAATTTTCTTTTATTTTAGTATTCTCTCTCTTGTAGCATTGGGGTTAATTTTTTGGGGGCCTGTCCCTACTTTCTTTAGCAACTAGGGCTATTTATCTATGGTGATCTACTTGCTTGCCTCCAAAACAAAAGAAAAATATTGAGTTGCCTGTTTAGGAGTTGCATGCGCGTAGGCGCGTGCATTTAGGGGTGATTGAGCAGCATATTAGATCTCTTCTCTTACATTGCGTACATATTTGCACGAAAATTGCTGGTGACAGGTATACCTTTCGATCTTTACATCCAGCTCCTATTCAAGCATTTGTATTTGGATTAAATTTCAAGACCATTATACTGATTGAATTGACTTAATTTAGTGGTCACCTAACTAAAATTGGGACTGCTAATCAGATTCAACCTTAAAATCAAAATCACATTTGATTTGATCAAAATGGACTTTCTGCGATTCTTCTAAAAGACAAACTGATTTGCGGTGTGATGCACACTTTTGGCACTGAGCATGCACATGCACACTAGGCACGGCACTAGGTCATGGTCCCTTATGGCTATAAGCACTGATCTTCATTGATGCAGACCCTTCTATTTCACCTTGTGGTGGTGATATTATCTTGTGTCCAAGTGTTTTAATACTTCAAGGAGGGGGACACCCCTTAAAGGAACGAAAGGGTAGTTAAGAGGCACCGCAGTAGCATCACCTCAAAGGAAGGGTTCGCTCTGCTTGCATCCCTTAGTTCTGTCGTTGGAGTAACTTCTTACTAGGCCACTTGAGAGTATCATTGAAGCAAGGTGTAAGTCCTAGGGCATGCGAAGGTCGACTTACGGCCTGCAATTGATTGTGCAACTTCTTTGGCCACCAAGAAAGAACATAACCGACCTCTACTCTTCTCCAAAGAGCTTGCCAAGGATCTCAAGTCAGCCCCCTCTTATACCACTAAAGTGGGAATAGATGAGTGCAAGCTTGACCTCATTTGACAACTTTAAGGGGTAGGTTGGAGTTTGTCTCAAATCTGTTCTAAGAAAAAGGAGAGTCCCATTGTCTTGCGTTTGATTGGGATGTGTTTTTCAAGTTATGGATTACAATAGCTACTGCACTTTTTACTTTCACCCTAGAACATCGAATCCCAATCCCATGACTTGTAGTTATCCATCATCTGATGATCATTGGGATCATTTCTACTCCTACTATAGGAGCATTGGTCTGATTAATCCCCAACCCATTGATGATGAGTAGAACCTAGGAGAAGGGTATCCAACCCCTAGCTCTCCCATGACTATACCCAACCTACTCACTCTTAACGATTTTGCTTATTGAGGTTGGACCGATACTCCTAGGCAACTTGAACATGAGATTGACTATCCTCCGCAATCTGATAGTAGGCTCTCATCTTTTATGATAGAAACACAAAAACAACATAAAGAAATGATGGATTATATAAGAGAGATTTTGAGGAATAGTCAAAGATTAGCTGAAGAGATTAACCAGTTTAGCGATCCTGCTACAGTCAATTCTGTTCCCTTCCCCTATACCCTCAATTACCATGATAATTTCAAGGAAAACAATGACAACATGGTTCTTGTTTTGAGGAGTAGCCATCACTTAGACGTTCCCCATGAGATAGGTCCCCCAAAAGGTAACCCTGGTGATTATCCACCTGATCTTAATTGGAGTCAGAAGAAGGGGAAAGTGGTCCTATTAGATGAACTCGACTCGAATGATAGTATCTTTGTTACATTTGATGAAATGGGTTGCAGTCAAATAGTCAACCCAACTCCCATTTTGGATTTTGAGGTGGAATATGCACCCCATCCTAGAGATATCTAACCTATACTTTACACCTCTGAGGACTATGCAACTCAGTTAGATCTCTCTAAGGATTGTGATTTTGAAGTTAAGAAATTCTAGGAGTCTTGGATGTTGGACAAAAGCATATTGAAAGGAAGTGATAATAACCACGATCCTCTACTTAGGGGACCAACACTTGTCATCGCACATTCTGAGGATTTATAGGTACCCAACACAGGTAACCCTGAGGGAATTGATACTGAATTGGAAGACTTTGATCAATATTGGTTTCAGGAACATGAAGAGTTAATTTTTGAGGAGGACAAGGGAACACTTGAAATACTTGATCCTGGCTTTGAAGTTTTTTCTGAGTCTCAGAGGCAAGAGGGAAGAAATGTAGAAGAGGATGATGATGATTTTGAAGGACCCAGACTCAAAGTATGGATTGACTTCGAGGCGGAATATGTTTTGTTTGAGGACTTACCCCCTGAGGATCTTACTAATTTAGCCAAATCCAGATTTCTACCTACTTTTGAATATAAAGATCATCCTCAAAAACATTGGGAGGAAATGGAAGCAATTGATACTCTAGATGAAGGAATCTATACACCCTAGGGGCAAGATCTTAGCATTGAACAAGAACCTGGAGATGTCATTATTGAGGACACTCACACTCCTATCGTTTCCAACCCACCTTTACATGATAATGAAATGGGCGACACCCTTGATCGGTTCAATTTGGAAGATGAACATTTTCGCCCATTCCAGGATGCGCACACCAATGATAGGTAGCATGGAAGTCAATCAGTAACTAAGGTTGCTTCTAAGGATATTTGGGAAATGGATTGGTTGTTGAAGATGAACGCTGAACCTCTAAAGCCCTCTTTGACCCTTTTTCGTATCCTGCAATTGAGAGACTTACACTCCTTCAAAAGAAACTTCCTAAACTCTTTGCTCCAACTCTTGCTTTAAAGGGGGATACCAGACCAATACATCCTATGCTAGAGTGGTGAGTGTGGATTGATGCTTGCCCATGTCAGCTCATCAGCCATAGGGTCTCCTTCATTGCACCCTCTTTTTCCCACACATATCTACTTGAGGAGCCTTTACCTTCTCGTCGCGCAGTCCTAGAGGTCACTACTCATGTGTATTATGTCAAACCTCCAACAATAGCTTAAGAGTACCCTATTTTCACCTGCATCTAGTGAGCATTTGGCATCACTCTCCATCACCATTGGTGCCAACATCTTGGGTTACTTAGTCGCTAAGCCAAGTTTGTTATGTATCTTCATTGGGTCTCCTTTTGCTTCCCTTTTAGAGCCCAATTTGTGAGACATCCCAACTCCACCTCAAGTAATATCTTTTCGTGTTTTTGCTTTTCGATGAGGACATTGTCAGATTTAGGCATGGGGGGGTATAACTTGAGGTTGTTCATAGCATTATACATATTTTGCATGCACTTAGGGCATCCATCTTGCATAAAAAAAAAGAAAAAGATAAAGAAAAAGAAAAAAGAAAAGAGAGAAAGGAGATGGAATCTTTGTAAGTTGAATTGCAAATATGTTGAGAAGGAAAAAGAAAGACAAGAGAGAGACACAAAAAGAAAATGTGGAAAATTGTACTAGTCTCGGTATTTGATTATAAAAGAGTTATGTAAGTTCTTGGTTAGAATGAATGATTAATTAAGTCTTGAAGTGTTAAAGGAAAGAAGATAAGTGAGAGATACTGACTTTAAGCCTCCTGGATCTGTTTTTGGGCTTAAACACTCACGTATTTATTAAGATCTGGGTTATTCCTCAAGAAGTTGAGGGAGTTGTGAGGCTGATGTATTAAGTCTAAGGCTTAAGAAGTATTTGGCCCCATTGCCTATCCTTTGATTTGCGAGATTTGGTAACCCAGGCATCCAAAAATCACACACCGATCTAGTTTAGTATGCACAATGAAGAATAATGCCAAAATATGTGTGTTCTGAAAATGTTTTCTTGAAAATTTGACTTAGGAGCAACTCAAAGACATAAGTTGATTGGATGAGTTTCTGGCGTGGAGAGGGGGATGAAAATACTCCCCTCAAAGATGCGTTATAACATACCGTCTCCTCGATTCTTGTCTTCTAGGATATCTAAATATCCTACTGGGGGCATGGAAGCACCTTGTGATGGTTCAGGTGCCATGGGCGGCACTATCTCGAATTATTGAAAGCTAGTGCTTTGGGGGTTTGCCATGGACGGTGCTATCCCGAAGCATCGATTGCCAGTGATTCTACGAGAATTGATGGTGGAGACAAGGAATCCGATACAGATTGTGTTAGGAACCATTTGATGTTGGGTTTAGGGGAATTTAAACTCTCAAAATAAATATATATCTCTATCTTATCAAAAAATGTACTGGCAAATTGAACCTAGACTTGTTGCACATACGCATAGGTGTTTTAAGTGCTGGGGTCAACGAACTTTTAGGCAGTTCGAGCGTGAATGAGGAGATTTATGAAATGGTCATCATAGTACACTTCCTAAATCGCATAACAAACACTTAAATTTATAAACTTGAAATCTACTTGGAGTCCGAGGTCATTTGCAGGGAGCAAATGGAATTCATGACACTAATCTCAATTCAGCAATGATGAGCACAATTAATTAATCACAATAAAGATATTTCAATGAATAATCTTTTTAGAATGATATTCAGATATAATCCAATGTATCTCAAGAAATATAGGGACAAAAAGAATATAAGAAACTTAAAAAGTAGTGATTTAGATCACCATTTAGTTCCCTGTAATTAAGCATATATCCCACATCTAATTCAACTAAATAATCCAATAGAAACTTAACCATTAGTCCACGTCAACTAAGTTCACAATACCCAATTAATAATGCCACAGTGTTCACAACCAATGTTCTCAATCAGACATCGCATATGTTCCACAGATGGCTTAAGTGTTAAACTTGAAACCTCAGCAAGGTGCACAAGGGAGAATACCCTTCCTCAGAGGCTAAGTGTTATCCTTCTCCTTTAGCACGTGCCCCGATGTAGATCAAGCAACAACCAAGCCACAACAAAACCCTCTCTTCTCCTTACAAATTCTCCTCTTCTATACTCTAAGAATTGGGCATAGTCGGATCCGTTTGCAAGTAATCGGGTCATGAGCATAGGTCCAGGCTCACGGGGGTGCGGGTGAGCGAGGGTGCGCAGCTGTGCGTGAGGGACCCAACCCCTTGTGATCTTGGGCGGGAAGCTAAGCGCACAAAAACAAGATATATCGCTGCAGCTGCTTGTCTGCTCACGATGTGGCACTAAAGTGCCTCCTTCGTGCAACTCAGATGAAAGCTTCGTCGAATTGAGGCCGCGAACGTAGCCTGATGCTGTGATTGAGAGCCTAGGGCTTTTCTTGGCTGGGAACCATAGCACCTGGGATCACATGAGGTCAGAGCTGCTCGGAGCATGTCAGTCGAAGCTGGAGGTGATGGCGGCGATAGGCGGAGATGGCGAAACCTAAAATCCAATAATGTAGGCCTTAAGCCCCAATTAGTAGGTTCAGAGGCTTCGCCATGTGATGGCGAAAGTGATGGTGGTGTTGGTGTCGATGTTGGGGGTTTGTGGTGACTGGACAGAGTCGGCGATGGTGGACGAAGGATGGGTTGTTTGGAGGGTTCGTAGAGTGGTTGGAAGGCGAAATAGGTAGAGGGCTTTTGAAGGTGGAGGTGAGGTGATGCTAATGAAGGTGGTGGCGTGGTGTTTGGTGGCGTGAAGCAGTCACATGGCCTCGCCAGAAGCGCAACCGACATTGGACAAGGTGAAGGGGGAGGCTGTGATTCGTCAGTTGAAATAGGATGAGGAGTAGTGGAACCTAAGCTACGGTGAGAAATTGAGTGTATACCTAAATTAACGGATGAAAGGGGAGAGATGGTGATGACTTTGATTGGTCGGCGCCAGAGATGGTGAAGTTCTTCGGTGATGGAGTGGCAAGGAAGAAGTGGTCTTGGAAGTTCTCGCGGCTATTGCGAGGAGCGAAAGAGGGAGATGAACATGATCTTGCTGCCTATGGTATGTAGCAGCGAGCGAGGAAGTTGGAGGTGTTGCCAGAGTTGGGGCGGAGGTGGTCGGATGGAGAAGTTGAAGAAATAAGGCCAAACCGAGCTAGTTTTGGACAACCTAAGAATCTATAGCTTATATGGAGCTTAAATTTGAGCTCTAGATAACGAAAGAAGCTCTAATGGCTTGGGAATCAGGACATGAGGTATCCATGGATTTCGTGCATTCTCACGACCTCCATGCTACAAATCAAGGTCTAAGATCTGTCTCAAACGACTTTTTGTAGTGTGAACACCAATCTCACCAATTTTGGTGAGATTTGGTGGTGATTTGATTAGGTTTTGATGCAGTCAAAGTCGGTTGAAGGTCGGTTGGACCTCCAATGGTGATAGAGACTGTTCAGTGAAGAAGACAAGAAAGTTAGGGACCTTTCTGCAAAGATTTCGAAAGCTAGGGGCTTGATTGAGAGGAACAAAGTTTAAATGGACTGAAATGCAAACTAGGTCAAGGTGGACTCTAATTGGGCCCAAAATTCTGACATAAATCTAATTTGGACCCAAGGAATCTAGTGGTGAAGTTGGAGTTGATTTGACTAAGTTTGATTGAGCAATTTACATAGAAATCTAAATTATGGTAGAATTCCGTCTGTAACTCTATTCAAGGTCAAAATAGGTTCAGATGGTCAAAGCAAGGGTACCAGACCTTAAGGAATATATATTTATAAATTTTAAGAGGTTTATATAAATTTTATCCTGACCAAAACCTCTTTAATTCAAGCGGATCTGAAATTGGAGTTTTGGGTGTTGTTGTGGTTCTCGAAACACGTGAAACCCCATTTCTGTCTGTGTGGATCCACTCATTGGACTTTAATGTCCATTTGACCTTCAATTAAACCTTGGGAAATCCCGTGGTTACTCTGTGTTTATGATATGATGTTAAAACTGCAGAATTAACCTTGATTTAATGTTCTCTCAAAATGGATCTGAGTGAATTTATGACTCTCAGGCAACTATGTAGGAGCATTTGTCTTTTGATTTTCACTAAATAAAGCTAGTTATGGCTCATGATGGTGTTATCATCAGCAGTTTTTGCGAGCCTTAGACACCTTTGTGACAGCCCTAAAGTTGAGGCTGGTCAGGTCTATTTCTTAGCTGGTACTTGAGTACCTTTAGGCCTATAGTGGGTATTTCGATCTAGTCTCTAGAAGAGCGGCACAATAGGACATCCTAACGATAAAATATGGCCTGGAGACTTGGTCTCATCCATATGATTTTGCTCGAGATTAACAATACTTAGGCATGGGGGTATTTGATAGGTCCACCTTAACGGACTATAATTAAGCCTAAGTACATGGTTATTTGGACGAGAGGTTAGTTTAGAGTATGCACTGCAGTGATAAAATTATTTAAGCTCATAAATTATCATTCTTACATTTTTATGGAGGTATGCCCATTATTTTCATGTATTAATACATTTACATATCTATGTTTTTGCAAGAATAAATTGGGCGTATCAATTTGGCATCTTGGGTTTGTATAAAAAAAGAAAGGAAGGAAGAGATTCTAAAATCTTCATTTTGAAACCTATAATTATACCCCATAATCAATTCTTTCCATCATAGATCTTCTTCCTTATGTAAGACAAAAATACCCACCATTCTCTACTTTCAATGCATGCACGTTCCCTTCTTTCCTTATTTTTTCTCTCTTCCCATTAATCTCTCTCTCTAATTCTTTCTCTTTCTCTCTTTATATATAACAGGGAAGAGGTTGGCAAGGGATCTTCATCTTCCTCTCCACAGGAGGAAACTCCCTCTGCAGCATCTTCTTCCTCCATGGAGGAGGAGAACCTTCTTACCAAGATAGACCCGACTCCATCACTACGAGTCCATGACCACGGCCACGATCACTACCGCATCTCGCCCATGACGTTCCCATCACCACGGTCAGTGGTGACAGTGTCTACATCATATCCGCAACTACAACTCCAACACCACGAGTTCATCACCGCCATGCTTTGCCTCATCCTCGACTATGTCTGCCGACCAACAGGGAGCGCACGCCCCCTCTCCCTTTCACTTAAGATGTTCAGGAACCTTCCTGAATGTCCAGGTCATCATCATCTCTCCTTTCCGCACCTTCGTTCTTCTTCCTCCTGCCTGCTCCCATGCAAAAATAGGGGAGAGCACCATGCCTCTCCCTCTCTTTTCTATGCACAGTAGTGCTTGTCACCCTCTCATTTTCTCTCCTTTCTCACACCCACACGAGAAGCCATACGCACCCACCACCACTTGCAGCAAAGGCAGCACGATGACAACCATGATTTCGACTGTGCATTCTTCCTCAATTGTGAGTGCCCTCTCCTTCATGTGCCATCGACCTCGCGTGCACCCTCGCTCGACCACGCGTAACATCCGCAGTGCCTCCTTTGCATGCACTATTCATCGCCTTCTCAAACATAAGCCATCAAACTCTATGAAGCTCCTCATCGCGACCATCAACTCCACCCACGAATCTCTGTGTGGTCGACTCCCCTGCGCTTTCCTCGATACTACGACCTCGGCCACGCCCCCAGAATCGTCAACGATAGCCTGCACGACTGCTGGTGGAGCTCCATGTCACTGACCAACCTTCCCGCTGGTCGACTGCCACCACTCACCATCAACCATGCCGTGACCACGCACACATAGCCGTCGTCACCGGCGACCTCCAGGTGTGGCCACGCCTCCCACCGTTCACCCTTCTTCGTGCACGAGTAAGAGGAAAGACATCATCTATTTTTGGGTTAAAAAGTTTTTACATTTCATGTCATTGAAGAAGAAATTCATTTTTGAATTTTGATTATTTTATTGAGGAAACATTGTGGCCGCACCTTCATATTCTTGTATTGTTATTCAACTCATGTTTATCCCTTTTGATTGCATCAAATTACGATTCTGATTTACATCCTAACCCGCATGCAATCAAAATTTACATGAGATGCCACTACTCATGCACTATTCACATATTTGGAGCTTTAATTTTTTACATGAAATTTTCGTAATCAGCCCTTGGTTTCTCTATAAATTGGAGATTCACATTCAAAGTAGCATATCTATTGATTGATTGGACGAATATTTATGCGAGCATGATTGTTATATGTCCATGATTTATTGTGATTCTTCCTCCTTCTGGATACAACCTGACTCTTCATGGTTAGTTTAATGATAAATATTTTTAATCTGGGATTTTTCTACCATGCAATTTTACTACGACATATTTTCTTGACGTATTTCTTTGATACATCTTACTGCCAAGCAAAATTTCTCGATCACAAGCCTTGCTACATATGGTCAAGATTTTCGAAGAAATATAGGGTCTGAAGCTGAATGGAGAGAAGTCTTCTTTGGTCTGTTTTGGGCTGAATGGTGAAGAGCAGGCTGCTATATCTTTGTTGGGTACACAGTTGGTTATTATTTCAATCAGATACTTGGGACTGCAGTTGAAATGCACCAAACTAAAAAAGAGTGTTTGGAATGTGTTGTTTGAAAAAACTGTAGTTAAATTGGAGCAGCCGCTACCATCCAAAGGAGGGAGACTTATTCTCCTAAATTTGGTGATCACGTTTATCCTGGTCTTCTTTTGTCTATTTAGAGCGCCTAAATCTATTTGGAAGCACCTTGTTGTGATGCGGAAGAGAGTTTTTTGGAAGGGGTTGCCACATGAAGGTTGATTTCTTCATCTGAAATGGAATCATCTATGTCTACCAAAGGAACATGGTGGCTTGGGTTAAGTTCCTTAAGGAGTTCAATGATGCACTGTTGTTGAAGTGGGCTATCAGACTATTTAACAGTGAAAACAAAGATTGGGCTGATCTAACTAGAGATGGCTATGGTAAATCTCATGGTGTGTTGCATAGGCTTTGCCCCTCCAAGCCTTCTCCATTCTGGCTGTTGGTGGCGTAGGCCTTGAAAGACAACTAGTAGCTGTTGAAACCAATCTTGGGTGATGGTGATTCATTTAGCTTTTGGTAGGAGAAGTGGTCACCATTGGGGGTATTAAGTGATGCATATCTAGAGCCTATGCTGGAGTAGTAGACAAATGGGATTTTGTCAGCAACTACTGGTCTGAATCAATGGTGGAATGGCACATTCGAGGATTTGACTACTTGATGGGAACACCATCATGAGCCATAACTACCTTAATTTGACCTGATTAAGTTATTAAATGCTCCTACATCACAGTTAGAGGACTGTAATTCATTGCATAACCATTCTGAGAGAAAGATAAGAAAATAGGGTTAAAATTATAATTTTACCATCATATCTTGAATGCAGGATAACTGTGGGTTTTCTCAGGGGTTAATTAAGAGTTAAATGATTCTAAAAGGCTAACAAGTGGGTTAGAACAGACAAAAAAGGGTTTTCGCGTGTTTTGAGAATTAACGGACTTCCGAAACCTTAAAAATAGACCCGCTTAATTAACTGAGGTTTTGGTCAAAATTAAATCCACCTAATCCTCTAAAACTCATAGAAAAATATTCTGTAGGGTTTGGTACCTTCAATTTGACCATCATAACCCGTCTTGACCCAAAACAGAGTCTCAGATAGACATTTGCCCTAATTTAGGTTTTTACATAAATTACCCTATCAAATGAGGTCAAAACCTAAATTAAACTTCACCATTGGATTCCTTGGGTCCAAATTTTGGTTTGGTCCAATCAGATTCTTTCTATCTCATTCCAACCCCTAACTTTCAAATTCTTTGCAAAAGACCCCTAGCTTTGTCATCTTCTTTGCAATCAGGTCCCTCCATAATTATCACTTGGGAACTCCTACTCCGACGACCTTCGACTAGGGATTTCTCCCTGATTGTTTGGCGAATCCCTTCTAAAATTGGGAGACTCCTGAGAGATTTCCCTACAAATTGAGCCGCATCTTGGGCTCCAAGTATTGCCCAAATCCTAATGCGAACTCATGGAACAATTGGGTCTCCTACTCTGGTGAACATTCCAAGCTTGGAAGCTTGGCTTCCAAGTTCCTTTCACATTTCTAGACTCTTATAAAGGCACCACCAGACCTCGCCGAGTCGGACAGACTTGATTTCGGGCTGTGTGACCCTCCTTTCCTCCCTCCTTGACTGGCCGAAAAGCTCCTCAAGCTCTAACAACTTCCTCCAACTCCTCTCATAGTCTGACCACAAAACTAGTGGTCGGATTCTCTTTCTTTCCCTCGTCCGCTCTTGGCCATACCAACAGGAGCCCCTCTACCTCCGCCGTCGTCGTTGTCCCCATCACCGGAGTGTCTTCTTCCCCAGCGCTGGCCTACCAACGCCAGTGCTGTTATCGCTCCTTTTGTCCAATTAGAATAGGTAGCTAGGTCTCTCTAGGTTCCTAGGTTAATTTCCTCTATAGAAAGACCAAAAATACACCCTTGGCCAACACGCAACCCATCTTCGTCTTCCGCTACGGCCACCCCTCCGGCGGAGCCCTCTGCTTAGTCTACTGCTTCAAACACTTTGCTGACCACCTCACGACTTCCGCCTCACCTTCCCGCACAATTCTCCTCTCCTATTTCATCCTTGCATTCACTCAAACTCACCCCTGAACAGACCCACTCCCTCCAGCCATAACCGCATCCATCCGGCCAGTACACACACCCATCCGCCACGCCACCACCACCATTGCATTTACCATGCTTTGACGATCGATCGTGAACCTTCTGATGTGGCCATTAGGCCTTATTTGTGATTTCAGGTACCATCCCCTTTCGCCATTAAAGGCAGAACTTCAATCTTGCTTGAAACCTTGTTTTCCAGACACAAGCTCCAGGCGAGAGTCCCAGGTGATGCGGACTTACCCTAGGAAGACCATCAGCCAGTCAATTAAAGGCTTTGACCATAGCTCCTATGCGAATTAGACGAAGGCACCTCAAGCAAGTTCCAGTTGTGGCGAAGGAGAAATGATGTGTGATTAGTCCCACCTCGGATAGGGAAAAGTGGTTGCAGTAATATAAGATGCAAAAGTGCATCCGGCATGTTGCCTCGAACACCAGGGGTGAGGTCCCTCACACCTCTCATGCTCCTCGTCCGTGACACATTGCCTGCGGACCTGGTGCACCCAACCTGTTAACCCGCCTATGCCCGCACACACCTCAGCTGCTACCCCACGCCGGTAGCCCTGGTCCCAGGTACGCTATAGACCGATAACTCGACTACCCGCTACTGTGCATGGCTCTGGGAGAGCGTGACCCAAGGAGAGAAAGAGAGGAGAATCTACGCAGGGGCAAAGGAGGGTTTTGCTCTTCAGAGATCCTGACACTTAGACAATTCTGAGATGGTTGCCCTGTGTGTATGAAGAAGGAAAGAAGGAAGGCCTGCTAAGAAAGAAGGAAGAAGAGAGTAAAGGAAGAAGTAGAGAAAGAGAAGGAAGGAAGAGAAGAATAGAAGAAGAAGAAGAAGAAGGGTTGTAGCAGAGAAGAAGAGCCAGAAGAGAAGAAAAGAAGAAAAAAGACACAGAAGAATTCAGAGCAGCGCAGTTTAAGTCATCTGATTGAATAATCAGATGATTGATTGAGTTCATTTCATTTATAACTACTGAAATTCAATTACTATTATTGTAGGGAGTAATTGATGATTTAAATCACCATTTTACTTCATTCTTTTTATAGTATTTGACATACAATTTCATTTATATTCTATCGTTAATTCAAATTGTTATCTTAAGTTTTTGAATTGCCATATTGCTCCATGTGTTCAACCTCAGAATTTCTTTTGAGTAATAAAATTGTATTTGTTCTCGCATTGATTTGAGCTATACTACAATGCAACGATTTTAAACTCGTTTCAGAGTGACGAACAATTTGGCATTGTTGCCGAGGAGCAACACGCAATTCACCACTATTCTCTGTATTATTTGATTATATTTGAGCACTGACTTGCCCTGTTTGCTTTCTTGTGATTTTGTAAGGTACTTCACGAGAAGATCGTCCACACAAAACAACCACTCCAGGGCAAGTAACTTCTCTATTCTTTCCTAATCAACATCCTAATCTTGGGAAAACAAAAAAAAAGGGAAACGATCTATTAGGAATCACTTGCCCTATTTTTTATAGTAATCATCATTTTAAAATGGCAAGTTTGATTTCAAATTTAATTGAAGATTGAGACGATTTTGTTTAGAATTCCCTACCCTAAATTTCCTGTGCATATTAGGCTCTACGCTTAATTTCTAACCACTTTAGGCTAACACATTTCTTGCTTGAAGCCCAAGGTGAACATATCAAGATCAATTGGACTTGGAAATTGAGTTGATTAGGGTTTCAATTTTTAGGGTTTTGGAGTGGTAGATTACACTTACCTACATAAAAGGAAACAAATCCACCTGCATTTATGTGCTACCCAAGCCTTGATTGAAAAAAATCTAATCAGAGAAACCCTAAAATCAGGCTCTAATCTCACTCGAACCCTAAAATACTTGGACCTAATAACCTGAGAGTCAAATCAGGGTGATTTCTAGGTCTTGACCTAGATCTCATTCTGCCATCTTTAGGGCAGGTCAAGTGAAGTTGGTCTACATTGTAGGCCAACCAACCTCCAAATTAGGTCACAAGTTGAATTGATTTCTAATCAAGTGAAACTCAAGGCACAAATTAGGAGATAAAAGTGGTAGACTTAAGGACTTAAGTTCGTACACTTCGGTCTACCTGGACCCTTAGTGATAAGGAAGGTCAGGTGGGGGAAACCTTGTAACTCGTGGGGACACTCTACCGTATAGGGGTCTTTGCAGGGTTCTCCCTTCCTGGTTGCCCAGGTATTTCTTGGGTGTGCGAATTTCTAATCTAGGAGCGTCATTCGCCCCAAATCTTTATAGTCATCTAAAAATCTTTGGGTGCTTTGATTAGGTCAATTTTTACATCCAGTCCCTCATCCTTTCTAATTAGAGCACAGACATAGAGCATCATAGGGAGCTCTATTTAGATCAAATCACTTTATTCTAAACTTGAGTGTTGTTTCTATATCTAGATTCCACCATTTTGATTCAAACATGCAGCCTGACAATTTAGGGGAAACACTTAAGAAATCTGAATCTCGAATGTCTATGAGAGATAGAATGATTGAGGATGCCTTTAGATTTTATGAGATTGATGACACAACCTCAAATCCAACTGACGACATTCAGATTAATGTACTGGTAACAACAACCTTCATCATGAATTGTGCCCAATTACTATTTATAGAAGTAACAAATGGATCAACTCAGGATATTCTTATAACAGGATACATCAAGCTAGAAAAATTGCATAACTTTGAATAACTCCAATGCATGACAAATCCTGTACTTTGGGAAAGGCACCAAGATAATCTTGAAAAATGGGAGGAGATGATGAAATTGTTAAAACAAGTCATTGATAAAAAATACTCATACATTCCCCAAACATTTAGTGAAACATCTTGGAATAATATTGAGGATCAATATGATTTTCCAAATCCCGTGCTCGAGATGGAAGGTTGTGGATTCCCAACCCAGATGGAATATGATATGCCTGATCTTGAGATAGATTGGGAAGCTCCAATTGCAGGTGATCGCAACTTAGAGCCAGCCTTAGAGATACAACAACCTGGTTCGCCTACCTTTGAATTTCCAGACACCTGTGATAATAAAATAAAACCTCTCGAGGGTGTAAAATCCGTCCCTTATTTTGATAAGGTAACTCTCAAGAATAATTCTGACATCCCTCTAGAGCCCAAACTAGATTCTAGTGATTCAACCCACACCCTTAACCTAGAATTTGGATCTGAGCCTTATTGGGATGATTATGAGGCCCCATGTGATGAGAATTAGATTTTTGGTTTGAAATACGATACAGGGCCTATGATTGATGACTACACTTCTCCAGACTCCTCTGAGGAACAAATCGAATTTTCAGAAATCACGCCAATTTATGACATAGAAATCGAGGAGCTAGAAGAATTGAGATTCGGTTGGGTCCACCCTAGGATTACAGAACCTGTGCCCATACCTAATAGGGATACCTCTTTAAGTTTAGAGTCTAAGTTTAGGTTAGACCCACGTCAGGTTGCTGCTTCTCCATATCTTAACTCATTCTATGGTGGAACCTCTGATCCCGAATCAGATTTAGAAGATAATTCTCGCAAATTCTCCGACGATTTTGAATTGTACTTTGACTTCGGAGAATTCATTGTTTCCTGACAACTACGAGCCAATTTACAACCTCAGCATTCACGACCCATTCTTCGACTCTAACTTTGAGGTCCCTGAACCCGAGATCATTGATTCAAAATCAGGTTCCATTGACTTGGAATCATTCTTTTATGATATACAGGATTCAGAAACCATAAATGCCGAGAGTGACTGCAATCTAGAGTTCGAATCTTTTCTTGACTTAGATTTCCTGAATCCTATAAGCACTATCTAGGCATTTACATTTGATTTTGATGGGCTCTATGAGGACTCTCTAAATACACCTACCTTTGAACATTTTCTTGAGGATCCCTCACATATAGTTATTCTTGAAACCACTTCTTCTACAGCACATACAGAACCTTCCCAAACCCGTTTTCAACCCCAACTTGTTACCGGACTCAATTTTTACTCTGATTCTCCTTTCAATAAGCCAGTTGCACCTAATTCCTCTCCATATCATAATCAGGTTCCAGACATCAATCAGACTACAAATCACGTCCCATCCAAATTAGCTTCCTAAATCTGATCACTTTCGTAGGGTTCCTACATCCTCCGCTGATTCATTTTCTTTTGAGGATTCTGTTACGAATGAGCCACTTCAGACGTCTTTTAAGACGTCTGGGAGGTGGCCCAGACGTCTGGAACCAACTTCCAGACGTCTGGGAATCAGTTATTTCGGCACGCGTGTTTCGTCTGCGCACCTGAGTGTGCAGACCTGCGTACGCTCTCTCTCTCTCTCTTTTTCCCTCTCTCCTGCGGCCGCAGGCTACCCTCTGTCGCGCTCTCTCTCCTCCTCGCACGGCCTTAAAAGGCCACGCCCTCTCCCTCACTCCCGTCATCTTCGTTCCCTTCCTCTTCTCCTTCCAGCCGGTGCGCGAGAGCGAGCGCGAGTGAGGCAGCGGCAGCGACAGCCGCGGTGAGCGTGGGAGGAGGTGCTGCATGTAGGAAGAAGCGCTCGGTTGTGAGGGCGAGCTCGCCGGGGTTGCTAGGGCCGGCCGGCGGGGGGCGCAGCGGGCACGGAGCGACGCGGGAGGACTGCTGCGGCTCTAGCAGCAGGCGGACGAGGCGCGGCGCGGCCGGGCGGAGGGCGAGTCGTGCCCTGGTTCTGGAAACTTTTCCAGAATCAGACGTCTGGGATTCTAGTCAGACGACGGGCACGACGTCTGGAAGGCTGTCCAGATGTCTGAAAGGTGAGTTATTCCATCTTCTTCGTTTTCTTCGATTGACCGTACTGAGAGAGAGAGGAAATTGGTATGCGCAGGGTCTGAGATTCGCATCCAACGCGAATCAGACGTCTGGCTGCAGTGCCAGATGACTGGAGCGACTTCCAGACGTCCGGGGTGACCATCGGACGTCTGGGAACTAGGCCAGATGCCCCCGCAGGCTTCTGGACGTCTGAGAGACCACGCAGAGCAAGGTAACCCCTGATCCACTTTTTAAGACGTCTGGAATAAGTTCCAGACGTCTGATTTTGCACTATTTCGTCATTTTCTATTAAATTATGGAACCATAAATAGAACTTAGGACATTGCATGAATCCTAGGAATGAGAAACGAGATTGAATGATAGATCCTAGGGTGTTGCATAAATCCTAGGGCTGGAAAACTAGATTGTGTGGTAGATCCTAGGGTATGACATGAATCCTAGGATGGGAAAACTAGTGGAATATGTGAACACTGCAGTCTTGAAAATGTGAAAAAGAAATAATAGCTGCCTGTAAATTTGTTTAAACAGCTGCCTGTTATGAATAAATGAACATGATTAAGAATATGGGATGTATGAACGTGAAACTGGAAAGGTGAAACCGGAATGCGCTGAGTTAAAGAGCTGGAACCCTACAGGGAATTAGGAGTAGAACTCCTGGAAAGTGAATGGAATAGAATCGGGGAAGTAAGCTGGCCCTTGAGTACGGAGTACCAAGGAGAGCGACTGTCCCCCTGTTTAGTGCAGAGCGGAGCCAGCCGCCCCAGGGACCCGGGGTTAGGACTGGCCACTCTGTACCGACTTGCTGGCCCTCGTGTACATAGTACCGAGGAGAGCTACTAGTGTACGGAGGTACTAGCTACCCCACGGGCCCCGGGGTTCTGCTAGCCTCCTACACCGACTTGTTAGGCCCACTGGGGCAAACCAGGGTAGTCAGGCGAGGGTGCGCGGACTGTGGAGGGGCAAGGCTCCTGTTTGGTTACTGTGGAGGGGTTGGACCCCTGTTACTGAGAGGGCTCTGCCCTGTACTGGTTCTGTGCTGTGCTTTGGGCGCACCCGTTAACGGAAACGACTGACCGCGTGCCAGTGCGGGTTAGCTACCCGTGCATTTACCGCGCGTGCCGTAGTCACCGTTACGTCTGTCAGTGACCTTGGGGTGGTTGACTGAGAGTAGGATCACCATGGGGGACTCTCCCGGCCAGGAGAGCACCATGTGCTACTTCTACTGTTCGGAAAAGACTGCAATCAAGATCGTTCCCACGAGGAACATTCGAGATCAAGTGAAGGATCTGAGAAATAGATAAATTGTGAAACAATAGAAAGGCGTAAATAAAGGAAGAAAGAAAATTAAAACAACTACTGTACACTTTACTGTTTCTTTTGTTTAGCTGCCACTCTACTCAACGTTTTGCTGACGTGTTACACTCGTTACCTTTCAGGACCAGGTGTTGAGCAGCCAGGGTTAGCGGTTGCAGAGGACGTTGGGCCGAGTAGGGTCCAGTAGAGTTACCACTGTTCTCTTGTACCTCTTTTTGATTCCACTGTAGTGAGTAGTTCTTGTTTCCGCTGTACTTTTCTTTACCTGCAGTTCATATTATGTTATGAATGTTCTACTATTGTGGTGGTACATACTGTAGTGGTTTCTTTCCTTACTGCTGTATTTTCTTACTGTTAGTTATTTTCATATTGAATGTGGTTTATTTTACTGCTCTTTTGGTTACTTCCTCGTTGGACGACCAGGTCTTGGGTTTAATCGAGTCGGTCCGGTTCTCGTGTCTCGTAGGGACTCGGGAATCGGGTCGTTACAGATTCCTACTCAGATCAGGTTGATTCAACTCAGCCAAACCCTAGCTATACACTTCCACATCATTCTGAGATTCAGAGAATATGGTGAGTCCTGCATCTACTGATCTACATCTATTAACCTACCAGATTGATTGGGTTTGGACTGCATCATAGCCTGCTAATCTAAACAAGAACTTTAGTTGGACCAACCAAGCTATTAATCAAGGTGCTTATTTTACAAAATTCATCCGATTTGGCCATTCCTCCATACCATTTTTCGCTCGGCTGAAGGCTTTGAATTTAGCGCTTAACGGGAGGCAACCCGTCAATCCAAAAACTCGAGATCCTTCTGATCATCCTTTTTGTACTTCACGTCTATTGCACTCTGAGTTTAGTTTTAGAACAATCAATCCCACCTCTAGTACTCGTATCAGGGCTTAAAATCATCCCCAACAGTCTTCCTAACTCATTCGCCCACCCAATAGTCCTATTCTAATCCCTGAACCCTAACTGCTTCACACTCTCCATTTACAATGATGACATTGCAAAACTTAGGCATGGGGGTGGTAAAGTACAAACATACAAAAATTCACAGTTTGGAAGGGTTCTAAAAAAAAAATACATATTCCAAAAAATAAAAAAAATAAAAAAAATTGAAAAAACAAAGAATGGAGAAGGGAGGAAATTTTGGGTAAATTAATCTGATATCATTTTTGAGAAGGAAAAATGGGTAATATAAATGTCAAAAAGGAGCATAATTTGAAAAGAAAGAAAGAGTGATAATCATTAGTAAAAGATTAGGGAATCAACTTTTTTCTAGACCAAATCAAAAGAAAAAATTGAAAGACCAAAAGTGCTGAGAGACAGAGATTAGTACGAACACTGATTTAGGCCTTTTAGGCTGTATTCAGGCTTAAAAAATTCACATATCCATTAAGATCTGGATAATCCTCAAGAGGTTGGGAAAATGCAAAGCTCAAGTATTAGGTCTAAGGGTTCGGGACTATTTGGCCTCGTTAACTAACCTCTGATTTGCGGGACTCGGTAACCTAAGCACCTCAATCCACACACAGTTTGGTTCAGTGTGCTTAATTATCAAAATCACGCAGATGTGTTAATTCTATTCTGAAAAAGCTACCTAGATTAGGAGCGGCTGATCAACATAAGTTGATTTGGAAGAGTTCCCGACGCAGAGAGGCGGGAAATTCCCCTCGTAGATACCCAATAACATACCGTCTCCTCGGTGCTTATCTCCTAGGATATCTAAATATCCTATTGGGGTTATATAAGCACCTTGTGCTAGTTCAGATGCCATGGGTGGCATTATCATGAAATGTCGATTGCCAGGGTCTGGATTTAGCCATAGAACGCCATGGGCGGGATTATTGTTGAGAGCGGAAATCTACATGTTCGGAGTTGGATTCGAAAATCCGTCGTTGTAATTCGATTCGTGAAGAAATCCATCAACAGTAAAATTTATACCGAAATTCGTAATTAAATTCTGGGTCGAACACAGGGAGGCGGACATTTGATTAAAAGTACGTGTTTGTTTTGTTTGTCACGAAACAGATTAGCTGGTCGAAAATAGCTATCTATTTAACAAATAATAAATAGAAGAGAGAATATTATAAATAAAAGCAAAAGAAAGGTAGAATAAACATTGATTTCATTATCACAAGCTGTTCATTACACTACTCATTACAACTAGAAAGTGGGAAATCTACGTTAGAAAGCAATAAATCTAGTTGAGAAAGTGGTAAAGAGAATGAAGAGAGAAGTATCCTCCTCGACGATTGCTTGGAGGACGAGCTGGACGGGACGACTCCTGTAAGATGGGGAACAGAGCGGGAAGGAGAATGGAGCGGGAGGAAGAAGGACGAAGCAGCACGTCGTTGTCATCGCGGGATCCGCTTTTCGAATGCAGAGAGAGGACAACTGCAGGATGCTCCACGAAGAGGGACAAAGGTGGAAAAAATCTGATTTTTACTCTAGAGGAGCATCCCGGGTTTGTGACAAGCTCTTAGAGCTTTGGAAGGGGTGAGAGAAGAGAAGGGATGGGAATTTCGTAGGGTAGAGGTCTCCTTTTATAGTTGCAAGGATTGTGGGCAATTTGGTCATTATAACATCAAAACATTAAATAAGGGACCTTTAGCGACGGAATTAAACATCGCTAAAGGTTTGGTCGTGGGTGACGTGTGTCCGCTCCTTTCCTTCACCTCTTCAGCTATCAGCGTCAGATCGATTTCCAGTCGTCCGATCATAAGATCGGATGGCTCAGATCAAGCCTTGCCCGCGCCGCTTCTCTTGCCCACGCATAAGCGTTTGAAGGTGTGTCTAATCGCACGTCTGGCTGATTGGGCGATCTGGGTCGTCCGTAGCTAATTGCGCGTTCGAGATCAAACGCGTGCACGCCTCCGATTGCGAGTCGAACCTGTGCCTCATGCTTACGCAAGGCCGCTCGACTGCTGCGCTACGACCAGCTTTAAGTGGCATTTAGGAATTAGGCTCGTACGTCTGTGGCTGATGGATCAAGATCCAACGACCTAGATCGTCTGCGCCTTATTCCTTATGAAGATGAGAGTAGCGCATCTGAGTAATTCCTGGCCGTTGGATCAAGATCCAATGGCTAGGATCGCACAATGAAGAACCCTTGGAGATGCAGCTGTGGTTCCTTGGGGCCGATCGGGCGGTGAGATGGCATCACATGGTACCATCTTGGCTGTCCATCTTCTGTGTGTTGTAGATCGTGCCACGAATGTCAGATTGGATCGATTTTCATGTCGTTAGGTTGCGATCGTTGATCTGAACCCATCCGTATAATTGGATTTATCATCTGAGATGTGGATAACACCATCTTGGCCCTTGATTTCTAAGCTTCCTTGGACTATACTGGTGCTATGGATGTCCGATTAGGGCGATCTTGGAGTCATTGAAGTCCCATCGTTGTCCTGATCAGATCCGTACGGTTGGATCCTCGGTCCAAAGCTCTGATTAAAAAGTTGCCCTATCCCTAGCCATAAAAGGAGACAATTAACCTAAATTTTGTACAGACTAACCTAAATGCGAGATGATGCTTGTTATGCAATATTTATAATATGTGATGCAATTCTATGCCTAAGAACACGCGTAAATAGACAGTTTATGTGATATAAACGTGTTTACATTACACCCCCATGCCTATCTTTTACTAGTCCCTAGCAAAACTACATGCTATTTATAAGAGAATTAGGTCAGATTTCTTGAGCAATAGTTATTTTTCAACACTTAGAAATTTTCAACTAAGACTTGAATTATAAAGACACAACAGTGCTTGGGTATCAGCCAAAATGCGGACCGCCTCAAGTCCTCATCTTTATTCAAAGAAGGATCTCATTTTCTCTTTTCTTCTTTTCTAATTTTTTTGGATTTTTTAAATTTTAGAGTTTCGAAGCGACTTTCTACGACCACTCAACCCAATCAAGATTTGATAAGAACCGTAAGTTCTAAGCATCTATTTGTGAATGTGATAGATTCGGTGATCGGCAATCAAAATGGACTTCAGGTTTTTACGCCCATAGGTGACCTTAAAAAGAATTATGCATAAAGGTGTATCTATACGATCGATAGCTTTCTGCCTACTTTTATTTTTATGGGGTCAACACAAGGGCGAACCCAGTGTATGTCTCCCAGGCTTATTCTACTTCTCTGCTTCTTCCTAAATGTTTTGGAATTTTTCGTGCATTTCTTGAGTTGGGTTCTGGACAACCTACCAATGGGTTGTTATTCATGATAATTTGTCAGCCATACTTATGCGGTGAAGTGTGGCTTATTTCTTTTATTATTTTTTCTTTCTATTCCTTTTCTTTTCTTTTTGGACTTTTTTTTCTTTTTAAGTATGTGGCTTCTTCGGTCTTCTTTGGTCTAAGATTTACTTAAAGGCAGCAGGAAAAGAGTGGTCCTATAGTTGGGCTCTAGACAACCTATCAACGGGCTGTTACCCATGATAACTTGCCAGCCATACCACCCTAGAAGGTTCATTAGCTACTCAATTTCAGTTAAAATCGGCAAACAATGAGTCAATGCAAATAGTGTGTAGATGCTTAGACTTAAAGTTCCCTCAAATCAGAGGACGGGTTGATAAGTTGTGTACTTATCACCTAAACTTATTTAATCAAATTGAAATAAAATTCAGGATGGCGAGGACTCAATAAACAAATCCACATTTTAGTGGATGCCCAGGTTGATTAAGCCCATTGACCTGAAGGGTCTAAGTGTTCAAATCATACAGTTTGATTTCCTAAGATTGAAAATTTTCTAAAGCCCAAGTTTTCTTTCCTAATTCAATAATTTTTTTATATAAATAAAAAGAAAACAAAAAGAATCTACAGAACTGACAAAATAATTCAGAGATGAAAACCCACCCCCATGCCTATCTAATGCAATGTCATTGTATTAAAAAGACATGAAATAGAGTGATGTAGAGTAGAAGGCACTTGAATTGCATGAAAAATGGGTTCGCTCCCAGATAAAAAGAAACTGTATACATGTTGAATTTAATGCTTTTAGCTAAGCACACTATACAAAGAAGAAGAAATAAAGAATTCACAGAATCCGAATAAAAGGATTCACCATAGGACCTGCTAGCAGATGTCCACAGATGTGGACCGGATTGTGATGCAGACCTATACCCCATGGTCGAGTATATCTAAAGTTCTAGATAAAAATTACCCAGAACTTGAGATCAGTATGCAAGCGGGGTCGAACCTACGATTTATGAGGATGCAACCCAAGATCAAAAAGTCGGGTTACAGAGAAATCAAGCTCAAAAGGATAATCAATGAATGTACACTTGTGTTGGACATCCTCAGAACAAATGTTGTAAGGGTTCTAGTAGAAGATTGGTGGTTTCAGACAAATTGGAACCCTTAGACTCGGTCTTCTACTTTCTCCAGAATTAGCTTCCCGAAGCAAAATTTCCCAACTCCTATCCTCCTTTAGAATGTCAAATTCTGGACCTGCTGCATATTAATTATTCTGTCTGAAATTTCTAAGTTTAAAAGATATGAGTGAATCAGAATTGACTTGGGTTTAGTAATCTCGAAAATAGAATCGTCAGTAAGCTTAATGGGGTGTGACTGAGAATTAGGGCATTGAATTAAATCCTTACTACAAAGATCTGGATCTGCCATGGAAACCCCAATAAGATAAGTTTCCTTAGTTGTTGGGCCATCATATTATTTATCGGATTCCTCAGGTCCAGTTGTCTCACAGTAATCGTGTTCTGTAAACTCACGTGAGATTTCGCATATTGATTCTTCACCTTCAGAATCAAAGAAATCTAAATTTGCATTAATGTGTGTTTCAAAATCATCAATTACTTTCTGATTCATAGAGACATACGTTTCCTCGTACCTCGGCTCTGGGATCTCAGGTGAAGAAATCAGATCATCCTTAATTGGTTGCTCTAGATCAATCTGGTCAATCCTGTTCTAGTAACACGTGTCCCCCTTAGTAGGTGCCTGAGCGGGTTCTGACATTGGCTCTCCTGAAGGGGGTTCATCCTGGGAATCATCCCAAGATTGAACTAAAGCAACCACAAATCTCATTCTCAATTTCGATAACCTCCCAAGTAAAAACTCACCCGGGTCCTTATCCTTGACATCTTGGAGCCAATCCAATAAATACTTATTCAGATCATCAATTATTTCAATCAGGGGCTCCAATTCTTCAGTGCAAGGTATTGGCTGAGCTTCTAAAGATTGTATAGTATTCCTCAAGTTAGCCAAAACCTTATCTTGGACCTGATTAACCTGAACCAAATAGTTTGGGATCAGTGCAGAGGAGTTAACGAATTGAGATTCGTGATACCCTCCCTGATAATAAGTCATTTTGGGTTGTTCCTAAGGTGGTGATGACCTAAAGGTAGTATTCAGGGGATGGGTAAGGATCAGTGTATCCTTCTTGATTTTAGACCGTATTAGGTTGTCCACGAAAGGGTGTCGATCTATAATCGATGTGGCTCAGAGATGGATAGAAATCACAATCATGGTGTTTAGAGTTAGACCCTAAATACAAAGGTTCGAAACTGTATCCCCAATCCGAGTTATCTCAATTAACAGATGGTTGATTATAGTACGAGTCATGATAATAATCATCTTGTTGGGGATAAGACATAACAGAAGGGTAAGAATGGGAATGAGTGTTAAATGTGGAAGGATTTATGACAGATGGGAGGAAGAAAAATGCACTGCAATACAAATAATCAAACATGTCCTTAAGTGGGCTAGCCTAAAGACCTACAGACTCCTAGAAGCTGTCTTGAGATAAAGAAATGGTTTGATCTACTTCTTTCCGTTCAATCCAACCAGTTAGAGGGAGGGATTGGGGAGAAGGTTCTTCCTTTGGCTTGTGCCTTCGGTTCCTAGTGTACCCCCTAGCCATGATCGTTTGATTCTGTTCCCCTAACTAGACATCAGATTGAACGATAGAAACAGACTAATCGAAAATAATATCTTTCTGGGTTCCGAAGAGCGAGTCGAATCCTTAAGGCTAATGTCTACTCTATTTTAATTAGGGTTAGGTTTGAATGTGCTTTGGAATGTGATGGGCTCTTTATTTGGGTTGTGCACTTAATGACTGATTGATATGTGTCTGCGTGCACAACCAATGATTTTCAAGTAAGATTATTTTGGATGAGGTGAATTTTAGGGTTCAAATCTTGCTTAATAGCTTTTAGAAGTCAACCTTAGGTATATTTAATCAAGTTCAGTTGGCACACCAGGTTTTGAAAGCATATGTGAAGATGTTTTCCTTTGAAACTTAAAAGAATGTGGAGTGTCTGGTAAATCCCTAAAGGTTGAGCCTATATGGTAGCTACTTGATGAGTTGATTTTAGTTGAGGTGGTGTGGCCTAATCAACTCAAACAATTAGCCTGTTGCACCACTTAATTAGGCACACAAATAATTACCTAATCTGATTTCTACTCGATTATGTGTTTGGGTGTGTATACTGGTTCCAAAGATCGATTTACCGGTTGAGTTTGAAAATCAGAAGAGGTTGTGTACCTTTGTGAGATTTTTTAAAATTTTTCTTTTAAATGCGGAGGGTGAGGTGGGTGTAGGTGTCAAGCAAACAATCAAAACTAACCTTAGAGTTTATAAGAACACCTAGGTTGATTTTTGTTTGTGTTATTAGGTGGTGGGATGAAAACTAATGGGTGGGAGGTAGGGGTAAACTTACAAACCCTTCAACAGTACTTTGTTCCAATCTACAGCTTTTGCCTGTCTCGAGAGAGTACCTGCAATCACAATAAGAAATGAGAAAAGTGAGATAAACGATTCGTAAGTCGGAAAACGCGAAGAATAAAAAAGCGTCACCTCCCCGGTAACGGCGCCAAAATGTTGAGTGGAAATCTACACGTTCGGAGTTGGATTCGAAAACCTATCGTTGTAGTTCGATTCATGAAGAAATCCATCAACAGATAAAATTTATATCGAAATTTGTAATTAAATTCTGGGTCGGATACAGGGAGGCTGACGTTTGATTAAAAATACGCATTTGTTTTGTTTGTCACGAAATAGATTAGCTGATCGAAAAGTAGCTATCTATTTAACAAATAATAAATAGAAAAGTGAGAGAGAATATTACAAATAAAAGTAAAAGAGAGGTAAAATAAATGTGGATTTCATTATCACAAGTTCATTACACTACTCATTACAACTAGAAAGTGGGAAATTTACACTAGAAAGCAGTAAATCTACTTTAGAAAGCAGTAAAGAAAATGAAGAGAGAAGTATCCTCCTTGACGATTGCTTGGAGGATGAGTCAGATGGGATAATGCCTGGAAGACGGGGAACAGAGTGGGAGGATGGAGGATGAAGCAGCATGTCGTCGTCGTCGCGGGATCCGCTTCCCGAATGCAGAGAGAGGACAACCGTGAGATGCTCCACGAAGAGGGACAAAGGTGGAAAAATTCTGATTTTTACTCTAGAGGAGCATCTTGGGTTTGGGACAAGCTCTTAGAGCTTTGGAAGGGGTGAGAGAAGAGAAGGGATGAGAATTTCATAGGGTAGGGGTCTCCTTTATAGTTACAAGGATTGGGGGAAATTTGGTCATTATAACATCAAAACATTAAATAAGAGACCTTTAGCGATGGAATTAAACGTCGCTAAAGGTATGGTCGTGGGCGACGTGTGCGTCCGCTCCTCTCCCGCGCCTTTTTAGCTATCAGAGTCAGATCGAATTCCAGCCATCCGATCGTAAGATTGGACGACTCGGATTGATCCTCGCCTGCATCGCTTCTCCTGCCCATGCATAAGCATTCGAAGGTGCGTCTGATCACACGTTTGGCCGATTGGGCGATCTGGTCCATCTGCAGCTGATTGCACAGTCAAGATCAAAACGCGCGCCTCCGATTGTGAGTCGAACTCGCGCCTCGTGCTCACACAAGGCTGCTCGACCGCTATATAAATGTGTTTACATCAATTATCCCAAAATCTCGAAAGCTAGGGTTCTGAGGGTTGCCATGGGCGGGATTATCTCAAAATCTCGAAAGCCAAGGACATTGCGAGGATTGATGGTGGGAACTAGGGAATCCGATATTGATCGTGTTGTAAAGCCAATCCGAAGTTAGAAATAAAGAAAGTAAAGAGAGAGAAAACTCTCCAAAAATAAAAATCTTCTGCCTCTCTTACAGAAACACACTACAAAATGAGCCTGGACTAAAATATGTTACAAGCACGGGTGCTTTAATTGCGGAGTCCAATGAATCTTAGGTTAGTTCTTGTGGGCTTTAGAAACCTTCGCGGCAAACTAAGGCTAGAGCTAGTTGAGTTCGGATCTTGGTTGGTACTTTAGTACCTCTAGGCCTACTATTGGCATTCAGATCTAATCTACAAAAGAAAGCACATAGTGGAGATTTGAACATGTGGTCTAGAATTTAAGTTAACTCCATAAGATTTTGCTAAGGGATTAGCAAAAGTTAGGCTTGGGGATATGATGGGAACACCATCATGAGCCATAACTAGCTCAATTTGACATGATTAAGTCATTAAATGCTCCTACATCACCGTCAGAGGACTGTAATTCATTGCATAACCATTCTGAGAGAAAGGCAAGAAAATAGGGTTAAAACTATAATTTTACCATCATATCTTGAATGCAGGATAACCACGAGTTTTCTTAGAGGTTAATTAAGGGTTAAATGGTTCTAAAAGGCTAACAAGTGGGTTAGAACAGACAGAAAATGGTTTTTGCATATTTTGAGAATAAACAGACTTCTGAAACCCTAAAAATAGATCTGCTTAATTAATTGAGATTCTGGTAAGAATTAAATTCACCTAAACCCTCTAAAACTCATAGAAAAATATTCTCTAGGGTTTGGTACCTTTACTTTGGCCATCAGAATGCGTCTTGACCCAAAATGGAGTCTCAGATAGATTTTTGCCCTAATTTTGGTTTTTGCATAAATTATCCTATAAAACATGGTCAAAACCTAAATCAAACTTTACCATTGAATTCCTTGGGTCCAAATTAGGTTTGTGCCAAAATTTGGACCCAATCTGAGATCATCTTGACCAAGTTTGCATTTTGATCCAATCAGTCTCTTTCTATCTCATTCCAACCCCTAACTTTCAAATTATTTGCAAAAGGCCCCCTAGCTTTGTCATACTCTTTGCAATCAGGTCCCTCTACCATTATCGCGGGGGAACTCCTACTTTGATGACCTTCGACTAGGGATTTCTCCTTGATTGTTTGGCGAATTCCTTCCAAAATTGGAAGGGAGACTCCTGAGAGATTTCCCTACAAATTGAGTCGTGTCTTGGGCTCGAAGTATCACCCAAATCCTAATGCGAACTCGTGGGAAAATTGGGTCTCCTACTCTTGCGAACATTCCAAGCTTGGAAGCTTGGCTTCCAAGTTCCTTTCGCCCTCTAGACCCCTATAAAGGCACCACCAGACCTCGTCGAGCTGGATAAACTTGATTTCGGACCGAAAAGCTCCTCAAGCTCCGAGGACTTCCTCCGAGTGCTCTCGTCGTCTGACCACAAAACCAGTGGTCGTATTCTCTCTCTTTCCCTCGTCTGCTCTTGGCTGTACCAGCAGGAGCCCCTTTACCTCCACCGTTATCGCTGTCCCCATCACCGGAGTGTCTTCTTCCCCAGCGTCAGCCTACCAACGCCAATGCTGTTCTCCCTCTTGTCCAATTAGAATAGGTAGCTCGGTCTCTCTAGTTTCCTAGGTTAATTTCCTCTATAAAAGGACCAAAAATACACCCTCGACCAACACGCAACCCATCTTCGTCTTTCGCTTCGGCCACCCCTCTGACGAAGCCCTCCGCTCACTCTACTACTCCAAACACTTCGCCGACCACCTCACGACTTCTGCCTCACCTTCCTGCACAATTCCCCTCTCCTATTTCATCCTTGTGTTCACTCAAACTCACCCCTAAACAGACCCACTCCCTCCGGCCATAACTGCATCCATCCGGCCACTACACACGTCCATTGCCACGCCACCACCACCATTGCATTTGCCATGCTCCAGCGATCGATCGTGAACCTTCTAACGTGGCCATTAGGCCTTATTTGTGATTTTAGGTATCAGCGCCTTCCACCATTAAAGCCCAAACTTCAAGCTTGCTTGAAACCTTGTTTTCTAGACACGAGCTCCAAGTGAGAGTCCAGGTGATGCAGATTTACCTCAGGAAGACCATCAGCCAGTCAATTGAAGGCTTTGACCACAACTCCTATGCGAATTAGACGAAGGCACCTCAAGCAATTCGCAACCGTGAGTGAAGGAGAAATGACGTGGGATTAGTCCCACCTCAGATCGGGAAAAGCAGCTATAGCAATATAAGATGCAAAAGTGTGTCCGGCATGTTGCCTCGAACACTAGGGGTGAGGTCCCTCACACCCCTCATGCTCCTTGTCTGTGACACATTACCCGCGGACCTAGTGCACCTGACCTGTTAATCCGCCTACGCCTGCGCACACCTCGGCTGCTACCCCACGTTGGCAGCCCTGGTCCCGGGTACGCTATAGACTGATAACCTGACTACCCGGTATTGTGCATGGCTTTGGGAGAGCGTGACCCAAGGAGAGAGAGAGGAGAATCTACGCAAGGGCAAAGGAGGGTTTTGCTCTTCAGGGATCCTGACACTTAGACAATTCTGAGATGGTTGCCCTGTGTGTATGAAGAAGGAAAGAAAGAAGGCCTGCTAAGAAAGAAGGAAGAAGAGAGTAAAGGAAGAAGTAGAGAAAGAGAAGGAAGAAGAGAGTAAAGGAAGAAGAATAAGCAGAGAAAGAGAAGGAAGAAAGAGAAGAATAGAAGAAGAAGAAGAAGAAGAAGAAGAGTCGCGGTAGAGAAGAAGAGCCAGAGAAAGAGAAGAAGAGAAGCAAAAGAGAAGAATTCAGAGCATCATAGTTTAAGTCGTCTAATTGAATAATCAGACGATTGATTGAGTTCATTTCATTTATAACTATTGAAATTCAATTGTTATTATTGTAGGGAGTAATTGGTGATTTAAATCACCATTTTACTCCATTCTTTTTACAGTATCTGACATGCAATTTCATTTATATTCTATCGTTAATTCAAATTGTTATCTTTAGTTTTTGAATTGCCATATTGCTCCCTGTGTTCAACCTCAGAATTTCTTTCTACTAATAAAATTGTATTTGTTCTTGCACTGATTCGAGCTATACTGCAATGTGATGATTTTAAACCCGTTTCAGAGCGACGAACACTACTGTAGGGAAGGCACTCAGGCTTGGGATGGGATGGGAGAGAGCAGCTACAGCAGGACCTGTTGGCGTTCGGACTTGTGGATGGGGAAGAAGATCACTACTAGTGGGAGGGGATTTTCACACTAGCTTGAGCTTATGAAAAGATCATGCTAATGTCCAGATTTGAAGAGGCTAACTTGATTGGAAGGAAAATATGGACGTTGAAAGCCCCACTAAAGATCCAAATCCTTTTGTGGTTGTGTAGGAGAGATGGACTGATTACAAGTGATTTAAGGCACAAGAGGAAGGGCACTCCTACCCAGTTCTACTTTCTGTGCAGCTCTCCCACTGACAGTTTTAAACATATTTTCTCTTCTTGTATGGTGACCGACTCGGTCTGGAGGAGGGTGTGCAGGGAGTCGCTCCCCATGTGGGAAACCTTATGGCAAAATTTTTTGTTACGGGATAAGCCGCATGTGTCTATGGTAGCGATAATGTGGTGTGTATGGAGGGCAAGGAATGAATGTCTATTTCAGGAGAGACTAGTATGTGTTGAGCAAATTGTAAATGGGTGCTGGTCCTTCATATAAATATAAGGATTTGTTTTGTAAGGTCCATTTTGATTTTTAATAAATAAATACCCTCTTGGATTGCTATTGTTGCTAGGTAGCTTTCCTTTCAATTAAAAAAAAAGAAGGATTTGGAGAACATGTTGACTTACTGCAAAGAATAAGTTTTTTTTCTTTTTCTTTTGACTTTGTCTATTTTTTTTTGCTTTTCTCATTTTTTCTGATTTTTTTTCTCTTCTTTTTTTTAACAAAACAGATGTTGGTATATCTCTGTCAACTTTATTTGGTGGAGTACACTTATTTGGTGGGTGAGTATTTGGTGGAAAGAGTTTCTCTTAAACACAAGACCAAAGATAGAGACAAAGAGTCTACTTGCACGCACAGGTAAGGACTTCACCTTCCCTAATGAACACTAGGGTTGAGAACATAAGTTTGCTTGGTTCTTCCTATATTAATGTAGTGTGAGCCAAAGTTACTCAACTTTTAAACAGAGGCAAACAAATGAATCTTGTACTGGTTGATTCAGGTACAAGAATACGTCTTAAGTCATGAAAGATTTTGGTTCTATCTTATCAAAGCTCAAGTGTATTAAGCCTAAGCCTGAGCGAATCAAGCTTATGTGGTATGAAAGTCTGCACGTAAAGGTTGAATGTCCATAAATACTTATTTTGTTTTTGCTTTAGCTTTCAGATCATATATAAATACTTTTGAAAACCTTTTTTGAGCTTTTTGAATTTTCAATTTTTATGTTTCTTTTGTGTTTAATGATTTTTTCAAAATTTTTCAATTTTTATGGATTTTTTAATAAGGCTATATATACACTAAAGATGGATATGTATATTGGAAGGAAATCCTACATGATGCCTAAAGAAAATGCAAGATCCTATGCATGCCTATCCATCCCCCCATGCCAAATCTTGCTATGTCCTCATATGTATGTAAGAGGGGTCAGACAGGATTAAAGGCTCTTGGTACAAGGGTGAGTAGGGGGTATATAGCAAAGTGGATAGGTGGGTGGTGAAAAATATGTGGAATAGGCGAAGTGTGAAGTGAAATGAAGTGTAGTGAAGTGAATGGAATGTGGAGTGAAGTGGAGAAACTTGAGAAAAAGGCGAAAGGCCAACGGGTGTTGGGGTGCCTCCCAAGAGCGCTGACTTCAATGTCCCCAACCAAACTCAGAGTGAGGCAGAAATTAGTCACCCTCCAACAAGGCAACTATCTCACCAACGGGGTGAAAAATATACATTTATTCATTATAAAATGCCTACTTATGTTAATTCCTAAGCTTAACATTGCATTTAGTGTTGTGAATAATGCATAACATTCGTCATTTTGCATTTAGTATAATTTGTATAAATTGCATAGTAATTTGTATATTATTATGGCTAGAAGATAGGGCAATATATTTCAGAGCTTCAAATGAAGAGTTCAACCGTATGGATGGATCCTGATCGACGATCGCAACCCAATGGTACGAAAATCGATCCAATCTAATATCCGTAGCACTTTCAAGAAGCATTTGAAGATGGATGGCCTAGATGATGCCACGTGGCATCATCCAGGCTAGCCAAGGGCTGCTGCCACCTCTCTCTCTTTCATGCTCATCAGATCAGGGTAGTTGGATTAAGATCCAACAACCATGGAGAGGCCACGCCACCTTCCCCAGTCGGAGCAAAGAATTCATCTTCTCGACTCGACACAAAGGGAAGGATAGCGTGGTGCTCTTGACCCCTTTCATAAAGGGGAGGTCACGGGTTCGAAACCCGCCACCCCCCCAATTCTCCAATTGAGGGAGCAGCAGTAGCACGTGCACGCACAGTGCGGAATGCATGCGCAGTGCACCACAGTAGCAATGCAGTGCGGAGCCAACACATTGCGCGCAGGCCATCTGTGCGGAGCGCTTGCGGGACGAGCGTGCATGAGCTGTTCTTCAACGATGTTTAAGGTAGACTTTTAGCGACGTCTTTGATATCGCTGTTGACCTAAGAACGGATTTTGGCTCCTTTCCTCCATTATAGGACCTACCCTCCACTCTTGACCACCTTCTACCTAGCAACACTACCACTCCATAGAGCTCCCAAGCAAGGTCTCGGAGCTGTCGAACCACCGACAGATGCCCCTCCACCGTCATGGCTATCTCGCTTCTCCATTTAGCTGCTAGTTTCCTTAGTTTTATGTCTATGTTGTTTTAAGCTTTCATGAAGCATTATAATTGTAAAATAATTCTATGTTTTTGCAATATATTATCATCTGCTACATTATTATGAATCTCTAACTCTCTCTCTCTCTTTCTCTCTTTCTCTCTTTTTCGCAAGCAAACTAAACGACGTATTTTGTGACATTAAAGCGATTAAGTGATCCGATTTCTCACCTCCATGTGTTCGACACTTGTACTCACGTGTGATTAATCTCTTTAAAATTAATGTCGTAAACACACACAACAAACAAATTAATTAAACGCATTTCATGACGTTAATTTTTAGCGCCGTTGCTTGGGAGGCAATGGATCTTTTATTCACTTTCATTTCCTTCAGCATTACTTGTACTTGCACTATCTGACTTGCCTTTCTATCTTCTTATTGGTTGTAGGAATCTCGTGCATCGGCAACGGGAAGAGAGTGGACCAGATTGGATCAAAGGAAGCACAAGAGAAGACCGCCATCAACTCGAAGGTTTGATATCTTGTCTTCCCACGATCCAAAGGTAACCCTTCATATATGAACCAAGGAAAGGATGTAAGTGGTGCTGCTCGAAAAGAAAAACCCTCTCTTGTGTTTGTCGAAGGAAACACCACCAGTAGGTTCTTAACACACTAATTTTGCAACATTGTTTTCTGGATTCGGGTTGAGCATGCGATTGCAGGACCCTTAACACCTCTAAATGTTTTGAAAATAATTTTAGAGGTGCTCCTTCTAGTGGGCGAACTCCACCTAAAATTTTATAACCAAACTTTTTGTGGTTTGGCCGTTAGAAATTCTCTACTGGAAGTGTACAAGATTGTCCTGATTTCTGGAGACCCATGGATTTTTTCTATTGTTTCGAACTCCACAATCTTGGATTTGTGTGAGATTTATATTTCTAGAAAGCTCTTGAAGTTCTCTCACTTCTTATGAAGACTATTTTTATGTTTGAAAAAGATTATTGCTTGTTTTGATTTAATTCCTAAACTTGTGCACTAATCTAGAGGTTCTGGATAGAATAACCCTTGATATGAATTTTACGCGGTTTGTAATATACGTCGTTATAACACATAAAATCGATCAACTCTTAAATTTATAAAACCTAGATAGTGGGGCATCTAGGGTCATCCAAGGAGACCAATTTGTTTGCTAAATCAAATCTATTGTTTTAAAGGGAACTTAACTTTCTTTTTGGTGTTTTATATATTTGATTTTTATAGGTTTTGAAATAGCAAGAATAATTGAGTTTTGTTGGTGAAAAAGACTAACCCTAATAGCTAATATCTACGTGACAAAAAATTGATTCTTTCTAAGCTCAACCTAGGCACGTGGAGGCCTAGGGTAATTAGAAAGAAAGAGTGTTTGTGCACCAGGAATAATGCGACAAAAATAACAAAAGGAATTGCGACAAAAGCTATCTTAAAAAGAAGGCAACTTTAATTGATAAAGAGTGTTTTACAAAAAAACCCTAGTAGAGGAATGCTTCTACTACTAGAATAAATGTAACAAATAACAAAAGAAATATAAATCTTCCTAAAATGATGGTGAAGATGGAAAGCTCCTTGCTCCAAGTTTAGTGGCTCCTAGGTTTGAAAAGGGCTCCTCCTTCCTTGAGATGCTCCTCCAAATGATGTTCTCCAAGGTGGAAGCTACCACCTTCAATGGTATCCTTCAAGGGTGGGCGTGCACCACCCTTGTCTCCTCGAATGCCTGTCGTCCTCCAAGTTGTAGAAGTCCTCCTTGGTGTGGCACAAGGGAGAAGAAAGAAGGGGAAGAAGGCACCAAGGGGGCAGGTGGAATGCCCCCTTAATCTTCTTCCCTTCTTCTCCTTCCTTGGCCTTAGGTTTAGGTGGTTATAGGGTAGAAATTATACTAATGGAGGATGGGAATTATGTGGTGGTAGGGTAGGGTATTTATAGGATGGGAATGGGGGTTGTTATGGTGTTTATCGGAGGGAAATGAAGGGGTGCTTAGATATTATTGGAGGGAAAAATTGGAGGGAAATGAAAAGGTGCCTTGGTTTTCCCTCCAAAAATACCTTTTAGAAGGCATTGATTTTGGAGGGAAAAAAATGGAGGGTGGAGATGGGTTTTGATGGTGGATGTAGGGTGGTGATGAAGAGGATAGTTGGCACCAAAATAAAGTAGGAGTAGGTGGTCTTTTTGCTGGAGCTTAGGTAGTAGGGTAGTAGGTTTTGGTGCCATGGAGGTGGACTAGCTAAGGTAAGTTAAGCTAAGCTAGCTTAGCTAATAATGGAGTAGAGGAGTAGGCAATGGGAGCTAGGGTTTGAGGAGAGGAGCTGGACAGAAGAGGTCTGGAGCTGAACTGGAGCTGGCAGCTGCTGAAGAGGCTAGCATGGGGCTACTCTAGCTGGCTTAGCTTGCTAGTTCTTAGCTAGCTGCTAAGCCAAGCTAAAGTGAGCTGGCTTCTGCTATAATTAGCTGAGGTGAGTGATAAGACGGTTTTCGCTTTCGAATAATGTATTAAGATGATTTATCGTTGTAGGATCAAAGTGGTGGAAAATCGCTTAACAAAATAATTAAAATTTAAATTAAACCACTCGCAGATGAGTGGGTCGTATCCATAGGGAGGCAATGATGTAATAAAATCTTGATTATTTCGTATTTTTTCAATCAAGTGTGAAATCCATAGTCAAATTTGACATGAAATGCGATGGAAAGAAGATGCACAATAACTCGAAAATATAAGGGTAGATGTGTAATTTTTCAATGAATATGTGATGATTCTATGTAATTTCCAATTGACATGCATTAGAGAAAATTTGTGCACATTTTAATCCAAAACCAATGTTAAAATATGTGAATAACAATAGCCACTCAATTATCATAAAGCATCAGTATGAAGTCACAATTTCACCACAAAAAAATAATCATAAATCAAAATTCATTTTCATGGCAATGGCATTCAAATGTAATTATTAATCAACCCAAAAATAGAGGATTTCGTTTCCCTGTGCGTGCGTGAAGAGGCGATGGTGGCTCGTTGGAAGCTCGGAGAAGGATAAGCACAACGAGAGCTTTCCGATGGTGGTGGTGGTGCTCCAAACGATTGTCTGTGGTCGCCGGCCGGAGTGGAAGAGGTCGCCGGCGATGAGGCTCTCCGGCCGGCCTTCGGGTGGTCGATTGGTGTGCCTAGAAGCGTGGTTGTGCTCGGGGAGTCTGGGCAAGTCCGTTGGGGTTCCCGATGCGAAGTTTTGAGGCCGGTTTTGATGGCTGCGTTTGTGGGTGCTTTGGGTACCTTCATCAACACAGGAGCCGGCTGGAGTGAAGCACGCTATGCGTGCGTTGCTGGTGGTGAGGTCGGGTGCTGCTGTGGGGTGTGCACGGCAGTTGTTGCGGGCGACGTGCGCACACAGCAGCAACAGGCGCGGGAGGTGCTGGAGGGCGTGCTGCGTGTGGCTGGGTGAGAGCGCGTGCGCGTGCAGGTTGGCGTGGGTGGGAGGCGCTGAGGAACGCGCGCGGGCGTGAAGGCACGTGGAGGTTCTGGTGAAGGCGCGCGGGCTGCTGGCGTACGGGCAAGGTGGTGCAGGTGCTGGTGCATGGGTTGGAGCTTCTGGTGAAGGCGAGGAGGCACGGGCGTTGGTGTAGGTGCTGGTGGGGTTTGATGGAGCGGGGGGGCTGCTGACGCATGTGCTGGAGGGCATTCTGGTTGGTGAGGGCGCGCGGTGGACTGGAGATGAAGGTGTAGGCAGGATGTGTAGGCATGGAGGGGTTGAGGAACGCATGCTGTGCGCAAGCGGAGGTGGCGGGTATGATTTTATTCTGCAAACAGAGAAAGAAGAAGAAAAACGAAGAAGTTGGTGTAGGTGGTATGTGGACAGGCTGATGAAGAAGAAGCATGGTGATGGCCAAGCCCACGGGATTGGCGCGGCGAGCTGTCACCTCGCCGACCCACGGTGTGGTGGAGCTTGGCCTTGGAGACCACAGTGAGGAGCAGGTGCACGGTGATGGGCGGGCGGTGTCTCCCCGAGCTCGGCTGCCTCCTCTCCTTTGAAGTCTTAGCTGCCTCGACCAGATCCACCACACCTGCTCCTCCATAAATGGGGTCTTGAGTGCAGGCAGCTGGCGAAGATTGAATGTAGGCGAAGGAAGTGGAGCGGTTGATTGTGGGAAGAAGAATAATTAATAAAATGAAATATTTGGATTATTTATACATAAATCCTTAAGTTTTATGTTAATTAAAACAATGCATGTAATGCACCTAATGCCATTGTAAGTCAATTCCAAATGCCTTTAATTATGAATGCAATGCATGAATTATGTAATTAAATCAGAAATACGAATTAATCTATTTACATCCTAATACATGCTAAATAAATGTTAGAATTAGCTTAATGTCTAGACATTTAGATACTTAAATAGCACACAAATATGGGCTAATTGAATATCCCAATGTCTGGTTTTTGCTAGTCCCTAGAAAATCCAAGCAAAACCTAGCACTCTAAGTAGACTAGCCAACCCAAATGGTCTTCCTTTAGAAACATGTTAAGTTCAGAATTTAGACCTAAGGTTCCTAAGTAGTTGCTAAGGTATAGACTAGGTCGGCTAAAGATGAGTTGCAGGCACAAGTTTCCCTGATTTTTAACTTTGCCCTAGGGTTTATTGATCCCAGAGATTAAAGCATCCATGCATGTGCATTAGTCTAAGTTCTTTGAGGTTGGTATGATTGCCAACCTAGAGGGGAAACAAGGGGTTTTTTTTGTGTAATATATATATTTTTGTTTGATTCCTCTAAGTATAACCTCAGATCAGCTATCAATACGGTTTGTGTTGGATTCATTGTTCCCATCACCTAACCTCGAAGGGTGCTTGGCTTTCGATGCTTCGAGATAGCACTGCCCATAGCGACCCCAAGAACTCCTGGCAATCGACACTTCAAGATAGTATCGCCCATGGATTTCTTAAGCGAATTCAAGCCTGTGGCAATTGGCACTTCGAGATAGTGTTGCCTATGGTACCTGAACCACACAATGCGCTTACATGCCCCCAGTAGGATGGATATCCTAAGAGACAAGTGCCGAGGAGGTGACATGTTATCATCGCATCATTAAGGTGAGTATACATTCCACCTCTCCTGTGGCAGAAACTCTTTCAATCAAATTGTATTTTCAAGCTTCTCCTAAGTCAAAACTAAGAGAACAAACTTTTCTTTAAGAAATGAATTAGGGTGATCACTATTTACACAAGACCAAGTGTGTGTGAAATGTGGATGCTTAGATTACGAGGACCTGTAAGCCAAAAGGTAGAACAAGTTTCCAGGTACTACCCAGCCTTTAACTCAAACCTTAGCTTTCCTTCCTCAACCTCTTGAGGAATGGTCCACAACTTCATTGCTACTTAAGTTATTAAGTCCACAAAGGACCCTAAGGGTCTAAAGCTAGTAGCTCACTTAGCTTCTAAAGTTCAGACACCTAGAGTCAACTTAGTCTAACCTAAAGCTCCGGTCTGCCTAAGAATGCAGGGCCTAGCCAGTTAAGCTTAATAATACAAAATGTTCTCTTTGTTTTTTTTTTTTTTTTTAATCAATGCAAATGTATGCAATGCAGAATACTTTAACTAAATGCATGAATGCACTATGTATAAATGTTATGTATATCCCTAAGTACACCTCCCATGCCTAAAATCTGCAATGTCCCCATTGCGTAGAAGGATATTACCTGGGTCAGAAAGGGGCTGCCATTCTTTTGTTAGTAGCCGAGTAGCCAAAGAACCTGCAAATTAGGTTCAACAATCGCAGAAGTAGGCCCTAAAAATGAGCAAAGTAATGCTGGCGTAGAAAATAGGTAACTTAGGATGTTGGCGAGCTGATAATGAATCCCAATAGCAAATGCTCGCCCAACTAAGATGGGAATGAAATCTTCCCAGGTCACCAGAGGAGGTTCTAAAGGATAAACTGGAATAGTAACCTCTAAAGGGGTAGGGGGAGGATGACAAGTATCCTCCAAAAGGAATGGGGAAGGAATGGTGCAGAGATAAACCCCCAAGGTGATGGACTGACCATAGAAAGCTTCAATCCATCCCTGGTACTCCATTACAAGAGATATTAGTCTGTTAAGCCCCCGGTCAAAATAGAAGTGAGCATATCTCTAAGCCAAGGATCATTTAGGATGTCAAAGTTTCGAGCTTGTGGGATGGCCATAAGATCTAGGTTGGGTTTAATCAGCTCGGTGTCCTTCCCTAACAATCTTTTCAATTCCTCAATTGCATCCTTAGCATTCCTTGTACTATCACAAGTATCTCCTTGCACTTCATCAGGAGTCAAAATTGCGCCTTCAGACATAGGCGAATTAGAGGGTGACTTCGAATAAAATGAAGGCAGGTTGGAAGTAACAGATTTAGGGATTATCCTATCAATGTCATCCTCAGGTTCTTGTTCTTTACTCAAATCCTCCCGGGAGTCTATATGTGAATCCACACAGATCTCAGAAGCTGCTTCCAAATTTTCCATTATTTCATTATGAGGAGGGATATCATCAATTGGTGTGCTAAGGAAACTTAATTTGATCAAATTTGTGACATCCTGAGGGGCTAACTCTTCAAATAAGACATAATCACCCTTAGTGTCACTCCAAATCTTGAATGTAGGTTCCTCATATAATTCATCCTTGTCCTCATCATACAATTCATCATATACCCGAGGTCTAGAATCATCTAAAATCTCAACAGATCCCCTAGGGTACTCTACCTGGGGTAAATGGTTTACACCAGTAACATCGGACTCCTCAGATAGGTGAATTTCTTTAGGGTTAGGTTCCCTAAGGGTGGGCTTGAGTTCCATCTCGTGATTAGAAGGGAGGGTCGGATTAACAACTTGACTTCGACCCACTTTATCAAATGTCATGAAAATACTATCATCTGGGTCGAGGTCTTTCAATGGTACCATCATTTCCTTCTTTTGACTACAATATAATTCAGGTGGATACTCAACCTGATCATTATCTTCCTCGGGTTACCACCTTTCTTCATCCAATGTATCGCTACTTTCATATGTATCTTCCTCCCACTTAAGGCGTGGACCTCTCAAGGAAGTGTCATCTAGCGGAGAGGTTTCAAAATCAATCATCGAAAAGTAGTTATTCTCTCTTACATAACCCCCATAATTTCCCTCCAACCTAGGGTGTGGCTCTCTCACAGGAGATGCATCTAGTGTAGAAGGGTGCACTTCATCCTCAATGGGATAGATTGGGTGGCTAATGGCTTCTTTTTTTTGTTGGCCTACTCTCGAAGATTCTCCTAATAATTCAATCATTTCATCTTGCATTTTCTGTATTTCCATCTTCAAGGAGGAGAGGTCATCATTTCTATCAGGAGAGAAGTCAGGCTCAGGCTTATAGTGCCTAGGATTGTCTATCCAACCATTGTAATCATTCAGGGAGGGTGGGTTGGGTATTTGTTTGGTGTGTGGGATATTGGGCAAGGCAAATCCCGCTTTTAGGTTCTGCTCACTGATTTAGGGTTTAACCAGGCCAATACTCCTATAATAGGAGTAAAACGGATACCAATGATTGTCATTATGTCCATCAAAGGATGGACCATCTCGGTGTATGGGATCGAAGAATGCAAAGTGGGGGTAAGGGTATGGGTAAGATGTGGAATGATGAAAGTCAACGTGGTCCATTCTAATTCACACCCCAATCAGATTCCCCAAGCAAACACAAATCAGAGGACTTTTTAGGTCTTTAATCAGTTAGGCTTTTGAGATTTTAAGTCCACTTGTAGGTGACAAATCAAGTTATCAAAACAGTTACGTGCCTACTTGTCGACCTACGATACGCCTAAGAAGACCTAACTGGGACTTAGGTGATCCTCCCTAAAGCCCAAAAAGTTTAGTCACCTCCAAACACAGCAAAGAAGGATGCAAGTAGGGTTAAACCCTTCCTTTGAAGTATTGCCTTCGCGGTGCTTCTTAACTACCCTCAATCTACAAGGTTTGGAGGCAACTTCACCTTTGGACTAAAGTTCGGGTCACTTTAGACCCCAGTAATAGGAGGCTTTAGTCATAGTGGTTTCAAACCTAAGGAGTGTCTAAACGCGTGTTGTTGTGCAAGAGATATAAGTGTGCATTCACCGTAAAAGATTTCGAATTTTGAATTGCATGCTAAGTTTGAAAATCAAGTCCTTGGTTTTTAAATGTCCCTCCTTTAATTAGTCATTTTTCAAGAAAATGTGACCACTTGTTAGATCTATTCAATACAGATTAGGTGGTCTTGAAATTAATCGAAATGCATTTACATGATAGGTAGAAATGCAAAGTTAGAAGTGCATATCTGATTCCAGCATTCTTCATGCAATATGCAAGACAAGAAATTAGATCTAGATGCTGCTCATTCAATCTTAAATGATACGACCTAGGGGTAGGAAGCTTCTAGCAGGTAGCTCGTGTTTTTTTTCGTTTAGTTTCTTTTTAGCTACTTATGCACAAGAAAATTAAAGGTAAACAATCCATAAAATAAATTAAAAACCTAAATCTAAAGAAAAGGGAACAGGCTCCCAAAAATTATCTAACACGGGCCTAAAATAAAATCGGGGAACAAACCCCTCAACTATACCTCAGAACAAGGGTTTCAAACTAAATGTGCAATGAAAAATTAAGTCTAAAGTCTTAATCTTACTCTAAGCAAATCAGCGACTAAAGGTACAGAGATGATCGTTGCGTCCTCGTCCTCCCCCTCTTGGCAAGCTGGTTCCTTACAAGGTGGCTTAAACGTTTCCCCTATGGAAGCGGGATCTAGGTCTTCTGCGTCTTCCCCGCATGTAGGAGTCGCTCAAGGTCGACGTCTCCCAGATGCGCCTGTCACCTCCACAGATTCCTCGCACAGAAAAAATAACGAATGGTCAGATCACTATGCAATGAGAAATAATCAGAAATAAAAATCAGGTGAAAGTATTGCGCCTGTTGCCTCCCTGGCAACGGCATCATTTGATAAGATGATTTTCACTTTCGAATAATGTATTAAGATGATTTATCGTTGTAGGATCAAAATGGTGGAAAATCGCTTAACAAAACAATTAAAATTAAAATTAAACCACTTGCAGATGAGCGGGTCGAATCCACAGGGAGGCAATGATGCAATAAAATCTCGATTATTTCGTATTCTTTCAATCAAGTGCGAAATCCATACTCAAATCTGACATGAAATGCGATGGAGAAAAGATGCACAATAACTCGAAAATATAAGGGTAGATGTGTAATTTTTCCTCACTGAAATATTCAATAAATATGTGATGATTCTATGTAATTTTCAATTGACATGTATTAGAGAAAATTTGTACACATTTTAATCCAAAATCAATGTTAAAACATGTGAATAACAATAGCCACTCAATTATCAGAAAGAATCAGTATGAAGTCACAATTTCACCACAATAAAATAATCATAAATCAAAATTCATTTTCATGGCAATGGCATTCAAATGCAATTATTAATCAACCTAGAAATAGAGGATTTCGTTCCCTTGTGCGTGCACGAAGAAGAGGCGATGGCAGCTCGTGGGAAGTTCAGAGAAGGATAAGCACGACGAGAGCTTTTCGATGGTGGTGGCGACGCTCCGAATGGTTGTCGGTGGTTGCTGGCCGGAGTGGAAGAGGCCGCCGACGGTGAGGCTCTCTGGCCGGCCGTCGGGTGGTCGATTGGTGCGGCTGGAAGCACGGTTATGCTCGTGGAGTCGGGGCGAGTCCGTTGGGGTTCACGACGCGAAGTTTCGAGGTTGGTTTTTTTTTTTTTTTGAGAAAGAAAGGAATGCTATCGAATCACCGATAGTAAATCAGGAGAGCTATTATTGATAATAAAAAATAATTACATGATCGAACCCCAATGTTGTATGAGACTCCAGCATAAATTTACAATATTTTCCACGTACACTGGGGTCTCCTGAAAAACACACTCATTTCTAGCTCTCCATACAGCCCATAACACAGCCACCATATGTAAATAAGGCTTATTCCCATCCACAAGACAGCGCCACAAATTCCCCCATGTGGGTAAGGACTCGTTGCATACTCTCTTCCATACATAATTAGTGATCGCACATGAAGAAAAGAGATGAACGCTAGAATCATTATGCATCCAACATAAATGACAAAACTGGGTGGGGGTACCCATCCTTCTGTTCCTCAGATCTCCAGTAAACAATCCATCCCTTCTGCAGAGCCATAAGAAAATTTGTAACTTTAGTGGTATTTTTGACTTCCATAGCTTCTTCCCCATCTCTTCATCTTCCGCCATCCTGGAGAACATTATCAATCTGTTATAAGCAGCCGCAGTAGAGAAATTACCCTCCCATTTGTAAGTGTCATATTCATGAGGCATGGGTTTGAAAGCAGCAAGCTCTTGCATGAGACGTTCATTCTCTACTCGTGTTCTAGTTTCATGATTATTCCACCCACCATTATTTAACAACTATTGCTCCGAATCCACATCCCAATAATCAGCTACCACCGCATTTTTATTTGTAGCCGCAGCATAAGCAAGGGGGAACCTGTCTTTAAACGTCCCACCATGTACTCAATTTTCCAGCCAAAACTTGAAGCTTTTTCCATCACCTAAAATTGATTTGAAAAAATTTCAATTATCCTTCAGGGCACGCACCACAAAAGACCAAAAGGGGGAAGGTTTACATGGGTAGAGACAATTAATCTCGTCGTTGGTACACCCATAACTGTCCTGGATGATCTCTGTCTAGATTTTTTTCCCCCTGTAACAACCGAACAGCCCATTTCAATAGTAAAGCTTCGTTGAATTCCTTAAGGGATCTAACATCCATACCTCCCATCTTTTTTGGTTTGCAGATTGACTCCCACTTCAAGGGTTGAAAAAAGGTCCCTTAATGAGAGGCCCCTTTCCAAAAGAACCTTTTCCGCATCACCTCTAGCTTTTTCCAAATAGAATTCGGAGCTTTAAAGACAGAGAAAAAGAATACTGGAATCGAAGTGATGACGGAATTCAGTAATATATACCTCCCTCCTTTTGATAGGTATCTACTGCTCCAGCCCTCTAATTTCGTAGCTACCTTTTCAAAGAGGAAAGACCAATCTGCTTTTTTCATCTTAGAACATTTCAAAGGCAGACCCAGATATTTAATAGGCAAGGGAACCACAGGTGTACCAAGAATGGTAGAGATATCACTCTGTAACCCACTATTCATCCCAAAGCAGACAAGAGAGGAGTTATTTCCATTCAATCTGAGACCAGAAAGCTCTCCAAAAATTTTTACCATATGTAACAGAGCTTGCACTTCTTTCTTCCCCCCTTCCACAAGAAAAATAGTGTCATCGGCATATTGAAGTATAGGGGCTAGAGCCCCTATGATTAGACATTGAATACCCCTTATAAAACCATCCACAGCCAGTTTGCAGGCGAATTTGGCCAAAGTATCCACCGCAAGGTTAAAAATCAGAGGGGCAATTGGGCAACCTTGCCTTACTCCACATTGGGGCTGAATCCAAGAACGACACGGTTTACCATTTATCAGTGGGGAAAAAGAGGCTGTCGTAATGCACCTCTTCACCCATTGTATCAATAAAGGTGGAAACTTCCTCCTTCTAAGAATCTCCTACAAGTAAGATCAAGAGACTGAATCATAGGCCTTGGAAAAGTCTACTTTCCATAAGAAAGCCTTGGATTTTCTCCGACGCCAACCCATTACGATCTCTTACGCAACAATAAAGGACTCTTGTAATGATCTACCAGGAAGGAAAGCTGACTGTACAGGCATTATCAGGTCCTTTAAAACCTCCCGCGGTCTGTCAGCAATAACCTTACTAATAATAAGGTAGATGGAATTAGATAGCGCAATGGGTTTGTAATCAGAAAATCTCTCCGCACTTGATTTCTTAGGAAGCAAGAACAGATAGGATTTATTCAGCCTCTCAAATCCAGAGTTGCCCAGTTCAAACTCATGAATAACCTTTAAAACATCCACCTTAACAACACTCCAAAGCTCTCTGTAGAAAAACACCTGAAATCCATCCGGGCCAGGAGCACCTTCATTATTTAACTCTTTAATAGCTTTTAGCACTTCTTGTTCACATATAGGGGTCACGAGCATGTCTCTCTAATCATTATTTACACAAGGGAAGTCCATTGCTGCCATCCTCCAAGAACCTCTTGGAGCAGCCTTGGAAATTTCTTTAAAAAATTTACTTGCTTCAGATCTGATTACTTTAACAGAGGTAATAGATCTCTCTTCAACTTTAATAGATGAAATAAGGTTGAATCTCCTTCTAGCACTGGCCGCAAGATGGAAAAATTTCATGTTTGCATCACCCTCTTTAAGCCATAGCTGTCTGGATTTTTCATGCCAATCCATTTCTATTTTCAGATCTTCATCCCCCACAGCTGCTTGCATCTGCTGCCTCAACTGCTTCTCCTGTTGATTCAATGCCAGCCTGCACTCTTTCAGATCTAGGCCCCTGATAACTGCCAAGGCTTCCCTCCTCTTCTGATCTCTGATTAAATTCACAGCTTGCCCATATTCCTTCAGCTCTTCACGCAAACCAGCCAATTTTGCAGCCAACTATTGTGTAGCAATGCCTTGAACAGTCCTGTTTTGCCACCACTGTGAAACCATTTGCACGAAACCTTCTTCCCTAAACCAAGATCTCTTGAGTTTGAAGTATGATCCCATGTCTGCATTCACCCCACTGTCCCAAACCAGAGGAGTATGGTCAGAGAAAGGCCTATCAAGGCTCAAAACTGCTGATAATTGATATCTCTCTAACAAACCAGGACTGCCAAAAAATCTGTCCAATTTGGAAATCTGTCCACTGCCATTCCTCCAAGTGTACTCCACACCACTGATGGGATATTCAGTCAATCCCATATTCTGCACAGCCATTTGGAAGCCAGCTGTAGAACTGTCCACTCTCCCATCTGGGTTATCATCACCAGAAAAATAACAATTGAAATCCCCCCTAACAGCCATGGGGTCTCTTGCACTCTTTGATGCATTGCAGAGAGTTCCTCCCATAAGCCAACTCTGTCTGCTGCCACACAAGGACCATATATGCACGATATAAACCATTCCATATCTCCTTGGGGAGATTGACATCTACAAGAAAGCAAGAACCTATTGCGAATAATTTCAGTTACTGAAATGGAAGATTTTCTCCACCAAAAAGCCAGTCCACCAGACCTTCCAGAGGCACCCTTAGCCGCAACATCACTACAGCAAATTGCTTAAAACAATCCCATTCCTGACCATTCTCCATCTCCAAGTGTGTCTCTTGTATAAGAGCACAGTCTATCTCCCACTCAGAGAGATATCTACACAATGAAGCCCTTCTCTGTTTATTACGCAGCCCACACACATTCCAAGTCAAAACTCTTATTTCTCATTAGAATGATTCCCTTTGGCCTTACTGCCCACATATTCAACCATAATGGATTTAGCAATATTCTGCTTCTCAATAGGGGCAAGGTCTCCTTCCTTCTCCTTCTCAACATGTAAGGAGATCTACCTACTCTTTTTTGATTGGAACCACTGCCATACTTCAAGTCATCAGGAATAGAAAGCTGCAACTGGTCTGGCTTTTTAAGTATCAGAGCTCTTCCTGTCCTGCCCACCTCTTTACTACAGGTCATCTCTGAATCTGTCATTGAATTCTCAGCAACCTCCAGACAACCATCCTCTTTGATTATCATGACTTGTCTGCAATCATCGGCTATAACAACCTCTTCCATCTAATCTTCCTCAGCATATACCAGGTGATAGTCCTTCCTCTTTTTGGGTTCAGGAGCACCAGCAGGAGTGTGTCCACATCTATCATTCTATTTTCTCACCTCATCGTTGGCTCCAGGCTTTAGTCCTTCCTCAGAGGACTTAACCTGTCCACTTTCAACCTGCCCAGACACCTGTCCAAGTACAGCAAGCCGAACTAGCCAAGAAGTGCCCCCACATCTGATTGTGATCAAATCAGGAATTGAACCAGCATTGGTAACATCCACCTCAATTCTTAGAGATCTAATGTCCCCCTCTCCCATCAAAACTTTAGAATCATCACAGATGGAAGCAAAACCAGCTAGCATTTTAGAGATAATGCCATTTAATCGCAGATGTAGCGGTAGTCCAGAGATCTCAAGAAGAATCCTCCTAGAGCTCACTCTTTGTGGAGGCTGCTCAGGAAGAGCCCCATCAAATGGAGAAACCATTCTCCAAATCACAATGAAGTCTTCAAAAGAGCTTGAATGAAATCTCAGTCGTTCTACATCCAGCATGCCCAAACCATATACCAAGCAACGAGAGTGGGATAACATGGCTACCTTCCAGCCTACAAATAGGAGATCTAAGGAACATACCAGGCTCTGAAGCTTTTTTATCGATGGCTTGCCTGCCATGATCTCGCCAATCAGAGCACCCTCAGCATGATCTCTGCAGACGAGATCTCTTCCGAAGATGGGATCTCAACTTCGATTGAGTGCCTACCCAAAGCCGGCGGCGGCGGCGGTCGGGTTTCATTCTTAACCCTCCAGACAGGATGCGAGACTGTCCTTTTAGATCGCAAAGGAATCCTCCTAGGGCACGACTCGCGCTTGTGCCCTTCACCCCTGCATTCTAAATAGATCAGAGGGTTTTTACAAATTGCCGCCACATGCCCTCTTTATCTGCATCTGAAGCAGAGAACGTCGTCGTTCGTCCTCCTCTAGAGTCGTCTTCGAGCATTTTCAGATGACCTAAAGAACCTCTCCTGCCAGACCCGCTCCCGTCTCCTCCAAGCCCTCGATCTCCACGTCCTCCATTCACCTTCTGCTCCAGCCCTAGATGGTTCCACCCCACTGCCGCCCTCCGCCCGATGCCGATCACCCACTACTCGCCTTCCCTCTCTCATTTTTTCAAGAATCGTTTCGAGGTCGGTTTTGATGGCTGCATTTGTGGGTGCTTTGGGTACCTTCGTCAACAGCGAAGGAGCCGGCTGGAGTGAAGCATGCTATGCGTGCGCTGCTGGTGGCGAGGTCGGGTGCTGCTGCGGGGCATGCACGGCATTTGCTGTGGGCAGCGTGAGCACACAGCAGCAGTAGGCACGGGAGGTGCTGGAGGGCGCACTGCTGTGCGTGCTGCATGCGGCGAGCGTGAGAGCGCATGCGCGTGCAGGCTGGAGCGGGCGGGAGGCGCCGAGGAACACGTGCGGGCGTGAAGGCGCGTGGAGGTTCTGGTGAAGGCACGCGGGCTGCTGGCGTACGGGCAAGGTGGTGCAGGTGCTGGTGCGTGGGTTGGAGCTATTGGTGAAGGCGAGGAGGCACGGGCGTTGGTGCAGGTGTTGGTGGGGTCTGATGGAGCGGGGGGGTTGCTGACGCGTGTACTGGAGGGCGTTCTGGCTGGTGAAGGCGTGCGGTGGACTGGAGATGAAGGTGCAGGCAGGGTGTGTAAGCACGGAGGCGCTGAGGAACGCGCGGTGCGCGCGAGCGGAGGTGGTGGGTATGATTTTGTTCTGAAAACAGAGAGAAGAAGAAAAACGAAGATGGTGTAGGTGGTATGTGGACAGGCTGATGAAGAAGAAGCATGGTGATGGCCAAGCCCATCGGATTGACGCGGCGAGCTGTTACCTCGCCGGCCCACGGTGTGGTGGAGCTTGGCCTTGGAGACCACAGTGAGGAGCGGGTGCACGGTGATGGGCGGGCGGTGTCTCCCCGAGCTCTGCTGCCTCCTCTCCTTTGAAGTCTCAGCTGCCCCAACCAGATCCAACACACCCGCTCCTCCATGAGTGGTGTCTTAAGTGCAGGCTACTGGCGAAGATTGAATGCAGGCGGAGGAAGTGGAGCGGTTGCCTACGGGAAGAAGAATAATTAATAAAATGAAATATTTGGATTATTTATACACAAATCCTTAAGTTTTATGTTAATTAAAACAATGCATGTAATGCACCTAATGCCATTCTAAGTCAATTCCAAATGCCTTTAATTATGAATGCAATGCATGAATTATGTAATTAAATCAGAAATACGAATTAATCTATTTACATCCTAATACATGCTAAATAAATGTTAGAATTAACTTAATGTCTAGATATTTAGATACTTAAATAACCCACAAATATGGGCTAATCAGTGAGCTGGGTCTGGTGCTCCTGGGGATGATCAGGCTAGGTGAGGCTGTTAAGGTAGATTAGCTCAACTGAGTTGAGCTAAGCTGAGTCCCCGGGAGCTGGACTTAAGCTTCCTGAGTTGGAATGAAGTCGTCTTTAGCTGGCTGGAGTTGAGTAGAGATGGATGTAGCTGGACCTGAGCTGAGGTGAACTCCAGTCAACTCAGCTGAGCTAGCTAGAGCTCCCTGTAAACTCATGGGAGCTGAGATGAGCTAGATTCAGTTAAGTTGAATTGGATCTGAGCTGACCTGAGCTAGGGTGAACTCCAGTCAACTCAGTTGAGCTAGCTAGAGCTCCCTGTGAACTCATGGGAGCTGAGATGAGCTAGACTCAGCTAAGTTGAGCTGGATCTGAGCTGACCTAAGCTAGGGTGAGCTAAGATGAGCTCTCTTGAGCTGCCATTCATCTGAGATGAGCTGAATGGAGCTACGATGAGCTAACCCTAGTCCAAGTGAGCTGGAATCTAGCTATGGTGAGTTGGATCAGGCTGAGTTCCAACTGATCTGAGCTTCTCCTTCACCAATTGCCTTCCTGAGTGCTAAGGTTTTAGGGATCTGTCAATCTGTATATCCTTAACACTCACAAAAATACATTAAAGAGACAATAAAAAATGCAATGCATACCTAACCTAATTAATGCTTAGATGCAGTCCAAAAACCCGTTTGCGGAGCTAAATCCTAGGAGCTAGATTTATTTTAGAGCCTAAGGATGATGATAAACTGGTGTTTATCAACCCCCTCTTGGAAAAATGTGAATTTTGGTGATCTATCGTCCTTAAAAAATTCTAAAATTGATTTTCTGGAAAAGCTCGTTTGATTTTGGTCAAGATAGGGTCATTTCTTATTTTGATTGGATCCTTCTTGATAAATTCAAAATTAAAAATAAGATTCATTCAGTGGAAGTTGCATGCCGTAGGATCAACACTAGGGTTCTTTTAACTTCATAGTCGCACAAACGACCTTAAAGAAAATTAATCTTCGCCAACCATGTGATTACATCTTTGTGCCTTGATTGAATCTATAAACAAGTGGAATCTTAAAATCCAATAAAGCAAGGTTCAAATTCTAAAAGCCGTCCATCACAATCTTGCTTGATAAAAAATATTTATTTTGGCATTGGGTCCTTGCACTCGATTGTGAACACATCTTAACTAGAATTTTTAAGGGCATCAACCCCCTTAAATGCCCTCCACTTAATACCTGAGCACAAGCACTGACTTAGCCCTAAAATTAAAATTGAGTAGACATTGGCCTTAAGATTTATTGAGTCCGTTTCAGGGTATTTTCCTGAAGGCATTGCGAATTAGTGACGTTTGCCTCCTCTAAAGGGTGCTAAGTTGGGTGGCCCGATTGTTAAATGACTTAAGTAGGGGTTTGGCATAATTAGCATCCCTTGGGACACGCTCCCCTTGCTTTGCCTTCCTAACTTTATCACCTTCAGGAATAAGGACAACACCGAATTTGTCGTGTGGTTGGATCTTATTTCTGATGCATAGGTTATTTAGGTCTACACTATAGGGCCTAGATTTCTTTGCTTGGTTGTGCACACACTATTTACATATTCGTTTCCCCTCGCATCCCTCCCTATTCTTCTCTAGTGTATGCATGGAAGACGATCACTTCATCCGGATTAGTAGCTTTAGATAGAGAGATTAGGAAGAGATTTGATTTTTCAAGGGGAAGGACCAAGGAAATGGCTGACCCAAGAGTTGAGGAGGTTGAGGACAACCTCAACCCGATGCCATGGGCATGATTAAAGCTCAAATTATAGCCAACCACTAACTTCGGCAACAACAGATGCATACCATCATGCAAGCCATACACCGACTGCAGAACCCTCAAGGGCAACCCTCACTGAACCCACCTAACCCACCACAACCCCTAAAGGGCCAATCAAGGGTTCTCCGTGATTTCTATGATCCGTCTGCCATCCATGTTGTGCCATACCTTAGGATCCCCGAAGGGGGAGACAATTTTGAGCTAAAACCCAATGTTCTTAGCTTGATTCAAAGCCATTTCCATGGGAGCTTAAATGAAGACCGTTTCCAATACTTGAAGGACCTAGATTGGATTGCTTGGACTGTGAAACCTAGGAACATCCATTTGGACATTGTTTTAATTAAGATGTTCTCATTTTCCTTAAGGGACAAGGCTTCCCATTGGCTTAGGACGATAGGGAGACCCATCTTCACTTGGGAAGAATTAAGGCATGTATTTCTTAAGAAGTTTTCCCCATAGGAAAGACTAATGCCCTTAGAAGAGCCATCACTACATTCACCATACAAAGTGGAGAGCAATGCCAAGAGGAGTGGGAATGATTCAACGAGTTATTGAGGAAATGCCCACATCACGAGGTTCCGAGGCGACAATTGGCCTAGATTTTCTACCATGGTCTAGACAGTAACCTTAGGAATTTCGTGGATGCCTCATGTGGAGGCAATTTTCTGAATAAGGATGAGGAAAGCACGTTCAAGCTCTTTGAGTCAATGAGTGAGAACTCGCTTAATAATGCCTCCATGACCCAATTCAATAGGTTCAGTCAACCCCGTGGTGGGATTTATGAGGTGCAAACTTATTCTAGGATGGTTGACATGGACATTATAGCAAAGAAATTGGATTGGGTTGAGTTGGGGGACAAGAAAATTGATGAGCTCTTGAACCAATCTCGAACCCCATTGCAGACCTTCTCCCTAGCGAGGGGAGCACACAATGTCAACCTGGTTCAGTCTGTGAACCAAGTGCACTTGGAACAACCCCTGACCACGTTCCAAGGAGGGACCTTCTCTCATGCGTAGTGCACCACAGTAGTAGCGTAGCGCGGAGCAAGCACATCGTGTGCGACATGGTACGCGTAGCGTGCGGGCCAGTGGCGTGGAATGCGTGTATGACAGGCGTGTATGAGCTGGTCTTCAGCGTCATTTAAGGTGGACTTTTAACGATGTCTTTGATATCCCTCTTGACCCAAGAACAGATTTTGGCTCCTTTCCTCCATTATAAAAGGACCTACCCTCCTTCGCTCTTGACCACCTTATACCTAGCAACACTACCACTCCATAGAGCTCCCAAGTAAGGTCCCAGACTTGTTGAGCTGTCGACGGAAGCCCCTCCACTGCCGTGGCTGCCTCGCCTCTCCATTTAGCTGCTAGTTTCCTTAGTTTTATGTTTATGTTGTTTTAAGCTTTTATCTAGCATTATAATTGTAAAACGATTCTACTTTATTTTAAATATATTATCATTTGCTACATTATCATGAATCTCTAACTATCTCTCTTACTCTCTCTTTCGCAAGTAAACCAAATGACGTATTTTATGACATTAAAGCGATTAAGTGATCTGATTTCTTGCTTCCGTGTGTTCGACACTCATTCTCATGTGCGATTAATCTCTTTAAAATTGATGTCGTAAACGCACACTACAATAAATAAATTAATTAAATGCGTTTCACGACATCACGGGGGGTAGACTCATAAGTAAGATAAGGGTTCAATCGTTACCCATTTACCGTAAATTTATGCCCAGTTTTGGGATCTTCAATTTCTACGACATTGTTAGGAAAAGGTTGTGAGACAGGAAAATAAGTTGTCCATTTGGACTTCAGTTTTCCAGGAAAGAATTTGACCTAGGCATTACAAAGCCAAACTTGCTATGATAGCTCAAACTCCTTTTGTCGAATGTGGCTATTGTGGAAGACCTTGGTTTGTTGTTTAAAGGTCAAAGCAAACTCATAGGCCTTGCATCTCAATTCTTCTTATTCTTGGAGTTGGAGTTTTCGTTCTCGACCACATAGGTTTGGGTTGAAGTTACATTAGCAAATCACCCAATAAGCATGATACTCCTACTCAAGGAGTAAGTGACAAGGCTTCCCAAAAACAATCATGTTGGGTGACATACCCAGGGGAGCCTTGAAGGTAGTTTGATACACCCATAAGGCATCAATAAGCTTGTTGGATCAATCCTTTTGGTCAAGCTGAACCATTTTCTGGAGGATTTGCTTGATTTGTTGTTCGACACCTCAGCATAGCCTTTCGTTTGGGGATGGTACGGAGAAGCAATATGGTAGTGAACTCCGAACTTCCTTAAAAGTGCTCGAAAAGATGAATGAGTGAAATGGGTTCTTCTATATGAAATGATGGCTCAAGGGATCCCAAAGTACGCAAAGATTAGTCCTTGAAAAATTTGGTAGTGATGACATGGTCACACGGCGAGCGAGAATAGCCTCAATTCATTTTGAGACATAATCAATAGTAATAAGGACGTACTCGAAATCGTTGGATGGAGGAAAGGGACACGTAAAATCAATTCCCCATATATCAAAGATCTCTGCAGCTAGGATGGGTTGTAAGGGTATCATGTCACAGCTTAACATTGACCCTAGTGATTGGCACATAGTACAACACTTAGCATAATTATGTGCATCTCGATGAAGGGAGGGTCAAAAGAATCTACATTGCAACACCTTGGTTGTTGTCTTCCTCCTTGAAAAATGGCCTCCACAGGCCTGATCATGACAAAAGGATAACACATCAGGGAATTCGCTATTAGGAACACAGCGACAGATAATCTGGTCGGTACCTACTCTTAAAAGTAGATTATCCCAAAAATAATACTTTGTTTCTGCAATAAGATGCTCACACTAGTTTTTAGGCCAGCCTCAGAGAAGAAAGCCTGAAGCAAGGTAATTAGAGATATCGGCATACCAAGGTCCACTTGCCACATCTATTACCAGAAGGTGCTCATCAGGGAAAGATTCATTCATCGGCAGTGAAAGTCCAATATGTTTAGGGTAAAGTCTAGTGAGGTCTACGAGCACATTCTGGGCTCCGACCTTATCTCGTATCTCAATATCAAACTCTTGTAGTAGAAGGATCCAACGAATTAATTGGGCTTTAGTGTTCTTGTGCATGAGATGATGAATGGTCGTGTGGTAAGTGAAGATGGTAACATGGAAACCCAGAAGATACGATCTGAATTTCTTCAGTCCAAAGATGATCGCCAGTAGCTCCTTTTCAGTGGTCATATAATTACGCTGGGCCTCATCCAATGTCTTACTAGCGTTATGATGAACGTATATTTTCGTGAGGAAAAATAAGGTGTTCGGCGCGTGAATCGCATTTTAAAAGATTATTTAGTTGTAGCATAGCACGAAATGCATCGACAAATAAATTTATAAAGACCGGTGAGTACCGGGTCGTTTGCAGAGAGGCAATCACAATTTATGCAGAAGCTTTTCAATAGAACTTACTTTAAACAGATATTTATATATGTATATTTGTATAGGAATCAGATATATAATCAGGCATTTAGAAGATCATAACTTTAATTTCAATTAAATAGAGTTTTCACAATAGAGAATGCTATTATAATTAAATAGATAGATAGAGAGAGAGAGAGAGAGAGAGAGAGATAGGGAGTGGCAGAGAGACGTCGTCGCTTGTAGGGTGCTTGTGTGAGGTGTGGCATCATCTCAGATCCAAAGTGCCGAGATGAAGGTCGGAGCCTAGTTGCAGAGGGACGGAGAGTTGCAGAGAAGCTGGAAGAGTTCTAGTAGGAGTTGTCCTTCAACTGCGTGGCCCTAGGCCTTCTTTTATAGTTTTGATGGAGGGCAAAAAGGGTATTTGAGGCCTTAAAATCGTGCAACAACCTCTTGGATAATCAGATCCTTCGATGAAGAGATCAACGATTCTAATGAGGCCTCAAAACTCCTTCAATTTCCTTCTTTACGCACAGATTCATCCTCGTGCTGACATGTGGCACGCTGTGTCGTCGATCTTCCAACGCACAACTTTGGATCTTCCATGCGTGTGCGCTGTGTCTCCTTTGCTTGCCGCTCAAGCCTTAATCTCGCCTTAACGTCTTGATCGGACTGCTTAACGTGCGCGCCTTGCTAGGTTTGTTTTGAAAAGCACGTGAGATCACACGTTTATCATGCGTCTGATCGAGCGTTCGGCCACGGTGCGCCCTCACTTTGCCACGTGGATGGATCTTCGCCCTCCGCTTGACATCATAGTGCCTGCGCCCAGCGCCCCTTCAATCTCGCGCAAGGCGCGGATCGAACATGCGCCACTTGTTTCAGTGCAAGCGCGTGAACCAATATGCTATGCGTGAGTTTTGTTACGGTTTCCTCTTTGCGTTTATTTGTCCCTAGCGATTGGATGGAGATCCAACGACTGAGGTTTCTTCTTGTTGAGATGCGATTGGATGGGCGACATGACACGCTCATGGCCATTGGATGGCCATCAAACAGCCCACAACGTGCAAAGGGTAGCCTTCCTAGATGGGGCGATGATGAGGGGGTCATGATTGTCCATCTTCTTTTCCTTGTATCTGGTGATGTAGACCTTTGATCGGGTTGATTTTTACACCATTGGACTGCGATTGTTGATCCGGATCCATCCGTGCGGTTGAATTTTTCATCTGAGGCTCGGATCTTTATCCTCTGGCTCGATGGTCTCTATTCTTCTATGGACTGCACAAGATGCCTTAGTTGTTTGATCGAGACAATTTCGGAAGCGTTGGACTCCCGTCATCGTCCTAGTCAGATCTGTATGGTCTGATCTATTATTCGCAGCTTCAAATCATTTGCGATTACAATCATCTCTCATTTGTACAAAAAATGAGGATATTATCTATTTGACTAATAAACTAGCTATTGTGCAATTTACGGGCCTATGAATGCATTATTCCTAAGTTATGCTAGAATCTAACTTAATTCAGGTGATTTAGGTTGCATGATTGCTTTGCAATCACAACCCCATGCCTAAATCTTGCTAGTTCCTAGAAAATGCAAGACTAAATGCAAAATGGTCCTGTATGACTAATTTTTATCAAGAGTTTGACTAGAGGTTTACGTCTTTTGTTTTCATCTGAAGCTTTAGTAATCCAAATAATCATGATTGTATTTTGTTGTAGCCTATGCAGCGGATCCAAGTGAAAGCCAATCCTCATCTAAAGCTCGTACTTAACCTTTAGTAAAAAATCTATTGGGATAGGCAAACTTCTTCCCTCGGGTTATACGATAATCTGTAAATTCAAGTTCGGCTTTTGGCCTAGGTAGAAGATGATTTTGAGTCAAGTGGATTTGTTTTTGGTGGCATACACTCAATTGGTAGTACATATAGACTAGCACTTTAAAACCTAGGTTTCCAAATTATTAAATAATTCAACTCAAAGAGAGGTGAAGAAACTGTGTTCTTTTTAGTTCCTTTGTACTCATTCTCTCTCTTTCTTTTTCTTTTTCTTTTTCTTTTTCTTATCTTATCTTATCTTTTCTTTCTTTTTGAGCTCACAACCTCACCAGATTTGACAGTCTATTTGGTGGTCTCTCCTGACATTAATACTTTGATTAGGTTCTGATAACTCTACGACTAAGTCAAAATTCCTCAGCCCGTATTTAGGTGACCATAAATAAAGAAAAATAGGTCAAGGCTATATTTGGTGGATTGTGAAGGCAGTAGGTGTTGCCTCATTACACTTGAAATAAATTTTAACTCATAAATTCATTTTTTTTCTACTCCTCTTTCTAAATTTTTTCTTTATATATATATATATTTTTTTTCTTTTCTTTTTTTTTTGCATCTGAATAACTACTAACGCGATGCAGCATACGAAATTTCATTTACGAGGTATTATTTGGTATTAGGGGTGTTCAAGAGGATATCGGGTGACTTATTTGTTGTAAGTGCCTATTCTCGGCATCGGGAAAGGAATTGATAGGACAATGTATTTCTGACCTTGACATTAATACCCTCCTTCAGCCAAATATTCCGTAAAGGATGGTCGTGACCATCCACCTCAGTCCTAGTTTTATCAGAACCCGCTCTCTGTGTATTTGCCTTATTTGGTGGCTCTCAAGATATTCACACTAAGAACTTGTACCCAGAAATCGAGAGTGAAAACTATGCCTAACTCCGAATATTATTATACAATTATCCAGAGTTTAAGAGTCCTCATACTAGCTTTAGAGCACTAGTAACCTTTCTACTCTCACCTTATACTTGTTTGGTAGATCTATTAGAAGATAATTTGCTTGACTCCCTAATTACTATCCAAGGGCTTAGGAAAAGAAGTGCTACTTCTTTTCGACAAACTAAAGATGTTTATCGATCTTAATAGAGGATCCATTGCAAATTTTACATGTAAGTGCGAAATTGTATTAGATTCTAAACTTAGGAATCAACTTAAGAATAAATCCCTAATAAAATTTTAATAAAAATTCTTTATGCCTAAATGCATTTTTTTTTTTGACATAAAAATTAGACATGCAATGTTTACTCCTCCATGCCTATTCATTATAATGTCCTCATTGAAATGTATGCATGAGAATCAAAATATAAGCAAGAGGGGATATCACCTGACTATACTTGTTAATCCAGGTCAGCATGAATACAGAGGATGCAGAGCTACCTGTACAGAGTACTGGGTTGCCTCCCAGCCAGTGCTATGTTTAACGTCATTTGCTGGACTTAAACCCAAAAATATGTAGTTTAATACTGTGGGTTAAGAGAAGTAATAACTGTTGCAGGGGAATTTAAGATTAGTAAAAAGATATGATCATTTGGTCTCAGAATCAGTGATTCACAAATGTGGACCAACTGATGATGCAGCCCTATTCCAAAGAGTCTTTTTGATTTGGAATATGAAATAGGGTCAGGTGGATGAGGTTCAAATTGCAAAGCCTGTCTGTCAATCCAGTTTCACCAATCAAGAAGAGGTGGTATGGGGTCTGGATTGAAATCATGATTTAGAATTAAATTTGGTTCTAAATCATGGTAGTAAGGGTCTTCATAATGGTAGTTGATATAAAAAATCATGAGTTCTCCAGGCTCTGGATCATATGAGGATAGGGGTAGAGTTGTGTGGAATTCTTCAAAATCTTCATTAAAAATTTCCTCTTCCTTATCCGGAGTCACTTCTTCTGAGTCAAGCCATCCATTTGAACTAGTTGGCTTATAAGTTCTTCCCCAGTCCATTATGTGTTGAACTTCTTCTTCTGAGGTTACTTTCTGGTTCGTGTCCTTAGATTGTTCATTTTCTTGAACTCCCTTAGAATTCAAAAGTTCTCGAATTTCAAGGTGGATGTATTGAGGATTTTTTACATTATCATCTAATTCATCATAAGTTACTCCCTGGAGTTTCTCAATTTCACTAATGTCCTATTCAATTTGGTTTTCCATGGGAGATGGTAGATCAAAATTATCCTCAACTACATCCCCTTCTTTCCCTTCGTGTTGGTCTTGAGCTTTGGTAGGACTTGGATCATCTTTAGTGTGAATTGCCAAAACTTGTTCAATTGTTCCTACAACCTCAATGGAACCACAATTCACCTTATTCTTTTGAGAAGCTTTAAAGATATTGAGTTGAAAATTTTTCCTTCCAGAGGTGATGTGCATAATCCCCGTCTCACAGTTGATTAGAGCCTTGGCAGTGGCCAAGAAAGGTGTCCCTAAGATTAGTGGGGTGTGGTTCAGGTTTTCTGATGCCTTCATATCTAGAACAAGGAAGTCCACAGGGTATTCAAAATCTCTCACTTTTATAATCACATTCTATAGAAGGCCCTTCGAAATTTTGGCTGACCTATCAGCAAGTTGAAGAGTCACTTCAATGTGTTTCAAGGGGCCTAAATTCAACTCTTTATATAATTCCGTGGGGATTAAGTTGATGGAGGCACCAAGGTCCAGTAAGGCTCGATCCAGGATGAACCCATCTATTTCACATGAAATTAAGGGGGTCCCTGGATCTTTCTTTTTGGGAGAGAACTTATTTAGGATGATGGCACTAGCTTATTCAGAAATCACAACCCTTTTTGATGATTTGCCTAGCGTTTCGGTGTGCATATTTCCTTCAGAAATTTTACACAGGCCGGGATGTTCTCAATAGCCTCGAGGAGTGGTATGTTCACCTGAACTTGCTTTAGAATCTCAAGCCACTCCTTAGATTGGTTGGTTTCCTTTTCCTTTGGTTTGATCAAGGCCTCAGGAAAAGGTGCTTAAGAAAAATCATGAGTATTCAAATCTTGAGTCTTGTTTTCTAGATTATCTTGGTCTCCTAGGTTAGATTCATGCTCCTCAAGATCTTGGTAAGATTTTGATGTAGAAGGATCTTGGATTTGTTTCCCACTTCTCAAAGTAACAACATAGGCATGCGCATTAGGGTTAGAAGGGTAAGGTGGGCTTTGCAAAATGGGTTGAGCCTGGGTTGGGTTAGGGTTAACAAAACCTGGTGGGTGTTGGGGAGTAGGCTGAATTAGGTGTGCTTGTTGCTTCTGCGTGTTGTGCTGATTAACCCTATTGAAGCTTCTTGGGTTTGGGATGAGTTGGGATGGCAACATCCTATGTTGTCTAGCATCAACTAACTACTCTAATCGTCCCATCAAATTTGTCCTCAATTGATTCATTTCTTCATTATGTCTTAAATTCATTTATCTCATTTCTTTGAGGACCAGACTCAGATCAGTGGGCTAGTTTTCCTGAGTAGGTTGTGGCTGGTATGTGTGCAATTGTGTGTACCTACTAGGTTGGCCATAAGTGTTTGGCTTAGTCAAGTTAGGACCCTAGGCGGGTTTTTGACTTGACCAAGAAAAGTTAGGATAGTTGCGCCATCCAGGGTTGTAAGTATTTGAATAAGGCTCATTTCTGGTGTAACCCTAGATTGCATTCACATCCTTAGGATAACTAGGCATCGGGTTGCCTAGTTTAGAATTCGAGGGCATCAAGGTCCCTCCTTGGTACCTAGAAAGAGATGGGTCCAAGTATAGTTGGCTCATAGGTGGAGCCATGGTTAGGTCATTGATGTTGTGCATTGATTCCTAACCTAGAGGGTTGGGGAATTGGTTGTGGGTTAAAATAGGCACTCCTTGGGTAGGCATAGGATTTAATCTGGATTGTGTACCTAAAGAATTCTCATCCTTCAGAAGATTATCTAGTTTCTTATCTAAATTCTTCACATTCTTTCCCATGAGTTCCACCTTATCTAATCGTTGTGCAATTAGCTCTAAATCGACCAAGTTTGAATTGTTAACTTCATAAACTTTGCTCCTTGGTTGACTAGCTCTATTAAAGACGGACATTGAGGCATTGTTGAGGGAATTTTCACTAAAATTCTCGAACAATTGAAAGGCTCCCTTAGTATCTCGACTCAAGAAATTGCCCCCACATGTTGTATCAACAAAATTCTTTAGATTATTACTTAACCCATAATTGAAAATATGAGCCAAGTGCCACTTCGGAATCCCATGATGAGGGCATTTCCTAGCTAAATCATTGAACCTCTCTCAAGCCTCATGTAGTTGTTCCCCAGGGTTCTGTTTAAAGGTTGTTATGGCACATCTAAGGGCATTAGTTTTTCCTATGGGGAAGAATTTCTTTAGGAATGTGTTTCTCAATTCTTCCTAAGTTAGGATTGATCTACTAATTGTTCTCAACCAATGTGCATTTCTATCTTTCAAGGAAAATGGGAACATCTTCATCATCAGGGTACCTTCATTCATGTTTTTAGGGCCAAAAGTTTTTCCTATGTGTCAGAGCTCTTCAGGGTGGTGGAAGGGGTCATCTGACTCACGGCCATGGAAGTGGGGAATCAAGTTAATGATCTAAGGTTTGAGTTCAAAATCTTCCCCATCCTGAGGTACCCTGACAAAGGGTTCAGGCTAAGTATTAGGAGGGTTGTAAAAGTCACGGAGGGGCCAGTCTGCCTTTCTATTTTGGAGTCGAGTGATGGCTTGCACTATGACTTCCATCTGTCGGTCATGATGATGGCCCTGCTTAGTGATCTGCCTTTGTAAGAGAGTCATAGGATCCAGATTTTGTTCATCAATCTCTTCTTCCTCGTGATGACTATCCATTGTAGAGGGTTTAGATTCAAATCCTAGATAAATAGGTCTTCTCCTAGGATTTGTTTCTAATGGTGGTAGCAAATCAGGATTTTGAGATCTTCTACCTTGCATGCACCAGAAGAATGCCTGTAGATGAGAGAAACCCCGTCCACTCAATGCAAGCAATCAAACTGGTGTTTAGAGTGTCAACCCTAACTAGACCTGATCCTGGTTCCCCAAAACACGACTGGGTTAGATCAACCCTTAAATTACTTGGTTGGTGAGAAGGGTGGGACTCCTTAGGAAACCCCACACGGCGGGTGATGAGAGCCTCATCATGAGCCATAACTAGCTCATTTTGACTTAATAAAGTGAATAAAAGCTCCTACATGACTTAGAAGAGGGCTTAATTGGAGGAATAAGTGTTCTGAGAAGAAAACATGAAATAAAGGTTAAAACTGTAATTTTACCATTGAAGTACATAAACGAAATTTCTCAGAGACAGAGCATAGGTCAAATGGTCTAAATAAGATAAAAAGTGTGTTGAATCAATCAGAAATGGGTTCATGTGCAATCTAGGAATTAAATGACATTTGGTAACCCTAAAATAGACCCGCTTAATTCAACAAGGTTCTGGTCAGGATAAAAATCAAATAAACCCTCTAAAAATCATGGAGAAATATCCCCTAGGGTTTAGAACATTCAAATTGGCCTTTGGAACCTAGTTTGACCTAAATTAGGGTCCTAGCTCATCAATTGACCTAAATTGGGTTTTTATGCAAAATGTCCAGTCAAACGTGGTCAAACCTAAAATACAACTTCACCATTGGATTTCTTAGGTCCAAATTAGGTTTATATCAAAATTTGGACCTAAGGGAAGGTCATCTTGACCTACTTTGCAAAATAGTCCACCCACTTATATTCTGGCCCCTAACGTTTGAAAACCCTTGCAAAAGCCCCCCAACTTTTGTTGTCACTTTTTGCATTCCGGTCCCTCTACCAATGCAGTGGAAGACCCATACTCTGGCGAAGTTTCGAGGACGATTTCTCCTCGCTTCCCCAGGGAGCTGCTCTCTGATGTGAAAGGGGGGTTCCCTGTGAAGTCCCCTACTGCCTGAGCAGCTCCCCATGCCCTGTTTCGCACCATACCTCTCTTGCGAACGCTCGAGAGGTATGGGTGTTGTACCTGCGGCGACCTCCGGTGAGAGCTTCGCTCACCCTCCGTGCATCTGCACCTCTGTTGGCGCCTTTAAAAGAAACCCCAGGACCAGCCACTTCGAGGAAGCTTGTCTTGGCGGAGAATCCCTCAAAATTTCCTCTCTTCCCTCTCCGGCAGGAAACCCACAAAGCTTCAGCGGCCACTCCTTCTCGTCGCTCTGCTGCCATACCAGTAGCAGAACTAGCTTCGTCTCGTCTTCCTGCGTCGCACCGCACCAAGCGCACGCCTCCCTGCCCACTTCCTCGTCGCCGCTCTCTTCCTCTGGGTGTTTCTTCTCCGGCAACAGTCTATATGATTGCCTGCCTCTCCGGCCCCCTTCGTCCCTGCAGGTTGGTTACAATTACTCCCCATCTTCCCCTCTTTCTTTTCCCCATATTATTTCATTCAAACCGACCCTCGACCACGCCTGTCCACCATCACCTTCCTCGCCTCCAGCCAACCACCGGTGAGTCGCCCCCGTCACTTCGCAACTCCATACGACTCGCCGACCGTCGCAAAAGCTCCGCCTCATCACATTGAACATCCTTTGCCCACCCACTCAACGCACCCCCGAACACACCCATATTTCCGGTCACAGGACAACCTAGGCACACACGCCTAGGCCGTCCCGCGACCTGCTGCACCTCGCACCACCTTCGCCGTGTCACGGTGAAGGTCTCCCGGTGGTTTGATTAGGCCGATAGGACGTATTCGTGCACGACAGGTTCTGGAGCCCTGCCGCCATTGTTGACGATTGAAGTAGCTTCCAAGCAGGCTCCAGGCGTCGGGGCAGCTACGCTCCAGGTGCTGTGGACTGGGGTGAAGTCTGTGAAGACTTTTGCTTCAGCACTTGGCACCAACAGCGGCAGCAGCTGAGCAGATTGCGAGGAGGTTCTCCTGCGGGCATGCACGAGGAAAAGCAGAAGAAAGTCCCACATCGTAAGTTCACAACGCAACACACTGATTTAAATTGTTTTTGTGTGTACGGCTGGTTGCCTCCGATACACCTGGGGTGAGGTCTCGCGCCCCATCACATGCCCCGTCCGCGGTTTCACTACGCTGACCCGGCGGATCTGACCCGACACTACCCACGCACACCTCGTGCACCAAATCACGCTGGTGCGCCTGGTCTCGGGTGCGTAACTCGACCCGTTAACCCGGCTCTGGGAGAGCTTCCTGTGAGCGGTTTGTAGAGAGAGAGATACGTGTGGGTAGAGGGAAGGGTTAGGTTTTGCTGTGCCTTGTGTGCAGAAATGGAGCGCCGAAGGAGAGGCTGAAAGAAAGAAAAGGCAAGGCAGAGAAGAAGCAGAAGAAAAGAGAAGGAAGGAAAAAGAGAACTCAGAAGAAGGCGGCTCGCCAAAGAAGAAGCAGAAGGACTCAGAAGAAGAGAAGGAGAAAGATGAGCAAGAGAAAGAAAGAAGATACTGCAGAGGAAATAGAAAGAGGCAAGGCAGAAGAAGCGAGGCACGCAACAGCAAAAGAAGAGAAAAAAACAGCCAAAGAAGAAGACTTTCATTTTAAGACGTCTGATACAGAAATCAGATGTCCAATTCTGTTCTTTTTAGCAATTCATTTTTATAATTCTCATTGAATCAATTGTTTTCTCAAGTCTTTAAAAGTACTTAGATTGCTCCCTGTGTTCGACCTCGGATACTTCGATTTTCGAGTAATAAAAATCTTTAAATGTTTTGAACGTTTTGTCGGCTATACTACAACGTGACATCCTTTAAAAACCTGACGAAACGTATGCGAAATAGCGGGACACCACTAAGGGTTACGTGGTTACCGCATCGACCTTTCTTGTCACCAGTTGATCCAAGTAGACAAGGCCTTAACCTTAGCCCAAACTAATTTGAAGTCCCCAAGATTATTAGTCCTGCCTAGGGCACGTCTACTAAGCTTTAAGCTTGGGTTTGATGTGCTTCTGGAATATGATGGGCATTAGGAGGTGTTTGCCCTTAAGATTGATTTCAGAAATGTGAAGTGCGCAGGCAAAGGGTTCACAAGCAATTTTTATGATGAAGTGAATTTTAAGATTTGAATGCTTGTGTTAGCATGTTTTAGGGTTTTCTTGATTAAATATTTTCAACCAAGGTTCTGATGAGGCACACAAGTTTTGCAAATCCCAATTTGTTTGATAGATTTCCCTTAAGTATGGAAATGCAGGTGTGCTTTATACTTAATGTGAAACCCTAGAAGCAGATAGTACTAAGATGCTTCTTTTAAGTCCAAATTCAGGAAGGTGGCATGACCTAAGCAATGCAATCAATTGGTCCTATTGCACCACTAACTAGGCACTTAAAAAATATTTTTCAAGAATTTTTAATACACGTTTTCTATTTTTTTCTGATTTAGAGTGTACTAGGGGTTTTGTAATTTGTTTTGATCCCCAGTTGATAATTGGGTAATCCTTGTAATCAAACATGTAAGAAATATTTTTTTAAGATCTTTTCTAAATTTTTTATTATCTCAAAAATTTAGTGCCATAAATTTCAAGTCAATCAGAGTTGTATAAAAATTCTTATGATATTTTGAACTTCAAAAAAATTAGGAACAGTAACTGAGTTGATAATAGATGAGTGCTTGACTTTTTAAAATTTTTTTATGACTCTGATTTGCGCAAAATTTGGGTATGTTGTTCCTGACTTCGAAATCCACGTTTAGTAAATATTTGAGAATTTTTGGATGTACGAATCGTCGAAAATTGAATTTTTAATATAAAACTTTATTTTAGTCTGAAAATCAAGAAAGATTTTTTTTAATAAGTAAATAAATTCTAACTAATCCTAAGGGTCAAGCATATCCTAAATCTAATTAATCTAACCTATGGGTACTTACCTGAGATTCGAACCCGCAATTCCCGTTGTGTTTCATTCCGATTTCTTTGCTTTCCTGCATACATGGAATCAACGAAAATAGCAAGTTAGATATCTCAAATTCGCACCAAAGAATGCTTCAAAAATTTCGGTTGCCTCCCCAGCAATGGCGCCAACTTATTTGGTGTGTGAATTGCATTTTAAAAGATTATTTAGTTGTAGTATAGTACGAAAACACGTCGATAAATAAATTTATAAAGATTGGTAAGTACCGGGTCGTTCGCAGGGTGGTAATCACAATTTATGCAGAAGATTTTCAATAAAACTTGTTCTAAACAGATATTTATATATGTATATATGTATAGGAATCAGATATATAATGAAGCATTCAGGAGATCATAACTTTTATTTCAATTAAACAGAGTTTTCACAATAGAGAATGCTGTTAGAATTAAATAGATAAATAGAGAGAGAGAGAGATAAAAAGTGGTAGAGAGACGACACTGCTTGTAGGATGCTTGTGCAAGGTGCGGCAGCACTTCAGATCCAGATTGTCGAGATGAAGGTCAGAGCGGAGTTGCAGAGTGACGAAGAGTTACAGAGAAGGTGGAAGAGTTCTAGCAGTTGTCCTTCAACTAGGCGGCCCTTGGCCTTCTTTTATAGTTTTGATAGAGGGCAAAAAGGATATTTGAGGCCTTAAAACCATGTAACAACCTCTTGGATAATCAAATTTGTCGATCAGGAGATCAACGGTTCTGATTAGGCCTCAAAACTCCTTCAATTTCCTTTACGCACGGATTCATCCTCGTGCTGACACATGGCACACCGTCGTCGCCGATCTTCTAGTGTAGGGCTCTGGATCTTCCATGCGGGCATGTTGCATCTCCTTCGCTCGCCACACAAGCCTTAATCCCACCTTAACGTCAGCCGTCCGATTAAGAGATCGGACGGGTTAACGTGCGCACCTCGCTGTTTGTTTTGAAAAACACGTGGGATCGTGCGTTCAATCGAGTGTTCGGCCGCGGCATGCCCTCACTTCACCACATGGATGGATCTTCGCCCTCCGATTGACATCAGATGGCTAATAGCACCCGCGCCCAATGCCCCTTCAATCTCGCGTAAGGTGTGGATCGAACACGCACCACTTGTTTCAGCGCAAGTGCGTGAACCAACGCGCTATGCATGAGTTTTGTTATGGTTTCCTCTTTGCGTTTATTTGTCCTTAGCCGTTGGATGGAGATCCAACAGCTAAGGTTTCTTCATTCCTTGTTGAGGTGCAGTTGGATGGGCAACATGGCGTGCTTGTAGCCGTTGGATGGCTATCTAATGGCCCACAGCATGCGAAGGGTAGCCTTCCTAGATGGGGCGGAGCTAAGGGGGCAGCTGTGATGGTGTCACATGGCACCATCGTTGCCGTTCATCTTCTTTTCCTTGTATCTGGTGATGTAGACCTCCAACTAAGTTGATTTTTGTGCCGTTGGACTACGATCGTTGATCCAGATCCATCCGTGCGAGTGGATTTTTCATCTGAGGCTCGGATCTTTGTCCTTTGGCTCCGTGGTCTCTATTCTTCTACGGACTGCACAAGATGCCTTGGTTGTCTGATCAAGACAATTTCGAAAGCATTAGGCTCCCGTCGTTCTGATTAGATCTGTCTGGTTTGATCTATCATCCACGATTTTGAATCATCTATAATTGAAATCATAACTCATTTGTATAAAAAATGAGGATATTATCTATATGACTAATAAACTAGCTATTGTGCAAATTACAATGCTTATGAATGCATTATTCCTAAGTTATGCTAGAATCTTAGCTTAATTCAAGTGATTTAGGTTACATGATTGCTGTGTAATCATCAGGGTTTCGGAGAACCCATCGTCATAGTCGCAAAATATCGCTACCAGATAAAATTTATACCAAAACTCGGGGTGAGTCCTAGGTCGAACACAGAGAAGTGAACGTTTAGTTTTGAAATCCGCACTTCGATTTTATTTCTTTTTGTTTTTATCTTTTGCAATATTTTTTGTATTTTAATAAGCAAGAGATCAGATCGACAAAATTTTATTTATCTAATCTACTTGCAAAATAAGAGAGAGAGAGCATCAATGTATACAAAAAAGTGTTTGATGCAGATAATTAATATAATTACAACTAGACTAGAAAGAAATAAAAGATAAAGGTGAGAAGAATCTCCCTCGATGGTCACTTGGAGGACGACTCACTTTGACGTCGCCTGGAAGACAGTGGTGAGGAGCTGGATGAAGGAGAACGGCATCGGAGGAAGGAGGATGAGGTAGGATGGTGTTGCGGCGAGGGTCTTCTTCCTGAAGGTGGTGAGAGGACGACCATGGGATGCTCCATGAATGGGGATGAGAAGTAGGAAAAATGTTTGATTTTCTACTCTAGAGGAGCATCCCAGGCTTGGGACAAGCTTTCTCTAGAGCCTTGGAGGTGGTGAGATAGAGAAAGGAAGAGATGAAGAAGAATAGGAGGGGTAGGGGTCCTTTTACAATGGAGTAAAGGCCTTTCGCACATGGGGCAATTAGTGACATCCATAAACGTCATTGAAGATCCATTGCAAGAGTTGCTAAAGGTCCCATCTCACGCCCCAATTGGCACCCGCACCCTCACAGCTGCCGAGCACTCACACTGTTGGATGCTTAATCAACGGCCACGATTGCGCAGGAGCGCACCCTTCGGATTGTGCTTTGGATCGAAATCAGATGGCGGAGAGCACGTTTAGATGGCTTAAGAGTCGCCCGTGCGATCGCTCATTAGATAGAGCGTCAATCAACGCATGATTGCACATGTGTAGATCGCACGACACTCATAGCTCCACGTCGCCACCTTGGCTTTTGTTGATCTTTTATCGGGCGGTCGGATTTCACTGTGGCACCGCTGGTAGATTTGGAGCGCTAGCTGCGTTTCGAATTGGCGTCTGGTGCTTGCGAGTGGTGTCCTCGACCATGTTGTGCCCGTAGATGGTCAAGCGGGCATTCTGATGGCCGTGAGCTCTCGACCGTTGGATCTTGATCCAATGGTCGAGATCTTATCCAGACTCTCTTTCGAGGCGAGACAAACACTGTGGTCGATCTTGGATGGCTGTGATGGCACCACGTGGCGCCATCATGGTCGTCCGTTTTGTTTACTTTGTAGGTAACACCATGGACGTCTGATTGGGTCGATTTTCACGCCATTAGGTTGCGATTATTGATCCGGATCCATCCGTGCAGTTGGATTTATCATTTGAAGCTCCGAATTGTGTCACCTAGTCCCTTGGCCATTGATCTTCCTCAGACTGCATAAGGTGCTATGGAACTCTGATTGTCATCTTGATTAGAATCGTATGGTTGGATCGTCAATTCGAGAACCCATAATAAATCTCCTCTCTTGGCCATAAAAGGGCACGAATTAACCTAAACTTTGTATAAATTGTTCTAAATGCAGAATGATGCATGCAATATAATATTTATAATATGGAATGCATATCTAAGCTTAGGAACATGCATAAATAGGTATTTTAACCTAAATGGATGTGTATACATCACGTTGTACACCACAAAGGAGTGTTTATCACGCCTTTCTCCCAAGGTGACTCTAACAGCTAGGTCAGAAGCATCACACATCTGCTCAAAGTTGAGGGACCAATCAGGTGGGTGGACAACAAGGACCTTAGTGATAGCATCACACAGCTGCGTGAATGCTCGAATACAGTCGGAGCCCATGTTGAAGGGCACATCGGTCTATAGGAGATACGTCATAGGTCTGGAAATCTTGAAAAAATCCTTGATAAATCTCCTATAGAAACCAACATGACCTAGAAGGGATCGAATTTGCTAGACAAAGCTAGGTATAAGTAAATCAGCTATCATATCAAGCTTAGCTCTGCCACCTCAATACCCCTTAGGAGATGATATGTCCCAGAAAAATACCTTCGTGCACCATAAAGTGACTTTTCTCTTAGGAAAGCACAGGGTTTACATCATTACATATCTGAAGGATGCGGGTTAGGTTGGTTAAACAATCATCAAAGGTTGGTCCCGAAGATCGAAAAGTCATCCATAAAGACCTCAAGTAAATCACCCACCATATCATGGAATATCTCCAGCATGCAACGCTGGAAGGTAGTTGGCGCATTACGAAGTTCGAATGGCATCCTTTGGAAGGTGAAGGTGCTAAAGGGGCAAGTTAAGGTGGCCTTCTCTTGGTTACGGGGGTCAATGGCCACCTGATTATAGCCTAAGAATCCATCTAGGAAACAAAACTGATTTCTCGCTAACTACTCTAGGATTTGGTCGATAAAGGGTAGCGGAAAATGGCCTTTTTTAGTAGCAGCATTAAACTTTCTATAGCCTACACACACTCTCCAAGACGTAGAAGTGCGTGTAGGGATGGATTCACCCATGTCATTAACATGAATGGTGAGACCCACCTTCTTGGGTACAATATGAATCGGGCTCACCTAGGGGCTGTTGCTGATTGGGTAGATGATGCCTGCATCAAGCTATTTGATGATTTTAGTTTTAACGACCTCCCGGATATTAGGATTGAGACGTTGCTACATCTTGTAGGAAGGTCAAGCCTCCTCCCTATATATATTGTGAGTGCAGTAGCAGGGGCTAAAGCCAGTAAGCTTAGAGAGAGATTATCCAATGGCTACCTTATGTTCAGTTAGGACCTTCATTAGTTTGCACTCTTACTCCCAGGAGAATTTCGAACTAATAATTATAGGGAGCGTTTCATTTGATCCTAAGAAAGCATATTTTAGCGTGTCAGGCAATGCTTTAAGATTGGGAGTGTATGGGGAAGGATCTGCAAAATTTGGGATGAGAGTGTTCAAAAAGGATCATCAGAGGAAAGAAGTAGGGGTGAAGAAAACTGGCCCTCAGGTTGGTCAAGAATGGGGGCATCTTAGGTTGATGGATCTAAGAAAGGAGAGCCCTAAGAATCAGTCCTTGGGAACAAGGTCTTAGTGTGAAATATTGCTTCCGCCTGATTTTGCAGGAAAGAATGGGCACTTCGATCTTCAAGGGGGTAAACTAGAGGTGAGCAGCTTCGAAATGACTCAATCCATATAGTGTACGAAGCGAAGTGGGCCTTGTCAGGGGTCTGATTAGGAAGGGATTAAGATAAGGGAAGGGGTGGGGAAATGTCACAATACAAGTTAGTCAGGCCTTGGTGATTATCTAGGGGTATGTTGTAGTAATTAGAATAGGTCCCTCTACCAACCCGATGCACATAGTAATGGCCATGTCATTATCAGATGTGTCATCCTCAATAAGATTGTAGTCAAAATTCTTGGTGGCCTTAAAATATTTAGTCTGAGCTTTTTAGAGCCCATGGCTATCTCAATGCAATGTGATTCACAATCAATATGGGCATGGGCTATGGCCAAGAAAGATCTACCGAGGATGATGTGATTGCCTGCTAATCTTAATGGATACTGGAGAGGAGGGGTGAATAATATCATTTTTAAAAACATAAATATAATAGTAGCGAAGATAATTCAAACCACAGAAAGTCAAGCACAGAAGACACCTAGATTTATTGTGGAAACCTTTCCCATGAGAAAACCACTACCAAAGCTTGTCAGCTTAATATTTTTCCGACTATCTAATCCACCAATATACCACTTCAAATGAGGTGGCACAACTTCTTATAATAGTCCCCTTTCTTTACAACCTGAAGAGAAGCACAACAATGGATCTTTGCCAACAATTTGGGACCGTAATCAAAGCAAAAGATAATAATAATATAATACTATGGAATCTCAAGGAAAGATCAAACCAAAGTTTTTCGTAGAGGTTTAAATCGACATGCTTTGAAAAGCGTTGAAGTAGAAGTGCAAAAGCACTTGTGAGAAAGCAAGAGAACTCTTTTTCTAAAAGGATTTCTTCTTGGAATGTGTGTTGAAAAAGGGCTACCTTGGACCTCTATTTATACTAGAGAATTCAACCTGAAAAGGAATTTATTCGAATTCAATTAGTCAATCAATTAAGGTAGTTTGGTTGATCAAAATGTAATTTAGTCGGTCAAACTAGTTACTTGATCGATCAGTGTTTGGTCAATTAATTAAGCTACAAGGTCGATCAAAAGTGTATTAATCAACTTAAAATGAGATGATTTGATCGATTAATTAAGGTAGTTGGTTGATCAACAGAATTGGTTGATCAATTTTATTATTTGGTCAATCAATTAATCTAAAAACTTTATTTAAGTGTAAAAATTCATTTGAAGTTAATTTAAGGTTCCTTACAAAATATTCTAGATTCAAAAATAAAATGACTCAGAAAGAAAAACATCAATCTTTTTTCTTTAGTCCATGAATCTAGAGAGAGTCCTGAAAGATTGGTCTAGCAGATAGCATAATATTCATGCATCAAAATGGAGGTACTTACATTCTCCTCTTTTTTGATGACAACAAAACTCTAATTATGTAGAGAGATAAAAATGTAAAGAGTTATGCATAATATCTTCCCCTTTTTGTTTCAGCAAAAGTAAACATATAGCTATCAAGTTGATCCATCTCCCCCTTAAACAAGTAATTGAAGTAGATGATCTTTAATATGCAGCTCAAATTTTGCAATAGAAGTATGCAGCTCATATAAGAAAAGATAATCATGCATTTGATATATGTATATATGGAAATGAAGATAAAATAGTCCACATAATATAAAAGAGTACTACAGACCAAAAAGCTATAACAATACTATCTAAAATAGGATAAAAACTAAGCAGAACTATTCCAAAGAAGCCATGAAAGCATTTAAAGTGCTCTGAAGATCTATATCTAACTCGAGGTCCATTGAGTCAGATGTGCCTGAGGTGGAAGGGCAACTAAAGCAGAGGCGTCTCCGAGCTGACAAAGATGGCGTTGGCTACCTGACTGTCCGGCGAGGAGTAATTTGCTGGTCTGGTGCTGTTGGAGGAGGAGGAGGTGCTGCTAATGATGGAGGAACAATAGTAGACCAACGAGAATGAGCAGGCCTATAAAGCTGCTGCTGAATCCCATGAATAGACTCTCCAAGTCTATCCAGAAATTGACTTTGAGCATTTAGGTAGTTGGATACCTGATGCCCATGTGTCATCATCACAAGATCTGTCTCAGACTGTCGATGCATCATCAATGAAATCCCATCAGTGACATCCTGAATACTGACGTAGTCCCTACCTGAAAGCGATCTGTTAAGAAGGCCCCACTCCTAGTTGTAGAAGGACGGAGTAGGCCGCACTGGAGGAGGATAGGTCACTGCGAAGTGGCCATACAGTGGGAAAGCTAGAGGTACTGTAGAAGAGGGTCCTTGAGAAGAGGGTCTGTCTAGCTCCTGAGGCTGCTGTTGCTGTGGATCTGTATCCTCACCACAGGTTCCCTGAGCTTGCTCCATTTTGATATAAGTGAGCTTATCAAAGATGGAGACTCTCGTAATAAATTTTTTTTGGTTTATATCCATTGGGACATTGAAACGTAGGAAGATGTGAGAGAGGAGTGTCTCAAACTGGAAGGTGCTGGTGGGTTGCTTACTCATCAAATAAAGGATCAAGTGGTTCCACTTATTCTTAAAAAAAGCATAGAGGGTGATGAGCATGAACCCTGGGCAATTCTCAAAGGAGGTAGACTTTGACATGAAATTTCACAAAAAGACTCTATTGAGAAAGCGAGGAAGGCAATGAAAGTAAGGTGACTTGGTAGGACGGCCCAATTGATATATAATGTGTGGGAGTGAAAAGGGTCTCCTGTTCGGTGCGCAGATCGCGATTAAAAATAGATCCATCGTAGTATAGCATGAAATACGTCGAAACAAATAATATATATAAAATCGGTGAGTACCAGGTTGTTTGCAAAGAGGCAATCTCGATTTTACGAAAGCTTTTCAATAAACTAGTTCTAAATAGATATTTATATATGTATATATGTACATATCAATATCAGGCGTTCAAAAGGTCAGAGTTTTATTGCATTCATAAAAATTTTTTCAAAGTAGGAAGTGCTAGGCTAAAGAGAGGAGAGATAGCAAATAGATAGAAAGAGAGAGAGATTAATAGAAAGAGGTAGAGAGACGCCACCGCTTGTGGTATGCTTGTGCGAGGTACGGCAGCACCTCAGATCTAGAGTGCCGGGACGAAGGTTGAAGTTGCAGAGTTGCAGAAGGAAAGAGGTCTGGAGAGGGAGAGAGTTGTATTTGAGTTCTAGTAGGAGTTGATGGGAGAGATGATCTTCAATTGGGGGGCCCTGGGCCTTCTTTTATAGTTTTTATGGAGGGCAAAAAGGGTATTTTGGCCCTCTATCTCGTGCAACAACTTTAGGATTAATTAGATCCGTCGATTGGGAGATCAATAGCTCTGACTAGGCCTCAAAACTCCTTCAAATTCCTTCTCCATGCGTGGATTTATCCTCGTGCTAACACGTGGCACACTATGCACCGTCGGATGGCCATTGGGCGGCCCTTGTCCTTCATGAGCGCCCGCCTAATGCCTTAGCGCTTGTCTTTTTCTCCTCACACGTGCCGCTCGTCTTGTTTGAGTGCCTCAGCGTCAGTCGTCTGATCGTAAGATCGGACGGCTTAAATGCACCCACATTGCCTTTACATTTAAACAAAACGCATGAGTTCGCGCATTAGTCATGCGTTTGTTTGCTCGTGCAGCCGCATATCATCTTGATCACGCCACGCGATCACATCTTTGCCCTCCGTTTACGATCAGATGGTCAATAGCGCCCTCACCCCCTGCTTTCCTAATTTGAGCGCCATCGGGATCAAACCCGCGCTCTTCTGATCTAGCACAAGTGCGTGAGCTAACATGCTACGTGTGCGTTCTATTAAGGTTTCCTCTTTACGTCTAGTTATCATTAGCCGTTGGATGGATGACGTGGATGCATCGTGAACCGTTGGATGGACATCCAACGATCGAGAGTGGGCGAGGGATGGTCTTGAAAGATAGGCTGGGGGTGAGCGGCGACTATGATGGTGCCACGTTGCACAATCATGGCCGTCCATCTTCTCTTTATATCTGGTGATGTAGACCTTCAATCGGGTTGATTTTTGCACCGTTAGAGTGTGATCATTGATCCGGATCCATCCACGCTATTGGATTTTTCATCTGAGGCTCGGATCTTTGTCCTTTGGCTCCATGATCTCCATTCTTCTATAGACTACACACGATGCTTTGGTTGTCTTACTGAGACAATTTCAGAAACATGGGACTGCTGTCGTTGTTTTGATCAGATGTATCCAGTCTGATTTGACATTCGTGACTTTGAATCATCTGCAATTAAGATCATCTCTCATTAGTACATAATATGACTAATAAACTAGCTATTATGCAAATTATGATGCTTATGAATGCATTATTCCTAAGTTATGCGAGAATCTAGCTTAATTCAGGTGATTTAGGCTGCATGATTGCTATGCAATCATCTCCTGAATGGTGTCGCTCCGAGTCTGCTTGTGGAGCTAAAGAAATGTGGGACCAATAGAAGGACAACCAAGAATCTCAGAAGGAACATCCGCATTGACCAAAACCTCTATGCCGTAGACATTCGAGGTGAGCTCAATGTTGAACCCCTAACCTATGTTTTTTTAGGTTAGCATAAAACAAGTGACAAGACATGGGGTCAACACTTGGAATGCAGCTGTTCTTTGAACTCGCATAAAAATTTTGCTCAAAAAGGTGAAGAATTTGGTGGTAAGCAAATTTATCGCGGATTCTAGGAAAGATGGTCTCGAAATACGGGAAATCGACGGGTTTACCAACGTGTGGGCAAAGCTTGGCAAGATTGGAGAAATGCTTACAGGCGGCCTCGGTAATGAAAAAATGGTCAAATGTACCATTACGAGATCTTGTAAGGATGAAGCACATGCACGTTTTGGGGCCATAGCAGTGTTAAAAAGATACATTGGTTGATCAACAAAGATTGACTGGTCGATCAAACTTTAAATTTTTGGAGGGAAATATCCTGCCAAAGATTTGGTTGATGAATTTGGGAAGATTGATCGATCAAATAGTTTGGTTGATCAATTTGAAAATTTTGATTGATCAAAGGTTGAAAATATGCCAATCAAAATTCTCCAATTAGCTCTTTTAACCTAGATAGTCCTAGTGCATGTCAGATAAGGTTAAACTTATCTTTTTGTAGAGGTTTTGTGAAAATATCAGCTAACTGATTTTCAATTTTAACAAATTGTAAGTTAATCTCACCCTTTAGGACATAGTCCCTTAGGAAGTGATCTTAACATCAATGTGTTTAGTCCTAGAATATTATATAGGGTTTTTAGATAGATTGATGACACTAGTGTCGTCACAAAGTATTTTGTTATTTTCATGGTATAGGCCAAAATCTTCTAGTGTTTGTTTCATCCGCAATAGTTGTAAACAAGCTAAAGATGCAACTATATATTCGACTTTTGTTGTAGATAGTGAACTAGAATGTTATTTTTGAGAAAACTAAGAGATTAGGGAATTTTTGAGAAATTGACACGTTCCACTAGTACTCTTTCAATCAGTGAAACTGCCTGCATAATCAGCATCACAAAAGGAATAAGGATCCAATGTGGCTAACTTTGGATAGAATAGTCCTAGGTCTGGTGTGTGATTTAGGTATTTAAGTATCCTTTTAACTGCATTTAGGTGTAATTCTTTAGGGTCAACTTGAAGACAAGCACATAAGCAACTGCTAAATAGAGTATCAGGTATACTAGCTACTAAATACAGTAGAGAACCTATCATGATTCTATACAATTTTTGATCTACAGACTTACCTGCCTTATCAGTTTTGAGTTGTGTAGAGGCTACCATAGGTGTTTCCTTGCCTTTCACCTTATCCATGGAGAATTTCTTCAAGATCTCGGTGGTGTACTTTGTTTGTGATGTGAATATCCTTGAGGATATCTAGTCAATTTGAAGACTGAGAAAGAACCAAAGTTCTCATATCATACTCATTTGACTCTGATCCTGCATAACCTTGGCAAACTCTTGGCATAGAAGATCATTAGTAGCACCGAAAATGATCTCATCAACATAAATTTGTATTAATAAGAAATCATTTTCATTCCTTCTTATAAATAAAGTTGGATCTACTTTGCCAATTTTAAAATCATTTTCAATTAGGTAAGTTTTTAATTTGTCATACCAAACTCGTGGAGCTTGTTTCAGACCATGTAAGGGTTTGTTTAGTTTATACATGCATTTTGGATGGTTTGCGTCTTCAAAACTAGGAGGTTGTTTAACATAGACTTCCTCCTTGATAAATCCATTTAGAAAGGTACTTTTAACGTCCATCTGAAAGAGTTTAAACTCAATGCGGGCAGCAAAGGCTAACAACATTCTAATGGTTTCCAAGTGAGCTATAGGTGCATATGATTCATCAAAATCAATTCCTTCTTTTTGATTATACCCTTGAGCCACAAGTCTAGCTTTGTTCCTAACTACTCTTGATTCATTCAGCTTATTCCTGAAAACCCATTTGATTTGTATAATAGTCTGAGAGTTAGGTTTTGGAACAAGTTCCCATACTTGATTTCTTTTGAATTAATTTTATTCATCTTCCATTCCAATAATTCAACAATCATAAAAAAATGCATCCTTAACATTTTTAGGTTCTAGTTGAGAAACAAAAGCTGTAAAAGCTAAGGTGTTGGCTGAAGATCTTGTCTGAACTCTTTGAGATAGTTCTCCTATTACCAATTCTTTTGGATGATCCTTCATATATGACACATCTTTTGGTAATTCATCTAATATGTTTTCTTCTGATATGTTTGAAGAATCTCCTATGTGGTTGTCATCATTATCATTTAGAGAAGATTGTAGTTGAGCTAGAGTCTCATTGAAAGATACATGCATAGTTTCCTCAACAACGAATTATTCTTGTTAAATACTCTATAGGCTTTACTTCTAGTTGAGTAGCCTAAGAAGATTCCTTACGAGCTTTTAACATCAAACTTGTCAAGATTGTCCTTTGTGTTTAGTATAAGACATTTACACCCAAATATTTTGAAATAAAAATTCTAGGTGTTCTTTCATAGTAGAGTTCAAAAGGCATTTTGTTTAGGATAGGTCTAATCTGGGATGTATTTTGGATATAGCAAGCAGTGGTTACAGTCTCAGTTTAAAAATATCGAGGTAGCTTTGACTCGCACAGCATTGTGTGGGCACACTCTTGGAAAGTTCTATTTTTCCTTTCAACAACACGATTAGGAAAAGTAAACCCATGTGTTATCCTATCCCATATTGATTACAGAAGTCAAAAAAAGATTAATTCTCAAATTCTTCGCCCTGATCACTTCTAATCCTGATGACTTCAGATCCTTTCTCACGTTGTAATCTCCTTACTAATTTACTAAAAACATTAATGTCGATCCTTACTTTTCAAGAAGTATACCCAAGTAAATCTTGAAAAATAATCGATTATGACTAGATATTATTTTCACCCACTTAAGTTTCGGATTTGGTTGGTTCAAATAAGTTTAAGTGAAGTAATTTCAAGGGTCGAGAGGTGCTAACCATCCTTTTAGGTTTAAACGAATTTTTGGTTTGCTTACCAATTTGCCAACAATCGTAGACTCTATATTTCTTGAAATTTGACAAGCTCATGTCTCACAAGTCTACTAATTTCTTCATGTGAACATGACGGAGTTGTTTGTGCCAAAGTGTTGCCTCATGGTCAGATGTGACAAGACATTCAAAGTTGTTACATTTGTCGAAGTTGACAATGTAAATATCTCTATATCTATTTCCTTTAAGAAGAATTTGTTTGGTTTCTTTATCTTTTATTTTAAAACTAGTTGAACTGAAAATAATTTTGTTACCTTTACCACAAATTTGACTTACATTAAGTAGGTTATGTTTTAGTCTTTTAACTAAATGTACATTATCAAAAGAGGCAAAAGAGTTACCAATTTGGCTAGTACCAATAATACGACCTTTGTGGTTGTTCTCAAATGTGACTGTACCACCTTCTTGGTAGTTGAGTTGCAGGAACAGGTCTTCCTCTCCTATCATATGCTTGGAATATCTGCTGTCCATTATTCATCTTCTTCTTTTCAATCCTCATCTTATAAAGCCATAAGACCTAGAAGAGTGTCTTCACCCAAGGTTTCTTCTTCTGAACTCGAGTCAGATTCATCCTACGTTGCTTGAAAAGCTTTCTTCTTTCCATCCTTTTTCTGGAATTTCTTCTTCTTTTCTGATTTCTTTCGAAGAAGTGGATAGTCTTTTCTGATATGTCCCTTTCTTTCCTTTTTTGGATTCTTCTTTCTTCTTTCTACAATTTCTTTTATTTTTGAGAAACTTCTTGAATTTCCTTGAGAGAAGTGCTATATCATCTTCTTCACTTGAGGTCTCTACTAATTGTGCATTAGCTTTAAGTGCTATCATCTTCTTTTTGACTCCATTCTCATGCTCCTTCATATGTTGAAGTTCAACCTCATATGCCATTAGACTACCAACAAGATCGTCTAGTTTTAAAGTAGTTAGATCCTTTGATTCTTGGATGACTGTGGTCTTCATCTCCTAGTCCTTGGTGAGTGACTAGAGGACCTTCTTTACCAAGACTTCATTTTTTATGTCTTGATACAGATTCTGTAGAGAGTTTACAATATCCATAAACCTTGTAAACATCTCCTTGACGGATTCACCTTTCTTCATCCTGAAAATCTCATAGTTTTGAGTTAGTAAATTGTTGTGAGTTTCTTTTACCTTAAATGTTCCCTCGAGGGTGACTTTAAAGATGCTTCAGATTTTGTGAGTTATCTTGCATGCTGATACACGGTTGAACTCTTCCTCAGAGAGTCCACAAAAGATCGTGTTCATAGCTTTCGCATTGTGCGTTGCCAGCTTCTTTTGATTTGGAGTCGCTGCTACTCCTTCCTTGATTTCTAGTTATGTGTATTTGGAAACGATGACGTCCTACACCTTGTAGTTCATGGATTCCAAAAATATTTACATCTGGGTCTTCCAATAGCCATAGTTCATTCCATCATAAAGTGGAGGTTGAACTGCTGACTGTCCCTCAGTATATGTGTCAACAGATGACTTTGATATCTTTTGGACAACATCAGCTCTGATATCAAATGTTATTACTTGTGGATTTTAATGGATACTAGAGGGGAGAGGTGAATAGTATCGTTTTTAAAAACTTAAATATGATAGTAGTGAAGACAATTCAAACCACAGAAAATTAAGCACAGAAGACACCTCGATCTATAGTCCTCCCAGGTGAAAATCAATACCTAAGCCTTTCAGTTTAGGATTTTTCTGGCTAGTTAAGACTAGTCAATCCATAAATGCACCATTTGAAATGAGGGTGGCACAACCTCTTACAATAGTTCCTTCTCTTTACAACCTACAGAGAAGCACAACAACAATGGATCTTTCCCAACTACTTGGGATCCGTAATCAAAGCAAAATATAATAACAATATAATCCAATGGAACCTCAAGGAAAGATCAAATCGAAGTTTTTCGTAGAGATTTGGATTGACGTGCTTTGAAGTGCATTGAAGTAGAAATGCAAAAGCACTTGAAAGAAAGCACGAGTGCTCTTTTTCTAAGAGGATTTCTTCTTGGAATGTGTGTTGAAAAAGAGCTACCTTGGACCTCTATTTATACAAGAGAATTCGACCTGAAAAGAAATTTATTCGAATTCAAGTGGTTGATCAATTAAGGTAGTTTGGTTAATCAAAATGTAATTTGGTCGGTCAAACTGGTTATTTGATCGACCAGTGTTTGGTCGATTAATTAAGCTAAATTGTCAATCTAAAGTGTATTAATCAACTTCCTAAAATGGTTTGATTTGATCGATTAGTTAAGGTAGTTAGTCGATCAAAAAAATTGGTCGATCAATTTTATTATTTGGTTGATCAATTAACCTAAAAACTTCATTTATGTGAAAAACTCGTTTGAAATTAATTTGAGGTTTTTTACAAAATATTCTAGACTCAAACATAAAATGATTCAGAAAGAAAAAATAGCAATCTTCTTTCTTTAGTCAATGAATCTAGAGAAAGAGTCTCGAAAGATTAATCTAGTATATAGTATAAGTTTGGTGCTTTAAAATAGAGATACTTACAGATAGTTGAGTAATCAGAAAGTGAATTAGGAACTTTTATTTCTAATAAAAGAAAGTCAATAGGAAAATAGAGACTATTGAGCATAACCACCACATCTTCCACCACACCCCTCAAGAGTTTGACAGAGCAATCTACCAGCTGTAATGTAATTGGGGAGGGTTTTAGATTTTCCAATGCAAATTTCTGAAAGATGATGGTCGAAAGGAGGTTAATGGAAGATCCTAAATCAAACAACGCACGATCAAAATTGCAGCCTTTGATGTTGCACAAAATAAGAGGGGTGCTTGGGTCTTTTTTGTTCGGTGATAATTTGGAGAGAATAGCACAACTCACATGAGGCGAGAAAACATTCGGGTTTTTGATTTTCTTTTGTTGTTTGTCACCTTAGTCTAGTATAATCCTTAAAGAAATGGGTGACGGTAGGAATGTGGTCAAGCACCTCCAGCAGGGGAACCTTGATTTCAACATCCTTAAATAAATCACATAGATTATCAAAGGTCTACATGTTCTTTTTCTTGCCTTTTGGTTTCCTTAGTAGAGCCTTAGGGAATGGGATTGATTCTGACACCAATTTGGGTATGTCGTCCGCATGAGAATGTGGTGCGCAATTCAAATGAGAGGATGACGAAGAAGATGGACCAGCATCAGGTTGAGGCAGATCGACGGTTTGCTTACCACTCCTCGTAGTAATCACATTGGACGTCATAGGTCTAGTGGGCTCATAAGGCAGTGGAGGGTTCATGACAAGGATGTAGGGTTGCTGTGCTGCTATGGGATTAGCCTGAAATCTCAGTGGAGTACTCGAAGCATGCAGAATCTAGTGAACTTGCCCCTGAGAAGGTCGTACCTGTGGTTGCGGACCACAGGGTACGAAGTTTCGTGGGTTTGTGATAGGTTGGGCTTGAAGGGTCCCCTGTGATCGAGTCATCATGCGTAGTTGATTGATTTCAGCAGTCTGCTATGGCATTTGGTGCTGAAGAGAAGTCATGTTTTCTTCATGCCACTTTGACATATCCGTTATCATTTGCATCAACTTATCAAGAGGGTTTGATGTGTGATTCATTTGAGGTATGCAAGGGTCTGGTGGAGGATTTTCCAGAGGACAATACTGGACCCTTGGGATGATGAGAGCGAATGGTCACCCTAGCCCACCAACAAGGTTTTATCGCTGAGGATTGCTGGACCATGCAAAATTTGAATGATTGTGCTACCCTGGGTTATATATAGCAGAATACGGGTTGTTCCCCAACGTGAACACATCTTCAAATTCTGAAGACGGGTTTGCATAAGATAATGCGTCCAAGTAGATGGAGGCTTGTTCCTCTGTGTCGAAATTCTAGCTAGCAGAAGCTAGGTCACATTGCTTACCGAGTCACTTGGTGAGATACTCAACAAAGACAGCGTAGGTCATGAGAGATTCTTGGAAATAAGCATGGCTTGGGAAGGATTAGGTTTGTCACGTGGAGGAGCTGAAGTGTTGGCCACAGAACGGGCAGGGTTGGCCAAAAGTTCGTCCAAATTCTTATGAATGAGGGAGAGTTAGTCCAATTTTTGTGCTATCAAATTCATATCAGTGGACGAATGGGAGGATCTTGTGTCAACCTTGTGTGCTCGACTACGAGGTGCGCTGGTCCGATTAAAGGTAATGATGGAGGCATTATTCATTAAATTTTCACTCATGTTCATGAATAGTTCAAATGCTCCACCCTTATGTTTGTTCATGAAATTCTCTCTGCAGGAAGCGTCTGCAATTTGTCTCATGATTTCATTTAGTCCATAGTAGAAGACCTAGGCTACATGCCACCGAGGCAAACCATGGTATAGGCATTTCTTGAGAAGGTCACTATACCTCCTTGATACAGATTTTACGCGGTTTTTAAGATTAGGGCTTTAAGTCACTGCAACGCGTAAATCGCATACGCTTTTAAATTTATAACCTAGATAGGGGAGTATTGAGGATCATCCAAGGAGGCAATGTTATTGCAAAAATCAATCTCTTGCTTAAAAAGTAGAATTCATCTTTCTTTTTGTTGTTTTAAAATATTTAATTGTTGTTTTGAAATAACTAAAGTAACATAGAATTGATGGTAGGAAAATGGATAACACCTAAAATTACTAAACTAAAACCTAAGTTACAAGTAATTCCTCTCTCTAAGCTCACCTAGGTAGGTGGAAACCTAGAGTAATTAGAGAGAGGAGGTGATTACACTAAGGTAAAAGTAAAATTACAATAAAAACAATTAAGAAAAGGCAACATTACTTGAGGAGAAAAATGTGTTATAAACCCTAGTAGAGGAATGCTTCTACTCTACTTGAAATTAAAAAAATACAAAAAGTAAAAATACTAGTCCTCCTGATGACAATGGTGATGAAGAAGAGATAGAGGCCTCTTGCTCCAAAGAGTCCTCCAACTCCTTCTTTGTACAGCTCCTTCAAGGTGATGACCTCCAAGACAAGCCCTCAAAGGAGGCGTGCCCTATGCTCTCCAAGGTGGATGATTCCACCTTCAATTCTCCTCCAAGGGTGGGCGTGAACCACCCTTCTTCTCTTCAGTGCTTGGCCGCCCTCCTTATGATGGAAAGGTCCTCCTCCTTGGCGTGGCACAAGGTGAAGAAGTGGGGAGAAGAAGGCACCAAGGGGGCGGGTGATGTGCCCCCTTAATATTCTTCTCTACTCCTCCTTGGCCTTGAATTAAGGTGGGTGTAAGGTGGAATTAAAACAAAAGGAGGATGATGGAAATGGTGGTATGTGATGGGTTTTTATAGTGTAGGATGGGGGTGGTTGGCGTGACTTTTAGTGGATGGCTAGGATGGCTTGATGGGAGGTGGTTAGGGATCTAATGGAGGGAGTTAAGTGGTGCCAACTCAAGGGACTTGTAAGGTGGTAGTTAAGGTGGTGTTGGTGGCTTTTGGTGGTAAGGGGCACCATTAAATTGGTGCCAACATCGGAGCTTCTAGAAGGGCACTTAGGTGGATGGTTGAGATGGGTTAAGGGAGTAGGTGTAGGGTTGAGATGAGGGTATTTTTGGAGGGAATAGGTGGAGCCAAGGAGAGGGTAGTTAGGGTCATTTTGGCACCACTTTTGTGGTGTCTTTTGGTGGAAGGTGAGGGGTGAAGGGATGCTTGGGAGGTGGCGCTAACTTGGAGTAGGATAGCTAGCTTAGGTGAGCTTAGGTAAGGCTTAGTTGGTGGAGCTAGCTAGGGTTGAGTTAAAGGTGGGGGATGGCCAAGGGAGCTGGAGTCTAGCTAATCTAAGCTAAGCTAAGCTAGCTTAGCTAGTAGTGGGGTAGAGGAGGCATGTAGAGCTTAGGATTTGAGGAGAGGAGCTAGATAGAAGAGGTTCGGAGCTGAACTGGAGCTGCCAGCTGCTGAAGAGGCTAGTACGGGGCTACTCTAGTTGGCTTAGCTTGCTAGTTCTTTGCTAGCTGCTAAGCCAAGCTAAAGTGAGCTGGCTTCTGCTACAATGAGCTGAGGTAAGTTGGGTCTGGTGCTCCCAGGGAGAATCAAGCTGGGTGAGGCAGCTAAGGTAGATTAGCTCAACTGAGTTGAGCTAAGTTGAGTCTCTGGGAGCTGGACTTGAGCTTCCTGCGCTGCAATGAAGTCATCTTCAGCTGGCTGGAGTTGAGTGGAACTGGATGTAGTTAGACTTGAGCTGAGGTGAACTCCAGTCAACTCAGCTGAGCTAGCTAAAGCTCCCTGTGAACTCATGGGAGCTGAGATGAGCTAGACTCAGCTAAGTTGAACTGGATCTGAGCTGACCTGAGCTAAGGTGAACTCCAATCAACTTAGCTGAGCTAGCTAGAGCTCCTTGTGAACTCATGGGAGTTGAGATGAGTTAGACTCAGCTAAGTTGAGCTAGATTTGAGCTGACTTGAGCTAAGGTGAGCTGAGATGAGCTCTCTTGAGCTACCATTCAGCTGTGATGAGCTGAATGGAGCTAGGATGAGCTAACCCTAGTCCAAGTGAGTTGGATTCCAGCTATGGTGAGCTGGATCAGGTTGAATTCCAACTGATCTGATCTTCTCCTTCACTAGTTGCCTTCCTGAGTGCTAGGGTTTTAGGGATCTATCAATCTGTATGTCCCTAACGCTCACAAAAATATATTAAAAAAAAAAAATTGCAATGCATGCCTAACCTAATTAATGCCTAAATGCAGCCTAAAAACCCATTTGCAGAGCCAAATACTAAGAGCTAGAATTGTTTTAGGGCCTAAGGATGATGATAAACTGGTGTTTATCACTTCCCCAAGTATCATGAAATTGTTCGCCATTTTGTTGCGTGAAAGAAGTGATGGCACTACGAAGTGCATTGGTGCACCCGATCAGAAAGAATTTCTTGAGGAAAGATGTGCCCATCTCTCCCCAAGAAGTGATGGGCCTTCCAATCTTGCGTAACCATTGTGTGTCTTTGTGCCGCAATGAAAATAGGAACATTTTCATGAGGACCACATCTAACCCGATATTTCTTGACTTAATTGCTTTAGTCAATCAGGTTAAATCCTCCAAGTGAAGAAAACGGTCTTCACTGGCATGTCCATTGTAATGGAAATTGATTAGGCCAATGACATTCGATTTTAACTCAAAATCTTCCCCACCCACAGGGATGCGAACCTACCTATGGGTCTCTGTTGCAGCGGGATTCTGATATGAGCTCAAAGACCTAGGCTCCTCCTGATGGGGAGGATCTTACATTTCTTCCAAGGTTTCCCAAATGGATTGAATCTATCCTCTGTATAATTCCATCTGGGCTTGGAGGAGGGTTAACGGGTCAACACCACCACTTGGTGGAGGGGGAGGGGCAAGATTGCCCCCCTCGAGATTTGGGGGCGGGCGAGCAGCCATGGTTACATAGGAGGACGATTCACCAGTTTCTACCCTCCTAGAATTATTAGATAATTCAAACAGTTCAAGGTTTTCTAACCTCCTCCCAAACATGCACTACTGAAAGAAGTGGAGAGATGAGAAGAGAAGGGGGTGAGAGAAAAGTTGCCGATTTTGTGCACTTGATGACAAATCAAACAATCAAGATCCTAACCTCTAAAGGTGACCCTAGACCTAAAGATCTAATTTACCTACTATTGCCACCTATGGAGACCTATATGAGCACCGTAAGACCATCAGGCCAGATTGAAAGGTTGTTTGCGCCAATCTTCGACATCCGATACCACGTGGGAACCCGTATCAGCACATAGGCACTACATGTAGGTAGTTAGGCCTCCAAACCTTAATGGGGTCAACTTACTACCAGTTTTAATTTAGAGGATTGTGATACAAGTGCTTTGGAATGTGAAGGGCATTGTTTAGGGGCTAATGCCCAAGTATGTTGTTTGAAGAGTGTAAATCAAACATGCAACGGGGAAATCTCCCCAAATTGAAGTTTAGATTAGTGAATAGCTTTCAGAATTCTGCTCTTTAGAGGTATAAATTTTAAGATTCAAATGAGTTACTGCTTCAATCAATCTTCGAGTTTCTAGAAAATAAGTTTTGATGCCCAAGCAACCCTCCTTCAAATTGATTAGTTAATGCATAGTACAATGCAATGGGCCCTTAAATGGATATTTCTAAGTGTGGATGCACATGTCTCTTTTAATTCAATGTGAATGGGAGCCAAACAATGCAATTCAATTGCTCCCAATCACCAAGATGAATATCCACACAAAGGCTCAACCACCAAGATAAGGAAATGAAAAAATTTTTATGGTAGAGATTCGGAATCAAATCATAGGCAAAATGTAAGGTCGTGGTGAGGTTGAAGTCAACTTAATTCCAAGACTCCCCGACCAAAATACTGCGATCCTGAATGTGAATAATGAGTCGAAAAGATGAAACAAACACTTAATTGTAATTCACTTCAATGAAATCATGTGTCGTGAAAAATCAAAGAATCAATATTCTCGAATTTTACACACGCGAGTGTGTGGGAAGTTGAGGGTGGTGGATGTGATGAAAATAATTAATCAGTGGATTTTAATCCACTCATCCTGAGAAATCCCAAGAAGAAGCTATCTTTTTTTAGGTTTGTTTTTATCTTTTTGTATTTTTTTTCTTTTGAATTTTATAGTGACAAGAGAACCTAGGTTGCTAAGAGACAAGGACACCTACCTCCTCAGCAACATGTACAAAGCTCTAAGCAGCATCGACGACTTCACGCTCTTGCTCCCACCCTGGACTTGTCCACGTCTCCGACCTCCTCTATGTATCTTCTCCCCGCAACAGGTTCATCTGCACAAAAACAAACAATGAATACTCGTGAAGAGACAGGTGGAAAGAAGAATGCTAAAGGAAATGAGTAGAAATCAAATCTGAATAGCGCCTCGTCGGCAACGGCGCCAGAAAACATATGATAAAACGCAACTAGGGTTATTTAATTAGGTGATATTAGCATGAAAATGAGTATAGTAGAAGTAGTTACCTACAAGCGATCCTGCATAGGTTTTTCAAATGTGTTTTAACCTAGACTAAAGTATGTTTTAAGGTTGTCAGCTTTAGGCCCAGGGTCGAACTAAGGGGGCAAGTTTAGGATAAATCGATCTCTATGCGAATCTTAACGACGTGTGAATATGAAAAGAAAATGTGGGAATTGAAATAAATGAAATACTTAGCTTATGTATATATATGTATAAGAGATATATTTATCTAGGTATATATATGTATAACTATATAATATATAGTGGTGGGGAAGTGAATTGAAGATTTGAATGGAATGTAGTGCGGATTAGGTTGATCGACTTCTGGAAAGATGTGATGGAAGCTAATAATGCGCTATGTGCAAGGTTTGAAATGAACATGTGTGCGTCTGGGTGTGAAGGATTAATGTGTGCTGGAATCACATACATGTACGCAACTTGTGCGTACACATGCACAATAAAATGCCAGGTAATGGAGAAGTGCACGTGATATGCAAATGGTATACGTGTATGTGTATGTGGGAATATATATATGGATGTGTAAATACGTACGTGAGTATGTGGGTGTATATGTGAGTGTATAAGTGAGTGTGTGAGTAAAGGTGAGAGAGTGTGAGGCTGTGTGTATATGCGTATGTCTGTGTGTGTATATGTGTATGTCTATGTGTGTGCACTGAGTGTGAATGAGATGAGTGTGTGACTGGCTGGAGGGGAGTGGGAAGGGCACGGAGGAGGGGCTATGACTGGCTGTAGCGGGGAGAGGGAAGGCACCACCAGATAACTGAGAAACTCACCCAGTGAGTTCTCGTGCCAACTAGTTGCAAAGGAGGGTGCGCAGGTGAAGGGGAGCTGGCTAGGGCAACTATGACCAGTTACGTTTCTCACTTAGCTGGTGATAAGAGGGCGCATGAGATGTGGGCAATTGGCTAAGGAAAGAAAAGGAGCACAGGGGATGTTTGTGACCGTGTGCGGTGACTGGTTGGGGTGTGAAGCGGGTGTGTGCATGGGCCCTATCAGTGGATAACTAAGAAACTATCTGGTGATGAACCACAAAAATGAAGTGCGATTGATGCATTGTTACAAAACAGAGGAGGAAACAGGGACCTTCTAAGAAGCTCCCCTGGTGATCAAAACAGAGATAAAAATAGCAAGTCAACTAAAAGCAAAAAGAGAATCCACCACGTCTGCCTGCTCACCAAGGAGCTACATGGTGGTGGACCTTCACCGTAGTGGTTGCAACTGTGAGAAGGATCTCCCAATGCTGTCAGCATGGCCTCTCAACTGGTGAGAGGGTGTTGCGAGAGGAGAGGAAGAGAGGAAGAGAGGAGAGGTAGTGATGGCTGGTTGTGGAGAGGAGTGGATTGAAGGCGTGAGTGTGGGTGAGAGTGTAGGTGGCTGACCCCTGAGAGTGGAGGTGAGGGTGTGCTTTTATAAGGGAGGGGTGAGGTGTGGGGAGCAAGCATGGCCGTAGGGAATCTTTTTGGGAAAATATGCTTAAGGCACTTGCGGTCTTGGATATTTATTGCAGGTGAATAGGTGGGTGGTTTTAGGTGGTAGTGTGGCTCTATCTCTCTCGCTTTCTTCCTCTCTCAAAATGCATGAATGCATGTATTTACAAAATGCAAGTATAGTTATCTAATCTTAGATGTGTAAAGCTAGAAAATATCATAAGATTGACAATTTGTTAGCGTGAATTGTTGAGCAATCAGTAGGTATTGGTTCCATAAGATGAGGGATATGCTCGGGGTTATAGAGGTAGGTTTCCCTATTGTCACTTATTTCCTCAAAATTGTCTTGGTGATCGGGGTTATAGAGGTAGGGATCAGAATCAACTGTAGGAGGGTCACTAAGCTGGCTGATTTCTTCAGTTAATCTTACCTATTCCTCAATATCTCTCCTATAGACTCCATCATTTCTTTCTGTTATTTTTGGATTTCTATCATAAAAGAGTGACTACTGTCAAATCAGGGAGGATAGTCAATCTCAAGCTCAGGTTGCCTAGGTGTATCAGTCCAACCTCGATAAGAAAAATCATGAAGGGTGGTAGGGTTGGGTTTTTGCATACTAGTGGGAACTCTTGGGGTACGAAATCCTGCTCCTAGGCTCTGTTCAAAAGTTGGAGTTATCAGGCTAGTACTCTCAACGTGAGAATAGGAATGACCCCATAAATTGTCATTATACCCCTAAAAGGAGGGATATGGTCGGGGCATGGGATCATGGTTCAAAGATGGGAAGTGTTGGTTCTGATAATATAAATGATTGGAGTAAGGGTGGTCCACTTTTTAAAGTCAACTGGTTTAACTCACTTAGGACTCAAATGAATTTAGATTAAAAGTGGAAACTTCCTAGAGAGCTCTACCAAGCACACACCACTGCCAATACAAATGCAAATACAGTGGGGTTTATTTTTAGTAAATTTTAGGTCTTTAAATTAATATTCAATTGGTGGCCAGTCATTTTTTTTGTGATTACAAATTTTAACCAACCTCTGTTTGTGCCTAGCACCTACTCGCCAGGGATGGAAGCCTTGAATTGAGCCCACGCATAAGGAACCAAAGTAACTTGGTGGATAGGCTTGTTGATTTCCGGGTAACTTCCCTTGTGGTGCAAGAAGACAGGTATAATAATTCCTAGTGCCTATGTGTGATGTGCACCAGTGCTCATGTCTGCACATACACGCGCATTCAGATTTGAAAATTTTGTAGTTGAGTTATGCTAGCACGGTCAATAGATTTTAAAATCAATCCTCTTAACAGTTCCAATTTCTTTTAAGTTGACCACTGAATTAATTGGATTTAGATACTTTAGTGGTCTTGGATTTAGGTCCAATGTAGATGCGTGACAAATATTTGATGCTAAAGAGAGGACGTACCTTACTTCAGTTATCTTTATGCAGGATTTCTACAATGCAAAAAAGATAAACTAGATGCTACTCAAACAATCCTATATGGTTATCCTATAGATATACAGCTTATAACAGGTAGCTCGGATTTTCATTTTTTTTCTTTTTCTTTTTCTTTTTTTCATATAACCTAACAAGCAAAAATCCTAATCAAGTTAAACCAACAATCACCATCAATTCACAAAGGAAGTTGAGAACAAGCTCCTGAAACCAGCCCAACTATAAGGGCGAGAAAATAGTGAAATAAAATAATCTGAGTCTAAATTCTTCTCTAACACCTAATTAAATGGAAGTATAAAAATAGAAGTCCTTCTACGTAAACCTTTGGGCCTCTCGATCTACCAGCTATTTATCTCCTCCTAGGTGGAATCAAGGCCCACCAAAATGCGGCCAGTGCGGTTCTCCTTTTCCATGTGATATACCTCACACCAAAATCAAGATGATAGATTAATAAATAAATAGCCTCAACAATAAATTAATGTGAATAGGAAAATAATTGCAAGTTTATTAGGCTCTTTGCCTCTCCGGCAACGGTGCCATTTGATAGAAAGATTTTTGTTTAATTAAAATGATAGGAATAAAATGATTTGTGTTTGTATTTTTCATGGTGAAAAATCTCTCAATAAAAAATAAATTAACTCTAACCAAGTGTGCCAGGTCATCTCTACATAGAGGCATAAATCAATAAACTCACATATATTACATTTAAGTTCGTGCATATAATGAAATAGTTTCACCACAATATTGAATAGAGATCAATGGCATTAAAATAGACATGAGAAATATAGGGAAAAAGAGAGGGCTACAGAGAAAATTGCACTCAACATATATATATATATATATATATATATATATATATATATATATATATATATATATATATATATATATATATATATATAAAACTTAAAATGTGTCAATGCATTGAATGTAGTGACTAATACCCCTCTAATGTTCAAGAACAGAGGAAGTGATGGAGGAGGCCCGCACATCAAGGAGAAGCGATGATCGATAGCGAGAAGCTCGACGAAGGTTGGCCAGAGCGAGGGCATCACGTTGGTGGTGGCAGTGGTTTGCGAGATGGTCGGCGGCGGTCGTACGACGGTGAAGAGGTGGCCACTATTTTGACACCATGGGCAGCGGTGGAGCCACCGATTGGCGGTATGGATGGTGGAGCCTCGACGGTGAGCACGCAGCGGGCTTGCTGATGGTGTTGACGACTGGAGGGAGTGGTCGAAGCTACGTCGATGGCGAGGTGGAACATCAGAGGTGTTGGGTTTCTTGATAAAGGGGTGGGTTAAAGAAGGAAACAAAGGAGAAGAGGAAAAAGAAGAAAATAAAAGACAAGGAAGAAGAGGAGACGTGCGGTGATCGGCGACGTTGATGCGTGGGATTTGTTGGTAGTGGAGGGTTGGGTTATGCTGGTGGCTCGCAGTGGTGGGAAAGAGGAGATGGTAAGGGTGGTTCTGGCAGTGGCGCGATGGTCACGGTGGAGGCTCATGGTGATGAGGCCGTGTGCTGTCACTGCACGGCCATTCATGGTGGGTTTCACGATGGGAGAGGTGGCCCACAATGCATGCTTGGATCACGGTCTACGCATGTTCCATGGTGCTGTTGGTGGAATAGGAGGAAGAAGGTGATCCCCCCAAGTGGAAGCCAAGCCCTTTTTTTGAAGTCTCGCTCAAGCATATGATTTGTTTCTCCTCTCCCATATTCGTGTGCTGCAGTTAAACTGCACCCAAAAATAGCCATCGACCACGTCTTTCCCTCTCTATCCTGATAGTTATTCTCTACATTTCACACAAAATAAAATTATTTATAAAATATTCGAAAGTACACGACCACTATTTATTCATAGTCTAAATAATGCACTATAAGTGATGTGAATGTGATGTAAACACGTTTATATCACATAAATTGTCTATTTACACGTGTTCCTAGGCATAGAATTGCATCACATATTATAAATATTGCATAACATGCATCATTTCGCATTTAGGTTAGTCTGTACAAAATTTAGGTTAATTGTCTTCTTTTATGGTTAAGGACAGGGCAACTTTTTAATCAGGGCTTTGAACCAAGGATCCAACCATACTGATCTGATCAAGGTAACGAGAGTTTAATGACTCCAAGATTGCCCTGATCAGACATCCATAGCACCAGATATAGTCCAAGGAAGCTCAGAAATCAAGGGCCAAGATGGTGTTAATTCGCACCTCAGATGACAAATTCGACTGCACAGATGGGTTTAGATCGATGATCGTAGCCTAATGGTGCAAAAATCGGTCCAATCTGACACCCGTGGCACCGTCTACAACACACAGAAGATGGACGGCCAAGATGGCGCCACGTGGTGCCATCTTAGTTGCCTGATCGACCCAAGGGACCCGTCGTTGCTTTTCTTCACTCGCTCGACGAATCTCCATCGTTGGATGGCCATCCAACGGTTGAGAATCAGCCACGTTGCCACTCATCATCGCTTCTCATCTTCTGAAGGCGAGACGAGGTAAGATCTGGGCCATTGGATCTTGATCCAATAGCCATGAAGCCCACGTGCTTAAAACGTAAGTGAAACAAAGATGAGGCTCTAGCACAATGGTCAAGAGGAGTTGCGTGAGCACGGGGTGCGGGTTCGACTCACGATCCGTTGCATGTGTGCATTAAATTCGGACTGCGCGATCGGCTGCGGATGGCCCAGATTGCCCAATCGGGCGTACGCACGATCAGACACTCTGCCTCACGCCCGATCAATCATGCGGTCTGATGCTGAAGCGCTGCAAGCAAAATCTCGATTGTCCGATCTCACGATTGGACGGTCAGAATTTGATCAAGTGCACGGTTAAGAAGCTGAAGCGTAGCACGAGCGAGATCTAAGCTGTCCGATCTCATGATCGGATGGCTAGAAATTGATCAAGCATTGGGTGTTGCGAAGCTGAAGCGACGAAGGTGAGATCTGAGCTGTCTAATCTCACGTTCAGACAGCTGGGATCTGATCAGGCATGGAAGAGGAGCAGTCGCACGCGCAGCGTGCACATGTCGTCCACGACGGACCTTTAGCGACGTTTAAGTCCGTCGCTAAATGTCCCATATTAACGTTTTTGATATTGTAATGACCAAAATGCCCCCAATCCTTGCAACTATAAAAGGAGACCCCTACCCTACGAATCTCATTCCTTCTCTTCTCTCACCTCTTCTAAAGCTCTAAGAGCTTATCCCAAACCCGAGATGCTCCTTTAGAGTAGAAATCATAATTTTTCCACCTTCGTCCCCCTTCATGGAGCATCTCGTGGTTATCCTCTTTCTGCATTCGGGAAGTGGATTCCGCGACGACGACGACGTGCTGCTTCATTCTCGTTCCTCCCGCTTCGTCTTCCTTCCTGCTTCATTCCCCGCCTTCCAAACGTCGTCCCATCCGGCTCGTCATCTAAGTAATTGTCGAGGAGGATATTTCTCTCTCCATTCTCTTTACTACTTTCTAGTATAGATTTTCCGCTTTCTAGTCGTAATGAGTAGTGTAATGAACAGATTGTGATAATGAAATCCATGTTTATTCTACCTCTCTTTCGATTTTATTTGTAATATTCTCTCTCTCTCTTCTATTTATTATTTGTTAAATAAATAGTTAGTTTTCGACCAGCTAATCTGTTTCATGACAAACAAATAAAATACGTATTTTTAATCAAACGTCTACCTCCCTATGTTCGACCTGGAACTTCATTATGGATTTTCGGTATAAATTTTATCTGTTGAATGGATTTCTTCGCGAATCGAACTACGACGATGGGTTTTCGAATTCAACTGCGAACGCGTAGATTTCTGCCCACCAACAGAATGCATGTAACATAAATTAACTCATATACATTTATTATATAATAAGATGTTTATGTTAATAACAATAAATAATTAAGAATTATTATTTTTAGGTCTAATAATAATCTAATAAAATGGATTCATGGGTTATTGTTGGGATCCTTAGTGATTTTGAGGATCCTTGTTAGCCTCCTTATTATGACTTTAGAGAGGTTTCTTATCTTCCAATATCTCCTAAACCTCTCAAGGTGGCTTGCGAGGCCCTTCGCAACCTTTGCTTTTGGCGAGCATTTGGTTTAATACTTCATCATCAACTCACCAATATCCTGGGCTATCTATTATGAAAACCAATTTTATTATGTTTATTGTTATGGCTTATATATATATATATCCTTGGGATTTGGCTTATTGATTGAGTTTGTGTCTAGCTGTAGATGTAAAATTCAATGCTTGTTGGGAAGCAACCTAGCCAAATTTTTTTTGTAAATATTTATGCTCTGCTTCCAGGTGTGGCTAGTTGAGTTTCATGGTTTCAATTCAGAGATTTCCAGGTAATATCTTCCCTTTCTTACATTTTCATATGTTTTTCTTCATATAATGAGGATATTGTATGAGATAGGCATGGGGTGGTGGGTAGTATTTTGCTGAATATATTTTCTCAAGTTTGGAAACTTTCTATATATATTTATTTCATATAAAAAAAACAAAAAAACTTGTTTATAGCATAATTTGCATGATTTGAAGTTTCTTAAGAGTTACGAACTTAGGAGACATTGATCTAAGATATAGGCATTAAGATTTAGAAGCTAAACTCTTCAGGCTATTATCAGCTTAATCATCAGGGAGATGGATCAATTTTGGGTTTGTTAAATCCTAAGGAATTCTGTTAGGTTGAAACTAATAGGATGGAACTATTTGGCTCACTTGTCCATCCTCTAGTTAAGAGGGCTTGGTAAACTAAGTATCCACAAATTCACTCACTTAAATTAGCTTACAGACATTCAAACCTTGAAAACAATGGGTTTCACTGTGAATTGGGATTAAGGAACCTTTACAATTAATCGAACTTAATTTATATCAGAACTAACAAAGGCCCCTGTAGGTATGGTTGGCATGTTGCACTAGGTATGCTCCCAAGCTATAGAATGGCCTAATCCTAATCGAGCATCCCAAGTTACCCTAGGTTTTGATTAGGTGATGTTCTTGAATGGATGAAGGAGAGCCACTCACCTAGAAAAATAAGAGAAGGAGAAGACCTAGAAAAAAATAAAGTAATAGAAGGAAGAAAGTGTGTGACAAAAATAACCCAAAAACCCTCTACTTATCCTTTACAAAAAAAAAAGGCCAATAAAAATGTATGTGTTCGAATATCGATCCTGAAAATCCAAAAAGAATGAGGTGTTATAATAAAGGACCAAATGGTTTAGCCAGGAAGATATACATTTGAGGTTGACCTCGGGAAGGAGAGAGCTGCCAAATTTTAGTAAGGTAGAGACGAAGGCAAGCCTTAAGGAAATTAGGGATAGTCCCAGTTTGGGGAAATTTAATGGTTTCATAACCTAGGAGTCAATAAGTCGAGTCATTGCACTAAGCTCAGAGGCTATAAACTCATGGCTTAACAAAACTTAGTTGGACATTCTTAGCCTTAGAAACTATCTTAGAAGCTGAAACTAAGGGCAATGGAAAAATGAAGGACTAAACAACTTATGTTTTGATTCAAATCCCTAGTTTTGTTGAGTTTGATAATCGGATCTTATTGCATGAGAATTAATATTAATGCTTGCATGAATCTAATCACTTAAGGCCATAAAATCAAGATTTCATGACATTTTGCTTGGGACTAGCAAAAGCTAGGCATGGGGGTGTGAGGAGTGATCTAATTTGCATAATAACATGCTTAGTTTTTTTGTTTTAGGTGTTAGTTGCATTAGATTTATGTCATATTGTATATAATTGCATATTTGCATACTAGGGGTAAAATTATTATTTTGACCTTATTTTGCACTAATTTGAAGTTTTGCTATGTGCAAGAATCCTTTACTCAAGCTCATGAGGAGAGGAAACGGGAATCTAGATCATTAGAGCTTAAATTGAGAGGAGAAGAATCCATTTACGCCTGGAAAACCCTAACCCTAGTCAAAACCTGCCTATTTTAGCCTCACCCAAAACCCTATTTCGAATACATAATCCTAATCCTAAACCAGCTCCATTTACCTCCCTAAACCCTTGTCTTAACCCTATCCTTCATCCTAAACCTAGTCTTAAAAACTTAGCTCACACTCCTACCTACACTCTCCTAATCCTAGTCCTAATCCTATCCTATAGGTTCTCACACCTTATCCACATGTGCCATATAATTTGTGTATACCAAATTGCCAAAAATATTCGTTGGAATTAATTGATAAAATTTGGCAATTAATTTAACTAGGTTTCAATGACACCTCATGATTTTAGCAAATCAAGATTCTAATTCCAATGCTAATCCCAAAATTCGTGATAGCTTGACATGCCTTCAATATTTTGGCCATAAATCCAAATTGAGAAATTCAAGTTGCATTTTAAATTTTGATTTCAAGGGCTACAACTTTCCTTTTATGTGAAACTTCAAATTTGGAACATATAAAGGTCAAATATTGAAGACAATTAGGGATTCTTACTTTCCTATTTAGATAAACCTAATCCTAATTCTAAAAACCCTAAGTACTTCCTGTCTCCATCTACTTCTTCTTAGGTCCTCCACCTTCCTCCATCTTCTTCCACCTTCCAACAACCTCCTAAGATCCCTTGGATTATTAGGTAATCCGTTAGCTACTTAGGTTCTCCATTATTTCCTCCTTCTACCTCAAGTTCTTCTCCGGGATCTTGTTCGACTTCTTCCTTGACATCTCTCCAGACTACTCGAAGCTTTTCTTGCTTCTGGGGGCTTGAGGTGGTGCTCTTCTTCAACTGTCTCAGGCTTCTTCATCTTCGACATCTCTATGGCTATTACTCTCTACTCTCTGTCTTTCTTATCCTTCTTTCTCTTCTTCTTCTTCTTCTTCTTCTTCTTCGTCTTAGTTACAGTTGTGAACTCTTTCATTAGTAGCAATAAGTTCATATTTATATTTTAATCTCTCTCTACTCTATTTGCTTACTAATTAGTTGTTTAATTACTTTCATATATCAAAAATCCAAAAAAAATGTGTGCGTGTTATGCTTTTCGCAATCTGTAATTTTTAGATTTTCATAGATTCGCAATCTTGCTTTTCGAAATTCACTCCGACTGTTTGGCACTATCAATTAGGAGGAAACCCAACCAAAAGCCTCCCTAAGATATGACTTGGACTCCCATATTTTATGTTTTTAATCCATTACAAGTTCAGAAAAATTAATTTTGAGTGATCATGTAGGTTGTGCTTCAATGACTTGATTTAATCTTAAGCAGGTGATAAACGTCAGTTTATCATCATTCTTATGCCCTAAAACAAACCTAGCCCTTAGGATTTTAACTACACAAACGGGTTTTCTGGCTGCATTTAGGCATCACATAGGTTAGGCATACATTCCATTATTTTATTATTTTTAACACGTTTATTTGAGTGTTAGGGTTAAAGCAGAAAAGCAGAACCCTAAACCCCTAACACTCATTAAGGCAAATGGTGAAGAAGCTCTTTTCAGCTGAAACTCAGCTAGATCCAGCTCCACATAGCTGGATATCAGCTTACCTAGGTTAGGATTAGCTCCATTCAGCTCCATCCAGCTCATCTTGGCTGGATGGCAGCTTAGGGCAACTCATTCTAGCTAAACCTAGCTCAAGTCAACTCAGATCCATCTCAACTTGGTTGAGTCTAGTTCATCCTAGCTCCAGTCAGTTCACTGGGAGCTCCAACTAGCTCAACTAAGTTGACATCAGCTTCAGTCAGCTCAGATCCATCTCAACTTGGTTGAGTCTAGTTCATCCCAGCTCCAGTCAGTTCACTAGGAGCTCCAACTAGCTCAAGTAAGTTGACATTAGCTCAAGACCAGCTCTCTCCAGCTCCATTTAGCTTATTGCAGCTCAACTCTTTCTAGCTTAGCTACTACTTGTCAACTAGTAGCTAAGCTAGCTCAAGAGTCTCCATCTGAGGTAGCTCCAGCTGAACTTAGCCCCAGATAGGTTGAAATCAGCTCATACCAGCTCAACTACCCTAGTTTAGCTACTAACCTAAAAAATAGCTAGCTAAGCTAATAGTTGAGTCTTCATGAGCATTCCCTCAGCTTCCTCAGCTCCAGCACAACATTAGTCTATCTCCATAATTTTTTCCCAGCTCCTTCCTCAAACCCTAGCTCCACCATTCTCTACTCTACTAGCTAAGCTAGCTTAGCTAAGTCCCCAACCTACTCCAACTCCATGGCCGTCCACCCTTTCGCCTTAACCCTAACTAAACCATCAACCACCACCCCATCACACCCCATATTTGGTGCCAAAAACACCCACACACCCCATCAAAATGGCACCAACCACCCTTAAATCTCCACCCTACACATCACCACATAAGGCCATTTCTACCCTACACATAAACCCCCTTCTAGAAGCCTTATGTGACGCCAACTGTTGTAGGAGAAAATCTACGCAAAAAGGTTGAGTTTTGGAAACCCGTCTTTGTAATGTGATTTGCAAGGAAATCCGTCAACAAATAAATTTGCCGAAATTCAAAAGAAATTTCAGGTTGAACACATGCAGGAGGACTTTTGATTAAAAATCGCATTTGTTTTTTTGTCATGAAGCATATTAGCTGGTCAAATTAAATTTAAATTAGTTATCTACTTAGAGAATAATTAATATAAGAGAGAGAGAGAATAATACAAATAAAGGCAAAATAGAGATAAAATAAACATGGATTTCATAAGCACATAATAATGTTCATTACAACTAATCACTACGTAAGAAAGCTGGAAATATTACAACTAGAAAGTGGTAAATCTACTTTAGAAAGAAGTAAAGAGAAGGGAGGTGAGAAACTTGGAGGATGAATCACGTTGATGAAGTGCCCGGAAGAACGTTGTGAGATGCTGGATGAAGGAGAACGACGACGGATGACAGAGAACGGGGCAGGGTGACATCGTAGCGGGATCCCCTTGCCAAACGGCGATGAGAAGTCAATAGCAGGATGCTCCATGAAGGAGGTTAGAAGATGGAAAATTATTTTTGTAACTCTAATGGAGCATCCCGGGTTTGGGACAAGCTCGTAGAGCCTTTGAGGGGGTGAGAGAAGAGAGAAAGGGATGAAGGATATGTGGGCATCGTAGGGCTATTTATAGGTGAGGTTTAAAGGGGCAAAATAGTCATTTCAACTTAAAACATTAAGTGAGGGGATCTTTAGTGATGGATTTAAGCATCACTAAAGGCCTGAACATGGACGTAGTGCGCGTGCACGCCCCCGCCTCGTCTTCAGCCTTCTCAACGCATATCACGTTCTCTTCATCTTGCGATCGGATGGCCTAAAATGTGTGCCTCTCCTCTTCACTTACTGTGTGCTTGTGCATGCGATGGCGTGTGTAGCGCCACGTTAGATAGCGCATTCGCACTCCTCGCATCTGGGCGCATCACGTCGCACATTCTCTGTCGCCCAATCTCCATCCAACGATCGAATTGCGCCTAGACGATCCTTCGCGCAGCTGATTTGAGGCGAGTTGGCTAGAACCCGCACCCTCCCCTCATTTGTAAAGCGCTCAGCCACTGCACTGCGGCTACCACTTTGTCGCGTTTTCATCTCATTCGCGCGCTTGCTCGACTGTTAGATCTCAATCCAATGGTCAAGATGTTCCCTTGAGCTCTCTTCTTAGATATGGGCAGGCACGGCTAGGAGGGATCTCAACTATTTGATTGAGATCCAACGGTTGAGATGTGTTGGCCATCGCATGAAGAGGTACTGCGGTAGGTTGGGCCGGTGTTGGTCGGTTAGGATGGTGCCAAATGACACCATCTTGGCCATCCATCTTCTTTGACTTGTAGATGGTGCTACGGATGTCGGATTAGACTGATTTTAGCATCGTTGGGTTGCGATCGTCGATCCGAATCCATCCGTGTGGTTGGATTTTTCATCTAATGTATGAATTTACACCACCTTGGTCCCTTGGCCTCTGATCTTTCTCGAACTGTATCTGATGTTACGGAAGTCTGATCGGGGTCATCTTGGAGTTGTTGAACTCCGATTATCACCCTGATCAGATTCGTACTGTTGGATCTTCAATCAAAGGCCCCAATATAATATTGCCCTATTACCTGACCAGAAAAAGAGAAAATTAGCCTAAACTTTATACAATTTAAACTAAATGCAAGATTATGCTTGCTATGCAATATTTATAATGTATGATGCAACCATACATTTAAGAACATGCAAAAATGGATGATTTATGTGATATAAAAATGTTTACATCACACCCCCATGCATATCTTTTACTAGTCCATAGTAAAACTACATGCTATTTATAAGAGAATTAAGGGCGGATATCTTGGGCAAAAGTTATTTTTCAACTCTTAGAAATTTCAACTAAAACTTGAACTACATCGACACAACAGCACCCAGGTATCTGCCGAAATGCTGACCACCTCAAGCCCTCACACTATTCAAAGAATGATCTTTTTCTTTTCTAATTTTTTTGGATTTTTGAGTTTAGGGTTTCAAAGTAGCTTTCTAGAGCTACTCAACCCACCCAAGACTCAAAGAGAACTCTAAGTTCTAAGCATCTTTATGTGTGAAATGTGATACTCACTGATCGACAATTAGAACGGTTTTCGAGTTTCTATACTCTTAGGTGACCTTAAAAAGGAATTCTACCTAAAGGTATATCTATTCGACTGGTAGCTTTCTCTCTACTTTTATTTATATGGGGTCAACACAAAGGTGAACTAAGTGTATATCTCCCCAACTTATTCTACTTCTCCACTTCTTCCTAAGTGTTTAGGAATTATACGTGCATTTCTTGAGTTGGGATCTGGATAATCGACCAATGGGCTGTTGCCCACGATAACTTGCCAGCCATACTCGTGCAGTGAAGCGTGGCTTATTTCTTTTTTTATGTTTTCTCTTTTTCTATTTCTTTTTGGATATTTTTCTATATTTTTCTTTTTTTCTAAGTTGGTGGTTTCCTTGATCTAGGATTTACCTAAAGGCAACGGGAAAAGAATGGTCATGTGATTGGGCTCTGGACAATCGACCAATGGGATATTACCCACGATAACTTGCCAGCCATACCACCTTAGAAAGTTCATTAACTGCCCAATTTCTGTTAAAACCGCTGAAAAGCGAGTCAATGCAAATAGTTTGTAGATGCCCAGACTTAAAGTCCCCTCAAATTAAAGGGCGAGTTGATAAGTCGTATACTTATCACCCAAACTTATTTAACCATTTTGAAATAAATTTAGAATGGCGATGACTCGATAAACAAATTCACATTTTAGTTGACACCTGGGCTGATTAAGCCTGAAGACTTGAAGGGTCTAAGTGTTTAGGTCATATTGTATCATTATTATGGTTGACAAATTTCTAGAGCCAAGTTCTCTTTTTCTAATTCAATTTTTTTTTTCAAAAATAAAGAGCGAATAAAAAGAATCAATGAAGCAACAAGATGATTCAGATAGTGATATCCACATCCTCATGCCTATGTAATGCAATGTCCTTATTGTATTAAAAAGACATAAACCAGAGTGGAGTAGAGAAGAAAACACCTGAATTTCATGATTAATAGGTCTGCTCTGAGATGAAAAAGAAACTATATATGTGTTGAATTTAGTGCCTTCAGGTAGGCACACTAGACAAATAAAAAAGAAATAAAGAATTCATAGGTGTAGGTGTTGGTAGTACGAAAAACTACACGATCGAAATTGATTTGAAAACTCGTCGTTGTAGTTCGATTTGTGAAGAAATCCATCAACAAATAAATTTATACCAAAACTCTACGAATTCCAGGTCGAACACAGGGTGGCGGATGTTTGATTAAAAATACGCGTTTGTTTTGTATGTCAGGAAATAGATTAGCTGGTTGAAAACTAACTACCTATTTTATGAATAATAAATAGAAGAGAGAGAATATTACAAATAAAGATAAAAGCGAGGTAGAATAAACATGGATTTCATCATCAAGTATTGTTCATTAAACTAATCATTACAACTAGAAAGTAGGAAATCTACACTAGAAAGTAGTAAATCTACTCTAAAAAGCAATAACGAGAATGGAGAGAGAAGTATCCTCCTCGACGATTGATTGGAGGACAAGCCGGATAGGATGACGCCTGGAAGAAGGAGGACAAAGCGGGAAGGAGGACGAAGTGGGAGGAACAAGGGGCGAGGCAGGACGTCGTCGTCATTGTGAGATCCGCTTCCTGAATGGAGTGAGAGGACAACCACGGGATGCTCCACGAAGAGTGAAGGTGGAAAAATTCTAATTTTTACTCTAGAGGAGCATCCTGGGTTTGGGACAAGCTCTTAGTGCTTTGGAGGGGGTAAGAGAAAAGAAGAAGGGATGAGAATTTCATAGGGTAGGGGTCTCCTTTTATAGTTGCAAGGATTGGGAGCAATTTGGTCTTTACACATTCAAAAACATTAAATGGGGGGCCTTTAGTGACGGAATTAAGCATCACTAAAGCCCAGCTCATGGGCGTCGTGCACCTGCGCCTGCCGTCTCCTCTGCTTCCACGCCCACTCGCCTGCTCGCATTTGTCGATTTTCAGCCGTCCGATCATAAGATTGGATGGCTTAAAATGCTTCTCGCCAGCGCCTCATCGTCAGCTCAACGCACAGCACGCCTCTTCTCAACCATTCGATCTTGCATCTAACGGCTCAAAATGCATCGCGCCCCCCATGTCTGATCGGGCGTTTGAACCTGCGTAGGATTACGCGTGCGTGAATCGTGTGCATTCGTTATGTCACGTCGCTTGCTCCTTGCCCTCACGATCTTCATCGAATGGCTGAATTGAATGTGCTCCTACGCCCGCATCCTGATTTGAGGAGCAGTGGGGATCAAACCCACGCCTCTGCCTCGTGGAGAGACACTTGCCCGCTGCACTATGCAAGTGTTTGAGGCACGCGGATGATTTTCTGCATCAGCGACCCTGGCCATTGGATCAAGATCCAATGGTCCAGATCGTCCGCATCTTTCGCCTTATGAAGATGAGAGTGGGCGCATCTGAGTCAATCCTGATCATTGGATGAAGATCCAACGGCTAGGATCGCATGATGGAGAGTCCATTGCAATTCAGCGGTGGGTCTTTGGGCTGATTGGGTAGTTGAGATGGCGCCACGTAGCGCCATCTTGACCTTCCATCTTCTCTATGTTGTAGACGGTGCCACGGATGTTGGATTGGACCGATTTTGACGCCATTAGGCTGCGATCATCAATCCGAAGTCATCCGTGTGGTCGGATTTGTCGTCTGAAGTGTAGATTTATACCATCTTGGTCCTTGATCTTTGACTTTTCTCGGACTGTATCTAATGCTACAGAAGTCCTATCAGGGTGATCTTGGAGTCGTTGAACTCCGATCGTCGCCTTGATCAAATCTGTATGGTTGGATCTTCGATCTGAGGCCCCGATTGAATATCGCCCTGTTACATGACAACAAAAAGGAAAAATTAACCTAAAATTTACACAACCTAACCGAAATGCAAGATGATGCGTGCTATGCAATATTTATAATGTATGATACAACTCTACACCTAAGAACGCGCATAAATAGATAATTTATGTGATATAAACATGTTTACATCAGTAGGTTAGAATTAGAATAAAATGATTCACCTCAGGACCTATTAGTAGATGTCCACAGATGTGGACTAGATTGTGGTGCAGACCCATACCCTATAGTCGAGTATATCTAAGGTTTTAGATAAAAAATTACCCATAACCTAAGATCAATATGCAAGTGGGGTCGAGTCCACGATTTGTGAGGATGCAACCTAAGTCCGAAAATTTGGATAACAGAGAAATCAAGCTCAAAAGGATAATTAATGAATTTTTGCTTAGGTTGCACATCCTCTGAATCAAAAATGTCATAAGGGTCCTGGTTGAAGGTTGGGGGTTTCAGGAAAATCGGAACCCTTAGGCTCTGTCTTCTGCTTCCTCCGGAATTTGCTTCCCATATCATCATTTCCCACTTCCTATCCTCTACAATCAAGATTTTGAATTTCGGGACCTCCTGCATATTAATCATCCCATCTAAAATTTCCAAGTCTAAGAGTTGTGATTGAATCAGAATTGGCTTGGGTCGAATGATCTCAAGAACAGAATCATCATTATGCTCAACGAGGTGTGATTGAGGATCGAGGCTTTGAATTGAATCCTTAATGAAATGATCTGAATCCACCATGCAAGCCCCAACAGGATCAAGCTCCTCAATTTTAAGGCCATCAAATGATTTATCGAATTCCTCAGGCCTCAGGCCTAGTCGTCTCACTGAGATCGTGTGCTGTAAACTTAGGTGAGACATTGCATAATGATTCTTCACCTTTAAAATCAAAGAATTCTAAATTCATATTAATGTATGTCTCAAAATCATTAGTCACTTTTTGTTCCATGGATACGTACGTTTCCTCGTTCGTCGGCTCAGGGATCTCAGGTGAAGAAATCAATTCATCCTTACTTGATTACTCTAGAATAAACTGGTCAACACTGATCTCGTAAAATGTGTCCTCCCTACAGGTGCCTGAGCAGATTTTGACATTAGCTCTCCTGACAGGGGTTCATCCTGGGAATCATCCCAAGATTAGATTAGAGAAATCATAAATTTCATCCTCAATTTCGATAACTTCCCAAGTAAAAACTCACCTGGGTCCTTATCCTTAACATTCTGGAATTAATCCAACAAATACTTGTTAAGATCGTCAATCATTCCAATTAGAGGCTCCAATTTCTTAGGGCAAGGTGTTGGCTGAGCTTCTAAAGGTTGTATGGTATTCCTTAAGTTAGTTAACACTTTATCTTGGATCTGGTTAACCTGAACCAAATGGTTTGGTTCAGGGTTGGGCGGGTTTGGGTTCAATGCAGGGGAGTCAACGAATTGAGGTTCTTGATACCCTCCCTGATAATAGGTCATGTTAGGTTATCTATAAAGAGGTGATGACCTATATGTAATGTAATCTGGGGAAGGGTATGGATTAGCATATCCTTCATGATTGTAGATCATATTAGGTTGTCCAAATAAGGGTGGTGATCTATAATCAATGTAACTTGGAGAAGGATAAGAATCAAGATTATGGTATCCAAGGTTAGACCCTGAAAATGGAGGTCCAGAACTATATCCCCAATCAAGATTATCACTACTAAAAGATGGATGAGAATAAGTATGATTTGAATAATAATCATTTTAGGAATAAGTAGTGGTAGAAGGGTAGGAGTGGAAGCACAAATAGGATGTGGAAGAATCCATAACAGAATGGGAGGAAGAAAGGTGCCCTGCAATACAAACAATCAAATCTGTCCTTAAGTGCACTAGCTTAAAGACCTACAGACTCCTAGAACCCGTCTTGAGATGAAGAAACAATTTGATCTTCTTTCTGGTCAATCCAACTAGTTAGAGGGAGAGGATAGGGAGAAAATTCTTCTCTTGGCTTTCGCCTCCAGTTCCTTTGATACCCTCCAACCACGATCGTTTGATTCTGCTCCCCTAGCTAGACATTAGATTAAACGGTAGAAACAGACTAATCGAAAATAATCTCGATCTGGGCTTCGAAGAGCAAGTCTAATCCTTAAGGCGAATGTCTATTCTATTTTAATTAGGGTTAGGTTTGAATGTGCTTTGGAATGTCATAGGCTCTTTATCTAGGTTGTGTCCTTAATGATTAATTGATATGGGTGTGCGTGCACAACTAGTGATTTTCAAATATGATTATTTTTGGATGTGGTGAATTATTTAAATCTTGCTTAGTAGCTTTTAGAATTCAACTTTAGGTATATTCAATTAAGTTCATTTGGCACACCAGCTTTTGAAAGCACAGGTGAAGATGTCTTCTGTTAAAACTTAAAAGAATGTGGAGTGCTTGGTTAATTCTAAAAGTTGAACCTATTTGGTAGCTACTTGATGAGTTATTTTTAGTTGAAGTAGTGTAATCCCAAAGATCGAGTTATCGGTTGAGTATAAAAAATCAGAAGAGGTTGTGTACTTCTGTGAGAGATTTTTTCTAAAAATTTTTCTTTTATATGCAGAGGGTGAGGCGAGTGGAAGTGTCAAACAAACAATCAAAACTAACCTTAGAGTTTATGTAAGCTCTTAGGTTAATTAGGATTTGTGTTATTAGGTGATGGAATGAAATCTAGTCTGTGGGGAGGTGAGGTTACTTACAGACCCTTCAGTAGCACTTTACTCTAATCTATTTCTTTTACCCACCTCGTGAGAGTACCTACAATCACAATAAGAAAGGAGAGAAGTGAGGTAAATGATCAATAAGTCGGAAAATGTGAAAAATAAAAAAGCGTCACCTCCTTGGCAACGGCACCAAAATGTTGTAGTGGAAAATCTATGTAAAAAGGTTGAGTTTTGAAAACCCGTCGTAGTGCGATTTGCGAGAAAATCTGTCAACAAATAAATTTGCTGAAATTCAAAAGAAATTCCAGGTTGAACACAGGGAGGCAGATGTTTAATTAAAAATCATGTTTGTTTTGTTGTCATGAAGCAGATTAGCTGGTCGAATTAAATCTAAACTAGCTATCTACTTAAAGAATAATTAATAGAAGAGATAGAGAGAATAATACAAATAAATACAAAATAGTGATAAAATAAATATGGATTTCATAACCACAGAGTAATGTTCATTACAACTAATCACTACACTAGAAAGCTGGAAATATTACAACTAGAAAGTGGTAAATCTATTCTAGAAAGTAGAAAAGAGAAGGGAGATGAGAAATTATCTTCCTCAATAGCTGCCTGGAGGATGAGGCGCATTGACGGATTGCCCAGAAGAACATGGTGAGATGCTGGACGAAGGAGAACGATGACGGATGATGGAGAATGGGGTAGGGTGACGTCGTAGTGGGATCCGCTTCTTGAGCGGCAGTGAGAAGACAACCGTAGGATACTTCATGAAGGAGGTGAGAAGATGGAAAATTATTTTTGTAACTCTAGTGGAGCATCACAGGTTTGGGACCAGCTCATAGAGCCTTTGAGGGGGTGAGAGAAGAGAGGAAGGGATGTAGGATATGTGGGGTTCGTAGGGCTCTTTATATGTGAGGTTTGAAGGGGCAAAACGGTCATTTCAACTTAAAACATTAAATAAGGGGGCCTTTAGTGATGGATTTAAGCATCACTAAAGCCCTGAACGTGGGCATAGTGTGCATGCACGCCCCAGCCTCCTCGCCTTCAACCTTCTTAATGCATATCACATTCTCTTCATTGCGATCGGACGGCATAAAATGCGTGCCTCTCCTCTTCACTTACCACGCCCCCGTGCGTGTGATGGCGAGTGTAGTGCTGCATTAAATCATACATTCATGCTCATCGCATTTGGGAGCACCACGTCGCATGTTCTCCGCCGCCCGATCTCCATCCAATGACTGAATTGCGCCTAGACGATCCTTCGCATAACTGATTTGCGACGTGCGGGGTGGAACCCGCGCCCTCGCCTCGCCTGTGAAGCGCTCAGCTGCTGCACTGTGGTTGCCACCTTATCACGTTTTCATCTCCTTTGTGCACTTTCTCAACCATTGGATCTCAATCCAACGGTTGAGATCTTCCCTTGAGCTCTCTTCTTACATATGGGCAGGCACGGCTAGGAAGGATATCAGTCGTTGGATTGAGATCCAACGGCTGAGATGCATTGGCCATCGCATTAAGAGGTGGTGCGATAGGCTTGGACTGGTGTTGGGCGGTTACGATGCTACCACGTGGCATCATCCTAGTCATCCATCTTCTCTGACTTGTAAATGGTGCTATGGATGTCGAATTAGATCGATTTTCACATCGTTAGGCTATGATCGTCGATCCGAACCCATCCGTGCCTTTTGATTTTTCATCTGATGTATGGATTTACACCAGCTTGGCCCCTTGACCTCTGATCTTTATCAGACTATATATGAAGCTATTTAAGTTCGATCATGGCGATCTTTGAGTCGTTGAACATCGATCGTCGCCCTGATCAAATCCGTACAGTTGGATCTTTAAGCTAAGGCCTCGATATGATATTGCCCTATTACCTGACTACAAAAAGAGAAAATTAACCTAAACTTTATATAATCTAAAACAAATTGCAAGATGATGCATGGTATGCAATATTTATAGTGTCTAATGCAACTATACGTCTAAGACTATGCAAAAATAGATAGTTTATGTGATACAAATATGTTTACATCACCAACCTTAACCACCTAACTCCACATCTAACCAACCCTAAACCACCCTTAGTTGGTGCCAAAATCTCCTACCCACACCCCTTCATGTTGGCGCCATCACCACCTTCAATCACCACCACCCAATCAACACCACAACCTATCCTAGCCCTTCATATATTGGTGCCACCTAACCCTCCCCCTTAACCATCCTAAAGTGGCACCAAAACCACTTAACCCCACCATAACCACCACTCCATACATCCCTCCTTTTGGTGCCACTTTATATCTACCCTCCATTCACCAACCACCACCCTACAACACCATCCTAACCCTACACATACCCTACAGGCCACCTAACCCTACCACCATCAACCCTTAACCCTAGTCCCCACCTAGGGTTGGCGCCAAATACCAAGCATCCCCCCATTTTGGTGCCACCCATTAACAACCCTAGGATCTCCTAACCACCCACTACAACCCATTCTAGCCCTCCATCCATTAACTACTCCTAACCCCCTTCCAGTCCTATAAAAAGACCAACACCCACCACCATTAATTAACCTTTGGCTACCATTAATACACCACACTTCCACCTTCCATAGACAGCCAAGAGAAGAAGGAGAAGAAAAAGATTAAGAGGACACTCTGTCCCCTTGGTGCCTTGCCCTCTTCCCTTCTCTCTTGTTCCCCCGCTAGCTAGAGGAGAAGCCAGGTAAGGAAGACCTTGGAGGAGGTATTGAGGGTTGTGCATGCCCACCCTTAGAGGAGCTTTTAAGGTAGAAATCATCCACCTTTGGAGGAGCTAAGGTATGCCCCATCTAGGGCTTGTCAGGAGGACACACCTTGGAGGAGCAATTCAAGGAGAAGGAGAAGGAGGAATCCTTTTCAACTACTGGAGCAGCTACAGCTGGAGCAATGACCCTCCCCTCTTCATCATCATCTTCAGGAGGATATTGAGTTTTTATTTTGTTTTTCTTTAATTTTTAGTAGAAGCATTCCTCTACTTGTAAAACAATGTCTTCCTTTAGTAAAAGTTGCTTTCTTTAAATATTTGTTGCAATTCCTATTGCGTTGTGTTGTTTTTTCCTTAGTGCACACATACGCTCTCTCTAATTACTCTAGGTCTTCACGTATCTAGAGTGAGCTTAGAGAGAGAAATTGCTTGTCACTTAGGTTTTAGTTCTAGTAACTAAGGTGTAGACACTCTCTCGCTTACAAATTTTCCATTACCTGTTATTTCAAAAATAAAAAAAAATTAATATTCAAAAATCAAAAAGAAAGTTGATTTCCCATTTTTCGAGCAAGAGATTAAGATTTTGCAAACTTACCTCCTTGGATGATCCTAGATACTTCCACTATCTAGGTTATAAATTTTAAAAGCAATTTCGATTTGACGTGTTATGACGATTTAAAACCCTAATTTCAAATCACGCCAATTTTTTGCGTCACTTTTTGGCGTCATTGCCAGGGAGGCACGGCTTTTCTTCAATTATTTCTCTTGCTTATTAAGTGGATCTCATCTCGTTCTCTTTTTCTCTTGTGTGTGTAGGTGTTGCTAGAACAAAGTGGGATTTTGGAACTTGAATTACTTTTTCTTCCTGTAAAAGATTCAGGTTGGTAATCTCAAACTTGACACACTTGTGTTAAAAAAACTATGAAAAAATATTAAAATTAGCTTTCATTAAACACCACTTCATTTCAAGTGTTGGTGTTCTAATTTTCGGGTTTAGACTTCTCTTTAGACTTCAAAAATCAATTCTTGACACCAAAGGCCTCCTAAAATCTTGCAATGTCACCTAGTAATTTCAAATCAAGTGAGGAACATTTGTTCCAAATTTATCAATTCCTGACACCACAGGCCTCCTAAAATCTTGCAATGTCACCTAGTGATTTCAAATCAAGTGAGGAACATCTGTTCCAAATTTCAAAGCTATTGGATTTGTATACAATTGTTAACAATTCGTTGACTACAGAGGAGTCATCTCCTCTAATCTCCCTATTTTGCTACTATCCGAGAATTTTAGGAATTTTTATACTCATCCCAATTTTATGAAATTTAACTTTTTGGAATCATTGTGAAATTCTACATATCACATAAAATTACAAAAATTTTGGTGGCTGGTGGTGATATTGAATATCCAAAATACCCACAGGTAATATTTCTAGACTTTGACACCAGCATAAAGAAAAATATTTTAAAAATACCAAACAAATTCTTAAAATCACAAAAAAATATTTTTTGGAATCCTTGTTTGATTTTCCATACAGTAGTGGTGTTGTTTGCCTTGTGTGGACCACTACTTAAAAAGAAAAGCCTAAAAGAGATTCATTGGTAGTAAATTTCTATTTAAGGACTAATTCAATTAGGGTTTTCTTTCCATTTCGAGAGACCCACTTTTAAAAAAAAATCTATTCTCACCAATACAACCTTATCTCTTTTTGATTTTGGATATCAAACTCGTTTGAAAACTTAAAAATACAACCCTAAAATACACTAATTTAAAGCAAATCCTAAAAACAGAAATACATTCAAATATTGTGTGTCAACTTGATTACTATTGGAATCAATTTTTCAATATTGCACACACTAAAAAATTAAAATAACAGGGCATTACCCCAATTAATGCCCTCCACATTCCTGTGCACATTTAGACACCCAAGCCTAACTTAAAAAAGTAGTCATTTGACAACTTAAGGACTTCATTCAATTAGGCTTGATATCAAATATTTAAAGATCACTAAGCATTCCTACTTCCTTTAGATAACGCGATGACAGACTTAGAGGGAAGTCAAATTACGGGTAAGGGTTTACACAAGTCCCTGGTAAATTTTTCCATGAAATGCTTGGGCCCAAGCCACCTCTTTAGTCTAGCTAAGTTATCTTTCTAGAATTGGGTTCACTTGCTAATTTCTTATCTATTGGATTCCCAAGTCTTATGTTTTAAGGAGTCAACCTTAAGACAAGACTAGGCTTATTTGTTTGAATTGCACACTTTCTCTCATCTCTCTCTCTTCTCCTCCCCTCCATTTTTTCCATCAAAAGTGCATGCACGGGTGAAGATCCCAGAACCCACATCTCGAGGGACTATCTGATTTTTCCCCCCACACTAGAAAATCATTGTTTTCTTCTTCCTCTGCTGTTAATATGGAAAACCCAAGAAAATGAAAAAAAAATTCTACTTCATCATCTAACCCGTTAGTTGACCCACAAGCTGACTTCCCCATCCCTAACCTCCCTCATTTGGAGCAACTAGAAAACCCTACAGGGCCAGGTGACCCTCAAATCCAAACTCAAAATGCAAACCCCTTTGCCCATTTGGTTGATCATTTGGTTCGACTTCAGCAAAACCAAGAAAATTTGGCTAAAACTGTGACAAACCTAGCCAACTAAGGGCAAAACCCGTTACCCCGTCAATAGCCTATCGTTCCTCTTAAGGATTTTTTTGATCATTCCAATTATGAGGAAAGACCTGAGGTGGTGATACCACAAAGGGATTTTGAGATCAAACCAGCTATTCTAAACCTAATCAAACATTTTCATGGTCTTCCGAGAGAGGACCCTTTCTGTCATCTCGAGGAATTAACTATCCTCGCTCAAACCAGTCATTCCCGCAATGTGCAGGAAGACGTGTGGCTCATGAGATTTTTCCCTCTCTTTAAAAGATAGTTGGGCGCCCTATCACTGGTTTAGAATAGTTGGGCGCCCTATCATAGCCTGGCCTTAATTAAAAAGTGCTTTTCTTAAAAAAAAAAATGGATTGGTCGTATTAATGCATTAAGAAGATCCATAATGACCTTTTAACAAAAAATGGTGAACTCCTCCATGAGTCTTGAAAAAGATTCCAAGAACTTCTTAGAAGTTGCCCCCACCATGAAATTCCACAATGGCAGCTAGTACAGATCTTCTATCAAAGATTAGAAGATCAATTAAAGAGATTCGTGAATGCCACATGTGGGGGAAATTTCCTCAATAAACACGCTGAAGGTGCCTACCTCCTTTTTGAAGAAATGAGTGAAAACTCATTTAATATGACTTCAATGGACACTTTTAGTAGAACTCAAAACCCAAGACTCAATGAGATTGACTTCAAATCCACCTCTGTTCCAGTCACTCAAGATGATCTATACATGATAGCTCAATGATTGAACCATGAGAAAAAAATGGAAGAAAAGCTCACTCACAAACAAGCCCCACACCTTAACTCTCCACACCCTAACTCTCCACAGCTTCTCAGAAGAGAAAATCTGCATAACTTTGATGCTACACCTGCTGGTCAGCAGTTTTCTACTGATTTTACACAAGATATGACTGGGAATTTTGATTACATGAATTAAAATATTCTTTATCCCACCACTAAAAATATCTATGCTCTCCAGGAGCAATTTAAAAATCCCTCCAACACCTACAATCAAAACTGGAGGACCAACCCGAATCCCTCCTGGAAAGCTCTGAACCCGATTCCATTTCCCAAACAAAATCAATTTGGGAATTATGGGCAACCTGCATATCAAGCTGGGCCATCCCAGGAAGATATTAACAACCAGGTCATGAAGACTCTGCAGGGTAAGTAGAATCAAATGACGGAAGTAACCCACATGATAACCAACTTGCAACATCAAGTTAAGGTTACTCTTGCTACCGGGAATCTACCTTCCCAACCCATGCCTAACCCTAACAATCAATGGAATCAGTTTCAAGGTGGATATCCCAGTCAGCCCATTCACCCAACACCTCAGCATCCCTCGGGTTTCATTCATAGTCAGGATTCCCATCCTCCTCCTAGAAACAACCACACTACGAATGCAGTTACTTTGAGGAACGGGAAAACCACTAAAGATCCCTTGCCTGCTAAATAAACCTGCTTCAATGAAAAATAGATTAACTCTTCTCCCTCTTCCTCTAACCCTGTCCAGGAACCTGAAAATACAAAAAAGGAAAACCCAATACCCTTTCCCTAAGCCCTTCACTCTTCACACACAAAAAAAAAGAAATTCGAGCCCACTGATAAGAAATTAATGGATCTCTTTAGGCAAGTAGAAATTAATATCCCTCTCCTAGATGCAATAAAATATATCCCTGCTTATGCCAAATTTTTGAAAGATTTGTGTACTCCCAAAAGGCAGCCTAGAAACCTAGGAAAGGTGATCCTTCTGGAGAACGTTAGCTCAGTTGTGCAGAGCAAATTGCCTCTTAAGAGAAAAGATCTAGGCACACCCCTGATTCAAGTGGTCATTAATGATACCTCCTTTGATCGCGCCTTACTGGATCTTGATGCCTCAATTAATCTTATCCCCACGGTAGTTTTTGAGGAATTTAAGATTAGAGAATTAAAGCCTATTGAGGTTACTCTTCAATTAGCAGACTGATCTACAATCAAACTAAGGGGAATTTTTGAGGATGTCATTGTCCGGGTCAAAATTTGTTTATTTGCTATAGACTTTTTAGTCCTGGATATAGAGGTACTGGAAGTTTTAAAATATGCCCCTATAATTCTTGGAAGACCATTCTTAGCCACCGCATATGCTAATATTAATTGTGATTCTAGAAAGATGAAGATCAAGTGTGGCGGTGAATCTGTTACCTTAGATGTTTTCCAAGCTTCTAGGCGATTCTAAGAACCTAATTTCCTTGATGACTTAGATTTAGAAATTGAAAATATAATGGAGGAAATAATGCATATTTCACATATGGGTTCCTGTTTTGCTATTAACACGATTCCTGAACAATCCACTTCATCCCACCCTCCCACCCTAGCCACACATTCTTCTGCAACACTCCAGCTAACCCCTTCCCTCTTACTTCACCTCTAACTTCTAAAACAGAGATTCTTTCGGAGCCACACCCTCAACTTGAGTTAAAACCCTTGCCCAACTCCCTTAAATATGTTTTCCTGGGCTCAAATCAGACCATGCCCCTGATTATCAACTATGGACTTATTAGGGCACAAGAAGAAAAACTTTTCTAGGTCTTAAGCAAAAATAGAAAAGCTATTGGCTGGATCGTTTTTGACCTTAAGGGTATTCATCCATCCTATTGTACTCATCGCATTTATCTAGAGGACAATTCTCACCTTTCCGGCCAACCACAAAGGCGCCTGAACCCTATTATGCAGGAGGTGGTAAGAAAGGAGATTATAAAGTGGCTTGACGTTGACATCATTGACCCCAGTTCTGACTGCTCCTGAGTTAGTCCCACTCAAGTAGTTCCTAAAAAGACTGGACTAACAGTTGTCACCAATGAACATGGGAAAAACATAGCCATTCGGATCGCTTCTTCTTGGCATGTGTGCATCGATTACATAAAATTGAACACCGCCACCAAGAAGGACCATTTTCCGGTCCCCTTTATTGATCAAATCCTAGAGCGGTTAGCCGGACGTGAATACTATTGTTTTCTTGATGGTTATTCTGGCTATAATCAAATAGCGGTTGATGTAAACACATTTATACTACTTAAAATGTCTATTTATGCATGTTCTTAAGCATAGGATTGCATTTCATGATATAAATATTGCATTACATGCATCATCTTGCATTTAGAATACTTTGAATAAAATGGAGGTTAATTGTCTCCTTTTATGTGCTTGGACAGGGCAAATATTTTATCAGGGCCTCGGATCAAAGATCCAACCGTATGGATGTGATCAGGGCGACGATTGGAGTTCAACGACTCCAAGATCGCCCTAATCAGGCATCCGTAGCATCAGATAGTGACCCGGGAACCCTAGAAGATCAAGGGCTAGGATGGTGTAAATCCGCACTTCAGATGATAAGTCCGACTGTACGGATGAATTCGGATCGACGATTGCAGTCCAACGGCACAAAAATCGAGTCAATCCGACATCCGTGGCACCATCTACAACTTCCAGAAGATGGACGGCCAAGATAGCGCCACGTGGCGCCATCTCAGCTGCCCAAATGGCCGCTTGCATCTTGTGAAAGCCATGCGCCCAATCGCTCTCCGCCGTTGGATCTTAATCCAACGGTTGTGGGCACTCGCATTTAAAAACGCCCGCTCGACCATCCGCGCCCCAAAGCGCAGCGGTCGAGCGCGCTATCGCGAGCGCGGGGCGCGGGTTCGAGCCGTGGCGAGGAGCGGCGGGCGCGAGCAATTGGAGCGTCGGATGGAGATCGGACGGCCGTGCACGCCCGATAGCACTGACGCACGATTGGACCCCCTCTTTTATTATTTTGAAGTTGTAATGTCCATTTTGCCCCCACTCCTTCCAACTATAAAAGGAGACCCCCTCCATACGAAATTCTCATCCCTTCTTTCTCCTCTCTACCCCTCCAAAGCTCAAGAGAAGCTTGTCCCACACCCGAGATGCTTCTCGCGAGATAAAGTCCAATTTTCGTTCCCCTTCGAAAGTGGATCCCGCGACGACGACGGCGTGCTGCTCCGTTCTCGTTCTTCTGCTTCGTCCTCCTTCGTCCTGCTTCGTTCTCCTTCGTCCAGGCGTCGTCCCGTCCGGCTCGTCCTCCAGGCAACCGTCGGGGAGGATTTCTCTCTCCCTATTCTTTTTACTGCTTTCTAGTATAGAGTTACTGCTTTCTAGATTAATCTGCTCGTCCTCCAAGCAATCGTCGAGGACATTTCTCCCTCCATTCTTTTAATGCTTTCTAGAGTAAATTTATCACTTTCTAGAGTAATTGTTTTATGCTTTCTAGTTGTAATGAACAATCTCTTCAATGAAAATTCCTTGTTTATTCTACATCTCATTTTGATTTCTCTGTGTAATATTCTCTTTCTCTTTTACTCTCTCTTCTATTTATTGTAAATAATTAGATAGTTTTAAAATTGAATTATTCTATGACAAATAAAAAGAAACGCGTAGTTTTTAAATCAAACGTCCGCCTCCCTGTGTTCGACCTGAAATTTTAATTTCCGTATAAATTTTATTTGTTGAACACGAATTCTTCGCTTTCGAATTACAACGACAGGTTTTCCAAAACCAAACACGTAAGCGTAGCGATTCGAAAAAAAAAATCGTTCAACATTTTGGCGCCGTTGCCGTAGAGGCAACGATCTTTGATTTCTCTTCGCGTTTTGTAACTCACAAATCATTTACTTCACTTTTCTCCTTTCTTATTGTAATTGCAGGTACTCTTTTGAGATTAGCAAAAGCGGTAGATTGGAGTAAAGTGCTGTGGAAGGTTTTGTAAATTGTCCCCCATTCTTTCCCCCTCCATAGATTTCATTCGCCACATTGAATCCAAATTCCAATTAACCTAGGTGTTTGCATAAATCGTAGGAATAGTTTGGTTATTTGGATTCTCACTCACATTCATTTCACCTCCATTTATATAAAAAATAAATAAAAAGATAATTTTGTGGGGCAATTTTCAACAAACACACAACGTACACCCACATTTAAAGGCACTTAACCGAATTGATTTGTTTCTACTCAACCGGGTTCTGATCTGTTGGACCGGTACACACAAAGCAACACATAAAAGAGTAGAAATCATTCTAGGTTAACCATATTTGTGTGCCTAATTAAGTGGTGCATCAGGCCAATTGTTTGAGTTGTTTGGGCCGCACCATTTCAAATAAAATTAACTCATCAAGTAGCTGCCAATTAGGTTCAACTTTTAGGGATTTACCAGGCACTCCACATTCTTTTTAAACTTTAAAGGAAAACATCTTCACCTGTGCTTGCAAAACCTTGTGTGCCAAGGAAACCTGTTTGAAAACACCTAAAGTTGAATCCTAAAAGCTACTAAGCAAGATTTGAACCTTAAAATTCACCACATCAAAAATAATCTTGCTTGAAAACCACTGGTTGTGCACATACACACAAATCAATCAATCATTAAGGGCACAACCCATTTAAAGGGTCCATCACATTCCAAAGCACATTCAAACCTAGCCCTAAATAAAACAGAGCAGACGTTGGCCTTAAGGATTGGACTCACTCTTCAGAACCCAGAACGAGATTATTCTCGATTAGTCTGTTTCTACTGTTCAATCTGATGTCTAGCTAGGGGAGTAGAGTCAAACGATCGCGGCTGGGGGGTATACTAGGAACCGGAGGCGCAAGCCGAAGGAAGAACCTTCTCCCCAGTCCCTCCTTCTAACTGGTTGGATTGAATAGACAGAAGTAGATTAAATCGTTCCTTTATCTCAAGACAGGTTTTGAGAGTCTGTAGGTCTGTAAGCTAACCCATTTAAGGACAGGTTTGACTGTTTGTATTGCAGGGCGCCTTTCTTCCTCCCGAGTCTCATGAATCCTTCCACATATTTCACACATTCCCGCTCTTTCCCTCCTGTTGTGAATTATCCTCAACATGACGATTATCCCAACTCATATTGTAATCAACCATCAGTTAGTTGGGATAATTCAGATTGGGGATACAATTCTGGACCCCCGTGTTTAGGGTCTAACCCTGAACACTTTGATTCTGATTTCTATCCTTTTCAGAGCTACATCAATTATAGATCGTCTTCCTTTCATGCACAACCTAATACGATCTACAATCAAGAAGGATACACTGATCCTTACCCATCCTCTGATTTCACTGCCTTTAGGTCATCACCATCTTTTCAACAATCTGAAATGACCTATTATCAGGAAGGGTATAACGAATCTCAATTCGTTAATTGCTCTGCATTGATGTCAAACCCGCCCAACCCTGAATCAACTCATTTGGTTCAGGTTAATCAGGTTCAAGATAAGGTGCTGGCTAACTTGAGGAATATCATTCAATCTTTAGAAGTTCAGCCAATACCTTGCATTGAGAGATTGGAGCCCCTGATTGAAATGATTGATGATTTAAACAAGTCTTTGTTGGATTGGCTCCAGGATGTTAAGGATAAGAACCCGGGTAAGTTTCTACTTGGGAAATTAGCGAAATTGAGGATGAGATTCGTGGTTGCTTTGATTCAATATTGGAATAATTTCCAGGATGAACCCTCTTCAGGAAAGCCAATGATAGAACCCGCTCAGGCACCTGTTGGGGGGGACACGTGTTACGAGGCTGACCAGATTGAATTAAAACAACCAATGAAGGATGATATGATTTCTTCACCTGAGATCCCCAAGCCGGGTTACGAGGAAACGTATGTCTCCTTGGAACAGAAAGTGACAAATGATTTTGGGACATACATTGATACGGATCCTGATGGTGAAGATTCAAGTTGCGAAGTCTCACGCGAGTTTTCTGAACACGATTTCTGTGAGACGATTGGGCCTGAGGAATCTGATAGATCATTTGATAGCCCAATAACTGAGGACACTGATCTTATTAGGGCACACATTACGGATCCAGAATCGCATTTTCTGAAGGAACCAATTCAATGCTTTGATTATCAGTTACACCCTGTTAAGGTTATTGATGATTCTAATTCTGAGACAATTAGACCCAAGTCAATTTTGATTCTGCCACATCATTTAGACTTGGAGATTTCAGACGGGGTGATGAATATACAAGAGGTCCTGGAATTTGATATGCTAAATGAGGAGCATAGGAGCTGGGAAGTTCTGATTTGGGAAGTCAATTTTGGAGGAAATAGAAGATTGAGTCGAAGGGTTCCTTTTAAGCTGAATCCATCAAATTAGAACCCTTATGACATTTGTTTCGAGGATGTCAAACCCAAGCACGCATTCAACGATTATCCTTTTGAGCTTCAATTCTCTGTAACCCGACTTCTTGGTCTTGGGTTGCATCCTCATAAATCGCAAGCCCGACCCCGCTTGCATTCTGATTTTAGGTTTTGGGTAATTTTTATCCAGAACCTAAGATATTCTCGATTATGGGGTGTGGGTCTACACCACAATCTGGTCCACATCTGTGGACCTCTATTGACAGGTCGGAGGATTATTCTATTTATTCTAATTCTGACCTGCACTTGTGAATTCTTCATTTCTTTTCTTTGTATAGTGTGCCTAGCTGAAGCCACTAAACTCTGCACATACTGTTTTTCTTAGTTTTCATCTCGGAACGGACCTGACATTCACGCAATTCAGGTGCTTTCTTTGCTTTTCCACTCTGTTTTATATCTTTTTAATACAATGAGGACATTGCATTAGATAGGCATGGGGGGGTGGATATTTATCTCTGAATTCATTCGTCAGCTCCGTAGATTTGTTTTATTTTGATTAAAAAAAATAGGAAAGATTAATTGGACATTAGGATTTTTCAATCCTAAGAAATTTTACATTAGGATCTGAACATAAAGTCCCTTCAGGTCTTTGAACTTAATTAGCCTCTGTATCCACTAAAATGTGGATTTGTTTTTCGAGTTCTCGCCAACTTGAATTTTATTTTAATTGGAGTAAATAAAGTTTGGGTGATAAGTACACGACTTATCAATCCACCCTCTGATTTGAGGGAATTTTGAGTCTTAAGCATCTACACACTTTCTTTGCACTGACTCGTTGTTCAGCGATTTTAACGGAAATTGGGTAGCTAATGAACCTTCTAGGGTGATATGGCTGGCAAGTTATCGTGGGTAACAGCCCATAGGTAGGTTGTCCAGAGCCTAATCACTGGACCTTTCTCTTTTTCCTGCCCTTAGGTAAATCTTAGACCAGGGAAGCCACCTATTTAAAAAAAAAAAAATCAAAAAGAAAAGGAGAAAAGAACAAAAAGAAATAAGCCACACTTTCCCGCACAAGTATGGCTGGCAAGTTGTCGGTGGTAACAGCTCATCGACCGGTTGTTCAGAACCCAGCTCAGTAAAAGCACTAAAAAATTTTTCAAAACACTTAGGAAGAAGCGGAGAAGTAGAATAAACCGGGGAGATACACACTGGATTCACCCTTTTGTTGACCCCGTAAAAAAATAAAAGTAGGGAGAAAGCTACCGGTTGTAAAGATACACCTTTTGGCAGAAGTTTTTTTGAGGTCACCTAGAAGCGTTGAAATCCGAAGTCCGTTTTAATTGCCGGTCAACGAGTCTATCACAATCACAATAAGATGCTTAAAGCTTAGGGTTCTCATCAAATTTTAGGTGAGTTGAATGGCCGTAGAAAGCCACTCTTAAACCCAAAAATTTGAAAATAAAAAAAAAATTAGAAAAGAGAAAAAGAGAGAAATTTTTCTTTTAATAAGGCGAGTGCTTGAAGCAGTCTGCATTTTGGCTGATACCCGGGCACTGTTGTGTCTTTAACGGTTCAGTTCCTAAGTAGACAATTTCTTAATGATTGAAAAATAACTCAAGTCCAAATAATCTAACCTAATTCTTTTATAAATAGCATATAGTTTTTGCTAGGGACTAGCAAAAGATAGGCATGGGGGTATGATGTAAACACATTTACACTACTTAAGATGTCTATTTATGCATATTCTTAAGCATAGGATTGCATTTCATGATATAAATATTGCATTACATGCATCATCTTGCATTTAGAATACTTTGAATAAAATGGAGGTTAATTATCTCCTTTTATGTGCTTGGACAGGGAAAATATTTTATCAGGGCCTCGGATCATAGATCCAACCATATGGATGTGATTAGGGGGACAATTGGAGTTCAACGACTCTAAGATCGCCCTAATCAGGCATCCGTAGCATCAGATAGTGACCCGGGAACCCTAGAAGATCAAGGGCTAGGATGGTGTAAATCCGCACTTCAGATGATAAATCTGACTGCACAGATGAATTCGGATCGACGATCGCAGCCCAACAACACAAAAATCGAGTCAATCCAACATCCGTGGCACCATCTACAACTTCCAGAAGATGGATGGCCAAGATAGCACCACATGGCGCCATCTCAGCCGCCCAAACGGCCTCTTGCATCTTGTGAAAGCCACGCGCCCAATCGCTCTCCGCCGTTGGATCTTAATCCAACGGCTGTGGGCGCTCGCATTAAAAAATGCCCGCTCGACCATCCGTGCCCCATAGCACAGCGGTCGAGCGCGGGGCGCGGGTTCGAGCCGTGGCGAGGAGCAGCGGGCGCGAGCAATTGGAAAGTCGGATGGAGATCGGACCGCCGCGCGCGCCCGATAGCGTCGACGCGCAATTGGACACGCAATCGGACGCACAATCAGACGCGCGGGGGGCACGCAGCGCGCGGGCGCGGACGCATCTTAAGCCGTCCGATCTCGCGATCGGACGGCTGAAAAGCGCTAGACGTGCGCGGGCGTTGAGGAGCGGCCAGCCGATGAGGCGTGCGTTGGCACGGAGGCGACAGCCACATCAGGGCTTTAGTGACGGATTTATCCGTCACTAAAGACCCCTCTTTTATTATTTTGAAGTTGTAATGTCCATTTTGCCCTCACTCCTTGCAACTATGAAAGGTGACCCCCTCCATACGAAATTCTCATCCCTTCTTTCTCCTCTCTACCCCTCCAAAGCTCAAGAGAAGCTCGTCCCACACCCGAGATGCTTCTCGCGAGATAAAGTTCAATTTTCGTTCCCCTTTCGGAAGTGGATCCCACGACGACGATGGCGTGCTGCTCCGTTCCTGTTCTTCTGCTTCGTCGTCCTTCGTCCTGCTTCGTTCTCCTTCGTCCAGGCGTCGTCCCGTCCGGCTCGTCCTCCAAGCAACCGTTGAGGAGGATTTCTCTCTCCTATTCTTTTTACTGCTTTCTTGTATAGAGTTACTGCTTTCTAGATTAATCTGCTCGTCCTCCAAGCAATCGTCAATGGCGACATTTCTCCCTCCATTCTTATAATGCTTTCTAGAGTAAATTTGTTGCTTTCTAGAGTAATTGTTTTATGCTTTCTAGTTGTAATGAACAATCTCTTCAATGAAAATTCCTTGTTTATTCTACATCTCATTTTGATTTCTCTGTGTAATATTCTCTTTCTCTCTTACCCTCTCTCTCTTCTATTTATTGTAAATAATTAGATAGTTTTAAAATTGAATTATTCTGTGACAAATAAAAAGAAACGCGTAGTTTTTAAATCAAACGTCCGCTTCCCTGTGTTCGACCCGGAATTTTAATTTCGGTATAAATTTTATTTGTTGAACACGAATTCTTCGCTTTCGAACTACAACGACAGGTTTTCCAAAACCAAACACGTAAGCGTAGCGATTCGAAAAAAAAACCCGTTCAACAGCGGTCCATCCTGAGGACCAAGACAAAACTACATTTACCTGCCCCTTCGGAACTTTTGCTTTCCTAAGAATGCCCTTCGGTCTTTGCAACGCACCTACAACTTTTCAATGGTGTATGCTTGCAATTTTTTCAAACTTGGTAGGTGAATGTTTGGATGTCTTCATGGATGACTTCTCTATTTTTGGAGATTCTTTTGTCTTTGTCTCTGGAATCTTGAAACAACCCTCCAAAAATGCATAGAAGTTAATCTCATCCTCAGCTGGGAGAAAAGTAATTTCATGGTCCAGGAAGGTATTGTCCTGGGTCATGTTATTTCTAAAAAAGGAATTGCGATAGATTCAGCAAAAATTGATGCTATCTCTAGGCTCCCACCGCCCACTACTGTAAAACAGATCCACTCCTTTTTAGGGCATGTGGGTTTCTACCACCGTTTCATAAAAAAATTTTCCCAAATCTCCAAGCCCTTAAGTCAATTACTTACCAAAGACTAGCCATTTGATTTCAACGCCCAATGCCTGGAGAGTTTTCTAAAGTTGAAGGATGTTAAAGTGGCACCAATTTTACAGTGACCTAACTGGAATTGTCCCTTTGAACTCATGACAGATGCCTCTGGTTTTGCTTTGGGGGCCGTTCTAAGGCAAAGAATTGACAAGAAGCCTGTTGTGATCTATTATGTTAGCAAAACCCTTGATGATGCACAATGGAATTACACGGTTGCTGAAAAAGAACTTGCAATTGTCTTTGCCCTTGAAAAAATTAGATCTTATCTGTTGGGGTCACATGTCACCATATATATATACCGACCACTCAGCACTTAAATATTTGCTGAACAAAAAAGATGCGAAACCTTGCCTTATTTGTTGGATCCTGCTGCTTTAGGAATTTGACCTAGAAATTAAGGATAAGGTGGGATCGCAAAATGTAATGGCCGATCATCTCTCTCGTCTCATGACAAATGACATGTTGACCCCCTATAAATTCCCTGATGAAACTATCTTAGTTGTTAATACCCTCCCTTGGCTTGCACCTATTTCAAACTACCTTGCAACAGAACGAAGCCCATCTGATTGGCCAAAAACCAAAAGGGATAAGTTCTTTGCTGATATTAAATACTATTTCTGGGAGGAGCCTGACCTTTTCCACATTTGTGCCGATTAGGTCATTAGATGATGTGTCCCTGATTTAGAAATCCATGATATTTTGACACATTGTCACTCAATAGCCTGTGGTGGACATTTTTCGAGCAAGAAAACTGTAGCTAAGATCCTCAATTCAGGATTCTTTTGGCCCAGCTTGCACAAAGATGCTTATTCTTTTGTTCGGTCCTATGTGTGTTGCCAAAGCATCGGTAACATGACTCAGAAGGATATGATGCCCCTTAATCCAATTTTAGAGGTTGAAATTTTTGATGCATGTGGCATTGACTTCATGGGACTGTTCATCAACTTTGGTGGGTATTTGTATATACTAGTCATAGTCGACTACGTATCTAAATGGATTGAAGCAATACCCACTCGCACCAATGATCACCGTGTGGTTGTCGAATTCATTAAGAAATTTTTTTTTTCAAGATTCAGCATTCCAAAGGCCATTATTCGTGACGGAGGATCACACTTCACTCACTCACAATTTCGTCACCTTCTTTCTAAATTTGGGGCTAATCATAAAATTTCTACTCCCTATCACTCCCAAACAAATGGCTAAGCAGAAGTTTCTAATCGGGAAATAAAAATTATTTTACAAAAGATGGTTAGACCCAATCGTAAAGGTTGGTCCACCAAATTGGACAATGCTTTATGAGCCTACCATACCACTTTTAAAACCCCGCTTGGCATGTCTCCCTTCCATCTAATTTTTGGGAAGGCATGCCATCTCCTGGTAGAACTTAAACATAGGGCTCTGTAGGTAATAAAGTAATTAAATATGGATTTGTCTAACGTCGGTATTCATAGGAAATTACAATTGATTGAACTGGAAGAATTATGTAATTTTTCTTATGAAAAAGCATGGATTTATAAAGATCGAACAAAGAAATTTCATGATAAATACATTGTTCGAAAATATTTCGACATAAATTAACATGTTTGGCTTTTTAATGCACGATTACATATTTTTTTATGGAAAATTAAAATCCAAATGGACCGACCCATTTATTATCCTTAAAACATATCCTTACGGTGTTGTTGATCTTTGTGATCCAAAAACTAATACTAGCTTTCAAGTCAACGACTAGTGTTTAAAACCCTATCCTGATCATACCTCAAATCTTCCTTTAGAATCATTCGATTTAATCGACCTAACCAATGATGATCATTGATGCACTTCATGTCCGGTTGAATAGGTGTAAAAGATAGCACTGGATGGGAGAAAACCTATCATTTTTTCGCTTTTTCGCACTTTTTCCTTTTCTTCAGAGGTTTTTACCATCCCAATTTTGACCGCCTTCATCGAGGTAATCCTTTTCCCTTCCATTTGCCTGCGGACATGCCACATCTTAAGCATTGGGGGGGTGTTTTTAAATTTTGATGATCAAATCAGAATTTTGAAAACTTAAAAACGTGCAATTTTCTTATTTTATTTTCTGCTTGCATCTTGATGTAAATATGTTTGCACTACATAAGATGTCTATTTATGCATGTTCTTAAGCATATAATTGCATTACATACTTAAATATTACATAGCATACATCATCTTGCATTTAAATTTGTTTGAATAAAATGGAGGTTAATTGTCTCCTTTTATGTTCAGGGACATGGAAAACTTTTATCGAGGCCTCGGATTGAAGATCCAACCATACAGATCTGATCAGGGCGACGATTGGAGTTCAACGACTCCGAGATCATCCTAATCGGATATTCGTAAGACCAGATAGAGATCGAGGAACCTTAGAAGATCAAGGATCGAGATGGTGTGAATTCGCACTTCAAACAACAAATCCGACTGTACGGATGAATTCAGATCGACGATCGTAGTCTAACGGCGCGAAAATCGATCCAATCCAACATCTGTGGCACCATCTACAACATTCAGAAGATGGACGGCCAAGATGGCATCACGTGGTGCCATCCCAGCTGCCCAACCGGCCTTCAAGACCGCTGCTGTTCTCTTTCTCCTCAAGTGCTCGCCCGGCTTTTAAACATCCACGTGCCTTAGAGGACGGCGTAGCACAGCGGAGACACCGTTGCGGGTGATGTAGAGGTCGCGGGGTCGAGCCCCCAAGAGCCTCAAATCAGGCGCGGGCGGGGAGCAGGCTCAATTGAGCGATCAGATGGTGAGCAGACGGTTCAGATGCGGGAGACGTGGGATGATCGCAGCGCATGGATCACGCCCGCGCGATCAAACGTTCATTTCAACGCTCGATCTGACGCGGGCGCCCATTGAGGCGCGGCGCATTGAGGTCGTCTGATCTTGCGATCAGAAGGCTGAGAGCTCACGAACGTGACGTGTGTTGAGCGTGCGGCAGGCGAAGAGGCGTGCAGCGCGCGCGCGCACGAAGGCCACGTTTAGGCCTTTAGTGACGGATTTATCTATCACTAAAAGTCCCATATTAATGATTTTCAAATTAAAATGTCTAAAATGCCCCCACTCCTGGCAACTATAAAAGGAAACCCACTCCATACGAATTTCTCATCCCTTCCTTCACTTCTCTCCCTCTCCAAAGCTCAAGAGAAGCTTGTCCCACACCCGGGATGCTCCTCTAGAGATAAAGTCAAATTTTCGCCCTCATTTCGGAAGTGGATCTTGTGACGACGATGACGTGCTGCCTTGTTCTCGTTCCTCCAGCCTCGACCTCCTCTCTCTGTCCTTCTTCCAAGCGGTGTCTCATCCGGCTCATCCTCCAAGCGATCGACGAGGAGGATAACTTTTCTCTCCCATTCTTCTTTACAGCTTTCTAATGTAGAATTTTCCTGCTTTCTAGTGTCGTTGATTTCCCATTTTCTAGTGTAATTCTTCTTTGAATTTATTATGTAAACATTTGAAAATATTGAGTGCATGTTCTCTGTCTCCCTCTCTCTCTCTTATTCTGATTGTTTATAGTGCTTCATTGTAATTACTCCACTTTTTCAACAAAAACACAAAAAAAATATAATTGCGAATCTAGATCAACGTAGCCTCCCTGAGTTCGACCTGAAATTTTCATTCTGGTATAAATTTTATTTGTTGAACATGAGTTCTTGGCTTTCATACTGCAATGACAGGTTTTTCAAAATCAAATACGTTAGCGTAGTAACTCGCAGCATTCAACATTTTGATGCCGTTGCCGGGGAGGCAACGATTTCCGATCTTTTGGCATTTCACTCATTTTATTGCTTTCTAACTTGCTTTCTCTTGTGTCCATTGTTTTGCATAGACCTCCATTAGGGAATCGTCAAGCGGTAGACGGAGTAGAGTGTAGTTAAAGACAACTGTAAGTACTCCCCATTTTTTCCCCTCCATAGATTTCATTTGTCACATTTAATCTAAATTCCAATTAATTTAGGTGTTTGCATAAAACCTAGGATTGGTTTGGTTGTTTGGATTCACTCACACTCATTCCACCTTCATTTATAAAAAAAATAAAAAGATAATCTTGTGGGGTAATTTTCAACAGACACAACGTACACCCACATTCAAGGCACTTAACCTAATTGATTTATTTTTACTCAACCGGGTTCTGATATGTGAAACCGGTACACACAAAGTAATACATAAAAGAGTAGAAATCATTCTTAGTTAACCATATCTGTGTGCCTAACCTAGTGGTGCAATTGTGGCCAGTTGTTTGAGTTGTTTAGGCCGCACCACTCTACTTAAAATCAACTCATCAAGTAGCTCCTCTTTAGGGTTTTCAATCTAGGTCTACTCCAGGCACTCCACTTTATTTCTTGTTTTAAAGGAAAGCAATCTTCACCCGTGCTTGAAAACCTGAATTGCCTCAAACTTGATTGAAATCAACCTAATTTTAAACCATAAAAGCTACTTAAGCAATATTTGAACATTAAAATCTACGCATCACAAATAATCTTGCTTGAAAACCCTGGCTGTGCACACACTTACACAATACTCAATCAATCATTAAGGGCATAACCCATTTTAAGGGCCCATCACATTCCATAAGGACCACAATCCTAGGCCTTAATAAAATTGAGTAGACGTTGGCCTTAAGGTCTGATTCGCTCTTCAGGGCCTAGTCTGAGATTGTCTTTGATTAACCTACTTGTACTGATTAATCTGATGTCTTGCTAGGGGAGTAGCGTCAAATGATCGCGGCTGGGGGGTACACTAGGAACCGGAGGCGAAAGCCGAAGGAAGAACCTTCTCCTCAGTCCCTCCTTCTAACTGGTTGGATTGATCAAAAGCAAAAGAGTAAATCATTTACAAACTTAAGGTGGGTTTTGGGAATCTGTAGATCCTTAGGCTACCCACTTAAGGATAGTCTTGTTTTGTTGTGCTACAGGGTCCCTATCCCCAGTCTTTCCGACCTTCTCCTAGTTTATGCTGGGAAGACGGTCATTGAATCCCCGATTGGAAGGACCACTAGAGTATTCTAGGAGATGCAAATTGGATTTTGGTCAAATTGATCCCATGGCCGACCAACAACCTCCTTTACCTGGTGATCCACAGAAGGAATTTCATAGGCAGCTGGAACAAATGCAGAGAATGCAGGATTGATTCCAGAGAATGCAGGGTGCTCAACCCTTGAAGGATTTTTATAATCCTTCAAATTACGTGGAACGTCCCAGCATCCAGATTTCAGCTAGTAACGTAGAAATCAAGCCCCAGGTGTTAAACCTGATCAAACATTATCATGAGCTTGGCTCCAAAGATCCGTTTCAGCACTTGGAGGACTTGACCACTTTGGTCTAGACCACCAAGGCACGAAACGTAAACGAGGAGCAAATGATCGTAAGACTCTTCCCCCATTCTCTTAGGGATAAGGCCACGCATTGGTACAAGACAATAGGAAGACCAATTGCAACTTGGAATAAGTTGAAATCGACCTTTCTGAAGAAATTCTTCCCAGTCAGACGTAACAATGCATTGAGATGGGCAATCACTACCTTTACCTAGCGGCCGGGGGAGCAGTTTCATGTGGCCTGGGAGCGATTCCAGGACCTATTGTGGAGGTGTCCACATCACGAGGTGCCGAAATGACAACTCGTGCAGATCTTCTATCATGGGTTGACTGAGCAACTCAGAAATCATGTGGATGCTTCTTGCGGAAGCAATTTCCTCAATAAAGATGCAGACAGTGCACACGATTTTTTTGAGGAAATGAGCGAGAATTCAATCAATCATGCCTTCATGGATACATTTAACCGGTCCCAGCAGCCCAGATCAAATGTCAATGAAGTCCATGACTCTCATTCATTTGATAAGGAATTGATTTGTAACAAACTTGACAATGTGGACTTGGTTGCTAAGAGAATGGAAGAGTGGATGGTTGGAAATTCGATGAACTCTCGATCCACTCAATCCCAAAATTCGAGATTCCATTCTTCACGAGCTCCTTCTGGACAAGAGTTCGTGAATCAACTCGATGCGGCTCAAGCTGTGAGTCAGCATCTTTCGGAACCCCACGGGTTCCAAACTAGGGCCTTTGATCCCAGTTTTTCTGATTCTTCCCTTTCTTTCTCTCCATCTTCACCCTATGAGGATGTCTATGCTGTACAAGAGAATGTTAGATCCAACCCCTACTCTAATGCTTATAATTTGGGTTGGAGAAACCACCCTAACTTCTCTTGGAAAAATCCGGGGCAATAGACCCAATCCCGACCCGGCAACTATGCTCTTCAACGACCAATGGGTTAGGGTCATATATATACTCAGTTGCTCGCAAATCAGGTCAATCAACCAACTTGGAATGCTCGTCAACCCGTAGGGCAGGCTGATTTGAACTGACAAATGGTAGAGATGCAAGGATCCATGCTCTAGCTCATGCAGCAAATGAAAACCGCACTGAAGAACTTGTAGACCGAGCTCATTGCTAACTCTCGTCAACCTGGATCTCTACCATCCCAACCTGCGAAATATTCTGAATCCGGGCATCCAAGCTCGTGGATGCAGAAATCAGAGGAATCCACACGCACATGCTCAGGTGGTTGAGCAGGGTTCCTCCTCTTCTTCTGCAAAACAACAATTCCTGGCTAATTAAGCCCCTCCAATCTTTCCTAACCCTCCCCAAGACCCAAACTCTTATGTATCTGCAAATTCTGTCACCGTGAGGAGTGGTAAGCAGACTCAGGATCCATAACAACATTGTTCTGATCTATTGAATCCTGAAGAACCTGAGGAGAGAAAGGAGAATTCTGGAGAAAAAATCAAGGCTCAGGAACCTGATTCCAAAGATCTGACTCATGTTCCTTTTCCTGAAACCTTGATCAAATCTAAGAAGAAGTCTGTTGATAGCAATGAGGAGCTTCTGAATCTATTTAAGAATGTTGAGATCAATATCCTACTCGATGCTATCAAGCATATACCGGCTTACGCGAGTTTTTAAAGGATTTATGTACACAAAAACGTAAGTCGAGAGAATCTGTTCTGAGGAAGGTGGTACTCTCCGAGTAGGCTAGTTTTGTTATCCTGCACTACCTCTCGCAGAAAAAGTGAGAACCAGGTGCTCCGTTGATTTCTTGTGTCATCGGAGCTTACATGTTTGATAGAGCACTTCTAGGTTTGGGTGCATCCATCAACCTAATTCCGACTTCTCTTTACGAGAAGTTTGGATTAGGTGAACTTCGGCCAACTTCAGTAACGCTACAGTTAGTGGACCGCTCGGTCACAAATCCGCGAGGTGTTATTGAAGATGTTATAGTTAAGGTCAAGGATTTCTATTTTCCTGTCGATTTCCTTGTCCTTGACATGGATGTACCTGAAAATCTGAGGAACACGCCCTTTATTTTGGGGCGTCCATTCCTGGCTACTGCTAAGGCCAACATTAACTGTGAAAGCAGTAGCTTTGAAATCGCCTTTAGGGATCAACGAACGAAATTGGATATTTTTAAGGTGATCAACAAATTTGAGGATTGTGGATTTATTGAGGAACTTGAGGAGGATAATGAAAACATCGAAACTTGTTTGATGGTTTCTTCAATTGAAAGTTCCTCCTTTGATGACGAATTCGACCTGCAACCCTCTATGGCAGACCTACCATCTTCTGAAGAGGTTATTGATTTTGTTTACTCACAACTTTTTCCTCTTGTTGAGTCTTCAGCATCTTCCTTACCATCAATCATCAACACGCCCTAGTTTGAAGTGAAACCATTACCTGAGAATTTGAAATATAAATTTTTAGGACCATAGAAGACGCTCCCTGTAATTATTAGTGCTAAATTAACAAAGGAGCAAGAGATTAAATTGATCAGGATCCTGAAGGAACACAAGGAGGCAATTGGTTGGACCATTCAAGACCTCAGGGGGATCGAGCCATCTTACTGCAATCATAGAATATTCTTGGAGATGGATCCCGCCCTTCTCGCCAGATGCAGAGGACATTAAAATCCAAATATGCGAGAAGTGGTAAAAAAGGAAATCATTAAGTGGCTCGATGTAGGAATTATTTATCCTATCTCTGATAGTCCCTGGGTAAGTCCCGTGTAGATTGTTTCGAAGAAAGCCGGGATTACCACTGTGACTAACGAGAGAGGAGAATTTATGACAACTCGTTCAACTTCCTCTTGGAGGGTTTGTATTGATTATAGGAAGCTGAACATAGCCACTAAAAAGGATCATTTTCCCCTGCCTTTCATCGATCAAATCTTGGAAAGACTAGCCGGGTAGAAGTACTTCTATTTTCTTAATGGCTACTCGGGATACAACCAAGTTCTTATCTATCCTGAGGATCAAGAAAAAACTACTTTCACCTATCCCTACGGAACCTTTTCTTTCCGTAGGATGCCTTTCGGTTTATGCAATGCACCTACGACTTTTCAAAGGTGTATGTTAGCCATATTCTCTAATATGGTGGGAGAGTTTGTGGAAGTCTTCATGGACGATTTCTCTATTTTTGGAGAATCGTTTGACTCTTATTTGGCTAATCTGGAAATGATTCTTAAGCGATGTATCAAAACACAATTGGTCCTTAGCTAGGAAAAGAGTCATTTCATGACCTAAGAAGGCATCTTGGGTCATGTAATCTCTGAACGGGAAATCGAAGTGGATAAAGCTAAGGTTGATGCTATCGCTAAACTTCCTTCTCCCACATCTGTTAAACAAATCCGATCATTTCTGGGTCATGTGGGATTCTATCGAAGATTAATCAAGGATTTCTCGAAGGTTGCTCGTCCCTTGAGCAATCTTCTCGCCAAGGAAACGCCGTTTGTTTTTGATGAATCATGCCAAAAGGCATTTGATTTCCTGAAAATGACAGTCACTTGTGCTCCAGTGTTGCAACTACCAATTTGGACAGCCCCTTTTGAGATCATGACCGATGCTTCTGATTACGCGGTCGGGACAGCCCTCTGTCATTTTCTATGCTAGTAAAACTCTAGATGAAGCCCAGAGGAATTAGACTGTTATTGAAAAGGAATTACTAGCTGTAGTGTTCTCTTTGGAAAAATTCAGGGCTTATCTCTTAGGGTCTCATGTTATCATCTATACAGACCACTCGGCCTTGAGACATCTCTTGGCCAAAAAGGATGCCAAACCTCGTCTTATTCGTTGGATTCTTCTACTTCAAGAATTTGACTTGAAATCAAGGATATAATCGAGGTACAAGATGTGGCGGATCATTTGTTGAGACTCCTAGGTGATTCTTCTCATCCGAACCTCTCGTTTGCTGACACTTTTCGGGACGAAGCTATCCTTACAGTTTCAGGTGTCCAAACCCTGTGGTTTGCTGACATTGTTAACTATTTGGCCATTGGTCAAATCCCTCAAGATTGGTCCAAGCAACAACGGGATAGACTCAAATCTGAGGCTAAATACTACTTCTGGGAGGACCCTGAACTGTACTGCATCGGCTCTGATCAAATTACTCGTCGATGTGTACTGGAGAATGAATTCAACAGCATACTCAAGTTCTGCCATGCATCTGTGTGTGGTGGACATTTCTCTGGGAAAAGGACAGCTGCAAAAATATTACAATCTGGCTTCTATTGGCCATCTTTATTTAAGGATACCCAGGATTTCTCAAGGTCATGTTCTCGTTGTCAGGCACTCAGGAGCATAACTAAGAGAGATATGATGCCCCTAAACCGAATTCTTCCTGTTGAAATTTTTGATGTTTGGGGCATCGGTTTCATGGGACCCTTTCTCCCTTCATTTGGACATCAGTACATTCTTGTTGCTGTTGATTATGTGTTCAAATGGATTGAGGCGATTCCCACCCGAACCAATGACCACAAGGTGGTCAACGATTTTGTCAAGAAAAATATCTTCAGCAGGTTAGGGATTCCAAGGGCCATCATCAGTGATGGTGGTGTTGGTGCTAGAGCACCACGATCATTTGTTTTGATGATAACAAAACACGTGTTATTTAACATTTGCAATTTGAGTCCTAGATTTCAGGTCAATTGCAAATAAGGACGTGTTTAGATGGAGTTCGAGCTCGCATCCAGGACGGATTGGAAGAGCTTGATGGAAAACAGAGGAGGTTCGCGTGGAGCGAAAGATTGAAGATGGAAGGAAAAGAAGAATAGGATAGATTCTTTCTTTTGTACTTGTTGTATTTTTCATTTCTTTTGTTACTCTTTATTTCCTTAGATATTTCATGTTAAAGAGCCTCAAAGAACCCTAACAGTAGTCCTAGGAACACCGGCACAACCCTAGGATACTTAGGTTTTCTGTAGAATACTTAGAAAACCAATATAGGGTTCAAACAGCACTTCCAGACGTCTAATTCCCAAATCAGACGTCTGATAAAGAATTTTAAGACGTCTGACTGTTGTTTCAGACGTCTGATAACTGTTAGGATGGACATAGTTAGTTCTGTCTGATGAAATCAGACGTCCAGACATTATACCAGACGTCTTAGGAGACGTCTGATGACTTTGCCAGACGTCCAGTTAGTGGACCGTTGGCTGGCTTAGAAGACACTCAAGAATATGACCGTTAGAGCCTTATCAGACGTCCATAGGACTTTACAGACGTCTGATAAATGACCGTTTTGCCTCGGCTGACCCAAAATCTCTTCTCAGAGATTTTCTAGCCGTTGCAACGTTTGGAAATCAATTCCCACAGTAAAAGTAGGTTTCCAGACGTCCAGACATAGTGCCAGACGTCCTGTATGTCGTCTGATGGACTTGCGCAAAAACCCTGTTTAGATCTGATTCAAGTCAGGGAGAAACCCGCATAGAATCAGACGTCTGACCTTGGAATCAGACGTTTTAAAGTGGCCTTACAGACGTCTGATTCCAGAGTTAGACGTCTGATAACCCTGTCAAATGTAATCATTGTCCTGATTTCGGCCTGATTCTCTTGGGCTTTGCACCCAACGGCTATGGAAGCTTTTCCAAGCCTTCCAAAACCTTCTTAAGGCCTCTATAAATAGAGGGGAACCCTTGCAACACAAATAGACTAAAAAAAAAATACCTAGAGAGACATATACACACTAAGATACACACCTTGCAATACACTTTCAAACCTTTTGTGTCCAAAGAAAAGACTCTCTTGCTCTCCAAGCTCAAGCTCCATTTTCTTGAGAGAATTCAACCATTGCGCACCCGCTCTCCCGCCGTTGTCCACGAGAGCGAAGTTGCGCCGTCGCGTGGCACACGCACCGCGTCATCGTCGACGCACTCCTTGCAAAGGGGAGTTTCCTATTTCCTATAGAAGCTAGGTTTAATTTTGTTGGCTCTATAGGACTGTTGTTTTATTTTATCTTTGTATTTTGGTTGGGTATTCGCTTTGCGAATTCCCGTCTCCTTCGTGGGACAAAATCCTTCTCGTGGAGAGAAGGGGTTGAGGAACGCTACCCTCGTACTTGTAGCGTGGTTGTACTGAGGTTGAATCACCCTCGTTTAAAGTGATTCGTTTAGTGGATTTTGATCAACTTGGTTGATTGGAAAATCCTAACTCGAGAGGGTTAGGTGGTGGTTTTCACCCGGTTTGGGTTTCCACCTAAAAATACCTGTGTACATTGTGCGATTGATTTTTGTGAGATTGCTTTATATTTTTATTTCTGCATATTTTTACGTCACCCCTCCTAGTAGGGAACCTTCAATTGGTATCAGAGCAGGTCTTGCTGTTTCGGCGTAACAACCAAGCAAGAAGATCGATGGAGGGAAGCAGTTCCGCGTGTAGGATTTCGGAGGGACAGTCCACAACCCGTCCGCCCTACTTTGACGGGAACAACTACAGCTACTGGAAGCTGAGGATGAGGATGTGGCTTCAAGCCACGGACTTCGCTCTATGGGGACGTTGCGAAGCCTCATACGAGATCCCGGAGCGACCGGATGCAGGCTACTCGCAGCTGCAGATTCAAGATCTCTCACTCAACGCAAAGGCAATGAATGCCTTGTATTGCGCGTTGAGTCCGAAAGAATTCGAACGAATCCAAGAGTGCACCACCGCTCACGAGATATGGAGGTTGGAAGGCACTCATGAGGAGACGAGTTCGGAAGAAGATCTCGGAGAGAAGGAAACCACGTGCCTTGGTTTCATGGCAATCGGAGAAAGCGACATCGACAGCGAAAGCGACTCCGACAATGAGGTAAACCTGGATTTACAAGAAGCTTTTAATGAACTTTTTGAGATTAGTAAATCACTTAGGGTAGAAAATAAAAGCATTAAAAAGAACCTTAGTTTTCTTAGAAATGAAAATGATAGGTTAGAAAAACAACTCAAGGATATAGAGACTAGTCCTAAGGATAATAACCTGTTATTAGAAAATCAAGACCTCATCAATGAAAATAATAAATTGATTGAGGAAAATAATAGTCTAAAGTTAGAAATTTCTGATTTAAAGACTAAGATGGATATTATAGAAAAAGAAATCGCATGTCTTAGGGAAAATTCTAACAAATTAATCAACAAAGTTGATAATTTTTATAGCCCTAAGGTTGAGAAAGGATCTCCATCAAGGAGACCTTCTAACAAATCCGGATCCAAGCTCACTTGGATACCGAAGAAAAAATTAGAATCTTGTTTTGTAGGGTTCAGGGATGACTACAACATAAAGGACTGGACCTACAAGCTCAAGGCTGGTCAACTCAAGTTGGGAGAACCAATGAGTAGACCAAGGAGGAGAACAAGAAGACCGACAAGACGGCGAACAAACGACGGACCCGCCGCACGTCGACCACCAGATTGGAGACCAGCGCCAATGCCCGGGCCTCCAAGCTACGAATGGGAGCCCCATCCGATGTGGCATCCACCACCACCATTCGGGCCATTTTATTGGCCATGGTAGGTGAGGTAAAACCCTTTACCCTATCTTTTTATCATAAGCATTTAGATAGGGGGAGTAAAAAAAAAGGATGAGCTAATTGTCAATTTTTAAGGGGGAGATATAAGGTAGTTAAATTTCCTTTTGAAAGGGGGAGAAAAATAATAGCTATCGCATTATTACAAAAAGGGGGAGGACATTACCTTTGTTAAAATAAATTCATAGGAGAGCATGTTTTAAGGGAGAGTTATAGGAAATGTAAAACCAATCAAACCTTTTTGATAATGTCAAAAAGGGGGAGGATTTTTATGCATTATTATTTACGATTTTGTCATCATCAAAAAGGGGGAGATTGTTGGTGCTAGAGCACCACGATCATTTGTTTTGATGATAACAAAACACGTGTTATTTAACATTTGCAATTTGAGTCCTAGATTTCAGGTCAATTGCAAATAAGGACGTGTTTAGATGGAGTTCGAGCTCGCATCCAGGACGGATTGGAAGAGCTTGACGGAAAACAGAGGAGGTTCGCGTGGAGCGAAAGATTGAAGATGGAAGGAAAAGAAGAATAGGATAGATTCTTTCTTTTGTACTTGTTGTATTTTTCATTTCTTTTGTTGCTCTTTATTTACTTAGATATTTCATGTTAAAGAGCCTCAAAGAACCCTAACAGTAGTCCTAGGAACACCGGCACAACCCTAGGATACTTAGGTTTTCTGTAGAATACTTAGAAAACCAATATAGGGTTCAAACAGCACTTCCAGACGTCTAATTCCCAAATCAGACGTCTGATAAAGAATTTTAAGACGTCTGACTGTTGTTTCAGACGTCTGATAACTGTTAGGATGGACATAGTTAGTTCTGTCTGATGAAATCAGACGTCCAGACATTATACCAGACGTCTTAGGAGACGTCTGATGACTTTGCCAGACGTCCAGTTAGTGGACCGTTGGCTGGCTTAGAAGACACTCAAGAATATGACCGTTAGAGCCTTATCAGACGTCCATAGGACTTTACAGACGTCTGATAAATGACCGTTTTGCCTCGGCTAACCCAAAATCTCTTCTCAGAGATTTTCTAGCCGTTGCAACGTTTGGAAATCAATTCCCACAGTAAAAGTAGGTTTCCAAACGTCCAGACATAGTGCCAGACGTCCTGTATGTCGTCTGATGGACTTGCGCAAAAACCCTGTTTAGATCTGATTCAAGTCAGGGAGAAACCCGCATAGAATCAGACGTCTGACCTTGGAATCAGACGTCTTAAAGTGGCCTTACAGATGTCTGATTCCAGAGTTAGACGTCTGATAACCTTGTCAAATGTAATCATTGTCCTGATTTCGGCCTGATTCTCTTGGGCTTTGCACCCAACGGCTATGGAAGCTTTTCCAAGCCTTCCAAAACCTTCCTAAGGCCTCTATAAATAGAGGGGAACCCTTGCAACACAAATAGACTAAAAAAAAAAACACCTAGAGAGACATATACACACTAAGACACACACCTTGCAATACACTTTCAAACATTTTGTGTCCAAAGAAAAGACTCTCTTGCTCTCCAAGCTCAAGCTCCATTTTCTTGAGAGCATTCAACCGTTGCACACCTGCTCTCCCGCCGTTGTCCACGAGAGCGAAGTTGCGCCGTCGCGTGGCACACGCACCGCGTCATCGTCGACGCACTCCTTGCAAAGGGGAGTTTCCTATTTCCTATAGAAGCTAGGTTTAATTTTGTTGGCTCTATAGGACTGTTGTTTTATTTTATCTTTGTATTTTGGTTTGGTATTCGCTTTGCGAATTCCCGTCTCCTTCGTGGGACAAAATCCTTCTCGTGGAGAGAAGGGGTTGAGGAACGCTACCCTCGTACTTGTAGCGTGGTTGTACTGAGGTTGAATCACCCTCGTTTAAAGTGATTCGTTTAGTGGATTTTGATCAACTTGGTTGATCGGAAAATCCTAACTCGAGAGGGTTAGGTGGTGGTTTTCACCTGGTTTGGGTTTCCACCTAAAAATACCTGTGTACATTGTGCGATTGATTTTTGTGAGATTGCTTTTTATTTTTATTTCCGTATATTTTTACATCACCCCTCCTAGTAGGGAACCTTCAGGTGGCACTCATTTTATTAATGCCCAGATCCAGAATTTATTGGCCAAATACGGGGTTAATCACCAAATTTCCACACCTTACCATCCCCAGACGAATGGACAAGTCGAGATCTTCAATCAGGAGATCAAGAACATTCTGCAGAAAACGGTTAGGCCTGATTGCAAGGACTGGACTCAAAGGCTTGAGGATGCTCTTTGGGCCTACTGTACGGTATAAAACGCCCATCGGCATGTCTCCGTTTCGTTGGTGTATGGAAAGGTGTGTCATCTACCCGTAGAGTTTGAACACAGGGCATTCTGGGCGATCAAACAATGCAATTGAGATCTGAATTCAGCTGGGAAGACCAGGAAACTCCAATTATCTGAGTTGGAAGAGCTTAGAAATGATGCTTACGAGAATGTCAAGATCTACAAAGCTCAAGCCAAAGCTCTACATGATCAATTGATTTCCTGTAAGAGCTTTGAGCCGAATCAGAAGGTTTGGTTATTTGATTCTAGACTTAAGCTCTTTCCTGATAAACTTAGATCTAAATGGAATGACCCATTCATAATTGACCAAATTTTTCCAAATGAAGTCGTTCAGATTTCTGACCCAAAGATGGGTAACACATTTAAAGTCAACAGTCAACATCTGAAGCCTGTTATTGACTGTACTCTTCTAGAACCCGTCTCAGACACGGTTGCTCTAGCCAATCTGTGACTTCTTTGGCTGGACTTTGCCTAGCTGACAGCATTAAACTCAGTAGTTGTACATATGACACAAAGTTGACACGAGCTTCATATTCAGGTGACATCTTTCATACTCTACCCTTTTTTTCATGTCTCTTTCTCAATGTGGACATTACATCAGCTAGGCATAGGAGGGTGGATTCATCTTTGAATCATTTTGTCAGCTTTGTGAAATTCTTGTAAATTCTATTTCTCTTTTTATATATACAAAAAAAAATTGAATTAGAAAGGAATATTTGGGCATTAGGAATTTTCAATCTTAGGAAATATTATATTAGGATCAGAATACAAAGACCCTTCAGGTCTTTGGACTTAATCGGCCCGTGTATCCACTAAAATATGGATTTGTTGATCGAGTCCTCGCCATCCTGAATTCTATTTTAATTTGATTAAATAAGTTTGGGTGATAAGTACACGATTTATCAACCCGCTCTCTGATTTGAGAGAACTTGAAGTCTAAGCATCTACACACTATTAGCACTGACTCATTGTTTGGTGGTTTTTATGGAAATTAGGTAGCTAATGAACCTTCTAGAGTGATATGGCTGGCAACTTATCGTGGGTAATAGCCCATAGGTAGGTTATCCAAAGCCTAGTCACTGGATCCTTCTCTTTTTGCTGCCTTTAGGTAAATCTTAGACCAGGGAAGCCACCTACTAAAAAAAATAGAAAGTCAAAAAGAAAAGAAAAAGAAAAGGAGAAAATAAAAGAAAACAAAAGAAATAAGCCACACTTTACCGCATGAGTATGGCTGGCAAATTGTCGGTGGTAACAGCTCATCGACCGCTTGTCCAGAACCCAGCTCAATAAATGCACTGAAAATTTCCAAAACACTTAGGAAGAAGCAGAGAAGTAAAATAAATCGAGGAGATATACACTGGATTCACCCTTGTGTTGACAAAAAAAAATAAAAGTAGGGAGAAAGCTATCGGTCGTAAGGATACACCTTTAGGCAGAACTCTCTTTTTAAGGTCACCTAGAGGCGTAGAAACTCGAAGTCTGTTCTAATTGCTGATCAACGAGTCTATCACATTCACAATAAGATGGCCGTAGAAAGCCTTAGGTGAGTTGAATGGCCGTAGAAAGTCACTCTTTAACCCTAAACTCAAAAATCTAAAAAAAATTAAAAAAGAAGAGAAAAATAAATTTTTCTTTGAATAAGGTGAGGGCTTGAGGCAGTCTGCATTCTGGTAGATACTCGGGCGCTGTTGTGTCTTTGAAAGTTCAGATCGTAAGTAAACATTTTCTTAATAATTGAAAATAACTCATGCCCAAATATAGTTTTTGCTAGGGACTAGTAAAAGATAGGCATGGCGGTATGATGTAAACATGTTTACACTACATAAGATATCTATTTATGTATGTTCTTAAGCATAAAATTGCATTACATACTATAAATATTGCATAGCATGCATATCTTGCATTTAGATTAGTTTGAATAAAATGAAGGTTAATTGTCTCCTTTTATGTTCAGGGACATGACAAACTTTTATTGGGACCTAGGATTGCAAATCCAACTATACGGATCTGATTAGGGCGACGATTGGAGTTCAATGACTCCGAAATCGCCCTAATCGGATATTCGTAGCACCAGATAGAGACCGAGGAATCCTATAAGATCACGGGCCGAAATGGTGTGAATCCACACTTCAAACGACAAATCCAATCGCACAGATGGATTCGGATCAACGATCACAGCCTAACGACGTGAAAATCGGTCCAATCCAACACCCGTGGCACCATCTACAACACTCAAAAGATGGACAGCCAAGATGACGCCATGTGGCGCCATCCCAGTTGCCCAATCGGCCTTCATGATCGCTGCTGCTCTCTTTCTCCTCAAGTGCTCGGCTGATCTGAGCCGTTGGATCTTGATCCAACGACTGAGCTCACTTGGCTTTTAAACATCCGCGTGCCTCAAAGGACGGCGTAGCGCAGCGGAGATGTCGCTGCGAGCGATGCAGAGGTCGCGGGGTCGAGCCCCTGAGAGCCTTAAATCAGGCGCGGGCATGGAGCAGGCTCAATTGAGCCGTCGGATGGTAAGCAGACGGTTCAGATGCAGGAGACGTGGTGCGATCTGGGCGCACGGATCACGCACGTGCGATCAAACGTGCGTTTCAATGCTCGATCTAACACGGGCATGCGTTGAGGCGTGGCGTAATGAGGCCGTCCAATCTTGCGATCGGACGGCTGAGAGCTCACAAACGTGAGCGTGCATTGAGCGCATGGCAGGCGAAGAGGCATGCGGTGCGCGCACACGAAGGCCACGTTTAAGCCTTTAGTGACAGATTTATCCGTCACTAAAGGTCCCATATTAATGATTTTCAAATTAAAATGTCCAAAATGCCCCCACCCCTTGCAATTATAAAAGGAGACCCACTCAATACGAATTTCTCATCCCTTCCTTCTCTTCTCTTCCTCTCCAAGCTCAAGAGAATCTTGTCTCACACCCGAGATGCTCCTCGAGATATAAAGTCAAATTTTTGCCCTCATTTCGGAAGCGGATCCCACGACGACGACGACGTGCTGCCCCGTTCTCGTTCCTCCAGCCTCGACCTCCTTCTTCCCGCTCCGTCCTTCTAGGCAGTGTCTCGTCCGGCTCGTCCTCCAAGCGATCGACGAGGAGGATAACTTCTCTCTCCCATTCTTCTTTACAGCTTTCTAGAGTAGAATTTTCCTGCTTTCTGGTGTAGTTGATTTCCCACTTTTTAGTGTAATTCTTCTCTGATTTTATTGTATAAACATTTGAAAATATTGAGTGCATGGTCTCTCTCTTTTATTATGATTGTTTATAGTGCTTCATTGTAATTACTCTGCTTTTTCAACAAAAACACGAAAAAAATATAATTGCGAATCTAGATCGACGTAGCCTCCCTGAGTTCGACCCAGGATTTCCATTCCGATATAAATTTTATTTGTTGAACACGGTTCTTCGCTTTCATACTGCAATGACAGGTTTTTCAAAACCAAATACGTTAGTGTAGTAACTCGCAGCGTTCAACACATCCCAAGAAAATAAAAATGTTGAAAACATTTTGAGGAAATTTTGAAATTGGGACTAAGGTTGAACATTCACTTTTGGTCTAATGGGATTTAATCTTTAACAAACTAGGGATAAGGATACGGATCTGATCATTAGAATTTCAGGGTTTACCTTTAGACTAGATCAAATATCTCTCTCTAAAATTTCACCTGAACTCATGATAGTTTAGGTAACTTGATCCTTTTTTGTAACATGGAGAGTATCTGGCTTAGTTTCTGATTCAAAACTTGCATCTCGTGCAAAATTTCTTGTGTCAAAATTCACACACAAGCCAACACCTAAAGAAATTTAAAATTTAGAAAAAGCCCTTTGTTTGGCCTTAGTAAAAGTTTGAAGTAGATCATTGGTTTGAGTTCCCACCGTTGAGGAGGAAAATGCCTCATTTGAGGATGCGATGTCAACATGTTACCGCCTTAGCGCTACTCTATATCTATATTTCATATATTTAGGTGGAGCATTAAAGTGCATTTTTGCAGCTTAAGTGTCTTGGACGATGCTCTACCTGTAGCGTCAGAGCAAGAGCTTGAGTTTGCTTGGAGCGTCCCTTTATACTGCATTTTATTTTGAGGTTGTGAGCTCCTAGGTAGTGTCATGGATAGTACTATCTCGAAGTACTGGCACTAGAGCCTCCTCAAGGATTGGTAACGGGAATAATGATCCCGATACATCAGTTGTAAGACTAAGCTAAGAATAAGCATGGGGAAGGCAAAAAAAAAGTTTTAAATAAAAAACATGCCCTTATAAATGTTGGCTTATCACAAGCACAAACATACGGTTTTAAAGGTTTTTGCAAGTTGCGAATAGATTCAAGAGCTAAAAAAATCCTAAATACAAAAATTTCGAGTCATTTGAATTAATAAAGAGTTAATTTGTGAATTTTTGGAGGTTATACTGATCCCCATTCATCTAATTTTTTGATCTGAAAATAAATCATGATGTTTATCTTTAACAAATCCTGTACCTCCCGTGTTTGGATCAACCAAGGTCCCGTAATCTTTTTTCTCTTCAAAAGTTTAAAAAATTAGATTTTCCAAAAATTATGTTTAGTAAAAATTTGTTTTGCTAAGAAACTAGCAAAAGCTAAGCATGGGGATGTGATAAATTCCAGTTTATCATTATTATTATGCCATAAATAAACCTAGCTCTTAGGATTTTAACTACACAAATGGATTTTTGGGTTGCATTTAAGCATCACATAGGTTAGGCATACATTACATTATTTTGTTATTTTTAACATGTTTATTTGAGTGTTAAGGTTAAAGTAGAAAAGCAGAACCCTAAACCCCTGACACCCATGAAGGCAAATGGTGAAGAAGAAGCTCTTTTCAGCTGAAACTCAACCAGATCCAACTCCACATAGCTGGATACCAGCTTACCTGGGTTAGGATTAGCTCCATTCAGCTCCATGCAGCTCATCTTGCTGGATGGAAGCTCAGGGCAACTCATTTTAGCTAAACTTAGCTCAAGTCAGCTCAGATCCAGCTCAACTTGGTTGAGTCTAGTTCATCCCAACTCCAGTTAGTTCACTGGGAGCTCCAACTAGCTCAACTAAGTTGACATCAGCTCAAGACCAGCTCTCTCCAGCTTCACTTAGCTCATTGTAGCTCAACTCTTTCTAGCTTAGCTACTACTTGTCAACTAATAGTTAAGCTAGCTCAAGAGTCCCCATCTGAGGAAGCTCCAACTCAACCTAGGCCCAGATAGGTTGAAATCAGCTCATACCAGCTCAACTACCCTAGTTTAGCTACTAGCCTGAAAAATAGCTAGCTAAGCTAGTACTTGAGTCTTCATGAGGATTCCCTCAGCTTCCTCAGCTCCAATATAGCATCAGTCTAGCACCAGAATTTTTTCCCTACTCCTTCCTTAAACCTTAGCTCTACTAATCCTCTACTCTACTAGCTAAGCTCCCAACCTACTCCAACTCCATGGTCATCCACCCTTTCCCCTTAACCCTAACTAAACCCTAACCTAACCCACCTACTTTTGGCGCCAACCCTCATCAACCACCACCCCATCACACCGCCTCACGTTGGTGCCAAAACCACCCACACACACCCCTTCAAAATGGCGCCAACCACCCTTAAATCTCCACCTTACACATCACCACATGAGGCCATCTCTACCCTACACATAAACCCCCTTCCAGAAGCCTTATGTGGCGCCAACCTTAACCACCTAACTCCACATCTAACCAACCCTAAACCACCCTTAGTTGGTGCCAGAAACTCCTACCCACGCCCCTTCATGTGGGCTCCAACACCACCTTCAATCACCACCACCCAATCAACACCACAACCTATCCTAACCCTTTGTATATTGGTGCCACCTAACCCTCTCCCTTAACCATCCTAAAGTGGCATGAAAACCACTAACCCCACCAAAACCACCACTCCATACATCCCTCCTTTTGGTGCCACCTTATATCTACCCCCCATTCACCAACCACCACCCTACAACACCATCCTAACCCTACACATACCTTACACGCCACCTAACCCTACCACCATCAACCCTTAACCCTAGTCCCAACCTAGGATTGGCACCAAACACCAAGCATCCCCCCATCTTGGCACCACCCATTAGCAACCCTAGGATCTCCTAACCTCCCACTAACAACCCTAGGATCTCCTAACCACCCACTACAACCCATCCTAGCCCTCCATCCATTAACTGCCCCTAACCCCCTTCCACTCCTATAAAAAGACTAACACCCACCACCATTAATTCACCTTTGGCTACCATTAATACACCACACTTCCACCTTCCATAGATAGCCAAGAGAAGAAGGAGAAGAAGAAGATCAAGGGGACACTTTGTTCCCTTGGTGCCTTTCCCTCTTCCCTTCTCTCTTGTGCCCACACCAGCCAGAGGAGAAGCCAGGCAAGGAAGACCTTGGAGGAGGTCTTGAGGGTTGTGCACGCCCACCCTTAGAGGAGCTTTTGAGGTGGAAATCATCCACCTTTGGAGGAGTGCTCATGGCGTAGATCGCGTAAAAGACAAACACGTCATAGTATAGTGCGAAATACGTCTTGACAAATAAATGTAACAGAATTGGGAGTCCAAGTCGATCACAGGGAGGCAGAAAAATGCTTTTGATTTTATGCACTTGTTCTAAATTTCATTAATAAATAGTAGTAACAATCAATAACATTCACCTTGCAAGGAGATTGAATCTGATATATATATAATGAAAACATGAAAGTAAACTACTACTAATCTAACAGAACGAGGGCACCATGGGTAGTTCTTGGTGGCCTTTTGGAGAGGTTGAGAAGAGCAGCAACAATCCAACAGGGTGGCCCAACGGATGCTTCAAACAGAGGTGCAGAGATGGATGTAGAGAAGATGGGAAGAAGAAGAAAAGAATTATGAGAAGTGCCTTCAAAGGGGGTCCTTTGACCTCTCTTTATAGCTTTGGTGGGGGGTAAGAAAGGCATTTGGCCCCTTAAATCCATGCAAATGCTTTGGATTAATTAGATTCGATTATCGGGAGATCAACGGCCCTGATTAAGCCTTCCAAATCCTATTTCTATCCCCGATTGGATCTGGTGCTGCCACATGGCACACTGTGCGCCCTCGGATGAAGATCGCTTGGCTACAGCTCGCCTGCGTATGTGCCTTCACTTTCTCTCCTTCGCCGCTCGCCTCTTCTGAGTGCCTCAATGTCAGTCGTCCGATCGTAAGATCAGACGGCTTAAAATGCATGCTCGATCGCGCCTTGAATTCCTAAAGCTCTTGCACCCGCATCATCGCACGCATCTTCATCCAACGCTCCCGCACTCGCCACGTGTTCACTACCGAGCTACTTGATGGAGACTCGACGGGTGAATTACGCTCGTACTCACTGCTTTTCCTAATTTCTCACTCGGTGCGTTTCAATCATGTGCCATCTACTGTCTGTTAGGTGTCGTCTCCACTGCGCTACGCACGTGGATGATCATGCTTTCCAATTCTGTGCATCTGTTCTCAATTGTTGGATGGAAATCCACGGATCGAGATTTGAGCTCTACTTGATGAAGCGGCTGGAGGCGGGCGACATGGACACATTGCGGCTGTTGGATGATGATCCAACGGCCCACGGTTCTTCTTTCCAAATTTGGAGCGCGGTGAGGGGCAGCTGCTATGGCACCACGTGGCACCATCATGGCTGTCCATCTTCTTCTTGTTGTATCTGATGACGTAGGCCTCCGATTAAGTTGACTTTTGCACCGTTGGACTGCGAGCGTCAATTCGGATCCATCTGTGTGGTTGGATTTGTCATCTGAGGTTCGGATCTTCTTAAATTTTCCCCTTGGCTCTTGATCTTCTGCGGATTCCCTAGGGTGCTACAGGAGTTTGATTGATGCAATCTTGGAAGCGTTGCTCTCCCGTTGTAGTTCTGAACAGATCCATGTGGCTGGATTGGTAATCCGCATCCTTGAATAACCTGAAATGAGTGATACCTCTCAAATAGCACTATTTTATCCATAAACACATATATCAACTACGATGTAGAATACGATGCGTATGCATGCGGAATGTTTATGTAAAGCTAAGTTCTAGCTTAATTCAGGAAAATTAAGGCCTGTGATTGCTGTGCAATCATACCCCCATGCCTAAATCTTGTTAGTCCCTAGCAAATGCAAGACTAAATGCATTTTACCAGGAGTTAAACTAAAGATTTATTTCTTTTTGTTTTATCGAACAATTCAGAATCTAGATAACCATGAATATGCAATGTTGTAGCTCCTGCAATGGATCCAAGAGAAGAGTTGATAGCCATTTAAAGCTTATACTTGATCCCTAGTAAAATTCTGGCAGGATAGGCAAACCTCTTCTCTCGAGGTCATAGACGATTCTTTGATTTCAGCCCCGGTGTTTAGCTTGGGTAGGAGATGTCTGAATTAACTGGATTTGTATTTGGCTCACTCTCTTCTGGTGCTACTTAGAGACTCGTATTTCAGAATTTAAATTTTCAAGTTATTGAATAAATCAACTAGGAGAGAGGCTGAAAAAATTGTGCTCACTTTAATCTTTTGTACTCTTCTCTCTTTTTTCTTTTTTTCTTTTTCCTTTTCTTCTTGAGGTCACATCTTTGCAAATGTATTTGGTGGTCTCGCATGGCATGACACTTTAATTAGGTTCTGATAACCCTACGACTAAGTCAAAAGCCCTCAGCCCATATTCAGGCGGTTAGAAATACAAAAAAAGTAGGTTAAGGCTGTATTTGGTGGTTTGTTAGGGTGGTAGGTGTTTTTGCCTCAAAACATTTAACTTGACTCACATCACGTAGCTGTTTCACATAACACCTTTTTTTTTTTGAAATAAACATCTCTTTTATATGAAAATCTATTGGAGCAATGCCACAACACAACGTACTGCTGTATTTATCAGCACAACATAACACGACATACGTACTTTTATACGTGAAGTATTCTTGGGGATTTTTGGGATGACTAAGAGGATCTTGGGTGCTTATTTGGTGCAAATGCCTATTCTCAACACTGGGTAGGGAATGAATAGGACGACATATTTCTGACCTTGACATCAGTACCTTCCTTCAGCCGAGGATTTCGTAGATGATAGTCGTGACCATCCACCTCAATCCTAGTTTTATTAGAACCCGCTCTCTATGTTTTTGCCTTATTTGGTGGCTCCCGTATGAAATTTCTCACAGATTTAGTATGCAAGAACTGAGAGCGAAAACTATGTCCAACTCCAAGTGTCATTATTCAATTATTAAAGATTCCTTATACTAGTCTTAGAGCACCAGTAAACTCTCTATTCTCACCTCACATATGTTTTGGTGGATCTACTAGAAGAAGTTCACCTGACTCCCTGATTGCTGTCCAAGGGTTCAGGAGAAGCGATGCTTCTTCTCGACAAACTAGAAATGTCAATCAGTTTTCATAGAGGATCCATTGCAAAATCTACATGCAAGTATGAAATGATACTGGATTCTAAGTCTAGGAATCTACTAAAGAATAATTCTCTAATAAAACCTCTTGATAAAATAATCTAATCCCCTAATTGTTGGCAGAAAATTTTCAGTTTTTATGAACTACCTCCCCATGCCTAAGTGTTTGCATGTCCTCATGCATGAATAAAAGAAATAAGGCAGGGTGTATGTTGATAGAAATTACCTGAAATTACTTCTGAGTTGTCATTCATCTCATGCCATAACTACAATGCCATACACAATATGCAAAACAATATGCGAAAATGAAATATGCTATATATATATATGTATATATATATATATGATATGTATATATGTATACGTGTTGAGTTTAATGCCTCTAGCTGTGCAACTCATTAGTCACACATCCTCAAGAAGATGTATCGTTTCATCAGTAGGAGGTTCCTAGGAAAAGAATGGTTTGAGGCGTTGGCCATTAACTGTGAAAATATCCCCAGATTTCTAGTCTTTAATTTGGACTGCCTCGTTAGGATATGGGTGGACCACCAAAAATGGCCCAGTCCACTTGAACTTGAGCTTTCCCGCAAAGAATTTGAGTCGAGAGTCAAACAACCAAACCTGCTGGTTAGGTGCGAACTCCTTCCTCCAGATGTGTCGATCATGGAAAGCTTTCATCTTGTCCTTGTATATTTTTGCATTCTCGTAAGCTTCCCACCTAATCTCCTCTAACTCATTGAGTTGGAGCTTCCTTTCATAACCTCTGGCCTCGAGGTTAAAATTACATTTCTGCACTGCCCAAAAGGTACGGTGCTCCAGCTCACAAGAAGGTGATAGGCCTTTCCATACATTATGTGGTATGGTGACATTCTGAGCGGGGCCTTGTACATGGTCCGATATGCCTATAGTGCATCAATCATCCGATCGGACCAATCCTTCCTATCAGGTCTAATCGTCTTTTGAAGGATAAGCTTGATTTGACGGTTTGATACTTCATCCTGCCCATTGGTCTGTGGGTGATACGGGGTAGTAATGTGGTGCTGCACCTCGTATTTCTTCAATAATGACCTGAAATGGGCATGGATGAAGTGTCTTCCTCCATCACTTATCAGGGCACGAGAAACTCCAAATCTCGCAAAAATAAATTCCCGGACAAAGGATATAACAGTCTTATGATCAGCTCATCTAGCCGGGATAGCTTCTACCCACTTTGAGACATAGTCTCCTACGAGGAGTATGTACTCAAAGCCATGTGAGTTTGGGAAGGGGCCCATAAAGCCGATGCCAAACGTCGAACACTTCTACGACCAGAATGGATTGAAGAGGCATCATATCTCTCCAGGTCATAGAACCGACTGTCTGTCATCGCTTACAGCACTTGGCAAACTCGTCTGTATCTCTAAAAATGGTTGGCCAGAAAAATCTCGACTCCAAAATCTTTGCAGTGGTTTTTCGGCTTGAGAAATGACCCCCACAAGCATCGCTGTGGCAGAAGGATAGCACACTAGAGATTTCCGAATCAGGGACGCATTTACAGATGATCTGATCAGTCCCAATGCGAAAGAGCAATGGGTCGTCCCAAAAATAGGATTTAGCCTCTGATATGAATTTGAGCTTTTGATCCTTGGATAATCCTGCAGGTAGCTTGCCTGCAACAAGATAGTTTGCTATATCAGCATACCAAGGAAACTCAACAGAGTTGATAGATAGTGGAGACTCATCTGGAAATCAGTCTGATATCGGCAGGGAGTATGGAATGTAGTCTGGGTCTAACCGAGACAAGTGGTCCACGTTGAGAGCGGAAATCTACACTTTCGGAGTTAGATTTGAAAACCTGTCATAGTTCGACTCGCGAAGAAATCCGTTAACAGATAAAATTTATACCGAAATTTGTAATTAAATTTCGAGTCGAATATAAGGAGGCGGACGTTTGATTAAAAATACGTATTTATTTTATTTGTCATGAAGCAGATTAGCTAGTCCAAAACTAGCTATCTATTTAACAAATAATAAATAGAAGAGAGAAAGAATATTACAAATAAAAGAAAAAGAGAGGTAGAATAAACATGGATTTCATTATCACAAGCTGTTCATTACACTACTCATTACGACTAGAAAGTGGGAAATCTATGCTAGAAAGCAGTAAATCTACTCTAGAAAGAGGTAAAGAGAATGGAGAGAGAAGTATCCTCCTTGATGATTGCTTGGAGAATGAGCTGGACAAGACGCATGGAAGACGGGGAACGGAGCGGGAAGAAGGAGAACGAAGCGGGAGGAAGGAGGACGAAGTAGCACATTGTCGTCATCGTTGGATCTGCTTCCCGAATGCAGAGAGAGGACAACCAGGGGATGTTCCACGAAGGGGGACGAAGGTGGAAAAATTCTAATTTTTACTCTAGAGGAGCATTCTAGGTTTGGGACAAGCTCTTAGAGCTTTGAAAGGGGTGAGAGAAGAGACGAAGGGATGAGCATTTTGTAGGGTAGGGGTCTCCTTTTATAGTCGCAAGGATTGGAGGCAATTTGGTCATTATAACATCAAAACATTAAATAAGGGACCTTTAGCGACGGAATTAAATGTCGCTAAAGGTCCGGTCGTGGGCGATGTGTGCGTCCGCTCCTCTCCCGCGCCTCTTCAGCTATTAGCATCAGATCAAATTCCAACTGTCCGATCGTAAGATCAGATGGCTTAGATCGATCCTCACCCGCGCCGCTTCTCCTGCCCAAGCATAAGCATTCGAAGGTGCGTCTGATCGTGCATCTGGCCGATTGGGCAATCTGGGCCATTCTTAGCTGATCGCACGATCGAGATCAAATGTGTGTGTGCCTCCGATTGTGAGTCAAAACCATGCCTCGCGCTCATGCAAGGCCGCTCGACCACTGCGTTACTGCCAGCTTTAAGTCGCATTTAGGAATTAGGCTCGTGCATCTGTGGCCATTGGATCAAGATCCAACAGCCCAGATCATCCACACCTTATTCCTTATGAAGATGAGAGCCGCGCATCTGAGTAGTTCCTGGCAGTTGGATTAAGATCCAACGGCTAGGATCGCGTGATGAAGAGTCCTTGGAGATGCAGCTGCGGTTCCTTGGGGTCGATCGGGAGGCTGAGATGGCACCACGTGACGCCATATTGGCCGTCCATCTTCTGTGTGTTGTAGACAATGCCACGGATGTCGGATTTGATCAATTTTTATACCGTTAGGCTGCGATCGTTGATCCGAACCCATCTGTACAGTCGAATTTGTTGTCTAAGGTGTGAATTAACACCATCTTCGCCCTTGATTTCTGAGCTTCCTTGGACTATATCTCGTGCTACGAATGTCCGATCTGGGCGATCTTAGTGTCGTTGAACTCTCGTCGTTGCCCTGATCAGATCCGTATGGTTGATCCTTGATCCGAAGCCTTGATTAAAAAGTCGCCCTGTCCTTGGCCATAAAAGGAGACAATTAACCTAAATTTTCTACAGACTAAGCTAAATGCGAGATGATGCATGTTATGCAATATTTATAATATGTGATGCAATTCTATGCCTAAGAACACGCGTAAATGGATAGTTTATGTGATATAAACGTGTTTACACACACCCCCATGCTTATGTTTTGCTAGTCCCTAACAAAACTACATGCTATTTATAAGAGAATTAGGTCAGATTTCTTGGGCAATAGTTATTTTTCAACACTTAGAAATTTTCAACTAAGACCTGAACTACAAAGACACAATAGCTCTTGGGTATCAGCCAAAATGCAGATCGCCTCCAGTCCTCATCTTTATTCAAATAAAGATCTCTTTTTCTGTTTTCTTTTTTGCTAATTTTTTTGGATTTTTTAAAAGTTTAGGGTTTCGGAGGGCTTTCTACTGCCATTCAGCCCACCCAAGATTTGATAAGAACCCTAAGTTCTAAGCATCTATTTGTGAATGTGATAGACTCGATGATCGGCAATTAGAATGAACTTCGGGTTTCTACGCCCCTAGGTGACCTTAAAAAGAATTCTACCTAAATGTGTATTTTTACGATCGGTAGCTTTCTCCCTACTTTTATTTTTATGGGGTCAACACAAGGGCGAACCCAGTGTATATCTCCTCGGCTTATTCTACTTCTTCACTTCCTAAATGTTTTGGAATTTTTCGTGCATTTCTTGAATTAAGTTCTGAACAACCTTCCAATGGGCTGTTATCTACGATAACTTGTCAGCCATACTCGTGCGGTGAAGTGTGGCTTAATTCTTTTGATTTTTTTTCTTTCTTTTCTTCTTTCCTTTTTCTTTTTCTTTTCTTTTTGGACTTTCTTTTTCTTTTTAAGTAGGTGGCTTCCCTGGTCTAATATTACCTAAAGGCAGTAGGAAAAGAGTGGTCCTATGGCTGGGCTCTAGACAACCTACTAATAGGCTGTTACCCATGATAACTTACCAGCCATACCACCTTAGAAGGTTCATTAGCTACACAATTTCCGTTAAAATCATCAAACAACGAGTCAGTGCAAATAGTGTGTAGATGCTTATACTTAAAGTTTCCTCAAATCAGAGGGCGGGTTGATAAGTCGTGTACTTATCACCCAAACTTATTTAATCAAATTGAAATAAAATTCAAGATGGTGAGGACTCGATAATCAAATCCACATTTTAGTGGATACCCGGGCTGATTAAGCCCAAAGACCTGAAGGGTCTTCGTGTTCAAATCATATAGTTTTATTTCCTAAAATTAAAAATTTTCTAAAGCCTAAGTTCTCTTTCCTAATTCCACAATTTTTTTTATAAATAAAAAGAAAATACAAAGAATCTACGAAGCTAACAAAATAATTCAGAGATGAATATCCATCCCCCCATGCCTATCTAATGCAACATCGTCATTGTATTAAAAAGACATGAAGCAGAGTGGAGTAGAGTAGAAAGCACCTAAATTGCGTGAATAATAGGTTCGCTCTGAGATAAAAAGAAACTGTATACGTGCTGAATTTAGTGTCTTCAGCTAGGCACACTATACAAAGAAGAAATAAAGAATTTACAGGTATAGGTCAAAATCAGAATAAAAAGATTCACCTTAAGACCTACCAGCAGATGTCAATAGATGTGGACTAGATTGTGATGTATACCCATACCCCATGGTCGAGTATATCTAAGGTTCTGGATAAAAATACCCAGAACCTGAGATTAGTATGCAAGCGAGGTCGGGCCTGCAATTTATGAGGATGCAACCCAAGACCAAAAAGTCGGGTTACAGAGAAATCAAGTTCAAAAGGATAATCAATGAATGTACGCTTGGGTTGGACATCCTCAGAACAAATGTCGTAAGGGTCCTGGTAGAAGGTTGGTGGTTTTAGACAAATTGGAACCCTTAGACTTGGTCTTCTGCTTCCTCTGGAATTAGCTTCCCAAATCAAAATTTCCCAACTCCTATCTCCCTTCAGAATGTCAAATTTTGGGACCTCCTGCATATTAATCACCTCATCTGAAATTTCCAAGTCTAAAAGATATGACTAAATCAGAATTGACTTGGGTCTAGTGATCTCAGAAACAGAATCGTCAGTAAGCTCAATGGGGTGCGACTGAAAATCAGGGCATTGAATTGAATCCTTAATACAAAGATCTAGATCTGCCATGGAAGCCCCAATAAGATCAGTTTCCTCAGTTATTGGGCCATCATATGATTTATCGGATTCCTCAGGTCTAGTTGTCTCACAGTAATCGTGTTCTGTAAACTCATGTGAGACTTCGCATATTGATTCTTCACCTTCAGAATCAAAGAAATCTAAATCCACATTAATGTGTGTCTCAAAATCATCAATCACTTTCTGATCAATAGAGACATACGTTTCCTTGTACCTCGGCTCAGGGATCTTAGGTGTAGAAATCAGATCATCCTTAATTGGTTGCTTTAAATCAATCTGGTAAATCCCGTTCTCGTAACACATGTCCCCCTCAACAGGTGCCTGAGCGGGTTCTGTCATTGGCTCTCTTGAAAGGGGTTTATCCTGGGAATCATCCCAAGATTGAACTAAAGCAACCACAAATCCCATTCTCAATTTCGATAAATTCCCAAGTAAAAACTCACCTGGGTCCTTATCCTTGACATCCTGGAGCCAATCCAACAAATACTTGTTCAAATCATCAATTATTTCAATCAGGGGCTCCAATTCTTCAATGCAAGGTATTGGCTGAGCTTTTAAAGATTGTATAGTATTCCTTAAGTTAACTAAAACCTTATCTTGGACCTAGTTAACCTGAACCAAATGGTTTGGTTCAGAGTTGGTCGAGTTTGGGATTAGTGCAGAGGAGTTAACGAATTGAGATTCGTGGTGCCCTCCTTGATAATAGGTCATTTCGGGTTGTTCATAAGTTGGTTATGACCTAAAGGTAGTGTATTTAGGAGATGGGTAAGGATTAGTGTATCCTTCTTGATTGTAGACCGTATTAGGTTGTCCATGAAAGGGTGACGATCTATCATCGATGTGGCTCAGAGAAGGATAGAAATCATAATTATGATGTTCAAGGTTAGACCCCAAACACAGAGGTCCAGAACTATATCCCCAATCCGAGTTATCCTAACAGATGGTTGATTACAGTATGAGTCAGGATAATAATCATGTTGGGGATAAGACATAACAAGAGGGTAAGAGCGGGAATGCGTGTAGAATGTGGAAGGATTCATGACAAATGGGAGGAAGAAAGATGCCTTGCAATACAAACAATCAAAGCTGTCCTTAAGTGGGCTAGTTTACAGACCTACAGACTCTCAGAACCCGTCTTGAGATAAAGAAATGATTTGATATACTTCTTTCCGTTCAATCCAACTAGTTAGAGGGAGGGACTGGGGAGAAGGTTCTTCCTTTGGGTTGCACCTCCGGTTCCTAGTGTAGTCCCCAGCCATGATCATTTGATTCTGCTCCCCTAGCTAGACATCAGATTGAACGGTAGAAATAGACTAATCGAAAATAATCTCTTTCTGGGCTCCGAAGAGCGAGTCGAATCCTTAAGGCCAACATTTACTCTGTTTTAATTAGGGTTAAGTTTGAATGTGCTTTGAAATGTGATGGGCCCTTTATCTGGGTTGTGCCCTTAATGATTGATTGATATGTGTGTGTGCACAACCAGTGATTTTCAAACAAGATTATTTTGGATGCGATGAATTTTAGGGTTCAAATCTTGCTTAATAGCTTTTAGGATTCAACTTTAGGTATATTCAATTAAGTTCAGTTGGCACACTAGGTTTTGAGAGCACAGGTGAAGATGCTTACCTTTGAAACTTAAAAGAATGTGGAGTGCCTGGTAAATCCCTAAAAGTTGAACCTAAGTGGCTGCTAGTTGATGAGTTGATTTTAGTTGAAGTGGTGCGACCTAACCAACTCAAACAATTGGCCTATTGTGCCACTTAATTAAGCACACAAATGATTACCTAATCTTATTTCTACTCGATTATGTGTTTAGGTGTGTGTACCGGTTCCAAAGATCGGCTTACCGATTGAGTTTGAAAATTAGAAGAGTTGTGTACCTCTGTTAGATTTTTTTAATTTTTCTTTTAAATACGGAGGGTGAGGCGAGTGTAGGTGTCAAACAAACAATCAAAACTAACCTTAGAGTTTATAAGAACACTTAGGTTGATTTTTGTTTGTGTTATTACGTAGTGGAATGAAAACTAATGGGTGGGAGGTGGAGGTAGACTTAAGACCCTTCAACAGCACTTTGCTTCAATCTACCGCTTTTGCCCGTCTCGGGAGAGTACCTGTAATCACAATAAAAAAGGAGAAAAGTGAGATAAATGATTCGTAAGTCAGAAAACACGAAGAATCAAAGAGCGTCGCCTCCTAGGAAATGGCGTCAAAATTTTGAGAGCGGAAATCTACATGTTCGGAGTTAGATTCGAAAACCTGTCGTAGTTCGATTCGCGAAGAAATCCATCAACAAATAAAATTTATACCGAAATTCGTAATTAAATTTTCAGTCCAACACAGGGAGGCAGACGTTTGATTAAAAATACGTGTTTATTTTGTTTGTCACGAAACAGATTAGCTAGTCAAAAACTAGCTATCTATTTAATAAATAATAAATAGAAGAGAGAGAATATTACAAATAAAAGCAAAAGAGAGGTAGAATAAACATGGATTTCATTATCACAAGCTGTTCATTACACTACTCATTACGACTAGAAAGTGGGAAATCTATGCTAGAAAGCAGTAAATCTACTCTAGAAAGCGGTAAAGAGAACGGAGAGAGAAGTATCCTCAACGATTGCTTGGAAGACGAGCCAGATGGGACAACGCCTGGAAGACGGGGAACGGAGAGGGAAGGAGAACGGAGCAAAAGGAAGGACAAAGCAGCACGTCGTCGTTGTTGCGGGATCCGCTTCCCGAATGCAGAGGAGGACAACCGCAGGATGCTCCACTAAGGGGGACGAAGGTGGAAAGATTCTAATTTTTACTCTAGAGGAGCATCTCCGGTTTGGGACAAGCTCTTAGAGCTTTGGAAGGGCTGAGAGAAAAGAAAGGATGAGAATTTCGTAGGGTAGGGGTCTCCTTTTATAGTTGTAAGGATTAGGTGTAATTTGGTCATTAAACATCAAAACATTAAATAATGGACCTTTAGCGACGGAAATAACATCGCTAAAGGTCTGGTCATGGGTGACATGTGTGTTCGCTCCTCTCCCATGCCTCTTCAGCTATCAGTGTCATATCAAATTCGGATGGCTTAGGCGCGAATGGCTCAGATCGATCCTCCCTTTCGTAGGGTGTCTGATGACGCGACCAATTAGGCGATCTGGGCCATCCGTAGCTGATCGCGTGGTTGAGATCAAACGCGTGCCTGCCTCCAATTGCGAGTTGAACCTGTGCCTCGCGGTCATGCAAGGCTGCTTGACCGCTGCGCTACGATCGGCTTTAAGTTGCGTTTAGGAATTAGGCTTGCACGTTTGTGGCCATTGGATCAAGATCCAACGGCCCAAATCGTCTACGCCTTATTCCTTATGAAGATGAGAGCAGCGCATTTGAGTAATTCCTGGCTATTGGATCAAGATCCAACGTTTAGGATCGCGCGATAAAGAGCCCTTGGAGATGCAGTTGCGGTTCCTTGGGGCCGATTGGGTAGCTAAGATGGTGCCATGTGGCGTCATCTTGGCCATCCATCTTCTGTGTTGTAGATAGTGCCACGGATGTCGGATTGGATCGATTTTGGCACTGTTAGACTGCGATCGTTGATCCGAACCCATCCGTATGGTTGGATTTGTCATCTGAGGTGGGGATTAACACCATCTTGGCCCTTGATTTTTGACCTTCCTTTGACTATATCTGGTGCTACGGATGTCCAATCAGGGTGATCTTGGAGTCGTTGAACTCCCATCGTTGCTTTGATCAATCCGTACGGTTGGATCCTTGGTCCGAAGCCCTGATTAAAAAGTCACATTATCCCTGGCCATAAAAGGAGACAATTAACCTAAATTTTGTACAGACTAACCTAAATGGGAGATGATGCATGTTATGCAGTATTTATAATATGTGATGCAATTCTATGCCTAAGAACACACGTAAATAGATAGTTTATGTATTATAAACGTGTTTACATCAATCCGCCACAAATTATGTGCTCTGGCTTTTCGCGAATTTCGACATCAAACTCCTGCAAAAGAAGGATCCATCGGATAAGGCAGGGTTTTGCGTCCTTCTTTGCCAACAAATGCCGGAGGGCGGAATGGTCAATGTAAATGATAACTTTGGACCCAAGTAAGTATGACCTAAATTTCTCCAACCCGAATACTACGGCTAGTAATTCTTTTTCAGTGACTGTATAGTTACACTGAGCCTCGTTCAGCATTTTGCTAGTGTAGTATATTACAAATGGATGGCGCTCCCAACATTGGCCAGGAACGGCTCCGACAGCGAAGTCGAAGGTGTCATACATCATCCCGAAGTCGAGCGACCAGTTGGGGGGTTGGAGAATAGGTGCATTGGAGATAGCACTTCGCAAGGTCTTGAAAGCGCTGAGACACGAGGAGTCAAACTCAAAGGGCATGTCAGTTACCAGAAGATTCGTTAATGGATGAGCAATTATCGAGAAATCTTGAATGAATCTTCGATAAAATCTGACATGCCCTAAGAATGATCTGATTTACCTGACAGACCTAGGCGGGGGTAATCACGAAATGATTTCAGACTTAGCTCAGTCGACCTTGAGTCCATTAGAGGAGATCCTGTGACCTAGTACGATGCCATCCCTCACCATAAAATGGCTTTTTTCCAATGAAAGTACTAGGTTAACTTCTATACACCTCCTCAGGATCTTCATGAGGTTATCAAGACGATGAAAAATCATCTCCAAACATGAAGACGTCCATGAACACTTCTACGTAGTCCCCGATCATGTCTGAAAAGATGGCCATCTTGCATCGCTGAAAAGTAGCTAGTGCGTTGTAGAGGCCGAAATGTATTCGCTTAAAAGCAAATGTTCCAAAGGGACATGTAAAAGTTGTCTTGTCTTGGTCTTCCAGGTTGATTGCAACTTGATTGTACCCAGAGTATCCATCCAGAAAGCAGAAGAAATTACGCCCAGCTAGCTGTTGTAGAATCTGATCAATAAAGGGCAATGGAAAATGATCCTTTTTGGTAGCCGAGTTTAGCTTCCTGTAGTCAATGCAGACCCGCCAAGAAGTCGTGGTGCGGGTCAGGATGGATTCACCCAATTCATTTCTGATTATGGTGAGTCCTGCCTTTTGGGCACTATCTGAATGGGACTCACCCACTAGCTATCAGAAATTGGATAGATAATGTTTGCATCCAGCCATTTAATTATCTCCTTCTTGACAACCTCCAACATATTTGGATTGGGGTGTCTCTAAGGTTGTCTCGATGGTCTCACCCCTTCATCCGTGTAGATATGGTGAGTGCAATATAAGGGGCGAATCCTGCGGAGATCAGCAATGTCCCAACCAATAGCAACCCTATGTGCTTGTAGAACAGAGATCAACTGGTGTTCCTGATCCGGAGTCAAGTGAGCATTGATAATCACATGATATGTCTCACTTTCTCCCAGAAACACATATTTGAGTGAATCAGGTAAGGGCTGTAACTCTAGTAGCGGAGGGTGGGGAGGAGAGGAAGCTACAACGAAAATCAGTTGATCCTGACTAATGGAAAATCAGTCTGCAGTGGTCAAGTAATCCTATCTTAAGATATCAGTGCTAGATGGGATAGGATAGTCAGGATCAAGGGTGTTAGGAGCCAATGAACACCCATGAGAACCAGATCCATGTGATGAAATGTGTATATCATTAATCTTAGTCCCGTGTGGACTGCGATCTAAGACCCTTGATAGTGAGGATGAGTGTGCCATTGGGTCGCTACAGAGGAGCCCAATGTTCTCATAGAAAGCTGAATCTTGATCTTCACCATCCTCCTTAATTAAATTGCAATCGAAGTTCTTTGATGCCCAGAAAATGTCCAGTCTAAGCTTTTCGTTCCCTAGGGCAATCTCCATGCACCCTAATGCACAGTCGATGTTTGTGTGGGTGGTTGCCAAGAACGGGCAACCTAGAATAATCGGTGCATCACGGAGATTAGGAGGAACCTCCATATCAAGAACAAAAAAGTCCGCTGGAAAGCAGAATCCTTGGACTTTTACGATCACATTTTCAACCACCCCTTCGGTGTTTTTACAGATCAGTCGGCCAACTGTATGGTAACTGAGGTGAGCTTTAATTCCCTGAATCAAAAATGATCAAATACTGCAGTGGGAGTTAGGTTGATGGATGGCCCCAAATCAAGAAGGGCCCTTTCAAAAGGGGAATTCTGGGATATCAGTTGTGTGCCCAGGTCCTTTTTGGGCAATAAGTCAGCTAAGATAATAGTGCTAGCTTCCTCAGATAATACCACCTGTCATCGGATCTTCTGCTATCGCTTCGAAGTATAGTAGTCCTTGAATAACCTAGCAACAGCAGGGATGTGATCTATTGCTTCGAGGAGAGGGACCTGAATGTGAACTTGAACATAGCTTTCAGGTCCTCGAAATTCCGCCTATCCTTTTTCTATGCTAAATCTCACGTTAGAGCCGTGGAAAAAGGGACGGGAATCTCAGGGTCTAAGGGCTTCTTTCCTTTATCTAATGAAGATGGCTTGTGAGAGGAAGAGGGTTGTGAGCCATCTTGTGGTAGAGAGCAGGAAAAATCATTACCTGCTTGCCTAGGTAGTGGGTCCTATGTAGTCTTTCCACTTCTCAAGGTGACAGCTTTTGCATCAATGTGCTGTCCATGAAGGGGCAGAGAAGCGGGTTGGCTTGAATACATAGGATTTGGCAACAAAGGTGGCTGATCGAGCCCATAACCAGGTGGTGCGGGGGGTGCTTGCAAAACAGTATGTGCCTGCCCCTGTGGTGCTTGGAATCTAGGCGGGGCACCCTAATTCTGCACATGTCTCAGGTTTGGGATAGGTTGGGAGGGCAAAGCTCCCTGTGACCTATGCTCTTGCATCATCTGGTTTTGTGTGTTTTGGATGTTCTAAATTTGGTTAGCCATTGCCTCATTATTTGTAGGTTGTCTTGAGTAGATTTCTGAATTGATGCTTGCAATTCCTCCTTTAGAGTCTCCAAAGGGTCGGCTTGCTTTGGAGGGTAGTTGGCAGCTTGGTGCAATGGCTGGTAGATAGAGCGTGTCTGTTGCTGCAATGGGAATGGTTGCTACCTTGGGTTTGTATTCTGCACATTCTCGTATTGTTTGGTCTGGTAGTGTGGAGCTTGACTTGGTCTTTGTGGGTTACCAGACCAGGAGAAATTGGGATGCTAGCGCCAACCAGGGTTATATGTCTTAGAATACTAGTTGTTACGCCCGTAATCCTGAATAGCATTTACATCTTCATAGGCCGATGATGTCTCAGATGTAAATTCATCAAAAGAATATGCACTCGCATCATCATGTGGTGTGTAACCCTGATTGTATGGTGCCAGATCCACATTGTTCATGGGTTCCTGGTACGCAGGATCCCACGGAGGTGGAGAGAAGCATCTCGAGTGAGTGGATATGTACGAGTAGAGGGGGCTCAAGATTCTTGAGAGTGAGATGGAGCAGTGCTGCCAGGAAATCCAGATCTCGCTCGCATTAATTCATCGAGCTTCTTATCGTGCAGATCTACCTTATCCAGCTTTTTGGTGATAATGTCCATGTCGGCTCAGGTAGACTTGGCTTGAGCTTCGTAGACACTGACTTGTTGCTATCCAGGCCGCTTGAACTGGTTCATGGAGGTGGCATTCATCGAGTTCTCTGCTAATGACTCAAACAACTCGAATGTGCTGTTCTCATCCTTAGCAAGGAAATTCCCGCCTCTAGATGCATCAGGCAAGTACTGATGTGTGTCATCCAGCCCATGGTAGAATATCTGTGCAAGATGCCATCTAGGTACTCCATGGTGAGGGCACTTCCTGAGAAGGTCGTGAAATCTTTCCCAAGCGTCGTGCAGCTTCTCACCCGGGCCTTGGGAAAAAGTCATGATCGCATGCCTCATTGCATTCGTGCGACCAATCGGGAAGAACTTCTGGAGGAATTCGCGACATAACTCCTAGGTTCCAATCGGCCTCCCGATGGTCTTGAACTGGTATGAAGCTTTATCCTTGAGAGAGAAAGGAAAAAACTTTATGAGAACAATTCCAATGTCAATGTTTCTGGGTCGAACCAACTCTGCAATTCGACTCAGCTCCTCAATGTGCTGGAAGGGGTCCTCATTTGAGTTTCCGTAAAAGTGACTCTGAATTAGACTTATGATGTTCGGCTTCAACTCGAATGCATCACCACTTGCGGGAATCCGGATTTGAGGTGTGAATCATTGCGGCCGAATTTTAGAAGTCCTGCAGTTGTTCTCTGCGTGGTGGATGCTTCATTATATCTAGTGTTTTAAGGATCTTGTTGATGCTCTGCTCATAACATTGCTCGAACTCCTCGACCTTGGCTTCCAAATGAGCCATAGGGTCTTGATTTTCATGTCCTTGACCAGCTCCAGGATTGGGATTAGCCATCTCAGCTAATCGGGAAGACGATGCGTGGGACAAAGGGTAGGGCAAGAATCGCCTTTGCTGCCTTGGGTTTGGCTCCCAAGTTCCCTCTAGTTTAGGTCCTGGTGACCGTCTTCCTTGCATACACCAACACAAGGATTGGTGCAGTCAAGCTGAACAAGGCTATGGCCTTGTTAATCAGAGAGGTCCTTTAGATCAGATGATCGGATTTTTCATTTAAGTTCGTGTTACTGAAGAAAATTCGGCGAGAGATCGACTGCAGGGAATTCTCGCCTCTTAGGCTAACCTGGCCAGGCTAGTTACGAAGGGACTACAAGGAAGGTTCTTCCTTTGGCTTTTGCCTCTAGTTCCATTACCATGTAGTTGCGGTCGTTTGACGCTACCCCGTAGTCTTAGACACCAGGTTTTGTGAGGTTGAAACTACCCAATAGTTTCAAGCCAAATGCAGGTTATTTGATATATTTTTGTGAATTTTAACCTATTTCTTCAATTTAGTAGATGGCAGGTAGTCGATAAGGTGACATGCCTCACCGACTAACTTTTGGGCTCATCGAAGTTCAAGTTAGTCAATGTGGTCCTAGTGGCTGATGCACTTCTAAGTTCTTTTTTAAATTGTAGATGACAATTTAAAAGTATGCTCTAAGGTAAGATGGAATCCAAATAATTTGAAACTTGGTAAAAAGATTCTTTTTTTAATAGTCTTTTAGGAGACTATTTTTTCAGAATTTTTACTACTTCCAACAAATAGTTATGAATTTTTAACTAACTAGGGGTTAAATTTGGGATTTAGACCCCGTGTTGGTTTTTCTGTTGGAAACAATATCAAATATGCTCCAAATTTTTTAAAAATATGATAATGAAAGATAATTTGGTTATCTTTCAAACCCCACTAGTTTTGAGTAAATCAGAATTGTATGTTGGTTAGAATTGATTTTTTAAAGTTTATAAAAGTTCTGTTTTCAAATAATCCAACCAGTATATACTCCATGAATTTTTAAAAATTCCACAGAAGGAATTTCTTTTTGGGAATGGTGTTGTTGGAAACATAATTTGAAAATCTAGTTCCAGTCCAAATTTCAGAAATCTTGAAGCATCAGAAACTTGGCTATTGAATTTTAAAGATTGCAATTAGATTCTGGCCGAGTTTCTAAAATAAAATTATGTGCACCTAATTTTTGCAGCGCCTGCATTTCCTCATTCGCCGCTTCGTGTCGTTGTTCCTGCACACAAAAATAATGTATTAGATATAAAATCAAAAGTCGCATTGCCTCCCCAGCAACGGCGCCAATTTGCTCATGGCGTAGATCACATAAAAGATAAACATGTCATAGTATAGTACGAAATACGTCTCGACAAATAAAATTAACGAAACTAGGAGTCCCGGTTGATCACAGGGAGGCAGAAAAATACTTTTGATTTCATACACTTGTTCTAAATTTCATTAATAAATAGTAGTAACAATCAATAACATTCTCCTTGCAAAGCGATTGAATCTGATATATATATATGTAATAGAATGAAAACATGAAAGTAAACTACTACTAATCTAACAGAATGAGGGCACCATAGATAGTTTGTGGTGGCCTTTCGGAGAGGTTGAGAAGAGCAGCAATAATCTGACAGGGTGGTCCAATGAATGCTTCAGATGGAGGTGCAGAGATGGATGCAGAGAAGACAGGAAGAAGAAGAGAGAGAGGTAGAAAAGGAAGAAGAGAATTATGAGAAGTGCCTTTAAAGGGGGCCCTTTGGCCTCTTTTTATATCTTTGGTTGGGGGTAAAGAAGGCATTTGGCCCCTTAAATCCGTGTAAATGCTTTGGATTAATCAGATCCGTTGATCAAGAAATTAATGGCCCTGATTAAGCCTTCCAAATCCTATTTCTATCGCTATTTGAATCTGGTGCTGCCATGTGGCATGCTGTGTGCCCTCGGATGAAGATTGCTCAGCTACAGCTCGCCCACGTATACGCCTTCGCTTTCTCTCCTTCGCTGCTCGCCTCTTCTGAGTGCCTCAACATCTGCTGTCTGATCATAAAATCAAACAGCTTAAAATAGACACTCGATCGTGCCTTGAATTACTAAAGCACTCGCACCCGAGTCTCCACACACGTCATCGCACACATCTTCATCCAACGCTCCCGCTCTCGCCACGCGTTCGTTGCCGAGCCACTTGATAGAGATCCGACGGGTGAATTGCACCTGCTTGCTTTTCCTAATTTATGACCGGATGCGTTTCGATCCCACACCGTCCTCTGTTTGTTAGGCGTCGTCTCCGCTACGCTACGCACGCGGATGATTGCACTTTCCAATTCTATGCATCCGTTCTCGACCATTGGATGGAAATCCAACGGTCGAGATTTGAGCTCTACTTAATGAAGCGGTTGGAGGCAGGTGATGTGGACACGTTGCGGCCATTGGATGACAATCCAACGACTTGCAGTTCTTCTTTCCAAATTTGGAGCGTGGTGAGGGGTGGCTATGATGGTGCCACGTGGCATCATCGTGGCCGTCCATCTTCTTCTTCTTGTATCTAATGACATAGGCCTCCAATTAAGTTGATTTCTGCACCGTTGGACTGTGAATGTCAATCCAGATCCATCTGTGCAGTTGGATTTGTCATCTGAGGTTCGAATCTTCTTCAATTTGCCCCTTGGCTCTTGATCTTCTGTGGATTCCCTAGGGTGCTATGGGAGTCTGATTGATGAGATCTTGGAAGCGTTGGTCTCCCGTCATAGTTCTGAACAGATCCATGTGGTTGGATTGGTCATCCACATCCCTGAATAACCTGCAACAAGTGATACCTATCAAATAGCATTGTTTTATGCATGAACACATATATCAACTACGATGTAGAATACGATGCGTATGTATGGAGAATATTCATGTAAAGCTAAGTTCTGGCTTAATTTAGACAAATTAAGGCCTATGATTGCTGTGCAATCAAGGAGCTAAGGTACGCCCCATCTAGGGCTTGCCGGGAGGACACACCTTGGTGGAGTAATTCAAGGAGGAGGAGGAATCCTTTTCAACTACAGGAGCAGCTGCGGTTGGAGCAAGGACCCTCCCCTCTTCATCATCATCATCAGGAGGATGTTGAGTTTTTATTTTGTTTTTCTTTAACTTTTAGTAAAAGCATCCTCTACTTGTAAAACAATATCTTCCTTTAGTAAAAGTTGCCTTCTTTAAATTTTTGTTGCAATTCCTATTGTGTTGTGTTGCTTTTTCCTTAGTGCACACACTCTCTCTAATTACTCTAGGTCTTTACTTACCTAGAGTGAGCTTAGAGAGAGAAATTACTTGTCACTTAGGTTTTGGTTCTAATAACTGAGGTGTATACGCTTTCTCGCTTACAAATTTGCCATTACTCATTATTTCAAAAACCAAAAAAAAAATTTAATATTCAAAAATCAAAAAGAAAGTTGATTTCCCATTTTTTGAGCAAGAGATTTGAATTTTGCAAACTTGCCTCCTTGGACGACCTGAAATACTTTCACTATCTATGTTATAAATTTTAAAAGCGATTGCAATTTGACGTGTTACAACGATTTAAAACCCTAATTTCAAATCATACCAATTTTTTGCATCAACAAGTTTTGCGCATCAATGCCATTTTTGGGGAGTTGATAGATTTAGATTATGTTTTACACTGCTTTGTACATTTAGTTAGTTTGCATTTAGTTTCTTACATCTTGGGTTACTAATTCATTGTTTTTGTTTACTTCTAGGTACATCACCATTAAGGACATTGGTGGACGATGTAGGTTGACTCTGGAGGGTATGTGTGGAGGATCATGATGGCACTGCATCTTGGCATCACATTTAGGATTAGTTTAGAGTAGTTTAGGAATAATTTTTATTTGTTTTGTGAGAGAGTTTATATTCTTGTTTTCTAGTGATTGTATTGGTTTATGAATTTTATTCTTTGTCCCTCTCTCTCTTTTGTGGTTGGTGGACTATCAAGTTTACTTCTTGTTTGTCATGGTTTCTCACTCTACCTTCTTCCTACTCTCTCATCCCCCTTCATTGTTCTTCTCATCCCTATCTTCAGACTTCGTGTGTCATAGTTTTGTCATGTTTCATGATTTCAATTCTTGCACGTTTTAGCTTTACTTGATTATTTGGATATTAAGAATTTTAATACTAATGCCTTCTTTTTTTAATGCATTTAGCTAAGAATGAGACTACTTAGTTATTAAATGCCTATTAACATGATGGAAAGAATAATATGTGTTGTATTAATACATGTTTAGTGATTATTTTGGATTTGAATAATACATTCAAAATATGCATAATGAACTTGGCAATTGTTTGTAACTTGATAGGTATTTCAATATGCCATGGTTTGACATGACTTAAATAATCGAGCAAAATGAAGACAAAACCAATGACTAATGATGAACTTCTAGATCAGCTTTAAACTTTTATATTGGTTTAATTTATCCATAAAGGACCAAGTCTTGGTGAACTTAGAAATAAACATTCATAGATGGTTGGTTAAACTTTGATGGTTACTATAATAAAGTCAAAATTAATGCAAAACTGACTATGTTTGATTTGACACATAAGCATGTGATAACCATTGGGTGGAAATATTAAGAATATGATCAATATGTAGTCTCATGCTTGCAATTTAAGGCTTCAGCTTATGACATTATGTGTGGCAACAAAAGATTGATTGAGGGAGTGACCTAGCCTCCCTACAACTCTTTTGGTAGGTTGTTTAGACAATTGAGTAATTAAGTAGAATGGGTATGTGTTTTTGACCTATGATGTTTCGATACTACTTTTATATTATGTAGTGGAGATGACTGCTTGTGTGCCATTGTAGATTAGCTCCCCACATGCATATTACATGAGTGTGTAGTCACCACTTTGCCTAGGATGAGACCTAGGTGTTATTAACCTAGTGGCAGTGTGGGTGCAAGGCATTCTCCTAAGCAAGAGGTTGCCCCATATCAATCTTATGATTTGGGATATTACAATGATATCTATTATTATTAATGACTAGAAAACATGAAGGCACATATGCTTGAATAATTGAGTAATAATTGACTAATTAAAGATAACCATGCAAATTAGTACCCACTTCTAGTTTCTTTATACTAATCTTTATAGTTTAATTCTCTCTATTTTGATTTCGTACTTAGGTTTTGATGAGGAGTAGCCATATACTACAGCTGCAAGAGGAGATGGTGATGGTGCAAGTTTTGTATCGTAGTTCGGAGACAACTTACTTACTAGTTATACTTCTTGTTATTTAGTTTTCCATTTAGTAATGTTTTCATCAAGACTAGTACCTTTATTATGCATTGATGGCTATGGATTATTATTTATATGGATCTCTACCATTTATACATCTATTTCAACTTTAGTCTTATTTCCTTCATTTATGCTTGGTATGTGTTTGCACTTTATTGTACATTGATATGTTTTATTGCTTATGTACTGGATGACTATAGATCTTAGGTAATAGTGAAAAATCGATCCAGATTTCTACTAGGGTGGAGGGTTTGGGTCGTAACAAGTTCACTTTTCGGTATGTCTCCTTCATCAAGAGTCTTAGTAGCCAATCTATTATTAGTCCTCATGGACTAAATGATTTAATATCCACTCTTATGTCACCATCATTATAGTAGTATTTGTGTACCTGAATCTTAAATTGACTTTGCTGCAATAATATTTCCATGTTGAAAACTTTTCTACCATTTTTTGTTGTAGTAGTTTTATGTTTTGTAAGAATGATCTGATTGAAAATTTACAATGTGAAAGAAATCCACTTTTGTAATCATTTAGATAATTTGCATTATTTATCTCTCAAGTCAAATCTTGTAACAAAATAATGTAAATTTAATCGACTACCCACATTTTTATATTTTGTAGAAATTTTATAATTCATCCATTCATCATAGGTTACTTGACACAAGTTCTCTGAGCTAATTTCTACTTGAGGTTGTGTGGTACAAAAGGTTATCTACCAAATAGAAGAAATTGTAGCATTACAATCATGATTTTTAACCCATTTTTTTATGCATCGGTCTAAGCATAAATTAGAATTAAAAATAGAAAAAAGCAATTATAGATAAAAATAACACAAATACAACCTCACCGAAACTAAAAAGTAACACATTCCACTACCTCTCCCAATTTATTTCCCAAGATAAGTTGTAACAAATGACCGGTTATTATCATGACTGCCTATCGACTCCTTATATGATAAATAAAGCAAAATAAGAAATACAACTTACATAGCATACTAATTTACATATCATACTTAACCCACTATACTAATTCACCTATCATATCTAACCTTCTATTAACCTACAATTTATTACTTTATAAGATTTATCCAATGCTAAAATAAAAACATATCCAAACACAGGCCGAGTGATCTTTTGAGACCATGCTCTATGGTTACTTGCAACTGCTAATAATGTATCACTTTTAAAATATTGTATACATTATGCTTTATTTTGCATTAGCAACCAAAGTTCAAATAATCCATTTATTCTTATACGCCACAAATTAACCACAACCCTTTTCAAAAAAAAAAAAAAACCACAATCAAGTAATGAATATAAAAAATCGTATGAGTTAAAAAAGCATGTTACATAAAGACATAGAGAAGGCACTTAGACAAAGAATAAAAACCCAAGCATAAGTATAAAGTACAACATGTACCCCTACTATATTAATTTTTATCTCACTTGCAACTTGGACCTTATGTCCTTATTCATGGAAATCATTTCAATGGAGGTTGCACTTGTTCCATCACCATATTGATTCTGAATGTGCCATTATTAAGCATTTTGTAGATCGAGACAATCTCTTAATTGCTTTACCACTTCATTCATAGTTGGACTTTTTGATGAGACATTTGAAGCACATGATAGTGCTAGTTCCACCATTTTCCAAGATGAATTCATCTCATACTCTCCATCAAGCCTTTTGTCAACTATCTCCTCAATACTCCCCCTTTCAAACAAAGGAAGCATCCAATCAACTATGTGCATGCTTCCTTTTCCTTTAATAATTGCAGGAAGTCCTGTTGCTAGCTGTAGTAGAACAATTCCAAAACTGTAAACATCATTTGTTTCCCTCAACATTTCAGTATAATGATACCTGATCACAAATAAAATCGTAAGAGTGCATGTAATTAATTGTAATAATAATTTTGGAAAGAATTCATGAAATTATTACATTTTGTCTAACCTAAATGTAGATTTTAATACTCATGAAACTGTTATAGGAAAAATTGTTTACTTTGTTTTAGACACCATCGAGAGAAAACCTAAAATCAAGTAGTTTGGTTAAATTAGAGAAGGACCCAAAGGTGTTTTCCATTGTACTTGTTATAAGAACCTCATTTGTATCCACCATTTCTAATACAGTTGCACACATTAAGAAAAGTAACATTTATCGTAGTAAATTCTACATCTTTCTATTCTAAAATATGTTTGAGTATTCCTAATTAGTTAACTTCTTAAACTGTTATATGAAACACCTCCACCTTTAAAAAGTAGTATGACAATATTAGTATTCAAAACTATCATGGTGATTAGGTCAAAAAAATCACTCGATAAAATAGGAGATAAGGGAAGTCCATCTTTAATGTTTTTGTGGAGAAGATGTACCCTTTGACATTGGACTTATTTATGTCTAAGTTCTTGAATTTGAACATTAAATAGGCCAATATTAGATGCGCTCATTGAGGTGTTGACATCGGAAAGTTGAATATAAGGGAATAGGGTGTTTATGATCTCCTAAAGGCATTACATAAATGCTACATAGACGTTTATAATGGATTGAACGAATGAGCTCACTCTATGTGTATTAGGAAATATAAATTCCACATGTGGTCATAGAATCCTAATAAAACTCATCGATGCAAGTGAATTCCTTTAGGCAAAGGAGCTAGTCTTTATATTCATCCCAATGACACTAATAGAATGCAGCCATGCATGAATGAAGGTAGGTGAACATGTATGAATATAGGTAGGGATGATAGCAACTTAATGGAATTGCAACTCGCTGTCATATAACCCACACTGTGAAGGATTCATGGGTTTTTAAAGTACATGGTATTGGCCCTTAAACCCTTATTCCTAATTTTTTTTGTTGTTACAATGATGAAACCAATAATAATTTCAATTGAATCTAGATATATTAAATCAAATGTCCTTTGAAGATTTAAATAATATTTAATGTGGTATCAATTAGGCACAAGGACTTTAATACCTTGTTCCAAATGTAGTTAGATGGAGACTAAAAGCATAATGGGCATTGGAACCTAGTTAGCTCTTTAATTAAAGTTCTAATATTTGTTAAATTGTCAAATGGAATTAATCCAAGCCGATAGATGTTATTTAACAAACTCCATTATATTAGGAGTAGGTGAATTCCCAAAGACTAAAAAGAAATGTGACAACCTGCTTACCCAAATTCGCCAAAGAACTTACCTTTCATTATCACTAGGCAACTAACCATGAGACTTAGCAATCAACAGAACATACAACCACATATTTATCAAAGAGTAAAGTCTTAATAGAAATAGAAAAAGATATAATATTGTTGAGAAAAAATATATTTAAAGAGAATGTTACGGAAAACCAAGTTAATATTTGTGAGAATGTTAAGAAAAATAACGAAAATATGTTGAGTTTGGTGATTTTGATATTAACAAAATATTTACTAATGATTTAGGATGCTAAAATAATTATTACAAAAAGTAAAGGGTTAGATTACAATTTCCACAGTGGTCATGCAACATGTAGTTGCCGAATAGTGCCTACTTTTCTCTCCCCATCTCAAATTTCCCCTCCTCCCCATTTAATTCATGTTTATCCCATCTTCTCTCCCCTTAATTTTGTCCACGTCACCCCATTCTTGCATTAGTTTTCCCTTCATGCGGCACTTCAACACCTAACTACTCTTACATGTGAGATCTCCCTCTCAAGGGGTTTGAGTTCTTAACAACTAGGCCATTTAATATTTGTTGTGTATCCTTTAGCATTAATTACTTTTATTTTTAGTTTTAGCTTAATACAAATATATATTTAAAAGTGGGATTGTTACATCCTACCACCACTTAAAGGAATTTCATTTGTAAAATTAAAGCATAACTTAATCTTGGAAAAGGAATGGATACCCCAATCTCATCTCAACTTTTGGCTCCCAAGTAGCTTCTCTATTTTGTTGACTCCTCCAAAGCACCTTGACAAGTGACACAATTTTATTCTGTAGTCACTTTTTCACTTTCTCCAAAATGTTAATTAGTCTTTCTTTCTATGTCAGATTTGGCTCTAGCTGTAATATTTCAAATCTATATACCAATCTATAGACCCCTCTCTATCATACTAGTAACCACTCATCCATTGAGAGCTCTTGGTTCATAGGTGTGGTTTCGATCTTTCATCGATAACTAGGGTTTTCATGGATGCTTCAATAATCTACTTACGCTTCATTTATTATAAGGGTTTAAAAATTTTGCAACCATTTTGGAATCCAACAAAATCTATTTTCATTTCCACTATTCAAGACATTGTGGTCCTTTTGATCTTGGAATCTCTTTTGGCCTTAACAAAATTTGTGAGGGGTCTTTTGAGAGAAATATTGATTGAAGGGCCTTCTTGGAACCCAAGTTATTGAGTGGAGGGGGCTCTTCGACAATTTTTCGATCCAATGTAGAGAGTAAATGGATTGCATGAGAAGCCACTTTCCCTCATTATGCTCCAACCGTGAGAGAGTGAGAGAGAGCAACACCACCTCCACCACCAATTACCCTACTCCCTCCTCTCATTGGCTCTCCTCCCTCCTGTCCATTGCTAGCTGCAGCTACTAGCTACTATTGTGTCTACTACTGATGTTATCTCTATTGCAGCCACTACTACTGTGGGCCCAGGGAAAAGGAAGGAGAAGGAGAAGAGAGTGAAGGTGCACCCTCCTCAAAGAACCCTAGGCTTGTGCTGCTTCTTAAGAAGACAAGTAGGGACCTTGTCTTCCTCTTTAGATGCTTTCATTGCTACTCAAATGGTTGTTTGGTGTGTAGAGATTGTTGTATACCTAGTGAGCATGCATACAAGGAGCTAAAGGCATGCTATGGTTTTAGTGTTTAGCCATACTCTTTGTTGGGTCTTACTTAGTATAGTACACTCTTAGTGTACCTAGTAATGCCAGGAAAATGGATCCAATTTGCTAAGGTAAAAGAGAGTGTGTTGGGTGGTTAGGTAGCCTAGTTTTCTTCAACAACATGGGCCTGGAACCACCCAGTATTGGTACTAGTGTTTAGTACCGGTATTGATTGCCTACCAGTACCCTTGTTCATGCTTAAAAAGGTCAACTGGAAGGGTCCAATACTAGTACTAGTGATGGGTATCGATACTGGTACTGTTAAGACCCATGTTTTTAAGCCTTTTTAAGACGTCCGTACTTTAGGTCAGACGTCTGGACTGAGGATCAGACATCTTGTCAGACGTCTGGACTCCTTCCCAGATGTCTGAAAATCAAAATTTTCGTATACGAGCTCGCGTCTGCGCACGTGCTAGGCGCAGACAGTACACGTCCCTCGTTTTCTTCTCCTCTCTCCTCTCGCCCGATGAAATCCCTAACCCCACACCTTATATAAGCCCCCCTCCTCTTCCTCATTTCACCCACTTCCTAGCCACCTCCCTCTACCCTCCAGCGAGAGCAGCCGAGCGACGAACGGCGGAGAGGAGCGGCGTGAGGAGAGGAGAGAAGGCTTGCAAGCTCACGTAGGAGCTCACTGGTGAGCTCATAGCCGGTCGGTGCGTGTGTAAGGCAGAGGAGTGCACCAGGGAGATCCTCCCCGACATTGCTGCAGCTGGAGCAGTAGGCGAGAGGGTGCGGCGCAGCCATGCACGGCGTGAGAGGGCTAGAGCAGGTTCTGGTTCTGGGATTTTCCTAGAATCAGACGTCTAGAGTGACCGTCAGACGACGGTGCCGACGTCTGGAGGTGGTGCCAAACATCTGAGGAGGAGGCTTCATGAAGGTACGTCTCTTTTACGGATACGGCCATGCGGGCCGCTCCGTCGAGACATTGTTCCTTGCTTTTTTGAGAAGATTTCGGTTGATTCGCATAGGTGTTTCTTCGGGAAGGTGCGGAACACTCCCTCCCACACACTTCAGACGTCTAGGTGAGGCACTAGACGATGGGAAGCATTCCCAGACGTCCAGAGAGGTGGTCGGGCATCTGAAACTGGGTCTAGACGATCCAGCGGAGTTCTAGGATGCCTGAGGAGTAGCGCAAAATTGAGGTATGGCCCTGGACTCTTTTAAGACATCTGATTTGAGTCATAATCACTGTTTTTGACCCATTTAGGATCCGTTTGAGGTCTAATTTCTTCAATAAAGATACCGATGTTTCCTGTATGTTTTCCTCTACTTGTTGGAATACTTCTATACTATTCTAATTATTCTTTTGTGATTGATCCTTGTGATAGGACTTGTTTCCATTGCGGGTTCGGGGCTTGCTGAGGCACGTGAGCCTACCGTTTAAGCCCCCATTACTCCTGGGTTTACTGGTAGAGTGGCTTCCCCTCAATTTAATTACAACCTAATTGCATGTGTGGAATGAATGATTAGAACCTAGGATATGGCATGAATCCTTGGGCTAGAAATACTGAATTATCTATATTGAATGAATGAATTGTAGCCTTGAATGAGTAGATCGAATGATAACAATTGCCTGTAAGTGAATAACAGTTTCCTGCAAAATATATAGTACTTGTGCTAGCTAACTGTTGAGTGTACTTTCCTGTCGCACATGTGAAATGACATTGAGCTGCACGTATATAATTTGAAAAAAAAAAATGGAAAGGTGAATGTTGGAAACATGAGCTATCTGTGAATAAACTGAATATGAATAGAGTTACAAATTGCATGTGTATAAGCTGATAATGGAAATAGAAATGATGAAACCTGGTATGGCTTAGCCTGAGAAATATGAGCATGAACCCTATGGGGAATTAAGAGTGAGCTCCTGGAAGCAAATGGAATGGAACTGGGAATATGAGTGGGGAAGTGAGCTGGCCCTTGAGTACGGAGTACCAAGGACAGCTACTATCCCCCTATTTAGTGCAGAGCGAAGCTAGCCGCCCTTGGGTTGGGACCCAGGATTAGGATTGGCCACTCTGTACTGACTTCTTGGCCCTCGCGTGCGTAGTACCGGGGAGAGCTACTAGTGTAGGGAAAGAGCTAGCCACCCCACGGGCCCGGGGTTCAGCTAGCCGCCTTACATTGACTTGTTAGGCCCACTAGGCAAACCAGGGTAGTCAGCGAGGGTGCGCAGACTGTGGAGGGGCGAGACCCCTGTTTGGTTACTGAGAGGGGCTAGACCCCTGTTACTGAGAGGGCTAGGCCCTATACTGGTTCTGTGCTGTACTTTGGGTGCACCCGTTAACAGAAATGACTGACCACATGCCAGTGTGGGGTAGCTCCCTGTGCATCTATCGTGCATGCCGTAATCACCGTTGCGTCTACCCGTGACCTTGGGGTGGTTGACTGGGTGTAGGACCACCACGGGGGACTCTCCCAGCCAGGAGAGCACCACGTGCTACTTCTACTCTTCGGAAAATACTGCAATCAAGATCGTTCCCATGAGGAATATTTGAGATCAAGAAAGAGTCCTGATAAATAAACCAAGTGGTGAAAGAAAGAATAATTAGTTTAAGAAAGAAAGAAATTGAAAAACAACAGCTACCTGTCCACCTTTACTGCTTTAGTTAGTTGGTTGCCACTCTACTCAGCGTTCGCTGATTTCGTGTACTCACAACCCTTTTTAGGTCCAGGTGTTGAGCAGCCAGAGCCTACGGCTGCAGAGGGTGCTGGGCCCAGTAGAGCCGAGTAGTTGTAGTTCTTTGTACTCGTTTATAGTAGTGAGTAACTTCTTGTACGTTTATATTTTATACCTTTTCGCTCTGCACATTATATTCCTATACCCGTTTACTTTCCTACTGTTGTGGTGGTGTGTACTGTAGTAGTTTACTTCTTTACTACTGTACTTTTGTTACTGTTAGTTGCTAGCATGGTGAAATTGGTTTACTTAACTGCTTTTTGGTTACTTTCTCGTTGGATGACTGGGTCTTGGGATCAGTCGAGTCGGTCCGGTCTCGTGTCCTATAGGGATTTGGGAACCGAGTCGTAACAAGATGGTATCAGAGCAAGGTCGTCCTGAGAAGTGAACCAACTAGTTGGAAAATAACCAATTCATGTGCTTGTAACTAGAATAACCACCACAACGTACCTTTTGCTACCTGTTCTGAGGTTCTTTTGATGAATATCCATTGGAATTGACATCTTCTTGTCTCCTTGCAGGAGATGCCTCGACGTGGAGTCATTGAGGCGAGCCGCAGACGCGGCCGTTGAAATGACCCACGACCTCCTTTGGTCATTTAAGACATCTGGGATGTTCACTAGACATCTGTCTAGACGTCTGGTATGTTCACCAGATGTCTGAACATGCTTTTCAGTGTAGAACATATGAGTGCCATACTTCCTCCCTCACCGCACCTCGCCGTTCCTTCTCTTGCGATGCCACTTTGTGCCATGCTTCGCCTTTCTATCCCCCTCACCTCCTCTCTCTTTATAAACCTCTCCCCCCTCCTCTTCATTGCCCACCTGTAGCCGAGTGTAGAGCGAAGGCGAGAGTAAGCGAAGAGTAGAGAGCCGAGCGAGAGGAAGCGCAAGGGCGGAGGGTGCAGCGTCGTTCTCCTGCAGCACTTACAGGAAAGGGGAGCCAGAGCGATTCCGCAGAAGTCATTTTTCCGCGAAATCAGATGGCCAGAGAGACACCCAGACGTCTTATCGGACGTCCGAAGGTAGAGCAAGACGTCTGGTAGAGATCCACTTTCCGTACTTTTCCGCTCTGGCAATTCCTGACAGCGTATGTGTATGTGTCAGAGGGTGGGAGCATAGCCGAGGCAGTTTTAGACGTCCGGGAGCACCCTCAAACGTCTGATAGAGTCCTTGGACGATGGCATTGAGCTTCGGACGTCTGATAGTGGAACACCGAGAGAGGTATCCCTGAGGACTCTTTTAAGATGTCTGGGACCTTTCCCAGACATCTAATTTCCATCTGATAGCATGTTTTGGGCCGTGTAAGGCCCTATTATTATCGTTTTTCCGCAAATGAACCGTCTCTGTTTTCCATACGAGTTTCTTTGTATAATGATACCTTATTTATATCTTTCTAAACCTTTTGGCCCATCAATCCATGTTTTAGGTCTTCAGTTCGTCGAGTGTACGGCACCTGTGGAGACATCGGGAGCCACTGTACAAGCCCCCATTCCACCCGGTTACCCAGGTAGGGTGGTGATGAGTGGCTACTCATCATAGCTAAAAAGCTGAAGTTAAGCTAGACACTGAGTAAAATAACATTAAATTAACAGATAAAAGGAGTTAAGTGTGAGAATCAAAGAAAATGACCTAAAACCTTTACTCTGTGTTAAAATTTCATAATTAGGTCACAAAATGAGATATTATGAAGATAAAGGACAAATGGTGATCCATGCATTAATTGAACACATAGATAAGTTTAAAAGGCTAAATCAAAAGTATAATTAATTTCTTAAATGTTCAATTAAGCATATATAAAAATTTGAAGGCATTTGGACATCATTTAAGCCTTATAATATAGAGTTTACATTTAGGTCCTTCATGCATTACATCCTTGTCTTTAGAAATTCCTTTTGGACCTACTTGTTAATCGCAGGGACCCCTTTGTAAGGCTGTAGGGTCCATCTGGTTACAATTCTCTTCACTTATGGGCCTGCACACAACTTTTTTACCCCTTCGCGCAGGAGTCTTCCCTGTAATTTTCCCGACATTTCAAGATCAGCCTGCTGCTCTTCGCACGCACTGTAGAGCGTGAAGAACACGGCAGATCTCGGTCGTCCATTGCTTCTCGCGATTTTGATCTGCAGTTGGATTTGAATAGAAGCTTCGTGCGATTCGACACGTACGCTCACCCCTTTCCCTAGATCCCATCTGACGGTCAGATTTCAAGTTGGCTCGCTGCATGCTCCTCTCCTCTCATCCCTGTTGCCGGCTGCCCCTTTGGATATTATCACTCGCGCGGTGATCTGAGCCACTGAGCTTGCTACTTAAGCACCTCAGTGGTCGCACGCGCAAAGGATCACTCCCTCCTACATCTCTTAGCGATCGTTCGTCCACTCCAGTTTCTCCTTCCCACTAATTCTCTGATTGCACAGCCACTGGCTGTGGAATCGCCGCCTTCTTCTCGATCTCCTCGTCGCTAAGGACCTCGTAGCACCTGAGGACGACCCTGGAGTCTCACTAGTAGACTCTTCCCTTCACTGGAGTCATCTTCCTCCTTTCTTCCTCCTTAGCCACCGGCTAAGGACCCATAGGTCCCATTCTTCCTTTTAGAGTAGATTTATCATTCTGCAAATTAGTATAGCTGTAGTTAATTAGATTAGCTATAGAATTAGAGCAGATCGTAGTGTTTAAATTCACTGTTTTGTTAGTATAGCAGTAGTAGTAGATTAGGTTAGAATTTCCCCTCCTTTACCTCCTTTGATCAGTCCAGATCAGAGGGGATGGTTTCACACAGTCCATAATTACGAATTTTCTCCCTCCCCATGTTTTCATAATCGCTTCTGATTTCCACGACTGGTTTCTCGCAAATTCACCCATGCATTCAGACCCAATTTCAGATCTAAATGGTTTTTAACCTCAGATCTGAAATTGGCATCAAAAAGCACATTAGGGGCTTCCCATTCACCTCATTTTTGTTCATAAAAGCCCCTGTACTAAGCTTGAAAATGTCAGTTTGTTGGATTTTTTCTTTGATTCAGATTTCAAGGATTTTTACTTAATTGGATTTTGATTGTCTTAATCTGACAAACTGAGGAATTCTGATCTTCATTCATTGTGTGGCAAGGAATCTGAGATGACTTTGATGTCAGAAGTCATCTCAGAAGAGCCATAATCTGATCTAAGTTTTCTTGAGGACTTTAATGCATTGAATGTATGATAGAACTAAGGAAAATCACTGTGGTGATTTGAAGTCTATCTTGCATTCAGGAGCTTGTGGTTTGTTGAGAGCACTGATACTTTTTCTTTTAACCTAAGGAGTTCTCAATACTCCCTATGGTGCCAGAATCTGGGATTTGTATTATGGATTTAAGTTGTCTGATTCAACTCTCTCTACATGTTGTCTATAGCATTAGGAAGAGTTGGATCAGTGTTTCTGCCGATTGGATTCAATGAGAATTTTCTTGACAAGGATTGTGCTTTGGAATTGAAAGATTGAGTATGTTTTGATAAGTGAAACCCTTGTCAGTTGGGGTTTAGGGAATTTATGAGTTTGAATTTCTAATTTTGATCCCAGATCCACAGTAAATTGTTGCACTTGCAGCTACATTTCCCCCTTTTCCTTAAGTACTGATTTCATTCCAGATGAACTTACTGCAGCTGTAGTAAGCCATCTGGAGTGAAATATGACTTGCTGCAGGGTTGGTTTTTAGTGTTCTTGCTGCTGCTGCTGTCTGTTATCTAAATGTGCAGCATGAGTTTTTGATCTAAAAACCCTGTATAAGAAATTGTTGATCAAATAACTGACATGTAGTTGTGATTCATTTCTTGTATACAAGTCTTCCTTTATAAGAATTTGAAATTCAATTCTGTGAATGCTTGTTATTTCCTTCCACTTGTTTGTCAGCCACTTCAATTTACTTAACTGTCCAAACACATTAACTAAATGAAATGAAAATGATTAATATGTTAAAATGGGTTGAATCTCTGTCAGATCTCACTCTGACTATAAATAAGGCTGTCAATGCCTTTTTAAGTCTTCTAAGTTCCATCCTAAGCCTTTAGGACCCCTTTAGAAACCTTTTGAAAGGCTTAGGATGGATGAGATTTTAAATTCAATAAAAACCAGAAAGAAATTCTAAAAAATTAAAATAAAACTGTCTGAGCAAAGATCAGAAAGTTTCTTAACCACATACCAAGTTACATGGTATGCAAAACCCTCAACTTGGTAGAATTTACCAGTCGATGGATTTGTATACCATGGAACTTAATAAGAAAAGTGATAGCTAACAAACATCACAAACACCTCTTTCTCATCATCTACTTCTTCCCTTCTCATCTCTTATCTCCATAATATGTATAAAAACCATAAAAAGTGAAAAACTCCAAAAATACCTAAAAAAGTATTTTGTATATAAAGTATACTCTTGTAAATAAAAGCTTTATCTTAAGTCATCTATGTAAATAAGTAGCATATGTATATAAACTGTACAAATAACTTATGTATATATTGTACACTGTAACTTGGGTATTTAAGTTAGATTATACTATATGTTTATTAATTATGTAACAATTTACTAATTAAACTAACTTATATGTACTATTAGACTAAATAAATCAATAAATAGTGTAAATAACAGTGTTAAGCTATAAAACTGTATATATATATATATGTATGTAGATTATAAACCACTAAAACCCTATACCTTAATTTAATTCTTCATACATAATAAATAATTAATTTATTAATTTATTAATTAAATTATAAGATTAAGTTAAAATAAATTAGTAAATTAAGTTAAAAGTAAGTAATTAATATTGTATACGTGTATTACTGTATTTTGAGTAATTTAACCTAATTTAAGTATATGTACAATATATATACTATTTAAATGTAATTAACAAATATAACAGTCTTGAAATTGGCTATTTAAATATAAACAAAACAGAAATTAAATCCGTAAAATTCAATAAAAATGTTTATAAAATACTTATGCATGTACACTAACTCTGTATAAGGTCAATTAGACCATATAATAGCTAATTTATAAGTAATTAAAGAATTAAACAACCAAACCAGTATGTAAAAACTGTATACTTTAGTCAATTTATTTATATAGTAAATATAATTAAAATCTCAAATTAAGGGTATAATTGTATAGTATTATGTAAATACTTTATTTTCCCATAGTTTATTTTTATTTTACAATAATTTATGGCCCTCGAATTGAGGGACAAATTCCTCTCTGTCGAACAGCCACACGCATCTTTAGCGCAGATGCGGTGCTCGAATAGCGCCACATCGTGCGCTGAAGAGTGCGTGTAGCTCTTTATATTGTTTTTGTCTCCTTTAAGGCTTAGTCGTCACAGGCGCTGGGCACCCGAAACAACGAAGCCTTATACCACTTGAGCATATCCTTGAGCATTGATCTGAGCATTTGGGGGTCGGGGGGCCCGGGTGTGTGTGTGCGTGAGCGAGCTGAGAGGCCCTTTGATCTGAGTTGATAATGCACAATTAAGTGGCCTAATGACAATTAGGGCACGCTTAGTAGAGGTCCGGTCCCACCCTCTAGGTGCTGTGTATCCCTCAAAAAGCGTGCCTGCAAATTAAACACATTTTGGGGTTGAATTAAGAATGTTAATGACGGCAGCTAATCACTTATGTGCCGCAGAATAAGATGAAGAAGATGAACAAGAATAAAAGAAGGGTAGAGTGGAAAGAAAGAGAGGGTGAAGATACAAAATACGTTCAGTGGAAGAAAGAGAGTGAGAGAATACAAATATAACGTAAAAATAGAAACTGTATATAACACAATCATAATATATATGTATATACATTTGTATGTAGTTCAGCCATTTATATAGTTATAACTACATACCTTTAGTAACAGAATAGAATGTCGCTATAACTGTCGCTACAAACTCTAGTTTCCCTCTTTTAGTTTGTATATAGCTTTTTCTGGGGTCTAGCGACGCCTGTATCTGTCACTATAGCTGTTTTATGTGTCACTATAGGTGTCAGTATAGTAAACTGAATTGGTATGTTATGTAACCTTAGTTGGTAGTGTATATTTATGTAAGTATTAGTAATATAACTTATAAAGAGATAGTTTAGAGTATAGTTTAGTGTTTGTTTATAGTTAGTTTTTGCAAGCATGTTGATTAATTTTTTGTAAGCAATCAATCCAAGTATTCATTTATTCATTCTTTATTAGACGTTAAACTTCTTTTTGGAATTAAAGGATAATGTTGGAATTAGAGAGAGTGATGTAAATCAATAACTGCCTCCCAGTGAATGACCTAGAACAAAACCAGTAAAAATTAATTAAGTAAATAATAATGGTCGTAATGATGGTTGATATTCCATACAATCCACTACAATGACACTGATGATGTTTTCATCAATAACCATCATTATCAGAACCAACATCAATCAACAAACACCACCAGGTGGTTACAACCTTAAATCTCTAATTTAATACATGCAAGTAAGTAATCCTAGGACTTAAGATGAATCCTAGGAAGGAATAAACGATTACTCGAAAATAAATTCTTGAACCCTAGGTTTTGGCATGAATACTAGGGTTAGAAGAAACTGCATGTGAATGAGTGAGTAATCAAAAGCTACCTGTTGTATCCAAAATGGACCCCTACTATAATAAAATGGAAATTGAACTATTGTTCCGAACATTCTAACCTAGATCTGAAAAAGAAACTCCTGTACGAACCCCACGGGGAATGTAAACAAGAACACCGTACTACGGAGAACCGAATGGTTCTAGAAATTTGCTACCTACGGACAGCTGTTAAGGGAGGTAGGCTAACCTTCGTGTACGTGGTACCGAAGAGAGCAACCATCCCTTGTAGTGTAGAGGGGAGCTTGCCGCCCTTGGGTTGGGACCCAGGGTGGGTTTGGCCACTCTACGATGACTCTTATTGGCCCTCGTGTATGTGGTACCGAGGTGAGCTGCTTAGTGTAGGGGGAGTTATCCGCCCCAGGGGGCCAGGGGCTACGTATGACCACCCTACACCGACTCTCATCAGCCCGTTTGGTAAACAGGGGTAGTCGGACAAGGGTACGCGCACTGAGGGGCAAGACCCCTATTCTGTTCTGAGAGGGCAAGGCCCTATACTGTTCCGCATTGTACATTGAGGCGTACCTGCTAGCGGAAACGACTGACCGCATGCCAGTGTGGGGTAGCTACCTGCATGCTTATCACATGTGCCGTAGTCAGCGCTATGTCACGACCATGACCTCGGGGTGGTAGACCGAGTATAGGACTACCACGGTGGGACTCCCCCGGCCAGGAGAGTGCCACATGGGCATCCTATATCACGAAAAGCTGCAAGCAAAATCGTTCCAATAGGGAACAAGAAGATTAATTAACAAATTCTGATTAGAGATCCTTGAGCACGCAGATAATATAAATGGGAAAATGAAAAATTTTGTGTTAACTACTTGTTAAATGCATGTTACTTCTTAGCCACCACTCTACTCAGCATTAGTTGACTCCGGTTAAATAAATTCTGTACAGGTCAGGGACTTGAGCAGCTCGAGCCACCGGCTGCTGAGGGCGCTGGGCCTAGTCGTGCCTAGCTCTAGTTCTATGGTTTAATAGTGAGTTTCTATGCTTTGTTTTCTACTACATGTACTTGTGGGTTGTGATGGCTGTATTATGACATAATATTACTGTTCCTTTCTCCTCCTGTTGTAAATTTTCTTTTGCTTAGTTACTGTACTTGTGTAGTTGTGGTTTGCTAAATGTTACTTGGTTATTTCTTGTTGGACGACTGGATCTTAGGATAAACCGAAGCGAGCCAATCTCAGGTCCTGTAGGGATTTGGGATCGGGTCGTGATAGAGATACACAGTTTCCTGAGGCTGGTTGGTTATTACAGATGATTTATCCAGGGGTTCTCGTAGATTGCTCGTCCTCTGACTCATTTGACTTGGAAGGGCGTACCCTTCGCCTGGATAGATGAGTGTGAGTCTTGCTTTTAGAAGCTGAAAGAGAGGTTGATCTCAGCTCCTGTACTCACCATCCCTGATGGCAACGGCGGATTCATCATCTACACAGATGCCTCGTTACAGGGATTGGCGGGTGTACTTATGCAACGGGGTCACGTTGTCGCATATGCTTCGCGGCAACTGAAGCCCCACGAGCATAACTACCCTACCCACGACCTAGAACTAGCAGCCGTCGTTCTAGCATTGAAGACCTGGAGGCACTATTTGTAAGGAGAGACGTTCGAGATTTTCACTGACCATAAGAGCCTCAGATACCTATTTGACTAGAAGGAGCTCAACATGAGGTAGAGACGTTGGTTGGAACTCCTGAAGGACTACGATTGCAGCATCTCCTACCACCCAGGAAAGGCCAATGTGGTAGCTAACGCCTTGAGCTGAAAGGCACCTGCCCACTTGGCTTGCTTACAAGCACAAGGTTGGACACTCATGGAGGAGTTGAGCAGCTAGCGACTCCAGGAGACATAGGGGTATTGCGGGGCAGTAATAGTCGCAAGGCAAACACGACCAGAGCTAGTGGATCGTATCATGGTTAAACAAATGACGGACTCATATCTACGGGCACAGCGAGACTAGGTTTTGGCAGGGAACCCAAGAGAATTCTCTTTCATTGACAGGGCTCTGCGTATGAGGGGACACTTGTGCATTCCTAGAGATGAGGAGCTGTTGAGAGAGCTCTTGACAGAGGCTCATAGATCCAGATTTACTATACATCCTGGAAACACAAAAATGTACCACGACTTACGACGTGATTTTTGGTGGAGAGGCATGAAGCAGGATGTTGGCCTTTTCGTCTAGCAGTGTCTGATATGCCAGCAGGTGAAGGTCGAGCATCAGAGGTCTGCAGGGCCATTGCAGTCACTTCCCGTTCCGAAATGGAAATGGAAAATTGTCACTATGGATCTGGTAGTGGGGTTACCTGTGACACAAAGAGGGCACGATGCAGTCTGGCTGGTTGTGGATAGATTAACGAAGACGGCACAGTTTTTGCCAATCCGAGTCACTTATGGACCAGCATAGTTGGTAGAGAGATACATCAGAGACATAGTATGCTTTCACGGGGTTCCTCGTGAAATTATTTCAGACAGGGACACTTGTTTCACCTCCCAATTTTGGGCAGAATTTCAACAAGCCTTGGGGACTTGTCTAAAGTTTAGTACAGCCTATCACCCCCAGACAGACGGACAGTTAGAGTGTGCCATTCAGACCCTTGAGGACCTTCTGCACGCTTGCACACTGGACTGGAAAGGCTCTTGGGAGGAGCATTTGCCTCTGGTAGAATTCGCATACAACAATAGTTACCACTCGAGCATCGGCATGGCACCATATGAAGCTCTATACGGGAAGAAGTGTACGACCCCTTTGAGTTGGGTAGAGGTGAGGACCAAGTGGGAGGTCAGCCCTCGTCTGATACGCCAGAGTCAGGAGGTGATCGAGCAGATCCATCGACGACTACGTACTGTCCGGAGCAGGCAAAAGAGTTACGTCGATCTGAAGTGTAGGGAGGTACAGTTTGAGGTTGGAGATCACGCTTTTCTCCGTGTTTCATCGATGAAAGGCTTGCAGCGGTTTGGGATGAGAGGGAAGCTTGCACGGAGATATGTGGGAGGACCCGTCGCTTATCGGCTTGCCCTTCCTCCCCAGCTTTTTGGAGTGCACGACATATTTCACGTGTCCAACCTCAGAAGATACATCATCAACCCCAACCATGTCCATAGCCATGAGAGCATTGAGGTGGGAGATGGCCTGACCTATCCCGAGAGACTTGTATAGATACTAGATTGAGCCATTTGGAGGTTGAGGCGGAAGGAAGTACCCCCAGTGAAAGTCCTGTGGAAAAGCCAGCGGTACGAGGAGGCAGCTAGGGAACCTGAGTCAGCGATTCGAGAGCAGTACCCGAAACTCTTCGAAGGTATGACTCTTCAGACCTACTCTAATCCCCTTTAAGTTTGTTATATGCGGCTACGTTATATTTTTCGCACCCTAGTCAGTCCAAGTTTCGGGGACGAAACTTCCTTTAAGTTTGTTATATTAAAACGACCCACCACCCCCTTTGGTAATTTAAGACGTCTGGGATGTTCACCAGACGTCTGTCTGGACATCTGGTATGTTCACCAGATGTCTGAACATGCTTTTCAGCGTGGAACGTATGAGTGCCATACTTCCTCCCTCACCGCACCTCACCGCACCTTCTTCTGCGACACCACTCCACGCCATGCTTCACCTTTCCACCCCCCTCACCTCCTCTCTCTTTGTAAACCTCTCCCCCCTCCTCTTCGTTGCCCACCTGTAGCCAAGAGCAGAGTGAAGGCGAGAGCGAGCGAAGAGCGGAGAGCCGAGTGAGAGGAAGCGCAAGGGCGGAGGGTGCAACACCGTTCTGCTGCAGTACCTGCAGGCAAGGGGAGCCAGAGTAGTTCCGCAGAAGTCATTTTTCCACAGAATCAGACGGCCGGAGAGACACCCAGACGTCTTATCGGACGTCCGAAGGTAGAGCAAGACGTCTGGTAGAGATCCACTTTCCGTACTTTTCCTCTCTGACAAGTCCTGATAGCGTACGTGTATGTGTCAGAGGGTGGGAGCGTAACCGAGGCAGTTTCAGACGTCCAGGAGCACCCTCAGACGTCTGACAGAGTCCTTGGACGACGACATTGAGTTCCGGACGTCTGATAGTGGAACACTGTGAGAGGTATCCCTGAGGACTGTCTTAAGACATCTGGGACCTTTCCCAGACGTCTAATTTCCATCTGATAGCATGTTTTGGGCCTTGTAAGGCCCTATTATTATCGTTTTTCCGCAAATGAACCGTCTCTATTTTCCCTACGAGTTTCTCTTTATAATGATACCTTGTTTATATCTTTCTGAACCTTTTGGCCCATCAATCCATGTTTTAGGTCTTCAGTCCGTCGGGTGTACGGGACCTGTGGAGACATCGGGAGCCACTGTACGAGCTCCCATTCCACCTGGTTACCCAGGTAGAGTGGTTACAACCTTAAATCTCTAATTTAATACATGTAAGTAAGTAATCCTAGGACTTGAGATGAATCCTAGGAAGGAATAAACGTATACTCGAAAATAAATTCTTGAACCCTAGGTCTTGGAATGAATATTAGGGTTAGAAGAAATTTCATGTGAATGAGTGAGTAATCAAAAGCTACCTGTTGTATCCAAAATGGACCCCTACTGTAATAAAATGGAAATTGAACTGTTGTTCCGAACATTCCAACCCAGATCTGAAAAAGAAACTCCTGTACGAACCCCACGGGGAATGTAAACAAGAACACCATACTACGAAGAACCGGATGGTTCTAGAAATTTGCTGCCTACGGCCAGCTGTTAAGGGAGGTAGGCTGACCTTCGTGTACGTGGTACCAAAGAGAGCAACCATCCCTTGTAGTGTAGTGGGGAGCTTGCCGCCCTTGGGTTGGGACCCGAGGTGGGTTTGGCCACTCCACGACGACTCTTACTGGCCCTCATGTACGTGGTATCGAGGTGAGCTACTTAGTTTAGGGGGGAGCTATCCACCCCAGGGGGCCCGGGGCTAGGTATGCCACCCCACACCGACTCTCGTCATCCCGTTGGGCAAACCGGGGTAGTCGGACGAGGGTACGCGGACTGAGGAGGGGCAAGACCCCTGTTCTGTTCTGAGAGGGCAAGGCCCTATATTGTTCCGCACTGTACGTTGAGGCGTACCCGCTAGCGGAAACGACTGACTGCGTGCTGTGCGGGGTAGCTACCCGCGCGCTTATCACGTGTGCCGTAGTCACCGCTACGTCACAGCCGTGACCTCAGGGTGGTAGACCTAGTATAGGACTACCACGGTGGGACTCCTCCGGCCAAGAGAGTACCATGTGGGCATCCTATATCACGAGAAGCTGCAAGCAAAATTGTTCCAATAGGAAACAAGAAGATTAATTAACAAATCCTAATTAGAGATCTTTGAGCATGCACATAATAAGTTGGAAAATGAAAAATTTTATGTTAACCACTTGTTAAATGCATGTTACTTCTTAGCCACCACTCTACTCAGCATTAGCTGACTCCAGTTAAATAAATTCTGTACACGTCAGGGACTTGAGCAGCCTGAGCCACCGACTGCTGAGGACACTGGGCCTAATTGTGCCTAGCTCTAGTTCTACGGTTTGATAGTGAGTTTCTATGCTTTGTTTCCTGCTACATGTACTCGTGGGTTGTGATGGCTGTATTATGACATAATATTACTGTTCCTTTTTCCCCCTATTGTAAATTTTCTTTTGCTTAGTTACTGTACTTGTGTAGTTGTGGTTTGTTGAATGTTACTTGGTTATTTCTTGTTGGACGACTGGATCTTAGGATAAACCGAAGCGAGCCAGTCTCAGGTCCTGTAGGGATTTAGGACCGGGTAGTGACAGTCGTGATCGAGGTCGAAGGGGCGGACAAGTTGCGCCCGACGTCTCAATGGACCAGCTACTACTTCTGGTTGTTCAGGCCTAGGACCTCGCCCAGCTGATATGGGAGATCGTACGAGAGGAGCTCCACTCGCCTCCACGGGTGCCTCTCCTTGGGGCTGCGGAGGGGGAGTCCTCTGTGGGATCGCGAGACAGGCACAGATCTGGACGTGGGGGAGGGGGTGACCCTTCACCACCCCCACCGTCCTCTGACACTTCCGAGCATGAGCCCTCCTTGCCTGGAGACTGTTGAGCGCGCGAATCTACGCTAACGTGTTTGGTTTTTGGAAAAACCCGTCGTTGTAGTTCGAAAGCGAAGGATTCGTGTTCAACAAATAAAATTTATACCGAAATAAGAATTCCGGGTCGAACACAGGGAGGCGAACGTTTGATTTAAAAACTCCGCGTTTCTTTTTATTTTGTCACCAAGAAATTCAATTTAAACTATCTAAGTATCTACAACAAATAAAAGAGAGAGAGGGAGTAAGAGAGAGAGAAAGAATACTACACATGGAAATTAAAATGAGATGTAGAATAGACAAGAAATTAATCATAAAAGAGTTCATTCGTTACAACTAGAAAATATAAAACAATTACTCTAGAAAGCATTAAAAGAATGGAGGGAGAAATGTCCTCCTCGACGATCGCTCGGAGGACGAATAGTCTATTCTAGAAAGCAGTAAATCTATATTAGAAAGCAGTAAAAAGAATAGGGAGAGAGAAATCCTCCTCGACGGTTGCTTGGAGGACGAGCCGGACGGGACGACGCCTGGACGAAGGAGAACGAAGCGGGACGAAGGAGGACGAAGCAGAAGAACGGGAACGAAGCAGCACGCCGTCGTCGTCGCGGGATCCACTTCCGAAGGGGGACGAAAATTTGGACTTTATCTCACGAGAGGCATCCCGGGTGTGGGACAAGCTTCTCTTGAGCTTTGGAGAGGTAGAGAGGAGAAGGAAGGGATGAAAATTTCATATGGAGGGGGTCTCCTTTTATAGTTGCAAGGAGTGGGGGCAAAATGGACATTACATCTTCAAAATAATAAATAAGGGGTCTTTAGTGACGGATAAAACCGTCGCTAAAGCCCCGCCGTCGCCGTCGCCGCCGCGCCACGCGCGCCCGCTCGGCTGGCCTGCGCGCGTAACGCAGACGCACGTCCGCGTCGTCTCAGCCGTCCGATCGCGAGATCGGACGGCTTAGATCGCGCCCGCGCCCGCTGCGTAGCGCGCCGCCCGCGTGCGATCGCGCGCCCACCAGGGCGTCCAATTGCGCGTCGGCGCTATCGGGCGCGCGCGGCCGTTGGATCTTCATCCGACGCTCGTGCGCGCCTGCTCGCCCGCGCCTTCGCCCCCCTCCCCGCGGCTCGAACCCGCGACCTCCGCTTCGCCCGCAGCTGCGTAGCCGCTGCGCTACGCGGCGAAATGGTCGCGCGGACGTTTTTAAACGCGCGCGACCGCAGCCGTTGGATCGAGATCCAACGGCGGAGAGGAGACGTTGCGTGGTCTTCACAGGACTCCTGCGGCCGATTGGGCGGCTGGGATGGCGCCACGTGGCGCTATCTTGGCCGTCCATCTTCTGGAAGTTGTAGATGGTGCCACGGATGTCGGATTGACTTGATTTTTGTGTCGTTCGGCTGCGATCGTCGATCCGAATTCATCCGTGTGGTCGGATTTTCCATCTGAAGTGCGGATTTACACCATCCTGGCCCTTGATCTTCTAGGGTTCCCCGGTCTCTATCTGATGCTACGGATGCCTGATTAGGGCGATCTTGGAGTCGTTGAACTCCAATCGTCGCCCTGATCATATCCATACGGTTGGATCTTTGATCCGAGGCCCCGATAAAATATTTGCCCTGTCCAAGCACATAAAAGGAGACAATTAACCTCCATTTTATTCAAACTACTCTAAATGCAAGATGATGCATGTAATGCAATATTTATATCATGAAATGCAATCCTATGCTTAAGAACATGCATAAATAGACATTTTAAGTAGTGTAAATGTGTTTACATCATACCCCCATGCCTATCTTTTGCTAGTCCCTAGCAAAAACTATATGCTATTTATAAAAGAATTAGGTTAGATTATTTGGACCTGAGTTATTTTCAATCATTAAGAAATTGTCTACTTAAGAACTGAACTTTCAAAGACACAACAGTGCCCGGGTATCAGCCAAAATGCAGACCGCCTCAAGCCTCGCCTTATTCAAAGAAAAATTCCTTTTTCTGTTTTTACTCTCTTTTTTTAGATTTTCAAATTTTAGGGTTTAAGAGTGGCTTTCTACGGCCATTCAACTCACCCAAGATTTGATGAGAACCCTAAGTTTTAAGCATCTTATTGTGATTGTGATAGACTCGTTGACCGGCAATTAAAACGGACTTCGGATTTCTACGCCTCTAGGTGACCTCAAAAAGAATTCTGCCTAAAGGTGTATCTTTACAACCGGTAGCTTTCTCCCTACTTTTATTTTTTAACGGGGTCAACACAAGGGTGAATCCAGTGTATATCTCCCTGGTTTATTCTACTTCTTCGCTTCTTCCTAAGTGTTTTGGGAATTTTTAGTGCATTTTCTGAGCTGGGTTCTGGACAACCGGTCGATGAGCTGTTACCACCGACAACTTGCCAGCCATACTCGTGCGGCGAAGTGTGGCTTATTTCTTTTTGTTCTTTTCTTCTTTTTGATTTTTTTTTTTTTTTTTTAAGTAGGTGGCTTCCCTGGTCTAAGATTTACCTAAAGGCAGCAAAAAGAGAAAGGTCCAGTGACTGGGCTCTGGACAACCTACCTATGGGCTGTTACCCACGATAACTTGCCAGCCATATCACCCAAGAAGGTTCATTAGCTACCCAATTTCCGTTAAAATCGCCAAACAACGAGTCAGTGCAAAGAAAGTGTGTAGATGCTTAAGACTCAAAATTCCCTCACATCAGAGGGCAGGTTGATAAGTCGTGTACTTATCACCCAAACTTATTTACTCCAATTATAATAAAATTCAGGTTGGCGAGAACTCGAAAAACAAATCCACATTTTAGTGGATACATAGGCTGATTAAGTCCAAAGACCTGAAGGGTCTTTGTGTTCAAACCATAATATAGTATTTCTTAAGATCGAAAATTTTCTTAAACCCAAATTCTCTTTCCTAATTTCGATTTTTTTTTTTTTTTTTTTTTAATAATAAAACAAATCTACGGAGCTGACGAATGAATTCAAAGATAAATATCCACCCCCCCATGCCTATCTAATGCAATGTCCTCATTGTATTAAAAAGACATAAAACAGAGTGGAAAAGCGTAGAAAGCACCTGAATTGCGTGGATATCGGGTCCGCTCCGAGATGAAAATGAAAAAGAACTGTATATGTGCTGAGTTTAGTGCCTTCAGCTAGGCACACTATACAAAGAAAAGAAATGAAGAATTCACATGTGCAGGTCAGAATTAGAATAAACAGAAGAATCCTCTGACCTGTCAGCAGAGGTCCACAGATGTGGACCAAATTGTGGTGCAGACCCACACCCCATAATCGAGAATATCTTAGGTTCTGGATAAAAATTACCCAAAACCTAAAATCAGAATGCAAGCGGGGTCGGGCCTGCGATTTGTGAGGATGCAACCCAAGGCCAAAATGTCGGGTTACAGAGAATTGAAGCTCAAAAGGATAATCATTAAATGTGTGCTTGAGTTTGACATCCTCAAAACAAATGTCGTAAGGGTTCTGATTTGATGGTTTCAGCTTAAAAGGAACCCTTCGACTCAATCTTCCATTTCCTCCAAAATTAACTTCCCAAATTAGAACTTCCCCGCTCCTATCCTCCTCATTAAGTGTATCAAATTCCAGGACATCTTGTATATTCATCACCCCGTCTGGAATCTCCAAGTGTAAATGATGTGGCAGAATCAAAATTGACTTGGGTCTAATTATCTCAGAATTAAAATCATCAATAAGCTCAACAGGGTGTAACTGATAATCAGGGCATTGAATTGATTCCTCCAGAAAATGCGATTCTGGATCTGTATCGTGTGCCCTAATAAGATCAGTTTCCTCAGTTATTGGGCTATCAAATGATCTATCAGATTCCTCAGGCCCAATCGTCTCACAAAAATCGTGATTTGAAAACTCGTGTGAGACTTCGCAACTTGAATCTTCACCATCAAAGAAATCAGGATCCGTATCAATGTATGTCCCAAAATCAGTTGTCACTTTGTGTTCCCAGGAGACATACGTTTTCTCGTAACCCGGCTCAGGGATCTCAGGTGAAGAAATCAGATCATCCTTAATTGGTTGCTTTAATTCAATCTGGTCAGCTTCGTAACACGTGTTCCCCCCAACAGGTGCCTGAGCGGGTTCTGTCATTGGCTTTCCTGAAGAGAGTTCATCCTGGGAATTATTCCAAGATTGAATCAAAGCAACCACGAATCTCATCCTCAATTTCGCTAATTTCCCAAGTAAAAACTCACCCGGGTTCTTATCCTTAACATCCTGGAGCCAATCCAACAAAGACTTGTTTAAATCATCAATCATTTCAATCAGGGGCTCCAATCTCTCAATGCAAGGTATTGGCTGAACTTCTAAAGATTGAATGATATTCCTCAAGTTAGCCAGAACCTTATCTTGAACCTGATTAACCTGAACCAAATGAGTTGGTTCAGGGTTGGGCGGGTTTGACATCAATGTAGAGGAATTAACGAATTGAGATTCGTTATACCCATCCTGATAATAGATCATTTCAGATTGTTCATAAGATGGAGATGACCTAAAGGCAGTGAAATCAGAGGATGGGTAAGGATCAGTGTATCCTTCTTGATTGTAGATCGCATTAGGTTGTTCATGAAAGGAGGACGATCTATAATCGATGCAACTCTGAGAAGGATAGAATTGAGAATCAAAGTGTTCAGGGTTAGACCCTAAACACGGGGGTCCGGAATTGTATCCCCAATCCGAATTATCCCAACTAACTGATAGTCTATTACAATACGAATTGGGATAATCGTCATGTTGAGGATAATTTACAACAGGAGGGAAAGAGCGGGAATGCGTGAAATATGTGGAAGGATTCATGAGATACGGGAGGAAGAAAGGTGCCCTGCAATACAAACAATCAAACCTGTCCTTAAATGGGTTAGCCTACAGACCTACAGACTCTCAAAACCCGTCTTGAGATAAAGGAACGATTTGATCTACTTCTGTCTGTTCAATCCAACCAGTTAGAAGGAGGGACTGGGGAGAAGGTTCTTCCTTCGGCTTGCGCCTCCGGTTCCTAGTGTACCCCCCAGCCGCGATCGTTTGACTCTGCTCCCCTAGCTAGACATCAGATTGAACAGTAGAAACAGACTAATCGAAAATAATCTCGTTCTGAGTTCTGAAGAGCGAGTTCAATCCTTAAGGCCAACGTCTACTCTGTTTTATTTAGGGCTAGGTTTGAATGTGCTTTGGAATGTGATGGGCCCTTTAAATGGGTTGTGCCCTTAATGATTGATTGCTTTGTGTGTGCGTGCACAACCAGTGGTTTTCAAGCAAGATTATTTTTAATGTGGTGAATTTTAAGGTTCAAATCTTGCTTAGTAGCTTTTAGGATTCAACTTTAAGTGTTTTCAATCAAGTTTCATTGGCACACCAGGTTTTGCAAGCACAGGTGAAGATATTTTCCTTTAAAGTTTAAAAAGAATGTGGAGTGCCTGGTAGATCCCTAAGAGTTGAACCTAATTGGCAGCTACTTGATGAGTTGATTTTATTTGAAGTGGTGCGGCCCAATCAACTCAAACAATTGGCCTCAAATGCACCACTAAGTTAGGCACACAAAGATGGTTAACTTAGAATGATTTCTACTCTTTTATGTGTTGCTTTATGTGTACTGGTCCCACAGATCAGAACCCAGTTGAGTAGAAACAAATCAATTTGGTTAAGTGCCTTTAAATGTGGGTGTACATTGTGTATTTGTTGAAAATTACCCCACAAAATTATCTTTTTACTTTTTTTTTTTTTTTTTATAAATGAAGGTGGAATGAATGTGAGTGAGAATCCAAACAACCAAACTATTCCTAGGATTTATGCAAACACCTAGGTTAATTGAAATTTGGATTCAATGTGGCGAATGAAATCTATGGAGGGGGAAAGAATGGGTGATAACTTACAAAACCCTTCACAGCACTTTACTCCAATCTACCGCTTTTGCTTGCCTCAAAAGAGTACCTGCAATTACAATAAGAAAGGAGAAAAGTGAGGTAAATGATTTGTAAGTTACAAAACGTGAAGAGAAATCAAAGATCGTTGCCTCCCCGGCAGCGGCGCCAAAATGTTGAGCGCGCGAATCTACGCTAACGTGTTTGGTTTTTGGAAAAACCCGTCGTTGTAGTTCGAAAGCGAAGGATTCGTGTTCAACAAATAAAATTTATACCGAAATAAGAATTCCGGGTCGAACACAGGGAGGCGAACGTTTGATTTAAAAACTCCGCGTTTCTTTTTATTTTGTCACCAAGAAATTCAATTTAAACTATCTAAGTATCTACAACAAATAAAAGAGAGAGAGGGAGTAAGAGAGAGAGAAAGAATACTACACATGGAAATTAAAATGAGATGTAGAATAGACAAGAAATTAATCATAAAAGAGTTCATTCGTTACAACTAGAAAATATAAAACAATTACTCTAGAAAGCATTAAAAGAATGGAGGGAGAAATGTCCTCCTCGACGATCGCTCGGAGGACGAATAGTCTATTCTAGAAAGCAGTAAATCTATATTAGAAAGCAGTAAAAAGAATAGGGAGAGAGAAATCCTCCTCGACGGTTGCTTGGAGGACGAGCCGGACGGGACGACGCCTGGACGAAGGAGAACGAAGTGGGACGAAGGAGGACGAAGCAGAAGAACGGGAACGAAGCAGCACGCCGTCGTCGTCGCGGGATCCACTTCCGAAGGGGGACGAAAATTTGGACTTTATCTCACGAGAGGCATCCCGGGTGTGGGACAAGCTTCTCTTGAGCTTTGGAGAGGTAGAGAGGAGAAGGAAGGGATGAAAATTTCGTATGGAGGGGGTCTCCTTTTATAGTTGCAAGGAGTGGGGGCAAAATGGACATTACATCTTCAAAATAATAAATAAGGGGTCTTTAGTGACGGATAAAACCGTCGCTAAAGCCCCGCCGTCGCCGTCGCCGCCGCGCCACGCGCGCCCGCTCGGCTGGCCTGCGCGCGTAACGCAGACGCACGTCCGCGTCGTCTCAGCCGTCCGATCGCGAGATCGGACGGCTTAGATCGCGCCCGCGCCCGCTGCGTAGCGCGCCGCCCGCGTGCGATCGCGCGCCCACCAGGGCGTCCAATTGCGCGTCGGCGCTATCGGGCGCGCGCGGCCGTTGGATCTTCATCCGACGCTCGTGCGCGCCTGCTCGCCCGCGCCTTCGCCCCCCTCCCCGCGGCTCGAACCCGCGACCTCCGCTTCGCCCGCAGCTGCGTAGCCGCTGCGCTACGCGGCGAAATGGTCGCGCGGACGTTTTTAAACGCGCGCGACCGCAGCCGTTGGATCGAGATCCAACGGCGGAGAGGAGACGTTGCGTGGTCTTCACAGGACTCCTGCGGCCGATTGGGCGGCTGGGATGGCGCCACGTGGCGCTATCTTGGCCGTCCATCTTCTGGAAGTTGTAGATGGTGCCACGGATGTCGGATTGACTTGATTTTTGTGTCGTTCGGCTGCGATCGTCGATCCGAATTCATCCGTGTGGTCGGATTTTCCATCTGAAGTGCGGATTTACACCATCCTGGCCCTTGATCTTCTAGGGTTCCCCGGTCTCTATCTGATGCTACGGATGCCTGATTAGGGCGATCTTGGAGTCGTTGAACTCCAATCGTCGCCCTGATCATATCCATACGGTTGGATCTTTGATCCGAGGCCCCGATAAAATATTTGCCCTGTCCAAGCACATAAAAGGAGACAATTAACCTCCATTTTATTCAAACTACTCTAAATGCAAGATGATGCATGTAATGCAATATTTATATCATGAAATGCAATCCTATGCTTAAGAACATGCATAAATAGACATTTTAAGTAGTGTAAATGTGTTTACATCAGAGACGTACCAGTTTCCCCACTTCAGCGCCATTACAAGCTTTTCGGACAGTTTCGGAAGCTGAAGCCCCCCTCCTTCAAGGGGGATGAGGACCCAATCGAGGCGGAGGACTGGCTTGAGCAGATCGAGAAGGTGTTTGACACCCTTCACCCCCTGTGGAGTGTCGCGTGGCCTTTGCCACGTACCAGTTGGAGAGTGCGGCACACAGGTGGTGGAGGGCGGTCAGAGGGCAAGAGAGGGTCGAGCCGACCTTGGACCAGTTTGTCACCCTCTTCTGCGAGCAGTACTTTCCCCAAACGTGGCAGGATCAGAGGAGGCGGGAGTTCCACACTCTCCGCCAGGGGACGATGATCGTGAGCGCGTACCGCACACGTTTTCTGGAGTTGTCTGATTTCGTCCCAATAGCTGTAGCTACTGAGGAGGAGCGCCTGTGAAGGTTCACCGAGGGGCTCCAGCCTGCTATTCGGGGGTATGTCAGACCCTTGAAGCTGCCTATATTTTTGAGGGTGGTGGAGGCAACTATGACATATGAGGAGACCAACCCGGCCACACGTGACACTGATAGCAGACGGAAGAGGCCCTACCAGCCAGACTACTCACAGAGCTGATGAGAGAGGAGGCACACGACACTCGCAGGAGAGCCGTCACGTTTTGCGGGGCCGTCAGTGGCCTTTGGGGGACCTCGACAGGGGCTAGCTGCCAGTACTGGACCCCCGCCCAGCCATCAGTAGGGACCTACCGAGGGTGGGAGTCGAGTTCCCCTTTGCTACCAGTGTGGCCAACCGGGCCACATCAGGAGGGACTGCCCGTCTAGGGCTGGAGGTCAGCAGATGCTCCCCGTACCGAGCGCTGGAGAATGAGCAGGAGGCCGTGGTTCTCAGGCGCATGGGGGAGGTTAGCAGTCGCAGGGACGGTACCGACCAACGGCTACCCGTCCGACGCAGAGTGTGGCTGCTTTGTTCGCACTAGAGCTGAGGGGCGTATTAATGCCTTGACACACAGAGATGCCAGAGCTTCAGGTTCAGTGGTAGCAGGTATGGTTATAATTTTCGGCAGACTAGTTTACACACTTTTTGATTTCGGCACCACGCACTTGTTTGTCGCTGCTAGTTTTGCTGTCAGTTTGGGGTAGGACTGTGTGTTGTTAGAGGATCCGTTTGTGATCAGAGGTCTAGGTGGTCAGTTGTTTGTAGCTGAGGAGGTTTACATAGGCTGTGAGGTCAGTGTTGGGGGACACAGCCTCCCCACTGATCTGATTGTGCTACCGATGGAGGGCTTTGGCGTGATTCTGGGGATGGACTGGCTGTTCACTTACCATGATTTAGTGGATTGTTTTGAGAGGAAGATCATCTTATCCATACCGGAGTTGCCTTCTTTTGAGTTTCACGGACAGCCAGTGGACGGAGGCTTCAGGTGCATTTCGGCACTTCGGGCGGTGAGACTTTTGGGCTAGGGGTGTGAGGGCTTTTTGGCTTGTATAGTGGCAGAGCCCAGCCCCGTGGCAGACTTTCAGAGTATCCCGGTGGTCAGAAAATACCCCGACGTGTTCCCAGAGGAGTTGCCAGGACTACCGCCTGAGCATGAGATCGAGTTTGAGGTCTCACTGGTACCGAGGACCAGCCCCATTTTTATAGCACCTTACAGGATGGCACCACTTGAGCTGTGAGAGCTCAAGTCCTAGTTGCAGGACCTTCTGGAGAAGGGCTTTGTGAGGCCTAGTGTGTCTCCATGGGGAGCCCCGATATTATTTGTGAAGAAAAAGGCTGGTACCCTATACCTTTGTGTGGACTATAGACAGCTGAATCGGGTCACCATCAAGAACAAGTATCTGCTGCCGAGGATTGACGACTTGTTTGACCAGTTGTGAGGTGCCACGGTATTCTCCAAGATAGACTTGAGGTCTGGCTACCACCAGTTGAGGATCAAGGAGACCGACGTCTTCAAGACAGCTTTCCGCCCCCGGTACAGACACTACGAGTTTTTGGTCATGTCGTTCGGGCTGACCAACGCTCCCGCTGCTTTCATGGACTTGATGAACTGGGTGTTCAGACCATATTTGGATCAGTTCATGGTGGTATTTATCGATGATGTGCTCATCTACTCTTGGGATCAGGCGCAGCACGGATAGCACTTGCGGTTGGTTTTGGATACATTGAGATGATGCAGGCTGTATGCCAAGTACAGCAAGTGCGAGTTCAGGTTGAGGGAGGTGACCTTTGGTCATGTGATTTCAGGGAATGGCTTGGCTATGGACCCAACCAAGGTTGAGGCAGTACTTAGGTGGGAGAGACCGCATACAGTGACAAAGATCCGCAGTTTCTTGGGACTGGCAGGCTACTACCAGTGGTTTATCAGGGGTTTCTCGCAGATTGCGCGTCCTATGACACAGTTGACCCGGAAGGACGTGCCCTTTTCTTGGATAGACGCTTGTGAGGCATGTTTTCAGGAGCTGAAGGAGAGGCTGACTTCGGCTCCCGTGCTTGCCATCCCAAACAGCAGTGGCAGTTTCGTTGTGTACACGGACGCCTCTTTGCAGGGGTTAGGGGGTGTGCTCATGCAGCGCGGTCACGTTGTCGCTTACGCTTCACGACAACTGAAGCCCCATGAGCATAGCTACCCTACCCACGACCTAGAGCTGGCAGCCATCGTCTATGCACTGAAGACTTGGAGGCACTACCTGTACGGTGAGACTTTTGAGATTTTCACAGATCATAAGAGCCTCAGGTACTTGTTTGATCAGAAGGAGCTTAACATAAGATAGAGACATTGGTTTGAGCTCCTGAAGGACTATGACTGCAGCATTTCCTACCATCCAGGGAAGGCCAACATGGTGGTTGACGCCTTGAGCCGAAAGACGCCCGCCCACTTGGCCAGTTTACAGGCACAGAGTTGGAGACTCATGGAGGAGATGGGTAGTTGGCGACCCCTAGAGTTATTGGGGCACTGTAGGGTAGTGACTGTGACATGACAAACGAGGCCAGAGTTGATAGACCGCATCATCACAGGACAGATGGCAGACCCATACTTGCAGTCATTGCGTGACAAGGTCCTGTCAGGGGACCCTGGGGACTTCTCCTTTACTGACGAGGTGCTACGCATGAGGGGACGTTTGTGCGTTCCAAGGGACGAGAAGCTGTTGAGAGAGCTCCTAATTGAGGCACACAGTTCCAAGTTCACCATACATCCCGGGAACACAAAGATGATCATGATCTGCGACGTGACTTTTGGTGGAAGGGAATGAAGCGGGATGTAAGTGAGTTCATGCAGTAGTGTTTAGTGTGCCAGCAGGTGAAGGCTGAGCATCAGAGGCCTGCAGGGCCATTGCAGCCACTTCCAGTGCCAGAGTGGAAGTGGGAGAGCATCACCATGGACTTGATGGTGGGCTTGCCCATTACCTAGTGAGGACACGACGCTGTTTGGGTAATTGTAGATAGATTGACAAAGACGACACATTTCTCGCCGATCCCAGTCACGTTCTGAGCCACGAGAGTGTCGAGGTGGGTGACGACTTGACCTACCCCGAGCGACCAGTGTAAATACTAGATAGAGTCGTCCGGAGTTTGAGACGGAAGCAGTATCCCTGGTGAAGGTATTGTGGAGGAGCCAGAGGTACGAGGAGGCTACCTTGGAGCCTGAGGCAGCGATGCGAGAGCGGTACTCGGAGCTCTTTGAGGGTATGTCTTTTCAGACCGGCTTCGGTCCTCTTTGAGTTTGTTATGCATATGTTATTCTTTTTCCACACCCTAGCTAGCTCAAGTTTCAAGGACGAAACTTCCTTTGAGTTTGTTATGTTATTAAGACCCATGTTTTTAAGCCTTTTTAAGACGTCCGTACTTTAGGCCAGACGTCTGGTAAGATGTCTGGACTGAGGATCAGACGTCTTGTTAGACATCTGGACTCCTTCCTAGACAACTGAAAATCAAAATTTTCGTGTACAAGCTTGTGTTTGCACGCGTGCTGCGCGTAGACAGTACACATCCCTCGTTTTCTTCTCCTTCTCCCTCCTCTTGCCCGATGAAAACCCAAACCCCACACTTTATATAAGCCCCCTCCTCCTCCTCATTTCACCCACTTCCCAGCCACCTCCCTTTACCCTCCAGCGAGAGTAGTCGAGCGACGAACGGTGGAGAGGAGTGGCATGAGAGGAGAGGCGGAGCAGCGTGAGGAGAGGAGACAAGGCTTGCGACCTCACGTGGGAGCTCGCCGATGAGCTCACGGCCGGTCGGCGCATGCGTAAGGCAGAGGAGTGTGTCGGGGAGATCCTCCTCGACACTGCTACAGCTAGAGCAACAGGCGAGAGGGCGCGGCGAGACCACGTGCGGTGCGAGAGGGTAAGTATAGGTTCTGGTTCTAGGATTTTCCCAGAATCAGATGTCCGGAGTGACCGTCAAACGATGGTGCTGACGTCTGGAGGTGGTGCCAGACATGTGAGGAGGAGGCTTTGTGAAGGTACGTCTCTTTTGCGGATACAGCCATGTGGGCCACTCCATCGAGACACTGTTCCTTGCCTTTTTGAGAAGCTTTCGGTTGATTCGCGCAGGTGTTGCTTCGGGAAGGCGTGGGACACGCCGTCTCACGCACTTCTGACATCTAAGAGAGGCACCAGACGACGGGAAGCGTTCCCAGATGTCCGGAGAGGTGGTCGGACATCTGGAACTGGGTCCAGACGATCCAACGGAGTTCCTGGCCATCTGAGGAGTAGCGCAGAACTGAGGTATAGCTTTAGACTCTTTTAAGACGTCTGGAAGGTGTTCCAGACGTCTGATTTGAGTCAGAATCACTATTTTTGACCAATTTAGGGTTCGTTTGAGTCTGATTTCCGCAATAAAGATACCGATGTTTCCCGTATGTTTTCCTCTACTTGCTGGAATACTTCTATACTGTTTTGAGTATTCTTTTGTGATTGATCCTTGTGATAGGACTTGTTTCCGTTGCGGGTTCGAGGCTTCCTGAGGCACGCGAGCCTACCGTTCAAGCCCCCATTACTCTTGGGTTTACTGGTAGAGTGGCTTACCCTTAATTTAATTACAACCTAATTGCATGTGTGGAATGAATGATTAGAACCTAGGATATGGCATGAATCCTAGGGCTAGAAATATTGAATTGTCTGTATTGAAAGAATGAATTGCAGCCTTGAATGAGTAGATCGAATGATAACAATTGCCTGTAAGTGAATAACAGTTGCTTGCAAAATATATAGTAGTTGTGCTAGCTAACTGTTGAATGTACTTTCCTGTCGCACATGTGAAATGACATAATATGAGCTGCATGTATATAATTTGAAAAAAAAAAATGGAAAGGTGAATGTTGAAAACACGAGCTATTTGTGAATAAACTGAATATGAATAGAGTTACAAATTGCATGTGTATAACCTGAGAATGGAAATAGAAATGATGAAACCTGGTATGGTTGGCCTGGGAAATATGAGCATGAACCCTACGGAAAATTAGGAGAGAGCTCCTGGAAACAAATGGAATGGAACTGGGAATGTGAGTGGGGAAGTGAGCTAGCCCTTGAGTACGGAGTACTAAGGAGAGCTATTGTCCCCTTGTTTAGTGCAAAGCGGAGCTAGCCACCCTTGGTTTGGGACCCAGGGTTAGGATTGGCTACTTTGTACCGACTTCTTGGCCCTTGCGTATATAGTACCGGGGAGAGCTACTAGTGTAGGGAGAGAGCTAGCCAACCCACGAGGCCCAGGGTTTAGCTAGCCGCCTTACACCGACTTGTTTGGCCCACTGGGCAAACCAGGGTAGTCAGGCGAGGGTGCGCAGACTATGGAGGGGCGAGACCCCTGTTTGGTTACTGAGAGGGGCTAGACCCCTATTACTGAGAGGGCTAGGCCCTATACTGGTTCCGTGCTGTACTTTGGGCACACCCGTTAACGGAAATGACTGATCACGTGCTAGTGTAGGGTAGCTCCTCGTGTGTCTATCGCGCATGTCGTAGTCACCGTTACGTCTATCCGTGACCTTGGGGTGGTTGACTGAGTGTAGGACCACCACGGGGGACTCTCCAGGCCAGGAGAGCACCACGTGCTACTTCTACTCTTCAGAAAATACTGCAATCAAGATCATTCCCACGAGGAACATTCGAGATCAAGAAAGAGACTTGATAAATAAACCAAGTGGTGAAAGAAAGAATAATTAGTTTAAGAAAGAAAGAAATTAAAAAATAACAGCTACCTGTCCACCTTTACTGCTTTAGTTAGTTGGTTGCCCCCCTACTCAGCGTTCGCTAATTTCGTGTACTCATAACCCTTTTCAGGTTCAGGTGTTGAGCAGCCAGAGCCTACGGCTGCAGAGGGTGCTGGGCCCAATAGAGCCCAGTAGTTGTAGTTCTTTGTACTCGTTTGTAGTAGTGAGTAACTTCTTGTATTTTTATATTCTGTATTCTTTTGTTCTGCACATTATATTCCTGTACCCGTTTACTTTCCCACTATTGTGGTGGTGTGTACTGTAGTAGTTTACTTCTTTACTGCTGTACTTTTGTTACTGTTAGTTGCTAGCATGGTGAAATTGGTTTACTTTACTGCTTTTTGGTTACTTTCTCATTGGACGACTTGGTCTTGGGATCAGCCGAGTCAGTCCGGTCTCGTGTCCTATAGGGATTCGGGAATTGGGTTGTAGCAGGTATCTACTGGTGACCCAATGCAGAATGTGACTAGTACCTATATTGAAGACCAGTACCAGTACTGGCATGGGTTGTGGGACCCTGGGCAGCAAGTGCCTGGTTGTTGAGAGCACGAATCGCTACGCTAACGTGTTTGGTTTTGGAAAACCTGTCGTTGTAGCTTGAAAGCGAAGAATTCGTGTTCAACAAATAAAATTTATACCGAAATGAAAATTTCGGGTCGAACACAGGGAGGCGGACATTTGATTTAAAAACTACGCGTTTCTTTTTATTTGTCATGAAGTAATTCAATTTAAAACTATCTAATTATTTACAATAAATAGAAGAGAGAGAGAGGGTAAGAGAGAGAGAATATTACACATAGAAATCAAAATGAGATGTAGAATAAACAAAGACTTTATCTTTAAGAAGATTGTTCATTACAACTAGAAAGCATAAAACAATTGCACTAGAAAGTAATAAATTTACTCTAGAAAGCATTAAAAGAATGGAGGGAGAAATGTCCTCCTCGACAGTCGCTTGGAGGACGAGCAAAGCTACTCTAGAAAGCAGTAAATCTATACTAGAAAGCAGTAAAAAGAATAGGGAGAGAGAAATCCTCCTCGACGGTCGCTTAGAGGACGAGCGGACGGGACGACGCCTGGACGAAGGAGAACGAAGCAGGACAAAGGAGGACGAAGCAGAAGAACGGGAACGGAGCAGCACCCCATCGTCGTCGTGGGATCCACTTCCGAAGGGGGACGAAAATTTGGACTTTATCTCGCGAGAAGCATCCCGGGTGTGGGACAAGCTTCTCTTGAGCTTTGGAGAGGTAGAGAGGAGAAGGAAGGGATGAGAATTTCGTATGGAAGGGGCTCCTTTTATAGTTGCAAGGAGTGGGGGCAAAATGGTCATTACATCTTCAAAATAATAAATGAGGGGTCTTTAGTGACGGATAAATCCGTCACTAAAGCCCCCAACGTGGGTGTAGCTCCCGCGCCCACGCGCGGCTCCTCAGCTGCCCGCGCACAATGCTTACACCCATGTACTTTGATTCTTAGCTGTCTGATCTGGAGATCGGACGTCTTAAGACGCATCTCTGCCAGTAGCTGCGCCCGCCTGGCGCGTGCGATCGCACGTGACGCTGCGCATGCAATAGCGTGTGATCTCGATTGAGCGCTGACGGCTATCTGATCACGATCCAACACCCGCCATCACCCGCACTCCCGCACCTTCCTCCCCTTCACCGCGGTTCGAACCCGCGCCCGCGGCTCGCTTAAGCACGCTCGACCGCTGCGCTACGAGGCGCGGATGGTCGAGCGGACGCTTTCAGACACGGCTGACCACAGCCGTTGGATCGAGATCCAACGGCGGAGAGCGAGAGGGTGCAGGGCCTTCAGGGATTCATGCGACCGTTTGGGCGGTCAGGATGGCGCCACGTGGCGCCATCTTGGCCATCCATCTTCTGGAAGTTGTAGATGGTGCCACGGATGTCGGATTGACTTGATTTTTGCGTCGTTGGGCTGCAATTATCGATCCGAATTCATCTGTGCGGTCAGATTTTTCATTTGAAGAGTGGATTTACACCATCCTGGCCCTTGATCTTCTAGGGTTCCCCGGTCACTATCTGATGCTATGGATTCTGATTAGGGCAATCTTGGAGTCGTTGAACTCTAATCGTTGCCCTGATCACATCCATACGGTTGGATCTTTGATCCGAGGTCCTGATAAAATGTTTGCCCTGTCCAAGCACATAAAAGGAGACAATTAACCTCCATTTTATTCAAACTACTCTAAATGCAAGATGATGCATGTTATGCAATATTTATATCATGAAATGCAATCCTATGCTTAAGAACATGCATAAATAGACATCTTAAGTAGTGTAAATGTGTTTACATCATACCCCCATGCCTATCTTTTGCTAGTCCCTAGCAAAAACTATATGCTATTTATAAAAGAATTAGGTTGGATTATTTGGACCTGAGTTATTTTCAATGATTAAGAAATTGTCTACTTAGGAATTTAACTTTCAAAGACACAATAGTGCCTGGGTATCAGCCAAAATGCAGACCGCCTCAAGCCTCACCTTATTCAAAGAAATTTTTTTTTTCTCTTTTTACTCTTTTCTAATTTTTTTTTTTTGGATTTTTAAATTTTAGGGTTTAAGAGTGGCTTTTTATGGTCATTCAACTCACCCAAGATTTGATGAGAACCCTAAGTTTTAAGCATCTTATTGTGAATGTGATAGACTCGTTGACTGGTAGTTAAAACAGACTTTGGATTTCTACGCCTCTAGGTGACCTCAAAAAGAATTCTGCCTAAAGGTGTATCTTTACAATCGGTAGCTTTCTCCCTACTTTTATTTTTTACGGGGTCAACACAAGGGTGAATCCAGTGTATATCTCCCTGGTTTATTCTACTTCTCTGCTTCTTCCTAAGTGTTTTGGGAATTTTTAGTGCATTTACTGAATTGGGTTCTGGACAACCGGTCGATGAGCTGTTACCACCGACAACTTGCCAGCCATACTCGTGTGGCGAAGTGTAGCTTATTTCTTTTTTTCTTTTCTTCTTTTCTCCTTTTCTTTTTGATTTTTTTTTTAAGTAGGTGGCTTTCCTGGTCTAAAATTTACCTAAAGGCAGCAAAAAGAGAAAGATCCAGTGACTGGGTTCTGGACAACCTACCTATGGCCTATTACCCACGATAACTTGCCAGCCATATCACCCTAGAAGGTTCATTAGCTACCCAATTTCCATTAAAATCGTCGAACAATGAGTCAGTGCAAAGAAAGTGTGTAGATGCTTAAGACTCAAAATTCCCTCAAATCAGAGGGCGGGTTGATAAGTCGTGTACTTATCACCCAAACTTATTTACTCCTATTAAAATAAAATTTAGGTTGGCGAGAACTCGAGAAACAAATCCACATTTTAGTGGATACACGGGTTGATTAAGTCCAAAGACCTGATGGGTCTTTGTGTTCAAATCATAATGTAGTATTTCCTAAGATTGAAAATTTTCTTAAACCCAAATTCTCTTTCTTAATTCCAAATTTTTTTTTATAAAAGAAAATAAAACAAATCTACGGAGCTGATGAATGAATTCAGAGATAAATATCCACCCCCCCATGCCTATCTAATGCAATGTCCTCATTGTATTAAAAAGACATAAAACATAGTGGAAAAGCGTAGAAAGCACCTGAATTGTGTGAATGTCAGGTCCGCTCCGAGAGGAAAACGAAAAAGAACTGTATATGTGCTGAGTTTAGTGCCTTCAGCTAGGCACACTATACAAAGAAAAGAAATGAAGAATTCACAAGTGCAGGTCAGAATTAAAATAAACAGAAGAATCCTCTGACCCGTCAACAGAGGTCCATAGATGTGGACCAGATTGTGGTGCAGACCCATCCCCCATAATCGAGAATATCTTAGGTTCTGGATAAAAATTATCTAAAACCTGAAATCAGAATGCAAGCAGGGTCGAGCCAGCGATTTATGAGGATGCAACCCAAGACCAAAAAGTTGGGTTACAGAGAATTGAAGCTCAAAAGGATAATTGTTGAATGTGTGCTTGAGTTTGACATCCTCGAAACAAATGTCGTAAGAGTTCTGATTTGATGGTTTCAGCTTAAAAGGAACCCTTCGACTCAATCTTCCATTTCCTCCAAAATTAACTTCCCAAATCAGAACTTCCCAGCTCCTATCCTCCTCAATCAGTATATCAAATTCCAGGACCTCTTGTATATTAATCACCCCGTCTGAAATCTCCAAGTCTAAATGATGTGGCAGAATCAAAATTGACTTGGGTCTAATTATCTCAGAATTAGAATCATCAATAAGCTCAACGGGGTGTAACTGACATCAGGGCATTGAATTGATTCCTCCAGAAAATGTAATTCTGGATCCGTAATGTGTGCCCTAAGATCAGTTTCCTCAATTATTGGGCTATCAAATGATCTATCAGATTCCTCAGGCCCAATCGTCTCACAGAAATCATGTTCAGAAAACTCGCGTGAGACTTCGCAACTTGAATCTTCACCATCAAAGAAATCAGGATCCATATCAATGTATATCCCAAAATCATTTGTCACTTTCTGTTCCAAGGAGATATACGTTTCCTCGTAACCTGGCTCAGGGATCTCAGGTGAAGAAATCAGATCTTCCTTAATTGGTCGCTTTAATTCAATCTGGTCGTAACACGTGTCCCCCCAACAGGTGCCTGAGCAGGTTCTGTCATTGGCTTTCCTGAAGAAGGTTCATCCTGGGAATCATCCCAAGATTGAATCAAAGCAACCACGAATCTCATCCTCAATTTCGCTAATTTCCCAAGTAGAAACTCACACAGGTTCTTATCCTTAAGGTCCTGGAGCAAATCCAACAAAGACTTATTCAAATCATCAATCATTTCAATTAGGGGCTCCAATCTCTCAATGCAAGGTATTGGCTGAACTTCTAAAGATTGTATGATATTCCTCAAGTTAGCCAGAACCTTATCTTGAACCTGGTTAACCTGAACCAAATGAGTTGGTTCAGGGTTGGGCGGGTTTGAGCTCAATGCATGGGAATTAACGAATTGAGATTCGTTATACCCTTCCTGAAAATAGGTCATTTCAGTTTATTCAAAAGATGGTGATGACCTAAAGGTAGTGAAATCAGAGGATGGGTAAGGATCGGTGTATCCTTCTTGATTGTAGATCGTATTAGGTTGTGCATGAAAGGAAGAAGATCTATAATCGATGTAGCTCTGAGAACGATAGAAATCAAAATCAAAGTATTCGGGGTTAGACCCTAAACACGGGGGTCCGGAATTGTATCCCCAATCCGAATTATCCCAACTGACTGATGGTTGATTACAATACGAGTCGGGATAATCATCATGTTGAGGATAATTCACAACAGGAGGGAAAGAGCGGGAATGCGTGAAATATGTGGAAGGATTCATGAGACACGGAAGGAAGAAAGGTGCCCTGTAATACAAACAATCAAACCTGTCCTTAAATGGGTTAGCCTAAAGACCTACAGACTCCCAAAATCTATCTTGAGATAAAGGAACTATTTGATCTACTTCCGTCTGTTCAATCCAACCAGTTAGAAGGAGGGACTGGGGAGAAGGTTCTTCCTTTGACTTGCGCCTCCGGTTCCTAGTGTACCCCCCAGCCGCGATCGTTTGACTCTGCTCCCCTAGCTAGACATCAGATTGAACAGTAGAAATAGACTAATCGAAAATAATCTCATTCTGGATTCTGAAGAGTGAGTCCAATCCTTAAGGCCAACGTCTACTCTATTTTATTTAGGGCTAGGTTTGAATGTGCTTTGGAATGTGATGGGCCCTTTAAATGGGTTGTGTCCTTAATGATTGATTGATTTGTGTGTGCGTGCACAACCAATGGTTTTCAAGCAAAATTATTTTTGATGTGGTGAATTTTAAGGTTCAAATCTTGCTTGGTAGCATTTAGGATTCAACTTTAGGTGTTTTCAAACAAGTTTCATTGACACACCAGGTTTTGAAAGCATGGGTGAAAATGTTTTCCTTTGAAGCTTAAAAAGAATGTGGAGTGCCTGGTAAATCCCTAAGAGTTGAACCTAAGTAGCAGCTACTTGATGAGTTTATTTTATTTGAAGTGGTGCGGCCCAATCAACTCAAACAATTGGCCACAAATGCACCACTAAGTTAGGCACACAAAGATGGTTAACCTAGAATGATTTCTACTCTTTTATGTGTTGCTTTATGTGTACCGGTTCCACAGATCAGAACAAGGTTGAGTAGAAACAAATCAATTCGGTTAAGTGCCTTTGAATGTGGGTGTATGTTGTGTGTTTGTTGAAAATTACCCCACAAAATTATCTTTTTATTTTTTTAATATAAATGAAGGTGGAATGAATGTGAGTGAGAATCCAAACAACCAAACTATTCCTAGGATTTATGCAAACACCTAGGTTAATTGGAATTTGGATTTAATATGGCGAATGAATGGAGGGGGAAAGAATGGGGGATAACTTACAAAACCTTCCACAGCACTTTACTCCAATCTACCGCTTTTGCTTGTCTCAAAAGAATACCTACAATTACAATAAGAAAGGAGAAAAGTGAGGTAAATGATTTGTAAGTTACAAAATGCGAAGAGAAATCAAAGATCGTCGCCTCCCCGGCAACGGTGCCAAAATGTTGAGAGCACGAATCGCTACGCTAATGTGTTAAGTTTTGGAAAACCTGTCGTTGTAGCTTGAAAGCGAAGAATTCGTGTTCAAAAAATAAAATTTATACCGAAATGAAAATTCTAGGTCGAACATAGGGAGGCGGACGTTTGATTTAAAAACTACGCGTTTCTTTTTATTTGTCATGAAGTAATTCAATTTAAAACTATCTAATTATTTACAATAAATAGAAGAGAGAGAGAGGGTAAGAGAGAGAGAATATTACACATAGAAATCAAAATGAGATGTAGAATAAACAAAGACTTTATCTTTAAGAAGATTGTTCATTACAACTAGAAAGCATAAAACAATTACATTAGAAAGCGATAAATTTACTCTAGAAAGCATTAAAAGAATGGAGGGAGAAATGTCCTCCTTGACGGTCGCTTGGAGGACGAGCAAAACTACTCTAGAAAGCAGTAAATCTATACTAGAAAGTAATAAAAAGAATAGGGAGAGAGAAATCCTCCTCGACGGTCGCTTGGAGGACGAGCCAGACGGGACGACGCCTGGACGAAGGAGAACGAAGCAGGACAAAGGAGGACGAAGCAGAAGAACGGGAATGGAGCAGCACGCCGTCGTCGTCGTGGGATCCACTTCCGAAGGGGGACGAAAATTTGGACTTTATCTCGCGAGAAACATCCCGGGTGTGGGACAAGCTTCTCTTGAGCTTTGGAGCGGTAGATAGGAGAAGGAAGGGATGAGAATTTCATATGGAGGGGGCTCCTTTTATAGTTGCAAGGAGTGGGGGCAAAATGGTCATTACATCTTCAAAATAATAAATGAGGGGTCTTTAGTGACGGATAAATCCGTCACTAAAGCCCCCAACGTGGGCATAGCTCCCGCACCCACGCGCGGCTCCTTAGCTGCCCGCGCACAACGCTTACGCCCACGTACTTTGATTCTCAGCCGTCCGATCGCGAGATCGGACGGCTTAAGATGCATCTCCGCCTGCAGCTGCGCCCGCATGGCGAATACGATCGCGCGTGACGCCGCGTGTGCAATAGCGCGTGATCTTGATTGAGCACTAACGGCTGTCTGATCACGATCCAACGCCCGCCATTGCCCGCACGCCCGAGCCTTCCTGTAACGACCCGGTTCCCGAGTCCCTACGAGACACGAGAACCGGACCGACTCGACTAATCCCAAGACCCAGTCGTCCAACGAGGAAGTAACCAAAAGACAGTAAAAATAAACCACATTCAGCATGAATATAACTAACAGTAAAAAGTACAGCAGTAAGGAAAGAAACTACTACAGTAGGTACCGCCACAACAGTAAAGCAACATTTATCATATAACAAAAACTGCAGGTAAAGAAGGTACAGCGGAAACAAAACTACTCACTAGAACAGAAACAAAAGAAGGTACAAAGCTGTGGCAACTCTACTGGACCCTACTCGGCCCAGCGTCCTCTGCAGCCGCCGACCCTGGCTGCTCAACACCTGGTCCTGACAAAGGTAACGAGTGTAACACGTCAGCAAAACGCTGAGTAGAGTGGCAAACTAACTAAAGGCAACAGTAGAGTGTACAGTAGCTGTTATGTTCTATTACTTCCTTTATTTACATCTTTCAATTTTTCTCACTATTTCATTTACTTCTCAGATCCTTTACCTGATCTCGAATGTCCTCGTGGGACGATCTTGATTGCAGTCTTTTCCAACAGTAGAAGTAGCACGTGGTGCTCTCCTGGCCGGGAGAGTCCCCCGTGGTGATCCTACCCTCAGTCAACCACCCCAAGGTCACTGACAGACGTAACGGTGACTACGGCACGCGCGATAAACGCACAGGTAGCTAGCCCGTACTGGCACGCGGTCAGTCGTTTTCGTTAACGGGTGCGCCCAAAGCACAGCACGGAACCAGGGCAGAGCCCTCTCAGTAACAGGGGTCCAACCCCTCCACAGTAACCAAACCGGGGCCTTGCCCCTCCACAGTCCGCGCACCCTCGTCTGACTACCCTGGTTTGCCCTAGTGGGCCTAACAAGTCGGTGAAGGAGGCTAGCAGAACCCCGGGGCCCGTGGGGTAGCTAGTACTCTCCTAACACTACTAGCTCTCCTCGGTACTACGTACACGAGGGCCAACAAGTCGGTACAGAGCGGCCAAGCCTAACCCCGGGTCCCTGGGGCGGCTGGCCCCACTCTGCACTAAAACAGGTACAGGTACTTCCCTTGGTACTGCGTACCCAAGAGACAGTACAACTACATCTCAGTTCCATTCCTTTTCTTTCCAGGAGTTCCACTCCTAATTCCCCGTAGGGTTCCAGCTCTTTATCTCAGAACATCATATGTTTCACTTTCCAGATTCACGTTCTCACATTCCATGATCTCAACATGTTTCCTTGTTCCTAACAGGCAGCTGTTAATTAATTTCACAGGCAGCTTATATATTCCTTTCCATTTTTCCAAGACTGCAGTAATATACATTCCACTAGTTTTTCCATCCTAGGATTCATGCCATATCCTAGGATCTATCATACAATCTAGTTTTCCGGCCCTAGGATTCATGCAACACCTAGGAGCTATCATTCCATACATTTCTCATTCCTAGGGTTCATGCAATGCCCTAGGTTCTAGTTATGGTTCCATACTTTAACAGGTTTTATTAATGCTTAAAACCACTCTAACAGGTACAACGGAAGTAATGGGGGCGTGGTCGGGAATCCCGCGTGCCTCCGCGACTCTCAAGACAGCAACCGAACGAGGTCCTATCACAAGGATCAAACACAAGGAGTGTCTCAAAACAGTGTATAGCTACTGTAGGCGGGTAGAGGAATAAATTCTGAAACGAACGCAACTCGAATCGCGGAAAACGGAGCCCAAACGGGCCCTAAACGGGTCGAGAAAGACAATACTGTGCAAAATCAGACGTCTGGAACTCCTTCCAGACGTCTTAAACGGTGGATCAGAGAATTACCTGTTCGGCTTGGTTCCCCGGACGTCCAGAAGTCTGTGGCGACGTCTCTCCTAGATCCCAGACGTCCGATGGTCTCTCCGGACGTCTGGAGGTCACTCCCGCCGTCTGGTACAACTTCCAGACGTCGGATTCGCAAAGGATGACGAATCCGAACACCTGCGCACAGCCAACCCTCCTCCTTCAGTACGGTCAGTCGACAAAAGAAGAAGGAGAAAGCGGAACTCACCTTTCAGACGTCTGTATGATCACACAGACGTCGACCTTGCCGTCTGGATATCCGTCCAGACGTCTGATTCTGGAGATTTTTCCAGAATCAGAACCTCGCTCGGCCTCCGCTCGCGACGCCGCCCGCGTCGCACCTCGCGCGTCCGCTGCTCCGCCCGCAGCAGGTCCCTCTTCGCGACGCTCTGCGCCCCCTGCGCCCTCCGCCGGCCGGCCAAGCCGCTCCCGGCGAGCTCGCCCTCACGGCAGAGTCCCGCCCTCGCACGCCGCAGCTCCTCCGCGCCTTCGCTGCGCCGCTGCCGCTGCGCCCTTGCGTCCGCTCGCTCCGCCCGCAGCAGGAGAGGAGGAAGATGGTGGAGACGGGAGGGGAGGCGCGCCCCCTCCCCCTTTTAACGCCGCGCGGAGAGGAGGAGAGAGACGGCCGCAGTCGCCTGCAGCCGCAGAGAAGATGCGAATCGCAGGTCTGCGCGCACAGGCGCGCAGACGAATATCCCGTGCGAGTATAACTGTTCGTCAGACGTCTGTAAACTATCCCGGACGTCTGGTCAGACGTCTGGATGTGATCCCAGACGTCTTGACAGACGTCTGGGCCACCTCCCAGACGTCTTAAAAGACGTCTAGGGGTACGCGCTCGTTACAATGCTACCACGGATCTCGTTGTAACGAGCGCGTACCCCCAGACGTCTTTTAAGACGTCTGGGAGGTGGCCCAGACGTCTGTCAAGACGTCTGGGATCACATCCAGACGTCTGACCAGACGTCCGGGATAGTTTACAGACGTCTGACGAACAGTTATACTCGCACGGGATATTCGTCTGCGCGCCTGTGCGCGCAGACCTGCGATTCGCATCTTCTCTGCGGCTGCAGGCGACTGCGGCCGTCTCTCTCCTCCTCTCCGCGCGGCGTTAAAAGGGGGAGGGGGCGCGCCTCCCCTCCCGTCTCCACCATCTTCCTCCTCTCCTGCTGCGGGCGGAGCGAGCGGACGCAAGGGCGCAGCGGCAGCGGCGCAGCGAAGGCGCGGAGGAGCTGCGGCGTGCGAGGGCGGGACTCTGCCGTGAGGGCGAGCTCGCCGGGAGCGGCTTGGCCGGCCGGCGGAGGGCGCAGGGGGCGCAGAGCGTCGCGAAGAGGGACCTGCTGCGGGCGGAGCAGCGGACGCGCGAGGTGCGACGCGGGCGGCGTCGCGAGCGGAGGCCGAGCGAGGTTCTGATTCTGGAAAAATCTCCAGAATCAGACGTCTGGACGGATATCCAGACGGCAAGGTCGACGTCTGTGTGATCATACAGACGTCTGAAAGGTGAGTTCCGCTTTCTCCTTCTTCTTTTGTCGACTGACCGTACTGAAGGAGGAGGGTTGGCTGTGCGCAGGTGTTCGGATTCGTCATCCTTTGCGAATCCGACGTCTGGAAGTTGTACCAGACGGCGGGAGTGACCTCCAGACGTCCGGAGAGACCATCGGACGTCTGGGATCTAGGAGAGACGTCGCCACAGACTTCTGGACGTCCGGGGAACCAAGCCGAACAGGTAATTCTCTGATCCACCGTTTAAGACGTCTGGAAGGAGTTCCAGACGTCTGATTTTGCACAGTATTGTCTTTCTCGACCCGTTTAGGGCCCGTTTGGGCTCCGTTTTCCGCGATTCGAGTTGCGTTCGTTTCAGAATTTATTCCTCTACCCGCCTACAGTAGCTATACACTGTTTTGAGACACTCCTTGTGTTTGATCCTTGTGATAGGACCTCGTTCGGTTGCCGTCTTGAGAGTCGCGGAGGCACGCGGGATTCCCGACCACGCCCCCATTACTTCCGTTGTACCTGGTAGAGTGGTTTTAAGCATTAATAAAACCTGTTAAAGTATGGAACCATAACTAGAACCTAGGGCATTGCATGAACCCTAGGAATGAGAAATGTATGGAATGATAGCTCCTAGGTGTTGCATGAATCCTAGGGCCGGAAAACTAGATTGTATGATAGATCCTAGGATATGGCATGAATCCTAGGATGGAAAAACTAGTGGAATGTATATTACTGCAGTCTTGGAAAAATGGAAAGGAATATATAAGCTGCCTGTGAAATTAATTAACAGCTGCCTGTTAGGAACAAGGAAACATGTTGAGATCATGGAATGTGAGAACGTGAATCTGGAAAGTGAAACATATGATGTTCTGAGATAAAGAGCTGGAACCCTACGGGGAATTAGGAGTGGAACTCCTGGAAAGAAAAGGAATGGAACTGAGATGTAGTTGTACTGTCTCTTGGGTACGCAGTACCAAGGGAAGTACCTGTACCTGTTTTAGTGCAGAGTGGGGCCAGCCGCCCCAGGGACCCGGGGTTAGGCTTGGCCGCTCTGTACCGACTTGTTGGCCCTCGTGTACGTAGTACCGAGGAGAGCTAGTAGTGTTAGGAGAGTACTAGCTACCCCACGGGCCCCGGGGTTCTGCTAGCCTCCTTCACCGACTTGTTAGGCCCACTAGGGCAAACCAGGGTAGTCAGACGAGGGTGCGCGGACTGTGGAGGGGCAAGGCCCCGGTTTGGTTACTGTGGAGGGGTTGGACCCCTGTTACTGAGAGGGCTCTGCCCTGGTTCCGTGCTGTGCTTTGGGCGCACCCGTTAACGAAAACGACTGACCGCGTGCCAGTACGGGCTAGCTACCTGTGCGTTTATCGCGCGTGCCGTAGTCACCGTTACGTCTGTCAGTGACCTTGGGGTGGTTGACTGAGGGTAGGATCACCACGGGGGACTCTCCCGGCCAGGAGAGCACCACGTGCTACTTCTACTGTTGGAAAAGACTGCAATCAAGATCGTCCCACGAGGACATTCGAGATCAGGTAAAGGATCTGAGAAGTAAATGAAATAGTGAGAAAAATTGAAAGATGTAAATAAAGGAAGTAATAGAACATAACAGCTACTGTACACTCTACTGTTGCCTTTAGTTAGTTTGCCACTCTACTCAGCGTTTTGCTGACGTGTTACACTCGTTACCTTTGTCAGGACCAGGTGTTGAGCAGCCAGGGTCGGCGGCTGCAGAGGACGCTGGGCCGAGTAGGGTCCAGTAGAGTTGCCACAGCTTTGTACCTTCTTTTGTTTCTGTTCTAGTGAGTAGTTTTGTTTCCGCTGTACCTTCTTTACCTGCAGTTTTTGTTATATGATAAATGTTGCTTTACTGTTGTGGCGGTACCTACTGTAGTAGTTTCTTTCCTTACTGCTGTACTTTTTACTGTTAGTTATATTCATGCTGAATGTGGTTTATTTTTACTGTCTTTTGGTTACTTCCTCGTTGGACGACTGGGTCTTGGGATTAGTCGAGTCGGTCCGGTTCTCGTGTCTCGTAGGGACTCGGGAACCGGGTCGTTACACTTCCTCTCCTTCGCTACGGTTCGAACCCGCGCCCACGGCTCGCGTAAGTGTGCTCGACCGCTGCGCTACGAGGTGCGGATGGTCGAGCGGACGCTTTTAGGCACGACTGACCACAGCCGTTGGATCGAGATCCAACGGCGGAGAGCGAGCGAGTGCGGGGCCTTCAGGGATTCATGCGGCCGTTTGGGCGGCCAGGATGGCGCCATGTGGCACCATCTTTGCCATCCATCTTCTGGAAGTTGTAGATGGTGCCACGGATGTTGGATTGACTTGATTTTTGCGTCGTTGGGCTGCAATCGTCGATCCGAATTCATCAGTGCAGTCAGATTTGTCATTTGAAGAGTGGATTTACACCATCCTGGCCCTTGATCTTCTAGGGTTCCCCGGTCACTATTTGATGCTACAGATTTCTAATTAGGGCGATCTTGGAGTCATTGAACTCCAATCGTCGCCCTGATCACATCCATACAGTTGGATCTTTGATCCGAGGTCCTGATAAAATGTTTGCCCTATCCAAGCACATAAAATGAGACAATTAACCTCCTTTTTATTCAAACTACTCTAAATGTAAGATGATGCATGTTATGCAATATTTATATCATGAAATACAATCCTATGCTTAAGAACATGCATAAATAGACATCTTAAGTAGTGTAAATGTGTTTACATCACCAGTACTGGTATCCTTCATTAGTACTAGTATTGGTACCCTTGGATTGCCCTAAATAAGGTCTACCTTCGTCCCCAACTCGATGTTAAAATGTGGAAATGTAATTTCTGAGATGGGGTGATAACTAAAAGGGGTGTCTAATCCATGTAATACCTAGGAAATCACTACATGAAATAAGTGATCTATAAACCTTAGAAGACAAGAATAAAAAGCCTAAGTAAATTGGATAAGTGTAGAGCAAATTTGAACATGTAAATTCATTGACTCTCATGGAGTCTGAATAAAAGACAACTTGGATCCTAAGGTCTGAAGTCAGACCCCACGCGATCCACTAGGTCCCTAGGACTTCATTCCAGACATAAAACCAAATAGAGTAAAAAATAGTAGGTTGACTAGGTGAGCTCGTAGGACTACATCCTTGGACTCGGTGAACCTTGGGTTCATTGATTGGGTTGAAGACCCAAGATGTTATGGTAGCTAGGGGCTATTAATATTTTCATATTTATTTATGTTAATTAATGCCTAACTAATGTTAGTCTAAGGGAAATTTGGGTTAGATTGCATTTAATTAGGTCAGATTAGGCATTTTAGGGCATTCTATAAATAATGCATACTTTTGGGCTTTTGTGCAATTTTTCTTACAATTGTATCTGGTATCTTGATGTGTTTATTTTTATATGTGTAGGTACAAAATTTAAGGTTGATCAAAGTAGGACTGAATGGACTTTATGATCGGAGCTCACTTAGAAGAGGTCGAGACTTAGTTTGGTGAACCTATTTGATGACCTAATTAACATGGAACCTTACCCAATTTAGGAACCTAATTAACCCTAGCCTAGAACCTAATTACCTAGCCTAATTATCCAACCCAATTGGCTAGTCATGACCCTTGATTTTAGACCTATTAGGGCCAACCCAGTTAGGGTCATACCTTATAAAAAAAACCCAATACCTAAACCTAATCCCAAATCCTAACCCAACAAACCTTTTTTTTTCCCATCTATTTTATCCTCAAATAAAAACTATTTTAGATGGTCAAAATACACAATAATTTATCCACCACTAGATCTAAATCCTATTGTCCTAACATCATGACAAAACTTTAGTATTTAGGGCATCCTTAGTTTTCATTGTCGTAAGGTGCCATTTAGCATCTCACCTTGCACTTCTCAAATTCACTCATGTTGCGCAATGGAAATTAGCACTAAAGGGGGGTTGAACCCACAACCTATTTCTTAGTGGCGCATGACCCTAATCACTAGGTTACCAAACCCCTTTGGCCAATGTTTAGTATTAAATATCTTTATTTATTTTCTAAGTAATTCAACTTTTACTAGAAGTGCCATCATCTTTTGCATATTATTAAGTAAAATTCTTAAATTGTTACGCCATCAAGTTCTTTAGGCTACTCATCCAAATCTTATCCTCATCTTCATTCTCATCATCACTCTTTTCTTATATCATGTTGAATGGTCCGTACTAATTTCATGGATATATGCAATTTAATCAAACTAACACATTTAATCTATTTCTTCCTTTGTTGTCATTTATTATATTGCATAAATGAAAGTACTACTAATTTCCAACTAAGGATGGATATTAAAGGAGTCAAATTTTGGGTCGTTATATTCTAGATCCCCATGAAGAGATTTCCCCGTTGAAATCAGTTAGATCTAGACTAGATCTAGATACCTTATTTGTGAACTGACTTTTAGTAACACTTTGTGGTGGCATCCCAAGAGAACGCATTTCTCTACAATATTCTAATACCATCATATGTAAAGTCTAATAAGAAAATATATAGATTTTGGATATCACTTTGCCCTACTCATTGTGTCATTATGTTTATTACACTACTTATTCCAAACACAATTGTATACCCACTTTAGCTTACATATTTTCAATGAAATGCTTACCTAGGTTCCACCAAAGGGCATCACATTGTTCTTATTATAGTTGGCCTAGGTTCCCTTCCCTAGTAGTAATGGCGATTCTACCTCAAAGGTAGTCCTTTCCTACTAGATATCTTACTAGTGGTGGCTCCAACTCTTGGGTAGCCCTTTCCTACTAGACTTCCTACTAGTGGCAGCTCCACCTCAAGGGTAGCCTTTTCCTACTTGCATTCCCACTAGTGGTGGCTCCACCTCTTGGGTAGCCCTTTCCACATACTGAAGGGGAGTTATGCTCTAATACTACTCTAGGATGCCTAATAACCACTAATCCAACACGAGCGATCCCAGTTCATGGGCATGGATCTAATCATCCACCAATAACTAGAGGTTTCACGGTTCCTTCAATAATTTACTTACACTTCATTTATGAGCATGCCACAAAGTACATAATGGTAGAGCATGACTAGATCTTTTGAAAGATAACATTCAATGTATACAACAAGTTACGAAATATTCTATTTACAATAACCACTACAACCTAAAAGTATAACATCCCAACCTTTTGTGCTAGTCTACCTTGAGCTTAGATAAGTTATCCATGTCACGGTCATAACATCTTGCATTGTCTCTGTGTCCTTTGGGAAACTGGTAATTCTAGCAATGTTTCCTGAAATTGGTTCACAAGGGAGGGATGAGCCAAGTGACTTAGTAAGGTGATGAGAACCTCATCATGAGCCATAACTAGCTCATTTTGACCCAATACAAAGGATAAAAGCTCCTACATATCTCAAGGAAAGGCGTAACTCAGAGAATTCTGAGTTTGAGAAGAAAACAAGTCATAAGGGGTAAAAGTGCAATTTTACCAGTATAATCTGCATACAGGGTAATTCAGGGACCAAACACAGGTCAAAACAGCTTAATAAGAATAAAAGTGGGATGAGATGATCTAGCAAGGGCTACAGCACTTCCAAGGAACCAAATGATAATCTGTAACCCTAAAACAACCCACTTCAATTCACAAGGTTCGAGGCAAAGTAAAAATAGAATAAACCCTCTAAAATTCATAGAAAAATAATCTCTAGGGTTTAGAACCTTCAATTTGGCCTTTAGAACCCATTTTGACCTACATTGAGAACCATGCCCAATTAATAACTTAATTTGGGTTTTTGCGCAAATTGACCGGTCAAACAAGGTTTAATATGAAAATAAAATTCACCATCAGATTCCTTAGGTCCTAATTAGTCATGTATAAAAACTTGAGCCTAAGAAGAAACCTCCTTGACCGACTTCACACTTTGGTCCTCATATATTTACTCTTTGGCCCTCAACTTTTGAACCCTCGCATTTTGGCCCCTAACTCTCCTTCGTTCTTTGCAATCAGGTCCCTCCTGCAAAACCCTGCCAGCACCATGCTCCGGCGACCTTGCGCGGAGCATGGCGCCGCGCAGGGTGAGGTGAGGGACCTGGCAAGTAAACCGGGGGTGCCCTGCATCGTCAGCCGTCGCAGGAGCACCCCCCTGGTCATTGTAGGCCACCATACCGGCCGTGCGAACGCACGGACGGTATGGGTTCGTCTCCGACCATTCTCCGGCGAGGGAGACACGTCTTCTCCCTCCGCCTTCCTCCCTGTTTCATCCCTATAAATACCCCCCGCTGCTCCACCGACCAGGGCAGCCTGGATCTGACGGAGAAAACCCCCAGCTTTCGTCTCTTCTTTCTCCGGCAGACGCTCACCAGCTCCGGCGACTTCCTCCCCCTCCACCTCTTCGCTCTGCCGCACTACCAGCAGCAGAGACTTCCTCCCCTGCTCTTCCCGCGCCACGTCGCACCCAGCTGGCGCCTCTCCAGCCCTCTGCTCGCCGCCGCCCCTCTCCCTGAGCATCGTCTTCTCCGGCGACAGTCGATACGACTGTCGCCCTGTTCCTCCCCCTTCGTCCCTGCAAGTAAGTTAGACCTACTCCCCTTCTTCTCCTCTTTCTTTCCCCGCTTTCAATTTAGTCAATTAAACCCTCGACCGCTCCTGTTCACCCTCATCCTCTCCGCCTCCGACCACCCTCCGGCGAGCCGCGCCCATCACCTCAGCGACCCACACGGCTCGCCGACCACCGCAGAACCTCCGCCTCCTCACCCTGATCCTCTTCCGCCCCTCCACTTCCCACCAAACACCCTCTGCAGATCCACCGAACACACCCACTTCTTCGCTCACAGTTTGACCTAGGACGACCTGTTAGCTCCATCTCGCCCCCTGCAGACCCCCTGACCACCTTCGCCGTGCCACGGCGAAGGTCCCCCGCCTGTCTGATTTGGCCGAGAGGCCGTTCTATTGATTTCAGGTTCCAGGCCTGGACCGCCATTGGCGAGGAAGCTCGAAGCTTGCTTGAGGTTGCTCCAAGCCTAGATATCCCAGGTTGAAGAGCAACGGCCTGCGCGAAAGAGTCTTGCGCACACACCCTGGCCCTCAATTGGAGTTGCGAGCCTCAACAGCTGTTGCAATTGGAAGCACCATCCCTACAGCAGGCGTGAGAGAAATGGGGTGCGCGGATAGTCCCACCTCGGGAATTTCTGAAGCCACACACCCACATAAGTTGCAAAAGTGCCACCATCTGTTTGCCTCAGTTACCACGGGGTGAGGTCCCTCTCACCCGACCCGACCCGACTCGGCCTCGTCCGTGACCACGCTCCGCGGACCTGGCCCGACCCGATTAGACTGACCTGCACTCCTCGCCCACCACGCACGCCGGTGGGCCTGGACCCGGGCCTGACCCGAACCCGATTACCCGGTAGCGCTCTGGGAGAGCTTCCGAAGAGTGATTTCAGAGAGAGAGATACGCGGAGGAGGGGGGTAGAGTAGGTTTTTGCCTCTTGACGAAAAAACTCTGAAGTGTGCAGGCCAAAGAAGAAGAAGCAGACCCGCTGAAGAAGAAGGAGCTGCTGCACTGTAGCGAAGGCATCGTTAAGTCGTCTCAGCACCGGGGCAGACGACGGAAGGTCAGCAGCCAGAGCAGGAAAGAAGACAGGCTGAAGAAGAAGGAAGAGCAACGGCCATCGCGAAAGAAGAAGAAGAGAGGTCAAGGCAGGTGAAGACAAAGAAGAAGAAGATCTGAAGAAAAAGAAAGAAAGAAAACAAGGAAGAACAGAAGACAGAAGAAAGCAGAAGAAGAAGAAGAACAACAAATTTTCATCTCTCTCTCTCTCTCTCTCTCTTTATTTTTGTAATAGAACTTGTATATCTCTAGAATACAACTTGCTCCCTGAGTTCGACCTCGGGAACTCTTTTATTTTTCCGAGTAAAAAAATTTATATTTGAAATGTTGGTAATAACCGGCTTTACTACAACGTTATAACGTTACCGCCGACGTTTCATTTTTGGCGCCGCTGCCGGGGAGCAACGGCTATTCTAGAGGTAAACATTCTTGTATTTTTTTTAATTTCTGATAATCTCCTCTCTTTTGTGCAGCTACAGGAACTCAAGAAGACAAGCAACCACACCAAAGACAGGTAAATTTTTCCTCTCACTATTAACCCCTAAGCTCTAAAGAGAAAGAAAAGAAAAGAACAAGCAATATAGGGCTAACCTGTCTTCCATATTTAGTAACCATAAAAGTTGCATGTTTTCAACTCATTATTTCTGCACACTATTAAGGGTATTTAAGGGCTAACACATTCTTGCTTGAGCCCTAATTACCCAACAAAGAATTAACTGGACCAAGTAGAGCCAACCTAGGATCCAACACTAGGGATTTAGAGACACACTCCTTAAGCAAGAATTGAGAAAACCAAATGAAGTGTGCCCAAGCCCTTGTCTGAAAATACCTATTCAAAGAAAATCTAAAACAATTGGCTCTCTAAACACTTGAACCCTAAAAGACAGGACCTAAAAGCTCTCAAAGAAAACAAGAGGTAAAGTTGACCCCTTGGGTCAACCAACCTTAAATTAGGTCACTCTTTGCACTCAAAAGACTAAAGTTCAAGTGAAAACCTTAAGCACCCTGATCTTAAAATTGGTAGACTTAAGAGGTCAAGATCCCCATTCTGGTCTACCTGGAACCGCAGTGACAAGAGAGGTCGGGTGGGGGAAACCCTGTAACCCGTGGGGACGCTCTACCGTGTAGGGGTCTTCGCGGGACTCTCCCTCTCTGGCTGCCCAGGTAATTCTCAGGTGGACGATCTTTCTGATCAAGGGGTCCATCTGCCCCGAACCTCTATAGTCACCCAACAATTTTTGGGTGTCTTGATTGGGTCCAGCACCTGCTTATCTCATCCAGCCCTTCAGTATTTTTCAGGAGGTCCTTGAAACCTCCTATAGAAATTCACTCTTCCCGAGGCTAAGCCTCGGCTCCTTTGTTTTTGCAGAAATCATTCACATAGCCCCTCTTTCCTCTGATTCTGAACAAAATCCCCTTCTTCCATCTCGATTCAAACTTTGATTCTATTCCACCACCTGATCCAATTATGCAGCCTAATTACCTAGCAAGACTACCATTCAAGAAACCTGAATATCGGAGATCTATGAAAGATAAAATGATCGAGGATGCCATAAAATTCTATGAAAAAGAAGAAAAAACCTCAACACCAATAGGAGATATTCAGGTTGATGTCCCAACAACCACATCCTTCATCATAAACTGTGCCCAAATTCTATTGACTGGAATTTCAAAAGGATCAACCCGAGACATGCTCATGACAGGATACATTGAGATGGAAAAATTACACCAATCTGAATACCTTCAATGCTTAACAAATCCTGTACTTTGGGAACAACACCAAGATGCCCTTATAAAACGGGTGGAAATGATGAAATCAGTAGAACAAATTATCAACCAGAAATACCCGTATATACTAGAAACAAAGGATGAGTCATCTTGGAACAGTACTAAGAATCAATCCAGTTTCCCAGACCTCGGGATTGAGGCACAAGGTGGTTGTCGACTCCCAACCCAAATAGAAGATAGCATTAAAATAGGTTGGGAAGTTGCAGGAGAACACAATGCTGAGCCAACCCTAGGCCATAAATCACCAAGCTTAGAACTCCAAGACTCTTGCAATAACAAGATTAGAATTGAACCTCTGGAGGGTATAAATTCCGCCCCTTGTTTTGATAAGGTAACCCTCGAAGGTTATTCGGACTTAGGTTCTAATAATTCTACCCACATCCTAAGCCTAGAACCTAGATCTGAAACTTATTGGGAAGATTATGAGGCCCCTTATGAGAAAGATCAAATTTTTACAGAATATGATTCCGGGCCTTTATTTGATGAATGTCCTTTTCCAACATCCTCAGGAAATCTGATTGATTTTTCAGAAAACATGCCAATTTATGATACAGAAACTGAGGAGTTGGATGAGCAAGGTTTTAATGGGGTCTATCCTACCAGCTTAGAGCTTGAACAGAACATCTTTTTGAGCCCAGAATTGACATATAGGCTAGAACCCAGTCAGGCTGCTGATTCCACATCTGATGATTTCTGCTGTGGTGGAATTCATGATCATTTTCGCCAACTCTCCGACAATTTCAGATCTGACTATAATTGCGGAGAGATTCCCCTTCCTGAACACGCCAGGCCTATCTACGACCTCAGTTCACATGATTCTGACTCTGACTCTGACTCTGAGGTCCTGATTCCCGAGATCACCGATAACACAGAATCATTCCTTTTCGATCCTCAGGAACCAAAAACAGAAAATGCCGAGAGTAATTGCAACCAAGAATCCAAATTTTTTCTCGAATCCGATTTCTTTCACCCTACAAACACTCTTCCGGCATTTGATAGTTACCCAGAGGACTCTCTACAGAAAATCACCTATCATCTGTTTCTAGAAGAGCCCTCGTACACAATGGCCACCTCATCCGCACACACAGAACGGATCAAAACCTCTCCCAAACCCCGACCCGCAACCGGACTCAATTTCTATGCTGATTCACCTCTCACCGAGCCGATTGCATTTCCACATCGGGTTTCGAACATTGATCAGACTACATACCATGCTCTATCATTCTCTGATCACCCCTGTAGGGTTCCTGCATCAACCACTGATTATCCTACGGGTCCCTACTCTGACCAGGCTGATTCGGCACAGCCAAACCCTGCGTTTACACTTCCACATCCATCTGAGCTTCATAATTTCTGGTGGGCTCCACACCTTTTTATCCACATCTATCAACCCACCAGATTGATTGGGTTTGGGTTGCATCATCAGCCTGTTGATCTGAACAAGCACCTGGTTGGACCAACCAGGCTCTTAATCAAGGTGCTTGTCTTACAAAACTCTGCTGAGTTGACCATCCCCTCTCCATCGCATTTCCCGCTTGGCTGAAGGCATCAAATTTAGCGCTCAACGGGAGGCAGCCCGTCATTCTCTTTGAAAACCTGAAACTTGTTCTGACACCTTTCAGCACTCGAAGTTCACCCTTATAGACAGCCGACCCCAACTCAGATGTTCGCATCTGAAATTTGAAATCGTCCGCAAAAATTCAACCCGACCCATCCACTCACCCAAATTTCTGTCTTAAGGAATGAACTAAGACCCCCTAGGTTACAATGAGGACATTGCAAATCTTAGGCATGGGGGGGTAGGAAAGTGCAAAAACTTGTAAGAAAATGTTTCAAACAAAAAAATTCACATATGCCAAAAATACCATAAAAATTAAAAAAAAAAAAAAATTTTTTTCGAAAAAGAATAAGAGGAAAAGAGGAGAAGGAAAATTTTGTGAAGGAGAAAAGAAACAAAATGAAAAAGGAGCACAAAATTATGAGAAAAAAGTGATAGTCATTAGTAAGGAACTAAGGAATTAACCTAAGTTCTAGACCTCATTCGAGAAAATAACTGAAAAGTGCACAATGAGATTAGTAAGAATGCAAACCTTAGGCATTCTTGAATAGACTCTTAGTACCCATTAAGATCTGGACACTCCTCAAGAGGTTGAGGAAAATGAAAAGCTGAAGTATTAGGTCTAAGGCTTAGGGAGTATTCGGCCTCGTTAACTAATTTTTGGTTTACGGGACTCAGTAACCTAAGCACCCTAATCTCACACACAGCCTGGTTCAGTAAGCGTAAAAATCAGAATCACGCAGAAGCGTCGCAAAAAAAAAAAAAATCTGAAAAGAACATCTAGAATAGGAGCGGCCGATCAACACAAGTTGATTTGGACGAGTTCCCAGCGCGGAGAGGCGGGAAATCCCCTCGAAGATGCGTAACAAAATATCATCTCCTCGGTGCTTGTCTCTTAGGATATTTACATATCCTACGGGGGGCATATAAGCACTCTGCTGGTTCAGATTCCATGGATGGCATTATCTCGAAATGTCAATTGCCAGGGTCTGGATTCGGCCACGGAATACCATGGATGGGATTATCTCGAAATCTCAATAGCCAGGGTTCCGGGGGTTGCCATGGGCGGTGCTATCTCGAAGCATCGATCGCCAGGAACCCTTGAGGATTGATGATGGGAGCAAGGAATCTGATACAGACCGTGTTGAAAAGCCAATCCTAGGCTAGAACTAAAAAGAAAAAGAGAGAGAAAACTCTCCAAACAGAAAAACTTTCTATCTCTCTCTTACAAAACGCACTGCGAACCGAGCCAGGGCTCAAATCATTTCAAGCACGGGTGCTTTAACCACGAAGTCCAATAAACCTTAGGTTAGTTCTTGCGGGCCTTAAAAACCTTTGCTAAAAGACTGAGGCTAAGGCTAGACAGGTTTGGATCTTGATTGGTACTAGAGTACCTTTTAGGCCTATGATCAGCATTCTAACCTAATCTATGAAGGCACTTATCTAAAACTATTGAAAACTTCATGGTCTAGAACAAGGGTTGAAACCTTAAGTTTTTGCTAAGGGACTAGCAAAAGCTAGGCATGGGGGTATGATGAGAACCTCATCATGAGCCATAACTAGCTCATTTTGACCCAATACAAAGGATAAAAGCTCCTACATATCTCAAGGAAAGGCGTAACTCAGAGAATTCTGAGTTTGAGAAGAAAACAAGTCATAAGGGGTAAAAGTGCAATTTTACCAGTATAATCTGCATACAGGGTAATTCAGGGACCAAACACAGGTCAAAACAGCTTAATAAGAATAAAAGTGGGATGAGATGATCTAGCAAGGGCTACAGCACTTCCAAGGAACCAAATGATAATCTGTAACCCTAAAACAACCCACTTCAATTCACAAGGTTCGAGGCAAAGTAAAAATAGAATAAACCCTCTAAAATTCATAGAAAAATAATCTCTAGGGTTTAGAACCTTCAATTTGGCCTTTAGAACCCATTTTGACCTACATTGAGAACCATGCCCAATTAATAACTTAATTTGGGTTTTTGCGCAAATTGACCGGTCAAACAAGGTTTAATATGAAAATAAAATTCACCATCAGATTCCTTAGGTCCTAATTAGTCATGTATAAAAACTTGAGCCTAAGAAGAAACCTCCTTGACCGACTTCACACTTTGGTCCTCATATATTTACTCTTTGGCCCTCAACTTTTGAACCCTCGCATTTTGGCCCCTAACTCTCCTTCGTTCTTTGCAATCAGGTCCCTCCTGCAAAACCCTGCCAGCACCATGCTCCGGCGACCTTGCACGGAGCATGGCGCTGCGCAGGGTGAGGTGAGGGACCTGGCAAGTAAACCGGGGGTGCCCTGCATCGTCAGCCGTCGCAGGAGCACCCCCCTGGTCATTGTAGGCCACCATACCGGCCGTGCGAACGCACGGACGGTATGGGTTCGTCTCCGACCATTCTCCGGCGAGGGAGACACGTCTTCTCCCTCCGCCTTCCTCCCTGTTTCATCCCTATAAATACCCCCCGCTGCTCCACCGACCAGGGCAGCCTGGATCTGACGGAGAAAACCCCCAGCTTTCGTCTCTTCTTTCTCCGGCAGACGCTCACCAGCTCCGGCGACTTCCTCCCCCTCCACCTCTTCGCTCTGCCGCACTACCAGCAGCAGAGACTTCCTCCCCTGCTCTTCCCGCGCCACGCCGCACCCAGCTGGCGCCTCTCCAGCCCTCTGCTCGCCGCCGCCCCTCTCCCTGAGCATCGTCTTCTCCGGCGACAGTCGATACGACTGTCGCCCTGTTCCTCCCCCTTCGTCCCTGCAAGTAAGTTAGACCTACTCCCCTTCTTCTCCTCTTTCTTTCCCCGCTTTCAATTTAGTCAATTAAACCCTCGACCGCTCCTGTTCACCCTCATCCTCTCCGCCTCCGACCACCCTCCGGCGAGCCGCGCCCATCACCTCAGCGACCCACACGGCTCGCCGACCACCGCAGAACCTCCGCCTCCTCACCCTGATCCTCTTCCGCCCCTCCACTTCCCACCAAACACCCTCTGCAGATCCACCGAACACACCCACTTCTTCGCTCACAGTTTGACCTAGGACGACCTGTTAGCTCCATCTCGCCCCCTGCAGACCCCCTGACCACCTTCGCCGTGCCACGGCGAAGGTCCCCCGCCTGTCTGATTTGGCCGAGAGGCCGTTCTATTGATTTCAGGTTCCAGGCCTGGACCGCCATTGGCGAGGAAGCTCGAAGCTTGCTTGAGGTTGCTCCAAGCCTAGATATCCCAGGTTGAAGAGCAACGGCCTGCGCGAAAGAGTCTTGCGCACACACCCTGGCCCTCAATTGGAGTTGCGAGCCTCAACAGCTGTTGCAATTGGAAGCACCATCCCTACAGCAGGCGTGAGAGAAATGGGGTGCGCGGATAGTCCCACCTCGGGAATTTCTGAAGCCACACACCCACATAAGTTGCAAAAGTGCCACCATCTGTTTGCCTCAGTTACCACGGGGTGAGGTCCCTCTCACCCGACCCGACCCGACTCGGCCTCGTCCGTGACCACGCTCCGCGGACCTGGCCCGACCCGATTAGACTGACCTGCACTCCTCGCCCACCACGCACGTCGGTGGGCCTGGACCCGGGCCTGACCCGAACCCGATTACCCGGTAGCGCTCTGGGAGAGCTTCCGAAGAGTGATTTCAGAGAGAGAGATACGCGGAGGAGGGGGGTAGAGTAGGTTTTTGCCTCTTGACGAAAAAACTCTGAAGTGTGCAGGCCAAAGAAGAAGAAGCAGACCCGCTGAAGAAGAAGGAGCTACTGCACTGTAGCGAAGGCATCGTTAAGTCGTCTCAGCACCGGGGCAGACGACGGAAGGTCAGCAGCCAGAGCAGGAAAGAAGACAGGCTGAAGAAGAAGGAAGAGCAACGGCCATCGCGAAAGAAGAAGAAGAGAGGTCAAGGCAGGTGAAGACAAAGAAGAAGAAGATCTGAAGAAAAAGAAAGAAAGAAAACAAGGAAGAACAGAAGACAGAAGAAAGCAGAAGAAGAAGAAGAAGAACAAATTTTCATCTCTCTCTCTCTCTCTCTCTCTTTATTTTTGTAATAGAACTTGTATATCTCTAGAATACAACTTGCTCCCTGAGTTCGACCTCGGGAACTCTTTTATTTTTCCGAGTAAAAAAATTTATATTTGAAATGTTGGTAATAACCGGCTTTACTACAACGTTATAACGTTACCGCCGACGTTTCATAAGGGCATATTTCTACTGCATTATTAAGAGACAAGCTAGTGGTATGATTCATCTTAGCTTTTAACCATGTCCCTTCTACTTCTTTAATTTCTCATTCCCATCCTTCTTTGATTCACTCTCGTGACACAGCATTTGAAATCTTTCCTTGAATCGAGGATGATCTACTTGGGTCTTTCCTTCTTAGAGGGAGCATTTCTAACTTTTTATAAGAATAGTTAAGCCTTTTTTGGGAACTACCCTTGCCTACTACTTGAGATACATAGAAAGTTGTTCTATTTAAGATCATTCGTGTACTAATTTGGACCCTTTAACACATCACTAGTAATGGGAGATGACAAATACTTCGAATCTGTCTCCATTCTAGAGTAATAATTCACAAGAATTCACCAAGAATACTGAATTTCTTGACATTCCTAGTCATCCCAGCTTATGAGAAGTGCATCACATTAATTCTCCCCCTTTTTGTATTTGGGACCATTTGCACTTACAAGCACTAACTAGATTATTGATTTAATACCCCTTCCATAAGACTTAGTTGTAATATTCAACCCACCATCATTATTAGGAACTATCAAATTCCAATTCCAACCTTGGCAGCTGATTTTCTCGTAATCCATCTCGATTTGGCTTTCTACGTATATATCATAGATAGGACAATTGTGATATTTGACCCTTACCCATTCTTAATTCGAACATGCCCAAAGTGATTATTCAATCCCATGTCCATGAGATAATCAAACAAATAATTCAAAAGATAGGCAAATATCCCCACTTTCTTTGGGCTACAGTTCCTACAAGCAATGGTCCTTTCCATTACTCTCAACTCTCTCTCTATCTCTCTCTCATCTCTTGCACTCTCCTTTTCATACTCTTATGTCCTCTCCTTCCCTCCTATTTATAGCCTTCACTTCATTCTTGTCACTTTCTTCTCTTTGTTCCATATCTTACCACATGTCCTATTAATCTGCTGATGCATAACTACCTTACATAGTTAATTAGTCATTGTGAAGTTATAGTATAAGAAGTAAGGCAATTGTCACATTTTATAAATTTATACTAGTTAAGTCCAGGTCATTCACTGGGAGGCTAAATTAATCGTATTACTCATCATTTATTCTAAGTTATTCTATATTAACAATTACAATAATTAACTAACTAATATATATTTAGCTTATTACATACTTAATATAGAGTTTACTTACTATAATTAACTAAATAGCATAACTTACTAAATATAACTATTACTACTTAAGTTACTTTTAAGTTACATATATACTAAAGCTGTAATTACTAAATACTTAATAGATACAATGTTTACTTAATTAACCTAAGGCTTAATACTAACTTAAATATTATGTTAATTACTTATGATTACTAATTACTTAGATTACTACTTAAAGTATACTACTTAGATTATACCAATGCTTTTTACTTAACTAATATGGTATAGATTTAGTTATAGAATAAGTTACTATACTAATAGACTACATATTGAACTAACTACTTAATTAACTACTTAATTACCTATAATATGTTAACGACATGAATAATTGCAAAGAACTACACATTAAAGACAAGGCAATCATTCCATAAGCAAAAGAAATGATATTGCATTGAATCTCAAAAAGAATTACATTAAAAGTGTTGTTTTATAACAACAATGATTGAGCAACATTATTTATTAACAACTTAGGCACATTCTAATTAAGCACTTGGCATAGTGCCTCTTTTATTTTAGCCTTCACATCTCATAGCAGTCTCTTCTCAACTAAGGCTTACAAGCCTTCACATATATCTCACATAAAGCCTTCACAGCCTTAACACATTAGGCTTAACAACGCCTTCAAATAGCTTGCACATAAGCCTTCTCAAAGAGCCAACACTTACCCATTTTAACTAAGTGTTAGGTGTGCTTTTAACCAAAAGGGATCAAGCTCCACATGGCTTTTTGCAGGATCAACGGAATGGCAGATCATGCCACTACTAGGTCACATGTCACCATCACATCCCTACACCTAGTGCTCGGAGGCCACTTTGCAGAGCATCGTGCTTTCATCCACCCATAGGCACGCACACACACACCTGAGTTAATATGCAAGAGGCACCCGCAGGAATCCGCGTTAATGTCGACGTAAGCCATAGAATGTGTGTTCCCTAATATATCACAAAATCCCACCATAAACTAATGCTATGAGACTATAAAGATCGAATTTAATTTTATGCATAGTACTAAATTCAATCGATGATTCTGATCTCTACAAAGCTCCAAATCTTACAAGTAAGGGCTCAATCAAAATCCCTTTGATCTGTCTTTCAATTACGATAGGCAATTCAAACAAAGGATCTCAACTGATTCTTCAAATAGGACTCTAAAGATGACTTGATATCATATATAAACTGTTGCAGACCAGCAGGAGTGAATACTTCAAATGACCTATCTAACTTCTTCTTCTCTCTTAATTAAAGTTTCTACTGGATACCTGAGATCATTTCGCATAGATTAGAGTAGTTATGGAGGTCCAGGAAGGGAGCTCACTGAGCTGTAGAGCTTTAGATTGAAGCTAAGAATAACTGAAACAAAGGTTCAAACATCTAAATAGATAGATTAGGACCTCAATAACATATCTAGATCTCTTCAAGGGCTCAAATCGAATGGTTCTAGCTAATTTCTACTTGGAATCTCTCTTGGAAGAGTTTTAAATCCTCTAAGGCTTAGTTTGAACCCAAACTATGAAGGAATTTAAAATTATTGTAAACAATCCCAGGAATTCAAATCAATCCTTAAAACCAATTTTTAAAGCTAAGAACCTCAAGAACAGACCTAGTTGACCATCTAAAGCCTGAAAGTTAACTTTTAGTTTAAATGCTTTTCAAACTTAATTAATGACTCAAATCAACTCTAATCAACCATAGGAACTTATTCCACATATAAAAATCATGTTTTTACCTATCAAAACATATATTAAACCTTTCCAACTAAGGTCAAATGTGGATCTATTCAACAGAAGATGCCAAAGACTATTCTAAGAACATCTCTAGACTCTCTGAGCCCTACAAATGCTTATTGATCTATTCTCTTGGTTTGTAACCTAATTGATGGTAACACCATCATTCATAATAACTAACTTAAATTAGTCAGAATCAAATGTTAAATGCTCCTAAGTGATCGTTTGAGGATCATAATTCTGTGCTGAACTGATTTGAGAAGAAGATAGGAAAATAGGGTTAATTATATTGTTATAACATCCAATCATTAAGGCAAATTAACCAAGGGTTTAATTAAAGGTCAAATGAACCTAAAAGACCATGAAGTGAGTTCAAAATAACTGAATCAGGGTTTCAATCATTTTGAGGATTAAAATATGATAGAAAACCCTAATTTCAGTCCCACTCAAATTGGAAGGGTTTTGATAGATATAAATTCAATCTAACCCTCTTAAAAATCATTAAAAAATATTCTAAGAGGTTTAGTACCTTCAGTTTGACCATCTAAACTTATTTTAACCAAAAATAGAGATTCAGACAGGAATTTGCCTTGATTGAACTTCTTCGTAATTTACCCATTCAAACGTGATCAAAAATCAAAGCCAAGTTCACCATTAGATTCATTGCATCCAAATTAGGTTAATACCAAAATTTGAGCTTAATCAGAATCTATCTTGACCTAGTTTGCATTTTTGCCCCCAATTCTTTATTCTTAACAATCAGACCCCTAACTTCTATGTTTTTTTACGAAAGCACCACCAACTTCTTGTCTTCATTGTGAACAGGTCCCTACCGCCATTGTCTTACTCATGACAAGGAAGGAAACCTGCAGAGTTCCCAAACCCAAAGCTATCGACATTTAATTGAAGACCTAATTGAAGAAACTTTAATAAAAAATTGGTCCGGCAAGATTGATCCTAAGATCATTCCCAATCCCTTGAGCATCATTTTAAGACCTAATTTGTCCAAAATTGGTCCAACGAGCTCTATATTTTCAATCTCTCTTTCAAGGTCAGATGCCAAACATGCCTATTTTGAACAAATGAGGGAAACCTCGTCTATATAAATGGTCGTGTGTGCATAAGTCGATTTTGTCTCATTTTTGGCTTGCAATTCCTCTCTTCTTATTCTTCCTTCGTTGCCATTGATGACAACTTGGAGTTCTTTCAACCACCTTCTTCAACTACTCCAAGCACAATAGGGAGAGTGCTTCTCCTCATCATGTCATCGTCGTGCTTCCAGCCAGTGCTTATGGCCCAATTGCCTCTTCTCTGGCTCCAATCTCCTCCACCCCATTCTTCCTTGTCGCCGTACCTCCAACGACTTCCCTTCATTGTCCAATCGTAAAATTAGTTTAGGGCTTTCTTCTCTCTCCATCAATTAGGTTTAGGTCGAGTTTCGAACTCAATCTCCCTCTCATTCTCCTTCTCTGACACCGGCAACCCAACGTTGCCACCACCTTCACCTTCAGGCTGCATCTACCCTCCTCCACCTCAATTGACCTAGGCAAAAGTTCCACCTCACCCTCATGAATATTTCTCCTAACCTAATTTCACCATATTACACCTCCACCATCATCCCTGTTACCATTGTCTTCGTTATCTTCAGCCATCACCATTTGGCCGCCTTACGCACTCGTTCGCTAAATTACCACCACCACCGCTGCACTCTACGACACTTTTGAACATTTTAAGTGGGCCTTAAGGCTGTACTCTTGCTCGCATGTACTTTTCGCCTGTCATCTTTGACTCTGTTCACTATCTGGCCCACCATCAACTACCACGCCACTAGTCCCCTTGAACGTAGAACACATCCGCGAAGCCATCGATCTGCACCATTAATTTAACAAAGTAGTAGCAGTAGCCTTAGTAATTAGACTTAGCTTCCATGCATAGTGATGGTAACACCATCATGAGCCCTAACTAGCCTATTCTAGTCACTCAAAGTGAATAAAAGCTCCTACATAACCATTAGAGGGACCTAAGTGCTTAATGTTCTGTTTTAAGGAGAAAAAATGAAAATAAGGTTATTTCTGTAATTTTACCATCATATCACAACTACAAAATAACCACAGGATATTCCAAGGGCTAATAAAAGGTCAAATGGTCATAAAAGTCCAATAAGTGGGTTCATGCAGATAGAAATGGGTTTTCACGCGCTTTGAGAATTAAATGACATCTAAAACCCTAAAAACAGACCCACTTAATTCATTAAGGTTTTGGTCAGGATAAAATTCACCTAAACCCTCTAAAAATTATATAAAAATACTCTCTAGTGTTTGGCATCCTTGATTTGACCATCTGAACTCATTTTGACCTAAACTAGAGTCTTTGATAGATAATTGCCCTAATTTGGGTTTCTATGCAATTCATCCAGTCAAACTTGGTCAAAACCTAAATATGACTTCACCATCAGATTCCTTGGGTCTAAATTAGGTTTTTACCAAAATTTAGGCCTAATCAGAGATCACCTTGACCTAGTTTGCATTCCAGTCCAGACAAACTCTTTTTATCACACAATGGCCTTAACTTTTTGAATTCCTTACAAACAAGTACCTAACTTTTTCATCGTCTTCACATTTAGGTCCCTACCACCATTGGTGTGTACACATTGAGCTCTGGCAAGACTCGAGCGAGATTTTCTCTCTCGAATCTCAGCCAAACAATCCCAAATTTGAACTAGAGATTGCTTGCGAAATTCCCTTCCAAACAAGGTCAATCTTGGATCCCAAGTGCTTCCCAAAAGCTCATGTGAACTTTTTGAAAGGAAGGGTATCTAGCTTGAACAAAAAGCATGGAGTTCGCAAGCTTTCTTCCCAAGCATAGAACTCCATTCTATGGCCTATAAATGATCCTACATCAAGTTCCTCACCTCCTTAGCAAGTCTTGGCCTGAGAAACTCCCTCCTCCTTCTTTGGCCACCTTCGGATTTTTGTTCGGTGACTACCTCTGTTCTCCCTCTTCTGGTGGTTCAACCATCAAATTGGATGGCCCAACATCCGCCCCTCATCCTCACGAATCTCTCCAGCCAAAGAGAGGTCGTTCCCTCACCTCATTCGACGTCGCCACCTAGTCGTCTCCATCTCCTTCTCTAACTTTGGTCAAGCCACAACCAGAGCTCTCCAGCTCTGTTCCTCACCCTTAAGACCCTTGACCTACTCCTCTACTCCCCGACATCACTTCCCCCTCACCTGCACTTCAAATCAATGCCGCTACCACCCACTACACCATCGTCTTCTTCCGCACCGATGTAGCTCCGGCAATGCCAATACGTCGCTACACCACTTGACTCTTGCCGCTCTCACCCCCATAAGCTCCGCCACTTTGTATAGAGCAAAAGCCCTCTATTTATTCCCTCAATTGGCCATTCCATCGGCCCTCCGAACACACCCATCGTCCTTTGACCATTCCGACCTCGCTCCACCCACACACGCCACACCACACCATGCAGCCACCGCCATTGACTTCACCTCACCAAGGCAAAGCTTTTGTACTTGTTTGATGTGGCTGAAAGGCCTTATTTCCATTTTCAGGTCCCAGGTTGAAGCCGCCATTGTTGAAGCTTCTTTGAAGAGCTCCAGATCGGGTTCTTGTGACTCTGCTCCCAGGCGTTCACTCCAGGTAGTGTGGAATAACCTAAGGATCATCACCAGGTATTCAATTGGGGAAGCTGATCTTAGCCACTGCTCCAATTCGATGAAGTGCTTGCTACTACATAAAGAACCAAAGCGGGTGGGATAGTCCCACCTCGTGGGTTGCTGAAGCCCGCACAAGTGATAAATTGTTTTTGTGATCTTCGCTGGTTGCCTTCGAGAGCATCAGGGTGAGGTCTTGCTCGCACGCTCCATCGCACGTGCCTTCGTTCGCATTCATGCCATGTGGGTCTGGGCATGGGTCTGATTACCCAGATCCATTTGGGTTTCTGAGGAGAAGAAAGAGAGAGAGGGGGGGTTGCCCTTTGCACCTCCACTCTACATTTAGTCGTTGGAGAGGCCCTTCGTGCCTCTGGTGGTGCTGTACTGTGCCTTGCCTCTCTTGAGGTTTGAAGGAAAAGAGGAGGCTTTGTACCTTTGCCTCCTTAGGTGCTGTGCTTGCTAAGGCAACTTAAGGCATTTGAAGGCTTTGTGCATTCGTGTGATATCTGCTGATACCTTGGTTCTGTTGGGTTATTTCATCTAGTTGACGAGGAATATTGGTTGATAATTACTGTTGATAAATTTGATATATTTGAAGCTTAACATTAAAAGGGTTAATTGGTGATTCAAATCACCATTTTAACCCATTATTTTTGTACATTGGTACTTGAATTATTGATATATCATTCTTGAATAGTTCTAAATCAAGTTTTGGTTGTAATTGCTTATATATTTTACTTGGAATTGTGATTTTGAGATTGATTTGCTACTTGCTCCTTGCTTTTGACTTCGGATTTCCATTCGAGCATAAATTCTATTTGTTTTCGCACTTTATTGGCTATACTGCGATGTATCATTTTTAAAACCCCGATTCAGAGTGATAAACACACAGCAACTGAAGAAGAAGCTACACATATTCTCCCACATTGGGAAATTTTGAAAAAAAAATTAAATATATATTAAATTGTGCTCGTTGCTTCATCTCCCTAGTCACGAGGGGTCGGCACCCTCCTCATGAGCATACACACTCGGTTCACTCTCCTACGCCTTGTGAGCTGAACCAACCCCCCTATGTGCTAAGTTGATTGGCTCTAAATCGGGTCTGGTTTGGGTTTAAGGAGAGAGAGGAGAATTTGCTGAGAGGGATAGGGGGTTTTGCTCTGAAGAGATCCATCGGGCAGCCATACTTAGGTCTGATTTAGATGTTTAAGCTGTCTGCTGAGCGATAGAGATGTTTGATTTGGCGAAGAGTTTGACTCGAGATTTGGCTAAGCGTTGAGAAATAGAGAAGGGAAGAGGAAGGGCTAGTACTTGTGATTTGAGTTGAGAATAAGCTTAAGTGTTAATTTGGTGGTTCTAACCACCATTCTTTTTGTTTTCTCTCTTCATTATTTTTGTGTATTGACTTTGATATACATTTTTGCTATTCATTGAATATATTGAGTTTTATTTTTGAATATTGGATTGGTGATTGACTTGTGGTTATCTTTGCTCCCTGTGACTACCTTGGAAACTCACATTTCTCGAGATTATAAATTTTAAGTGTTAATTCGATTTTCGTTGCTATACTACAATGCAATTTTATAAACTACGATGATTACCGCTTCAACACTAATGAAGAAGCTTCCTCAACTTTGCCGAAGCTGAGGAAGACAAAGGCTAAGAGATTGACCAAATCAATAAAACATAGGTTTGATAAGTGGAAACTGATAATTTGATCATCAAAGGATGATCTGGAGCTCACTGGTGCTATGTAGGGAATTTCACAGTTTATAGCTCATAATTAGTATTACCGAAGCTCATCGAAGATCCTATAAAGGCTAGAAATGAACAACAGAAGTAAAAACTTCATGAATTGGCTCAAGAATTGTCTTAAAAGGTTCATGATGATCTCAGGATCATCAAAGATATCTCAGTTAACTCAGTTAAAGTCTGGAGTATAGATTGGAGTCAAATTCTTCACATAACATATCTTGAGTTTGAAAGAATGCAAGGGACTTCACCTCACTCAATTGATTGAGGCGAAATGATAAGCACATATATGAGAAGGTGCATGAAGAAGGAATTAGCAAAAAGGCTCCTCTAGAGCCGCCATTGACAACGAGCTCTGAGGTTGATATGAATTAGGCGTATAGTGTGTAGGTGATAATAGGAACAGGGCCCTGATGATGTGATTAAGTGGTGTAGGGCCCCAATTGGAGGTGGGATTACCTTTGAGCCTCTGCCATGGACAGCAGAGCTACTCGATACAGGTGTTATGCATTAGGCAGATTAGGTGATTAAACAAGTGAATTAGAATGTGGAATGGATTCATGGAGTGCTAGAGAAGGTGATCAAGTGATTAGGTTGGCAAATGGGAGTTTAGCGAGCCGAAATTGACTCGTCGGAGTCGGAGAAGGAGGTGAGAAATCAGAACTACCTACTACCTACTCCTAGGAATTAATAACCTAAATCTAAACTAGAAGCTAATAAAAGGATCTAGAGTTACTTGATGAAGGGGATGAGGGAACTCGCCATTGACAAGGCAAGAACATGAAGAAGGTAGACTTCTGACGAGAAGGGGAGGCATCGAGGTAGAGGAGATAACGCTCCTAAGCTTTATCACAGCTTCTGGAGAGGTAGAGGAGGTGAGGGAGGTGAGAGACTCCATCAGAGAAGCTCCAATAGTGGGTTGAGAGGTTGCTAGAGTCTAGACAAATAGACTATTATTGACTACGGTGGGAGAAGAGGGAAGGGAGCTGACCTTGATCATAAGGGACCTAGGGGGTATTTATAGGTGGAGAGGGTGAAGGTGAGGGTACCTAGACGCAATCATGTCCAAGTTCACGGGAATAAGGTGTTTCATCTCTGACAATGATGGGCTCACCTCGCTAGAGTTAGTTAGGGTTAAGTCCATCTGAATTGTTGGATTGGATGGGTAAGGTGAGAGGAAGGTTGGCGGCAACCACAACAGCTGTGCGACGTCGGGATGACATTGATTGAAGGGTATCGTTACCAGTGGTCGTGGACCTTTCAAGAGGAGGAAGATGTTGGGGAAGAAGGTGCTTGAAGGACCTTTATGCAAATAAGGAAGGACCAGAATGTAATGAAAATGACTCAATTGTCATGAAATCTAAGGACTAAAATGCAAAGTCATTTTTATTAAGCAATTTAATTTATTTCTTTTCCAACTTTTTATATATTATTATAAATACAATAAGTAATATATTTATACCATGAGATTACATTTTTGTCCATTTTAGCTATATTTATTTAAATGATTAATAGAATTAAGTTAATTAAAAACTTTAGCTATAATTAGTATAAGTTATATATAATGCTTTATATATGGCTAATTGCTTAAGTTTGAGTCCTAATTGTTAATGAAACATAAGTTTATATTTATTAAACCTAATTTAGTTATTTTAACATATAAATAAGGTCCTTACGATTCCTACCATAATTATATAATTAACCCTATTTTAAAGCTATTCACTATTAATTTAACGAGGAAAACTAGCTAATATTGATGAATTAGGAGCCATGATGAGTTCCTCATCATCTGCTACGTGTCACGATTATCTACCACGCCATCACTTCATGTCTATAGCTTTCTCACCTCATCCTTATCCCTGTCCATTTCTCTTTTAAATTTATGCCACATATCCCTATATGTAGCATATGTCCTCTCCATCTCGCCATGTGTCATCATCCTTATTCACATGTCATTGTCTCAATGTCTTTCTTAGTGGCCCAAGATCCCAACAACTAGGCTACAAAACCCCTTTAGTTAACTTTCAATACTAAATATCCTTATTTATTTTCCAAGCTGACAACTTTTATTAGAATCATCATTATCTTCTGCATATTTTTACGTGAAATTTTTACATCTTTGTGCCATTAGGTTCTTTAGGTTGCTTATCTAAATCTCATCCTCATCTTCATTCTCATTATCATCCTTTCCTTATATCTTGTTGAATGGTTTGAATTAATTGCATGCATACATGCAATTTAATCCAACTAACTCATTTAATCAATTTCTTCCTTTCTTGGCATTTTCAGATATTGTATAAATGAAAGTACCACTAATTGCAAACTTATGATGGATATTAAAGAAGTCAAATTTTGGCTTGTTACAGTAAACATGGAGAGTTCCTAATAAAGGAATTGCCATTAATAAATAAGATTTATCAATGCTAGTGAGAATAAAAGTTGAATTGCATAATGCTTAATTAATTTGACCATTGATTAAGTGTAACATCTAGAACTAGAACAAATTATGTGTTATGAATTATGACGTTAACAAATTGATAAATAAATTGAGGAATCAACTTGGATAATAGATATGAAATTTAGAGTTATTTCTTTGGGGTAATGAACCTATGACCTCAAATTAAGAATACTAATACAAGGTTGTGAACCTTAATGAATATAGTTAATTAATTTGCCCCATGCTTGCAAATCAAGATCATGGCCTTCTAGCTAACATATGGTTGCTTCAGACTTTTTCATGGGTCAGCTAGCCTTCCTTCAATTCTTTTGATGAGCTGCTTAGCCAATTGGAAAGCTAGGTGGGTTGGGTATGCCTGATTGAAAAGAGATGATTTTTGTACCACTTTCCTTATGGTCTAATGGAGTGGACTATGCATGTGCCAATTTTAAGTAGCATCCTGCATGCATATCACATGAGCTCAAAGTCACCATTTCTCCTAGGTTGTGACCCTAGGACAATTAACCAAGTTGCAGGATGGGTACAGGCCACTCTCTTGGCCAAGAGAGTGCCTTGTGTTGATCTTATTGCTTTGTATATCACAGTGACATCTCCTCGCATCTTCTCAAGCATTGATGTTGAGTTAATAATGACCAAAATATGTGAAGGCACACACCCACTTAAATGATTAAACAATGGCTAGCTTATTAAAGATGGATATACAATTTGAAGTACTTGTTTCATGTATAATTTTTTCTCTAGTGTTTTTATTACTTACTGTTCAAATGGGCCTACTCAACATTAATTTGTCGATACTCTATATTTGGTTTCCATACTTAGGTTTTGGTGAGTAGTAGTTGGGTTCTATGGCTATAGGAGGAGACGATGCTAGTTAAGGTTTCATGCTGTAGTTGGACCATGGGACCTACCTGCTTATTCTAGTCTATTTACTTCTTTATTGTTTATTATTTAATATTATTTTCTTTAGGACCAATGCTCTTTTACTTAGTGGTAGCTATGAAGGGTTTTCTATAAACTTCTAGCACTCGGTTATTTATTTAGGTATAGTTTCATTCCTTTCTTTATGGTTGATGTTTATGATGATACGTGCTGAGTGATGCCATGTTTTGTGGTTATTTGTTGGATGGCTAGGAATCTTGAGGAAATATTTGGAAATCAATTTGGGTTCCGACCAAGGTAGGGGTCTAACCCATAACATGAACCAAACCACCTAGTAGTTAAATAAGTCTTTGAAAAGAGAAATGTCTAACTTATTTTTGATTTTGGAGAGATTTAATGTTGAAATAACTAGCTACAAAATTAATAATTAGATAGATTTGGAGAACTAGCTGTTGTATATAAAATTGACTAATATGCCTACAAAGTAAAGTTTCAACTAGTTAGATAATGTTGGTTTTGTAGGCATTGGAGAAGATATTTATGAGTCCAAATTTATTTGCAAAATCACTTAATTAAGGCTATTATATATGTGTGTTAAGTATTGGAGAAAGATCAATTTTCCCATGATATTTAGCCATTATAATGGCAACCCTTGGTTCTTTTGAGAAGTGAGGAACACATAAAAGAGAACTTAGAGCTTTTCATTGCACAATTCATGAAATGCAAGTTCTCTATAAAGAATATTTGCCTTTCATTTTCTTAGATCTCTCATGTGCTTTAATTTTGAAATTCTAGTAGCTAGTGAGAGATAAACAATTTCTAGAGGGAGATTCTGAAGAAATTCTAAAGGAATTTCTAAAAGCCATTCTAAATGAGATTCTAGAAATGAAATTATATAAGAGACTCTGTAGAATTGATTCTTAAGTAGATTCTAGCACTTTAATAGAAGGCTCTTCTATAGGAAGCTTTGGCAAATTGGTTCTAGAGAAGAAGTTGATCATGGAGGATTCTCCATCTAAGTTGATTTGCGGTGAAGTGATTATAGAAGATGTTTGTCAAGAATTTGATTTTCAATATCTAGGGAGGAAGCCTTGTCACCATCAGTTAATGATTCACCTATAGCTTTATGTCACTAGTAATCCTAAACATTTGAATTTAACAATATTCCTAGAGAAGTGTGCTAGAAATCCCATTAGTTGGTGTTATAATTTCTTAATATCTATATTTAAGCTATAGGATTTATGAAATATTGCTATTTTTGTTGATAATGGAAAATAATGGTGAAAATACATAATCAATTACACAATGAACAGAAAGAATTTGTTAAACCTAGTTCCATCTTAATGGCTGTACCTCTAGGGAGGTGATCTAACACTAAAAAATCCATTAATAGTAGAATGCCATGTACAATGCTTGAGAGCCTTATTTATAATATATAATCAATCCTCATTCAATCAAGATTCTAATTAGCAATACAATCATGTAATCTTAAGGGTTTTCCATGGCTTTGCTTGTAGGATGGTTTCCCATTTTGTTTCCTTTTTTGCTACCTACCACTCTGTTGGAGGCGATCTATGAGGGATTTAAGTCAAAGTATTGTCGTCGTAGTTTGAAATCCACAACAAATCCAACAACAAATACAATTTATAAGCTTAGAATCAAGAAATGAAGTCGGAGGTGGAACACAAGGACCAAATATGGAATTCACATGCTAATCTTGATTAATATATATATGAGCACAATAACTAAGCCAAAAATGATATTGCAATGCATAACAATTACTCAAAATTGATCATCTATGTAGAACATGAGTATTTCAACAGCTTGACAAAGCAAAAAGAGATCTAGAATAAAATAATGGTGATTTAGATCACCAATTATTTAGTCTAGACATATATATATTAGCTAATCAATAAATATTCAAACAGTACTTTCAACTACATAAGCAACTAAATAACCCAATAGTACATGGATGTCTCTTTGGCAGATCAGACATCTTAAACTCTTCCTTGCTATAGTGCAGAGAGCACTGTGCTTCTTCTTCTCAAGCTCTTCTTCTGTTCTTCTTCTTCAGCTTCCACCTTCCTTCTCTTTCTCTTCTTCTTCTACAGTCCTCCTCTTCTGCTCTTTCTTCTTCAAACCTTCTCCTTCTCCTTCTCTTTCTTCCTTCTCTCCTTCTTCATCTTTTTTCGTGACTAAGTGTCGCATAGTTGCCTGCAAGAGTAAAACCCCCTACCCCTGCTCTCTCTTTTTCTCTTTTCCTTCCTTTTCTCTTTCTCAAGGGACAACTGGGTAGTCCGGTAATCGGGCATGAGTAGACCGGGGACCAAGGTTACAGGAGTGATATCGCAGGTGAGGTGTGAGACAGGGCTTAGGCGGGTCAATGCGAGCGGGTATGTGGGGACCCGACCCCCGTGTATTGGGCACGGAGGTAGAGTCACTTTTGCGTATTATACCGCTGTGCCTACTTGCGAGTTTACGATGTGGGACTAAGATCCCACTCCTTCGCACATAGTAGCTACGCATCTCCTTCGTCGAATTCGCGTTTGACTAGTTGGGGATGTTCACCTGATGGTTCCGCACCACCTGATGCCTGCGCCTGGAGTGTGTTAGCTGGGAAGTAAGCTTCGAGCTTGCTCGAACCTCTATCATCAATAGCATCTGGGGTCGAGACCTGAAAAGGACAAGTATGGGCCAAACACCCCAATTAGATGGCTCAAAAGCTTCGTCGAAGAACAAAAAAGGTAGTAGCGATGGTTTTGTGGCATGAGCATGTGTGTGATGATCGGCGGAGGTCGGAGATGTAGGTGAGAAGGTGGGTTGTTCGGTGGTGTGTTCGGGAGAGCGATAGGAGAAATAGGTCTAGGGCTTTTGATGAGGGTGGCATGGCAGAGCTTATGGAGGTGACAGCGGTGAGAATCGTGCGGTGGAGCGGCAGATTGGCATCATTGGAGCTTCTCCAGAGTAGAGGAAGGCGATGGGGGAGATGGTGGAAAGCAGTCAAAACAAGAGTTGAGGGAGAGAGAAATAAAGTAGAGAGGAAGACGAAGTTAGAGTACCTAAGATTTTGGACGAATGGGAAGGAGTACGACCACTAGTGTGATGTTCGACGCTGTGGAAGAAGTGTGTTCCTTGAGGGAGACAGCGAGGAAGAGAGGGGGAGACAACCCTCGCTTTGGCTGGCGAGGCACGGATGAGGATGAGGAAGATGATGGATATGCCAATTTGATAGTTGCCTATCTATAGGATGAAGGGGATAGAGGTCATCGAAGCTAGGGCGGAATGTGGTTGGAGAGGGAGAAGGAAGAGGGTTCTTGGGCCAAAACCTAGCTAAAGAGGTTGGTCTTGTATTGGGCGTGCTTAAATAGGCTTTAGGATGGAGTTCCAAGCTTGGAAACTTTGAGGTTATTGCACATGTGAGATACCCACATCTCTCATGCATTCACATGAGAGATTAGGAAGTTCTTGGAGCACAAGGCCAGGTTTGTTGGAAAGAGGATTTCATAAAGAGTCTCCGATTCAATTTTAGGAAAGTTTCATCAATCAATCAAGGAGAACTCTCCAAATAAAGCTTGTCGGAGTATGATTCTTGAGCGATAATGGTGTAGGGACCCATTTGTGAAGAAGACAACAAATATGGGGGGCTATTTGCAAATAATTTGAAAGTTAGGGGCATGTGTGTGAGAGAAAAGACTCAGACTGGACCAAATGTAAATTAGGTCAAGATGATTTCTGATTGGGTCCAAATTTTGGTACAAACCTAATTTGGACCTAAGGAATCCAATGGTGATGTTGGATTTTGGTTTTGGCCTAGTTTGACTAGGTAAATTACGTAGTTACCCAAATTAGGGTAACTTTTCATCTGAGACTCTATTTCAGGTCAAAGTAGGTTCTAATAGTCAAATCAAGCATACTAAACCCTAGAGAATATTTTTATATGATTTTTAGAGGGTTTAGATGAATTTTATCCTGACCAGAACCTCAGTTAATCAAGCGGGTCTCTTTTTAGGGTTTCAGATGTCATTTAATTCTCGAAATGCGTGAAAACCCATTTTTGTCTGCACAGATCCTCTTGTTAGACATTTATGACCATTTGAACTTTGATTAACCCCTAAGAAAACTCGTGATTGCTATAAAATTAAGATGTGCTATTAAAACTATAGTTTTACCCCTATTTTAGTGTATTTCTCTCAGAATGATTATGCAATGAATTACGGCTCTCTGGCAGTTATGTAGGAGCATTATTCCTTGATTATGAATAATTAAAGCTAGATATGGCTGATGATGACATTATCATCACACTCGAGCTTTACATATTTGGTTTATTGTAGAAATCTCAGTAAATATGATCAGAAGGATTGTGCCCGTTATAACTGTCGTTCACCTTTTGGTGGCTCGTACTTACGTAATGATTGTTCGCTATCAGCATTTGCTAGAAGCCCTCAACCTAGACCTCTATTGGGTATCTTCCTAGGGTCCTACCATGACAAAGAGGATATTGGAGGAATCACAAAGAGCTTTGTTAGGTTAGATCTTGGTAGTTGTTATTACGAGGACCTCCTATTGGATCCTTGGACATATTTTATTTTAGGTCATTCAAGTTGACTTGTTAGCTTGCTTATCATGCCCCAAAAACCCAGGTCCCTAACAAAGGTCGGAGTTCTGGGGTGGCAACATGAAGAGGTGTTGGTTTATTTAATTTAGGTTGTACCAAACTAAGGCAAACTACCAAAGAGTTTCATTCATTAACAAAATGAAAGAGAATATTGGGAGAATGGCACATAAATGATAATTCTTAGCACAAAATGAAATATTCAACATACTGGCATATACAACAAAAATCCATAATAAAACTAAAGTAAGACCATCACTTGCCAAAAAACACTCAGCAACTCTTGCACTATGATAACTTTCGCCCATTGATGACTCACAATCGCAACCACTTAAAAGTAGGTCACAAAATAGGAATGAGCCAATTGACTCATTAGGGAATAAACAACTACTGTATCACAACAAAAACAAAGAAGTGTACAGTTTCACTAGCGGGCATGATCCCTAGTCCCAAATCAAACCCAAGGTTCCGTCTCCCAAACCTGGTTAACCCTACCAACCACTGTGGTCTAAAACCCCATTAATCATTTCTGTTGATTAATGGTACACATTCTAACATAACTATCCTGACGATCCGAGATTCTGTTACCTGCAACTCCATTCCTAGAGTGATAATCAACCCTTCCTACAGAAGGAGATCTTGATGTACCCTCTCCAATGGCACACTTGTACAATAACCCCCCTCCTTGGCCATTGGAAAGATTAAAGCACTCATGTCCACCAGAAAAAGGATACCCTCTTCGAGCGTCAGAACATTGACTGTACTCTAAGTCCCTAGAAAGCTATTCCACACAAGACATCCCCGAGTACTTGGTCGGAATGATTCGGCAGGGATAACTTCCTGCTGCTTGAAGACCACTCATTTCTCGATCCTGAAATCCCCGGAAGACTATTCCACACAAGATCCCCCACATTTTTTCATGAGATCCCTGGAAGATTATTCCACACAAGACCCGCATGATCCTTGTCACTCAAGAATCCCTAGAAAGCTATTCCACACAAGATGCCTTGAGTTACGAGCCTAAGATCTCTAGAAAGCTATTCTAGACAAGATCTTAGGGCGCTTGTTGACTCTGACTCAGGACACCCCTAGTGCCTCATCTTCATGATGACACCTAGCAAACCCCTCCACCAAGAATTATTCCAGTTCTAATGTTGAACTCTAGTAGCCTCTAGCTGCCCAAACTGTCAGGTTTCCAACTTGTAATAGTAAACTCACCATTTACTAAGTCTTGGTGTCTCACCCTACAAGCCTACGTATTTTACCTAATCTCTCCTTAGTCCTTTTACCCTGATCAGTACCCAAACAGGCAACCATAAAGACCTACTAGATCACCTGGGTCTTATCTAAGACCTTAAGGTCCAAGCATTTCCTCTTATTAGGCTTTGATCGAGTCATTAATAGGTTTAGTATTTTGGATTTAGACCCTTACTTAGTTGGATTAAAGTGCATTTAATCTTATTCTCAACTCAAGAGTTCATTGCTTCCCAGGCTCAATCAAGCAAATCAATTGCGCCAGTACCGGTACTAAACCTCTTATTTGATTGTCTTATCTACGATTTTGTTTACTCAAAATCCCCACATCTTGTGGTTAAACATGACCCATTTGGGGCTCCATTTTGGATCGGCAAACTTGGATTTTGAACTCCAAACAGGGTTAAATACCTTCATTCTTTGGTATTTGGATTGGATTTAACGAATTGATTGGGTTTCTGATCCTCATGAGGAGTTTCTGCATGAAATGAGACCACTTGTGTCTTATTTGACATCCATCACAAGTGTCAAACGTCCAATAAGGCAAGTTAAGGCATCTAACACATGCCCAAATGTCTAAAGTCTACCCTCCAAGAAGCCAAATTCCCCTATCAACAAATTAGACATCCAAGCCACTCCCATGGACATCCAAAGACCAATCTAAATGTCCAACTAGAAGTCCAAATGTCCATTTATCATCATTTCACCCCTTGGAGCTACACACAACTACAGGTGATTGTCTAATCTATTGGCCAAACATCCAAAGTGGGCACATTGGAAGTCAGCAACTATGTCAAATGTCCAAACTACAGTTCAAAACCCTGTGTAGGTTCTAAAATGCAATCTTTCCCATACCAACATACACATATACAAATCTAACTCAGGAAAACCATCATTTAGAACACGAATCCAATATATAAACACATTAAACCACCTAAGTTCTGTAGATCTCATCGTCAGAATCAAATCCCAAGTGAAATCCTCAATTTCTCACTCACATTGATTTAGCCCAAATCTGAAGATAAGCCAAATGCACCTGCATGAAACCACAACTTAGGTAAGTTCAATTTCCCATTCCATAATCTAACCAAAAAATCAAGAGGGAATCCCAAGAAGGTGGAAATCCCTACCTCAGAGTGAAGCTCCTGCTCCTCTTCTTTTCCTCGCATAAGAAGCAACAACAATAGCAACAACTTCACTAGCGATGGCGATGGCGGCGGTTGGCGAGGTGGTAGCAGTCCAGTGAAGCAAGGTGGAGTAGAGAGATGGTGAGTTGTTTCACTGGTGGAGGAGAGGAAGAATGGCTTGGTGAAGAAGAAAATGGGGTTGTCCATTTAATTTTTTAACTTCTCTTAACTTATACAAGGGGTAGAAAAATTACACCCTAAGTCCCTCCACCCAAAACTTGAGTTCCAAGAAAGGCTTTCAACATTATTTTCATGCAAATAGCCCCTCATCTTTTCATCACTTAAACATTTTCTTAATGATTGAAGGAACTACTTACCTTTTAAGTTTTCTGTTTCCAAATTAAGGTCTCCAAAGCTCTTAATCGCCCATTAAGAATCCAAATTAAGTTTTTAATTAACTAATTAAACATATTAAAAATCCAAGCCCTTACATTGCCTTTTGGGCTTGGGCCTGCCATGATGGGCTTATGGACCTCTTGGGACTACTTTTTGAGGACCAATTTCTTCATTAGTTGCATTGACTCTCTCAGTACAAGTTTCTACCTGGGTGAGTATATTTTGTTTCATTAGGGCTTCCTTTATTAATAGGGTTTTTTCTACTTTGGAATACCCTCCTTGCCCCTAGAATCTTTTCCTCGAGCTTCTTTAGTGGATGTCTACTTTGGAGGTTTGAGGTTGGCGGTTTGTTAGTTTGCTCATATCTAGCAGCGTTTTGAACCCTCCAGTACTTAGTATAGACTTATCAATTGGAAAACTGCAACCATGTCAAGGTATTTTGTCTACCAAAATTTAGGTGGATGGCAGCAAAGCACCACCTCACAGTATGAACAGCAAGTCCGCAACATTCTTAGTGAAGGCCAAGCAACGTTAGAATAAAAGGTATCTTAGCCTTAAGCAGTGGTGGAGTCAAGTTCAAGTTCAAGCAGATTAGACGAGTTAGGCAAAAGCTTAAACTCCTCTAGTGAAGGGACTAGGTGGAGGGTCCATCCTCATAAGACCCTTTGCAAGCAGGGACCTTTGACTAAGTTGATCCTCTTTCTTGAAATGGGGAGAATTCACACCATTGCCTCTTTCCCCCTTTCTTCCCATGTAGTATGGCATTTGTGCCTCTCTTACCTTATTTTTGTTCTTTGTTCTTATGTCTTTGCTTAGCCTCCAAGGCACCATATGTAATGAACATTTCTAATGCAACGACAAGTTTTTTTTGAAAAAAATTCTAACTGTTGGCTCTTTTATTTTCTTCACTACTTTCAAAGATAAATACATTTCTCTTATGGTAATTTTTCCATGATACATTAGTCAACATTTCAACACGTAGAAAAAATAAGGTTGTTGATTGATGCATTCCAGAAGCGAGAAATGGGCCTTCTATTTAGAGCTTCAAACTCATAGGAGTTGACAATTAGTTGATGTGACTCTATATGGTCCTTTCCAATTTGGTGGCAAGCTTGCAACCTAGCTCGAATGGGTTTGATGCCTCAACTTGCTTGAGTAACAGGTCTCCCATGTTGATGTGTTTCTAGTTGATTCATTGGTTGTGGTATTTTGCTAATGTTTAGGTTTGTAAAGTCAACACACATCTACCACTTTCTAGCCACTTCTTGATCATCACTATGTTGGAGAGTTGATTAGGGTAGAGTGACTTCTTGATGACGTTGGGCTTCGATAGTTTGTTAATATAGTTAGAGGTTGCCTGCCACTACTTGTTGGACTCGTGTCACCAAGCTTGTTTGATCGAGTGGACACATTATGGGATATTTAGGTAGCATTCTATCACGGTCGGGTCCACACCTAGGAGGTCATTAGTAGATCGAGCGAAGATGTCAGCATTTTGGCAAAGTGAATTCAACAAATCCTTGACTTCATCCTCATGAAAGTTCGAAATTAATTAAATGAGATTTCTTAGATCATTTGCGTATAGTCAGACTATCATTGTAGATGATCCAAGCATTAGTGAATTGGTTGGCTTAATGCTAGGCTTGAATTTGTCCTCTGCCCCATGAGATATAGCATGTATAATGACTTCTTTGATTTGGGTAGTACCCTTTGGAGTGTGTTCTCAAGTTCTAAGATGAGTAGCTTGCATCCTATTAGCTAGTCACTATGGACTATCTCAATTTCAATCAACCACTTGAAATTCACCATTTGAAAGTAATATGATGCTAGTGCCATGAACTTGTGTGTGGTCAGTGCAAACCATACATACAGAGGTGCTAGACTTATTGACGATCATGAAATTTGTAGTTCAATTAAGGAGTTAATTCCTATCCTAGATGTTGATTAAGAACTCAATTTCCCACTTTGGCATTACCATGTGGTTGTCGATCCTGACTACAATGAAAGTAGTAGGGGTGAGATCTTTCTCACCAGAGCCAAGTTGGAGGAGAATTTTCAGGAATAGTATATCGATGGTGCCTCCTTCCTTCATTAGGAGGTAGGGTTGGTTATTGCTGACCATGAATAATGTGATAAGGAGCAGGTCCTGATGGTTACCCATGTTGGGCAACCTGTGAAAAATTGTTGTAGTCATTCACTCAAAGCCCTAGCTATGGTTATCCCTCCTACACTGAGATATCACAATGTTGCCTTGACTAGGTTGAAGCTTGTAAGTTTCTAGTTGGTTTGGTAGGGATAGCGTTCATGCTAAACATTAATTTTATTGAGGCTGATGCCAAATTGCCATCCATGTTGGCAAAGATGGAGGTTTGAGCCCAAGTCAACTACGTTCAGCTGAAAAAATTAAGGCTCGGGAGTGGTTCTTCTTTGTTAGTGTGGTCTACCTAAGGCCTTGTTCTTTAAGGATTGCAATTATGTCCTCTTGATTGGAAGTATCATATATTGTAACCATCCTTACCCATAAAAGTTATTGTACCTTGTCTCTATTGATATCCTGGGGGTTTCGATCGGCCCTTTATGCTTACGATCTTCATTCTTCATATACTGGACTAGATTGCTATGCCTGATTTTGTACTTAATCTAGTCCCCAAGGTAATGATAGTTTTGTGTGGCCTGTCCCTTTGCTTTGTGGTAAGGGCAATAGGATCCACTTGGAGCATGGTGCTTAAGAGGAGATGAACATGGTAGCAAGTCTTAGTTAGCAGCCATAACTTCCAATATTTGTTACAGGTTAGGGGTTCTACTAGTGGTATTGTTCTTGCCTAGTTCATTGCCCCCATCACAGTATTTCCTTTAGTGACGACTGCGAGAATCTATCAAGTGGTTGCTTCACTTGTTGTAGCGATCTCCTCCCAAGTCACATCCTTGATTATTTGGTTGCTTGATTGTTGGGCACTACTCAAAGCGATTATTTCATCATCATCATATGTGTTGGTCAGAGCAAAAAGAATTGTCACAGTCCACAGAGTGGTACACATTGTCCCAAAATTCTACTATCTTATAAAGTAGGAGAGTGTTGAATTCGAAGCAATGAATTTTGAATAGTAATTTTATTGTGTGGCCTCATGCACCTACATTATTGGGATTTTAAGTAGTTAAGATAATCTTGGAAGGTCTTACCTTTCAATTGACAAACTTTTACTAATTTCCTGAGGTTCTTTTTAATCTAATGCTAGTCAACGAAATGCTAGCATAACTTATTTGGAAGCTATTAGGATGTAGAAATTTGACCAGTGGCAAATCATTAAACCACTCGAATTCCATCTTGGTTAGAAAGGAGACAAAAGCATGGAACATAACTCCATCAGGGTAGCTATGCACCAACATATGTTGGAGATAATTTCTGATACACATTTAGGTTTGTCATCCTTGATCATTGACTCATGTGATGCTTGAGGATGACCACTTGTGAACTGTGAATTGTGCTTGCCTAGGTCAATGATCGCTATGGCTAGGAATTAGCATGCCTTGTTGTGAATCGGGCTTATACCTAAGTTAGGTATGACCTCAATTTTCACCATGGTACTATAGTTGAATGTTCTGTCCATTGGTGTTGCAGGGAGAAGAGCTATCTATGGTAAATTGTTGAGAATATTGAGAATGTTAGGGACAAGACATTACTGGAGGAGAATGTTGATTGAAAAATCATGAATTAAACTCACTTTAGTGACTTTGATGTTAACAAAATATTTTGACTCAATTAAATATGTTGAAGATATTATGAAAAGTTTGAAGGGCTAAATTGAAATTTTCATAGTTAAATTATCATGTATAATTATGAGATGTTGCACAATTAAATTAGATTTGATTAATTGAAGTGCTTAAATCATTTAGAATGTTATTTTCTTGTTATTATATGCATGAAAGACAACTTATGAAGAATGTACAAGAAAGCGCATTGTAAGAAAGTTTGCATGTGTAATTGAATATGATAAAAGATGTAGATTAAAGAATCATGGATATTTGAAGATGATAAGTTAGAGATGATATTTGAAGATAATGACCTCAATGGAAAAAAAGTTGATTTTGGATATACATTCTTATATATTTAGCATAATATTAAAGATCGAATTAATTTTACCAAGTAATTCAACTACCAAAATAGGATGGCTAAATCATTTAAGCTTGAAGCAAATCAATCAGGAGTGAACCAAGCCCATGGAGATGAAGATAATTAAATGAAATTGAATTTGTAGTGATTTATGGTTGAAATAATGCTTTAGGAAACCATTAAATATCAATATTTGATTAATTAGTAATTAATTACAAATATAAAAATTTTGACTGGTCAAAATTATTCAACCAAGTAGACAAAAAAATATAGCCGTTTGAAGAAGATTTTGTAGGATTTGAAATTGACTATTTGAATCACCATTTTAGGGAATTCTAACTAATACGCTAAGTATTGAAAAAGGAAAGATTTGTTGAAGATATTAGGCAATGTATCTAGATTCCTCCTAAATCTAGATAGCTGTTGTATAGGAAACTCCTAGTCCTTTCAAGAGTTGAGGTTTACCTTTAAAAACAAGGTGTTGAGAGGCTTCACAAGATACAACATAAAACAACTCAACACAACACAAGAAATCCTTTATAGTGAAGCTTTTCCCCTAAGCTTTTGAGGAGCAACCCAATTCCAAGATTCTAGAAAGTTTTGAGATTCTAGAAGGATTCTAGAAAAGTAATTCTAAAGGAGTTACTGCTGAAGCTATATTGAAAAAGTGTCTAGAAATTGATCCTAAAGAAGGAGATTCTATAAAGAGCATTCTAGTCCTTTGAAGAAGATTTTATAGGAATCTCTGGTGAAATTTTGGCAATCTAGATTTATGAGGAATCTATAGTGGAGAAAGAAAATTTTAGGCGTGGTGATTCTAAAAGATTCCCTAGCAAGGATTGATAAATTGACATGTCTAGGGAGGAAACCCTATTACCATCGAGATTTTCCTACTAAGCTTCTTGTGTGCCTTAATTCTAAACCTTCCCTTTTAAGATTTGTAACGAACGCGTGCCCCAGACGTCTTTTAAGACGTCTGGGAGGTGGCCCAGACGTCGTACCAGACATCTGGGATCGTTTCCAGACGTCTGAAAAATAGTTATTTTTCGCACGAGAGATTCGTCTGCGCGCCTGTGCGCGCAGACCCGCGATTCCTCTCTCTCTCTCTTTTTCCCTCTCTCTCTGCGGCTGCAGACCTGCCACGTACTCTCTCCCTCCTCCTCGCGCGGCCTTAAAAGGCCACGCCTCCCCTCCTGTCGTCTCCACCGTCCCCTTCCTCTTCTCCTTCCTGTGCGCGAGAGCGAGCGAGCGCGAGGGCGGCAGCGGCGGCCGTAGTGAGTGCGGAGGAGGTGCGGCGTGCGAGGGTGGAGCTCTGCCGTGAGGGCGAGCTCGCCGGAGCGGCTTGGCCGGCCGGCGGAGGGCGAGGGGGCGCGGAACGACGCAGAGAGGGACCTGCTGCGGTCTGAGCAGTAGACGCGCGAGGTGCGATGCAGGCGGCGTCGCGAGCGGAGGCCGAGTGGCGCCCTGATTCTGGAAAAAATTTCCAGAATCAGACGTCTGGGTTGATAGCCAGACGGCGAGGAAGACGTCTGGAAGATCATACAGACATCTGAAAGGTGAGTATTCCGCTTTCTTCTTCCTTCCTGTCGACTGACCGTACTGAGGGAGGGAGATGGGTGTGCGCAGGCTCGGTGATTCACCATCCAACGCGAATCAGACGTCTGCCTGTTGTACCAGACGGCGGGAGCGACCTCCAGACGTCCTGGGTGACCATCAGACGTCTGGGATCTAGGCCAGACGTCCCCGCAGACTTCTGGACGTCTGGGAAACCACGCTGAGCAGGTAATTCTCTGATCCACTTTTTAAGACGTCTGGAAGAAGTTCCAGACGTCTGATTTTACAGTGTCATCGTTTTTGACCCGTTTAGGGCCCGTTCGGGTTCCGTTTTCCACGATTCGAGTTGCGTTCTTTTCAGAATTAATTCCTCTACCCATCTACAGTAGCTATACACTGTTTTGAGACTTTCCTTGTGTTTGATCCTTGTGATAGGACCTCGTTCAGTTGCAGTCTTGGAAGTCGCGGAGGCACGCGAGATTCCCGATCACGCCCCCATTACTCCCGCTATACCTGGTAGAGTGGCTTTAAGTTATTAATAAAATATGTTAAATTATGAAACCATAAATAGAACCTAGGACATTGCATGAATCCTAGGAATGAGAAATAGATGGAATGATAGCTCCTAGGTGTTGCATGAATCCTAGGACTGGAAAACTAGATTCTATGATAGATCCTAGGATATGGCATGAATCTTAGGATGGGAAAACTAGTGGAATGTATAATACTGCAGTCTTGGAAAATGGAAAGAGATATAAAGCTGCCTGTAATTTGACTTAACAGCTGCCTGTTGTGAATAGATAACGTGGTTGAGAACATGGATTGTAAGAATGTGAAACTGGAAAGTGAAACCTGGATGTTTGATTAAAAAGGATGGAACCCTACGGGGAAGTAGGAGTAGAACTCCTGGAAAGTGAATGGAATAGTTTTGGGGAAGTGAGCTGGCCCTTGAGTACGGAGTACCAATGAGAGCGACTGTCCCCCTGTTTAGTACAGAGCGGAGCCAGCCGCCCCAGGGACCCGGGGTTAGGACTGGCCACTCTGTACCGACTTGCTGTCCCTCGCGTACGTAGTACCGAGGAGAGCTACTAGTGTAGGGAGGTACTAGCTACCCCACGGGCCCCGGGGTTCTGCTAGCATCCCACACCGACTTGTTAGGCCCGCTGGGGCAAACCAGGGTAGTCAGGCGAGGGTGCGCGGACTGTGGAGGGGCAAGGCCCCGGTTTGGTTATTGTGGAGGTGTTGGACCCCTGTTACTGAGAGGGCTCTACCCTGGACTGGTTTCATGCTGTGCTTTGGGCGCACCCGTTAACGGAAACGACTGACCGCGTGCTAGTACGGGTTAGCTACCTGTGCGTTTATCGCGCGTGCCGTAGTCACCGTTACATCTGTCAGTGACCTTGGGGTGGTTGACTGAGGGTAGGATCACCATGGGGGACTCTCCTGGCCTAGAGAGCACCACGTGCTACTTCTACTTTTTGGAAAAGACTGCAATCAAGATCGTTCCCACGAGGAACATTCGAGATCAAGAAAAGATCTAGGGAATAAATGAAATAGTGAGACAATTGAAAAATGTTAATAAAGAAAGTAATAGAACATAACAGCTACTGTACACTTTACTGTTGTCTTTAGTTTTAGTTGCCACTCTACTCAGCGTTTTGCTGACGTGTTACACTCGTTACCTTTTTCAGGACCAGGTGTTGAGCAGCCAGGGTCAGCGGCTGCAGAGGACGCTGGGCCGAGTAGGGTCCAATAGAGTTACTAATGTCTTTTGTACCTCTTTGTTTCCGTTATAGTGAGTAGTTCTTGTTTCCGCTGTACTTTTCTTTACCTGCAGTTCATGTTATATGATAAATGTTGTTCTACTGTTGTGGTGGTATATACTGTAGTAGTTTCTTTCCTTACTGCTGTACTTTCTTACTGTTAGTTATATTCATGCTGAATGTGATTTATTTTACTGCTCTTTTGGTTACTTCCTCGTTGGATGACTAGGTCTTGGGATTAGTCGGTCGGTCCGGTTCTCGTGTCTCGTAGGGACTCGGGAACCGGGTCGTTACAAGATGGTATCAGAGCAAAGTCGTCCCAAGAAGTGAATCAACTGACTGGAAAATAACCAATTCACATGTCTATAACTAGAGTAGCCACCACAACATATCTCTTGACATGAGCTCTTAGACGTTTTCGTTGTTTCGCATCTCCTTGTAGGAGATGCCTAGTCGTGGAACTAGGAGGGTGGGCCGCGGGCGTGGCCGAGGTCGGGGCCCGAGGGACAAATGTGTCGGGCTTGGAGTACATACTACCCCTCCTCTTCTCCTGAGCATACCGTCTCCGGACCTCGTCCAACTAATTCGAGAGGTGGTTCGTGAAGAATTTCAGCTTCCATCCACATCGCCACCCCCTCCTCCCCCTTCCGAGCGTACGATAGGGGAGTTGGTGGTGGAACGAGATTTCCGCTGTCACACTAGGCGTGTTAGGAGAACTCAAAGGAGACACGTGGCGTCCGCAGGAGAGCCGTCACGATTTGCATGGCCATCAGTGGCCTTTGGGGGCCCTCGACAGGGGCCAGTCGCCAGCACCGGACCCCCGCCTAGCCGATAGTAGGGACCCACTGAGGGCGGGAGTCGGGTTCCCCTCTGCTACCAGTGTGGCCAGCCGGGCCACGTCAGGAGGGACTACCCATCTAGGGTAGGAGGTCAGCAGATACTCCCCGCGCAGAGCACTGGAGGGCGCGCAGGAGGCCGCGGTTCCCAGGTGCGAGGAGGAGGACAGCAGTCGCGAGGAGGGTACCGGCCAGCACCTACCCGTCCGACGCAGAGTGTGGCTGCTTCGTCCGCACCTAGAGCTGAGGGGCGTATCAACGCCCTAACACACAGGGACGCCAGAGCTTCGGGATCGGTGGTAGCAGGTATGGTTTCAGTTTCTGGCAGACTCGTTTACACGCTTTTCGATTCCGACGCTACGCACTCGTTTGTCGCAGCCAGTTTCGCAGTTAGTTTGGACTAGGATTATACACTGTTAGAGAATCCGTTCGTAATCAGAGGTTCGAGTGGTCAGCTGTTTGTAGCTGAGGAGGTGTACACGGATTGCGAGGTCAGCGTCGGAGGACATAGCCTGCCAGCTGACCTGATTATGATCCAGATGGAGGACTTTGGAGTGATTCTGGGGATGGATTGGCTGTCCGCTTACCACGCCTTGGTGGACTGTTTTGAGAGGAAGATTGTCTTCTCCATTCCGGAGTTGCCTTCTTTCGAGTTTCACGGACAACCAGTGGACGGAGGTTTCAGGTGCATTTCGGCACTTCGGGCGGCGAGACTTTTGAGCCAGGGGTGTGAGGGCTTCCTAGCTTGTGTGGTGGCAGAACCCAACCCGTGGCAGACTTCCAGAGCATCCCAGTGGTCAGAGAGTACCCCGACGTGTTTCCAGACGAGTTACCAGGACTACCGCCCGAGCGCGAGATCGAGTTTGAGATCTCACTAGTACCAGGGACCAGCCCCATCTCCACCGCACCATACAGAATGGCATCGCTTGAGCTGCGAGAGCTCAACTCCCAGTTGCAGGACCTTTTGGAGAAAGGTTTCGTGAGGCCCAGTGCGTCTCCCTGGGGAGCCCCGGTACTGTTTGTGAAGAAGAAGGATGGGACCCTATGCCTTTGTGTGGACTACCGACAGCTGAATAGGGTCACCATCAAGAACAGATATCCGCTGCCGAGGATCGACGATTTGTTTGACCAGTTGCGGGGTGCCACGGTGTTTTCCAAGATAGACTTGAGGTCTGGATACCACCAGTTGAGGATCAGGGAGACCGACGTCTCCAAGACAGCTTTCCGCACCCGGTACGGACACTACAAGTTTTTGGTCATGCCGTTTGGGCTGACCAATGCCCCCGCTGCTTTCATGGACCTGATGAACCGGGTCGTTACAAGATTCCTAGAGAAGCATATGTAGAAAATCCTATTTTCCTAGTGTACTTTAAACTGCATGGTATACATTTGTTTGAGCTATAGGATTAATTGTTAAATATTGTGTGCATAACTTATGACATGTAGTCACTTAAATATTTTGTATTAAGTGACACATGGTAACTAGGATATTGCTTAATAGGTGACAGAGGATATCACTTTGTTAACTGTGTGTTAGGGTTAAGGTGCCTTGAATAAGCTTTGAATGATTGGTTGTAGAACAATAGTGACTATAACACTTTAGGTTACACTCGATAGCTTGTACTAGATTTTGTGATAAGAGGTTATAAGAAAATCTAAGATGGGACAACAATAGATAATGGTTTAACTTTAGATAGAAAAATCGTCGTAAAATCTCTGTGTCATAATGAATTGATATTTTGTGGATATTTCCATTGTGACTTGATATTGGGATTGAAGTTTGTGATATAAGATATGCAATGCACACTGAGAATATAATTTATGGGTCTCTTCAAAGTAAAGATATTTTCCATTGATCGTTGGACTCCATAAGGGAGCACTATTCACGTCTTTTCTAGTGCTAACCCACTACAGAGCTAGCTATGAGATTGTTTCGAGGTTGTATGCTAATCGCATCCTACATTGCGAGTCTTTAAGGAAGAAAAGATCTTAAATAATCTAGGGTGATCCCAATTGAAGAAATCTTGCAAGTAGACGAGTCCAGATCAAGTATTACCCAAAGAATAATTAAAGAAATATTGAATTGGTGTAACTTGGTGGATGATTGTAAATAGTTAACACCATAATGAATAAAGAAGTGATTAATTAATTCTGTTAAGTACTAAATAAATTAAATGATAGATTATATCATGCATTATTGTTCTTTCTTGATTTTACTTATTATGTTGGTCCAGTCTACATATATTGTAGTTTACTTTATTTTCTGGCATGTTCTACTTGAAATTATCCTCATTAACTTAACTTCAAATGCAGGAACCCTTAAGCTTACAAGTGAGATATAGACAAACAAACTAATGAGATTCATAAAATTCACCTTCCTTCTCTAGTTTCCAGTTGTCTTGTTTTTTATCAAAAAAATTGGCCTGACTAGTATATTTGTTTTGCAATTTGAATTGTGGCTTTAGTTCACTTCATTCGATTGATGGTTGTATGCCTCATGTTTATGTGTTGAACATTGTGTAAATAAGTGACCCAATATCTTCAAGTAAAAGTTTATTCCACAAGGTGTAGAATAGCTGGATGGTCAATCACCAATTCAAGTAAAGGACAATAGTTTGGATATGGATCATTTACTTTGATCCTTGGTTTAATGAATATTTTGTCTAAAGTATATAGGGAGAGAGCTCCCAAAATTGGGGTGTGTTATAGATGCGATTAGTGATAAACTTATTATATAATGGGTTATTATAAGAAGTGTGGATGTAATGGGCAGAGGAATATTTGTTCTTGGGTCTTGAGTTATGCCTTGATTGGAATTTGGGACTCTAAAGATCACACTAAAGTTCGAATAATAGGATAATTGAGGAGTACAAAGAGTGAGGGTAGTGTGGAAGTGATGGCATGGGGATCAGGATAAGGTTACAAGTAGACTTTGACAACATGATGTGGAGATGAGGGACTCTATTTGTAGTGGAAATTGCAAGTACTAATGCAGTAGTAGTGGGAGTAGAGTTGCGGTACCACTAGCATACATAATAGAGTTGAGTGTTAGGTAATATCTTGGGGTTTTGTTGAGGGTTTAAGTATAGTGGGGTTTAGGGTTATAATGTGGGTGTAGCAACTACATTGAAATGGTGGTGGTAATGCATATGATGGTGATGAAGGTATTATTATGGTTATTAGTCATTAAACAAATCAGGTGTCAAGGTTGTTGGGTTGGTTAAAGTGAATGATATATGGTCAACTGATGAAGATGACAACTAGTTAGAATCATAACAATAACGGAGGTGGCCCACTTGGTGCACATAATGCTCTGAGTCATTGAACAATGCAGTTGGTTATTCAATGAAAGAAATGAGGCAATCATCTCTATTATCAAAGAAGAATAACACTAGAGGTGCAATCATGGTGGGAGGGATGAGAAAAGCATGAATGCTATCTCTTGATAACATTTTCAAAATAAGAGAAATAATATAATAATGAGGTTTTCCAATGTTATGCTCCATTGCTTTTTCTTAAAGCAAATAATTGTAAGGATAATTCATATTTGATGTAGTTGATATATATGGGAAAATAAATAGATAAAGGTCATGTGTTTTATAATTTTGAAGTTTATTTGATCTAAAGTTTTATTCTTGAGCTTTATTTTGTATCATCCTTAATTAAAGAGAAGCCATTTTTATCTCTTCAAGAAAAAAAAGGAATGAAGGCCATGCATGTATAACTAGTTCCTATTGCTTATATTAATGCTTTTCACTAGTCTAGTAACCATATTGTTCACAGAAATTTATACAACACTAGAAAACTTTATCATTTCCATAGAATTATTGATAAAGTATTCACAACAACAATTTTAACAGTAAATGAAACGGTAAAAGATGGAGTGTATTCTTATTGTCGTTAAATGATTCGATTATTAGTTAATGAATTTACAATAAGTCAAGATATCTTGCTTTTTGTTTGATGATGAAACTTAGCAATTTTGTAGTAATACTTACTTAGGATCAAGATAACCCAGAGTTCCCATAACAACAGTTGAAACATAAGTTTGATGTAACGACCCGATTCCCGAGTTCCTACGAGACACGAGAATCGGACCGACTCGACTAATCCCAAGATCTAGTCGTCCAATGAGGAAGTAACCAAAAGAGCAGTAAAATAAACCACATTCAGCATGAATATAACTAGCAGTAACAAAATATAGCAGTAAGAAAAGGAACTACTACAGTATACACCACCACAACAATAGAACAACAAATATGTACATAACATGAAGTTTACAATAAAGAAGTACAAGGAGTAACAAGTAAACTACTCACTACAGTGGCAGAAAGTACAAAAAGAACTGCGGGTAACGCTACTGGACCCTACTCAGCGCAATGTCCTCTGCAGCCGCTGACCTTGGCTGCTCAACACTTGGTCCTGAAAAGTAATTAGTGTAACATGTCAGCGAAACACTGAGTAGAGTGGAAACTAAACTAACGAAGAAGTAGAGTGTACAATGGCAGTTATACATTTACATCCTTTATTTACGTCTTTCTGTTATTTCACGATTTATTTATTTCTCAGATCCTTCACTTGATCTCGAATGTTCCTCGTGGGAACAATCTTGATTGTAGTCTTTTCCAAAAAGTAGAAGTAACACGTGGTGCTCTCCTAGCCGGGAGAGTCCCCGTGGTGATCCTACCCTCAGTCAACCACCCCAGGGTCGCTGACAGAAGTAACGGTGACTACGGCATGTGCGATAAGCGCACGGGTAGCTACCCCGCACTGGTACGCAGTCAGTCGTTTCTGTTAACGGGTGCGCCCAAAGCACAGCACAGAACTAGTATAGGGCAGAGCCCTCTCAGAAACAGGGGTCCAACCCCTCCACAGTCTGCGCACCCTCGCCTGACTACCCTGGTTTACCTAGTGGGCCTAACAAGTTGGTGTAGGAGGCTAGCAGAACCCCGGGGCCCGTGGGGTAGCTAGTGCTCTCCCTACACTAGTAGCTCTCCTCGGTACTGCGTACGCGAGGGCCAGCAAGTCGGTGTACAGTGGCCAAACCCACCTCGGTCTCAACCTGAGGGCGGCAAGCTCCCCTCTACACTAAGAGGAAATGTGTGCTCTCGTTGGTACCACGTACCCCAGAGACAATACACTTCCACGTCTTTCTTTCTCAGTTCCATCCATTCTCTTTCTAGGAGTTCTACTCCTAATTCCCCGTAGGGTTCGTATTCTTTTTGTTTGGCCATTGTAGATTTCACTGTTCCAGTCTTACGTTCATACAACCCATATTCTTAATCATATTTATTCATTCATAACAGGCAGCTATTAATTCCTTTCTACTTTTCCAAGACTGCAATATATATATATCACTAGTTTTCCAGTCCTAGGATTCACGTCGTACCCTAGGATCTATCATTCAATCTAGTTTCCAGTCCTAGGTTTCATGTAATACCCTAGGATCTATCATTCAATCTAGTTTCCAGTCCTAGGTTTCATGTAATACCCTAGGATCTATCATTCAATCTAGTTTCTCAATCCTAGGGTCCATGCAGTGCCCTATACTCTATTAATTGTTCCACAATTGTAACAATTTTGATTAAGTAAATTAAAAGCCACTCGACCAGCTACAACGGGAGTACTGGGGGCGTGGTCGGAAATCCCACGCGCCTCCGCAATCCCCAAGACTGCAATGGAATGGGATCCTAACACAAGGATCAAACACAAGGAGTTTCTCAGAATGGTATATAATTACTATAAACGGGTAGAGGATTTTATTCTGGAAAGAATGCAGCTCGAAACACAGAAAACGGACTCTGAACGGGCCCTAAACGGGTAGAAAATGACGAAACTGCCCAAAATCAGACGTCTGGAACCTCTTCCAGACGTCTTAAAATGTGGGTCAGAGCGTACCTTTGTTCTGTGTAGTCCTTCAGACGTCCAGAAGCCTGCGGGGGCATCTGGCTTAGTTCCCAGACGTCCGATGGTCACCCCGGACGTCTGGAAGTCCTTCCCGTCATCTGGCACTACGGCCAGATGTCCGACTCATGTGGGATGGCGATCCCTTGCGCCCTCCCGAGCAGAACCTGCACGTACCCACACTTGTTCTCAGTAGGACGAGTCGAAGATGAAGGCGCGGCAGACGGCCGCATGACCGTACACGCGAAAAAGGAAGAAGATAGAAATATCTTACCGTCCAGACGTCTGGACAGTCCTCCAGATGTCTTCACTGTCGTCTGGTTGGAAGCCCAGACGTCTGATTCTGGAAAAACTTCCAGAATCAGAGCTCGACTCGTTCTCCGCCGCGACGCACGGCCGCGCCGCGCCCCATCCGCCGGCTGCTCGAGCTGCAGCAGCCCCTCCGCGACACTCCACGCCCGTTGTTCCCCCGCCGGCCGGCTCTAGCTGCCCCAGCAAGCTCGAGCCCTCACGGTCGAGCGTCTCTTCCCTCGCGCAACACCTCCTCCCGCACACTTTCCGCGGCCACTACTGCCGCCGCTCACTCGCTCGCTCGCGCTCTCGCATCGGCTGGGAGAAGAAGAAGAGGGACACGGAGGAGATGAGGGTGAGGGAGAGGGCGAGGGGCCTTTTAAGGCTGTGCGGGGAGAGAGAGAGAGAAGCGCCACGCCCTACAGGAGGAGAGAGGGAAAAAGAGGGAAGAGAGCGGCGGGTGCATGCGCGCACAGACGTAAACCCTTACGCCTCAAAAATTAAATACCAGACATCTGGAAAGGGTTCCAGACGTCTGGTCAGACGTCTGGGCCACTTCCTCGACGTCTTAAAAATCGTCTTGAGGCCGCGTTCGTAACAATATAACAAACTCAAAGGAAGTTTCATCCCCGAAACTTGCGCTAACTAGGGTGCGGGAAAGAACGACATATAACAACATAACAAACTCAAAGAGGACCGAAGCCGGTTCGAAAAGACGTACCCGCGAAGAGCTCTGGGTACCGCTCCCGCATTGCCACCTCAGGCTCCCAGGTAGCCTCCTCGTACTGCTGGCTCCTCCACAAAACCTTCACGAGGGGTACTTGCTTTCATCTCAAACTGCGGATGGCTCAGTCAAGAATCTGTACTGGCCGCTCGGGGTAGGTCAGGTCGTCGCCCACCTCGACGCTCTCGTGAGTCAGTACATGACTGGGATCGGCTACGTACTTCCTGAGGTTGGACACGTGAAACATGTCGTGCACACCAGAAAGCTGAGGGAGGGCAAGTCTGTAAGCAACGGGTCCAACCTGCTCCAGGATCTCAAAGGGCCCCACGAATCTCGCCGCGAGCTTCCCTCTCACCCCAAACCGCTGCAGGCCCTTCATGGGCGAAACACGAAGGAAGACGTGGTCCCCAACCTCAAACTGCACCTCTCTGCGTCTCCGATCCGCGTAGCTCCTCTGCTTGCTCCTGACAGTGCGGAGTCGCCTGTGGATCTGCTCGACTACCTCCTGACTCTGCCGGATCAACTTGGGGCCAACCTCCTACTTGGTCCCCACCTCAACCCAACTCAAGGGTGCCGTACACCTCCGTTCGTACAGAGCCTCGTAGGGAGCCATGCCGATGCTCGAGTGATAGATGTTGTTGTATGCAAACTCCGCCAGGGGCAGGTGCTCCTCCCAAGAGACCCTCCAGTCCAGTACACAGGCACGCAAAAGGTCCTCAAGTGTCTGTATCATGCGCTCCGACTGTCCGTCCGTCTGGGGGTGGTAGGCTGTACTGAATCTCAACCGCGTCCCCAGGGCCTGCTGAAACTCAGCCCAAAACTGGGACGTAAAGCGGGTATCCCGGTCGGATACGATCTCTCGCGGAACTCCGTGTAGTCATACCACATCGCGGATATACCTCTCTGCCAACTGTGCTGGTCCCAAAGTGACTCGGATCGGCAAGAATCGTGTCATTTTCGTCAGTCTATCCATAATTACCCAGACTGCATCGTGTCCTCGCTGGGTGACAGGTAAGCCCACCACCAAGTCCATGGTGATGCTCTCCCACTTCCACTCTGGCACTGGAAGAGGCTGTAGCGGCCCTGCAGGCCTCTGATGCTTTGCTTTCACCTACTAGCACACTAAGCACTGCTGCACGAATTCACCCATATCTCGCTTCATCCCCCTCCACCAAAACTCGCGTCTCAAGTCGTGGTACATCTTCGTGTTTCCCGGATGTATGGTGAATCTGGAACCGTGTGCCTCAGTCAGGAGCTCTCTCAACAGCTCCTCGTCTCTAGGAACGCACAACCGTCCCCTCAGGCGCAGTACCTGGTCTGTGAAAGAGAAGCCCCCTGGGTCTCCTGACAGTACTCTGTCGCGTAGAGACTGCAAGTACGGATCGACCATCTGTCCTGTGATGATGCGGTTTATCAACTCTGGCCTAGTCTGTCGTGTCACAGTCACTGCCCCACAGTGCCCCCGTAACTCTAGGGGTCGCCAACTGCCCACCTCCTCCAGAAGGCTCCAACTCTGTAACTGTAAACTGGCCAAGTGTGTGGGCGCCTTCCGGTTCAAGGCGTCAGCCACCACGTTGGCCTTTCTCGGGTGGTAGGAAATGCTGCAGTCATAGTCCTTCAGGAGCTCCAACCAACGTCTCTGTCTCATGTTGAGCTCCTTCTGATCAAAAAGGTATCTGAGGCTCTTGTGATCCGTGAAAATCTCGAAGGTCTCACCGTACAAGTAGTGCCTCCAGGTCTTCAGCGCGAAGACGACAGCTGCCAGCTCCAGGTCGTGGGTAGGGTAGGTATGCTCATGGGGCTTCAGTTGCCGCGAAGCGTAAGCGACAACGTGACCACTCAGCATGAGCACACCTCCTAACCTCCGCTAGGAGGCGTCCGTGTACACAACGAACCCGCCACTACTGTCAGGGATAGTGAGCACAGGAGCTGAAGTCAACCTCTCCTTCAGCTCCTGAAAACACGCCTCACAGGCATCTATCCAAGTGAAGGGCACGTCCTTCCGGGTCAACTGTGTCATAGGACACGCAATCTGTGAAAAACCCCTGATAAACCGTCTGTAGCAGCCTACCAGTCCCAGGAAACTGCGAATCTCGGTGACTGAACGCGGTCTCTCCCACCTGAGCACTGCCTCGACCTTAGCTGGGTCCACCGCCAAGCCGTCCCTAGAGATCACATGACCTAAGAAGGTCACCTCCCTCAACTAGAACTCGCACTTGCTGTATTTGGGGTACAGCCTACGTCATCTCAGTGTGTCCAGAACCATCCGCAAGTGCTATCCGTGCTGCGTCTGATCTCGAGAATAGATGAGTACGTCATCAATAAATACCACCATGAACTAGTCCAAGTACGGTCTAAACACCCAGTTCATCAGGTCCATGAAAGCAGCTGGGGCATTAGTCAGCCCAAACGGCATGACCAAAAACTCGTAGTGTCCGTACCGGGTGCAAAAAGCTATCTTGGAGATGTCTACCTCCCTGATCCTCAACTGGTGGTATCCAGGCCTCAAGTCGATCTTGGAGAACACCGTGGCACCTCGCAACTGGTCAAACAAGTCATCGATCCTCGGCAGCGGATATCTGTTCTTGATGGTGACCCTATTCAGCTGTCGGTAGTCCACACAAAGGCATAGGGTACCACCCTTCTTCACAAACAGTATCGGGGCTCCCCAGGGAGACGCACTGGGCCTCACTAAGCCCTTCTCCAAAAGATCCTGCAACTGAGACTTGAGCTCTCGTAGCTCAAGCGGTGCCATCCGGTATGGTGCGGTGGAGATGGGGCTGGTCCGTGGTACTAGTGAGATCTCAAACTCGATCTCACGCTCGGGCGGTAGTCCTGGTAACTCGTCTGTGAACACGTCAGGGTACTCTCTGACCACTGGGATGCTCTGGAAGTCTGCCACAAGGTTGGGCTCTGCCACCACACAAGCTAGGAAGCCCTCACACCCCTGGCTCAAAAGTCTCGCCATCCGAAGTGCCAAAATGCACTTGAAGCCTCCGTCCACTGGCTGTCCGTGAAACTCGAAAGAAGGCAACTCCGGTATGGAGAAGACGATCTTCCTCTCAAAACAGTCCACCAAAGCGTGGTAAGCGGACAGCCAGTCCATCCCCAGAATTACGCCAAAGTCCTCCATCTGTATCATAATCAGGTCAGCTGGCAGACTATGTCCCCCTACCCTGACCGCAACCCGTGTACACCTCCTCAGCCACAAATAGCTGACCACTAGGACCTCTGATTACGAACGGATTCTCTAACAGCGTATAGTCCTGGCCCAAACTAACTGCGAAACTGGCTGCGACAAACGAGTGCGTAGCGTCGGAATCGAAAAGTGTGTAAACGAATCTGCTGGAGACTGAAACTGTAACGACCCGGTTCCCGAGTCCCTACGAGACACGAGAACCGGACCGACTCGACTAATCTCAAAACCTAGTCATCCAACGAGGAAGTAACCAAAAGACAGTAAAATAAACCACATTCAGCATGAATATAACTAACAGTAAGAAAGTACAGCAGTAAGGAAAGAAACTACTACAGTAGGTACCACCACAACAGTAGAACAACATTTATCATATAACAAGAACTGCAGGTAAAGAAGGTAGAGCGGAAACAAAAACTACTCACTAGAACAGAAACAAAAGAGGTACAAAAGACTGTGGTAACTCTACTGGACCCTACTCGGCCCAGCGTCCTCTGCAGCCGCCGACCCTGGCTGCTCAACACCTGGTCCTGAAAAGGTAATGAGTGTAACACGTCAGCAAAACGCTGAGTAGAGTGGCAAACTAACTAAAGGCAATAGTAGGGTGTACAGTAGCTGTTATGTTCTATTACTTCCTTTATTCACATCTTTCAATTTTTCTCACTATTTCATTTATTTCTCAGATCCTTTACTTGATCTCGAATGTCCTTGTGGGAACGATCTTGATTGCAGTCTTTTCCAAAAGTAGAAGTAGCACGTGGTGCTCTCCTGGCCGGGAGAGTCCCCCGTGGTGATCCTACCCTCAGTCAACCACCCCAAGGTCACTGACAGACGTAACGGTGACTACGGCACGCGCGATAAACGCACAGGTAGCTAGCCCGCACTGGCACGCGGTCAGTCGTTTTCGTTAACGGGTGCGCCCAAAGCACAGCACGGAACCAGGGCAGAGCCCTCTCAGTAACAGGGGTCCAACCCCTCCACAGTAACCAAACCGGGGCCTTGCCCCTCCACAGTCCGCGCACCCTCGCCTGACTACCCTGGTTTGCCCTAGTGGGCCTAACAAGTCGGTGAAGGAGGCTAGCAGAACCCCGGGGCCCGTGGGGTAGCTAGTACTCTCCTAACACTAGTAGCTCTCCTCGATACTACGTACACGAGGGCCAACAAGTCGGTACAGAGCAGCCAATCCTAACCCCGGGTCCCTGGGGTGGCTGGCCCCACTCTGCACTAAACAGGTACAGGTACTTCCCTTGGTACTGCGTACCCAAGAGACAGTACAAACTACATCTCAGTTCCATTCCTTTTTCTTTCTAGGAGTTCCACTCCTAATTCCCCGTAGGGTTCCAGCTCTTTATCTCAGAACATCATATGTTTCACTTTCCAGTCCCACGTTCTCACAATCCAGGATCTCAATCATGTTTCTTTATTCATAACAGGCAACTGTTAATTCAATTTACATGCAGCTTTATATTCCTTTCCATTTTTCCAAGACTGCAATATTATACATTCCGCTAGTTTTTCCATCCTAGGGTTCATGTCACATCCTAGGATCTAGCATACAACTAGTTTTCCAGCCCTAGGATTCATGCATCACCTAGGAGCTATCATTCCATACATTTCTCATTCCTAGGACTCATGCAATGTCCTAGATTCTAGTTATGGTTCCATACTTTAATAGATTTTAATAATAAACTTAAGCCACTCTACCAGGTACAACAGGAGTAATGGGGGCGTGATCGGGAATCCCGCGTGCCTCCACGACTCCCAAGACTGCAACTGAACGAGGTCCTATCACGAGGATCAAACACAAGGAGTGCCTCAAAACAGTGTATAGCTACTGTAGACGGGTAGAGGAAATAATTCTGAAAAGAACGCAACTCGAATCGCGGAAAACGGAGCCCGAACGGGCCCTAATCGGGTCGAAAAAGACGATACTGTGGAAAATCAGACGTCTGGAACTTCTTCCAGACGTCTTAAACAGTGGATCAGAGAATTACCTGTTCAGTGTGGTTTCCCAGACGTCCAGAAGTCTGCGAGGACGTCTGTCCTAGCTCCCAAACATCCGATGGTCACCCCGGACGTCTGGAGGTCACTCCCGCCGTCTAGTACAACTTCCAGACGTCTGATTCGCAAAGGATGGCGAATCAGCGAACCTGCGCACAGCCAACTCCCTCCCTTAGTACGGTCGGTCGACAGGAAGGAAGAAGAAAGCGGAATACACACCTTTCAGACGTCGGTATGAGCTACCAGACGTCGTCCTCGCCGTCTACCTATCAACCCAGACGTCTGATTCTGGAAATTTTTCCAGAATCAGGGCGCGACCCGGACTCTGCTCGCGACGCCGCCCGTGTCGCACCTCACGCTCCTGCTGCTCAGACTGCAGCAGGTCCCTCTCCGCGTCGTTCCGTGCCCCCTGCGCCCTCCGCTGGCCGGCCAAGCTGCTCCGGCGAGCTCGCCCTCACGGCAGAGCTTCTCCCTCGCACGCCGCGCCTCCTCCGCGCTCACTGCGGCCGCCACTGCAGCCCTCGCGCTCGCTCTCTCTCGTGCACAGGAAGGAGAAGAAGGAGACGGTGGAGATGGGAGGGGAGGCGTGGCCCTTTTAAGGCCGCACGGAGAGGAGAGAGAGAAGGCGCGGCAGGCGTCTGCAGCCGCAGAAGAAAAAGAGGGAATAACGAATATGCGGTCTGCGCGCGCAGGCGCGCAGACGACTCGCGGGTGTGGACGATAACGATTTTTCAGACGTCTGTAAACCATCCCAGACGTCTGGCAAGACGTCTGGATGTGATCCCAGACGTCTGGTCAGACGTCTGGGCCACATCCCAGACGTCTTAGAATACGTCCGGGGCACGCGTTCGTAACAGAAACCATACCTGCCACCACCTATCCCCAAGCTCTGGCATCCCTGTGTGTTAGGGCGTGGATACGCCCCTCAGCTCTAGGTGCAGACGAAGTAGCCACACTCTGCGTCGGACAGGTAGGTGCTGGCCGGTACCCTCCTCGTGACTACTGTCCTCCTCACACCTGGGGACCGCGGCCTCCTGCGTGCCCTCCAGTGCTCAAGGTGGGAAGTATCTGCTGACCTCCTGCCCTAGACGGGTAGTCCCTCCTGATGTGGCCCGGCTGGCCACACTGGTAGCAGAGGGGAACCCGACTCCCGCCCTCTGTGGGTCCTTACTGTCTGCTGGGCAGGGGTCCGGTGCTGGCGACTAGCCTTTGTCGAAGGCCCCCAAAGGCCACTGATGGCCCTGCAAAACGTGACGGCACTCCCGCGGATGCCACATGCCTCCTCTCTCGCCGGCCCTGTGAAAAGTTTGGCTGGAATGGCCTCTTCCGCCAGCCGTTAGTGTCTCACGCAGATGGGTTGGTCTCCTCGTAGGTCATAGCTGCCTCTACCATCCTCGAAAATGTAGGCAGCTTTAGGGGTTTGACATACCCCCGAATTGTAGGCCCGAGCCCCTCGGTGAACCTCCAAAGGCACTCCTCCTCAGTGGCTACCGCTGTCGCTGCAAAGCGGGACAGCTCCAGAAAACGTGTGCGGTACACGCTCACGGTCATCGTCCCCTGGCGGAGAGTGTGGAACTCCCTCCTCCTCTAGTCCTGGCACATTTGGGGAAAGTACTGCTCGTAGAAGAGGGTGACGAACCGATCCTAGGTCGGCTCGTCCCTCTCCTGTCCCCTAACCACCCTCCACCACCTGTGTGCCGCACTCTCCAGCTGGTACGTGGTAAAGGCCATGCGGCACTCCACCGGGGGGCGAAGGGTGTTGAAAATCTTCTCAAGTTGCTCGAGCCAGTCCTCTGCCTCGGTCGGGTCCTCATCCCCTTGAAGGAGGGGGGCTTCAGCTTCCGGAACTGCTCGAAGAGCTCGAAGTGACGCTGCAGTGGAGATGCTGGTGCACCTCCAGGCAAAGGTGCCTCGTGCACAGAAGTGTCGGAGGAAGGTGGGGGAGGCGGCGACCCATCCCCTCCCCCGAGTCCAGTGCCGCATCCATTGTGTGGTCCTGTAGAGGACTCCCCCTCCGCAGCCCCAGGGTGAGGCGCTCGGGGCGGTGGGTGGAGCTTGTAACGAGCGCGTGCCCCAGACGCCTTTTAAGACGTCTGGGAGGTGGCCCATACGTCGGACCAGACGTCTGGGATCACATCCAGACGTCTGACCAGACGTCCGGGATAGTTTACAGACGTCTGGAGAACAGTTATGTTCGCATGGGAGATTCGTCTGCGCGCCTGTGCGCGCAGACCTGCGATTCTTCCCTCTTTTCTCTGCGGCTGCAGGCGGCCTGCCGCCTTCTCTCTCCTCCTCGCGCGGCCTTAAAAGGGCGCGCCTCCCCTCCCGTCTCCACCGTCTCCTCCTTCTTCTCCTTCTTGTGCGCGAGAGCGAGCGGACGAGAGGGCGCAGCGGCAGCGGCAGCCGCAGTGAGCGCGGAGGAGGTGCAGCGTGCGAGGGCGGGGCTCTGCCGTGAGGGCGAGCTCGCCGGAGCGGCTTGGCCGGCCGGTGGAGGGCGCAGGGGGCGCGGAGCGACGCGGAGAGGGACCTGCTGCGGGCTGAGCAGCAGACGCGCGAGGTGCGACGCGGGCGGCGTCACGAGCGGAGGCCGAGCAGGGTTCTGATTCTGGAAAAATTTCCAGAATTAGACGTCTGGGTTGATAGCCAGACGGCAAGGTCGACGTCTGTAAGATCATACAGATGTCTGAAAGGTGAGTTTCCGCTTTCTTCTTCCTTCTTGTCGACTGACCGTACTGAGGGAGGGGGGTTGGCTGTGCGCAGGTTCGCTGATTCGCCATCCTTTGCGAATCAAACGTCTGGAAGTTCTACCAGACGGCGGGAGTGATCTACAGACGTCCGTGTGGACCATCGGACGTCTGGGGTATAGGACAGACGTCCCCGCAGACTTCTGGACGTCCGGGGAACCAAGCTGAACAGGTAATTCTCTGATCCACCGTTTAAGACGTCTGGAAGGAGTTCCAGACGTTTGATTTTGCACAGTATTGTCTTTCTCGACCTGTTTAGGGCCCGTTTGGGCTCCGTTTTCCGCGATTCGAGTTGCGTTCGTTTCAAAATTAATTCCTCTACTCGTCTACAGTAGCTATACACTATTTTGAGACACTCCTTGTGTTTGATCCTTGTGATAGGACCTCGTTCGGTTGCAGTCTTGAGAGTCGCGGAGGCGCGCGGGATTCCCGATCACGCCCCCATTACTCCCGTTGTACCTGGTAGAGTGGCTTAAGTTATTATTAAAATCTGTTAAAGTATGGAACCATAACTAGAACCTAGGACATTGCATGAATCCTAGGGCCGGAAAACTAGATTGTATGATAGATCCTAGGATATGGCATGAATCCTAGGATGGAAAAACTAGTGGAATGTATAATACTGCAGTCTTGGAAAAATGGAAAGGAATATAAAGCTGCCTGTAAATTGAATTAATAGCTGTCTGTTATGAATAAAGAAACATGATTGAGATCATGGATTTTTGAGAACGTGAATCTGGAAAGTGAAACATATGATGTTCTGAGATAAATAGCTGGAACCCTACGAGGAATTAGGAGTGGAACTGCTGGAAAGAAAAAGGAATGGAAACTGAGATGTAGTTTGTACTGTCTCTTGGGTACGTAGTACCAAGGGAAGTACCTGTACCTGTTTAGTGCAGAGTGGGGCCAGCCGCCCCAGGGACCCGGGGTTAGGATTGGCCGCTCTGTACCGACTTGTTGGCCCTCGTGTACGTAGTACCGAGGAGAGCTAGTAGTGTTAGGAGAGTACTAGCTAGCCCACGGGCCCCGGGGTTCTGCTAGCCTCCTTCACCGACTTGTTAGGCCCACTAGGGCAAACCAGGGTAGTCAGGCGAGGGTGCGCGGACTGTGGAGGGGCAAGGCCCCGGTTTGGTTACTGTGGAGGGGTTGGACCCCTGTTACTGAGAGGGCTCTGCCCTGGTTCCATGCTCTGCTTTGGGCGCACCCGTTAACGGAAACGACTGACCGCGTGCCAGTGCGGGCTAGCTACCTGTGCGTTTATCGCGCGTGCCGTAGTCACCGTTACGTCTGTCAGTGACCTTGGGGTGGTTGACTGAGGGTAGGATCACCACGGGGGACTCTCCCGGCCAGGAGAGCACCACGTGCTACTTCTACTTTTGGAAAAGACTGCAATCAAGATCGTTCCCACGAGGACATTCGAGATCAAGTAAAGGATCTGAGAAATAAATGAAATAGTGAGAAAAATTGAAAGATGTGAATAAAGGAAGTAATAGAACATAACAGCTACTGTACACTCTACTGTTGCCTTTAGTTAGTTTGCCACTCTACTCAGCGTTTTGCTGACGTGTTACACTCGTTACCTTTTTCAGGACCAGGTGTTGAGCAGCCAGGGTCGGCGGCTGCAGAGGACGCTGGGCCGAGTAGGGTCCAGTAGAGTTACCACAGCCTTTTGTACCTCTTTTGTTTCTGTTCTAGTGAGTAGTTTTGTTTCCGCTGTACCTTCTTTACCTACAGTTCTTGTTATATGATAAATGCTGTTTTACTGTTGTGGTGGTACCTACTGTAGTAGTTTCTTTCCTTACTGCTGTACTTTCTTACTGTTAGTTATATTCATGCTGAATGTGGTTTATTTTACTGTCTTTTGGTTACTTCCTCGTTGGACGACTAGGTCTTGGGATTAGTCGAGTCGGTCCGGTTCTCGTGTCTCGTAGGGACTCGGGAACCGGGTCGTTACAAGATGGTATCAGAGCAAGGTCGTCCCGAGAAGTGAATCAACTGACTGGAAAATAACCAATTCACATGTTTATAGCTACAGTAGCCACCACAACATATCTCTTGACATGAGCTCTTAGAAGTTTTGTTAGGTACCGTCTGTTTCGACGTTTCCGTTTCGTTTCGCGTCTCCTTGCAGGAGATGCCTCGTCGCGGGACTGGCGAGACTGGCCGCGGGCGCAGCCGAGGGCGAGGTCGGCGAGGTGGACGTGCTGTCGTTGACGTCTCGGTGGACCAGCCACCACTCCCTGGCGTCCAAGCCCAGGACCTCGCCAGACTGATACGGGATATTGTACGAGAGGAGCTCCACCCACCACCCCGAGCACCTCCTCCTGGGGTTGCAGAGGGGGAGTCCTCTGTGGGACCACGCGACAGATGCGGCGCTGGACACGAGGGAGGGGATGGGCCCCTGCCGCCCCCACCTTCCTCCGACACTTCTGTACACGAGGCACCTTCTCCTGGAGGTGCACCAGCACCTCCCCTACAGCGCCACTTCGAGCTTTTCGGACAGTTCCGGAAGCTGAAGCCCCCCTCCTTCAAGGGGGATGAGGACCCTACCGAGGCAGAGGACTGGCTTGAGCAGCTGGAGAAGATCTTCGACACCCTTCGCCCCCCCGGTGGAGTGCCGCGTGGCCTTTGCCACGTACCAGCTGGAGAGTGCAGCACACCGGTGGTGGAGGGCGGTCCGGGGACAGGAGAGGGACGAGCCGACGTGGGACCAGTTCGTCACCCTCTTCTGCGAGCAGTACTTTCCCCAGACGTGGTAGGACCAGAGGAGGCGGGAGTTCCACACTCTCCGCCAAGGGACGATGACCGTGAGCACGTACCGCACGCGTTTCTTGGAGCTGTCCCGCTTTGCAGCGACAGCGGTAGCCACTGAGGAGGAGCGCCTTTGGAGGTTCACCGAGGGGCTCCGGCCTGCGATCTGGGGGTATGTCAAACCCCTGAAGCTGCCGACGTTTTCGAGGGTGGTAGAGGCAGCTATGACTTACGAGGAGACCAACCCGTCCGCGTGAGAGACCGACGGCGGGCGGAAGAGGCCCTTTCAGCCAGACTTCTCACAGGGCCGGCGAGAACGGAGACACGTGGCGTCCGCAGGAGAGCCGTCACGTTGTCCAGGGCCATCAGTGGCCTTTGCGGGCCCTCGACAGGGGCCAGTCGCTAGCACCGGACCCCCGCCTAGCCGACAGCAGGGACTCACTGAGGGCGGGAGTCGGGTTCCCCTCTGCTACCAGTGTGGCCAGCCGGGCCACGTCAGGAGGGACTGCCCATCTAGGGCAGGAGGTCAGCAGATACTTCCCGCGCAGAGCACTGGAGGGCGCGCAGGAGGCCGCGGTTCCCAGGCACGAGGAGGAGGACAGCAGTCGTGAGGAGGGTACCGGCCAGCACCTACCCGTCCGACGCAGAGTGTGGCTGCTTCGTCCGCACCTAGAGCTGAGGGGCATATCAACGCCCTAACACACAGGGATGCCAGAGCATCGGGATCCGTGGTAGCAGGTATGGTTTCAGTTTCTGGCAGACTCGTTTACACGCTTTTCGATTCCGGCGCTACGCACTCGTTTGTCGCAGCCAGTTTCGCAGTTAGTTTGGACCAGGATTATACACTGTTAGAGAATCCGTTCGTAATCAGAGGTCCGAGTGGTCAGCTGTTTGTAGCTGAGGAGGTGTACACGGGTTGCGGGGTCAGCATCGGGGGACATAGCCTGCCAGCTGACCTGATTATGATACAGATGGAGGACTTTGGAGTGATTCTAGGGATGGATTGGCTGTCCGCTTACCACGCCTTGGTAGATTGTTTTGAGAGGAAGATTGTCTTCTCCATTCCGGAGTTGCCATCTTTCGAGTTTCACGGGCAGCCAGTGGACGGAGGTTTCAGGTGCATTTCGGCACTTCGGGCGACGAGACTTTTGAGCCAGGGGTGTGAGGGCTTCCTAGCTTGTGTGGTGGCAGAGCACAGCCCCGTGGCAGACTTCCAGAGCATCCCGGTGGTCAGAGAGTACCCCAACGTGTTTCCAGACGAGTTACCAGGACTACCGCCCGAGCGTGAGATCGAGTTTGAGATCTCACTAGTACTAGGGACCAGCCCCATCTCCACCGCGCCATACAGAATGGCACCGCTTGAGCTGCGAGAGCTCAAGTCCCAGTTGCAGGACCTTTTGGATAAAGGTTTCGTGAGGCCCAGTGCGTCTCCCTGGGGAGCCCCGGTACTGTTTGTGAAGAAGAAGGATGGGACCCTACACCTTTGTGTGGACTACCGACAGCTGAATAGGGTCACCATCAAGAACAGATATCCGCTGCCGAGGATCGACGATTTGTTTGACCAGTTGCGGGGTGCCACGGTGTTTTCCAAGATCGACTTGAGGTCTGGATACCACTAGTTGAGGATCAGGGAGACCGACGTCTCCAAGACAGCTTTCCGCACCCGGTACGGACACTACGAGTTTTTGGTCATGCCGTTTGGGCTGACCAATGCCCCCGCTGCTTTCATGGACCTGATGAACCGGGTGTTTAGACTGTACTTAGACCAGTTTGTGGTGGTTTTCATAGATGATGTACTCATCTATTCTAGAGATCGGACGCAGCACGGACAGCACTTGCGGATGGTTCTGGACACTCTGAGACGACGCAGGCTGTACGCCAAATACAGCAAGTGCGAGTTCTGGTTGAGGGAGGTGACCTTTTTGGGTCATGTGATCTCTGGAGACGGCCTGGCGGTGGACCCCGCCAAGGTCGAGGCAGTGCTCAGGTGGGAGAGACCGCGTTCAGTCACTGAGATTCGCAGTTTCCTGGGACTGGCAGGTTACTACAGACGGTTCATCAGAGGGTTTTCGCAGATTGCACGTCCTATGACACAGTTGACCCGGAAGGATGTGCCTTTCGCTTGGACAGACGCCTGTGAGGCGTGTTTTCTGGAGCTGAAGTAGAGGTTGACCTCGGCTCCCGTGCTCACCATCCCTGACAGTAGTGGCGGGTTAGTTGTGTACACGGACGCTTCCTTGCATGGGTTAGGAGGTGTGCTCATGCAGAGGGGTCACGTGGTCGCTTACGCTTCGCGGCAACTGAAGCCCAATGAGCATACCTACCCTACCCACGATCTAGAGTTGGCAGCTGTTGTCTTCGCGCTGAAGACATGGAGGCACTACTTGTACGGTGAGACCTTCGAGATTTTTACAGATCACAAGAGCCTCAGATATCTTTTTGACCAGAAGGAGCTCAACATGAGACAGAGACGTTGGTTGGAGCTCCTGAAGGACTACGACTGCAGCATCTCCTACCACCCGGGAAAGGCCAATGTGGTGGCTGACGCCTTGAGCCGTAAGGCGCCCGTACGCTTGGCCAGTCTACAGTTACAGAGTTGGAGCCTTTTTGGAGGAGGTGGGCAGTTGGCGACCTCTAGAGTTACGAGGGTACTGTGGGGTAGTGACGGTGACACGACAGACCAGGCCAGAGTTGATAGACCGCATCATCACGGGACAGATGGCCGATCCGTACTTGCAGTCTTTGCGCGACAGAGTACTATCAGGGGACCCAGGGGACTTCTCTTTCACAGACCAGGTGTTACGCTTGAGGGGACGGTTGTGCGTCCCCAGAGACGAGGAGCTGTTGAGAGAGCTCCTGACTGAGGCACACGGTTCCAGATTCACCATACATCCCAGAAACACGAAAATGTACCATGACTTGAGACGCGAGTTCTGGTGGAGAGGGATGAAGCGGGATGTGGGTGAGTTCGTGCAGCAGTGCTTAGTGTGCCAGCAGGTGAAAGCCGAGCATCAGAGGCCTGCAGGGCCGCTTCAGCCGCTTCCAGTGCCAGAGTGGAAGTGGGAGAGCATCACCATGGACTTGGTGGTGGGCTTACCTGTTACCCAGCGAGGACACGACGTAGTCTGGGTAATAGTGGATAGATTGACGAAGACGGCACGATTCTTGCCGATCCGAGTCACTTTGGGACCAGCACAGTTGGCAGAGAGGTATATCTGTGATGTGGTGCGACTACACGGAGTTCCGCGGGAGATCGTATCCGACCGGGATACCCGCTTTACGTCCTAGTTTTGGGCTGAGTTTCAGCAAGCTTTGGGGACGAGGTTGAGGTTTAGCACGGCTTACCACCCCCAGACGGACGGACAGTCGGAACGCACGATACAGACACTTGAGGACCTTTTGCGTGCCTGTGTACTAGACTGGAGGGGCTCTTGGGAGGAGCACCTGCCCCTGGCGGAGTTTGCATACAACAACAGTTATCACTCGAGCATCGGCATGGCTCCCTACGAGGCTCTGTACGGACGGAAATGCACGGCACCCTTGAGTTGGGTTGAGGTGGGGGCCAAGTGGGAGGTTGGCCCCAGGTTGATCCGGCAGAGTCAGGAGGTAGTTGAGCAGATCCACAGACGACTCCGCACTGTCAGGAGCAGACAGAAGAGCTACGCAGATCGCAGACGCAGAGAGGTGCAGTTCGAGGTTGGGGACCACGTCTTCCTTCGTGTTTCGCCCATGAAGGGCTTACAGCGGTTTAGGGTGAGAAGGAAGCTCGCGCCGAGGTTCGTGGGGCCCTTTGAGGTCCTGGAGCGGGTTGGACCCGTTGCTTACGGACTTGCCCTTCCCCCGCAGCTTTCTGGTGTGCACGACGTGTTCCACGTGTCCAACCTCAGGAAGTACGTAGCCGATCCCAGCCACGTATTGAGTCACGAGAGCGTCGAGGTGAGCGACGACCTGACCTACCCCGAGCGGCCAGTGCAGATCCTAGACCGAGCCGTCCGCAGGTTGAGACGAAAGCAAGTACCCCTGGTAAAGGTTTTGTGGAGGAGCCAGCGGTATGAGGAGGCTACCTGGGAGCCTGAGGCGGCAATGCGGGAGCGGTACCCAGAGCTTTTCGCGGGTACGTCTTTTCGGACCGGCTTCGGTCGTCTTTGAGTTTGTTATGGTTATTTGGACATCTTTTTCCCGCACCCTAGTTGGCGCAAGTTTCGGGGACGAAACTTCCTTTGAGTTTGTTATATTGTAACGAGCGCGTGCCCCAGACGCCTTTTAAGACGTCTGGGAGGTGGCCCAGACGTCTGGGATCACATCGAGACGTCTGACCAGACGTTCGGGATAGTTTACAGACGTCTGGAGAACAGTTATGTTCGCACGGGAGATTCGTCTGCGCGCCTGTGCGCGCAGACCTGCGATTCTTCCCTCTTTTCTCTGCGGCTGCAGGCGGCCTGCCGCCTTCTCTCTCCTCCTCGCACGGCCTTAAAAGGGCGCGCCTCCCCTCCCGTCTCCACCGTCTCCTCCTTCTTCTCCTTCCTGTGCACGAGAGCGAGCGGACGCGAGGGCGCAGCGGCAGCGGCAGCCGCAGTGAGCGCGGAGGAGGTGCGGCGTGCGAGGGCGGGGCTCTGCCGTGAGGGCGAGCTCGCCAGAGCGGCTTGGCCGGCCGGCGGAGGGCGCAGGGGGCACGGAGCGACGTGGAGAGGGACCTGCTGCGGGCTGAGCAGCAGACGCGCGAGGTGCGACGCGGGCGGCGTCGCGAGTGGAGGCCGAGCAGGGTTCTGATTCTGGAAAAATTTCCAGAATCAGACGTCTGGGTTGATAGCCAGACGGCAAGGTCGACGTCTGTAAGATCATACAGACGTCTGAAAGGTGAGTTTCCGCTTTCTTCTTCCTTCTTGTCGACTGACCGTACTGAGGGAGGGGGGTTGGCTGTGCGCAGGTTCGCTGATTCGCCATCCTTTGCGAATCAAACGTCTGGAAGTTATACCAGACGGCGGGAGTGATCTACAGACGTCCATGTGGACCATCGGACGTCTGGGGTATAGGACAGACATCCCCGCAGACTTCTGGACGTCCGGGGAACCAAGCTGAACAGGTAATTCTCTGATCCACCGTTTAAGACGTCTGGAAGGAGTTCCAGACGTCTGATTTTGCACAGTATTGTCTTTCTCGACCCGTTTAGGGCCCGTTTGGGCTCCATTTTCCGCGATTCGAGTTGCGTTCGTTTCAAAATTAATTCCTCTACTCGTCTACAGTAGATATACACTGTTTTGAGACACTCCTTGTGTTTGATCCTTGTGATAGGACCTCGTTCGGTTGCAGTCTTGAGAGTCGCGGAGGCGCGCGGGATTCCCGATCACGCCCCCATTACTCCCGTTGTACCTGGTAGAGTGGCTTAAGTTATTATTAAAATCTGTTAAAGTATGGAACCATAACTAGAACCTAGGACATTGCATGAATCCTAGGGCCGGAAAACTAGATTGTATGATAGATCCTAGGATATGGCATGAATCCTAGGATGGAAAAACTAGTGGAATGTATAATACTGCAGTCTTGGAAAAATGGAAAGGAATATAAAGCTGCCTGTAAATTGAATTAATAGCTGTCTGTTATGAATAAAGAAACATGATTGAGATCATGGATTTTTGAGAACGTGAATCTGGAAAGTGAAACATATGATGTTCTGAGATAAATAGCTGGAACCCTACGAGGAATTAGGAGTGGAACTCCTGGAGAGAAAAAGGAATGGAAACTGAGATGTAGTTTGTACTGTCTCTTGGGTACGCAGTACCAAGGGAAGTACCTGTACCTGTTTAGTGCAGAGTGGGGCCAGCCGCCCTAGGGACCCGGGGTTAGGATTGGCCGCTCTGTACCGACTTGTTGGCCCTCGTGTACGTAGTACCGAGGAGAGCTAGTAGTGTTAGGAGAGTACTAGCTACCCCACGGGCCCCGGGGTTCTGCTAGCCTCCTTCACCGACTTGTTAGGCCCACTAGGGCAAACCAGGGTAGTCAGGCGAGGGTGCGCGGACTGTGGAGGGGCAAGGCCCCGGTTTGGTTACTGTGGAGGGGTTGAAAACCTGTTACTGAGAGGGCTCTGCCCTGGTTCCGTGCTGTGCTTTGGGCGCACCCGTTAACGGAAACGACTGACCGCGTGCCAGTGCGGGCTAGCTACCTGTGCGTTTATCGCGCGTGCCGTAGTCACCGTTACGTCTGTCAGTGACCTTGGGGTGGTTGATTGAGGGTAGGATCACCACGGGGGACTCTCCCGGCCAGGAGAGCACCACGTGCTACTTCTACTTTTGGAAAAGACTGCAATCAAGATCGTTCCCACGAGGACATTCGAGATCAAGTAAAGGATCTGAGAAATAAATGAAATAGTGAGAAAAATTGAAAGATGTGAATAAAGGAAGTAATAGAACATAACAGCTACTGTACACTCTACTGTTGCCTTTAGTTAGTTTGCCACTCTACTCAGCGTTTTACTGACGTGTTACACTCGTTACCTTTTTCAGGACCAGGTGTTGAGCAGCCAGGGTCGGCGGCTGCAGAGGACGCTGGGCCGAGTAGGGTCCAGTAGAGTTACCACAGATTTTTGTACCTCTTTTGTTTCTGTTCTAGTGAGTAGTTTTGTTTCCGCTGTACCTTTTTTACCTACAGTTCTTGTTATATGATAAATGCTGTTTTACTGTTGTGGTGGTACCTACTGTAGTAGTTTCTTTCCTTACTGCTGTACTTTCTTACTGTTAGTTATATTCATGCTGAATGTGGTTTATTTTACTGTCTTTTGGTTACTTCCTCGTTGGACGACTAGGTCTTGGGATTAGTCGAGTCGGTCCGGTTCTCGTGTCTCGTAGGGACTCGGGAACCGGGTCGTTACAGAGCTCCTCTCGCACAATGTCCCATATCAGCTGGGCGAGGTCCTGGGCCTGGATGCCCGGGAGTAGTGGCTGGTCCATGGAGGCATCGACAACGGGATGCCCACCTTGCCGGCCTCGTCCTCGACCGCGCCCGTGGCCCGCCTCGCCAGTTCTGCGACGAGGCATCTCCTGCAAGGAGACGCGAAACAAAATGGAAACACGTCAATACGGAACGATATCTAACGAAAAACGTCTAAGAACTCATGTCAAAAGATATGTTGTGGTGACTACTCTAGTTACAGGCATGTGAATTGGTTATTTTCTAGTCAGTTGATTCACTTCTTGGGATGACCTTGCTCTGATACCATCTTGTAACGACCCGATTCCCGAGTCCCTACGAGACACGAGAATCAGATCGACTCTACTAATCCCAAGATCTAGTCGTCCAACGAGGAAGTAACCAAAAGAGCAGTAAAATAAACCACATTCAACATGAATATAACTAGCAGTAACAAAATACAACAGTAAGAAAAGGAACTACTATAATATACACCACCACAATAGTAGAACAACAAATATGTACATAACATGAAGTTTACAATAAAGAAGTACAAGGAGTAACAAGGAAACTACTCACTACAGTGGCAGAAAGTACAAAAAGAACTGCGGGTAACGCTACTGGACCCTACTCGGCCCAGCGTCCTCTCCAGCCGCTGACCCTGGCTGCTCAACACCTGGTCCTGAAAAGTAACGAGTGTAACATGTCAGCGAAACGCTGAGTAAAGTGGCAACTAAACTAAAGAAGTAGTAGAGTGTACAGTGCTGTTATACATTTACATCCTTTATTTACGTCGTTCTGTTATTTCACGATTTATTTATTTCTCAGATCCTTCATTTGATCTCGAATGTTCCTCGTGGGAACGATCTTGATTGCAGTCTTTTCCGAAAAGTAGAAGTAACACGTGGTGCTCTCCTGGCCGGGAGAGTTCCCGTGGTGATCCTACCCTCAGTCAACCACCCCAGGGTCACTGACAGACGTAACGGTGACTACGACACTCGCGATAAGCGCACGGGTAGCTACCTCGCACTGGCACGCGGTCAGTCGTTTCCGTTAATGGGTTCGCCCAAAGCACAGCACGGAACCAGTATAGGGCAGAGCTCTCTCAGTAACAGGGGTCCAACCCCTCCACAGTCCACTCACCCTCACCTGACTACCCTAGTTTGCCCAGTGGGCCTAACAAGTCGGTGTAGGAGGCTAGCAGAACCCCGGGGCCTGTGGGGTAGCTAGTGATCTCCCTACACTAGTAGCTCCCCTCGGTACTGCATTCGCGAGGGCCAGCAAGTTGGTGTACAGTGGCCAAACCCACCCCGGTCTTAACCTGAGGGCGGCAAGCTCCCCTCTACACTAAGAGGAAATTTGTGCTCTCGTTGGTACCACGTACCCCAGAGGCAACACATTTCCACGTCTTTCTTTCTCAGTTCCATCCATTCTCTTTCCAGGAGTTCTACTCCTAATTCCTCGTAGGGTTCGTATTCTTTTTGTTTGGCCATTGTAGGTTTCACTGTTCCAGTCTTACGTTCATACAACCCATATTCTTAATCATATTTATTCATTCATAACAGGCAGCTATTAATTCCTTTCTACTTTTCCAAGACTGCAATATATATATATCACTAGTTTTTCAGTCCTAGGATTCACGCCGTACCCTAGGATCTATCATTCAATCTAGTTTCCAGTCCTAGGTTTCATGCAATACCCTAGGATCTATCATTCAATCTAGTTTCCAGTCCTAGGTTTCATGCAATACCTTAGGATCTATCATTCAATCTAGTTTCTCAGTCCTAGGGTTCATGCAGTTCCCTATACTCTATTAATTGTTCCACAATTGTAACAATTTTGATTAAGTAAATTAAAAGCCACTCGACCAGCTACAACGGGAGTACTGGGGGCGTGGTCGGAAATCCCGCGCACCTCTGCAATCCCCAAGACTGCAATGGAACGGGGTCCTAACACAAGGATCAAACACAAGGAGTTTTTCAGAATGGTATATAATTACTGTAAACGGGTAGAAGATTTTATTCTGGAAAGAACGCAACTCGAAACGCAGAAAACGGACTCCGAACGGGCCCTAAACAGGTCGAAAACGACGAAACTGCCCAAAATCCGACGTCTGGAACCTCTTCCAGACGTCTTAAAATATGGGTCAGAGCGTACCTTCGTTCTGTGTAGTCCTTCAGATGTCCAGAAGCCTGCGGGGGCGTCTGGCTTAGTTCCCAGACGTCCGATAGTCACCCCAGACGTCTGGAAGTCCTTCCCGTCGTCTGGCACTACGGCCAGACGTCCGACTCACGTGGGATGGCGAGCCCTTGCGCCCTCCCGAGCAGAACCTACACGTACCCACACCTGTTCTCAGTACGACGAGTCGCAGACGAAGGCACAGCGGACGGCCACCTGGCTGTACACGCGAAAAAGGAAGAAGATAGAAATATCTTACCGTCCAGACGTCTGGACAGTCCTCCAGACGTCTTCACCGTCATCTGGTTGGAAGCCCAGACGTCTGATTCTGGAAAAACTTCCAGAATTAGAGCTCGACTCGTTCTCCACCCACGACGCACGGCCACGCCGTGCCCCGTCCGTCGGCTACTCGAGCTGCAGCAGCCCCTCCGCGACACCCCGCGCCCGCTGCTCCCCCGCCGGCCGGCTCTAGGTGCCCCGGCAATCTCGAGCCCTCAGGTCGAGTGTCTCCTCCCTCACGCAACACCTGCTCCCGTACACTTGCCGCGGCCGCTGCTGCCGCCGCTCACTCGCTCGCTCGCGCTCTCGCACCGGCTAGGAGAAGAAGAGGGACACGGAGGTGATGAGGGTGAGGGAGAGGGCGAGGGGCCTTTTAAGGCTACGTAGGGAGAGAGAGAGAAGCACCGCGCCCTACAGGAGGAGAGAGGGAAAAAGAGGGAAGAGAGCGGCGGGTGCATGCGCGCGCAGACGCAACCCCGTACGCCGCAAAAATTAAATACCAGACATCTGGAAAGGGTTCCAGACGTCTGGTCAGACTTCTGGGCCACTTCCCAGACGTCTTAAAAACCGTCTTGAGGCCGCGTTCGTAACATTTGAAGATTGCTCTCAAATATTCTAGAGAGTCCAAAATATGCAATCTTTGCCTCCATATCTCTACTCAGTAAGATGTTATTGGCCTTCACATCTCTATGTACTATGACTAATTCACATCCCCCATGCAAATACTCAAGTCCTGAAATCCAAAATACAAGGATTGGTTAAGATTTCACATAAAATCGAAATACTCATGATGTTCTGCTTATATATATACACATGAAGCAAACCTTGGGCAGCACCCATTGCTATTTCTAAACGTTTCTTCCAACCAAAATTTGTCTTGTCTCCAGCTTTTCCTTCATTTGTTAATAGACCTTTTATAATCAGTGGAAAATTGAACTTTACAATGAAAATATCATGCAATGCTTTTTTTGATACATGCAACTCCATAGAAATGATTGGCATAATTGCTTTGGAGCTCAATTCATGAAAATTCTCAAATAAAACAATAATCTCATGTATTTAAATATATTCGTTCACACATACTTAAACATAATTTCTTACTTGAAAGATGATCATTGAGGCTTCCTTCTTCCATATATTCATATACAAGTGCTAAATGGTTTGGATCTTTGCAGTATCCAATCAAAGACACCAAGTTTTTACGATGGATTTTGCTTAGAAGTATAACCTTCATAATCAAGAAAAAAAGTTGTAAGGGATTATCATATATATATAAAGAAAACTAGAAGAATTATAAAACCTAGAATTTTTAACAACAAAACATTTAAATTCTTCTTTCCCATCAACACCGTAAGAATAAAAGTTGAAAAACCCAATTACTCTTGCTCTGAAAAAAAAGATCATATGCTTCTTGACTACTTATATGAATTTCCTCGACTTTCAAGATAAAGACAATTTAATTTGATGTCCATGATAAAAAGCGTTAGGGGCAGATTGTTGTTTTATCAAAGATACAATTTGAATTTTGATTCTTTTAAAGGAGAAATTCACCTACTCAACCACTTAGACCATTTATGTGATTAGCTAGGAGACTAGCTAAACCTATTTTTAGGGAAAACTTAGTATAGGAGCATGTGAAAATAAGGAAAAAAAATACAAATTCCTTTCATCATATGCTTTTAGTTGTTCCATTAACATAAGACCTCACTTATTATGTAGGACTTGGAGCACTCTTATTTTAAGAGGCACCACATTGGGCTAGAACATAGTAGTAGATTTATTTGAAGGCATGATGGCAAGACAAAATAATAAAGACATGGCCAATTTATTTGAACAAAGCAAATTGACAGAAACTTTCACTTAGTATGTGTAGATCTCATTTTTTGTTTGATGGTAAATTATGCTACAATTCATTTCTAATGGATAACTAGCTTTCCTCTTCTCTCATGTTTAGTAGACCTTACTATTGAGAGCAATATTTTATGAGTAGAAGAGCAAGATCTATTTCTCTTTGTCACTCTCATTCTCTCTTTCTGATCTGTACCATCTATAGCTTCATGAAGATGCTAGAAATTAATGTTGTCCATGTAGCTATAACGGGCAACAATCCTTCCACAACCTCTGTCAACTACTCCAAGGAGCCATTTGCATTATATATACTTGAATAATGTCAAAACTTACTCGTTGCCAACGGTATATCAGTTGGCGTTACCAACTCTTATCCTAAGATTAAAAGCATTAATATTATCCTACACAGTTCTTGTCCAGCCAAAGCTGAGATGTTGATGATTCTTATCATAAAAATAACGATAGTCGAAGGCCCGATAAAAAATGGTACAATGTGTCATCTCGATACATATTTTGTAATGGGACGTAGCACACACTGCCAGTTAGCCTTCCCAAAGGTAAGGTCAAAGAATGTCGCTGTTGCATGGAGTAATCAATGTGAAATAAAAAGAGAAAGTTATGTGAAAGTAAATGCCATTTATTTGGTAACGAAAGGGAACACAAATGTGGATTGATTGTTACGTATAGGAGGAGTTGATCGGCTCGACTAATGATATGAAGTATTCTGCAGGAACCCCAGTCGCACTCCGTTTTTTCCTCTCTCACATTTTTCTTTGAGAACTTTGTCTTTCTTGATATTAGATATAGTATACGATACATAAAAAATATTTATATATACCTCATTCTGGAATTGCTTGAGCCCCTGTTGAAAGGACGCCTTGGAAAGGACTTTGACAGAGCAACTTGGATATTGCCTTCTAAAACCCCATGGTACACGTAGCCAAATCCTCCCTCACCAATTACCTTAGTGAAATTTCCCGTGATCTTGATCAAGTCATTATATGTGAATTGGCTAGTCTCAAAATGCAATAACTTCTGAGGATTTGTCTGGATTTGATTGCCACCTTCATTCTTTTGTTGCCGGTGTCCTTGGCAAATTAAGAGAAATGCAATGACAAATTTTAGTTAAAAGAGAGGAAAATGACGAAAACCAAGTGATTAATGCTAGCCATGGATGTTGCTCAAGACAAAACTCATGAGAAAAATCTGATATTTTAGTTCAATGGATGGAACTTACCTAAGCGTTTATTTCTATCTTTCTTCCATATGAAACATGCAAATAGAACAATCGCACCAATAAATATAACTGAACAAATGGAACCAACTATTGCAGCGACAACTGTTCCTAAGCCTTTTGTCTTGCCCTCATTACTCTCAATCCTGCTCTAGGTATGAAAAGAATGAAGTCATCAAATGTATTTTACAAGTACAGCATTTGTTTAGAGACTAGAAGTTTACCGAAGGATCAATGTTCCAGCTAATACCCTATCTTGAAGTTCCTTAGGGATTGATCCGGTGAAACTATTTCCTCTTAGATCTCTGAAAAGTTTCCCACGACGTAAACATTAATTCGACTCCACAAAAGTATTTTAAGACGTGAAATGATATTGTACTTACAGGAACTTCAAATGTGACAGGCTTGTTAGGAATTTCGGTATGCCACCTGTAAACTCGTTCTTTGATAGATCTCTACATTAAATAAAAGATAAAAAAACCTCACGAAGTAATTAATTGGAACCATAAAAGTCTAACCTACCAATTAAGCATATGAAAACTACTACAATCTTAAACTAGCTTCCACGGTAATAAATGCAAGTAGGTTTATCAAATAAAACAACTAGATATACAAATAACGTTAACGACGGATAAAATTAAAAGAGATTGGATGTGTAAACTGCAACAACTGATATTCTGCATCAGAGGAAGAGCTAAGGGAAAGGCAATGGATCGACTTCTGTTTTTCATGGGAAAGGGATAGGGGAGATTGTCGACTTCATTCAGGCTCCAATTCTGTTGAGGGATTCCATTAAGGATGGTAAACTTCGGAAGAAAAATGACATGTTTCTTTTACCCCAAAAATATGCATACACATACTTTCCAGCAAACTTGTTACCCAAAGACTAACAGAAAAATATATTGGGCGTCACGTGGGATCACTCAAATTCAGAACCATGGTTCATCCTAGAACTTGAAATACTTCTTGAATAGCTTTCTATTTCAACCCTTAACCTTTACAGTATAATCGTTGATGTAGATTTCCATTAGATGTGTTGATTAGACCTTGTTGAATTTGGAAGGTATATTGCATCAATTGGGATGTAATTGGAGGATGGTGATATTGAAATTCATATTGAAATCAAAGAAATTTTGGAAGAGGCTTTTAGTGTCATTAAAAGTAGGAAAATCTTTCAGTAGGTATAAAAAGTCTTTACCTCCCATGACTCATGTAGCAGATAATAACGAGTAGGGTTGTGGACCATATGCATGTGCATGCCCCACTCCACCCTAGCTTTAGATCCGATGAGAATTAATCTAGAACTTTGAATGGGTTAATTGATCTGAGCTGTGTGCTCTATATGAGAGTTGTCATGACATGTTATTTATTTTATATTTTATTCTAGATCTTAACATTTAACGTCTATCTTCATTAACTTGCTTTGTTTAATTTTTCAGATTTACGAGAAAATGTTGGAAACACATGTTTGAATATAACAATTACCTTGTAATCATTTTTACATGTTTCATGTAAATCATATATGTTGGGTTTTCAACAATCTTAGAGAAGGTATCACATATATGATATATTTGCAATGATGGAAATGATTTTTAAATCACGTGTAGACTTGTCAAGTATGCCAAAGAAATTTGGTGGTCGGAACTTCAAATGTTAGCATTAATACACGAAGATATTGTTAACCACCATGAGATTGATCTTGGCACTAGAAACTAAGTGCCTAATTTTGGATATATAAAAACCCACTCCTAAGAGCCAATAGGCACCGAATGAGTGGAAAGAACATTGCTTTCTTTATCACAACTACATCTTATTGGCTCTATCCAACGTGTTGTTTGATATTTGCAACACATCCACTTCCACTACAATGGGACTATGAGAGGAGTTGGACAAAAAGTATAATACCTAAGACTTTTGGTATTGTAAAATATTCTATCTCAAAATTCTTAAAATTTGAAATGGTTAAGGGTAAATCAGCCTTGAAGTAGGCACATAAGTTTTTGTTGTTACTCTATGGTTTGGTAGAGGCCGAAATGAAACTTCCTGAAAAGTTTCAAGTCATGCCTATCATTGAGAAATTCCTTAAATCTTGGGGAGACTTCTGGATGACTCTCAATCATAGGAATTAAAAGATTTCTCTTGATGGTTGCCATTGCTATAAAGATTTGAATTTTTATAAGTTAATCTTACCTCCAAGCGAACCCCTAATAACTCAATAATAACGTGGTTGTGTTGAAATTAGGCCCTAATCTTGCTAGATTTTTGTTTAGGAAAGGGCATGGTCATGGGAATAAATGTTCAAGGGTGGAATGTCTAGGGGCAATTTGTTTAAGGGACCTTTTTAGGGGACTCTTTAAAAACACTAGTCAGGGTGGAGAGGTTTATGGTGCAACTTTTCCCTAACCCATTTATGTGGGGGAAGAAAGAAATCTAATGGGAGGGCTTACCCATATGCATCTACGGGTATCCTATCCCTCACCTACCTCTTCTTCCTCACCCTTGCCATTGTCATCGACCACACCTCCTCTCCCCCTCTTTCCTGCTAACCATCTACATGCCACCCTGTAGCTGCTGTGTGGTAATTGCTGCTATTGCTGCCGTAGCCATTGACCCTATAGCAGCAATTGCTGCTGCTAATTTTGTCGCAGCGAATACTGCTACTATTGTTGATGCAACGACTATTGCTATTGGCATGAGGATAGAGAGTAGGCTGCAATGTAGTCTTGAGGTTCCACAGGCAGTAGGTGCACCTCCTCCTCCCCCATTTCCCTAGCCCTACATTGCCCCCAAATCTTAGGGATTTTGGGATATTTTGGTACAATAGGGATAAATCTTCTCACCACTATCATTGATGATGTTGTTGTTATTGTTGTGATGCTAGGTGGAGGTTGGGGGCAGCAACTATTGCAGGGAAGAAGGTTTGATCTCCAATTCAAGTAGGGATTTTTCCCTCTTCTAAATACCATGTTATTGACTTTCTGCTATGGAGAGGGGAGTTGATAGATATGTGCATGGCCTTCACATTCCTATAGATGTGAGAATGTGATTGCATGACTGGATCCACGTGTGCATGGTCATGAGTGAAAAAAAAAGAAATTATTCATGCATTCTTGTTTGATCATTGATCATTATATTTATATGTGGTTGTTGCCATAGGATGTTTAGAGAAACGAGAGATGATTGGCTAATTTTTACTGATTTGAATTGCTAGTAATGATTCTAATTAGGTTTCTCGTGTTTAGATGTTTCTTACATGATAAGGAATTTGAGCTTGGAGCCATGAGAGCTTGTTGCGTGCATGAGAGGTTTGAATACCCATATTAACGTGATCTATTTGGGGATGGATTTGGCCCTCGTAATAGGAAGGCATGGAGGGCTTAAGAGCCCTTAAAATGTGGCTAACAATTCGACCCAACGTAAGCTTGAAGCTCCCCACATGAACATAAAGAAAATGATCTGACTTGACTAAGTGACGACCTAATTATAAAATGGCAATGTAATTGACCCTCCTAAAAGCCTAAGAAGTGGCCTTTGGATCATGGGATCTCAAGAGAGATTTCAAGTGCTTCATTAGGTCCATAGGGGTGAGAAACCCATAATGGGATAAGAAATTGAAATAAATTGTGATTAGGTCCAAATAGGCAGAACCATAAGGAATGCCACATTGACTAAGTGATCTGAGTGTTTACTATTGCAGGTTGGAGGCCCAAAGAGTTGAAGTAGATAGTGGCTACATGTGATTAACCTTAGAATCTGGAGGATTCTCAATCATGATGACACACCAGGTGGCTATCGTCAAGCTTTAGGTACCAGGGTGTACCCAAATTCAATTGAAAGTGTTAGGACATGTGGGATGTTATCAGGCATGTTTCGCGTGGTAAAATTGGGGTTTGGAGAACCCGTCATTGTAGCTCGTAAAAGGCATCTATCAGATAAAATTTATAACTGAAACTCGAAAAGTGAGTCCTAGGTCGAACATGGTGAGGCGAAAATTTGGTTTTATGAAATCCGTGTTTCGCTTTTATTTGTTTTCTTCATTTTTATTTTTATAATTTTTTTTTGGTATTTTAATAGGGCAAGAAATCAAGTCGATGAATTCTAGTTAATCTACTTGCAAAATATAAGAGAGAGAGAGAGAAGAACAATCATCTATTTATGAATAAATGTTTGTTAGAACTACCAAAGTGGAAAAACTACACTACGAAAGTGAAAAAGATAGAAAAAAGTGAGAGAATCCCCCTCGACGGTCGCTTAGAAGATGACTCACTCTGACGTCGCCTGGAGGAAGGTGGTGAGGAGCGGGACGAACGAGGATGGAGTCAGAGGATGGGGTAGGACGACATCGCGGCAAGGATCTTCTTCCCGAAGGGAGGTGAGAAGACGGCCACGGGATGCTCCACGAATGGGGATGAGAGGCGTGAAAATGTTTGGTTCTACTCTAGAGGAGCATCCTCGGCTTGGGACAAGCTCTCTCTAGAGCCTTGGAGGTGGTGAGAGGAAGAAAGGAAGAGATCAAGAAAAATGGGAGGAGTAGGGGTCCTTTTATAGTGGAGGAAAGAATCAAATTCGTATACAGGACATTTAGTGACAATCGTAAATGTCGCTAAAGATCCACGGCAAACGTCACTAAAGATCCCACTCACGAGCCCCTGTTGCTGCACCGCTGGTGCGCACATCACGCGCCTTATGCTATTGCTGTCGCTGTCGCTGCCTTGGGGGCTTGCACGTTGCGCTGTGTGCATGCCTCCGCACGTGCGCGTGCCCGTGTTGCTGTGTGCATGTGGTGGGGTGTGTGTGTGCATGGGTGGCCTAGGTTGTGCCACGTGGTGTGACCTAACCCGTCCATCTTCATTCCTTTGTGGGGGATGCTACAGAGGTCGGATTGAGTCGATTTTCACGTCGTTGGGCTGCGATCATTGACCCGAATCCATCTGAGCGGTCGGATTTGTTGTTTGACACTCTGGATTGTGTCACCTAGTTCCTCGGTAGTTGATCTTCCTTAGATTGCATATGATGCTACGGGACTCTGATCAAGGCAATTTCAGAGGTGTTGGACTCCGATCATCGCCCTGATCAGATCAGTACGGTCATATTGTCAATCCGAGGCACTAAAATAAATATCCTTCTCTCCTGACCACAAAAAAGTGCAATTAACCTAAATTATATACAACTACTCTAAATGCAAGATGATGCATGCTATGCAATATTTATAACATGAAATGCAAATCTAAGCCTAAGAACATGCATGAGTAGGCATTTTAACCTAAATGGATGTATCTACATCAGATGTGGGATTTGGTCATGGACTTAATACTAGTGGCGGACTAAGAGGGCGCACTTAGAGGATCATGTTCCATGGGGGACCAATGGTGCAACCTGTTAAACATTTGTCCAACCCTTCATGAAATGAGTAAGAGTTGCGACCTTAGTCAGATGGCTAGTTAAGAGGGCACACTCGAAGTGCGTGGTCATAGCAGAAGGCACTAATGTGACTTGTTAAACATAGAACATACCCTATCACAACTAAATACGAATAATCAGGATTGTACCTTGATGGATATGACCCGAATTACTCCTTGTAATCTTGAGGATTTGGCCTGAGTCACTCCTAAAAAGGCCCAACTCTTTTAACTAACGTCAACACCATCCTTGCCTGGTGAGGATGGGTACACCTCACTCGAGGATTACTAGTGCTAATAGTCTCTCCCTTAATTAAGAACCTACCAAGCTGGGACTCCAAAGGAGGGTACATCTCCATCACCCCTACTAAAGAGGGATGATTTTCAAAATCTAACATGTGAGGTGAGTAAGAGAATAAATCACAAAAATAAGGGTTAATTGTGGGGAAAAAAGGGGAAATATAGCTAGCAGTGTAGTTTGTAAAGCAGAAACCCTCATACTACTCTTTCTATTTTAGTTGTTACACATAGTTTTGTCCCTACTGAGACGCTTGGCTCATTCCTATATTTGTGACCCATTTTCAAGTCTTGATGTTGTGGAAAGGTACACTCACATGAATAGGGTGGAGCAAGTTTTGTCGAAGTTGGTGAGGCACCGCTTTTATAGGGCATTTTGGGGCGTGAGGACCCTAATGGGGGAGCCCCAAGCGATGGTGACACCATCATCCTTCATATCTGACTCAATTTGACTAATTTCCAAAGCTAATTTCACCTAATTGTTATATTAAAGGGTATACTTCAATATTGGTTGAATCAAGAAGAATTACTGTAAAATAGCTTAATTCTACTATTTTAATAGACAAATAAAAGTGCAGATTAACCAAGGGGTGAACTTATAATTAATTTAATGTCAAATAAGCTTAAAATTCAAATAAGTGGGCTTGCATTTATTGATTTAAGGATTTTATGAAGTAAAAGACAATTTACAATTAATAAAATCCTAAGTTTAGCCTCACTTTAATTCAAAAAGTTTCGATTGAAATAAATATAATTTAAACCTTCTAAAAATTATTGAAAATATTCTATAAGATTTAGAACAATCAATCTTATAAAATGAACCTAATTTGACCTAAAACAAAAACCAAGGTTAATATTTAACATATTTTAGGTTAAAACGTAAATTGACCAAGCAAACTTCATCAAAATACAAAATTGAAGAGATCATTAGATTCCTTGAGTCCTAATTAGGTTACCTTAAAAGCTTGAGACCTATTTGACTTCATATTGACTTCCTTTACATTTAGGTCTAGTGCTCACATCATGATGATGTCAGCACGTCCATCTTCTTCCCTAAAAGCTCGATGAAGCTCCTGCTTGTTTCTTCACCATGTTTCAGGAAGTCAGCTCCCTCAAATCGCTCATTGAAATTGCACGAATCATGGTAGAATTACTCCTTGATCAAAGCCACGCATCATCGTGTTGATTCTAGGCCTCAATTCCATCTTGGGAGCTTGTAATTTACGCATAATTAGCTCACAAAATCAGCCTCCAAACAACCAAATTGAGGTGATTTCTTGCCTCTTTCATGAAGGCTTGTAGCCTATAAAGATCCACCATCCTCCAACAATTGAGGGTGTGCTTAATTTGGTCGAAAATCCTACCTTCTTCCTCCTCTAGCCATAGCCATTAACACACCTTGGAGCTTCTTCAACCTCTTCGTCCGCCACTCTTCCGCTGAAATTGAAAGAGGGCTTCTCTTCCTCGACATCCCACGGAGCTTCGCGCAAAGCTTCGCGGCTTATTTCTTCTTCTTTGGCTCAGATTACTTAATCATCTTCTTCCTCGTTGTTCCTTCTTCTCTAGGTAATTCCTCTCTTCCTTTTGCCAAATTAGGTTAGGGCTTTGCTTAGTTAGGATTCCAATTAGATATCTGGAGCTTTGTAGCTCTGTTCATAGCCTTTTCCTCTCTCCCCGTCAACCACCATTAATAGCCACCACCACCTTCACCATCATCGCACTCTACTGATGAGCTAGCTCCTCGACAATGGCACCAAAATGATGAATGAGATTTCTACGCTAAGAAATTGAGTTTGAAACCCCATCATTGTAGTTGCATAAAAACTGCTACCAATAAAATTTATAACTAAAACTCTGGTGAGTCTCGAGTCGAACACGGGGAGGCGAACGTTTGATTAAAAGCCACGTTTGGAATTATTTTAGGAAAGCAAATTAGTTGGTAGAATTAAATCTACACTAGCTATTCTACTTAAATAATAAATAATAGAAGAGAGAGACAGAATAATACAAATCAAGAGAAAATAAGGAGAGAATGAACAAATATTTTATAACTATAAAATCATGTCCACTACATCTACTTGCTACAACTAGAAAGATGGAAATCTACACTAGAAAGCGAAAAAATGAAAGGGATGAGAAAATCCTCCTTAACAGCTACTTGGAGGATGAGCCACGTTGATGGAGCACCTGGATGATTGGGATGAGATGTTGGATGAAGGAGAATGAATCTAGAGGATGGAGGATGAAGTAGGGCGGTGACATAGCAGGATTCGCTTCCCGAATGATGGCGAGAAGACAACGGGATGCTCCACGAAAGGGTGAGAAGATGGGAAAATTATTTTACTCTAGCTCTAATGGAGCATCTCGGGCATCGGACCAGCTTGTAGATCTTTGGATGAGGTGAGAGGAGAAGAGAAGGGATGTCCAAATGAGTGGTAGGGGTGCCCTTTTTATAGGTATAAGAATTGAAGGAAAAAGGGTATTTTAAGGCCTTAAACATAAATGTAGGGCCTTTAGTGATGTTTACGCATGTCGCTAAAAGGCCATGTCGCTGAAGCATGCGTGCAAGGAGGGCCCTTCGATGGAGATCAAGCACTCCTCAAGTGGCCACGTCAGGCACCTCTTGTCCTTCAACAATGGAGGTGTGCAATCGCGCTACATCGAGATCAGCCATCCGATCGATGGATCCGACGACTTAAAAGCCATCAACCACAGTGCCTCTTCTTGCGGCGCGTCAGATCATGCATGGATCAGCGCATCATAACGTGTGTTCAACATGCTCAACATCCATGATGCCATGCCACCACGTCTGTAGCCACTCGATCGCCATCCAATAGGCGAATTTCTCCCATGCTCACCTTCAACGGATTTAATCTGCTCACGCGGATTCGAACTCGCACCGCATGCTCTACATAGGGTGCTTGCCCAATGCGCTACACCTGTGGATTGTCTCAAAGACACTCCAAGGGTCCATCGCTCATGATTGTTGGATTAGAATCCAACGGTCCAAATCAATTATTTCTTGAGAGAAGAGGATAGTGGCTAGCGACGTGGCAAGAAGGGGACCATTGGATCCTCCACATTTAATCTTAAGTTGCCTCTTTGGAAAAGGCATGGCGTGGCTGAGATGTATCTCAGCCATTGGAATGAAATCCAACGGTTGAGATTTCACGTGGAAATCTTCAGCTGCTAAGGTGCAGTTGGGTTGAGATGGTTTTGATGGTTAAGATGGTTCCACATGGCATCATCTGAGCCATCCAACTTCTTTTGCTCGTAGGTGATGCCATGGAGGTCGAATTGGACCGATTTTCATGCCCTTGGGCTGCAATTGTCGATCTGAACCCATCCGTGTGGTTGCATTTGTCATCTGAGGTATGAATTTGCACCACCTTGACCCTTGACCTCTAATCTTCCTCGAACTGCATTAGATACTACGGAGGTCCGATAGGGGCGATCTCGTAGGCATTGGACTCTGATAATCGCCCTGATCAGATCTGTATGATTGGATCTTCAATCCAAGGTCCTGAAATGATATTTCCCTATCCCTTGCCACAAAAAGGATAAATTAACCTATAATTTGTACAAACTAATCTAAATGCATGCTTCTTCTATAGACCTAGGAACATGCATAAATAGATATTTTAGGTTAATTAGATGTATGCACATCATCTACGTACCCACTTCAAATTAAGATTAGGGTTTAGTTCCATTCACCTTCACCAACCTTACCCCAAACCTAATTTGATCCTCAAACACCCACGCTGCTGTCCACCATATCCACCATTGAAGCTCTTTTCAAGCTTCTTCGATAGAGCTTATACACACACTCGCACACAATAGAGTGGTGCTTTAGCTCTGGCGTGGTATGATGGAGCTATTCGTGTATTGTTCTAATGTGTAGGTGACTGTCGGCCTCCTCACCAACCATATCATCATTCACTACCTTCGACCAGACATCCATCATTGGTGACCGTCAGCCTCCTCGCCGATTACGCTGGTGTTCACTACCTTCAACCAGCCATCTATCTGTGGTGAGCCGACGATTCTCCTCCACCGGACATTGGAGCAATCTAACATTCAGAGCTTGTCAGCGACTCTCTGGCAAGCTTCACCGGCGATGGAGTCCTGGAAGTGCTTGACATACCTCAACACAAATAAAAGAAAGCTTCTAAGGACCTTTGCATGAGAAAGTAGGGATCCAAATGCAAGTAAACTAATATTCTAGGGATTACATTATGATTTTTCTTGAATAAGTTTAAGACTTGTTTCTAAATGAGATTTTATTACAATATCTTATTCTATCACTATTGTTATTGGCTATTCAGTGTTTAATCTAACTAATACTTGATTATTTTAATTGAGCATTAAATAATAAAAGAAAAAAATCTTTTAGATCAAATTAAAGTGTGATTGTGAACTTGTTGGATTTTGGAGAGTTCACCCCTACTACAAGTTCATCAAATTAACTTGTAAATTATTAAATAGTGGTACATCTATTTGTTCCCTGTGAAAAACCTTGGACTTAATTTCGAGATTATAAATTTAAAAGTTGATTTGTGTGATTCGACTATATAACAACGCAATTTTATCGAATCTCATTTCACGCATGTCACTTTTTGCCTCCTTTGTTGGGGAGCAAGGTGCGCTTACCACTACAATTGTCTATATTTTTCATTTTATTTTGTGTATTTTTTGTATTTATTTTCTTTTGTTTTATTTGTAAATATTTATTATTCTAACTTACTTGCCTCTGCTTTGGTTGTTTGTTCCATCTGTTGAGTTGTTGCTTCACTTCAACTGAGCCAATCATTTCATCAATAGAACAACCACTCCAAGGGAAAGCAATTTTAGTTCTCTTTATTCCTTAACCCTCATCTCTTTAAAAGATAAAAAAAAAAAAACTAGATTGCAACCTTGCCTTATTATTCTTAGATAATATAACTGATGGCAAGAATTTCTTGATAAATTGTGTGCTTATATTGTGAAGAAGTTGATTTAGAAACGCACAATTTCGAATTCTAGTGCCTATAGGGACGTATGCTTAATTTGCTTAGCACACTTGGAATATTACATTCTTGTTTGTGTCTAAGGTTCAACAAAAGTTGAATTAAATTGGATTCATTTAAAGCCAACTTAAGGTTAAAACATTAGGGTTTTTGAAGTGCAGAAACACATTGCAAGCCTTAAAAGATATTGGTTTCCCGCATTGTGTTACGTAAGCCCTTGTTTGAATTGATATAACAATTTTAACCGTAAAATCCATAATTCCATCACTTGAATACTAAAATTGGTGACGAATAATCTTTCTTGTCATACCAAAATAGGTCAGTAGGGCTCTTTTGACCCCGGTCTAACCTTAAATTCCTTAGGGCAAGTCAGGAGAAATTAGGTTGCATTGCAACCTAATCAACCTAAAATTAGGTGACATTTGCAATATATCTCAAACATCAAGTGATAATCAAGGCACAAGCACATAAGGTCTAAAATTGGTAGACTTAGGGCTTAACTCACACATCTTCGGCCTACTTCGAATCACAATGACAAGGAAAGTCAAGTGAGGGAAACCCTGTAACTTGTGGGGATCCTCTACCATGTAGGGTTCTTTACGGAACTCTCCTTTCCTAGTTGCCCAACTAATTCTCGGGTCGCGTGAGTTCTTAATTCAAAGGTCCATCTGCCTCGAATCAACCATAGTCATCCAATTGTTTTGGGTGCCTTAATTGGGTCTGTCACAACTCATTCTCAGCTCCCTACAGAACCCGAGAATGGCTTACCTCGACTAACCCCAAGACCTAGTTGTCCAAGGAGAAATAACCAAATGCATACTATTCCACAACCACACGTGCAATGTCACTAAGCAAAAAGTATATAATAGACCTTAAAAGAAATAGAACAGGAAATCACAAGGATATTACATAATACAGTGGAAAGGTACGGTTACTAAACATAGCCATCACAACAGAAACTAGTAGAATTATAACAGAAACAATACAAAATAGTCACTACAGGCTAGTAGTACTCACGACTAACAAGTGCTCTACAGTAGAAATAGGAGAAAGACTAGGACTGGGCTCGACTAGGCCCAACGCCCTCAGCAGCTGGTGGCGCTGGTTGCTCAGATCCCTGACCTGAACATGGTTACAAACTCTATGGTCAGCCAACACTGAGTAGAGTGGTGGTTAAGCCCTTTACATGCAATTAAACAAGCAACTAACTACACATGTATGTGTCGGTTATTATTATCATCCATTTCCATTCGTCTTATTTCGGCGTTTCTTAGTCAAGATCTCTAATCAGGATCCATAACAGTGCTTAATGTTCTTGTTCCCTAAGGGAGTGATCTTACTTGCAGTTTTCCCGCGATGCAGGATGTACACGTGGCACTCTCCTAGTCGAGAGAGTCCCTCATGGTAGTCCTACACCTGGTATACCACCCCGAGCTCATAGTCGTGACGTAGCGGTGACTACGACATGCGTGATAAGTACACTCGTAGCTACCCCATACTGGCACGCGATCAGTCATTTCCGTTAGCTGGTACGTCCAAACGTGCAGTACAGAACAGCACAAGGCCTTGCCCTCTCAGAATAGGGGTCTCGCCCCTTAGGGGCCTCACCCCTCCATAGTCCGCGTACTCTCATCCGACTATCCCGATTCACCCAGTGGGCCTAACAAAGAGTCAGTGTAGGGTGGCTAGTCCTAACCTTGGGCCCCATGGGGCGGCTAGCTCCCTCCCTACACTAAGTATCTCACCCTGATACCAAGTACGCGAGGGCCAAACAAGAGTCAGTGTAGAGTAACTAGTCCTAGCCCCAAGTCTCAACCCAAGGGGGCAGCTAGCTCCCCTCTACACAAAAGGGACAGTCGCTCTCCTCGGTACAACATACACGAGGGCCAGCTCACTTCCCATTACTAGGTCCAAACAGCCGCCTGTAGGCAACATGTTCCATGACCCGTTAGATTTTCAATATTACTGTATCTTGACTTTCTTTTAAATTCCCCATAGGGTTCGTACACAGACTTTCTCATTTCCACATCTGATTCAATAAATGCATAACAAGAAACTCAAGATTTCACAATAACGTCCATCAATTATTCAATACATAGCATGTGTTTCTATTCGTGTCATTGTTCATTACAGGCAGCTCATGATTCTCTACTTTCAGGAAACAACAATTTAATCATTCATTAAATGTGCATTCATTTCTTTCAGCCCTAGGGTTCATTTCACATCCTAAGGTTCAATCGAATATTTCTAAAGTAGCATACATTTATCTCTTTCAGCCCTAGAGTTCATTTCAAAAACCTAGGCTTAGACTAATTTTAGAGCATCTAATTTAATTATTAAATCTGGGATTAATGAGAGAACCACTCTACTAAGAAAACCGGGAGATGTGGGGGCACAGTCGACTGAGCTTGCAACCCCTGCAAGTCCCGTGCACACCACGAACGGACGACCTATCACATTGATCCACATGTCAAAAGGAATACAAAATAGTGTAGACACTATACCACAACGTAGGTAAATTCGAATGGAAACCAATGATAATTCGTTTGTGGAAAATCGACTCTGTTTGGGCCCTGAACAGGCCCAAAAACACAACTCTAACCAAAATCAGACATCTGGGAAAAGTTCAAGACCTCTTAAACGAATGCAGTGGCTCACCTTGCTTGGGGCACCTTTTTCGGATGTCTGGAACTCTATGCAAACGTCTGGGGGTGTCTTCAGACATCTGGAGACACTTCCAAATGTCTAAAACTGCCTCAATCCTCACACCAGCACGCTTCCCAACCTCTGATATACGTGCACGCACAATCAGAACTTTGGTAGGAAAAATAATCAAGAAAAAAAGCACTATTAGACATCTGGGATTACTTTCGAACATCTGACTAGACATTTAGCAGTCTCTTCAGACTTTTGATTCTAAGGAAAAATGATTCTACAAAACCGTTTGCGAGCTCCTCCTCATCACAGAAATTGTAGCAACTACAGCACCTCCTCATCTCTCCTCACAGTGTCCTACCCTCGAGCCTTCTCCTCCCGAGCCCTGCTACTCCCCGCTCTCCCTTTCCCTCTCCTTCTCCTCTTGGTTGCGATGGTGGCAAGCAAATGGAGGAGGAGGGGGGTTTTTATGGGTGTGGGAGGCATGGGGAGAGGATGGTGTAGAGTAAGGTGGAGGAGTATGGGGGGGGTTGTCGTGGGCATGGTGGGTATGGTGGAGGTGTATGGGGTATGGGGTTATGGTGGTGGTGTATAGGGTACAGGGTGTATGGTGGTGGGGAAATTGTGGGGATGCCCCTACAATTTTCCTCTTCCCCTCACAAACCCCAAAATAAAAACCTATGGGATTTAAAACTGCACAAAAACCCCTATGAATTCTGGAAATGCCAAATGACCTTAGGAAAAGGGTCATTTCAACATAACAAACTTAAAAGAAGTTTCGACCTCAAAACTTGAGCTGACTAGGGTGCAGAAGTAAAATAATTGTGCATAACAAACTTAAAGAGGATCAAAGTTGGTCAGAAGCGACGTACCCTCAAAAAGCTCTAGGTACTGTGCTCGCATAATTGCCTCAGGCTCCCAAGTGGCCTCGTACCGCTGGCTTCTCCACAGGACTTTCACCAAGGGTACCTCCTTCCGCCTCAGTCTCTGGACGACTCTATCCAGTACCTGTACTGGCCTTTCAAGATAGGTCAAGTCATCTCCCACCTTGATGCTCTCGTGGCTAAGAACATAGCTGGGGTCGGCGATGTATCTCCTAAGGTTGGACATGTGGGACACGTCGTGCACTCCATAGAGCTAGGGAGGAAGGGAAAGCCGGTAAGCAACGGGTCTTACCCACTCCAAGACCTCAAAAGGCCCTACAAACCTCAGCGCAAGCTTCCCTCTCATCCCAAACCGCTGCAAGACCTTCATGGGCGAAACATGGAGGAAGATGTGATCCCCAACCTCGAATTGTACCCTTCTATGCTTTAGATCAGCATAGCTCTTCTGCCTACTCCTGATAGTATGGAGTCATCTATGGATCTGCTCGATCACCTCCTGACTCTAGTGTGTCAACTTGGGACCAACCTCCCACTTGGTCCCCACCTCAACCCAACTCAAGGGAGCAGTACATCTCCTCTCGTACAGAGCCTCATACGGTGCCATGCCGATGCTCGAGTGATAGCTGTTGTTGTATGCAAACTCTTCTAGGGGAAAATGCTCCTCCTAGGAGCCTCTCTATTCCAGCACGCAAGCGCGTAGGAGGTCCTCAAGGGTTTGAATGGTGCGCTCCGCCTGTCCGTCGATCTGTGGGTGATAGGTTGTACTGAACCTCAGATGAGTTCCCAAAGCCTGCTGAAATTCTGTCTAGAATTGGGAAGTGAAATGAGTGTCTCTGTCTGAAATAATCTCGCAAGGGACTCCATGAAGGTGTACCACGTCTCGGGTGTAGCGCTCTGCCAACTGTGTTGGTCCAAAAGTGATTTAGATCGGCAGAAACCATGTCGTCTTCGTTAATCTGTCCACTATCACCCAGACTGCATCGTGTCCTCGCTGTGTCACAGGTAATCCCACTACCAGGTCAATAGTGACACTCTCCCACTTCCACTCTAGCATGGGAAGTGTCTGTAATGGCCCTGCAGGCCTCTGATGCTCGCCCTTCACCCGCTGTCATACCAGATATTGCTGAACAAATCTACCAACATCCTGCTTCATGCCCCTCCACCAGAAATCGTGTCGTAGGTCGTGGTACATCTTCGTGTTCCTGGGATATATGGTGAATCTAGACCCATGTGCTTTAGTCAGGAGCTCTCTCAATAGCTCCTCTTCTCTAGGAATGCACAAGCGTCCCCTCATACGCAAGACCCTGTCAGTGAATGAGAACTCTCTTGGGTTCCCTGTCAATGCCTAGCCTCGCAGTGTCTGCAGGTATTGATCCGTCATCTGTCTAGTAGCGATATGATCTATCAGCTCTGGTCGTGCCTGCCTCACCACTGTCACTGCCCTGCAGCATCCCCGTGACTCCTGGGGTCACCAACTGCCCACCTCCTCCATGAATCTCCAACTCTGTGCCTGTAGACTAGCCAAGTGGGTAGGCGCCTTCCAGCTTAAGGCATTAGCCACCACATTGGCCTTCCCTAGATGGTAGGAGATGTTGTAGTCGTAGTCCTTTAGGAGCTCCAACCAACATCTCTGTCTCATGTTGAGCTCCTTTTGGTCAAACAGATATTTGAGGCTCTTATGATTAGTGAAGATCTTGAACGTCTCTCCATACAGGTGTCCCTTCATGTCTTCGGTGTGAAGACAACTGCGTCCAACTCCAAGTCATTGGTGGGGTAGTTGTGCCCATGGGGCTTTAGTTGCCGTGAAGCGTAAGTGATAACGTGGCCCCATTGTATGAGCACACACCCCAATCCCTACAACGAGGCATTGATGTAGACCATGAATCCGCCACTGCTATCTGGGATGGTGAGTACAAGAGCTAAGGTCAGACTCTCCTTCAGCTCCTGAAAGCATGACTCACACTCATCTATCCAGGTGAAGGGCACGTCCTTCCAAGTCAACTGGGTCATAGGACGTGCAATTTGTGAGAAACCTTGGATAAATCGCCTGTAGTATCCTACCAGCCCTAGAAAATTGCGTATCTCTGTCACTGTACACAGCCTCTTCCACCTGAGTACGGCCTCAACCTTGGCTAGATCCATAGCCAACCCGTCTCCCGAGATCACATCGCCCAAGAAGGTAACATGTCTCAACTAGAACTTGCACTTGCTGTACTTGGCGTACAGCCTGTGCCATCTCAAAGTGTCCAGGACCATGTGGAGATGCTGTCCATGCTGTGTCTGATCCTGGGAGTAGATGAGTACGTCGTCAATGAATACCACCACAAACTGATCTAGGTATGACTGGAAGACGCAGTTCATCAGGTCCATGAAAGCGTCGGGGCCGTTAGTCAGCCCAAACGGTATGACCAAAAACTTGTAATGACCATACCGCATGTGGAAGGCTATCTTGGAGATGTCGGTCTCCCTGATCATCAACTGATGGTAGACCGACCTCAGATCTATCTTGGAAAATACTGTGGCGTCTCTCAACTGGTTGAAGAGATCATCAATGCGAGGCAGTGTGTACTTGTTCTTGACATTGACCCAGTTCTTTCAGCTGTCTATAGTTGATGCATAGCTGGAGGGTACCGTCTTTCTTTTTCACGAACAGGACAGAGGCTCCCTACGGGGATGCACTGGGCCTCACAAAGCCCTTCTCTAATAGATCCTATAACTGAGACTTGAGCTCTCATAGTTCAAGTGGGGCCATCATGTACGGTGCCGTAGAGATGGGGCTGGTCCTCGGTACTAGTGAGATCTCAAACTCAATCTCACGCTCAGGTGGTAGTCCTGGCAGCTCCTCTGGAAAGACGTCGGGGTACTCGCATACCACCGGGACACTCTGTAAATTGACCACTGGGCTAGGCTCTGCTATGACACATGCTAGGAAGCCCTCACACCCCTGGTTCAGTAGGTTCGCTACCTAAAGCGCGGAAATGCACCTGAATCCTCCGTCTATTGATTGTCCGTGTAACTCCAAGGGAGGCAACTCTAGTATGGAGAAGACAATCTTCCTCCCAAAACAGTCCACTAGGGCATGATAAATAGCCAGCCAATTCACCCTTAGGATTATGCCAAAGTCCTCCATCGGGATCATGATCAGGTCAACCGGAAAACTGTGTCCCCCTATAGTGACCTCACAATCTGTGAAGACCTACTCGATGACAAAGAACTATCCGCCTAGGCCTCTAATCAGGAATGGATCCTCTAACAGTATGTTGTTCAGCCCCAACTAATGGCAAAACTCGAGTCAAAAGGTTGCGTGGTACCCAAAATCAGAAAGCACGTAAACTAATCTGCCGGAAAATGTAACCATATCTGCCATCTCAGAACTCGTCGCTTTGGCATCTCTGTGAGTCAAAGCGTTGACATGCCCCTTAGCCATAGGTGTGGAAGAGACAGCTATGCTCCGAGCCAGGCGAGTGGCAGATGACCGATACCCTCTTTGTGACTGCTATCCTCCCCCTCTGATCAGGTAACCATAGCCGCTAGATCAGTCTCCAGTACTAGGTGCTAGGATCATTTGGTTTGCTCCAGCCCTAGATGGACAGTCCCTCCTCATGTGACTCGGCTGGCCACACTGGTAGCAGAGAAGGCAATGACTCCCTCCACCTATCCGTCCTTGGGAGTACTCCAACTGGTAGGGTCTCTTCTGACCTGCTCTGGCTTGCCAAACATTGCGGCAGCTCCTTTGTCTCACGGGAGGCTCCCCCTCTGCATCCTCTAAAGAGACATGAGGTAGAGGCGATAGATGCTGAACCTCCTCCTGTACGATCTCTTGAATCAGCTAGACAAGGTTCTGGGCCTGGATGCCCAAAAGGAGGGATGGGTCGACTATTGCCTCAAGCCTGGCACGTCCGCCCCCTCGTCCATGCCTACGGCTACATCCGTGTCCTACTACATGAGTTCCTCGATGAGGCATCTCCTACAAGGAGATAGAAGAGAAAGGACAGGGACTGCCATCCATACTAGGTTATAGAAGAAACGAGACTCGGAAGAGAGGATCAAGATAATGTGTTGTGATGGTTGTCTTAGCTACATGCACATGAGTGGTTACTTCCAGACCATTTGGTTCATTTCTTAGGATGGTCTTGCTCTGATACCATCTTGTCACAACCCATTCCTGGCTCCCTACAGAACCCGAGAATGGCTCGCCTTGACTAACCCCAAGACCTAGTCATCCAACGAGAAATAACCAAATGCATACTATTCCACAACCACATGTGCAATGTAACTAAGTAGAAAGTATATAACAGACAATAAAAGAAATAGAACAGGAAATAACAAGGATATTACATAATACAGTGAAAAGGTACAATTACCGAACATAGCCATCACAACAAAAACTAGTAGAATTACAATAGAAACAGTATGAAACAATCACTACAGGCTACTAGTACTCACGACTAACAAGTGCTTTATAGTAGAAATAGGAGAAAGACTAGGACTGGGCTCAACTAGGCCCAACGCCCTCAGCAGCCGGTGGCGCTGGCTGCTCAGATCCCTGACCTAAACATGGTTACAAACTCCGTGGGCAGCCAACGTTGAGTAGAGTGGTGGTTAAGCCATTTACATGCAATTAAACAAGCAACTAACTACACATGTATGTGTCAGTTATTATTATCATCCATTTCCATTCTTCATATTTATGTGTTTCTGAGTCGAGATCTTTAATCAGGATCCATAATAGTGCTTAATCTTCTTGTTCCCTAAGGGAACGATCTTACTTGCAGTTTTCCTACAATGCAGGATGTACACGTGGCACTCTCTTGGCTGAGAGAGTCCCCCATGGTAGTCCTACACTCGGTCTACCACCCCAAGGTCATGGTCGTGAAGTAGCGGTGACTACGGCACGCATGATAAGCGCACGGGTAGCTTCCATACATTGGCACACGGTCAGTCGTTTCCACTAGCGGGTACGCCCAAATGTAAAGCATGGAACAGCATAGGGCCTTGACCTCTCAAAATAGGGGTCTCACCCCTCAGAACAGAATAGGGGTCTCGCCCCTCAGGAGTCTCACCCCTCCACAGTCCACGTACCCTCATCCGACTATCCCGGTTCGCCTAGTGGGCCTAGCAAAGAGCCAGTGTAGGGTGAATAGTCCTAACCCTAGGCCCCATGGGGCAGCTAGTTCCCTCCCTATACTAAGTAGCTCACCTCGGTACCAAGTACGCAAGGGCTAAACAGGAGTCGGTGTAGAGTGACTAGTCCTAACCCCAAGTCTCAACCCAAGGGGGCGGCTAGCTTCACTCTAAACTAAAGGGATAGTTATTCTCCTCGGTACAACGTACACGAGGGCCAGCTCACTTCCCATTACCAGATCTAAGTAGCCGCTCGTAGGCAACATGTTCCATGACCCATCTGATTTTCCGTATTACTGTATCTTGACTTTCTTTTAAATTCCCCGTAGGGTTTGTACATAGACTTTTTCATTTCCACATCTGATTCAATAAATGCATAACAGGAAACTCAAGATTTCATAATCACGTCCATCAATTATTCAATACATAACATGTATTTTTGTTCATGTCATGGTTCATTACAGGCAGCTCATGATTCTCTACTTTTAGGAAACAACAATTTAATCATTCATTAAATGTGCATTCATTTCTTTCAGTCCTAGGGTTCATTCCACATCCTAGGGTTCAATCGAATATTTCTAAAGTAGCATACATTTACCTCTTTCAGCCCTAAAGTTCATTTCATAACTTAGAGTTCGACTAATTTTAAAGCATGTAATTTAATTATTAAATCCGAGATTAATGAGAGAACCACTCTACCAGGAAAACCAGGAGATGTAGGGGCACAGTTGACGGAGATTGCAACCACCACAGGTCCCGTGCACACCACAAATGGATGACCTATCACATTGACCCACATGTCAAAAGGAGTGCAAAATAGTGTAGACACTATACCACAGCGTAGAGAAATTCGAACGAAAACCAATGATAATTCGTTTGCGGAAAATCAACTCCGTTTGGGTCCTGAACAAGCCCAAAAACACAGCTCCGACGAAAATCAGATGTCTGGGAAAAGTTCCAGACCTTTTAAATGAACGCAGTGGCTCACCTTGCTCGGGGTGCCTTTTCCGTATGTCTGAAACTCCATGCAAACGTCTGAGGGTGTCTTCAGATGTCTGGAGACACTTCCGAACATCCAAAACTACCTTGATCCTCACACCAGCGCGCTTCCCAATCTCTGACATACACACGTGCACAGTCAGAACTTTGGCAGGAAAAATAATCAAGAAAAAAAAGCTCTATTTGTCGTCTGAGATTACCTTTGGACATTCGACCAGACGTCTGGTAGTCTCTCCAGACGTCTGATTCTGTAGAAAAATGATTCCACAGAATCGTTTGCGAGCTCCTCCTCACCGCAGAAACGGCAGTAACTGCAGCACCTCTTCGTCTCTCCTCACAGCATCACGCCCTCCGGCCTCCTCCTCTGAGCCTTGCTGCTCCCCATCTCCCTCTCCCTCTCCCTCTCCTTCTCCTCTCGGTTATGGTGGTGGCAAGCAAATGGAGGAGGAAGGGGGTTTTTATGGGTGTAGGAGGCATGGGGAGAAGATGGTGTGGAGTAAGGTGGAGTATGGGGGGTGTCGTGGGCATGATGGGTATGGTGGGTATGGTGGAGGTGTATGGGGTATGGGGGGTATGGTGGTGGTGTATGGGGTATGGGGGGTATGGTGGTGGGGAAATTGTGGGGATGCCCCTACAATTTTCCTCTTCCCCACACAAACCCCAAAACAAAAACCTAAGGGGTTTAAAACTACACAAAAACCCCTATGAATTTCGGAAACGCCAAACGACCGTAGGAAAAGGGTCATTTCAGGGTCCAATTCATATCTAGTCCCTCTCATATGTTCTCTAGTACATGCATAGGAGGAGGTCCTTAAGACTCACCTTAAGGCCTCCATTAGAGTTTAATTCTCGGGGTAAAGCCCCATTTGACTTGTGTGATTTTAGGTCCAATCAACTCCTCTTCTATTAACTCTGAACCTAAATTCAGTTCTTCATCTTTTGACCCACCACCTGATTTGATTTCTATCACCATACTTGAAAGTCAACCTAAAATTTAGGAAAATGTCCACTTACCCTGAACCCCGTAAGAGCGTAAAAGATCGAATGATTGAGGATGTTGTTAGACATAAAGAAGAATTTTTCATAACCTTAACCCTAATTAGTGGAGATTAGGGTAGTGAACCTAAGATTACAAACCCCATTGGGAACCACATCTAAATAATTGTACCTCAGATACTATGTGATTCGACCTGGGAAACCCTCTTAGATCAAATGATTGTTGTGAGAGAACTTCATAGAAATGAGGGTTTACAATATTTTTCAAATCCAGAACTGTGGGAAAATTACCAAGATTTATTCAAACAAGATATGGATCTGTTAGATCAATTGGAAGAGTTGATTAATGAAAGATACCTAGAACTTGATTATGAATCTTAGGGTAATTTTGAGGATTAACTAGAGTTTCCCAAACTTGGGTTCAAGAATGGAGATTTCTGTGCTGAATCCCCAACCTAATTAGAACCAAATAATGATTTTGTGCATAACGAATTACCTGATATAAAAAATCAACTTTTGGGTTGGAAGGATTCCATTACAGGTATTCTTGACCTTGACATTGAACTGGCGACCAAAATTCTTGAAGTTGGTTCAACTCAAACATAATTTCAAAACACCTATGACAAGCTTGATTCTGATTTCCTCGAGGATATAACTCTTGAACCTTATGGTCTTCCTCGAGCATAGTTCTGACATCCCAACTAAGTTGAATTTAGATTCTAGTGACCCAATTCCTATACTTGACTTAGAATATAGACCTTAACCTATTTGAGATGATTATAAAGCTCAATTTAATGAGGATAAAATCTTGGATTCAAAATATCATGATTTTTATGAGCCTATTTTTGATTACAAAACCTCTCCAGATTCCTTGGAAGAGCATAATGATTCATTTGAATTGGAACCAATTTATGATAAGGGTTAGAATTAAATTTGATCTACACTAGAATCATGAACACAAGCCTATGCCTAGTAAGGATATCCCTATTAACTTGAACCAGAATTTAGGTTAGACCAATTTCAGGCTGATAACTTTCTGGGTTTTGATTCTTCTTGTGGTGGTGATCTAAATTCTGATTGAAGTTCAGAAAAATCTTTCTACCAATGTTCTCTTGGATTCTCCTATATTGATGTTGATTTTAAACCTTATTTTGATTTAGGAGAATCCTTGTTTCTAGAGGATTATAGTCCAATCTATGACATCGATGTCCATGACCCGTTCTTTGACTCTGACTTCGAGGCATTGATTTGGAACCTATAGCAGTTGCACCACCTTATCAGAAGACCACCCAAGGATGGTTTCTTAAGTCTCTCAACAACCAATCTCCGCCACATGACTCCACTGGAATCAATTTTTATCCTGAATCATCTCATTCCCATTTAGTTGGAACTAATTTTACACCTTAATTTGGAAATGAGTGGGACATTGATCAACTTAATAATCAACTGCTAATCATTTCTGATTCTGTAAGTAGGGTTTCTATATTTTTCACTGATCCATTATCTTTTGAGGGCCCTTACTCTGAACTGGTTGAACCTATGCAGCCAAATCCTCACTTCACATTTCCATATCTTTTTTAGCCAACCACATCTATTAATCCACATTTGCCAATCCACCAAACTCATTGGGTTTGGTCTGCATAATCAGCCAGTTAATCTCAATAAGCACTTATTTGGCCCAACCAGGTTAATCATCAAGGTACTTGTTCTACAAAACTCCTACAATTTGATTACTTTTTCCATTCGAGTCACCTTGTGCCCAGCTGAAGGCAGTAAACTTAATGCTTAACGTGAGGCAACCCATCATTTTCAGAAAAAAAAAAGCCCATGACGTTTCAAACTCTTCTAGAACAACACTCATTATACTTTAAGGTTTATAATTTAGAACAGCTGACTCCACCTCCAATCTTCGTATTGGAGTTTCAAATTGTCCGCAACAGCCATTTCTGACCTTCCTACCCACCCTTTATAAACTTGTTATAAAATATAAAGTAAGTTGAATTCTAACCAATCCCTTTTGCAATGAGGGCATTACAAAACTTAGGCTTGGGGGGGGGGGGGGGGTATTGAAGTGCAACCGACTAAAAATACAATTTCTTTGAAGGGTTCTTAAAAAAGAAAATTGAAAATTGAAAAAAGGAGGAAGAAAACCTTTTTTAAGATGAACTGTAAATTTTTAAAAGGAAGAAGAATGTGCTAAATTAATTAATTTGTTAAGCCTTGATCTTTTTCTAAGTTATTTATGCTGTAGTCTAGTATCAGGACACCCGTGTTCTTGACCATAGATTTTTTGGGCCAAATATGCTTGAATAAGAATGGCTTAAATTAGCCTACTGTGCGAAGTTGAATAATTTGATTTCTTGGACTAAGGGGCATGAGTGTTTAAAATCGATCTCTCTATCACTTTTAGGCTAGGAGTTTGAAAATTGGAACATACCCCCACATGCACAAATTGAGTTTTAGGATCTGAAAACTTAGGTAGAGTTAGAAAGTAACTCTTTTATAACAGCCAACCCTTGAAGGATGGAAAGCCACTTTCCTAATAAGGTGCACATATTTAATTTTTATTTTGGTGGGGCTTTCATGCATAAGTCTTAGCAAGCAACGCACATGTCCTCACCACCCCAAAAGGCCCATAAAAAGCCTCACACAGTTGCACTACAAAAAAAGTAACAAAAACAAAAAAAAATAAAAAGAAAAAATGGTGCTAGATTTTTATTTTTATTTTCCGGGGAGATATACCCTAAGGTTGACCCTAGCGGGAGGCTAGAAAGCTACCAAATTCTTGTGGGAGTAGCCAACTAAGTCTAATAGGTTATAGTTTGACACTTAGGATCTTTAACTCAATTCACTTTGATAGTAACACCATCATCCATCATAACTAGCTCAAATTAGCTCAATAATAGAAGATCATAATTCTATTCTAAGTTGGGTTTAAGAAGAAGAAGAGAAAATAAGTTAATTATGTTGTTTTAACACCTAATCATAGTTGTAGATTAACTATGGGGTTAATCAAGGCTTAATCTAAGGTCAAATAAGCTTAATTTCCCAAGAAGTGGGCCTGAGTTGACTGAGTTAGGGTATTCTGATATTTGAGGATTAATTTAATAATAAAAACCCTAATTTCAGCCTCACTTCAATTAAACAATTTCAGTAGAAATAAATGTCATTTAAACCTCCTAAAAATCATTGAAACACTTTGACCAAAGGAACCCATTTTGACAAAAAATAGAGACTTAGCTCCAGTACATCATGTCGAAGCTTGTGAGGTATTTAATTTGGATCGAAGACCTGTGTTTCCATGTGTAGGTACTCGCCGGGTCTCTCATCTTCTCCAATGTCGCTTTAGTCATCTATGGAGAGAACCCACTATGATAGCGCCTCAATAGTTGTGGATTCACTGGAGGGACACATCTAGGCCCTTGGAGTAGCAATTTAAGGCCATTCGAGCTTCGATTGAGAAACTACCCTTCCATGCTGAAAACGAAGGAGAAATGGTACTCTTTAGTCCCACATTATGGATTGAAGAGCTTGAAGGCACACTTCTAAGGAAATCCATGTGTTGGCTATTCACTCGGAAACAGGGGGTTGGGTCCCCATCTACCCACGCCATATGCACGCATATGCCTGTACACACACAGGCATGAGCATAGGCCCAGTCTAGGCTGGGTTTTCTCTTGCTTTGAGCATGGCCTGGGCATGAGCCTGAGCTAGTTTTGGGTTCTTTGAGTTGGTTCATTGGGTCCGGTCTAGGTCGAGTTTTAAACCTAACTATCTGGGGCTCTTGTGCATAAATTAGGCTAGTTTTGGCGTGACTTATGAAGGGGCTTTGGCTGAACTTTAAGACGTTTGATGACTTAGCTTGGGACATCTGATGGTCGTAAATATTCACTAAGTATTGAGGCCTAAACTTAGTTGAAAAATCAAATTTTTGCTCAAACACTTAAATTTCTTTTTGGAGATTTGATGTCATTATTCATTGAGTAATCCATTTATTTTTGCATCAAGTTATTATGCCTTGTTATATTAACTTTATATGTGCATGATTAGTGGTTTGATTGTGATTATTTGCTCTTTTAGACTACCTCAGACTCACATTTGAGACTAAAAATTTAAATGTTGATTTGCTTTTGTTGACTGTACTATGATGCATATTTTAAACTTGATGAAAGTGCATTAACATTTTGACGTCGTTGCCAAGGACCAACACACAATTTGACCACTATTCATATCATTTATTTTGCCAAATTCTAATTTCTAACTTCTAAGTTTGATTGTTTCAAGGTGAATTCACAATCAAGATTGATCGCTTGAAACAACTGCTCCAGGGGTAGGTCAGTCATCTTCTCTTTTCTTCCCTAATCCTCTCTTTATCTTGGGAAGATTAAAAAGGAAACGAACGAAATTAGGAACCAACCCTACCTTATTTTTAGTAATATCAATCAAGGCAAGAGTTTCCTAATTTACGCAATTGATTGAAATCAGATTTGAAGTGATTCAATTTGATTAGAGATACCTAATCCATACTTCTTGTGCCTATTATGTACGCTTACTAAATCTCTCAAACACCTCAGACTACACACCTTCTTGTTTTGAGTCTGAAGTGTTATATTTGGAACCAATTTGGACCTTGAGTAGAGATAATTAAAGTTTACATATTAGGGCTTTGAAGTGTTAGTACACATTTGCCAGTTATAAAGGAAATTGATCTTTCCGCATTTGTGTACTACCAAAGCCCATGATAACTGATCTAATCAATAAAACCCTAAAATCAAGGCTCTAAATTCACTTGAATCATAAAATTGAGGCCTAATAACCTATTAAGACCCAAAATAGGGTGGTTCGAGTGTCTTGAGCCGAACTTCATCCTTAACTTTAGGGCAGGTTAGGTGAAGTTGGTTCACTTTGTGAATCAACCAACCTCAAATTAGGTCACATTCTAAATCAACTTCTAATTTAAGTGAAATTCAAGGCACAATTAGGTCTAAAATTGGTAGACTTAAGGGCTCAATTCTCACATACCGATCTGCTTGGATCCACAGTGACAAGGAAGGTCAAGCAGGGAAAACCCTATAACCCGTGGAGACACTCTACTGTGTAGGGGTGTTTGCAGGGCTCTCCCTTCCTAGCTGCCCAAGTAATCCTTGGGTGTGCAAGTTTTTGATATAGAGGCCCATCCACCTCGAACTGCCATAGTCATCCAATTCATTTAGGTGCCTTGATTAGGTCCAAATCATATCTAGTCCCGAATCTATTCTCTAGTGCACATACATAGGAAGAGGAGCCTAGGTCTAGCTGATGTGTATGCAGCTGAATAGCAAAAAATGTCTATTTATGCATGTTCTTGGTATCAGATAAGCATCATGTATTATAAATATTACATAACATGCATCATCATGCATTTAGGTCAAATTGTACAAATCATATAGTAATTTCTTCTTTTTGGTGGCCAAGGATAGGGCGACATTCAATTGGAGCCTCAATTTGAAGATCCAACCATACGGATTTTATCAAGGCAACGATCGGAGATCAAGGACTCCAAGATCGCCCTAATCAAACTTCCGTAGCATTAGATATAGTCCGAGGAAGATCAGAGGTCAAGGGCCAAGATGGTGTAAATCTGTACTTCAGATGACAAATCCAATTGCATGGATGGATTCAGATCGATGATCGCAACCCAACGACGAGAAAATCGATCCAATCCGACATCTGTGGCACCATCTACAACACATAGAAGATGGATGGCCAAGATGGCGCCACGTGACGCCATCCCAGCCACCCAACAGGCCAAAGGAGTGCTGCACGACACCCTCCTCAATATCTTGATCAATCTCAGTCATTGGATCTCAAATCCAACGACCAAGATCGCATCAAGGAATCCTGTACGTTGATGAAGATTCAATGCCCGAGCGCCCTCAGCCGTTGGATCTTCATCCAATGGCTGAGCGTGCTTGAGCCCAAGTTAAAATCGCGACCATCCACGTGGATGGCACACCAGCCTAGAAGCCATGGGCGACGTAGAAGTCTCATGCTCGGGCCCCCACAAGTGCCTCAAATCAGCTGAGCATGGGGCGTGGTTGATTTCAGCCCTGCGATGCACATCAGGTGGCAGAGAAGCGGCCACGTGGCACGCCCAGATGTGAGGAGAGGCGCGTGCATGCGTTGAAGAGGTGCAGGCGCAGTGTGTTTAAGTCGTCCGATTGCTAGAAACGCATGAACATGAGTATATGTTGAGGCATGGGGAGAAGAAGAGACGCGGGCGGGGGCATGCATGTCGGTCACGTTTAGGGCTTTAGTGATGCTTAAATATGTCACTAAAGGCCTTTGCATTAATGTTTTAACTTAAAATGACCTAATTACCCATTCAAACCTTACCTATAAATAGCCCTACAACCCCCAAATATTTCTCATCCCTTCCTTCACCTCTCTCCCTCTCCAAAGCTCTAAAGAAGCTTGTCCCAAACCCGGGATGCTCCTCTAGAGTTAAAATCAAAGTTTTCTCAACCCCATTCTGGAAGTGGATCCCACGACGACAACGCCTTGCCTCGCCCCCAGTTCTTCTTGCTTCATTCTCCATCTTCCATCTTCGCCCTCTGTCTTCTAGGTGTCGGCCTGTTCGGCTCATCCTCCAAGCAGTCGTTGAGGAGGATAACTTCTCACCTCCTTTCTCTTTACTACTTTCTATAGTAGATTTTACTGCTTTTTAGTTGTAATATTTCCCTCTTTTTAGCTGTAGTATTTCCCACTTTCTAATTGTAAAAGCATTATTCGTATTATAAAGTGTTTGTTCCCTCTCTTTCTCTCTCTCTCCTTTTGTTAATATCAAATTCATTGTGATTATTTCGCTTTCTAAACAAAAACAAAAAAAATTATCACCGTGGATTTCAAATCAATGTAGCCTCCCCGTATTTGACTCAGAATTCTTTTTGAGTTTTGGTAAAACTTATTTGTTGATGGATTTCTTTGCAAATCACACTACAACGACGAGTTTTCAAAATTCAAACCTTTTTGCATAGACTTTCTACTGCAACATTTTGGCGCCGTTGCCGGGGAGGGAATGAATCTTGATTCCTTTCCACATTTCCACGCACTTATCTATTTTCTAACTTGCTTTTATTTCTCTTCTATTGTTTTGCAAGAACCTCAATAGGGAATCTTCAAGAGGTAGAAAGGAGTAAAGTGCAATTAAAGACAACTGTAAGTGCTCCCCATTCTTCCCCCCTCCATAGATTTCATTCCACAACCCTAATTCAAACCCTAATTAACCTAGGTGTTCGCATAAACCCTATGATTAGTTTGGATGCTTTGATTTCCACCCCCACTCGTCTCACCCTCATAACGAAAAACACACAAACGAAAAGATACTTCTTGTGGGACAAATCAACATACACACTGCATACACCCACATTTGAGGCACATAACCTAACTTGATTTTTATCTACTCAATCGGGATTCCAATCTGTGAAACCAATACATGGAAATCAACACATAAGAGAATAGAAATCAATCTAGGTTAATCATCATGTGTGCCTAACTCAGTGGTGCATTTTGACCAATTGTTTGAGTTATTTTGGCCGCACCACTTCATCTAAAATCAACTCATTCAGTAGCTTCCAATTAGGGTTTTCAATTTAGGTTAATACCAGGCACTCCACTTTACTTTTTGATTTCAAACGAAAAAGATCTTCACCCACGTTTGAACATTCGGTTTGCCTCTTGAAATTGAATTCACCTAATTTTAAACCCTAAAAGCCACTTAAACAAGATTTGAACCCTAAAAGCCACTCCTCCAAATAATCTTGCTTGAAAACCCTAGTTGTGCATGCACTCACACATATTCAATCAATCATTAAGGGCACAACCCATTTTAAGGCCCCAATACATTCCATAAGCACTACAATCCTAAGCCTAAGTTAAAATTGATTAGACGTTGGCCTTAAGGACTGATTCACTATTCGGGGCCCAAATTGAGATTGTTCACGATTAACCTGCTTATATTAATCAATCTGATTCTAGCTAGGGAAGTAGTGTAAAACAATCGCGGTTGGGGGGTACACTAAGAACCAGAGGTGCAAGCCAAAGGAAGAACCTTTTCCCCAACCCCTCCTAACTGGTTGGATTGATTGGATGCAAGTAGAATAAATTGTCTATAATATTAAGATGGATTCTAAGAGTCTGTAGATCCTTAGGCTACCCAACTTAAGGATATGCTTGTTTTATTGTGCTGCAGGGTTCTTATCCCCAATCCTTCCGACCTCTTCCCAGTTTATGCTTGGAAGATTATTGAATCCCCGATTGGAAGGACCATTAGATCACTCTAGGAGGCGTAGATTAAATTTTGGACAAATTGATCCCATGGCCGATCAACGACCTCCTCTGCCTTAGAATCAACAAGAGATGTTTCAAAGGTAGCTAGAACAAATGTAGAGAATGTAGGGCGGTCAACCCTTGAAGGATTTTTATGATCCTTCAAATTATGGGGAATGTCCCGATGTCTAGATTCTAGCTGGAGACATTGAAATCAAGTCCCATGTGTTAAGCCTGATCAAACATTTCCATGGGCTTGACTCTGAAGATCCGTTTCATCATTTGGAGGACTTGACCACTTTAGTCAAGATCATCAAAGCACGAAATGTGAATGAAGAGCAAATGATCATGAGTCTCTTTCCCCACTCTCTTAAGGATAAGGTTGCTCATTGGTGCAGAACCATAGAAAGGCCAATATCAACCTGGAACGATTTGAAAATGACCTTCTTGAAGAAATTCTTCACAGTCAGGCATACCAATGCACTGAGGTAGTCGATTACTACTCTCACCCAGCGGTTAGGGGACTAATTTCATGCTACCTGGGAGTGATTCCAGGACTTATTACAGAAGCGTCCACACCACAAGGTGCTAAAATGGAAACTCGTGCAGATCTTTTAGCATGGGTTGACTAAGCAACTCAGAAATCACATGGATGCTTGTTGCGGAGGTAATTTCCTTAAGAAAGACGCAGATAGTGCACATGATTTGTTTGAGGAAATGAGTGACAATTTAATCAATCATGCCTCCATGGATACCTTTAACCAGTCCTAACAACCCAAATCAAATGTTAATGAGGTTCATGACTCCCATTCATTCGATATGGAGCTAATTTGTAATAAACTAGATAAGTGGACCTGGTTACCAAAAGGATGGAGGAGTGGATGACTAGAAACTCTTTGAACAATTCTCGATCCACTCAATCCCAGAATTCGGGATTCCATTCTTCGCAAGCTCCTTCTAGACAAGAGTACGTGAATCAACTAGATGTGGCTCAACCTGTGAGCCAGCATTATTCGGAACCCCACGGGTTCCAAACTGGGGCCTTTGATCTTAATTTCTCTTATCCTTCCCTTTCTTTCTCTCCATCCTTGCCTTATGAGGATGTCCATGCGGTAAAGGAGAATGTTAAGTCCAACCCATATTCTAACGCTTATAATTTGGGTTGGAGGAACCACCCTAACTTTTCCTGGAAAAACACCGGCCAACAGACCCAATTCTGACCTAGTAACTATGCTCCGCAAAGACCAATGGGTCAGGGTCATGTTTATACTCAGCTGCCCCCAAATCAAGTCAATCAGCCAACTTGGAATGCCCATCAACCCATAGGGCAGGCTGATTTGAATCGTCAGATGGTAGAGATGAAAGGATCTATGCTTCAGCACATGCAGCAAATGAAAACCTCGTTGGACAACTTGCAAATCGGGTTCATTGCTAATTCCCGTCAACCCGAATCTCTGCCATCTTAACCCATACCCAACCCGTACAATATACAGAATATGGGCAATCAAGCCCAATGGTACAGAAATTAGAGGGACCCACACGCACATGCTCAGGTGGTTGAGTAGGGTCCTTCTTCTGCTTCTTCATCAAATCCAGGGTTTCTGGCTAATCAAGCCCCTCCGATCTTTCCTAACCCTCCCCAAGACTCAAATCCATACGCATCTGCCAACTCCGTTACTTTGAGTGGAAGGCAAACCCAAGATCCACAACTACCCTATTATGATCAACCAAATCCTGGTGAGCTTGAGAAAAGAAAGGAGAACTCTGAAGAAGAAATCAAGGCTCAGGAACCTGTTTCCAAAGATCTGACTCATGTTCCTTTTCCTGAGGCCTTGATTAAATCCAAGAAGAACAAGCTTGTTGATAGTAACAAGGAGCCCTTGAATATATTCAAAAATGTCAAAATCAATATCCCGCTCCTCGACACTATCAAGCGCATACCAGCTTATGCTAAATTCTTAAAGGATTTATGCACATAGAAGTGTAAGCCGAGGAAATCTATTCCGAAGAAGGTACTCTCTGAGCAGGCTAGTTCTGTTATCCTACATCACCTTCCTCCGAAAAATAGAGATCCAGGTGCCCCTTTGATTTCTTGTGTTATCGGAGATTACACCTTTGATAGGGCACTCCTGGATTTAGGTGCATCCATTAACTTAATTCCAACTTCTCTTTATGAGAAGTTTGGATTAGGTGAACTTTGGCCAACCTCAGTAATGCTGCAGTTAGTGGACCGTTCGGTCACAAATCTGAGAGTTGTTATTAAGGATGTTATTGTCAAGGTTAAGGACTTCTATTTTCCTATAAATTTTCTCATCCTTAACATGGATGTACCTGAGAATTTAATGAACACGCTCATCATTCTGTGGTGTCTGTTCTTGGCTATCGCTAAGGCCAATATCAATTGTGAGAGTGGTAGCATGGTAATCGCCTTTGGGGATCGAAAACTGAAACTGGATATTTTCAAGGCAATTAATAAATTTGAGGATTGTGGATTTATAGAGGAACTCGAGGAAGATAATTTGCATATTGAGACATGTATGACTATATCAACTGTTGAGAGTTCCTTCTGCACCGATGAGCCCAACCCACAACCCTCCGTGGCAAACTTGCCATATTCTGAAGAGGTTACTGATTTTGTTCACTTTCAACCTCTTCCTCTCAATTATCCTAATGAATCTTCATCAGCATCATCCTTACCTTCCATCTTAAACCTGCCCCAGCTCGAACTAAAACTATTGTCTGAGAATTTGATATATCAATTTTTAGGACCTCAAAAGACGCTCCCTATGATTATCAGTGCTAGATTAACTAAGGAGCAGGAGATTAAACTGATCAAGGTCCTAAAGAAACACAAGGAGGCAATTGGTTGGACCATCCATGACCTTAGTGGGATTAAGCCATCTTGTTGTAATTATAGAATTTTCATGGAAGATGGATCTCGCCCTTCTTGCAAAATGTAGAGGAGACTAAATCCCAATAAGCGAGAAGTGGTCAAGAAAGAAATAATTAAGTGACTTGACACAGGAATCATTTATCCGATCTCAGATAGTCCTTGGATAAGTCCCGTGCAAATCGTTCCCAAGAAAGCCAGGATTATCGTTGTGACTAATGAGAAAGGAGAATCTATCACAACTCGTTCAGCTTCCTGTTGGAGGGTCTATATCGATTATAGGAAGCTGAACACATCCACGAAAAAGGATAATTTTCCTTTGCCCTTCATCGATCAAATCCTTGAAAGACTAGCCGTGAAAAAGTACTTCTATTTCTTGGAAGGTTATTTAGGATACAATCAAGTCCCTATCCATCCCGAGGATCAGGAAAAAAATGACTTTCACGTGTCCCTACGGAACCTTTGCTTTCCATAGAATGCCATTCAGCTTATGCAACTGCAACTTTTCAAATGTGTATGCTAGCCATATTCTCTGACATGGTGGGAGAGTTTATGGAATTCTTCATGGATGATTTCTCTATTTTTGGAGAATCATTTGATTCTTGCCTAGCTAATCTTGAATTGATCCTTAAAAGATGTATGAAAACAAGATTTGTCCTAAGCTAGGAAAAGAGTCATTTCATGACACAAGAAGGTATCATCTTGGGTCATGTAATCTCTGAATAAGGAATCGAGGTCGACAAAGCTAAGGTCAATGCTATTTCCAAACTTCCTCCTCCCACATCTGTTAAACAAATTTGATCATTTCTTGGTCATGTGGGATTCTATCGGAGGTTCATCAAGGATTTCTCCAAGGTTGCTCGCCCTCTGAGCAGCCTTCTCGCCAAAGATACGCCATTTGATTTTAATGAATCGTGTTGTAAGGCATTTGATTTTCTTAAAATGACAATCACTTGTGCTCCAGTGTTACAACCACCAGTCTGGACAACCCCATTTGTGATCATGACTAACGCTTCTTATTACACAGTCGGGCCTGTTTTGGGTCAAAAGATTGATAAGAAGCCTTCTATCATCTACTATCTAGCAAAACTCTGGACAAGGTCTAGAGGAATTACACTGTTATTGAGAAGGAGTTGCTAGTTGTAGTATTTGCTTTGGAGAAATTCAGGGCTTATCTCTTAGGGTCTCACGTCATAATTTACACCGACCACTCGGCCTTGAGACATCTCTTGGCCAAAAAGGATGCCAAACTGATAGGTCCATTTTAGTGGACTAATTTAGTGCTGAACGAGAATTTAATCTAAAGCATGTTTAGTATTGATAAAATGATGTGAGTTTTAGATTTATCATTTCATGCATTAATTACATTAATCTTTATGTGAAAGGATTAACTATTCACTTTAAAAGGCAAGGGTATCACATCAAAGCTTGCCTTGAGATATGTAGGATTTTGTTCTTGCAAAATATAGTAAGGGAATAAATTTTTAGAAAAATCCTTATATGTCACTCAATGATTCAAGCACATTTCCTTAATTGCTTTTTAATCTCTCTCACGAATCTATCTCTCTCCCTCAATTTTCTCCTCTCTATTTGGTAACATAAAATACTCTCTTTGACTCTTTCCTTATCTAACTGCCTCTCTAATTCTCTTTCTCATTGTCTTTATATAATAGGCAAAAAAGTGGCAAGGAGTATCTCCCCTCCACGGGGAAGAAGATCTCCTACCCTTCACCGTGCGCCCACCCTTCACTGTGCGCCCACCTTCACCGTGTGCCCTCCACCATGACTCCTCTCGACAGCGCTCTCCGTCAACTGCGAGCCGACCATGTCCACCTTCTCTCGTCCATGACAGCAAGCCCCCTCATGACGCACACAACCAGCCACTGCACTCGCCCTCGCCCTCTTCCTCATCCACCATCGCGAGCCACCATCTCGAATTTCATCTCCTTCCTCAAGACCACGTGCCCACGACCACCACTGTGAGCCATCACAGTGAGTTCTTCTCTGTTACCCCATCTCCAACGACCGTGAGTCGCCCCTATGCCTTCCTCCTTTGGTTACGCAGCAGCAACAACCTCCTCCTACGTTCTCCTTCTCGGCTCCCTCAAACCCACACTTGCACCGCGACAGAGGTCGAGCACCATCAGCACTGTGCGTCGACGACTCCCGTCTCAACGTGCACGAGCACAACAGCACAGCTAGCCCACGCGTACCTGCCTCACGCTCGCCACCACCAGCAGTACACCTCCCTCGCATGTAGTAGCACCCCCATCTTCTTCTTCTTTGTCTTCCTCTCCAACAAATCGAAAAGAACCCAAACACCACTGCCGATCCTCCACGCACAGCCAGCTCCTCCATCCTCCATTCCATGTGCCCTCTGCGCCATCCACTCATCTCGATCCTCTGACCACCCTCAGCTTCGCCGAGTAGCACCTCCAGTTGCTGTTCACCGCCGACAGGCCTCCTCACCAGTGAGCTTCATCTCCTCCGGCCGGCCGCCACCGACCACCAACGACCACGCCACAACCTCCACATGCAGCACTCACCACCAACGACCTTCTTGCGCGACCACGCCTCTAGCCGATCCTTCCTCTTCTCACACACGCCAAGGGGAGTTATCCCCTATTTTGCTACAGTACAGGAGCAATTAGAATTTACATTCAATGCCATTGGTGTAATTGATTTATGTTTTTTGAATATTTTATTCATCTGAAATTATATGGATGCCCTCACAAGTATTGTTTGCATGCATTCCTATCTTTATCTGTTGGTTTAGATTTATAAATACATGCATGAATGACATCAAACTTAAAAGGTAAAAGACAAATGTCTTGGGATTTAATTATGTTACATGCCATTGCAAGGTATTTCAAGGAAGGAAAATTACATACATACCCTCACATTCGTAAATTATCACATGTTCCTTCTTTTCTCCTTGTTTTGCATTTGATTTGAACATGGATTGCATACTTGATTGAACAAATACAAAGGAAAAATATTTTGTGAATTTATTGGATCTATTCCTCCCTATGGATACGACCTAATCCATCGTGGTTAGTTTTACTGATAATTGGTTTTGTTTAGGATTTTTCCACCACGTGATTTCACTGCGACGACATATTTTTCTGATATCATTTGCAAAGCAAAAAACTCCTGATCAAATGGCACCGTTGCCGAGGAGGCAACAGATGCAATAGTTTCACCTGATTTTTATTTTTGATGATTCTGAGTTGCACAGTGATCTGACCAGTTGTTATTTTTTCTATGCGAGGAATCTGACGAGGCGACAGGTGCAGTAGAGCGACGACATCGACCTTGAGCGATGTACACATGCGGAGAAGACGTAGGAGACCTGGATCCCACTCTCATAGGGGACTCTCCCTTGACACAAGTTTTATTTCTGTCTTCTCGCCCTTGTAGTAATTGGGGCTGATTTTTCAGGGGTCTATCCCCACATTCTTTAGCTACTGGGGTTTATATTCTTTTGTGTGCGTGATTCATTTTTCTACTTGCTTGCCCCTAAAACAAACAAAAGAAAATATCGAGCTTCCTGTTTAGGAGTTGCATGCCCTTAGGTGCGCACATTTAGGGGTGATTGAGTAGCACATTAGATCTCATTGTGGCATTGCGAGCATATTTGCAAGAAGATTGCTAGAGATAGGTACACCTTTCTAACTTTTGCATCCAACTCTTGTTCACGCATTTGCATTTGGGTTAAAATTCAAGACCACAAAAAAATTGATTGAATTAAACTAACTCAGTGGTTGCCTAACTGAAATTGGGACTGATAATCAGATTCGACCTTAAAATCAAATCACTTGATCTGATTCAAAGGGACTTGCCTATGTTTTCAAAATAAAAAATTATTTGCGGTGTGATGCACACTTCTAACAATGAGCACGCACATTAGTCACCGCACTAAGGCTCAATCGCTTAAGGTTATAGGCATCGATCTCTTTATCGGTGTAGACCCTCCTATCTTGTTTTGTAGTGTTGGTACTATCTTTTGACCGAGTGTGTTGATACTTCACGGAGGGAGACACCCCTTAAAGAACAAAAGGGTAGTTAAGAGGCACCACTTATGCATCGCCTCAAAGGAAGGGTTCGCCCTACTTGCATCCCTTTGTTCATCCTTGAAGTAACTTCTTACTTGATCACCTGAGAGTATCATCTAAGCAAAGCATAGGCCCTAGGGCACTCAAAGGTCGACTTAAGGCATGCAATTGATTGTGAAACTTCTTTTGCCACCAAGAGAGAACGTAAATGACCTCTATCTTCTCTAAAGAGCTTGTTAGGGATCTCAAGTCACAACACCCTCTTATACCACTAAAGTGGGAACGGATGGGTGCAAACTTGACCTCATTTGACAACTCTAAGGGGTAGGTTGAAGGTTAGCTCAAATATGCTCTAATAAAGAAAAAAAGTCCCATTGCCTGGTGTTTGATTGGGGTGTGTTCTTCAAGTCGTGTTTTCAAATGGATAACTACTTCACTTCTTCTCACCCCAGAATACCCAATTCCAATCCCATGACCTACAGTTATCCCACATCTGATGAACAATGGGATCCCTTCTACTCCTACTATAGGAGCATTGGTCTGATTATTCCCCAATCCTGTGATCATGAGTAGAACCTAGGAGAGGGATACACCATCCCTAACCCATCCATGAATATGCCCAACCCACCCACCCATAATGATTCTTACACCCCCAGTTGGATAGAAACCCCTAGGGATTATCACCCTGAGTTGGACAATCCTCTTTAATCTGATGGTAGCCTCTCCTCTTTTATGATAGAAATGCAAAAACAACAGGAAGAACTGATGGATTCTATGGGAGAGATTTTGAGGAATAGTCAAAAATTAACTGAAGAGATTAACCAGCTTAATGATCCTCCTATAGTCAATTCTGATCCCTACCCTTATATCCCCAATTACCAAGATAATTTCAAGGAAAACAATGACAACAGGGATCCTATTTTGAGGAGTAGCTATCACTTAGATGTCCCTCATGAGATATGCCCACCAAAAGGAAATCTTGGTGACTGTCCACCTGATCTAAATTGGAAGGAGAAATTGGTCCCATTAGATGAACTCAACCTGAATGATAGGCTCTTTGTTACATTTGATGACGCAGGTCATAGTCAAATAGTCAACCCAGCTCCCAGTCTGAATCTTGAGGTGGAATATATACCCCATTCTAGGAATCCTAAGCATATACCATACAATTCTGAGAACCTTGAACATCAATTAGAGTTCCCTGAGGATTGTGAGTTCAAAGTTAACAAATTCCAGGAGTCTTGGATTCCGAACGAAAACACATTGGAAGAAAGTGGACCAAAACCTGTCATTGACTATTATGAGGATTCACAAATCCTACACAGAAGTGACCATGAGGAAATTAATGCTGAATTGGAAGAATTAGATCACTATTGGTCTCAGGGACATGAAGATTTGATTTTTGAGGAAGCACTTGATCTTGGTGTGAAAAATTTTCCTGCTTCTCGGAGTCAAGAGGGAGAAAATGTAGAAGAGGATGATGATGACTTTCAAAGGACAAGTCTCAGAGTATGGAGCGAATCTAGGGGAAAATATGTGTTATTCGAGGACTTACCCCCTGATGATCTGATTGAATTAGCCAAATCTGGATTCCTACATACCTTTGACTATCAAGATCATCCACTCAAACATTCAGCAAAATTGGAAGCAGTTACTACTATTAAGGAAAGAATCTATACACCCCATGAGCAGGATCGTAACATTGAACAAGAACCTGGGGATGTCATTTTTGCGGACACTCACAGTCCTATTGCTTCCAACCCACTTCTACAATGTGGTGAAATGAGTGACACCCTTGAGCGATTCAATTTGGATGATGAACATTTGGGCCCATTCCAGGACACGCACACCAATGATATGCAGCATGAAAGGCAATTAGTAATTAAGGCTACTTCTAATCACATTCAAGAACTGGAATGGATATCGAGGATGAATGTTGAACTGCTCACACCCTCTTTTAGCCTCTTCCCTACCCCGCACCTGAGAGGCTGCAACTCATATGGAGCCAGCTTCCTGAAATCTCTGCTCACACTTTTGATTAATGGGGGAATATCCAGACCAATACACCCTGTGGTAGAGTGGCTAGTTTGGATCGACGCTTTTCCATGTCAGCCCATCAGTCTTAGGGTATGTTTCGTCGCACTCTCTGTACCCCACACATATTTGCTTGAGGAGCCTTTGCCTCCTTGGCACATACTCTCGGAGGTCACTACTCATGTGTATTATGTAAAACCTCCCACAATGACTCAGGAGTACCCCCTTTTCAACTGCTTCTGGCGAGTATTTGGCCTCACCATCCATCACCAACTTGCCAACATCTTGAGTTACTTACTCGCTAAGCCAGGTTTGTTACGAATCTTCTTTGGGTCTCCTTCTGTTTCCCTTCTAGAGCCCGATTTGCAAGGTATCCCAACTCCACCTCAGGTAATAGCTGTCCTTGCTTTTGCTTTTCAATGAGGACATTGTCAGATTTAGGCATAGGGGGATATAACTTGAGGTTATTCATAGCATTTCTACATATTTTGCATGCAGTTTGAGCATCCATCTTTCATTAAAAAGGGGGGGGGGGAAATAGAGAGAGGAAGAGAAAAAGAAGGTGATGAAATCTTTGTGAGCTAAATTTATATTGAGGAGAGACACTGGAAGAAAATGTGCAGAATTGTGCTGGTCCCAACAGTTGATTATGGAAGAGTTAACTAAGTTCTAGGCCAGAGTAAATGAATAAATAAAGTCCTGAAGTGCTAAAGAAAAGGAAATAAGTGAGGGATATCGACTTTAGGACTCCTGGGTCTGTTTTAAGGCTTAAAAACTAATGTATTTGTTAAGATCTGGACTCTTCCTCAAGAGGTTGAGGGAGTTGCGAGGCTGATGTATTAAGTCTAAGGCTTAGGGAGTATTCGGCCCCACTGCCTGCCCTTTGGTTTACGGAACTTGGTAACTTGAGCACCCAAAAATCACACACTGGTCTGGTTCAGTGCGCATAACAAAGAATAATGAGAAAAGGTGTCTATTCTCAAACTGTTTTCCCAAAAAGTTGAATTAGGAGTGGCTTGAAGACATAAGTTGATTAGATGAGTTCCCGATGCGGAGAGGAGGAATAAATCCCTCGAAGATGCGTTATAACATATCATCTCCTTGATGCTTGTCTCCTAGGATATCTAATATCCTACCGGGGTCATGGAAGAATCTCATGCTAGTTTAGATGCCATGGGTGGCATTATCCCGAAATGTCGATTGCCAGGATCTGAATTTAGCTACAGAACACCATGGGCAGCACTATCTCGAAGTGTCGAAAGCCAGGGTTCTGGGGATTGCCATGGGCAGTGCTATCTCGAAGCATCGATTGCTAGGGACCATATGAGGATTGATGGTGGGGACAAGGATCTGATACAGATCGTGTTTAGGGCCAATCCAATGTTGAGTCTAGGGGAATTTAAAAAGAAAGAGAGAAAACTCTCAAAATAATATTTCTCCCTCTCTCTCTTACTAAAAATGCACTAGCAAAACTGAACCTAACCTTTCTACACATATGCACGGGTGTTTTAACTGCTGGGGTCAATGAACCTCTAGGAAATTTTTGTGGGCCTTAGAAACCTTCGCGGTGAACCCAAGACTGAGGCTGGTCAGGTCCGTATCTTGGCTGGTACTTGACTACCTTTAGGTCTATAGTTGGTATTTCAATCTAATTTCTAGAATGTGGCACGATAAGGCTTCCTAGCGGTAAAATCTGGCCAGGAGACTTGGTTTGTTTCATATGATTTTGCTCGGGATTAGCAAAACTTAGGCATGGGGGTATTTGATAGGTCCATTTTAGTAGACTAATTTAGTGCTCAAGTGCAGTATTATTGGGACAAGAATTTAATCTAAAGCATGTTTAGCATTGATAAAATGATGTGAGTTTTAGATTTATCATTTCATGCATTAATTACATTAATCTTTATGTTAAAGGATTAACTATTCACTTAAAAGGCAAGGGTATCACATCAAAGCTTGCCTTGAGATATGTGGGATTTTGTTCTAGCAAAATAATGCAAGGGAATAAATTTTTAGAAAAATCCTTATATGTCTCTCAATGATTCAAGTATATTCCCTTATTTGCTTTTTAATCTCTCTCACGAATCTATCTCTCTCCCTCAATTTTCTCCTCTCTATTTGGTAACATAAAATACTCGCTTTGACTCTTTTCTTATCTGACTGCCTCTCTAATTCTCTTTCTCATTGTCGTTATATAACAGGCAAAAAAGTGGCGAGGAGGAGTATCTCCCCTCCACAGGGAAGAAGATCTCCTACCCTTCACCGTGCGCCCACCTTCACCACATGCCTACAACTCCGCCACCGCGTGCCTTCCACCGTGACTCCTCCTCTTGACAGTGCTCTCCATCAATTGCGAGTCGACCGTGTCCACCTTCTCTCGTCCACGACAGCAAGTCCCCTCACGACGCACACAACCAGTCGCTGCACTCGCCCTCACCCTCTTCCTCATCCACCATCGGAAGCCACCGTCTCGCCTTATATCTCCTTCCTCAAGATCGCGTACCCACGACCACCACTGTGAGCTGTCACCATGAGTTCTTCTCCGTTACCCCATCTCTAGCGACCGTGAGTCACCCCTATGCCTTCCTCCTTTGGTTACGCAGCAGCGACAACCTCCTCCCACGTCCTCCTTCTCGGCTCCCTCAAGCCCACACTTGCACCACGACAGAGGATGAGCACCATCAGCACTGTGCATCGACGACTCCTGCCTCAATGTGCATGAACACAGCAGCGCGGCCAGCTCGTGTGTACCTGCCTCACGCGTGCCACCACCAGCAGTACACCTCCCTCGCATGCAGCAGCGCCCCCGTCTTCTTCTTCTTCATCTTCCTCTCCAACAAACCGAAGAGAACCCAAACACCACCACTAGTCCTCCACGTGCAACTGGCTCCTCCGCCCTCCGTTCCACATGCCCTCTACGCCATCCATATCATCTCGATCCTCTGACCACCCTCGGCTTCGCGCAGCAGCACCTCCGGTTGCTATTCATCGCCGATAGGCCTCCTCACCTGTGAGCTTCATCTCCTCCGGCCGGCCGCCACCGACCACCAACGACCACGCCATGACCTCCACATGCAGCCCTCACCACCGATGACCTTCTTACGCGACCATGCCTCCAGCCGATCCTTCCTCTTCTTGCGCACGCCAAGGGGAGTTATCCCCTATTTTGCTACAGTATGGGAGCAATTAAAATTTACATTCAATGCCATTGGTGTAATTGATTTATGTTTTTTGAATATTTTATTCATCTGAAATTATATGGATGCCCTCACAAGTATTGTTTACATGCATTCCTATCTTTATCTGTTTGTTTAGATTTATAAATACATGCATGAATGCCATCAAACTTAAAAGGTGAAAGACCAATGTCTTGGGATTTAATTATGTTACATGCCATTGCAAGGTATTTCAAGGAAGGAAAATTACATACATACCCTCACATTCGTAAATTATCACATGTTCCTTCTTTTCGCCTTGTTTCGCATCAGATTTGAACACGGATTGCGCACTTGATTGAACAAATACAAAGGAAAAATATTTTGTGAATTTATTGCATCTATTCCTCCCTATGGATACGACCTAATCCATCGTGGTTAGTTTTACTGATAATTGGTTTTGTTTAGGATTTTTCCACCACGTGATTTCACTGCGATGACATATTTTTCTGATATCATTTGCAAAGTGAAAAAACTCCCAATCACAAACCTTGGCTCATTAGATGGATTCTTCTACTTCAAGAATTCAATCTTGAAATCAAAGATAAATCTGGGACAGAGAATGTGGTGGTGGCTCATCTTTCGAGGCTTCTAAGTGATTCTTCTCGTCTGGATATTCCGATTACTAATACTTTTTCGGATGAGACTATTCTGATAATTTCAGGTGTTCAAACCCTGTGGTTTACAAACATAGTAAACTATTTGGCCGTTGGTAAAATCCCCCAGGATTGGACCAAGCAACAATGAGATAGACTCAAATCTGAGGCCAAATATTTCTTTTAGGAGGACCCTGAACTGTACCGCATCAACTTTGATCAGATTATTCACCGATGTGTTTCGGAGAATGAATTCAAAAGTATACTTTATTTCTGCCATGTATCTACCTGTGGTGGACATTTCTCCGGGAAAAAGACGGCTGCAAAAATATTGCAATTTGGATTCTATTGGCTGTCTTTATTCAAGGATGCCTAGGAATTCTCGAGGTCATGTTCTCGATGCCAGGCACTGGGGAGCATAACCAAGACAGACATGATGCCTCTAAATCCAATTCTTCCTATCGAAATCTTCAACATTTGGGGCATCAATTTCATGGGACCCTTCCTCCCTTCATTTGGACACCAGTGCATTCTCGTCACTATTGATTACGTGTCCAAGTGGATTAAGGCTATTCCCACTCGAACCAATGACCACAAGGTGGTCAACGATTTCGAAAAAAAGAAAATCTTTAGTCGATTCGAGATTTCAAGGGCCATCATCAGCAATGGTGGTACTCACTTCACTAATGCTTAGTTTCTTAGTTTACTGGCAAAATACGGGGTAAATCACAGAATCTCCACACTTACCACCCCCAGACGAACGGACAGGTCGAGATCTCCAATCGGGATATCAAGAAATCTTGCAGAAAATGGTTAGGCCTGATCAAAAAGATTGGACTCAAAAGCTTGATGACACTCTTTGGGCCTACCCTACAGCATACAAAATGCCCATCGGCATGTTACCGATTTGTCTGGTGTATAGAAAGGCATGCCATTTACCCATATAGATTGAACATCAGCCATTTTGGGCAATCAAGCAGTTCAACTTGGATTTGAGTTTAGCTAGAAAGACTAGGAAACTCCAACTATCTAAGTTGGAGGAGCTTAGAAATGATGCATATGAGAATGCCAAGATCTATAAGGCTCAGACCAAAGCTCTTCATGACCAACTGATATCCCGCAAGAGCTTTGAGCCGAACCAAGAGGTCTAGCTCTTTGATTCTCGACTTAGGCTCTTTCCCAGCAAACTTAGGTCAAAATGGAATGGCCCATTCATCATCGATCAGATATTTCCAAATGGAGCTATTTAGATCTCTGACCCAAGGACATGTAATTCTTTTAAGGTCAAATAACAATGTCTGAAACCTTATGTTGATCGTGTTATTCCAAAACCTATCTCAGACAGAATTGCTCTAATGTTATCATGATTTCTTTAGTTGGACTTCACCTAGCTGATGGCATTAAACTCAGCACTTGTATAGTCTGACTCAGAGCTAACTCGAGCATCATATATAGGTGATATTTTCTTCATTCTACCCTTCTTTTCATGCCTTTTATTTTCAATGAGGACATTGCATCAGCTAGGCATGGGGGGGTGGATTCATTTCTGAATCATTTTGTTAGCTCTGTGGAATTTTTGTAAATTATACTTATTTTTCTCTTTATTTAAAAAAAAAATTGAATTAGGAAAGAATACTTGGGCATTAAGACTTTTCAACCTTAAGGAATAATATAGTAGGATCTAAACACTTAGACCCTTCAGGTCTTTAGGCTTAATCAGCCTGGGTGTCCACTAAAATGTGAATTTGTTTATCGAGTCCTCATCATTCTGAATTCAACTTCAAATTGGTTAAATAAGTTGGGGTGATAAGTACACAACTTATCAACCCACCCTCTGATTTGAGGGGACCTTAAGTCTAAGCATCTACACACTATTTGCACTGACTCGCTTTCCGACAATTTTTACGAAAATTAGGTAGCTAATGAACCTTCTAGGGTGGCATGGTTGGCAAGTTGTTGATGGTAACAGCTCATTAGTAGGTTGTCCAAAGCCCAGCCACAGGACCATTCTTTTCCTATTGCCTTTAGGTAAATCTTAGATCAGGAAAGCCACCTACTTAAGGAAAGAAATGAAAAAGAAAAAATATCCAAAAAGAAAAGAAAAAGAAATAGAAAAGGAGAAAAGACAAAAAAAAGAAATAAGCCACACTTCACCTCACGAGTATGGCTGACAAGTTATCATGGGTAATAGCCCATTAGTAGGTTGTCCAGATCCCAGCTCAAGAATGCACATATAATTCCTAAACACTTAGGAAGAAGCGGAAAAGAAGAATAAGCTGGGGAGATATACACTGGGTTCGCCTTTGTGTTTACCCCATAAAAATAAAAGTGGGGAGAAAGCTACCTGTCGAATAGATACACCTTTAGGCAGAATTCTTTTTAAGGTCACCTAGGAGTGTAGAAACTCAAAGTCCATTCTGGTTGTCGATCAATGACTCTATCACATTCACGAAAAGATGCTTAGAATTTAGAGTTCTCCTCGAGTCTTGGGTGGGTTGAGTAGCTATAGAAAGCTGCTCCGAAACCCTAAACTCAAAAATCCAAAAAAATAAAAAAAAGAGATCCTTCTTTGAATAAGGTGAGGACTTGAGGCGGTCTGCATTTTGGCAGATACCCGGGCGCTGTTGTGTCTTTGTAGTTCAGATCCTTAGTAAACTTTCTTAATGTTAAAAAATGACTCTTGCCTTAGAAATCCAATCCTAATTCTTTTATAAATAGCATATAGCTTTTTCTAGGGACTAACAAAAGATAGGCATGGGGGTGTGATGTGTATGCATTTGAATAGCCAAAAATATCTATTTATCCATGTTCTTAGTATCAGATAAGAATCATGCACTATAAATATTGCATAACATGAATCATCATGCATTTAGGTCAAATTGTACAAATTGTAGAGTAATTTCTTCTTCCTGGTGGCCAGGGATAGGGCGACATTCAATTGGTGCCTCGGATTGAAGATCTAAATGTACGGATTTGATCAGGGCGACGATCGGAGTTCAATGACTCCAAGATTGCCCTGATCGGACTTCTGTAGCATCAGATATAGTTCAAAAAGATCAAAGGTCAAGGGCCAAGATGATGTAAATCCACACCTCAGATGACAAATCCAATCGCATGGATGGGTTTGGATCGACGATCGCAGCCTAACGACATGAAAATTGGTCCAATCTAACATCCGTGGCATCATCTACAACACATAGAAGATGGACGGCCAAGATGGAGCCACGTGGTGCCATCCCAGCCACCTAACCGGCCAAAGGAGTGCTGCACAACGCCCTCTTCGATTGCTTGATCAATCTCAGCCGTTGGATCTCAAATACAACGGCTGAGATCGCATCAAGGAATGGCCATGGGCTGATGAAGATTCAATGCTTGAGCGCCCTTAGCCGTTGGATCTTCATCCAACGGTCTAGCGCACTTGAGCCCAAGTTAAAAATGCGACCATCCGCAAGGATGGCGTAGCGGTCTTGAAGCCACAGGCGAAGCAGAAGTCGTACGTTCGAGCCCCTACAAGCACCTCAAATCAGCTGGATGTGGGGCGCGATTGATTTCAGTCGTGCGATGCACATCAGGCGCTGGAGAAGCAGCCATGTGGCGTGCCCAAATGCGATGAAAGGTGCACGCATGCGTTGAAGAGGTGCAGACGTAGTGTGTTTAAGCCGTCCGATGTCACAATCGGACGACTGAAAATGCATGAATGTGCGTATATGTTGAGGCGCAGGGAGAAGAAGAGACGCGAGTGGACGTACACATGTCACCCACTTTCAGGGCTTTAGTGACGCTCAAATCAGTCACTAAAGGCCCTTGGATTAATGTTTTTAACTCAAAATGACCTAATTACCCTTTCAAACCTCACCTATAAATAGCCCTACGACCCCTACATATTTCTCATCCCTTCCTTCACCTCTCTCCCTCTCCAAAGCTCTTAAGAAGCTTGTCCGAAACCTGGGATGCTCCTCTAGAGTTAAAATCAAAGTTTTCTCACCCCCATTCTGGAAGTGGATCCCGCGACGACGACACCTTGCCTCGACCCCAGTTCTTTCGGCTTCATTCTCCTTCTTCCGTCTTTGCCCTCCATCTTTCAGGCATCGCCCTGTCCGGCTCATCCTCCAAGCAACCGTCAAGGAGGATAACTTCTCACCTCCTTTCTCTTTACTGCTTTCTAGAGTAGATTTTACTGCTTTCTAGTTGTAATATTTCCCGCTTTCTAGCTGTAGTATTTCCCACTTTCTAATTGTAAAAGCATTATCCATATTGTAAAGTGTTTGTTCTCTCTCTCTCTTTTTATTAATATCGAATTCATTGTGATTATCTCACTTTCTAAAAAAAACAAAAAAAAATATCACCGCAGATTTCAAATTGACATAGCCTCCTTGTATTTAACCTAGAATTCTTTTCAAGTTTCGGTAAAATTTATTTGTTGACGGATTTCTTCGCAAATCACACTACAACGACGGATTTTCAAAATTCAAGCCTTTTTGCATAGAATTTCTGCTAAAACACTAACCTAGAGACCTCCATTAGAGTCTGATCCAGATTAGGGTCAAACCCCAATCTTCTTGGGTGCAATATGATCTAATATGATCTTTTCAAACCTGGACCTGAATTTGATTCTTCATCCTAATCCACCACCTGATCTAGAGATTCAACCTGACAGAGTAGGAAAAATGCCCACTAACCCTGAACCCCATAAGAGCGTGAAAGATTGAATGATTGAGGATGCTATTAGATACAACGAAGAATTCTACAAAACCTCAACCCTTGTTAACTGAGTTCAGGTTAGTAAACCAAAGATGAAAAACCTCATTATGGACCACATCCAAATGATTACATCACAAATAGCACGTGGTTCAACCCAGGAAACCCTCTTAGAACATATTATTACAGTGAGAAGATTGCTTAGGAATGAGGGTTTACAATACTTGTCAAATCCATCACTTTGGGAAAAATACCAGGATATCATTACAGATGTGGGGATCTGTTCGATCATTTGTTGGAACCTAGTTTCACTTCTCTTTTGTGTTTCAATGTTAACAAAACTGTTGTAAATCTGATGAGTTTATTAAGTGCCATTTACAGGAAAATACAGGAATTAGAAAGAATGGAAGACATGAAGAATGAAGATCGTAGTTTATTTGTTTTTTGAATTGTAACTTAGATTTTTGTATGTCTCCTAACAAGATAAATTGATTTAGGAGTTAAAATCAAAATAGAGATAATTAGGGATCAAATTCACTCTCAATCACTCATTTGAAAATGCAAAATCGATCCTTTGAAAATATTATCATGTAGTTAAGATAATTAACCCTAAAACTTGGTTTAATCTCATAAAACAAGGTACTTGTAGCAAGTATCGGTACTAGTAATAAGTACTAGTACATGCTAGGCACAGATTTGGACCTTAGTCCCAAACTATGAACAAGTACCGGTACTCATCATGAGTACCGGTACATGTAGGTCATAATCCTATGACCTGTGAGTCACAAGCACTGGTACTAGTGATCAGTACTGGTACCTAGTGACATTGTTGGTACTTAACAGAATGCACTGAGTACCAGTACTAGTGATCAGTACCGATACCCAGGCTTTGTTGGGCTGACTAATTGCATAACCGTAAGCAGTTAGTACCAGTACCAACTAGCCGTTATGCCTAATTTGAATGGCTATCTTGCAATTAAACCTATTTCTAATCTTTCCTTTTTACCCCTAATGGCTAGTAATCGTAGGGAAGCTGATTAGTGGCTTATAAAAACACGTCTTGAGTGTCATTTGCACAAGATACAAAAAGCAAAAAATCTCCCTACTCCAGATTATTCAATTCTGATTTTTGGTTGAAAGGTGAAAGAGAGATCTTCATTTCGATAAAAACTTTAACATAAAATGTCACATCGTTGTATCTAGTTACGTGGTAGAAAGTCGCTTTTCAAAATATTTAATATTCAAAATCTAACCACAAAAATAGTTAGGTCATCTTCACAGGGAGGAATTAGTCTATTGAAATGATTAATGATGATGTATCTACTCGGGAATATCAATGGACATGCATTCAAACTCTTGCAACATTATTTCAAATCTAATTCAACTTTCTACCCGATTACTTCATATAAGGAGGGTTCTGATGCAAATTCATTTGAATATAATAATTGGATAAATAAATTAACAGTGCATCTCAATGGCATTTAACATAAATTTTAATTCAAGCAAAAGCAGAGGATTCTCCCTCTCTCCTTCATGCACGCGTAGGGAAGCTTTGTCGGAGGAGTTGCTCTGGGGAAAGGTTAGCCAGAGCGAGGCCTTCACGTCGACATAGGAGGCGCAATCGAAGGTGCCCATCGGTGGCTGGTTGGAGTATCGGAGTTCGGCGGCGGAGATACTGCTATGGTCTAAATCCACGCATGTATGGAGGTGGCATGGCTGCATGTGGCAGCGAGTGCCTGCGCGTAGTCGATGATGATGTCGAGTGGCACTTGGCATTGCCGTTGAAGACCAGATGGAGCTTGATGGAGGTGCTGTAGGAGAGGCACTGTTGAGTTCCATGCAGTGGAGAAACAAGGGAGAAGACGAAGAAGAAGAAGATGATGAGGAGGAAGTGGCAGTGGACGACTGATGCGAGCTGGAGATGGAGCGGCTGCATGTGGTACGCTAGGTGGAATGGGCATGGAGGCACTGGCTGCGCTGCTGGTGGCACGCCCACACGCGGGGGTGAGGAGGGCGATTGGCCAGCTGTGGTGAGGGGGAAAGTGGCGGTGGTGTTGGTGCTGCGAAGCAATAAGGAAGGAGGCAAGAGGTTGAAGAAAAGGAAAAAGAAGGGGGTGCAGTTAGGTGCTATAGTGATGGTCTACAGCTGAAGGGTGGACGTCGTGCATGGAAAAGGTGATGGGTAGGCGATGATGGTGGAGATTGCTAGTGGGGGGGTTTGGTGATGTGGAAGGTACTGTGGTGATGTTGTGGTCGCACGCTGTCATCGTGTGAGTGGCGAGAGGGAGGTGCAGAGGTGCAACACGCCTAAGCCATGGTGTATGTCAGGTCCACGGTGCACGCAGGATCCCTGGTGCTCGTGAGGGAGGAGGTCCCCGCAGGGGGGGAAGAGAGAGCTCCCTCTGCAGCTGGTCGGCCTCCTTTTAAAAAATGTCTTCATCTGTTTTCCTTCGGCCGCAAACTTCTCTAACCACTCGCGAAGATTGGGAGTGGTTGGAACGACAGATAAACACTGGCCAGTCTTTTTCAGATGTCTGACCTTATCACCAGATATCTTAAAAAGTGTAAAATGACTGAGCTTTTGCTAGCAGCTCCCAGATGTCCATCCTTATCTCTGGATGTCTTATAGATGCAAAATGAACATTTGATTCTTATTCCTAGCCTGCATCCAACCATATAGAATATGTCATTATATCATACGTTATTAAATGTAAAAGTGATGCACAAAGTTATATGCAGACTAAGATAAATTACCATATAACTTCTAATCAATTAGAAACTATGAAAAGATAATTAAAGAGTACTTAGTCCAAATAATGGTCCACTAAAGTGGACTTATCAAATGTCCCCATACCTAAGTTTTGCTAGTCCCTAGCAAAAGTAAAAAATGAATGCAAGATGTATGATGCTATCAAAAGATTTCTTCTTTTCTTGTTCCAAAAATTGAGAGATCCAGATAAATGTGAAGTGATTGTAGCCCAGGTAACGAATCCAAGTGAAAAGTCAACTTACATTTACAATTCATACTTTAACCCTTAGTAAACATTTTATTAGGATAGACAACTTCTTCCCTCGGGGATAAAGTAGAAAATAATCTGTAGTTTAACCTCGGCTTTTTGGCTTGGTAGGAGATACTGAGTTGAATGGATTCGTATTTGGTAGCACATACTCATCTAGTGCTATATGTAGTCTAGTACTGTAAACTCTAGATCTCTAGACTATTAAATAAGTCAACCCAGAGAAAGGCTAAAAACTGTGCTCTCTTAACGTTTCTTTGCGCTCACTCACTCACTTTTCTTTTTCTTTTTTCTTTTTTGAGATCACATAACTGCCTAGATTTTGTAAAGGTACTCAATGTTTGGTGGCCTCACATGACATTCACACTTCAACTAAATTCCTAATAACCCTACAACTAAGTTAGAAGTCCTCAGCTAGTATTCTGACAGTCAGAAATAATGAAAAGTAGGTATAGGTCATATTCGGTGGATAACAATGGGTGTTTTTGTTGCCTCAAAAACATCGACAAAAAATGACACAGATAAAATTGAAAACTTGAACTTTTTTTAAAAATAAAATTTCTAAATTTTTCTAAAGATATATATTTTTTTTCTTTTCCTTTTCCTCTCTTTCTTAATCTTTTTTTTTCTTTCTTTTCTTTTCTTTTCCTAACTATCAACACAAAATGATGCAACTTTTATTCATGAGGCATTATTGGTGATGATGATGGTCAAGAGGATATTGTGTGGCTTATTTAGTGGAAGTACCTACTCTTGGCACCAGGAATGAATGGATATGATAAGCATATTTCTGACCTTTGACATTACTACCCTCCTTCAATCAAGGACTATATGAAGGACGGTCGTAACCATCCACCATAGTCATAGTTTTATTAGAACTCAATCTATGTGAATTTACCTTATTTGGTGACTCTCAGGAATTCATACAATATTTGCACGCAGGAATAGAGAGCGAAAACTATACTTAACTCTGAGGTATCATTATCTGATTATCCAGAATTTAGGAGTCCTTGCACTAGACTTAGCGCATCATTAGTCTCTCTACTTTCTTCTCACAAATATTAGGTGGATCTAATATAAGATAGTATGCCTGATTCCCTTCAAACTGTCCAAAGATTCAGCAGACTAAAAATGCTTATTGGTTTTCTACAAAGATCCATTACCTAGTCTACATGCAAATGAAGTAATTGTACTGGATTCTAAACTTAAGAAACAATTTAAGAACAAAATATTTAATGAAACCTCCTTGATAAAGATGTTTTACTAGGGCTAACCAATTCAGCTCAAGAAATCAAAAGAGATTTTTTTTTTTTAATGCACCTAACCTAAATGAATGAATACTGCCTAAAAATGTAAAATGCACCCCCCCATGCCTAAATCCTACAATGTCCTAATTGTAAAATTAAAACAGGGGGAGAAAGGAAGGAAATCACTTGAAGAAGGTGTTATTCTGGACATTGGGTTGCCTCCCAATAAGTGTTGCATTTTCTGTTGGCAGCCAGACTTGTAGGTAACCTATAAGTCTAGTTCCAAATAGAATGAGCTAGGTCCTAAAAATATGCATAAAAGCACGAGCCTAGAGAACAAGTATCGATAGATGTTGGTGAGCTGATGATGCAGCGTTATCCCAAATGCTATCCAAAAGAGATGGTAGGAAGCAATCTCGCAAGCTACTTGGAGAGGTCAAGGAAAAAGAGTAACAAAAGAAGGGACCTCTTGAAATGGAATAAGTGGAGGACAACAAGAGTCGTCCAAAGTAGGAAGCATTTTAAAAGATATAACCATAAATAGTTAGACCCTTAAATGGTGAGAGTAAAAGTACAAGCATCAATCCAAACTCATCATTCCACTCGAGGATGTACTAGCCTGATATTTTCCCCAGAAAGAATGTATATGAGCAGAGACCTGAGCCAAGGATCAGTTAGGGAGTGTAAGGGTTGTTTGTGGTGTTGGGCGATAATGATTAAGTCCAAGGAGTGCTTAGTTCGTGTAGGTTCCATTCCCAATAAGAATTCTTCTTCCACATCCTTACATAACTTCATTGTTTCATGAACCTCCAGCTGCTTCTCTACAATAGATGAGTCATGTACAGAATTCATTATCTCATTATCATTAGTAGACTCATGATCAACATGCTTTGACGACAGTTGGGTTTCCTGGGAAATAGCGAAATCATAATTATCATCAAGTCCATCCCCGGGTTCTTTCTCATCAATTACATCCTTTCTAGGGGCTTTGTATGCTACTTCATTATCCTTAATATCTTTAAGAGGATGTTCATTCTCATTGTTATGAAGTAAGCCTATATCGATCAATTCTTTGTTCTCCTCGGGGCATAAATCCTCAATTGATATGTATTGTCCCCGAGAGTCTCTTCTATGCTTCTCACTATTGTTTTCGTCCTCCTCCAATATCAACTTCATATCTTCTTGATTTTGCGGAGGATGCTTTTCAAACTCAAAAGTAAGAAGGAATCTGGATTTCACCAAATCATTAATATCCTCGGGGGGTAAGTCCTCAAACAACACATAATTCCCTCGAGATTCACTCCAAACTCTAAGGTTGGGTTCCTCCATTGAGTTATCATCCTCCTCTAAAATACTCTTTATATCCCTGAGACCAAAATTGATCCAATTCATTGTCCATTCCCTTAGGGTCACCTTCATTGGGCATATGTAAATCCTCAGAATGATGAATGGTAGGAGTTGGTTCCCTAAGTGAAGGGTTGGGATTAGGCTTACTAAGTGTAGAATGGGATTCCACCACATGATTAATAGGGGAAGTGACATGAACAATATGACCTTGACCCGAGTTATCAGAGGTAAGAAAAATACTGTCATCGGGGTCAAAGTCCTCAAGAGGTACCATCTTCCCTTTCTTTTGACTCCAATATAGCTCGAGTGGATAATCGCTAGGGTCGTTCTCCTTTAGTGTCCGTGTCTCATGGGGAGAGTCTAAGTGATAGCTACTCAAAATGGGATCCCTATTGTTATTGGTTTCCTCAGAATCTTTTTGATGATTAAGGTTGTATGGGTAGGGATCAGAATCATTAGTAAGAGAGTAGCTAAACTTACGAATTTGCTCATTCAATTGTTGACTATTCCTCAACATCTCTCCTATCGGCTCCATCATTTCTTTTTGTTGCTTTTGCATTTCTATCATAAAAGAGGAGAGGCTACTGTTAGATTGGGGAGGATAGTCAGTTTCAGGCTCTAGTTTCCTAGGGGTATCAGTCCAACCTTGATGAGAAAAATCATGAAGGGTGGGTGGGTTGGGTGTTTGCAAACTAGAAAATTCTGCTCCTAGGCTCTGCTCAAAAGTGAGAGTTATCGGGCCAGTACTCCCAAGATAGGAATAGGAATGACCCAATGAATTGTCATTGTACCCCTCAAAGGAGGGATATGCACGAGGCATGGGGTCTTGGCTAAAATGATAGGAGTAAGGGTAATCCATTTCTTTAAGTCAAACATGTTTAACTCTCTTAAGACTTAGAATAAATCAGAACAAAAGCAGAAACTTCCTAGAGAGTTCTACCACTGTCAAAACAAACGTAAATACAGTGGGATCTATTTTTAGTAGATTCTAGGTCTTAGAATTAAGTGTTTAGTTGGTGGCCAAACAAGTTTTGCAAGAGTTATGCTTCCTAGGCTGACCTTCATTGGTGCCTACTATTGATGCATGGAAAACTACGTATTCGGAGTTGGATTCAAAAACCTGTCGTTGTAGTTCAATTCACGAAGAAATCCATCAACAGATAAAATTTCTACAGAAATTTGTAATTAAATTCTGGGTCGAACATAGGGAGGCAGACGTTTGATTAAAAATACGCATTCGTTTTGTTTGTCACGAAACAGATTAGTTGGTCGAAAACTAGTTCTCTATTTAACAAATAATAAATAGAAGAGAGAGAGAATATTACAAATAAAACCAAAAGAGAGGTAGAATAAACATGGGTTTCATTATCACAAGCTGTTCGTTACACTAGTCATTATGACTAGAAAGCAGGAAATCTATGCTAGAAAGCAGTAAATCTACTCTAGAAAGTAGTAAAGAGAATGGAGAGAGAAGTATCCTCCTTGACGATTTCTTGGAGGACGAGCCGGATGGGACGACGCCTGGAAGACGGGGAATGGAGTGGGAAGGAGGAAAAAGTAAGAGGAAGGAGGATGAAGTGGTATGTCGTCGTCATCGTGGGATTTGCTTCCCGAATGTAGAGAGAGGACAACTGCAGGATGCTCCACGAAGGGGGATGAAAAAATTATGATTTCTACTCTAGAGGAGCATCCCGGGTTTGGGACAAGCACTTAGAGCTTTGGAAGGGGTGAGAGAAGAGAAGGGATGAGAATTTCGTAGGGTAGGGGCCTCTTTTTATAGTTGCAAGGATTTGGGGCATTTTAGTCATTACAACATCAAAAATATTAAAGAGGGGACCTTTAGCGACGAACTTAAACATCGCTAAAGGCCCCTCGTGGACAACGTGTGTGCGCGTTGCGCGCGCCTGCTCTTCTTCCGTGCCTCTTCTGTTGTTCCATCTGATCCAATTCCAGCCGTCCGATTGTGAGATCGGACGGCTCAGATCTCACCTGCAGTGCTTTAGCTTCTCCTAAACGTGCACCTGATTAAATTTCGCTTGTCCAATCATGAGATCGGACGACTCAGATCTCGCCCGCTTCAGCTTCTACTGCCATGTGCCCGTGCGTGCGATGGGGCGTGTAGATGCACATCATCGCACACGTACGCGATCCAAAGCACATCCTTGCGCCACATCTCCGCTCCTTGCCCGCACGATCGTCGTCTGACTGCTGAATTAAACCCACTCCCGTGCCTGCACCTGATTTGAGGAAGGCTATGTTTTAAACACACAACCTTCGCCTCACCCACAAAAGCACGACTGTTACGCTGCAGCTACTGCTTTGTCGCAAAAAGAATTTAAGTGCGCGGATCCATGGCTGTTGGATTGAGATCCAACAATCTAGATCCGCTACACTCTTTCACTTGATGAAGAAGAAGCGGCCGATCAGAATTAGTCCTAGCCATTGGATCAAGATTCAACGGCTAGGATCGTGCAATGGAAAGTCTTTAGTGATGCAGCGGTGGGTCCCTAGGGCCGATCGGGCGGTTGAGATGGTGCCACGTGGCCCCATCTTGGCCGTCCATCTTCTGTGTGTTGTAGACTGTGCCCCAGGTGTCGGATTGGACCGATTTTCACCCTGTTAGGCTGTGATCGTCGATCCGAACCTATCCGTGCGACCAGATTTATCGTCTGAGGTGCGGATTAACACCATCTTGCCCTTGATTCCTGAGCTTCCTGGGACTATATCTGGTGCTACAGATGTTCGATCAGGGCGATCTTGGAGTCGATGAACTCCTGTCGTTGCCCTGATCAGATCCATATGGTTGGATCCTCGATCTAAAGCCCTGATTAAAAAGTTGCCCTATTCCTGGCCATAAAAGGAGACAATTAACCTAAATTTTGTGCAAACTAACCTAAATGCGAGATGATGCATGTTATGCAATATTTATAATATGTGATGCAATTCTATACCTAAGAACAAGCATAAATAGATAGTTTATGTGATATAAACGTGTTTACATCACACCCCCATGCCTATCTTTTGCTAGTCCCTATCAAAACTATATGCTATTTATAAGAGAATTAAGTCGGATTACTTGAACAATAGTTATTTTCAATACTTAAGGATTTCAACTAGGATTTGAACTACAGAGACACAACAGTGCTCGGGTATCAGCCAAAATGCAGACCACCACAAGTCCTCACCTTATTCAAAGAAGAATCTTTTTCTTTTTCTTCTTTTCTAATTTTTTTGGATTTTTGAGTTTAGGATTTCGGAGTGGCTTTCTACAACCACTCAACCCACCCAAGACTCGATAAGAACCCTAAGTTCTAAGCATCTTTTTGTGAATGTGAAAGACTTGTTGATTGGCAATCAGAATGGACTTCGGGTTTTTATTCCCCTAGGAGACCTTAAAAGGAATTTTACCTGAAGGTGTATCTATACGAATGGTAGCTTTCTCCCTACTTTTACTTTTATGGGGTCAACACAAGGGCGAACCCAGTGTATATCTCCCCTGCTCATTCTACTTCTCTGCTTCTTCCTAAGTGTTTTCAAATTTCTAGTGTATTTCTTGAGCTGGGTTCTGGACAACCTACCAATGGGCTGTTACCCACGATAACTTGTTAGCCATACTCGTGCGGTGAAGTGTAGCTTATTTCTTTTGTTTCTTTTCTTTTCTTTTTCTTTTTCTTTTTAAGTAGGTGGCTTCCCTGGTCTAAGATTTACCTAAAGGCAGTAGGAAAAGAGTGGTCCTGTGGTTGGGCTCTGGACAACCTACCTATGGGCTGTTACCCATGATAACTTGTCAGCCATACCACCCTAGAAGGTTCATTAACTACCCAATTTCCGTAAAAATCGCTGAACAATGAGTCAGTGCGAATAGTGTGTAGATGCTTAGACTTGAAATTCCCTCAAATCAGAGGGTAGTTGATAAGTTGTGTACTTATCACCCGAACTTATTTAATTAAATTGAAAAAGAATTCAAGATGGCGAGGACTCGATAATCAAAACCACATTTTAGTCAATACCCAGGCTGATTAAGCCCAAAGACCTGAAGGGTCTTCGTGTTCAAATCATACAGTTTTATTTCCTAAGATTGAAAGTTTTTTAAAGCCCAAGTTCTCTTTCCTAATTCTATTTTTTTTTAATTTTTTTAAATAAATAAAAAGAAAACAAAAAGAATCTACGGAGCTGACAAAATAATTCAGAGATGAATATCCACCCCTCCATGCCTATCTAATGTAATGTCCTCATTGTATTAAAAAGACATGAAACAGAGTGGAGTAAAGTCAAAAGCACCTGAATTACGTGAATAACGGGTCCTCTCCAAGATAAACAGAAGCTATATACGTGTTGAATTTAGTTCCTTCAGCTAGGCACATTATACAAAGAAGAAGAAATAACGAATTCACAAGTGCAGGTCAGAATCAGAATAAAAAGATGCAACTTAAGACCTGCCAGTAGATGTCCACAAATGTGGATCAGATTATGATGCAAACCCATACCCCATGGTCAAGTATATCTAAGGTTCTGGATAAAAAATACCAAAAACCTAAGATCAATATGCAAGTAGGGTCAGGCTTGCAATTTGTGAGGATGCAACCCAAGACCAAAAAGTTAGGTTACAGAAAAATCAAGCTCAAAAGGATAATCAATGAATGTGTGCTTAGGTTGGACATCCTCAGAATGAATGTCGTAAGGGTCCTAGTATAGGGTTGATGGTTTTAGATTAATTGGAACCCTTAGACTCGGTCTTCTGCTTCCTCCGGAGTTAGCTCCCCAAATCAAAATTTCCCAACTCTTATCCTCCTTTAGAATGTCAAATTCTGAGACCTCCTACACATTAATCACCCCATCTAAATTTTCCAACTCTAAAAGATGTGACTGAATCAGAATTGACTTGGGTCTAGTTATCTCAAAAATAGAATTGTCAGTAAGCTCAATGGGGTATAATTGACAATCGAGGATTGAATTGAATTCTTAATAGAAGGATCTGAATCTACCATGGAAGCCCCAATAAGATCATTTTCCTCAATTATTGGGCCATAATAAGATTTATCGAATTTTGAAAGCCCAATCGTCTCACAAAAATCGTGTTCTGTAAACCACGTGAGACTTCGCATATTGATTCTTCACCTTTAGAATCAAAGAAATCTAAATCTATATTAATGTACATCCCAAAATCATCTATCACTTTCTGATCCATAGAGACATATATTTCCTCGTTCCCTAGCTCAGGGATCTCAAGTGAAGAAATCAGATCATCCTTAATTGGTTGCTTTAGATCAATCTGGTCAATCCTGGTCTTGTAACACGTGTCCCCCCCAACAGGTGCCAGAGCAGGTTTTGACATTGTCTCTCTTAAAGGGGGTTCATCCTGGGAATCATCCCAAGATTAAACTAAAGCAACCACAAATTTCATTCTCAATTTCGATAACTTCCCAAGTAAAAATTCACCCTGGTCCTTATCCTTAACATCCTGGAGCCAATCCAACAAATATTTGTTCAGATCATCAATCATTTCAATCAAGGGCTCCAATTCTTCAGTGCAAGGTATTGGCTGAGATTCAAAAGATTGTATAGTATTCCTCAAGTTAGCCAAAACCTTATCTTGGATCTAGTTAACCTAAACCAAATGGTTTAGTTCAGGGTTGGGCGGGTTTGGGGTCAGTGCAGAGGAGTTAATGAATTGATATTTGTGATACCCTCCCTAATAATAGGTCGTTTCAGGTTGTTCATTGAATGGAAATTTTTCTCTTGCAGAATGTATCAGAAAAATATGTCATCGCAGTGAAATCGCGTGGTGGAAAAATCCCGAACAAAAATATTTATCAATAAAACTAACCACGGTGGATTAGGTCGTATCCACAGGGAGGAATAGATTCAATAAATTCATGAATATTTCCCTATATATCTACCCAATCAGGTATGGAATCTGTGCCCCAATCTACTGTGAAATGAGATGAGTAGAAGAATGCACACACTAAATAGAGAATGTAAGGTTATGGGTGCAGTTTTTCCTCAATAAAATATTCATTAAAAGATGTGATCATTAGTGGCCTCTCATGTAATTTCCGATGATATTCGTACGAGAGAAGAATGATGCAAATCTTAGTCACAATTTAATACAATCACAAGTAACAAAAACATGCACTGAATGATAACCAGAAAGTATAAGTGTGCTGATATAATTCCACCTCAATATAATAATCCAAAAATCAAAAATTGAGAAGTTGGAAATGGCATTGAATGTAATATTTAATTATACCCAAAACAGAGGATGTGTTCCTCTTGATTGTGAGCATGCGTGAGGCTGCCGTTGGCTACGAAAGCTTCAGTGGAGGTCGGCTACAATGAGGGGAACTCAGTGGTGGTGGTGGCATGGCGAACGGCGGCTGGTGGTGGTCAGACGGTGAGAAGGATGCTGGTGTTAATGGCTATCATCCGGTGACATGGAGGGGGTCACTTTGGCTGGGTGCAACACGGTCGTCGTTCACGGAATGTGTGTGCTGTTCTCTATCGCCCCGGCTCTCGTCGAGGAGGGCGAGCGTGTGGTGGTCTTCAAGGAGCTCGGGGTTGGCAATGGGTTCCCTACTTGTAGTTGCAGAGAAAGAAGAAGGTTGAAGGTGAAGATGCACGAAGGCGGTGATGTGGTGAGGATGCTGAGCAGAGGAGTCGTCGGGTGGGTTGTGCGGTAGCGCACGAGGGCTGGTGGTCGACGTTGCTCGCTGTGTGCACGTGCAAGGGCACGCACGAGGGTTGTAGCACTCTAGGTGTGCGTCAAGCAGGAGATGGAGGTGCTTTCTACTACAAGGTCGGTCGAGGAGGAATGTCGAGGTGCGGTGCTCGCAATTGTTGGTGGTGTGGTTGTCGTTGCGGTGGGGGAAAGGCATGTAGTGGATTGGGAGGAGGAAGATGATGAAGGTGCAGAGGCTCGCGGTGGTGGATGGGCATGCAGTGAGGGGGAGGAGATGGAGGCCATTTTGCTTCTCCAGCGAAGAAGATGATCCCTTTTGCCATTCCTTTCCTGTTAAATAAGGAGAAAATGAGAGAATGAGAGAGAGTCAGAGAAGGAAAGAAACAATCAATCAACCATGATTTAGTGTTGCCATTTGAGGGAGAGAGACATAAGGAATCAAAGAGATTTTAGGGCAAATAAGGAAGGGATTAGGAGATGCCAAAGAATGATTCTCTTGCCAAATTTTACTAAGATAAAAATCCTACAATGTAACATCTCAAATCTATATTTGATGTGAAGTCCTTACCTTTAAAGTGAATAATTAGTTCTCTCACATAAACATTCAAGTAATTAATGCATGAAATGATACATTCAAGGCTTACACATTTTGTCATTATCAGCATGCTTTAGATTAAATTCTACTCCAAATAATTCAATACTTAAGCACTAAATTAGTCCACTCAAGTGGACCTATTAAATACCCCCATGCCTAAGTTTTGCTAGTCCCGTGTAAAAATCATACGAAACAAACCAGGTCTCCAAGCCAGATTTTACCGTTAGGATGCCTTATCGTACCATACTTTAGAAATTAGATTGAAATACCAACTATAAGCCTAGTACTAGCCAAGATACGGACCTGACCAGCCTCATTCTTTGGTCTGCCGAGAAGGTTTCTAAGGCTCGCAAAAACTACCCAGAGGTTCGTTGACCCCAGCGGTTAAAACACCTGTGCATATGTGTAGAAAGGTTAGGTTCAGTTTTGCCAGTGCATTTTTAGTAAGAGGGAGAAATATTATTTTGAGAGTTTTCTCTCTTTCTTTTTAAATTCCCCTAGACTCAACATTGGATTGTCCCTAAACATGATCTGTATCAGATTCCTTGTCCCCACCATCAATCCTTGTAGGGTCCCTGGCAATCGATGCTTCGAGATAGCACCGCCCATGGCAACCCCCAGAACCCTATCTTTCGACACTTCGGGATAGTGCTACCCATGGTGTTCTGTAACGAAATTCAGACCATAGCTTTCGACACTTTGGGATAATGCCGCCCATGGCATCTGACCCAGCACGAGATGCTTCCGTGCCCCCGGTAGGATATTTAGATATCCTAGGAGACATGCATCGAGGAGACGATATGTTATAACGCATCTTCGAGGGGTTTATTCCTCCTCTCCATGTCGGGAACTCATCCAATCAACTTGTGTCTTCAAGCCGCTCCTAAGTCAACTTTTCGAGAAAACAGTTTGAGAATAGACACCTTTTTAGCATTATTCTTTGTTATGCGCACTAAACTAGACCAGTGTGTGATTTTTGGGTGCTCAGGTTACCAAGTTTCGCAAACCAAAGGGCAGGCAATGGGCCTGAATACTCCCTAAACCTTAGACTTAATACACCGGCCTCGCAACTTCCTCAACCTCTTGAGGAATAGTCTAGATCTTAACAAATATGTGAGTGTTTAAGCCCTAGAACGGACCCAGGAGGCCTAAAGTCTGTATCCCTCACTTATCTCCTTCTCTTTAACACTTTACGACTTAATTCACTATCTGATCTAGCCTGAAACTTTGGTGACTCTTTCATAATCACATGCTGGGACTAACACGATTTTTCCTTGCCTATCTTTTTCTTCTAGCCCTCTTCTTTTCATCTTTCTTCTTCTTCTCTCTCTCTATTTTTTTTTTTAATGCAGAACTAAAAACTAAAGTCCTAATTATGCATGCAGAATATGTATAAATGCTATAAACAACCTCAGGTTATACCCCCCCATGCCTAGATTTGACAATGTCCGCATTGGAAAGCCACAACAAGGAAAGACACAACCTAAGGTGGAGAGCAACTGGAGCTAAGGCTCCTCCAATCTGTAGGTGTCCAATACCTGGCCATCAGAAAGTGTAACATAAGGTTTCAAGCGCTGGCCATTTACCTCGAATGTCTCACCAGATGAGGGATTCTGGATTTCAACTGCACCATGCGGGAACACCTGCGTGACAGTGTACAGCCCATCCCAATGGGACTTCAGTTTCCCAGGAAAAAGCCTGAGTCTAGAATTGAAAAGCCAGACCCGTTGGTGGGGCTCAAAGGTTTTGCGGAGGATGTGTTTATCGTGAAAGACCTTAGTACGCTCCTTATAAGCTTGAGCAGTGCCATTGGCCTCATTCCTCAATTCTTCAAGCTCTGTTAGTTCTAGTAAGCGTGCTTTGCCTGCGTTTTCTAGATCCATGTTGACATTCTTAATAGCCCAATAAGCTCTATGCTAAATCTCAACAGGCAAATGGCAAGCTTTGCTATACACCATATGGAAGGGAGACATCCCCAAGGGGGTCTTATAAGCCATTCTGTAAGCCCATAAAGCGTCATCTAGTTTCTTCGACCAATCTTTCCTATCGGGTCTTACAGTTTTTTCCAGAATTCGTTTGATCTCCCTATTTGACACTTCAACTTGTCCGCTCGTCTGCAGATGATACGGGATAGCCACCTTGTCAGTGACACCAAGACTTTTGAGGAGTCGGGCGAAGTGTGCATTCCTGAAATAAGGTCCCCCATCACTAATGACCATCCTCAGGCAGCCAAATTGTGAAATGATATTGGCCTTCACGAAAGGCAGGACCACGGAGTGATCGTTGCTCCTTGTCAGAATAGCTTCTATCCACTTTGACACATAATCAACTGCCACGAAGATATATTCAAAGCCATCAGACGAAGGGAAAGGACCCATGAAATCTATGCCCCAAACATCGAATATCTCGATCGGAAGAATAGGTTGCTGGGGCATCTCATCTTTCTTGCCAATGTTCCAGTTTGTTGACAACGAAGACAACCCTCCACAAAGGTGTGTGTGTCTTTGAAAAGTGAAGGCCACTGGAAACCAAATTGGAGAACCTTATACGCAGTCTTCTTAACACTAAAGTGTCCTCCACAATGCAGTGTGTGGCAAAAATTCAAGACACTCTATTGTTCCTCTTCCAGGACACATCTCCGTAACACTTGATCATGACCTATTCTAAAGAGCTCCGGGCCCTCCCAGTGATAATACTTGACGCTAGCGAGAAATCTGTCTCACTTATGTTTATTCCACATACTGGGGATTTCACCAGTGACCAAGTAGTTGCAAACATCAGCATACCACAGTGTCGAAGGTTGTACTGCCATTACCGTTTCGTCAGGAAAGATGTCACGAATGTCTCCTGACGAGGTTGAAGCCTCAACTGGGATCCTAGACAAATAATCTGCAATAACATTTTTGACCCCTTTCTTGTCACGAATATCAAGGTCAAACTCTTGTAATAATAGAATCCAATGAATTAGCCTAGGTTTGGTGTCCTTCTTTGTGAGCAAATGTTTTAAGGCTGAGTGATCAGTATAAACCACAACCTTGGATCCTAGAAGAAAAGACCTAAACTTCTCCAATGCAAATACTACCGCAAGAAGTTCTTTTTCTATCATAGTGTAGTTTTGCTATGGATCCGTAAGAATCTTACTTGCATAGTATAGCACATGAGGCTTCTTATCAACCCATTGACCAAGGACCGCACCCACAGCAAAATCAGAGGCATCACACATTAACTCAAATGGGAGGGTCCAATCAGGTGCTTGTAGGATCGACGCAGTTATGAGGGCCTCCATCAAGAATTGGAAGGCCTTGGCACACTTTGCATCAAAATTGAAGGTAGCATCCTTCTCCAGTAGGTCTCAAAGTGGCCTAGAAATCTTGCTAAAGTCTTTAATGAAATGCTTATAAAAGCCAGCATGGCCCAGGAATGATCGAATCTACTTGACATTGGTGGGTGGTGGAAGCTTAGAAATGGACTCAACCTTGGCCTTATCCACTTCTAAACCTCTCTTGGACACTACATGCCCAAGAACAATGCCTTGTTGAACCATAAAATGGCTTTTCTCCCAGCTAAGGACCAGTCCTATCTCCTCGCAGCGGGTGAGAACTTTTTCTAAATGTGAGAGACAGTGGTCAAACGATGAGCCGTATATGGAAAAATCATCTATGAAGACCTCAACGAATTCGTCAATCTTGTCCGAAAAGATGGACATCATACACCACTGAAATGTTCCAAGAGCATTACATAGTCCAAATGGCATTCGACGAAAAGCAGATGTGCCATAAGGACTTGTAAAAGTTGTGCACTCCTAGTCATCCGGAAAGATGGCATTCTGATTGTACCCAGAATATCCATCAAGAAAATAGTATTTATTCCCTGCCAATTTCTCTAGTATTTGATCAATAAATGGTAGATGAAAGTGGTCTTTCTGGGTAGCGGTGGCGGCGGTAATCGATGCATACCCTCTAATCTGTTGTGGGTCTGGTGGTGACCTGCTCCCCTTTCTCCTTAGTCTCCACCATGAATCCCGCCTTTTTGGGCACCACGTGAATAGGACTGACCCATTTACTATCAGAAATAGGGTAGATTATCCCTGCATCCAACCATTTTAAAATTTCCTTTTTCATCACTTCCCGCATGTTGGGATTTAACTACCTTTACATATCTCTAAAAGGTTTCACAGAATCGTTCGTGTAAATGTGATGCATGCAAAGAGTTGAGTCAACCCCTTTGATATCAGCTATAGTCCAAGCAATGGCTTCCTTGTACCATTTTAGGCATTCAATTAGTGCTCCCTCCTGCGTCTCAAATAGAGTAGTCGAGATGATGACAGGTAGCATATCATTGGGCCCAAGGAAGACATATTTGAGGGTCTTAGGAAGTGGTTTAAGCTCCAAGTCGAGAGCTTTCTGAATCGAGGGAATTATGTTTGATGTCCCCACCTCTGGTAGTGGATCTACCTTGATTGTCCATGGTGGGGAGAGGGACTCAACTTTGACACCCAACAGCTCTTCTAATTCAGGCATATCTTCCCCTCCTTCAAAATTCGGAGTGTGGTCCTTGGCAATGACCATTTGGAGAGGATCATCACACAAAAGAGCTGGTGTCGTCTCCTCGATAATCTCATCAATCACCTCAATTTGGGAACAATCTTCTAATCCTGGTTGTTTATAGGCATTAAACACATTGAGTCGGATCTTTCGGTTCCCAAAGCCCATCTTGAGTGCCCCTGATTTGCAATTGATTGATGCATTGGCTGTAGCCAAAAAGGGACGCCCCAGGATAATTGAGGGTTTGGTGGGCATGTTGGATGGGTCAGTGTCTAATATCAAAAAGTCGACGGGAAAGAAGAAGTCCTCTACTCTCACTAGGACATCTTCTAAGAACCTACGTGGTGTCTTCAGCAATCTATCAGCTACTTGGAGGATTACAGGACTAGGCTTCAAATCACCTCCTCCTAATAGCTCATAGACAGAGCTCGGCAGTATATTAACCCCCACACCCAGATTGAGGAGAGCCTCATCAATGCGTTGGTCTCCAATGACCACAGAAATATACGGGGCTCTTGGGTCCTTCATCTTAGGGGGTATACCTTGCTGTAGGACCGAGCTGACTAGGTCGAGCAAAATGACCTTAGCCTGGACTTGTTTCCTAGATTTCCTCTTCTGGGTGCACAGGTCCTTTAGAAATTTAGCATAGGATGGTATTTTCTTGATAGCATCCAAGAGAGGCAAGTTAATGTGAACTTGCTTGAATGTCTCCATTATTTCATCCATCCTATCCTTGGCTCCAGATGAGCCAGCAATAGGTGCCTCAGGGGTAGATAAGTGCTCAGGAAAGGGTACTCTCGGCCTCTGGGTGGGGGGGTTGTCATGGCGAGATAAGGGTGGAACGGGAACAACATCCTCCAGATGGGTGATTTCAAGTGAGGAAGGGCTGAGTGGTTCTTCCTCGATGGATGTGTAGGTGCTGGTTGTAGTGGTGGGAGGGCGGACCGTAGGAACGAGTTCAGGTTTGGAAAGTTGCTTACCACTCCTCAAAATGGTCACAGCCTTAGCGTGCTCCCTTATGAAGGGCCCTTTACCCCTTGGGTTCTCCTCAGATGAGCTGGGCAATTTCCCAAGGTCACGTTGTCTAATAGCTTCAACAAGATGGCCAATTTGAGATTGCATTTCTTGGATAGCCTTATTCTGAGATTGAATAATCATACTTTGATTTTCGTGCATGGCCTTCATCATAGCTTTCAGATCTTCCATCTCAGAATTATTAGGCTAAGGAGGAGACTAGGATTGTTGTGCCTAAAAGGGTTGGGTGGGCTGGGCTCTTATATTCCCTGAATTTGAAGCATCACCTTGCTTCCATGAGAAATTAGGATGGTTTCTCCATTCAAGATTGTAGGTGTTTCCAAAAGGATTATTCCTAGGTGGTGGACGAAACCCTTGGGCAGCATTCAGGTCTACCTGTACTAAATCAGGAAATTGATTAGCCAAATGGCACCAACAGTGGCATGAAGAGTGCTTTGGAAAATGGAGCATTCAGAAAGAGTCTGGACTTGGGAAGCAGTTTATGGGACTGTGTTTGGGTTAGTCATGAGTCTTTTAAAGTTCTGATTCAACAATTGTATCTGAAAAGCCAAATTTTGAGTCGCCCCAGCTTCACTAGCTTTAGCTTTCCTTTGGAGGATGGATGGTTTCCTATCTTGATAAGCTGAGGTCAAGTGGATAGAATTGTCACTCAGTGACTCAAATAATATCCAAGCCTCATCCTCCATTTTGGTGAGAAAGGTTCCAATACAAGTAGCATCCACGGTTTGCCTATTCCTATCAGATAGTCCAGTATAAAACCTTTCTACCAACTGCCATTTAGGCACTTGATGGTGGGGGCATAGTCGAATCAAATCATTGAATCGCTCCCAAGTCTCATGGAATTGTTCCCCATCTAATTAAGTAAAACCCATGATTTCTCTCCTGAAGTGGTTGGTTTCGCTCATCAGGAAGTACTTTTTCAAGAATTCTCCCTTAAGGGTGTTCCAATCATTCACCCTTGCATCCAAGGTGTGATACTAGTGTTTTTCCTTGTCCTTAAGGGAGAAGGGGAAGAGGGTTCTCATTAGAGCTTCATCAGTAAAGTTCTGAAGTTTCACCATAGAGTAGACCTCGGTGAATTCCTCTAAATACCAGTAGGGGTCCTCCCTAGTAGTACCATAAAAGGAGGGCAACAAAGATATGGTACTGCTCTTGATCTCATACGGATTATCCCCTGCTAGTCGTCTCAGTACTTGAGTGGGTTGGTTGGTTGGAATAAAATAGTCTCTCAGGGTCCTTTGTTGATTTGCTCCTTGGTCAGCCATGTTTTTCTTTTCTCTCCTTGGTGGGCTCTCCTAAGAATTCTCTCGGGCTCAGGATCAAACACTAGACTGCCCTCAAGAGAGCATCTACCAAGCATACAATAGCAATCACAATTCAAGTTCTTGTTGATTGAGTAAGTGAAACCTCCACTCTAAAGATAGGTCAAAAGGTCAAGGCATTATCCCTCCGTTCCCACGTAAGTGGTATAAGAGGGGTGATGACTTAAGATCTTGACCTTCTTTGTTGTTGAGGTAGAATTGGTTGATATCGATGGCCAAAGAAGTCATTTACTGCAATTACATGACCTAATTCAACCTTCGAGTGCCCTAGGACCTATACTTTGCTTAGATGATACTCCCAGGTGATCAAGTGAGAAGTTACTCCAAGGACGAACAAAGGGATGCAAGTAGGGCGAACCCTTCCTTTGAGGCAATGCGTAAGCAGTGCCTCTTAACTAACCTTTTGTTCCTTTAAGGGGTGTCCCCCTCCGTAAAGTATCAAAACACTTGGTCAAAAGATACTACCACCTCCACAAAGCACAATAGGAGGGTCTGCACCAATAAAGAGATCGGTGCCTATAGCCTTAAAGGATCGAGACTTAGTGCGGTGCCTAATGCGCGTGCTTAGTGCCAGACGTGTGCATCACACCACAAATCTTTTTTTTATTTTGAAAACGCAGACAAGTCCCTTTGAATCAGATCAAGTGTAATTTCATTTTAAGGTCAAAGCTGATTATCAGTCCCAATCGCAGTTAGGCGACCACTTGATTAAGTAATTTCAATTAGCTTTATGGTCTTGAATTTCAACCTAAATGCAAATGCATGAACAGGAGCTGGATCCAAAAGTTAGAAAGGTATACCTGTCTCCAGCAATCTTCGTGCAAATAATGCTCGCAATGCAACAATGAGATCTAATGTACTGCTCAATCACCTCTAAATGCACACACCTAAGGGCATGCAACTCCTAAAAAGCAGCACGGTATTTTCTTTTGTTTGTTTTAGAGGCAAGCAAGCTGAAAAATGAATCATGCACGCAGAAGAATATAAACTCTAGTAGCTAAAAAATGTGGGGACAGACCCCCAAGAAATCAACCCTAATTACTACAAGGGAGAGAAGATAGAAATAAAATTTGTGACAAAAAAGAATCCCCTACGAAAGTAGGATCCAGGTCTCCGACGTCTTTGTCGCATGTGGACGTCACTCAAGGTCGACATCATCTCCCAACTGCACCTGTCGCCTCTCTCCAGATTCCTCGTACAGAAAAGATGACAACTGGTCAGATCACTGTGCAACTCAGAATGATCAGAAATAAAAATCTAGTGAAATTATTGCATCTATTGCCTCCCCGGCAACGGCGCCATTTGATCGAAAGATTTTTTTCGCTTTTCAAATATGCTGTAAGAAAAATATGTGTCGTAGTAAATACGTAATGTGGTTGAAAACCTTCGATCAAAGTTGCTAAAATACTGAAATTATACCACACTTCAGGTCTTATCACAAGGAGGGATATATCCAATAAATTCACGAGTAGAGAGCCATCATCCTTGAAAAAGTATTCGTGAAATCAATTCAATAAATATGCTGCTCTGAATGTTCTTACGATTTTATGAAAAGTTATGGACCATTTATGTAAATTTCACATCAGAAATCGAACTTCCAAAATCTATAAATGATGCAGGTGTAGTGCCAGAGGATGTACTTCTTAATTGCATGCAAACATGAATCAAATTTAACTGTGAAATGATATGCATAATAGGAACCAATCAAATATGTGAATATATAAGTACCTGCTTGTAAATTTACTAGAATATAATAATCAAACAATTTAAATCCCACATCTTCCAATGGCATGCAAATGTAATTTTTAATATAAGCAAAAATAAGGGAATTCTCTCCTTCGCTCACACATGGAGGAGAAGTTGTGGCTGACCATGCAAAGCTTGGAGAAGGTCGGTGGTGATGAGGGTGTTCTACTGGTGGTTGCAGCTTCAACGATGTTGGCCGATGGCAGCCGTCGGAGAGAAGGAAGCAGTCAGCGGTGAGGCTTCTGCGCGTGTGCGAGTGGGCTGCCATCGGCATTTTTAATGATGTGGCAGAGCTCGTGGAGTCGAGGTGAGTCTGGTGGCATCGACAGCATGAAGAACGGATGGCTGTGGTGACGGCTGCATGGAGAGGGGCAGCGTCGATGTTGGGTTCTTCTCTGTTGGCTGACGGAGAAGACGAAGAAGAAGAGGAGTCGGGCCTTGCAGCTATAGATGTGCGGTCTGGTTGCGCACGCGGGTGTGGTTGCACACGAGGAATGCTCTTGCTGTAGTTGTTGTGGTTGCGAGGGCTGGTGGAGATCACGATGGCGAGGAGGCATACTAAGGATGAGACGCTGGAGATGGGATCCTTGCTGGACATCCACAGGGGTTTTATCGGTGTGGGCCACAGTCGGCGAAGAAGGCTGAGGCATGGTGGCTCGTGCAGAGAGGTTGCTGCTCACGAGGAGGAAGGTACTAGAAGCAAGGGTGGTGGCTCACAGTTGTGAAGGTGAGTGGTCGTCGCGATGGGGAAAGGCACACAGTGGCGAAGGTTTCGGTCCTATTGGGTGTAGCAGGAGGAGGAAGAAGATAATGGGTTCCTCTTGGCAGAGGAGAGGATGCATGAAATGGCAGATGAAGAGGCACATGGCGGTGGTGGCTTCAGTCGGTGCAGAGGCTCATGGTGGTGGCTGGGCATGTGGTGAGGGGAAGGAGATGGAGGCCGTTTTTGCTTCTCCAGCAAAGAAGATGATCCCTTTTGCCGTTCCTTTTCCTGTTAAATAAGGAGAAAATGAGAGAATGAGAGAGAGAGAGTCAGAGAAGGAAAGAAACAATCAATCAATTGTGACTTAGTGTTGCCATTTGAGGGAGAGAGACATAAGGAATCAAAGAGATTTTAGGGCAAATAAGGAAGGGATTAAGAGATGCCAAAGAATGATTCTCTTGCCAAATTTTACCAAGATAAAAATCCCACAATGTAACATCTCAAATCTATATTTGATGTGAAGTCCTTGCCTTTAAAGTGAATAATTAGTTATTTCACATAAACATTCAAGTAATTAATGCATGAAATGATGCATTCAAGGCTTACACATTTTGTCATTACAAGCATGCTTTAGATTAAATTCTGCTCCAAATAATTCAATACTTAAGCACTAAATTAGTCCACTCAAGTGGACCTATCATTCATAAGGTGATGATGATCTAAAGGCAGTGTATTCAAGGAATGGGTAAGGATCAGTGTATCCTTCTTGATTGTAGATCGTATTAGGTTGTCCATGAAAGGGTGGCGATTTATAATTGATGTAGCTCTGAGAAGGATAAAAATCTTGATAATGGTGTCCAGGGTTAGATCCTGAACACGGAAGTCCGGAACTGTACCCCCAGTCTAAGTTATTCCAACTAATAGATGGTTGATTACAGTACGAGTCGGGATAATCATTATGTTGGGGATAAGACATAACATAAGGGAAAGAGTGGGAATGCATATAGAATGTGGAAGGATTCATTACAAATGGGAGGAAGAAAGGCACCCTACAATACAAACAATCAAACCTGTCCTTAAGTGGGCTAGCCTACAAACCTACAAACTTCTAGAACCTGTCTTGAGATAAAGAAACAATTTGATCTACTTCTTTCCTTTCAATCCAACCAATTAGAGGGAGGGACTGGGGAGAAGGTTCTTCCTTTGACTTGCGCCTCCAATTCCTAGTGTACCCCCCAGCTGTGATCATTTGATTCTACTCCCCTAGCTAGACATCAGATTGAACAGTAGAAACAGACTAATCGAAAATAATCTCGTTCTGGGCTCCAAAGAGCGAGTCCAATCCTTAAAGCCAACGTCTACTCTATTTTAATTAGGGTTAGGTTTGAATGTGCTTTGGAATATGATGGGCCCTTTATCTGGGTTGTGCCCTTAATGATTGATTGATGTGTGTGTGCGTGCATAACCAGTGGCTTTCAAGCAAGATTATTTTGGATGAAGTGAATTCTAGGGTTCAAATCTTGCTTAGTAGCTTGTAGGATTCAACTTTAGGTGTATTCAATCAAGTTTAATTGGCACACCAAGTTTTGAAAGCACAGGTAAAGATATTTTCCTTTGAAACTTAAAAGAATGTGGAGTGCCTGGTAAATCCCTAAAAGTTGAACCTATGTGGTAGCTACTGAATGAGTTGATTTTAGTTGAAGTGGTTCTGCCCAATCAACTCAAATAATTGGCCAGTTGCACCACTTAATTAGGCACACAAGTGATTACCTAATCTAATTTCTACTCGATTATGTGTTTGGGTTTGTGTACCGGTTCCAAAGATCGAATTACCGATTGAGTTTGAAAATCAGAAGAGGTTGTGTACCTTTGTGATATTTTTTTAAATTTTTCTTTTAAATGCGGAGGGTGAGGTGGGTGTAGGTGTCAAACAAACACAATCAAAACTAACCTTAGAGTTTATAAAAACACCTAGGTTGATTTTCTTGTTTGTGTTATTACGTGGTGAAACGAAAACTAATGGGTGGGGGGCGGGGGTAAACTTACAAACCCTTCAACAACACTTTGCTCCAATCTATCGCTTTTGGCTGTCTCAAAAGAGTACCTGCAATCACAATAAGAAAGGAGAGAAGTGAGGTAAATGGTTCATAAGTCGGAAAACATGAAGAATCAAAAGCGTCACCTCCCCGACAACGGTTCCAAAATGTTGATGCATGGAAAACTACATGTTCGGAGTTGGATTCGAAATCCTGTCGTAGTTCGATTCGCGAAGAAATCTGTCAACAGAGAAAATTTATACCGAAATTCATAATTAAATTCCAGGTCGAACACAGGGAGGCAGACGTTTGGTTAAAAATACGTGTTTGTTTTGTTTGTCACGAAACAGATTAGCTGGTCGAAAACTAGCTATCTATTTAACAAATAATAAATAGAAGAAGAGAGAGAATATTACAAATAAAATCAAAAGAGAGGTAGAATAAACATGCATTTCATTATCACAAGCTATTCATTACACTACTCATTACGACTAGAAAGCGGGAAATCTATGTTAGAAAGTAGTAAATCTACTCTAGAAAGCAGTAAAGAGAATGGAGAGAGAAGTATCCTCCTCGACGATTGCTTGGACGATGAAACAGGCGGGACGACGCCTGGAAGACGAGGAATGGAGCGGGAAGGAGGACGAAGCGAGAGGAAGGAGGATGAAGCAGCACATCATCGTCATCGTGGGATCCGCTTCCCGAATGTAGAGAGAGGACAACCGTGGGATGCTCCACGAAGGGGGACGAAGGTGGAAAAATTATGATTTCTACTCTAGAGGAGCATCCTGGGTTTGGGGAAGGGGTGAGAGAAGAGAAGGGATGAGAATTTCGTAGGGTAAGGGTCTCCTTTTATAGTTGCATGGATTGGAGGCATTTTAGTCATTACAACATCAAAAACATTAAAGAGGGGACCTTTAGCGACGGACTTAAACATCGCTAAAGGCTGATCGTGGACGACGTGTGTGAACGCTGCACGTGCGTGCTCTTCTTCCGTGCCTCTTCTGATGTTCCACCTGATCACATTCTAGCCATCTGATCATGAGATCGGACGACTCAGATCTCACCTGCAGCGCTTCAGCTTCGCCTAAACGCATGCCTGATTAAATTTCGACCATCCATTGTAAGATTGGACGACTCAGATCTCACCTGCTTCACTTCTACTGTCGCACGCCCGTGCATGCGATGGGGCATGTAGACACACATCATCACACACGTACGCAATCCAAAGCACGTCTCCACTCCTCGCCAGCACGATCACCATCTGATGGCTGAATTAAGCCCGCTCCCACGCCTGTGACTAATTTGAGGCACACTTCGTTTCGAATGCACGACCTCCGCCTCACCCACAGCAGCGCGACCGCTGCACTGCAGCTACTACTTTGTCGTAAAAAGGATTTAAGCGCATGGATCTGTGGCCGTTGGATCGAGATCCAACTGTCCAGATCCACTGTGCTCTTTCACTTGATGAAGAAGAAGCGGCTGATCAGAATTAATCCTGACCGTTGGATCAAGATCCAACGACTAGGATGGTGCAATGGAAAGTCTTCGGTGATGCAGCGACGGTTCCTAGGGGTCTATTAGGCGGCTAAGATGGAGCCACGTGGTGCCATTTGGCCATCCATCTTCTATGTGTTGTAGACGGTGCCACTTGCGTCGGATTAGACCTATTTTCACGCCGTTTGCTGCAATTGTCGATCTGAACCCATCCATGCAGTCAGATTTGTTGTCTGAGGTGAGAATTAACACCATCTTGGCCCTTGATTCCTGAGCTTCCTGAGACTATATCCGGTGCTACGGATGTTCGATCAGGGTGATCTTGGAGTTGTTGAACTCCCGTCATTGCCCTGATCAGATCCGTAATGTTGGATCCTCGATCTGAAGCCTTGATTAAAAAGTTTCCCTATTCCTGACCATAAAAGGAGACAATTAACCTAAATTTTGTACAAACTAACCTAAATGCGAGATGGTGCATGTTATGCAATATTTATAATATGTGATGCAATTCTATTCCTAAGAACAAGCATAAATAGACAGTTTATGTGATATAAACGTGTTTACATCACCTACAACCTACTTGCAAGGGATAGAAGTCTCGAATCGAGCCCATGCATGAGGAACTGAAGTAACTTAGTGGATAGGCTTGTTGATTTCTAACTAACTTCCCTTGTGGTGCAAAAGAGGAGAGGTGGACATTTATCTAGTGACCTTATGTGTGATGTGCACAGTGTCTTAGGAGTGCAACACACGTGCATGTTTTGTTTAATCTCGCAATCAAGTCCTTTTGCATGCAATTTCAAGTCACTAATTTTAATGTCCAACCTCTTAATAGTCTCAATTTTTAAAGTGACCACTGAATTAATTAGATTCAAAGACTTTAGTGGTCTTAGATTTAAGTCCAATGCAGATGCATGACAGGTAATTGATGCTTAAGAGAAGACGTACCTTACTCCAGCTTTTTTCGTGCAAGATGTCAGCAATGCAGAAATATAAACTAGATGCTGCTCATTCAATCCTAAATGGTCACGCTATAGATATGCTACTTCTAGCAGGAAGTTCGAATTTCTTTTTTTCAAATAATTCAAATAAACCTATAATCTAAATAAACTAGGAACACACTCTTAAAAGGACGCTCCCACATACAAGAGCGATAGGCAATAAAAAGTACTGGGAACGCATTCCCAAAAATGCCCAACAAGGGTCCACAAGATAGAAATTAAATGCTAATGTCTATCTAACCTGATCTAAATCTAAAAGAAACAAACAAATGTCTCTGGTCGCCAATCCTTCCTCCACGTGCGTGAGATCAAGGTCCTCATGCTCCTATTGCTACCCTCTTGGTGGTGCCAAGGTCCACAAAAAATATCCTCTCCGTCATGCGTGCCGATCGTGGTCGCCCGTTTGCTATTGCACGCAAGCAGAAATAAGGTCAGTAATTCAGAAAGGCTTCAGAAATAGCATAAAAATAATATAAATTTCCCAAAAAAAAGAGGTGTATTTCCTCCCCGGCAACGGTACCATTTGAAAGAGCGATCTTCATTTTCTATGAAAACTTTAACATAAAATGTCGCGTCGTTGTATGTAGTCGCATGGTGGAAAATCATTTTTCAAAACATTTAATATTCAAAATCTAGCCACAAAAATGTTAGGTCGTCTCCGCAGGGAGGAATTAGCCTATTGAAATGATTAATGATGACATATCTACTCGGGAATATTAATGGATATGCATTCGAACTCTTGCAACGTTATTTTAAATCTAATTCAACTTTCTACACAATTACTTCATATAAGGAGGGTTCTCATGCAAATTCATCTGAATATAATAATTGGATAAATAAATGAACAGTGCATCTGAATGGCATTTAATGTAAATTTTAATTCAAGCAAAAGCATAGGATTCTCCCTCTCTCCGTCGTGCGCGTGTGTGGAAGCTTCGTCGTAGGAGCTACTCTAAGGAAAGGTTGGCCAGAGCGAGGCCTTCGCACTGACGTAGGAGGCGTGACCAGAGGTGCCCACCAGTGGTCGATCGAAGTGCCGAAGGTCGGCAACGGAGCTGCTGCTATGGTATAAATTCATGCGCATGCAGAGGTGGCATGGTTGCCTGTGATTGCGAGTGGCCATGCGTGGTTGGTGATGATGCCTTAGCGTCGACGTTGAAGACCGGACGGAGCTTGATGGAGGTGTTGCAGGAGAGGCACTATTGGGTTCCTTATGGTGGTGAAACAGGGGAGAAGTTGAAGAAGAAGATGATGAGGAGGAAGTGGCAGTGGACGGCTGAGGCGAGCAGGAGATGGAGCGGCTGCATGTGGTATGCTAGGTGGAATGGGCATGGAGGTGTTGCCTGCGCTGCTAGTGGTGCACCCACGTGCAGGGGCAAGGAGGGCGACTGGCCAGCTGTGGTGAGGGGGAAAGTGGCAGTGGTGTTGGTGTTGCGATGAAATAAGGAAGGAGGCAGGAGGTTGAAGAAAAGGAAAATGAAGGGGGTGCGGTTAGGTGCTGTAGTGATGGTGGGTTAGATGGTAAGGAAGAAGATGGTCTGTGGCTGAAGGGTGGACGTGGTGCGTAGAGAAGGTGATGGGTAGGCGATGATGGTGGAGATGGCCGGCGAGGGGGGGTTTGGTGATGTGGAAGGTGCTGTGGTGATGTTGTGGCCACACGCTGTCACCATGCAACCGTGGAGAGGGAGAAGGAGTGGAGGTGCAGCACGCCTAAGCCATGGTGTACGCTAGGTCCACGGTGCGCGTAGGATCCATGGTGCTCGTGAGGGAGGAGGTCCCTACAGGGGGAAGGGAGAGCTCCTTCTACAGATGGCCAGCCTCCTTTTAAAAAATGTCTTCGTCTATTTTCCTTTGGCCGCATACTTCTCTAACCACTTGCGAAGATTGTGAGTGGTTGGAAGGACAGATAAACACTGGCTGGTCTTTTTCAAATGTCTGACCTTATCACCAGTCGTCTTAAAAAGTGTAAAATGATGGAGCTTGTGCTGGTAGTTCCCAGACATCCATCCTTATCTCCGGACGTCTTATAGATGTAGAATGAACATTTGATTCTTATTCCTAGCCTGCATCCAACCATATAGAATATGTAATTATATCATAGTTATTAAATGTAAAATTGATGTACAAAGTTATATGCAGACTAAGATGAATTACAATATAACTCCTAATCAATTAGAAACTACGAACAGATAATTAAAGAGTACATAGGCCAAATAATGGTCCACTAAAGTGGACTTATCCAAAGGTTGTTAGGCTTGTTGATATTTTCAAGGAGGATCTCATTTCTTGCAACAAGATCATTTGGTTCATTCATTTGCTTTCATAAAATTATTTTTATGCATCGTTTTTCTTATTAGATCTTTACATCGAATTTCTGATTAACTAATTCTTGTTGGAGACTTAGGAGTTTAGTTGTAAGCTATTTTGTTCATTGCTTACACCTATAATTTTCTGAATTCACTTGTTCTTGTAATTAGGTTGAGGTAACCCATTAATTACCTCCACTGTTAGTAAATTGATTCCCTCTGAGTTGAGGGAATCAGATTAAAAATCCTAAGTTGGGAGACTTAGGTAGTAGAGTATGCAAGTGAGAAGAACCACTATATATCTTGTGTCCATTTTTGTGGTGTGTTTTTACTTGCAAATTTTTTTTGTACCACACTATTCATCCCCCCTTCTAGTATGCTTATGTCCTACAGATCCTACATCATCTAGAAGAATTAATTATTGAAAGATACCCAGATCCCCACCTAGAGGTCGATTATGAATCTTGGAGTAATCTCGAGGATCAATATGGTTTTCCTGAGTCTAGGTTTGAAAATAGAGGTTTCTATGCTGAATTGTTGTTGGATGGCTGATTAAGGGGTTTTAAATATGTGTTCATTGTAGTAAATCCTCAAAAATAGCTCATCAAACAAATACAATTTATAAACTCAGATGAAAGTCCGAGGTCGAACACAGGGAGCAAATATGGAATTCACATTCTAATCTTAATAAATAATATAAATGGGCACAATTAATTACTCAAAAACTAATATTCAGTGTATAGCATGAGTATCTCAAGAGATAAAAGGAACTCTAGACAAAATAATGGTGATTTGTATCACCAATTATCAATCTAACACATCTATAGCAATTACTCAATAGAATTAAATAATTGAACAATTTTTCAGACGTCTGATTTTAGAATCAGATGACTTAAAATGTTTTGCTACAGTGTTCTTCAAGGCTTTTTCTTCTTTTTTCAAGCACGGCTCTTCTTCTCTCTTTTCTTCCTCTTCTTTCTTTCGCTCTCTCTCTTTCTCTTCTTCTTCTGCCTTTGCTTCTTCAAATCTTTTCCTTTTCTTTCTTCCTTCTCCTTCAGTCTCTTCTTTCTTCTTCTTTGGCTTTTTCCTTCTTTCCTCAAATGGCTAAGTGTTAGAAGGTTTCAGAAGAAAAACCTCCTTCCCCTGTGCTCTCTCTCTCACTCCTTTCCCTCCTTTTCTCTTTCTCAATAACCAGGTGAATTCGGGTATTCGGATCCGTGCATACCCGGGTCCAGGGCTACCGGGGGTGTGTGGTAGCCGAGGAGTGAGTATAGGTTTAGGTGGGTAACCTGGTGAAGTAAAGGTAAGGAGGAGTTCACCATCGTGTTACTTGAGGCAAATAGCTGGTAACACAAAAATAATATATGTGCCTTTGCGAGCCCATACACTTCCGATGTGGGACTATTAATCCCCTTCTTCGCGTGCATGCTGTAGTGACTATCCTCGTTCAATTCTCTCAGGGGAGCGGTCAACGCCCCCAATTGGTGGTCTAAGTGTGGACCTGGGATGATTCTGCAGCCCCTGAAGCTGCTACCTAGAGCGGGCGGAGGTTGGAATGAGCTTCAAGCAAGCTCAAAGCTCCTATGTTAATGGCGTGAAGGACCTGTGACCTAAAATCCAAAAGATGGTCTGTCAACTTCGTTAAAATAGCTCAAACGTGTCGCTAGACGATGATGAACACAATGATGGTCGTGCGATGGCGTTTGGTGGAGCGATGAGGTCGTACAACTTCAGAATGTCGATGCGAGAGTGGGTGTGTTCAATGGGTGTTTTGGGTGGATGATGGAGTGCGATAGGTTAGGGCTTCTGTGCGGGTGGATGTGGCGGAGGTCATGGACTTGTCGTCAAGGAGGATGGAGGTGCGTAGTGAGCGGAAGTCCTCACCGGAGTGGTCGCCGAAGATGAGGGAGACGACGGTGTATGTGTCGAGTCAGGTGTGTTTTTAGGTTTTTGGTAAAGGAAACTAACCTAAGGATCTAAACAAGCTAAACTAACTAACCTAATTGGACGAAGGAGATAGAATGTCATCGGCGTTGGCATGTCAGTGCCGGAGAAGGAGAACACTCCGTTGAGGTGGACGGCAAGGAAGAGAGGGGAGGATAGCCCTGGCTTTGGCACACCAGGCGAGGACAAAGGAGATGAAGATGATGGCACTCCCAATTGGCTGTTGGGAGGCCAGAGAGTGATGGGGGGAGGAGCTTGCTAGAGCTAAGTTCCGAGCTGGCCATCGGAGAGGAGGAAGATGTTGTTCTAGCCTTAAACCTAGCTAAGGAGAACGACCGAGCTTCAGGGGTTATTTATAGGGCTTAAGAAGACTTTCCAAGCTTGGAAGCTTCCAAGATCCAAAATCAACAGAGAACAAATCCTTTCAAAGGTTCGCATGAGAGATTAGGCGAGATTCAAAAACTCATACAAGGCTTAAAAGGAAGGAAATTACTTGATGAATCTCCCTTTCAATTTTGAGAGGGATTTGTGAAATAATCTCAGAGTTCTTGCCAAAAGAAGCTTGCTGGAGTAGGAATTCTCCATGAAAATGGTGGAAGGACCTATTTGTAGAGAGTGATGACAAAGATAGGGGGCTTTTTGCAAGGATTTCGAAAGTTAGGGGCATGTGTGTGAGAGAAAAGAGTAAGACAGGACCAAAATGCAAACTTGGTCAAGATGATCTCAGATTGAGCCCAAATTTTGGTAGAAACCTAATTTGGACCCAAGGAATCTGATGGTGAATTCGAATTTAGGTTTTGATAAAGTTTGATTGGGTAAATTGCGTAATTACCTAAATTATGGCAACTTTTCATTTGAGACTCTGTTTTAGGTCAAAATAGATTTTGATGGTCAATTAAAGGATACCAAACCTTAGAGAATATTTTTCTATGATTTTTATAGGGTTTTGGTAAATTTTATCCTAACCAAAACCTTAGTAAATCAAGCAAGTCTATTTTTAGGGTTTTAGATGTCATTTAATTCTTGAAACATGTGAAAACCCATTTCCTTCTACGTGAACCCACTTATTAGATATTTATGACCTTTTGACCTTTAATTAACCCCTGAGAAACCCCTTGATTATTCTGCAATTATGATAACCTATTAAATTGTAGTTTTACCCCTGTTTTCTTGTTTATCTCTTAGAAAGGATGTGCAGCGAATTATGGTCTTCTAGCAGTTATGTAGGAGCATTTATTCATTGATTATGACTACGTAAAGCTAGATATGGCAGATGATAACCTTATCATCAATTGCCAAACCAAATGGAACCAAATTATGAGTTTGTGCAGAATGAAATACTGATGACTCTACAAATACTAGCAATAATTATATCAATTAGAGTCAATTTCGAGGGCTCAAGCATGCAAATATGATAATATAGTGGGATTAGGAGCATGCATGCATACAATAGAATATTTGCATTAAGATATCTTGTAATTAATGTTTAATGGCCAAGTTGTACAAGTGCATATTGAAATAGGTCTCAAATGAGCAATCTGACCATATGGATGGATCCGAATCAATGATCGCAGCCCAACGACATGAAAATTGACTCAATCCTACTTCTGTAGCTCCCACAATGAGTCGAAGAATATGAAAGGATTGGATGGTGCCACGTGGTGCCATCCTAGATGCCCAAAGTTGCTTAGGAGACCCCACCAGCTTGAAGATCGCATGTGAGATGCGATATGGGCTATTGGATCTTGATCCAACGGCAAAAGATCATCCACATTATCGCTACCTTCTCCTTCCAAAGGGTGACTTCAATTACAGTTATTGGATCCTCACCCAACGATTATGAGCACGTTCGCATTAGCTCATCCTCATGACCATCCGTGGGAGTGGCGTAATGGTTGCGAAGCACACTCTCAAGGCGAAGATGCGAGTTTGACTCACCCCGAGCACCTTAAATCTTCACGCAGGAGGAGGGGTGCAAAATTGCATTGTTAGATTGAGGAGGGACGGCCGTGATTGCATCGACGTGGATGCACAGATGAAGCATGTGTTGCATGTGCATGATAACGCGTGGACGAACGACGACAACGTAGAGAGCAACTTGAAGATGCGATCTCCACCGCTGGCATGTGATCGGTGGGTGGAGATCACATCACCTGAAAAGCTTGGGAGTGTGTGATCGCACGATCGCACGATGCATGCGATTTAGAGGGGCGATGCTCATGCTCTCTCGACCGTTAGATGGAGGGTCAACGACTGGTAGGCTTCCTCTCAACACAGCTACACGTGGGCGCGTCCAACAGCGCATGCGTATGCGTGGGCGCCAATCTAGCACTCCCGATAGACCCAGTGCGGTTAAAGGCACGATCTAGGGAGGTTCAGGCCGGTTCAAGGCCCTTTCTTCACCTATAAAAGGCCCTATGGACCCCCATTGTCTTCCATCTTGTACCAATCATTCCTCCACCTCTTTAGAGCTCAAAGCTAGGTCCCTGGAGTCATCGAGCCACTAACGGAAGCATCTCCACCACTGTGGTTGCCTCGCCTCTCCATTTGTCGCATTTATCTTCTAGTTTTCCTTAGTTTAATGTTCATGTTTATTTAAGCATTCAACTAGCATTATGGTTGTGAAACAATTTATCGTATGCAATATACTAGTTTTTATTACCATCATTGTTGCCTTATCATTATAAATTAGATTCTATTCATGCCATTACCTATTTTTAATGTGATATTATTCTATTACCATTTCACACATAGTTAGCAGTCACCATACTGTGAATTTCTACCCCTGCATCCTCTCTCTCTCCCCCTCTCTTTCATGCAAGCAAAACTATCATGTGGCAATAAAAATAAGCGACTAATTGATTCAGTTTCCTGCCTCCCTAAGATCAACACTCGTACCCATCTTCATATTCTTCTTTAAAATTGATGTCGTAAGTGCACTACTACAACGCATAAATAATCAGATGCGTTTTTCAACATCAAGTACTGATCAATTCATAGGTTGGTAGGATTCCATTACAAGTGTTCTTGACTATGAGCCAACTATCGGAAGCTTTGAAGCTGGTTCATCACAAAATTTTCAAAATACCTATGATGACTTCGATTTAGAACTCCTCGAGGATGTAACTCCCGCACCTTATCTTGGTAAGGCAGTCCTCGAGAATAGTTCTGACATCGCAATTAAGCCAAATTCATATTCTAGTGACCCAATGCCTACACCTAATGTAGACTCTGGATCTGAACCTATTTAAGATGATTACGAGGCTCAATATGACGAGGATGGAATCTCATATTCGAATATGATTTTGAGCCTATGTTTGACGTTGAAACATCTCCAGATTCCTCAGAAGAACAGATCAATTTATTTGAAGTAAAATTGATTTACAATACAGAATCAGAGGAATCTGGAGAGTCAGGACTAAATTGGATCTACCCTAAATGCCCTGAAATCGAGACTATACCTAATAAGGATATCTTTATTAGCTTAGAACCTGAGGCTAGGTTAGACCAAAATCAGGTTGATATCTTCAAGACTTTTGATTCTTCTTGTGGTGGAAATTTCAACTTTGAGTCAGGTTCAAAAGATCATGCTTCCAAATTCTCCCATGCTGAATTTGACCCATATTCTGATTTAGGAGAATCTGTGTTTCCAGACAATTATGTGCCAATTTATGACCTCGATGTTTCATGACCCATTCTCCGAATCTGATTTTGAGGTCATTGATCCAGAGCTCGAAGAAGCCAAACACCCTAATTCGAAGTTGAAGCCTTTTAGAAACTGGCCCTCGCCATGTTACTCCACCGGAATCCATTTCTACTCCAAATCATTTCAATCCAATCCAGTTGGAGCTGATTTTCCACCTCAATTTGACAATGAATGGGACATTGATCAAACTGATAGTTATCTCCAGTTTACTTCTGATCCCATAAGTAGGTTTCCTACATTCTTCACCAATCCATTAGCCTTTGAGGACCCCTACTCTGACCTGGCTAAACCAATGCAACCAGGCCCTTAATTTGCATTTCTACATCTTTTTGAGCCAGAATTAACTTGGTAGGCTACACACTTATTGATCAAGATTTCTCAGCCCACTAGACTGATTGGGTTGGTTTGCACAATCATCCAGTCGATCTAAACGAGCACCTGGTTGGACCAACTAGGCTAATCAACAAGGTGCTTATTCTACAAATTCCACCAATCTGATCACCCGTTCCTCTTTACCATTTTCTACTCGGCTAAAGGCATCGAATTTAGCGTTTAACAGGTGGCAACCCATCATTTCAAAAACCCAAGACCCTTCTAATTCTTTGTAAGCTGCACTTGTACTGCACTTAAGGGTTTAAACTTTAGAATAGCCAACTCCACCTACAATACTCATATTAGAGCTTGAAATCATTCACAATAGTCATCTCGACCTGTTCACCCACCCTTTGAACTTGTTATAAACTATGAACCAAGCTAAATTCAAACCCACCAAGTTTGTAATGAGGCCATTGTAAAACTTAGGCATGGGGGGTATTAAAGTGCTACAAAAATGGAAATTCAATTCTTTCGAGGGGTTGTCATAAAACAAATATAAATTGAGGAAAGGGGATGAAAATTTTTGAGCTGAATTGAAAAATCTTTATTAAGGAGGAAAAAGATGAGGGAAATACAAATATAAAAAGGAGCAAAAATAGAAGAAAATTATGGTTAGTCCTAGCAGTTGATTATGGAACATACCTAAATTCTAGGTTGAATTAAATAATGATTTAAGTCTTAAAGTGCTAGAGTAAAGGAGACTATTGAGGGATAATGACTTTAGGCCTCTTGGACTTGTTTTAGGCTTATATACTCACGTATTTGTTAAGATCTGAACTATTCCACAAGAGGTTGAGGGAGTTGCGAAGTTAATATATTAAGTCTAAGGCTTAGGAATTATTCGGCCTCATTTTCTACCCTTGGGTTTGCGGGACTTAGTAACCTAGGCATCGAAAATTCATACACTAGTTTGGCTCAGTAAGCTTAACGAAGAATAATGCCATAAAGTGTTCTACTCTAAAAGAATGTTTTCTAAAAAATTTGATTTAGGAGTGACTCAAAAACATAAGTTGATTGATAAGTTCCTGTCGCAGAGAGTAAATACTCCCCTTGAGGACACGTTATAACATTGTACTTTCCTGACAGAGGGGGGTGAGATTTGCATGATAAACAAATAATGCAAAAATGAAAGACAATCACACCAAAATGCAATCTCACAAATGGCACAAAGGATTTTTAGGTGGAAACCCAAACCTAGGTAAAAACCACCACCTGAACCTCTCGGTTTAGGATTTTTCGATCTACCTAGTAGATCAAATCCACTAACCGAACTACTTTAGATGAGGGTAGTTCAACCTCTTACAACCATGCTACTTTGAATCAAGGGTAGTGTACCTCAAACCCCTCCTCTTCACAAGAAGTATTTGTCTTGCGAGGGAGACGGGAATTCTTAAAGCAAATAACCAACCAAAAACAAATTTACAACAATCCTATAGAGCCCAAATAGGTATAAATGTAATATGCTCCTATGGGTTTAAGATACTTCCCTTAATCAAAAGTGCATCAGCTAGCAACATGGTGCGTGGGTTGATGCTCTCGAACGTAGAGTATGTACACTTGAGAGCGAGTGCACATCTAAAATGGTGCTCTTGGATGTATGCTTAGAAGCTTGGAGAGCAGGGTGACTTTCCTTCTTGATTCTTTCTTCTCTTGGACACAATATGAGTGGAAGTATTCTATCAAAGGTGTATTTGGCCAAGGAAGGGTGCTCCTCTATTTATAGAGGTGCCTAAAAGGCTTTGGAAGGCTTTGGAACCCTCTTATAGTGGTTGGGAACAAGGCTCAAGAGAGTTCTCCAAAATCCCACAGAAATCAGGGTCATTAAAAAGTCTGATAGAGTCATTAGATGTCTGGTTTTGAGGTCAAACATCTGGGTCATTGTCTGATTTGAAGGTCGGATATCTAATATAGAAGGGTTGATCATCTGGACTAGGTTAGATGAAGATGGACATCTAAGAAGTCATTTTATGACATCTGGGAAACCAATCAGACATCTAATCTAAGATGGGTTTCTTCCTATTTTGACCAGATCAAAACAGGGATCTAGTGTTTGTTGGTTAGGCGACAGATCGGATGTCTAACATAATGTCTAGTCATCTGGAAAGAGGATTCTCTGTGGGAATTGATTTCCCGAGCCTCAAACGGCTGTAATCAACTGAAAAAAGTAGATTTGGGTCAGATTTAGCCTAATGTCTCTTTATCAAATGTCTGGGAGGCTCTACAGACATCTGGAATTATAATTAATGCAATCGTAAGCCAATCCTCGAAGATATTTACTGATAGGCCAAAGGTCCTTTAATTGGATGCTTGGCAAGGTCATCTGACATCTTGTAAGACATCTGGACAATAGGTTGGTCATCTGAAAGTAATGATCAAAGGCTATGTATTCTCAGCCTAAGCATTTGGATGTTTGTATAAACTATCAGACGTGTTAAACCCCATAATCAAACATCTGATGATCAGGTTAAACATCTAATCAGGCTGTCTAATTTCTATATTGATTTTCTGATTGTATTCTAAGGTTTTCCTAAGTGTCCTAGTGTAGGCATAGTGTTCCTAGGATTACAAGTGTTACTCTTTGGGCTCTTTAACATGAATCTAATAAAAGTAAAGAGCAAAACAAATAAAGAGTACAAATACAAAGGTAAAAAGACATCTATCCTATTCTTCTTGTCTTCAAGCTCTCACTCCAAGCGAAGCTTCTATCTTCTCTTCTCCTCCATCAAGCTCCTCTAATCCGCCATGGATGTGAGCTTGAGCTCCTTCACACTTGATTCCATTTGCATTTATCCTGAAACCTTAAACTCAATGCAAATGTTAAATACCAAGTGTTTTGTTATCATCAAAATTAACGATCGTGGTGCCCTTGCACCAATAAACATATCGTCTCCTTGGTGCTTGTCTCCTAGGATGTCTAAATATCCTATTAGGGGCATGTAAGTGCCTTGTGTTGATTCAAGTGCTATGGGAAGCATTATCCCAAAACGTCAATTGTCAAGGCCTGGATTTAAATATAGAATGCCATGGACAACATCATGAAGTGTCGATTGCTAGGGTTCTAGGGTTTGCGATGGGCGGTGCTACTCCAAAGCATCAAATGTCAGGGACCCTTCGAGGATTGATGATGGGGATAAGAAATCTGACATAGACCATGTTGAGGGCCAATCTGATGTTGGATCTGGAGGAATCACAAAAAAAAATTACAAAAAGAAGAAAAATATCAAAAATATCTTTCTCTCTATCTTCTAAACAATACACTATCAAGTTAAACCTAGACCTTGCTGCATGTACGCACGAATGCTTTAACCGTTGGGGTCAACAAACCTCTAGGAAGATTCTGGGGCCTTAGAAACCTTAGTTGCAGACCCAAGTGTTCAGGTGAAATTGTCGTTTCTTAAGAAATGTGTTGTAGTATAGGATACAATCGCTCAATTCATTTAAAGTTATATACTCAGATTCAGAAATAGAGTCCAAGGTCATTGGCAAGGAGTAAAGATGCAATTTAAATTCACTAATCTCAAGAAATATAAGCAATTACAAGCAATGATTATTCAAAATGATAATTCAATAAGACCAGAGTAATAGTGCAAAAAAGATCAAGTTAAAATGGTGATTTGAATAACCAAATTAACCCTTAAGTTTAAAGTTCACAACCACTTAAATGTTTGGACAGTAACAACGATCAAATATCTCAGCAATTATCAGAACCAAGCACAGGAGCAGCTAGTCAGTCGACAGAGCTAAGGTACAGATGCCTTAAACATTCATGCTTTAGAGGAGCCAAGGCATAGTAGCAGCAAAGGAGCACAAGGCTCAAAAGAGCAAGGCACAAGGGCCTTGCCAAGCCTTCAACAGCTAAGTCCTAAGATGAGAGAAGGACTTAAGAGCAAAATAGATGAGAGCCTCATCATGAGCCATAACTAGCTCATTTTGACCTAATAAAGAAGATAAAAGCTCCTACATAACCTACAAGAAGGCCTAAATGAATGAGTAAGTGCTCTGAGAAGAAAACATGAATTAAAGGTTAAAACTGCAATTTTACCATTGCAGTGCATAAACGGGATTTCTCAGAGGCAAAACATAGATCAAATGGTCTAAATAAGATAAAAAGTGGGTTGAGTCAATCAGAAATGGGTTCATGTGCAATTTAGGAATTAAATGACAGTTGGTAACCCTAAAACAGACCCACTTAAATTAACAAGGTTTCAGTCAGAATAAAAATCAATTAAACCCTCTAAAAATCATGGAAAAATATCCTCTAGGGTTTAGAACACTTAATTTGGCCTTTGGAACCTAGTTTGACCTAGAATAGGGTCTTAACTCATTAATTGACCTAATTTAGGTTTTTATGCAAAATGTCTAGTCAAATGAGATCAAACCTAAAATCCAACTTCACCATTGGATTCCTTAGGTCCAAATTAGGTTTGTACCAAAATTTGGACCTAAGGGGAGATCATCTTGACCTACTTTGCAATTTAGTACACCCAAATCACAATTTGGCCCCTATCTTTTGAAAATCATTGCAGAGAGCCCCCTAATTTCCTCGCCACCTTTGCAATCAAGTCCTGCCGCCATTGTTAGGGCAGAGTCGACCTCTGGAGAGGTTTAGAGAGGGATTACTCTCTGATTCCTCAGAGATTCCCCCCCAGAAATGGAGAGGAGATTCTCTGAGGAATTCCCTTCCATCTAAAGCCAATCATGATCTCTGGTGTGAACCCAATCTCTCGTGCGAACGCATGAGGGATTTGGGTATCCACCATCTTTCCTTCTCCGGCGAGCCAGCAGAGGTGATTGCACGCCCCCCACGCACTAGAAAGTTTGGCTCACACCTATAAAAGGATCCCCAGACCCGGCCGTAGATCTTCAGCTTGATTTGGCTGGGCTTCCACCTCCAATTCGTCTCTTCCTTCCTGGCCAAAATACCCAGCGAGCTCCGGTGAGCCCCCCTCCCCTCCCTCTTCACTCTACCACAAAACCAGTGGCAGAGACTTCTTCCTGATTCTCCTCTGCGTCGTGCAATACCCACGCACGCCGCCTCAGCCCCGTCGTTGCTGCCGTCTTTCTCCACTGGGCAGCTTCGTCTCCGGCGACAGCAGGTACTGCTGTCCGCCTCTCCATCCACCTTCATCCCTGTAGTTAGGCTTAATACATTCTCCATATTCCCCTCTCTCTTTTCCCTCTTTTATTTCATTTAATTGCCCCTCGACCATCGCTAACCACCTCCATCTTCCTCGCCTTCGACCGACCTCCGGCGAGCCGCCCCCACCATTCCACCCCTCCACACGGCTCGCCAACCATCTGATAAGCTCCGCCTCACCACAAGGAACACTCTCCGCCCATCCACCATCCCTCTACGCCTCCACCACAGTCCCCTGAACTCACCCACACCTTCGGCCACAGGTTGACCTAGGCACGCACGCCTAGGCCATCCCACGGCCTGCCGCGTGGCTCACCACCTTCGCCATGCCACGACGAAGGTGCCCAGCTGGTTTGATTAGGCCAATAGGACGTATGTGTGTTCGAAAGGATTTTAGCCCTACCGCCATTGACGATTGGAGCAGCTCCAAGCTTCAGCAGCTCCAGGCGTCAGGTTCTCCAATCTTCAGGTGCAGTGGACGCGGGCGAGCGGTGTGAAGTGATCTGGTCCAGCAAAGAGCACTGCGAAGCCCGCAGCCTTGGCAATTGCACGAAGAATCTTCTGCGGGCGCGCGCAAGGGTAAGGCATGACGAATAGTCCCACATCATCGAAATGCAAAGCGCAGGTGCGGTATAAAGTGTTTTTGTGTTATACACTCTTCGCCTCCGAACGCACAGGGGTGAGGTCCCTCACCTTACCCACACTCGCCTCGTCCGCGGTTTCACCTTGCGGATCTGGTGGGCTCTGACCCGACCCGTTCTGAGCACACCTCGTGCATCACCCACCTGCCGTTCGCCTGGTCCTGGGTGCGAAATCTGACCCGATTACCCGTGGCTCTGGGAGAGCGTCCTTTGAGTGAATTGCAGAGAGAGAGAGAGATGTGCGGGTAGAGGGAAAAGGGTAGGTTTTTCTCTCTGTGCAGGCAGGCTGAGCAAAGAAGAGAAGAAACTTAGCCAAGGAAGAAAAGAAGGACTGCAGACAAAAAGGAGAAGACAAAAGAGAAGAGAAGGAAGAAAGAAAGAAGGACTAAGAGAAAAGAAGCAAAGGCAGGAAGAAGAGAAGAGACCAAGGAAGAAGAAGCCTTCGTAGAGAGAGAAGAGAAAGAAGAAGAAAGACCAAGACAGAAGGGAAAGAAGCAAGGCAAAAGAGAGGCTGCAGAGAAAGAAATATCAGAAAAGGGAAAACACTTTTAAGACGTCTGATCACAAGATCAGATGTCCAATTTCACCCTTTTGTCATAATTATTTTTTAATCGCATACATTCATATTCAATTAAAGTTTTGAGTAAATTAGAGTGTTCAATTACATTTGAGATTAGTAGTAAATTCCAATTGCTCCATGTGTTCGACCTCGAATACACTAGTTTTTCGAGTAATAAAATTCTTTATTTGTTTTGAACGCTTTTTCGGCTATACTACAACGTGACATTCTTTAAACCCGATCGAGAGTGTTCGAACATTTTGGCACCGTTGCCAGGGAGAAACACGCAATTTACCACTAGTCTCTACATTCTTTTTATTATATTGAACACTAACTTGCCCTACTTTGCTTTGTTTTGATCTTGCAGGTATTTCACGAGAAAATCCCTTCCGCAAGTCAACCACTCCAGGGCAGGTAATTTCTTTTCTTCCTTAATCATCCCCTAATTCTAAAAAGACAAAAGGAAGAAAATCAATTTAGGAATCAATTGCCTTCTTTATATAGTAATCACCATCTTTAAGGCAAACATTTCCTAATTTTGCGAAAATTTTTCAAATCTTCTTGAAGTTGGAGCGATTTTTTTTTTTAGATTCTATCCCACAAATTCATGTGCCTAATTGAAATCACGCTTAATCTCGGTGGACAACACACTTCTTGCTTTTAAAGTCCAAAGAGAACCTTTTCAAAAAGAAAAAGAGGATTGGAAATAGAACAGAATTAGGGTTTCTACAGTAGGGTCTTGAAGTGCTAGTCACACATGCCTGCATAAAAGGAAATAAACCCTCCCGCATCAGTGTGTCACCCAAGCCCTTGATTAAAGAGATATTAACAAGACAAACCCTAAAAATTGAGCTCTAAAATCACTTGAATCTTAAAATTTCTGGACCTAACAACCTGGGAGTCAAATCACGGTGATCTCTAAGCTCCAAACCTAGAATCATTCTGCCATCTATAGGACAGGTCAAGTGAAGTTGACCCTTTGGGTCAACCAACCTCTAAATTAGGTCACAACATCAAAACATCTAAAGTTCAAGTGAGAACCCTAAAGCACCTTTGAAATAAAAGTGGTAGACTTAAGAGGTCAAGGTCCCCATTCTGGTCTACCTGGAATCTCAGTGACAAGAGAGGTCGGGTGGGGGAAACCCTGTAACCCGTGGGGACGCTCTACCGTGTAGGGGTCTTTGCGGGACTCTCCCTCTCTGGCTGCCCAGGTATTTCTCAGGTGGACGATCTTTTGATCCAGGGGTCCATCCGCCCCGAACCTCCATAGTCATCCAAACATCTTTGGGTGTCTTAATTGGGTCAAAAACATCTCCAATCCCTCATCTTTTCTCTTTAGAGCACACATACACATTTTCAGTGGGACTCGTTATTCAGATCTGATCGCTTCATAACTTGATCTTGATTCCAACACTGATTCTACATCTGGATTCCACCACCTGATCCAAATATGCAGCCAAACCACTTAGGACCACCATTCAAGAAACCTGAATATCAGAGATCCATGAGAGATAAAATGATTGAGGATGCCATGGAATTCTATGAAAATGAAGAAACCTCAACACTAGTAGAAAACATTCAGGTTGATGTCCCAACAACCATGACCTTTATCATAACTTGTGCCCAAGTACTATTAGCAGAAGCCACAAAAGGATCAACCCGTGACTTGATCATTACTGCATACATTGAGATAGAAAAACTGCACAATATTGAATACCTTCAATGTATGACAAATCCTCGACTTTGGAAGCAACACCAAGATAGTCTTGAAAAACGGGAAGACATAATGAGATTAGTAAAACAAGTTATTGACTAGAAATACCCGTATATACCACAAGCAGAGGAGGAACTATCCTGGGACAACATCGAGGATAAATCGGATCTCGGGTTTGAGGCACAAAATGGTTGTGGATTCCCAACCCAGATGGAATATAATGTGCCTGATATTGAAGAAGGTTGGGAAGCTCCAAATGCAAGAAAATACAATGTTGAGCCCATTTTAGAATCGCAAGACTCCTGCAAGAATGAGAGTAGAACTGAACCTCTCGAGGGTATAAATTCCTTCCCTTATTCTGATAAGGTGACCCTCGAAGGTTATTCAGACCTAGATTCTAGTAATTCAACCCACATCCTAAGCCTAGAACCTAGATCTGAAACATATTTTGAAGACTCCAGGCCCCATATGAAGAAGATCAATCTTTTAATGAAGAATATGATTTTGGGCCTCGATTTGATGAATATCCCTCGCTAACCTCCTCAGACGAACGAATCGATTTTTCAGAAGTCATGCCAATCTACGACACAGAAATTGAGGAGTTGGACGAGCGGGGTTTCGATTGGGTCTGCCCTACTAGCTTAGAACTTAAGCCTCTACCAGATAAGGACACCCTTTTAAGCTCAAAATTAACATTTAGGCTAGACCCTAGTCAGGCTGCTGAGTATACAACATATGATTTATTCTATGGTGGAACTCATGATCTTGAATCTCATTCAAACTTTGATTTTCGCAAACTCTCCGACGATTTCAAATCTGACCATAACATCGGAGAAAATCTGCTTCTTGATTATAATAAGCCAATTTTCTTTGAAGCCACCTGCTCCACATATACAGAACCAATCAAAACCCATTCTCTATCCCGACCCGCAACCGGACTCAATTTCTATTCCGATTCACCTCTCACTGAGCCGTTTGCAGATGATTCAACTCCATATCTATATTGGGTATCGAGCATTGATCAGACCGAAAATCAGGAGCCATCATTCTTTGATCACCCCTGTAGGGTTTCCATACCATACATTGACTATTTTTCGGAACCCTACTCTGACCAGGCTGAGTCGACTCAGCCTAAACCCGAGTTTTCACTTCCATATTCATCAGAACTTCACTGCATATGGTGGGTTCCGCATTTGTTGATCTACATCTATCAACCCACCAGACTTATTGGGTTTGGGCTGCATCATCAGCCTACTGATCTTAATAAGCACCTGGTTGGACTAACCAGGCTCTTAATTAAGGTGTTTGTTTTACAAAATTCCACTGATTTGACCACTCCCTCTCCACCCCATTTTCCGCTCAGCTGAAGGCTTCAAATTTAGCGCTTAACGAGAGGCAACCCGTCATCCCAAAAATAGAGACCTGTCTGATTATCCGTCCGTACTCCACGTCTATTACACCTTGAGTTCAGCCTTAGATAGTTGATCCCACCTCTGGTACACGTATCAGAGCCTGAAATCATCCGCATCATTCCTTCCCGACCCATTCACCCACCCAATGTATCCTGTTCTAAGTCCCTAACCTCAACATTATTTCACACCCTCCGTTTACAATGAGGACATTGCAAAACTTAGGCATGGGGGGGTGATAAAGTGCATACATACAGAACCAAGAAAAAATCAGAACGAGTCTCACACACAAAAAAATTTTTGCATATGTCAAAAACACAAAAAATTGAAAAATTATGAAAAAGAACAAAAAAATGGGGGAGGGAGAAAAAAGAGCAAAAATGACAAAAAGGAGCATAAAATTAAAATGAAAAGAAATAGTCATTAGTAAAAGATTAAGGAATTAACTGACGTTCTAGACCAGATCAAGAAAAGTGCTAAGGAGACATAACAAGAGATTAGCGGGAACGTTGGTCTTAGGCCTCTTGGGCTAGATTTATTAGCTTAAAAATTCACGTATCCGTTAAAATCTGGATAATCCTCAAGAGGTTGGGGAAAATGCGAAGCTTAAGTATTAGGTCTAAGGCTTTGGAAGTATTTGGCCTCGTTAACTAACCTCCGGTTTGTGGGATTCGGTAACTTAAGCACCCGAAATTCACACACAGTCTCGTTCAGTGCGCATAAACATCCAAATCACGCAAAAGCATTTAATGTTCTGAAAAAGTCACCTAGATTAGGAGCGGCCAATCAACACAAGTTTATTTGGACGAGTTCCCAGCGCGGAGAGGCGGGAAATTCCCCTTGAAGATGAGTAACAACATATCATCTCCTCGGTGCTTGTCTCTTAGGATATTTAAATATCCTATTGGGGGCATGTAAGCACTCTGCTGGTTCAGATACCATGGGCGGCATTATCACGAAATGTCGATCACCAGGGTCTGAATTCGGCCACGGAACGCAATGGGTGGGATTATCTCGAAATCTCGAAAGCCAGGGTTCTGGGGGTTGCCATGGGCGGGATTATCTTGAAATCTCAAAAGCCAGGGACCCTTAAGGATTGATGATGGGGACGAGGAATCCGATACAGGCCGTGTTGAGAAGCTAATTCGAAGCTAGAAATAAAAAGAAAAGAGAGAAAAAGCTCTCCAAACAAATAAATCTTCTATCTCTCTCTTACAAAAAACGCACTGCAAACTGAACTTAGGCTAAAAATGTCTCAAGCACGGGTGCTTTAACCGTGGAGTCCAACAAACCCTAGGTTAGTTTTGTGGGCCGTAAAAACCTTTGCGGAGGACTGAGGCTAAAGCAGGTCAGGTCCGGATTTTGGTTGGTACTTGAATACCTCTAGGGCTATTGTTGGCATTCCTACCTAATCACAAAAGAAAAGGAGAAAGTCCCTTTGCAAAATTTCAAGGTTTTAACTTCCGTTCTAGACCTAGATAAGCACTTATCACAAAGGGACTAGCAAAAGCTAGGCATGGGGGTATGATGAGAGCCTCATCATGAGCCATAACTAGCTCATTTTGACCCAATAAAGAAGATAAAAGCTCCTACATAACCTACAAGAAGGCCTAAATGAAGAAGTGCTCTGAGAAGAAAACATGAATTAAAGGTTAAAACTGTAATTTTACCATTGCAATGCATAAAAGGGATTTCTCAGAGGCAAAACATAGGTCAAATGGTCTAAATAAGATAAAAAGTGGGTTAAGTTAATCAGAAATGGGTTCATGTGCAATTTAGGAATTAAATGACATTTGGTAACCCTAAAACAGACCCGCTTAAATTAACAAGGTTCCAGTCAGAATAAAAATCAAGTAAATCCTCTAAAAATAATGGAAAAATATCCTCTAGGGTTTAGAACACTTAATTTGGCCTTTGGAACCTAGTTTGACCTAGAATAGGGTCCTAGCTCATTAATTGACCTAATTTAGGTTTTTACGTAAAATGTCCAGTCAAATGAGGTCAAACATAAAATCCAACTTCACCATTGGATTCCTTAGGTGCAAATTAGGTTTGTACCAAAATTTGGACCTAAGGGGAGGTCATCTTGACCTACTTTGCAATTTAGTACACCCAAATCATAATTTGGCCCCTATCTTTTGAAAATCATTGTAGAGAGTCCCCTAATTTCCTCGCCACCTTTGCAATCAAGTCCTGCCGCCATTGTTAGGGCAGAGTCAACCTCCGGCGAGGTTTAGAGAGGGATTACTCTCTGATTCCTCAGAGATTCACCCCCAGAAATGGAAGGGAGATTCTCTGAGGAATTCCCTTCCATCTAAAGCCAATCATGATCTCTGGTGTGAACCCAATCTCTCATGCGAACGCACGAGGGATTTGGGTATCCACCCTCTTTCCTTCTCCGGTGAGCCGGCAGAGGTGATTGCGCACCCTCCACACACTAGAAAGTTCGGCCCACACCTATAAAAGGATCCCCAGACCCGGCCGTAGATCTTCAGCTTGATTTGGCTGGGCTTCCACCTCCAATTCGTCTCTTCCTTCCCGGCCAAAATACCCAGCGAGCTCCAGCGAGCCCCCCTCCCCTCCCTCTTTGCTCTACCACAAAACCAGTGGTAGAGACTTCTTCCTGATTCTCCTCCGCGTCCGCAATACCCACGCATGCCGCCTCAGCCCCGTCGTCGCCGCCGTCTTCCTCCACTGGGCAGCTTCGTCTCCGACGACAGCAGGTACTGCTGTCCGCCTCTCCGTCCACCTTCATCCCTGTAGTTAGGCTTAATACATTCTCCATCTTCCCCTCTCTCTTTTGCCCCTTTTATTTCATTTAATTGCCCCTCGACCATCGCAACCACCTCCATCTTCCTCGCCTCCGACCGACCTCCGGCGAGCCACCCCCACCATTCTGCCCCTCCACACGGCTCGCCAACCGTCTGATAAGCTCCGCCTCACCACAAGGAACACTCTCCGCCCATCCACCATCCCTCTACACCTCCACCACAGTCCCCCGAACTCACCCACACCTTCGGCCACAGGTTGTCCTAGGCATGCATGCCTAGGCCATCCCACGGCCTGCCGCGTGGCTCACCACCTTCGCCGTGCCACGACGAAGGTGCCCAGCTGGTTTGATTAGACCAATAGGCCGTATGTGTGTTCGATAGGATTTCAGCCCTGTCGCCTTTGACGGTTGGAGCAGCTCCAAGCTTCAGCAGCTCCAAGCGTCATGTTCTCCAATCTTCAAGTGCAGTGGATGCAGGCGAGCGGTGCGAAGTGATCTGGTCCAGCAAAGAGCGCTGCGAAGCCCGCAGCCTTGGCAATTTCACGAAGAATCTTCTGCGGGTGCGCGCGAGAGCAGGGCAGGAAGAATAGTCCCACATCGTCGAAATGCGAAGCACAGGTGCGGTATAAAGTGTTTTTGTGTTATACACTCTTCGCCTCTGAACGCACAGGGGTGAGGTCCCTCACCTTACCCATGCTCGCCTCGTCCACGGTTTCACCTTGCGGATATGGTGGGCTCCAACCCGACCCATTCTGAGCACACCTCGTGCATCACCCACCTGCCGGTCGCCTGGTCCCGGGTGCGAAATCCGACCCGATTACCCGTGGCTCTGGGAGAGCGTCCTTTGAGTGAATTGTAGAGAGAGAGAGAGACGTGCGGGTAGAGGGAAAAGGGTAGGTTTTGCTCTCTGTGCAGGCAGGCTGAGCAAAGAAGAGAAGAAACTTAGCCAAGGAAGAAAAGAAGGACTGCAGACAAAAAGGAGAAGAAGACAGAAGAGAAGAGAAGGAAGAAAGAAAGAAGGACTGAGAGAAACGAAGCAAAGGCAGGAAGAAGAGAAGAGATCAAGGAAGAAGAAGCCTTCACAGAGAGAGAAGAGAAAGAAGAAGAAAGACCAAGACAGAAGGGAAAGAAGCAAGGCAAAAGGGAGGCTGCAGAGAAAGAAATATCAGAAAAGGGAAAACACTTTTAAGACGTCTGATCACAAGATCAGATGTCTAATTTCACCCTTTTGTCATAATTACCTTTTAATCGCATACATTCATATTCAATTAAAGTTTTGAGTAAATTAGAGTGTTCAATTACATTTGAGATTTGTAGTAAATTCCAATTGCTCCCTGTATTCGACCTCGGATACTCTAGTTTTTTGAGTAATAAAATTCTTTATTTGTTTTGAACGCTTTTTCGGCTATACTACAACGTGACATTCTTTAAACCCGATCGAGAGCGTTCGAACAAAAACCCTCCTCCCTCTCTCTTTGATTCTCTTTCTTCTTTATCAACTCAAACCTGGGTGAATAGTATCGGGTAATCGGGTACACAGTCAGAGGCCCAGACCTATCGGTGAGGTGTAGCAGGTGAGGAGTGAGTGCACGTGCGGTGAGTGGGAGCTCACCCCATGTGTTGAGGCAAACAGGCAGATGCACAAAATCCTCTTATCTACTATCGAAGCGCCTATCTTCTATGATGTGGGACTATCTTTCCCGCTATCCTTCGCAATGCAACAGTAGGAGATGAACCTTCGAATTGGAGGCGAAGGCATGGCTGCGCTGTCCAATTGATTGCCTAGAAGAGCACCTAGGAGTCATCCATAGCACCTGGAGGTGGATTTATGAGTGATTGAGGCTAGAGGACTGCAGTCAAGGTCAGAGAAGTCGAGGGTGGTGGCGGTGCTCCGGTGATGACCTAAAAAGAAGATGGCCTCTCAGCTACGTCAAAATTGCTCAGGAGGATCATCGTGTGAAGGAAAATGTGCTGCTGGTGCTTATGTGGAGTAGGAGTTGCTGTGGAGGTTCAGCAAACTCGAGAAAGAAGTGCGATGGAGGTTGAGTTTGGTGGCGTGTGTGCGTGGCCAATCCCCTCAATTTCTTGAGGGGTTTTGGTCGTGAGGACATGATAAAGCTTTTGAGACTAGTAGGGAGAGGTTTGGTGCAGTGAGGCAATTTCGTGAGGTCGCCGGTGGTACACTAGAGACGTGGAAGACGATGGTGGCACAGGTGTGAGAGTGTGTTAATGTGGGTGTTGAGTGTGTGAATCGGGTCAGAGGGAGATAAGGAGTCGAACAAAAGAGGTTGCAGACGACGAGAGGGTGAAGGCGACGCCGGCTATGATTGGCCAGAGCTGGAGACGAAGGAGGCTCAAAGGAGAGGAACGGCGACGTTTGAAGGGGGAAGAAGCCCCTCGCAAGTATGGCGAGGTGCAAACAAGGCTTGGGAAGGCAAACATGTTACCTATATTATGTGGCAACAGGTGAGGAGACCAGAGGGAGAAAGTCATCGGAGATGAGCCTGGAGCCGGTTGGAGGTAGAGACGATTGAGGATTTCTGGGCCTAGAACTCATTAAGGAGTTTGGCTTTGCGATGGGGGTGCTTTTATAGGGCTTCAGGCAAGCTTCTAAGCTTGGAAACAAGCTTGATAAGCTCGAATTTTCAAGGAAAGAGATCCCTGAAATCCAAGAGTTTGCACAAGCTTCACGAGGAGAATTGGAGTCCAAGGCTTGGTTTAGACAATTGGGGATTCCCTCAGGATCATCCCTTCCAATTTTGGAAGGGATTGGTCAAGAAATCAAGAAGGAATCCCTGATTGAAGGTCAGAGTTGAGGGGATCACACTGTCAATGGTGGAAGGGACCTTTTTAAAGAAAATGATGAGAAGTTAGAGGTCTAAATATAAAGATTCGAAAGCTAGGGGCTTAAGTGTGAGAAATAGAGTTTAAATGGACTAAAATGAAAATTAGGTCAAGATGAACTCTGATTAGGCCCAAATTTTGGTACAAACCTAATTCGGACCCAAGGAATCTGATGGTGAAGTTATATTTTAGTTTTGACGAAGTTTTACTAGGCAATTTACATAAAAATCCAAATTAGGGCAAAACTATGTTTGTGACTATTTAAGGTCGAAATAGGTTCCAATGGTCAACACAAGGGTACCAAACCTTATAGAATATTTTTATATGAATTTTAGAAGGTTTAGATAGATTTTATTCTGACCAGGACCTCAGTAATTTAAGTGGACCTGAAATTAAGGTTTTGGTTGCTGAATTGGTTCTCAAAATGTGCGAAACCTCATTTCTATCTACATGGACCCACTTATTAGATTTTAAACATTATTAGACCTTAGATTAATCCTTGGCAAACCCCATGATTATTCTGCATTCATAAAATGCTGTTAAAACTATGAAATTAACCCTGTTTTAGTGTATTCCTCTCAAAATGGATGTGTAGGGAATTACAACTCTTCGACGATTATGTAGGAGCATTTATCAATTAATCCTGACTAATTAAAGCTAGTTATGGATCATGATGACTTTATTATCACGAAGGCTGAGTCTGGTTAGGTCTGTATCTTTATCTATACTTGAGTACCTCTAAGCTTATAGTTGGCATTCTAATCTAATTTCTAGAGTGGTGGCACAAGTAGGCATATTCCTGATGGTAAGATCTGGTCTAGAGATCTAGTTTGTTCTAAAGGATTTTGCTAGGGACTAGAAAAAGTTAAGCATGAGGGTATGATGGTAACACATCATCCTTCATAACTAGCTTAAATTATCTTAATTCTAGTGATAAATGCTCCTTAATACTCATCAGAAGATCAGAATTCTATTTTGAGTTGGGTTTATGAAGAAGAGAAAATAAGTTAAATATGTTATTTTAACACCTAATCACAATTGTAGATTAACTAAGGGATTAATGAGGGCTTAATCTAAGGTCAAATGAGCTTAATTTCCTAAGAAGGGGGCCTGAGTTGACTGAATCAGGATTTTCTGAGATTTGAGGGTTAATTTAATAATAAAAATCCTAATTTCAGCCTCACTTCAATTAAATGGTTTTGACAGAATAAATATCATCTAAGCATCCTAAAAATCAATGAAGAATATTTTATGAGGTTTGGAACCTTCACTTTGACTAAAGGAACCCATTTTGACCAAACGTATAGACTTCGGCACGAAGTTGCTTTGCCTTGGGTTTCAATGTAAATTAACTAGTCAAACTATATTAAAACCCAAATATAAGGTCACCATTAGCTTCCTTGAGTCCAAATTAGGTTAAACCCAAATTTTGAGCCCAATCGGAATCCATCTTGACTTGGTTTGCATTTTAGCCCAATTTCTTTTGGTTATCACATGAAACCCCTTGAGTTTCAACATTTCCTTACAACTAGCCCCCCACCTTTTGATTTTTCTTACTTTTGAGTCCCTCAACCATCATCTTCTTCCTTAAATCAATGAAGGAAACACAGTAGCATGGAAACCCAAAGATGGCGAGTTTTAATCCAAGATTTAAAGGATCAAATCAAGATCAAATCCCACCAAATTTGGTGGGATTGATCTTGAAGGCCTTCTACATCTTCTGAGCATCTTCACAAGCTCAATCTGGGCTAGATTCAATGTCAACAAGCTCAAGGATGGCAAGCTCAAGAACTTGCCAAATCGCAAGCCAAATGCACAATTCTTGGCTTGCTTAAGTTAGAACATCTCCTATACGATGCATCCTATGTCTAAAAGTTCAAGTGGTGTGCGACTTGGCCAAATTTTCTTCCTTCTTCCTACATACATTCAAGCTCTGATGTACCTCTGAGCCTCTTCTACCCCTTCCTCATCCTTTGACACGTACAATAGGCAGGGGGCTTTGCCTTCCCATGCTTCCACGAAGCTTCATGTGTAGCTTGAGCCCCTAATTCCTCCTCATCGACTCTGATCTCCATCCTTCTTCCTCATCAGTGACCGCACTGGCAACCTCCTCCCCATTGTCTATTACCCAAATTTCCTTAGGGCTTCTACTCCCCTTTCTCTCAATTAGATTTAGGGAGCTTCTTGTCTTCGTTCTTCACCTCTTCTTCTTCCTCCGACCTTCGTCGCCACCATCACCATCATCTTCATTGACCCATCTCATCTGCCTTGCTCCCACCAAATTACATTGGGCAAAAGCACCTCCACACCTCCACGAAGCTTTTGCCCAAGGTAATTTAGCCCTAAATCACCTCCTACACCCTCCACCATACAAGCTGGTGAAGCTTCTTCAAAGCTTCATCACCGACCACACCCATCCATCCTCACACACAATTAGATTAGGGCTTACCTCTAGTACATGTCAGAGCTTGTGAGGTATTTATTTGGGTCGAACACCCGTGTTTCCATGTGCAAGTACTCGCCGAGTCTCTCATCTTCTCCGGCATTGCTCTGGCCATCTACGGCAAGAACCCGCTGACGGCAGCACCTCAATAGCTGTGGATTCACCGGAGGGACACATCTGGGCCCTTGGATTAGCAATCCAAAACCAATCGAGCTTCGATTGAGTAGCTACTCTTCACGTTGAAAATAAAGGAGAAACGAGACTCTTTAGTCCCACATCGTGGATTGAAGGGCTTGAAGGCCTGTTTATAAGGAAATCTGTGCATTGGCTATTCACTCAGAAATAGGGGGTCAGGTCCCCATCTGCCCACACCATATGCACGCACTTGCCTGCACACATGCAGGAATGAGCATGGCCCAGTCTGGGCTAGGTTTTGCCTACATTTATGCACCACCTAGGCATGAGCCTAGGCTAGTTTTAGGTGCTTTGAGCTGGCTCATTGGCTCTGATCTAGGTCAAGTTTTAAACCTAACTATCTAAGGTTCTTGTGCGTGAATTAGGATGGTTTTGGCGTGACTTGCGAAGGGACTTTGGCTGAACTTTAAGACATCTGATTTCTTAGCTTTAGACGTCTGGTGGTCGTAAAAATTCACTAAGTGTTGAGGCTTAAGCTTAGTTGAAAAACCACATTTTTTATCAAACACTTACATTTCTTTTTGGAGATTTGATGCCATTATTCATTGAGTAATCCATTTATTTTTGCATCAAGTTATTATGCCTTGTTATATTCACTTTATATGTGAGTGATTAGTGGTTTGATTATGATTATTTCCTCCATGAGACAACCTCGAACTCACATTTGAGATTACAAATTTAAATGTCGATTTGCTTTGTTGACTATACTGCGACGCATATTTTAAACTCGACAAAAGCACGCTAACACACTTCAACTACACATGTTCCAACCTTGATAACAATGAAATTAGGAGTGAAACTGAGAAATCAGGTGAAATTAAATTAGGGAGCCATTAAATCTTAGTGTCTTGAGGAATCGGGTTGTCCAAAGTCTTAGGTATAAGAACACTTTTATCTATGTGACCAAGATTAACAAGTCAAATTATTTTTAATTGAGTTGAATGAAAAAGTACCCTTAAGCTGAAATCAGTGCTGAATTTTAAGAATTTACTAAGGGACTAGCAAATGGTAAGCATTGGGACATGATGGTGACACCATCATCCTTCATATCTGACCTAATTTAACTAATATCCAAATCTAATTTCACCTAATTGTTATATTAAAGGATATAATTCAATCTTAGTCAAATCAAGAAGAATTATTGTAAAATAAGTTAATTCTGCTATTTTAACATAAAAATATAAGTGCAGATTAATCAAGGGGTGAACGTATAATTAATTTAAGGTCAAATAAGCTTAAAATTCAAATATGTATCTTTCATTGATTGATTTAAGGATTTTATGAAATAAAATCCAATTTACAATTAATAAAATCATAATTTCAACCTCACTTTAATTTAAAGGGTTTCAATTAAAATAAATGTAATATAAACCTTCTAAAAATCATTAAAGAATATTCTATAAGGCTTAGAATAATTAATTTTACAAAATAAGCCTAATTTGACCTAAAATAGAGACCAAGGTTAATATTTAATATATTTTGAGTTAAAATGTAAATTGACAAAGCAAACTTCATTAAAACCCAAAATTGAAGTCACCATTAGATTCCTTGAGTCCTAATTAGGTTACCTTAAAAACTTGAGATGTATTTGACTTCATATTGACCTACTTTACATTTAGGTCCGGTGTTGACATGGAGGTGCTGACATCATCATGATGTCAGCACCTCCATCTTCTTCCCAATGAGATCGATGGAGTTCCGTGCTTGTTTCTTCACCATGTTTCAGGAGTCAACTCCCTCAAATCTCTCATCAAAATTCCACAAATCTTGGTGGAATTAGTCCTTGATCAAAACCCTGCATCATTGTGTTGATTCCACCCGTTAATTCCATCTTGGGAGCTTGTAATTTGTGCACAATTAGCTCATGAAGGCCTGCAATCTATAAAGATCCACCATCCTCCAAGGAATTGAGGGTGTGCTTAATTTGGACAAAAATCCCACCTTCTTCCTCCTCTGACCATAGCCATTAACACACCTCAGAGCTTCTTCAACCTCCTCATTTGCTGCTTCTCCACAGAAATTGGAAGGGCACTTCTCTTCCCTAATGTCCCATGGAGCTTCATGTGAAGCTTCGCGGCTTATTTCTTCTTCTTCGACTCCGATTACTTCATCTTCTTCCTCTACATTCCTTCTTCGCTAGGTAATTCCTCTCTTCCTTTCACCAAATTAAATTGGGGCTTTGCTTAGTTAGGATCCCAATTAGATATTTGGAGATTTGTAGCTCCGTTCATAGCCTATTCCTCTCTCCCCATCGACCATTACTAATGCCCACCACCACCTTCACCATCATCGCACTCTATGCACCCACACTTCAAATTAGGATGGGGGTTTAGTTCCACTCACTGTAGCCAACCTTACCCCTAACCTAATTTGATCCTCCAACTCCCACACTGCCGTCCACCATAACCACCATTGAGACTCTTTTTGAGCTTCTTCGATAGAGCTTTATATGCACACTCGTGCACAATAGAGTGGTGCTTTAGCTCCTGTGTGGTACACCAGAGCTATTCATGTATTTCACTTGTGCCACAAGGTCGTGTTCGGACGTATAGGTGATCACCGGCCTCCTCGCTGACCATGCCATCATTCACCATCTCTGCCACCTCCGACCGGACATCGGGCACTGCCACCACATTGGAGGCGAGCCAGTGACGCTCCTCTGTCGGATGTTAGAGCAATCTGACATTTAGAGCTTAGATTCAATGACTCTCCGATGAGCTCCACTGACGATGAAGGAGTCCTGAAAGTGCTAGAGGGACCTCAACGCAAATAAAAGAAAAATTCTATGGAGCTTAGCACAAGAAAGTAGGGATCCAAATGCAAGAAAATGGATATTCTGGGGACTAAATTGTGATTTTTCTTGAATAAGTTTAAGATTTATTTCTAGATGAGATTTATTATAATATCTTATTCAACCACTATAGTTATTGATTATTTACTATTTAATTTAACTAATACTTGATTATTTTAATTGAGCATTAAATAATAAAATAAAAAGAAACCTTTTGGATCATTTATCCTTCGTGGTTGACTTCATCTCTTTATTTCACAAATTACAGTGAGATTATGAATTTGTTGGATTTTGGAGAGTTCACCCCTACTACAAGTTCATCAAATTATGTTATAAATAATTAAGTAGGGGTATTGGCACATCCATTTGTTCCCTGTGAACAACCTCAAACTTAATTTCAAGATTATAAATTTAAAAGTTGATTTATGTGATTTAACTATATTATAATGCAATTTTATCAAATCTCGTTTCACGCACATCACCAGTTTTTGATCCAACCGTAGGACCTCACCACTGAGGAGTGATTTGAGGCCCTGTCTAAGTTGTTCACAATAGCCTACCTCCTCAATTTGGTGATCTACCGAGCAGGATAATCTACGGTTAAGTGGTGTGCTTGTTAGACCCCTACTTTTTGTTTCTTTTGTTATGCCCCTTTTTGTATGTGATGTGATTAGAGCAGATAGGTCCTACTTTCCGATATAGTTTTTGGGTATATTAAAAGTTTATACATATTGTACTATGCCCTTTTGTATATGTATTCAATCTACCACTTAGGATACCGCAGTGAGATCTCCTCGAGTCTTCCAAGGAAATTGATTTGGGCATATAACAATTGAAATATGTGAAGGCAAGATAATGGTGATAAATAAAGGAGAAACTTTAATAACAAAAAATAGTACCCATCTTCTTTGTTTCCTACATTTACTTAGTTTCTCTCTTTTTAGTGTTCCTACTCTACGCAACGTTTGCTGACATTTCTGTGGACTCTATACTCAGGTCTTGGTGAAATACAGTTAGATTCTGTGACTGTAAGAGCTGACGGTATCGGTTCAAGTGCAACATCGTAGTTAGGAAGCCATCATTACATTTTATGGGTTTCAATACTCTTACTTCAATTCTCTTCAATTATGTACTCATACATTTGACGGCTATGAATATTTCTGTTAATCTATTTAGTTCGATTTGCTTTATTATTTCTTTTATGTATATATATATATATATATATATATATATATATATATATATATATATATATATCAGTGATGTGATGCATGGTGCATGCTTTATATTGTTCTATGCTTATATGTTGGATGACTGATGACTCTACAATTATCAGTGCTAATATTATCAATTAGAGTCAATTTCGAGGGTACTTGTGCAACAATGACATATTATAATGGGCATGGGAGCATTATAGGCATATTGCATGATCTTTACATCTAAATTTCTTAGAATTAATGATTAACGACCTTGTGTACAAGTCCATATTGAAACATGTCTCAGATGAACAATCGAACTGTACAAATGGACTCGGATCGACGAATGGAGTCCAATGACTCAAAATCACCTTGATCCGACCACCATAGCTTCCACATCAAGTCTGAAAAGTTTTGACCATTGATCTAATGATCAACAGCCTAAATCCGACCATGGGTCGTGCATCCAAGCGCTCGCCGCACCCCTCCTCTCTCCAGCGCTCCTTCATCAAGCGATCTCAGCCGTCGATCTTCAATCGGACGACTGAGGAGCCGTGGGCGCTCGCACATAAGAAGACACAGACGCGACCTTAGCGCAATGGTTGCGCCTCCAGCCCGCATGCACCTGATGTGAGATCGAGTCACACCTTGCCCCTCCATGTCGCGCCCAATCAAAATTGGGCCATTGGATCTGATCTGCGGTCGAGCAGTGGTAGCATCGCACGCCATCCAGCCATCCGCATGAAATGCGCATGATCACGTGCTCCCTGACACCCATCACAATGCCTGATCAGACGTGTATCCAAGGCGTCATCTTATGTGCGATCCTAGCACTTTGATGCAGATCAGATGGCCATGCGCATGCCCAGACGTCTTAAAGCAACATGCATTCTGAGCGGGCTATCTTCACGCGATCTAGATCGTTGATCAATGATCAAACGATAGGCAAGCGAGGTAGCTGCTATGTGCGTGAACACAACTACCAGCGTCAGTGGTGGGTAAGGGTCCTTTAGCAACACTCGCAATGGGGCTTTAGCGACGAATTAAATGTCGCTATTGACTGTGGATGACGAAAATCTCTTTTCCTCCACTATAAAAAGGGACCTACCCCTCCCATTTGCATCAGTCTTCTACCCAAGAGTTTCCACCACTTCATAGAGCTCCCAAGCAATGTTGTGAAGACACTGAACCGTCGACAGAAGTCCCTGCACCACCGTGGCTGTCTCGACGCCATCCATTGCCTCGCATTTAGTTTTAATTGTTGATAGTTGTAGTTCATCTATATTTTGTTGATCATAACATTTGGTAGTCAATAGATCTTTGATATATTATTCTCATATGTTTATCATGGATTTCTAACCTTATCTCTCTCTCCTTCTCCCTCTCTCTCTCTCCCTATCTCTCTCTCTCTTCCTCTCTGGTTTGCAAACGAACAAATCGAGATATATTTGTGACATATAAGCGAATATCTGATCTGATTCCATGCCTCCCTCTGTTCGACACTCGGACTCGCTTTCAATATTTTTATTTAAAATTGATGTCGTAAAATGCGCTACAATGAGTGAATTTACACAAATGTGTTTGTCAATGTCAATGACCAATCTTGGGACTTTAGTAAAATGAGTTGGGTTCTTACTAGGGTGGGACCTCAAGTCGTAACACCTGCCAACTCCATCACAACCCTTCATCTCCCTTGATCCAAGGCACCAAATTCAACCAATGACATGCCTCCATCTGCTCTATAAAAACCCACCATGACAGACCATTTGGATGAAATATTTTCCACCTTTAGACCATTAATAAATGCCAGTTTATCATCATTCTTATGTCCCAAAACTAACCTAGCTCTTAGGATTTTAACTTCATAAACGAGTTTTTAGGCTATATTTCGGCATTTACCTAGGGTAGGTATGCATTGCATTTTAATGTCTTTTTGATGCATTTATTTGAGTGTTAGGATTAGGCAGAATGTCAGATCCTACATATCTTGGCACTCAGGAAGGCAGAAGATGAAGAAGAAGCTCCTAACAGCTGGATCCCAGCTAGATCCAACTCATCCCAGCTGGATCCCAGCTCCTTTTAGCTGGATCAACTCAACCTTAGCTCCATGCAGCTCATCTCTATTGAATAATAGCTCTATCTAATTCACCTTAACTCCATTCAGCTCACCTCAGTTGAATGGCAACTCAAACTAGCTGAAGACAGTTGATCCTAGCTCCATGCCAGCTCTTCCAGCCCAGAAGAGTTCACTGGAAGTTCAACCTGACTAGGACTAGCTACTAGTTGGACCTAGTCAGTTGAAGAAGTCATCAACCAGCTTAGGCCAGCTCAAGTCTAACTCTTGGAGACCTATCTCAGCTCAACTTAGTAGAGCTGAGTTACTTGACCTAAGCTAGCTACCCTAGCTAGCTTAGCAATCTCTGGGAAGACCAGACCTAGCTCACCTCAACTCATCTCAGCAAAAGCCAACTCATCTTAGCTTGGCTTAGCAGCTAGCATAGAACTAGCAAGGTAAGCCAACTAAGGCAGCTCCCTGTAGTTCTCTTCAGTAGCCACCAGCTCCAGTGCAGCTCAAGATAGCTTCATCTAGCTCTTCTCCCTCAAAATCCTAGCTCCAAATGCCTCCTACCCTACTCTATACTAGCTAAGCTAGATTAGCTTAGCTATGCACCTTCTTGGCAACCCAACTTAACCCTAAAAACTCACCTAACTAGCTCCACCAACGAAGCCCACCTATAGTCCACCTAAGCTATCCATGTTGGCACTACCTCAACCACACCTCTTCACCCCATGACCACCACCAAAAGCCACCACAAAAGTGGTGCCAAATGCCCTTAACTACCCCCTCCTTGGAGCCACTTTTTCCCTCCAAAAATTCCCCCATCTTAACCCTACACATACCCCTTCAAGCCATCACCACCCTACACTTAGCCCCCCTTCTAGAACCTAACCTAGTTGGCGCCAAAATATGGTAGATAACCACCATTTTGGACGTCCACCAAGGGGTGGTTCCACCCCTTAACTACCCCTCCCAATCCTTCACATAGCGCCAACATACATCCACCCTTGGATCCTTAACCACCCACCTAGAGATCATCCTAACCCTACACCTAAGCCCACGCCAATCACCCTTCATCTACCTCTATAAATACCCACCATAACCACCACCATTTCATCATCTTCTCCATCAATTTTAGGTCCACAATTTCCACCCCATCTCCACGCCAACGGAGGTAGAAGGAGAGAAGAAGATCAAGGGGGCAACCTACCTGCTCCCTTGGTGCCTTCTTCTTCTCCCTCTTCTCCCTCATCCACGCCAAGGAGGGGGTCATCCTCGACATCAAAGGGATGGCCAGGCAAGAGGACGAGCAAGATGGTTGACGCCCACCTTGGAGGATAGCTTGGAGGAGTACTACATCAAGGAAGTCGAGGAGAAACCTTTTTAAGTGTAGGAGCAACCGCACTTGGAGCAAGACTATCCAAGACTTCAACCAGAGGATATTCTTCTTCTTATTTATCTTTCCAATTTCTTGTATTAGCTAGTATTTTTATTTTCCATGTAACAAGCATTCCGCTACATTTCATTTAGTTGCTAGCAATACAAGAATTATTTCACCTTCCAATTTTCATGTTGTAGTTAAGTGTGTTTTTCCATGTTGTGTTTTTAAAGTTACAGTGCACACACTCTCCTCTTCTAATTACCCTAGGAGCACTTGCTTAGGATGAGCTTAGAAGAGAGGGTTCCATTCTTGTCACTTAGATTTAGTGATAGGTTTAGTTGTAGCGTGATTTTGTCTCCGCAAAAACCCAATTCATTTCTAAAAACCCTAAAACAACAAAATGAAAATCGCAAAAACAAAGTGTGGATTTGAGAGGAGAGAGAGAGAACCACTCATGTGATTAACAATTTGGCCTCCTTGGATGACCCTAGATACTCCCCTATCTAGGTTACAAATTTTAAAAGCGAAAGCAATTTATGCATTAGAACGACGTATTTTGCAAACCACGTATTTCTACATCAACCACCCCTAGTCGGGGCCTTCTTCTTCCTTCCTTCCTTCTACTTCCTCCCTTAGGTGTGAGCATCTTATAGCCAAGAGACCACTATGCTAGTCTCTAGCATGGTTTTTACATGCTGGTACTCTCATCTCTGCCTTTGCATCCTTTACTTCTCGCCTTCTGTGCCACTCACAGCTCCAGATTTATCTTCTTCATTATTTCTTTTGTTTTATTTTGTTTGGTTCTGTTTCTTTCTTAATATCTCGTTGTAATTTCTAGTTGTAAAAGTTAATCCTTTGATTATGAATAAAATAGTCTTTTGATGCTTTTATTTTTCTTTTCTAATCACATGTTAGTTCAGTAGATTAGTAAAGTAATTAAAATGTGTGCCTCCCTTTGTTCAACTTGGACTCACCGTATCTTATTCAAATTTATTTCGCGAGTTTGGTTTATTTTGACATTGTTTTCTACACTACAATGAACGCTTACTTATCACTTAGCGAAAAGCGAACATCAATTTTGGCATCATTGCCGAGGAGGTAACGGATTTAGTTACTCTACTTGCATTTAGGTTATTCTCATATTTAGTTTGCTAACTCATTATGGTTGTCTTCATTTGTGATCTCGCAGGTAGCATGCGGGATTCACCTTCGTGAGCTGTAAAGCACGATTTGTAGGTGAAGAAAATCGGTAGGTTCTCCATCTTAGTTACCCGTAATTAGGTTGCATAATATATATAAAAAAATTTCTCTTGATAGCTATGATCTTTTGCTTGCAAAAGATCACATCCATCATTGCAGTGCTCAGATCAGATCTATAATCTATTTTTAAAATTTTATTTCGAGCAATTAGAGCATCCACAAATTTTGAATTTTTACCAATTGTCCCCCATCAAAATAGGAGCAAACCCATAAATTTTTTCTCCATAATTTTCTATATATTTTTCTAAAAAAAATTTACCTTTTGTTGCGTCATACTGAAAATAGAGAAAGAAAATTTCAGGTTTCCAAATTTTTCCTGATTTTTTTGAAGCTCTAAATTTTAGAAATTGGTGCCATTAGATTCTTAATCAAATCTAGTTTATCTAATAAATTTTGAAATTTTTTTGAAAATAGCATCGTGACTATTTGGATAAGATACTACCTAGTGGTATTTTGGACCTAATTGACTGTCCTACACTTTAAAATTCATTTTAATTACTAAGACCCATAGAAAAATTTTAAAAATTTTATTTTTCTGATCTTGCCTTGGTGGTGTAACCAAACTCAAAATTTCTTTCCTAATTGAGCTGGGCTTCACCATTAAGGACTAAAATTGGTTCACCAAGTGCCTGAAATTGGTAGAAGTTGATGCCATAGGGAATTCAATTTAAGGCTTTTGCCTATACTGAGCACAACTCTAGACTTAAAGATAAAGAAAAAAATTCAAACCTATGTTTGTAGAAACTTGTCGTGCTTACTTGACCTGATTTGAACTAGTAACTGACTAAACCCTAAAAGACCCTAAAATAAGGCTGAAACCCTGATATTCTCGAAAAACTAAGAGGCCTTGTTTGCTTTGATTGGCACGCACTTCACATGTCCTTATTGATAATTAAGGGCACTATCCCCTTTACACCCACAACATTCCAATAAGCGCAATTCTACCTAAGCCCTAAAATTGCGTAGACACGCTAATTAGGTTGAATAACCATCCAGGTCAAATCAGACTTAGTTGAATCAATTCGGGGCCTTGTCTACCCAGACCACTTAGTGACTCGATGAGCTAGGGCAGTAACTGTGTCAACCTTTAGTGATGCATCATCGTGCTGAGTGTCCTAGGGGGTCCCACCTATCTAGTCGACCTGGTAATTCAAGGGCCAAGGAGATCCAATTGGGTTTAGTGCAATTTGGATTAGATCCAATAGATGCAAAATTATAGGGTAGAATTGCCTGCTTGATTTGTTTAGTTAGGGATCTCATTTCCTCTCTCCTATCACCCCTTAACCCTAAATTTTTCGAATACTCCTAATGGATTTCAATTCTTATCCTTCTGAGTCCTTTATCCTAATTTGACTAAACAATATCCATCTTCTAATTGGGATAACTCTATTCCTAATTCGGGATATAACTTGGGATCCCATTATCCATATCAAATTCTCTATCCTCGAGATGATTATACCCTCAATCCTAATTCGAATCAACTTTACCCATCTTCTAATTGAGATAACTCTACTTTGAATCAAGGCTATCTATCTTGATATCAAAACCAAGACTATTACTCCTATCCTCCTTACAAAAACTTTTAATCCAAGTCAGTAGAACAAAATGATTAACCCAACATGACCTACAACCAGTGAGGATATCCAAGACCCTCTAGTTCTAATTTTTCCAATCATCAACTGATTAACCTACACCAACCCAATTCAATTCCTAATTATGGGGTTAATCAAAACCAAAACCCAATGTCAAGCTATGGAGCCTCAACTAGCACCCAACAATAATTAAACAGAGCCATTCTTCCAAAATAAATTTTAAAATGATGGTTAAGTAGATGCAACGATCCAATTTATGGACCCTCAATCAACACAAAGGAGTACATTAGTGCAATTATTAGAAAATCATTATAAGATGTTTATTGGGATGGCAAAAATGATCCATGACATAGATGAATTGAAATTTCAAATTGAGGATAATAAGATGGGCTAGGGGGGAGAATAATTGGACTAAACCCTAATCATCTAAACCCCCTATTGAACTCAAACCTACACCTGATCTTATCCTTGAAAGTCCACCTATAGAGTTGAATGTTAATCCAAAAGTGACCAAGGAGCCCAATTTGAACATTGATCCAAAAGACCAAGAGTTTGGTCTGGAGGATGTAGAAGAAAGGAACATTAAAATTATAGAAGGTAAAAACAAATTAAGATAGAAATGATCCCTTCATTTAAGGTCTTGAACTTTTTAAACAGAATGTGGATTATGTTGATAAAAATCTTTTAAATGAGGAAGAATATGAAAGTGACATATCAGACTATGAGTGTGCTGAATCTGATGATTCTAATGTTGATTGAGATTCAATTACAAACCCCATACCTGATTTTGCTCAAACTATAAAAGAAGAATCAATGATAGACCTAGCTCCCATGGAAAGGAAAATTGATTATCAAGAAATCAATGAAGCTGCAAGAAATGATCTTAAGGAGCTAGAAAAATTGTTAAGAAATGAACCAAAACAACCAACCCCAGATGAACTAAAAGCTAAGAACCTGAAATTGATAAACCCAAGTTAGATTGGATTCTTTCTAACTCAAAAGACTTGGATCCTAAAGGGGTTGATGAAAACCATGTTGTCTTTGAGTTTGAATCAAATCAAGAAAGGATATGAATAAAGAAATCATTATTTTGGAAGATCATTTAGAGAGATTTATACTAAAACTTAGAGGATCCTGATGATTTTCCATTCTCAACCTTGTACAAGGACCCTCTAAATAATTCTAATTTAATGAAGGCCCTGGATCTCAAGTGTACCCATTTCACGAATCATCTTTTCAAGCTGAACTACAAAGGGGCAAAAGCTTCTTATTTGAATTATCTTTTATGTGTTCGAATTTTTAGACTCGGGTTGCATGGGCCTAAATTGAAAACCATACCCCATTACTAACTTCTAGAAATAGATGGATGCAGCTAGTCATTATTAATTCTACATCTATCGAGTATACAACCCTTAGGTATGGGGTTGCATCATTAACTAGTCTGTATTTGCAGACATCTGGTTTGGAACTTTCACGGTTATATCTTAATCATATTCTTGACCCTCTCTTCTATATTGATTGATTCATCTTTTAAGAGTCTAGGCCTGGCAGAAGGCATAAAACTTAACATTTGTTGGGAGGCAACCTAACATTGATTTGTGCTAACTTAGTTTGTCTAATTTTATCTTAGGTTAGTGTACATATTTAGTAGGAGTAACTAGATTATTCAACTGACACAACATGTTTAATAGTTCCTTTCTAATGCTATTTCATGTACTTTTCTACTCAAGGATAATGCATGAGATAGGCATGGGAGGGAGGCATAATTTTGTTAAGTTCAACTACTTGTTTTTGTTTTTCTTGTGTCGTCTTGTGTGTTCCTCAGTTTCTCATTCCATTGTTTTCTAAAGAAAATGAAAAATTGTAAAAAGAAAAAAAATCGATGTTTTGAAGTCTTGAGCTAAGAAAGATTGAAATTGTTGATATTGACGATTTACCAGTCTTAGGAAACGTATAATCTTAGTCCTTTCACTTAGACTCTCCAGGTCATATTTTGACTTAATTAGCCCAGGTACTCACTAAAATACGAATTTGTTTCCTGAGAGCTTGGACAAGATTTGAAAATGACAAAGTATTAAGTCGAGGGAGTAATAAGTATGTAACTTAGGTTGCCACCCTTTGGTTTGAAAAGTTTTTGTAATTTAAGAAAATCTATCCTTACACTTTTAAACTGACTCGTCTTTTGGGCAACCACCTCTTGAAAACTAATTGGTCAATAGGGCTTAAATTGAGGATTGCGTAACCCTTGCAAGTATATATGCCTATCATGTTGGCACTGGGTTTGGTCCCCAGATACAGTGTGCTTAGTTCCCAGCTTCGCATCTTTAGCTTTTTGAGCCTTTGTCTAGGAAATGTTCTTGAATGGGATTCAAAATAGCCTCCTACTTAGAAAAATAAGGGAAAATGGAGAACAAAAAAAAGTAGGAGGAGGAAGAAAATATATAAAAGAAAAAAGGTAATCAAAAAGTGTGTTCCAAAAATATTAGAAAAATAAAAAAGAGTAAGGATTAGTAATAAGAGGCCACATGGCTTAACCAAAAAGATACACATTGGGTTCGCCTTTATGTTGACCTTGGGATATAGAAGGGTAAGGAAAGAGCTATTAGTCCTTAGAAAGGTAAATCCGAAAATAGTGTCTACTAGAGGAAAAAGATAACATCATTGCCTTAGTAAAAACATAGAGTTAATTTGGTTGCTTAATTAATGAGTCACATTTACACACACACTAGATACTTATATTTCAATTTCAATTTGAACCATGGATGGGTTGACAGAGCCATAGAGAGCTACTCACGAAACCCAAGTCTAAGGCAAGTAGTCTCTAATTGTATTTAGGCAGTCTGTATTTTCATTGGTACCTTAGAATTGTTGAGTCATTGTAGTTAAGATTTTCTATACAATTTCTTTTGAATTGGTGCAAATCGATGTAAGTATTTTTAGTTTATCTTAGCTTAGAGTCACTTTTTGATTTCTCAATTTTCACCTTTTGCTTTGCCTGAGGACCAGCAAAAGATAGGCATGGGAGTGTAATGAATTCCTATTTAATTATATAATTCATGCCTAACTTATGTTGGTTTAAGGGTATTGATGGCATTGCCATCATTCTCTACAACTCACCTAATTTAGCTAAGCTCTAAGGTAAAATTGACTTAAATAATACATAAAAGGGTACAATATAATCAAGAGGAGGAATCATCAGAATAAACCCAAAAAGGACAGCGAAACAAGTCAAAATAGCCAATTTAGGGTTTCTTTTGAAATCAAGCTATTAAAGATAACTATTAAACCCTATTTTTGGTCTAACTTAGTTTGATAGGATTCTGATGAAAATATTGCAAACTAAACCTTCTAAAAATTATAGATAAATATTTTACAAGGTTTAATATGACCAGACAAGTCGAAGGAGCCAATTTAACCTAAAAGAGTGACCTAGGTGAATAATCAATGTCAAATGAGTTTAAATGAGAAATTTAGCAACCAAAAAATTTCAAAACTCAAAATTGAGATGATCACTAGATTCCCTAGATCATAATTAAGCTCCCATAAAAAGTTGGACTTAGTTTAATAATGTTTTCACCTACTTTGTATTTAGCTCCCTAAATTCCTAAAAATCCTTGCAAGTAGGTACAATTTCATTACTTTTAGGTCCTTCCCTTCTTACAAATCGGTCCCTAGAGTCATCTTCCTCCTTCAGCGACCACCTTTTGTTGATGGAGCTGCTCGTCGAGATTCCAGCTCCGTTTGCGACCGCCTCGAGCTCCGGCTGACCTCGACCTCTAAGGCAAAGTTGTTCGCCTTTTAGTTCTCCATCTTTTGGTGTCCATCTCGCTGGCTGCCACCGCCTCCTCCGCCTGCATTCTCCGATCAAAATAGATGTGGAGTTGTGAGTTATTGCCAGGATTTCTCGCAACCTCCAGCAACAAAATCACGCGCGACAGCAGCTCTATAAGGCCTCGCTGTGCTCCTCCGAGTTCGGTCATTTGGAATACAAGAGCCTACGCCTTCTTCTTTTCTTCCTCTAAGAGCTGCCATTACTAGACATTGAGGTCTTCTTCTCCCCTTCACTTCACTGCTTCTTGCCATCAAATGAAGTCGCAACTGCCTTTGCCCTTCCCTTGCTGAGCTTCTCAGCCTAGAAGCTGTCTCACTACCCCCTTCATTAGCCTCAATTTCTTCTCTGATTTGTCGCCTGCGGCCTACCACCGGCACTAGTCTCCGCACCTCCTTCCCTCCAATAAAGTTAGGGCTTTCGTTCCCCTTCTTCCCCTCTACCTCTTCAATTTCATCCTTCAACCATGTTTGCACCATTACCGACCACCATCCTTAAGAGCTCTGACGAGCTTCTTCGCCACCCCACTAGACACCTACTTACAGCACATAGATCTAATGAAGAGCTTCAAGGTTCTTCTCTGAAGCTCCTAGACTGATCTAGGATCGAGAGATCCGTTCTATTGTGCACAGGTGTTCACTGGAGTTGCCCTTTGTCTTCGCCTCTGGCCGCAGTTCCCCGATCACCTCCAATGAAGCTTCACCACACCATCCAGTGCCCTGATCAGAGAAGGAGCTCGTCAATTGAGAGCGCGGCACCAATAGCGACCGATCCCTGGGTGCATCAAGCCGATTTGACGACTGATACGCATGAATCAATGACGGACATCTCCCTTGCCAAAGATGAAAGAAGCAAAATGGACATTAGTCCCACATCGTGCATGACCAAGAAGCAGTGACCCTTATTACACAAACGTGCCCTTAGCTAATCGCCTCAGAACGCATAGGGTGGGGTCCCCTATGCACACCAGTATGCATGCACACGCTCACACGCCCTTGCCCATGAATATGCCCGCGGGTCTTGGCTAAGGATCCGGTTACCTGGGTGTGGCTGGGTTTGGAAGAAATTGTGAAGGAGGGAGACGACGGGTTTTGCATCTTGGATCTGTGCCTTTCTCTCTTTCAAAGATTTGCCTTCGTGCTGTGGCTACATACATTTAAGGCGTCTGTGCCTAATACTTGTCATCTGAGGATAAAGTTGCCTAGTTCTATTAACATTAGTGTGAATCTTTGATAGTTGATATTTGTGCTTAAGTCTAAAAGGTAAAATTGGTGGTTTAAACCATCACTTTTACCTTACATTTTTTTATATATCTCCCTATCTAAAGATATACTTTATTCATTAAGCATCTATTATCTTCTGATAGTGATTATTTGTGCGATTTATTGTTCCCAAAGATAACCTCGGATTTCTTTTCTAATTCGAGTATTAAAAAATTAAATGCTTGATTTGCTTTGGTCACTATACTATGACGCGATGATTTTTAAACATAATCAAGGCAAGCCAACAGGTATTTTAGGTATAACTGCATTTGGTTAGGGCATTGTGTTGATTATTTTTTGAAGTTACAAAGTCAACTTTATCTCTTAATATCCCCAGTAAAATCCTCTTTGACAGGATAACCCTTCAACCAAACATATCCTAAATTCATGGGTACACAACTGTTATGCATATTCTTCTTTCTCCATATTGCTAGACATAATACAAATTCTAGAAAACTACTTATGCAAACTCAAATAAAGCAAGAAAGAAATATTGATGAATTTTTTATGACTTACAAGTATTGGAGTTGTTCGAGAATTGCAATAGACGTTGGAACCTTACTGGCAAAGCAACTTGAAGAAATGTTTCTACAAATTCAAGAAAAATATAAGAAGGGAAAAGGCCTTCACTCATGATACCTTTGTAATTGGGGAGTATGTATACTTACAAATAAGTGATCCTTGGGCTACTTGAAATACCATATCTACAATTCAAGCCATTCCAAAGGAAATCCACCGGCTCATAAGGGTCACCTATCCAATTTTTCTTTAGTTGGCACAATCCCTTAATCTCCATGACCGCACCAACTTGTTTTTTGGTTAACCATTGCATTGTCAAAGAAAAAATTCAAGAAGAAATTCAAGTTTTCAAAATGATACTAACGAATTGAAAGGTGGAAAATATCATGGGAGGATGCTTAGGTTAATTTTAGTAAGTACTCTATATTTTATATGACGATGCTTGCCTTCCATAACAATTTAGCCCATGTAGTTTCTTGGCTATAAATTGTGACATCTTTTTCTTGTTGCTTCTAATGGAAAGTATGCTTTAATCTAGTATTCGTACTTCCCTCCTGATTTTACCTTCAAAGAAAGAGAGATATGAATGATCTAAAACCCATTCTTATTTGATATGAGATACAATAATTGATTTTTTATTTAAAGATGCAAATTGAGTGATTTTATAGAAAAGGGAGATAATTGAATGATATCAAGGTACTATGATGAATATTTCAACTAGGATAATGGTAAGAAATTCAAATTGACATGCACTCTTGAATGCACACTTTTAACCTAAGTTGATGCAAGGGCAGGGCAAAATGGTGACAATAAAGTATGATTTCACTATGTAGGGGAGGGAGGGGGATAAAAGTATTATTCTAGAGGAATAAGAGGAACTGATGATGATGTGGATAAGGTGAAGGCATGAGATAAATAGAAGCAATATTTTGGGTTCTTACAACCCACTCTCAAGACATGAATAGAAGTACAATATGAAAGTGTTCCGACGGCAAAGGATACAATGCCACTAGTGCAATAGACAAAATATTATAACACCAATGCTGCATATGATCAATGTCACAACACTAGGGCTATATCATTGATGCTTAGCATGGTTATTACATAGCATTGAGACTATAACATTGTGCAAAAGATATGACGGCATCAGCGTTGACATCAACAAGGGTGAGAAAGTGAAGTGTGATTGTAAGAATGTATTTGGAAATGAGTTTGTTTTCATTTATTGCTTTTTCAAAGTGAATTAAAGATCTTAACTCACTATTAATTATCTAAAGCTAGGATTGATACCATAGTATTTATCCTCTAGACTTTCTCATAGAAGATTGATGTACCAACATGTTTACTTCCATTATGGATAATATACTTGAGTTTAGATGAATAGCATTGCCGTTGTTTTGAATTTTTGCATTTTTGGGTGCTATGACGAGTATACTTCTCGAGCATTGCTGTTGTTTTGACGTTTTGCTTTTTTGGGTGCTATGATGAGTATACTTCTCGTAGTATAAGCTTATTTAATTTCCTTGTTTTTTTTATCATGCAAAGGCTATAACTCGTAGTCTCTTAGATTTGGGTATATTTTCTTTTGATAATGCATGGTAAAGTTACGACTTGTAGTCTATTTGAAAAGCAAAAGAACACAAGTGTAATCCAACATGTTTAAGAAAAATCCTTTTTCTTAAAATGTCGTACTTTTAAAAAAGGAAATAATAAATGGAAACATAGCTATCAACCATACCATCACCAGCACCGGTTTCTAATCTTAAGAAGTCCAAGACCGTGTACACCTCCATGGCATTGATGATTGGTGGCAAGGTTGACTCGCTTGTACTGCTTATGTTAACTTCAATCTTGTCATAATTCCTGGGACTAGTTGAATTAGCTGTGGTTGTTTCCAAGTAGCGAGGTTCGACATTCTCAGTCCACATTTCATTATTAATGTAAACGTTGAATATCCTTGCTGTGCTAGAATTTAGAAGCTCGAATTCTGCAGAGTGCATCACTATAAAGTAGAAAGGTTTGGGCATCTTTTTATCTACGCTCGGCCTCCAAAGGATAAGTAACGATGTGCCTGAGGTTGGTGCGACTGCCGTGCTCATGACTTCCGATGGCACTTGGAAGCTCGTTGTCGAGGTAACGGGAGACGTACTGTTGATTGCTGTCCACCCATCAGGGACGCTTGGCCGCCATGCACGATCGTAAATGTCTTCTGGCTACCTAAATAATGTGAAACAAAAATTAAAAAGGTGAATATCTAAAAAAGATAAAAGTACGCAATGCCTATTCATATGACTATTGGTTTGAACCTGGCTTTATCATTCTATTTCAGGGTAAATATTTGGCCAAGAGAACATCAAAGAAGCGAGCTGAAGTTTGCAAGTAATGGATTGCAAAGATGATGCTGGCAGTGGCTTAGTTAAGATAGAACTGCTCCTTGTTGGAAATGAAGTGTATTTAAAGTAAATTTTGAGCAACCTGATCTCTTACGAAGTGACAAATAGGTTATGTGACATGAAAAACTAGTCCACCATGAAAAACTAGGTTATGTGACAAATAGGTAGCTCCAATATTGTCACACCACAAAATGAGAACTTCCCGCAAAGGAAGAGCAATCTCCATAAGAAGTGATCGAAGTCAAATTAGTTCTGCCATCGTATCAACAATAGCTTTGTATTTGCTCTCTATTGAAGAGCACACCACACCTGTTTATTTCTAAGAGCTCGAGAAGATGGGATTGTCACCATAGAATGTAATGAAACTAGTAGTTGATTTTCTATCAATCACAAATTGATGTTTCCCAATCAACATCACTATAGGTAGTTAAGGTAGGCTTAAATGAAGTATCATAAAATGACCCTGAAAAGATGGTGCATTTGACATAGCATAGAAGCCTTTTTAGTGCCTCAAATTGGATTGTAGTTGGCTTATGCATAAATTGGGAAAGTTTATTCACTAAGAAAGCCAAATCAGATCGAGTAAACAAAGCTTACTATAGCAAAATTTTTTGCATAACAATCTCTTATGAATTAGGTGCTCTCCCCATCCCCCTCTCCCCCCTTCTGAAGCATTCTCCCCTTCCTCTCCTTTTTCTCCCCCTTCCCCCTCCTTTCTCTTTTCGTCACTTTGAGCTCTCCTCCATCTGGCCTGGTGAAACCCTACTCTCCTCCCCTCATAGGGGGAGGCCAGTGGGCCTTCACCTATGCAGCCCCAAGCTTGGGGTGCTACGATGGAAGGGGCGCAGTGTTCTTTTTTCCTTTTTGTTTTTTGGTTTTCGTTTATTTTTTGATCACTAGTGCTACTTGCTTTTTGCACTTTTCTGTTTGTACCCTTGTTCCTTTTCTTCCCTTTTTTTGGTTTTGATCGTGGATTCCCTCTTCGTGTGCTTTTAATCCTCCTTCTTTTAGCGGTTTGGGGGGTCTTTGGCTCCCTTTGCTTCTTTTTCTATGATGCTAGTGGCTTTGTGTTTTTCCTTTATGGTTCTCCTTTTCATTTGGCTCTTCCACTTCTTTTTGGTTGCCTTGTGGTTAGGGTTGTTTGCGATGTCTTCTCCTTCTTCTTCTAAGCTGTCTTCCTCTCCACTTTCGGAGGCGTTATGCTCAGATCCTCCCATGAAACCGTCCTTCGCTTTGGTGGTGTCTGGTCAGGAACCGTCTGGTCTAGTGCGATTTGTTGAGCTTTTGCTTCTTGTTAGAAAGCTAACCGATTTAGAGGGGGTTCCTTGTACTTCCTTCTCTGAGGAGGAGGACTCTGACCTCGGCCATGATCTATCATCAGTAGCGGTGGCTCACTCTTGGGGCCCCAAGCCCTCCTTTCAAGTCATGAAGGAATACCTCTCTAAAAAGGTTAGGCCTTCTTCTCACTTTTCACTCATCTCCCTTGATCTTCGCCATTGGTTGATCCGATGTTCCTCCTACTTAGACTTTTGTAAGATCTACGCTGTTGAATCTGTGGTTTTGGAGCGTGTTCGTGTTCAGTTCATTAAGTGGAGCCCCATTTTCGTATTGATTCTCCAGTGTATTTTGCACCGGTGTGGGTGGGCTTCCTGGGGCTGAATCTTCACCTCCTTCACCAAAATGCTCTTCTATTTATTGCTTATCAAATTGGCAATCTGATCTTTGTGGATTCGTGGACTGTTCATGGCTTTCATCCTGGTTATCCGTGTGTTTGTGTTGAGGTTGATATGCTTTTGGACAAATCGAACTTTGTTCATATTATGAATGGAGGTGTTAAGATTAAGCAACGGGTTGTTTATGAAAGTCTTCCTCTATTTTACTCTTGATGTTGTCTTTTTGGTCACTTATTGTTGCGATGCTCAGCTTTTGATTCCTTTGGAATCCCCTCTTCTGATAATAAGGGTGGTTCGGATGTTCATGGCATGTAGGACTCTTCCTCGAAAGATATGTGATGGAATCACCATCATTCACTATATCTAACCTCATTTGGCTAAGTTCTAATGTTAAATTCACCTAATTAACATATTAAAAGGGTATAACTCAACCAGAACTGAAGAAAGAGGAATTAATGGAAAAATGAGTTAATTCTGCAGCTTTCACAAACAATTATGAATGCAGAATAGTTGGAGGATAAACTTAGGATTAATTAAAGGTCAATTGAGCTTAAATATCACAAAAGTGAGTTGGTATTGAGTAATTTAGGATTTGCATTCAAATTGAATGTTTAATTTTAATTAAAACCCTAATTTCAACTTCAATTCAATTAAAATAGTTTCGATGGAAATAAATGTAATCTAAACCTTCTAAAAATCAATTAAAAATATTTTATAAGGTTTTGCATAGTCAATTTGACAATCGGAACTCGTTTTGACCTAAAATAGAATCAGAGATGGGTATTTGGTATAATTTGGGTCTAAATGTAAATTTACCATGCAAATGAGTTCAAAAACCAAAATTAAAGTCACCATCAACTTTCCTATGTCCAAATTAGGTTAGCATAAAAATTTAGGCTCATTTGGACTTCATCTTAGCCAACTTTGCATTTTGGTCCTCAAATCCTGATTTCCTTACAAATGCCCCCTCAACTTTTAATTTATTTGCAAAAATGCCCCTTCCAGCAACTACCTCACCTTCCATCTCCGCAACCACCAGCCGCGCAACTCCGGCGAGAAGTTCGCACAGCCTCCGACCCTCTCCTCGTGCGCTAGCATGCTATAAACCTTCCTTGCCTCATGTCGTTTCGTTTTGTTGCATTTTGGCAAGTGTAAGTCCCCTCCTTCCTCCTCAAGAGCCACCATTAACGCCAACCTTAGAGCTTCTCAACTTCCTTCGTCGGCCGCTCTACTGTGCAATCGATAGAGGGTTTCTTCTTCCCTCGTCGTCGTCGTGCTTCCCATGAAAGAACTGGTCCATCTACCTCTTCTTTAGCTCCAAGCTCCTCGCTGTCTCCTCCTTCTCCAAGTCCGATGACCCATGCCATCCTCCTCTTTGACCTCCTTTCCTCCTCCTAGGTAACTCCTCTTCTCCCCCTCTTCTTCTAGATTACTTTAGGCCTTTTAGACCTAGGTTTTGACCCAAATACCTCTTCCCTCGCCACCTTCTTCTTTGTGAGCAGCAACATCACCGGCCACTCTCCAGCGAGCACACATCTCGAAGTACGTCTTCTCGCTCACCATCAACCATCCCACGAGCTTCACCTCGCAATGCTGAACAAAACCCTCTTCCAATCGAGGGTATCGATGCTTCGAGGCTTCCACCGAACACAACCATTGTCATCATCTTCCTCGACATCGACGACTCTTCTCTGGCCTTGTCGCATCTAATTACCACCGCCAATACCTCCAACTCTCCACGACGAACCTCCCTGCCCCCTTGGTTAGGAGTTTCGACGTCTCTCACATCAAATACCATCGCTGACCATACCCATCAACCCTAATGGTGCCTGATGTAAACACGTTTACACTACTTAAGATGTCTATTTATGCATGTTCTTAAGCATAGGATGGCATGGCATGCTATAAATATTGCATAACATGCATCATCTTGCATTTAGAGTAGTTTGAATAAAATGGAGGTTAATTGTCTCTTTTTTATGTTCATGGATAGGGCAAACTTTTTATCGGGGCCTTGGATCGAAGATCCAACCATACAGATGTGATCAAGGCGACGATTGGAGTTCAACGACTCCAAGATCACCCTAATCAGACATCTGTAACATCAGATAGTGACTAGGGAACCTTAGAAGATCAAGGGCCAAGATGGTGTGAATCCACACTTTAAACGACAAATCCGACCGCATGGATGGATTCAGATCAACGATCGTAGCCTAACAACGTGAAAATTGACTAAATCCGACACCCGTGGCACCATCTACATCATCCAGAAGATGGACGGCCAAGATGGCGCCACATGGTGACATCTCAGCTATCCAACCGACCCTTAAGACCGCCGCTACTTTTTCAAAGAGGATTTGGCATGCGATCTGGGCCGTTGGATCTTGCGATCTGGGCCGTTGGATCTCGATCCAACGGCTGTGGATGCGGCGCCTTAAATCGTCCACGCAACCTTCTTGACTGCGCAGTGCAGCAGAGATGATGCTGCGGGCGAAGCAGAGGTCGCGAGGTCGAGCCCCTGCAAACCTCAAATCAGGCACGGGCGAGCAGGTTTGTGCTACTTCGGATCGCGATCGAATGGTCGTGCGTGCCCGATAGTGCCCACGTGCTATTGCATGCGCGGTGAAGACGCAACATCGTACGTGGGCTAGCGCGTGCTAAGGAGGCAGGCGTAGCGCTATCCTAGCCGTCCGATCTCGCGATCCCGCCTCCTTAGCGCGTGCGTTGAGTGCGTGGGCAAGCGAGCAGGCGCACATGCGCCGCCCACTGCGCCCACGTTCAGACCTTTAGCAACGGTTTTATCCGTCACTAAAGGTCCTGAATTAATGTTTTAAGAGTTGTAATGACCAAATTGCCCCCACTCCTTGCAACTATAAAAGGAGACTCCCTCCACACGAAATTCTCATCCCTTCCTTCTCTTCTCTCCCTCTCCAAAGCTCAAGAGAAGCTTGTCCCACACCCGGGATGCTTCTCACGAGATAAAGTCAATTTTTCATCCCCTTTCGAAAGTAGATCCCGCGACGACGATAACGTGCTGCCCTATTCCCGTTCTTCCGCTTCGTCCTCCTTCGTCCTGCTCTGTCCTACTTCGTCCAGGCATCGTCCTCCAAGCGACCGTCGAGGAGAATATTTCTCTCTCCATTCTTTTAATGCTTTCTAGAGTAGATTTACTACTTTCTAGTGTAATCATTTTCCCACTTTCTAGTGTAATGAACAATCGTTCTGATGATGAAATTCTATGTTTATTCTACATCTCATTTTGGTTTTTGTTTGTAATATTCTCTCTCTTATTCTCTCTCTCTCTTCTATTTATTGTAGATAGTTAGATAGTTCTAATCAATTGAATTACTTCGTGACAAATAAAACAAACGTGTGTTTTTAAATCAAATGTCCGCCTCCCTAAGTTCGACCTGGGATTTTCAATTCCGGTATAAATTTTATTTGTTGAACACGAGTTTTTACGCTTTCAAACTACAACGACAGATTTTCAAAATCAAACACGTCAGCATAGCAACCCGACTTTCAACATTTTGGTGTTGTTGCTGGGGAGGCGATGCTCTTTGATTTTTTTTCTTCGCGTTTTTACAACTTACAAATCATTTACCTCACTTCTCTCCTTTCTTATTGTGATTGCAAGTACTCTTTTGAGATAAGCAAACGCGGTAGATCGGAGAAAAGTACTGTTAAATGTTCTGTGAGTTATCTGTTTACACCTCAAAACACGCCTATAAGAACGCCTTCTTATGCTATTTTCTAGCATTAACTATGTATATCATAATCCTATAGTCGCATTTGTAAAAACGCTTGCATGCATGCATTTAATTGAGAGGAGAAGAGAATGGAATAAATGGCTTGCATAATTTTTTTTTTTTTTTTATCAAGTGTTTCTTTGCAAAAGTCCCTTCTCTATTTTTATTTTCATCTTTCTTTGTTCTCTTCCCGCGACTGCAACTCCTCCCGCAGCCGCATGCAACGCCATGCGCCTCTCCCTGCTGTCCTTCCCGCGCCTCTCCCTGCAGCAGCCACTCTCCAACGCCTCTCCCTGCTGCTGCCATGCCTCCCCGCCATGCTCTCCTCCTCTATAAAGCTGCAGCTCTTCCTCGCGAGGAAGAGGAGGGACGTTGCTGCAACACGCAGCTGCGGCAGCAACTCAAACCCGCAACCACCTTCGCACCCGTTCTCCCCTCCCATACGCCGGCCCTCCATCGAGGAGGCACCCGGCGAGCAGGAGAACCCACTGTGGTGCTCACCACCACAGTGGGAACACCACCGCCCAGCTCTTCAACGAGCAGGTGGGCGTGGTGTGTTCTTTTCTCTTCGTTTGCATCTCCACGCCATTGCTGCCGCTTCAAGGTCCGAAGCTTGAAGCAGCAGCAGCAGCAGCTAAACCGCGGCAACAGCAGCAGCAGCAGCGACCCCCGCCTCCTCCGCGACCTTCCCCGCAGGCGCGCAACCCTCTGCGCGCGCCTGCAGGCCCGTTCCCCGCCTCCGCCTCTGCTCTGTCGCCTCTGCCATTCCACCCGCGACCGGCCGCTGCGCGCACTGCAGCGACCGGCCAGGCCTTCTCGCCGCCCCCTGCCAACCTCTGCAACCCTCCGCGATCGACTGCAGACTCCCCGCCGCCTTCTCCGAGCGCGCCATCGCCCGCTCTCCTTCCTCGCACCCGGCCTGCAGACGCCTCACCTTCTCCGCGCGAAGACGCGCCTGCATCCGCGATCTTCAGACGTCCGCCTCCGCCTTCAGACGACGCGGCGTCAGACGTCTGCCGCCTCCGGTAGACGTCTTAACTCGCGCGTCCGCGATCACTCCTTTGCCCGCTCTCTCTCTCCGCCGATCTCTCTCGCCCGCTCCCTCTCTGTCTCCCGCTCTCTCTCCGTTCTCTCTCTCTCTCTCTCACGTATTCTCTATCTCTCTCTCTCTCTCTCTCTCTCTCTCTTTTTCACTTACAGCAACACACACACACCCTTTCACCGACACACACACTACACCAACACACACACATCTTCACCGACACACACACTTACACTATACGTATAGTTATATATAGTAACATATATATACATACATATATATATATACATACATATATCTATTATATATATATACTTATATACATAGTATATCTATATAGTTATGTATACATACATATATATATAATATATCTCTATATATATATATATACACGTATATATATATCTATATACTTATACATATACTTATATATATATACATATATACTTATATACATATATATATACACATATCTATATACTTATATATATACACACACATATATATATATATCTAGATACATATATACTTATATACATATATATATATATATATACATATATATAGTAATATATATATATATACTTATATACATATATATACACATATATATCTATATATATATATATCTATACATAGATAACTATACATTTATATTTATATATAGATATATTTACTTATATACATACATATGTACATATACTTTCATGTTATTTATTATACGCTGTATCGCGGGGATATCTGCACCAGTTGCTGATATTCCCTGATACACGCGTACAAAAAAAGCGTGGTCCCATACACATCCATCCTCCATCCACACTCCACGCGGCACCTAGTCGTGTTGGTTGCGTCTCTCTAGACGTCGACTGACTCGACATAGTGCTACACTCCATCGTCACCTCCACCCCCACCCCTTTATATATATACTACATATAAATCTATAGCTACTATATTTACTTTCTATCTGTTAGCTTCCTTCTTAGTAAAAAGATAAAAAAAAAGGTATAAAAGTGAAAAGATAATCTTTGATTTGCAGGTACTTCGTCTTGCGAGTAGCAAGGCGTGTTTTGGAACTCTGTTTTGGCTAAAAGCCAAGGACACAATTTTTGAGGGTGTGCCTCAAGAACAAGGATTACCAGAAAAAAACCTAAACAAGAAAAATACCAAAAACAGAATAAACGAACGGAAGAGACGCGTTTTAAGGAAAACGTAGAAACTCGACTTGAACCCCACTTCCCTGAGTTCGACCCTGGGCCTAAAAGTGACAAGATAAAATCAATTAGGCCAGGTTAAAAATTTTGTAAAGAGATGGTTATGTCTGAATTAGGTTAACCACTATACACATTTCAACGATAAAAATATCATATTAACAACCTATTTGGGCCGACCATCATAACTTTTCTGGCGCCGTTGCCGGGGAGGTGCGCTTTCGAGTAAGTTTCTATCCAATTCCTTTAAATTTGTCTCTTCTCTCTTCACGGGTATTGTTGTTTTTGGTGTGCAGGTAAACTTGGTGGAAGGAGAAGAAGGCTGACGAAGTCGAGGACGTGAGCAGATCCAAGGTGGGAACGAGAGCGTGAAGACGCGACATCGCATTGGAACTTCGCACACGTTGCCGAACAAGTAGGTTTTCTTTTCTCATCAAATTAGGGTTAACTTGCCACCACAAAAAAAAAAAAAAAAAAATTTAAAACTAAAAAACTAGAAAAACTTTTTGGGATTTCTTGAGGGCAAGTGGATTAAAATTCACTTGATTGATTGGTTGTCTTCACTCCCACTGCCCCGGGATTTCCCACCTTACTTCGCATAGCGAAAATCCGAGAATCTTCATTCTTAGATTTTTCGCCGTGGGAAGTATTCTTTGAGGCAAAGAAAAAGATTGCTTGTATCCCTCTTTTGCCTCACTTATCTTTAATTCAGGATCACATTTTTGGTGGGGAGATTTGGAATTTAGTTGATTCCAACCCCACCACGACTTTTCAAACTTGCCTGTGATTCGATCCTGAATACTTCAACCCCAACAATTTTACTTTCTTTATCTGTTGGTTGAAGCCTTGTGTGTGGATATCTTTCTGGTGATTGGGAGCACTTGAATTGAAGTGTTTTGGCTCCCTTTCACATTGGTATAAAATTGATTCGCGCATCCACACATAGAAATCTCCATTTAGGGTAGCCCATTGCATTTTAGCATGCATTAACTAACTGATAATTGAAGAAGGGTTTCTTGGGCTTTAGAAAGAAAGCCTGTATTCTTGCAAAACCCGGAGATTGGTTGAATTGGTAATTCAGCAAAATCCTAAAATTCATACTACTTAAGGTTGAACTCTAAAAACCATTCACCAATTAAAATTTCAATTCGGGGAGATTTCCCCGTTGCATGCTTGTTCTTACACACTCTTAAAATCAATCACTTGGGCATTACCCGTAAACAACGCCCTTCACATTCCAAAAGCACTTGACCCTAAGCCTCTAATTAAAACTGGTAGTAACTTGACCCTTACTAAGGATTGGAGGTCTAACTACCTGTGTGTAGCGACTACGTGCTGGTGAGAGTTCCCGCGTGCTATCGGGTGTCTAAGACTAGGGCAAACGGCCTTTCAATCTGGCCCGGTGGTTCCGTGGTGCTCACATTCGATTCCGTAGTTCGTGATAGTAGGTAACTTAGATCTTTAGGTCTAAGGGCACACTGTAGAGGTTAGGAACTTGACTGTATTGATTTGTAATCAAGTGTACCTTTGCGGCGTCATTTCTCTCATCCCTTTTCCCTTCTCATCTCCCCAATTCTTCTTGCGGTAGTGCATGTTTGGGAGGAGGTCACAAAACCCTGAATTGCTTGTATTGACTGATAAATCTAGAAAACAAGTCGAATCGTCCTCCTCCTCCACAAACATGGCTGCACGCCCACCCCCAAATCCCGAGGGAGGAAACCGCCCTCAGAACCCACCAGGTGGTGGAGCCTTAGATCCCATAACCCGCCTCCAAGCCCAAATGGAAATGTATAATGAGCAAATGGAAGCCATTCGGGAAACATTGGAGGAAATGCAGAACCCTCCCGAATGGGAGGAGCCTAGGTCTCTTAGCTCTTATCAGAATCCCGCTGCTACAGAGACCATAGGACAAATTCGGGTCCCCATGGGCGGGGACGACTTTGAATTAAAACCAAACATAATTGGCCTAATCAATTTTCACTTTCATGGTCTTGCAAGTGAAGACCCATTTCTCCACTTGGAAGACCTAACCCGACTTGCTGAAACCGTTAAACCAAGAAATGTCGGGTTATCTATAGTCCTCATGAAGATGTTCCCGTTTTCATTACGGGATAAAGCGTCGCAATGGTTACGCACCCTTGGGAGAACCATCCACTCTTGGGAAGAGATGCGAACAGCATTTCTCAAGAAGTTCTTCCCAATCGGGCGGACCAATGCGCTTCGCCGTGCTATCACTTCATTTACGCAACAAAACGGCGAACAATTTCATGAGGCATGGGAGAGGTATAACGACCTCCTCAGGAAGTGTCCGCACCACGGTCTGCCTAAGTGGCATATAGCCCAGATTTTCTACTATGGGCTAAATGAGACTTTGAAGCAGATTGCAGACGCTTCCTTCGGAGGGAACTTTATGAATAAAGACGAGAATGGAGCATTCGAGCTGTTTGAAAATATGAGTGAAAACTCGATGAACAATGCTTCCATTGTCGCCTTTAATCGTACCAGCCAGCCCCGAAATGTCCACGAAGTTGACACGGGGCCCTCCCATTCATCCACTGATCTAAGCCTTATTGCACAAAAACTGGATGAAGTCTCCGTCGTGCACAAGAAGCTGGACGAGCTTCTGGCCAACCCCGCCCGATCTATGGCAAACACCACGTCTTCACCACTTCGTCACAATCCAAGTTCTTCTAATACCAGGCTTATCCCGAGAAACCCCGTTAGACCTTCCTTACCGAGTGTCGCGCCAAGCGACTCGGTAAGTCATGTGGAACTGGCTTCTGCGAGCCAGTATTTCGACACGGAGGACCAAGCCTCCGTGTGCTCAGACGCATATCTACATGCGGACGCGTCTTCTGGCATAGAAGATGCTTGCGCCCTGGGGAACAACCCGTTCTCTGCCACTTATAACCCAGGGTGGCGTAATCATCCGAACTTTTCATGGTCCAACAACCCGCAGCGCCAAAACCCCGCGGGTGGACCAATGCGACCGTCCGCACCCGTCATCCCAAGGGTCCAGTTTAATCCTATGGCAAATCCGCCATCAGGCCCTTGCGTACCACAAACTGAACACGCATCAAGCCCTCTTGACAAATTGATGCGAATGATGACGGAAATGTCAAAGCGCCATGAAGAGAACATGACCTCTCTTCAGCACCAATTGGCGCAGCAGAATGCCGAGATCAGTCAACTACGCATGGCGACTCGATCTCAGGGCACTCTTCCCGCCCAACCTGTTCCGAACCCGCGAAATTTCGTGCCCCGTGGTTCTCAACCACAGGTACGACCTTCTCAGGGACAGGATAATCAAGTTCTGCAAGCTCCGAGCATTCCACCGGGATTTCAGGCTAATCCTGCTGCAGCACCACACTCTTATATCCCCATTGCAAACCCTCCTCCACCGTATGATCCCACTGGACCCGCATCGTCCAATGCTATCACTACGAGGAGCGGTAAGCAGACCGTCGATCCGCCTCGACCTGATCCTGGCCCATCTTCTTCTTCGCCCTCTCATTCGGGATGCATACCGCATTCGCGAGAGGATGATGCACCAAAACTTGTGCCAGAATCAGTCCCATTCCCTGAGGCTCTACTAAGGGAGCCAAAAGGCAAAAAGAAAAATACGCAGGCCTTTGACAACCTACGTAATTTGTTCAGGGATGTAGAAATCAAGGTACCCCTGCTCGAGGCAATCGACCACATACCTACTGTCGCTCGATTTTTCAAAGACTACACAACACCCAGGCGACAGTCAAAGAAGACTAAGAATCCGGTGGTTCTCTCGCCTCATGCGAGTTGTGCTATACTGTCAAACTTACCACTGAAGCAGAAAGATCCGGGCACACCACTGATTTCCTGTAGCATCCAAGGCTGCAGTTTTAACCGTGCCTTGCTTGATCTAGGATCTTCCATCAATCTCATACCGACCATCATGCTCAAAAAATTTTCCTTGGGAAATCTGAAACCCACCCCTGTCACGTTACAGTTGGCAGATCGTTCTGTCAAAATCCCGAAGGGTGTGGTGGAAGACGTGGTGGTTAGGGTCAACAGTCTCTGTTTTCCTGTTGACTTTCTTGTTTTAGATATGGAAGTTCCTAGTTCACTTTCTGATTGTCCGATCATCCTCGGTCGACCTTTCTTGGCCACAGCCCGCGCCCACATCGACTGCGAGTCGGGCTGTATTGAGATTGCCGTTGGATCTGAGAAGCTCAAGCTTAACATATTCAAGGCAGCCAAGAACTTTGATTGCGATTGCATTGAGGATGACATGTCTGACGAGGACATGGCCGTCAGCGCGTGTATCGGACTAATTGGGACCTATTCGGACTGTTGCGGATTACCTATAAACACTGATAACTGCCTGACCAACGCATACTGTGACGTTCCCCAATCCCTCCCTTGTCCAGTACCTTCTCCTGGCCAGACTTCTGACGAGGTTTTCTCCGCTTCCCATACCTCGTGGTCTGAGTCATTGCCGGGCTGCTCACCGCCGGTCCACACTATGGAAGACCGGATTGCCCTTTCTTTCCCGCTAAATCAGGCGGATTTGCAAATCCACACTGGGACCTTGAGCCCACATCTTACTCACCGGGGCTATTCCCTTTTGGATCCATCTATCCAAAAAGCCCCCCTTCTTGGCCAATCTAAGGGCCAACTTCCTCTTCCTGATCTGTTTTCTGATCCGCCTGGGACACTCTCGTCCCAGAAAATGCCAAATCTCTCACCATCCACCATTACTTTTCACGCCTCTATCGCGATTACTTCGCTTTTCTCTTCACCACCCACCATCCACCCACCCTTCCACCCTGATTTATACCCTGAACCTCAGCTCCTGTTACCCGATCTGTCGTCCGTTCTCTGCCTTTCCCTGCATGCATATGAGGACATAGCATTGCTTGGCATGGGGGGTGGATAGGCATCCATAGGATCCGGGTATTTTATGGTATCAGACAATTACCACCTATTTATAAATATGCAAGAAAAATAAAAAAGAAAAAAAAAAAAAATATATATATATATATTAGTAATAAATGGTGTTTAGTAATGATCTAAAAGCTGAAACAAAAAAAAAATACAATAAGTTTTTATGGAAATTCAACCTCTGTTTTGAAGACTTTCCAGGCCACAAAAGCTTGATTCGCTCAGGCTCGGCTTAATTCACTTAAAGCATTGACGAAATATATCAAAATCTCTCCTAACTAAGAACGTTTCTTGTACCTGAGACACCAGTACAGGATTCGTTGGTTTGCTTTTTCTTGAGAGCTTAAGTAAACTTGGTTCACACTACACATATCAGGAAAGATCAGGTAAACATAAGATCCAACCCTAGTGTTCATTAGGAAAGGTGGAGTCCTTACCTGTGCATGCAGGTAGACTTTTTATCCCAAGCTTTAGTCTTGTGTTTAGGAGTGGCTCTTTCCACCAAAAAGAAACTCTCCCACCAAAAAGAAAAAAAAAAAAAAAAAGAAGTGTGCTCTTTCAAAATGTGTTGTAAGAGATATACTGACATATGTTTCAAAAAAAAAAAAAAAAAAAAAAAAAAAGAAGATGTTGCAAAAGAGTCAGTATATCTCATAAATGTCTGTATAATTTGTTTTTCGAAAATGGGAGTTGAGTTTTCCGTAATCATCTTAAGGGTCAATCCGAAAACACGAGCTGAAATTGGGACCAACCTGTACTTAAAAATTCGTGAAACCCTGGGAGTGAGTCTTAAGGTTCATCTGGTCAGTCTTGATCCTTCACTATGCACAAACCATAACCTCTTGAGCTCTCGAATATGGCAAAAACCTCCTGGGTCCTGGAAATCATACTTAAGGTTTAAATATCAAGAGTCCTGGTTAATTGAGAGATGATCTATGTCATGTAGGACTTAAAGTACTGGTAGTCTTCTTTACAAATTGGTTCTCACAATATTCGATAATAAACACACCGATATCATCTCAGAAGAAAATCTTCAGCTTAAGATCATTTCTAAATACGATTTTGCTAGGGACTAGCAAAAGATAGGCATGGGGGTATATGTTTACACCTCAAAACACGCCTATAAGAACGCCTTCTTACGCTATTTTCTAGCATTAACTATGTATATCATAATCCTATAGTCGCATTTGTAAAAACGCTTGCATGCATGCATTTAATTGAGAGGAGAAGAGAATGGAATAAATCGCTTGCATAATTATTATTTTTTTTTATCAAGTGTTTCTTTGCAAAAGTCCCTTCTCTATTTTTATTTTCATCTTTCTTTGTTCTCTTCCCGCGGCTGCAACTCCTCCCGCAGCCGCATGCAACGCCATGCGCCTCTCCCTGCTGTCCTTCCCGCGCCTCTCCCTGCAGCAGCCACTCTCCAACGCCTCTCCCTGCTGCTGCCATGCCTCCCCGCCATGCTCTCCTCCTCTATAAAGCCGCAGCTCTTCCTCGCGAGGAAGAGGAGGGACGTTGCTGCAACACGCAGCTGCGGCAGCAACTCAAACCCGCAACCACCTTCGCACCCGTTCTCCCCTCCCATACGCCGGCCCTCCGTCGAGGAGGCACCCGGCGAGCAGGAGAACCCACTGTGGTGCTCACCACCATAGTGGGAACACCACCGCCCAGCTCTTCAACGAGCAGGTGGGCGTGGTGTGTTCTTTTCTCTTCGTTTGCATCTCCATGCCATTGCTGCCACTTCAAGGTCCGAAGCTTGAAGCAGCAGCAGCAGCAGCTAAACCGTGGCAACAGCAGCAGCAGCAGCGACCCCCGCCTCCTCCGCGACCTTCCCCGCAGGCGCGCAACCCTCCGCGCGCGCCTGCAGGCCCGTTCCCCGCCTCCGCCTCTGCTCTGTCGCCTCTGCCATTCCACCCGCGACCGGCCGCTGCGCGCACTGCAGCGGCCGGCCAGGCCTTCTCGCCGCCCCCTGCCAACCTCTGCAACCCTCCGCGACCGACTGCAGACTCCCCGCCGCCTTCTCCGAGCGCGCCATCGCCCGCTCTCCTTCCTCGCACCCGGCCTGCAGACGCCTCACCTTCTCCGCGCGAAGACGCGCCTGCATCCGCGATCTTCAGACGTCCGCCTCCGCCTTCAGACGACGCGGCGTCAGACGTCTGCCGCCTCCGGCAGACGTCTTAACTCGCGCGTCCGCGATCACTCCTTCGCCCGCTCTCTCTCTCCGTCGATCTCTCCCGCCCGCTCCCTCTCTGTCTCCCGCTCTCTCTCCGTTCTCTCTCTCTCTCTCTCTCACGTATTCTCTATCTCTCTCTCTCTCTCTCTCTCTCTCTCTTTTTCACTTACAGCAACACACACACACCCTTTCACCGACACACACACTACACCAACACACACACATCTTCACCGACACACACACACACCCACACACACACTTACACTATACGTATAGTTATATATAGTAACATATATATACATACATATATATATATATACATACATATATCTATTATATATATATACTTATATACATAGTATATCTATATAGTTATGTATACATACATATATATATAATATATCTCTATATATATATATATACACGTATATATATATCTATATACTTATACATATACTTATATATATATACATATATACTTATATACATATATATATATACATATCTATATACTTATATATATACACACATATATATATATATCTAGATACATATATACTTATATACATATATATATATATATACATATATATACACATATATATCTATATATATATATATCTATACATAGATAACTATACATTTATATCTATATATAGATATATTTACTTATATACATACATATGTACATATACTTTCATGTTATTTATTATACGCTGTATCGCGGGGATATCTGCACCAGTTGCTGATATTCCCTGATACACGCGTACAAAAAAAGCGTGGTCCCATACACATCCATCCTCCATCCACACTCCACGCGGCACCTAGTCGTGTTGGTTGCGTCTCTCTAGACATCGACTGACTCGACATAGTGCTACACTCCATCGTCACCTCCACCCCCACCCCTTTATATATATACTACATATAAATCTATAGCTACTATATTTACTTTCTATCTGTTAGCTTCCTTCTTAGTAAAAAGATAAAAAAAAAAGGTATAAAAGTGAAAAGATAATCTTTGATTTGCAGGTACTTCGTCTTGCGAGTAGCAAGGCGTGTTTTGGAACTCTGTTTTGGCTAAAAGCCAAGGACACAATTTTTGAGGGTGTGCCTCAAGAACAAGGATTACCAGAAAAAAACCTAAACAAGAAAAATACCAAAAACAGAATAAACGAACGGAAGAGACGCGTTTTAAGGAAAACGTAGAAACTCGACTTGAACCCCACTTCCCTGAGTTCGACCCTGGGCCTAAAAGTGACAAGATAAAATCAATTAGGCCAAGTTAAAAATTTTGTAAAGAGATGGTTATGTCTGAATTAGGTTAACCACTATACACATTTCAACGATAAAAATATCATATTAACAACCTATTTGGGCCGACCATCATTATCCCCCACCTCCCACCCATTAGATTTCATTCCACAACATAATAACACAATCATTAATCAACCTAGGTGTTCTTATAAACTCTAAGGTTAGATTGTTTGTTATTTGACACCCATACTCACCCCAACCTCCACATTAAAAAAAAGAAAATTTAAAAAATCTCATAGAGGTACACAACCTCATCTGATTTTTAAACTCAACCGATAAACTGATCTTTGGAGCCGGTACACACATTCAAACACATAATTGAGTAGAAATCAGATTAGGTAATCACTTGTATGCCTAATTAAGTGGTGCAACAGGTCAATTGTTTGAGTTGATTGGGCCGCACCACTTCAATTAAAATCAACTCATCAAGTAGCTGCCGATTAGGTTCAACTCTTAGGGATTAAGCTTTAAAGGAAAACATCTTCACCTGTGCTTGCAAAACCTAGTGTGCCAACAAAACCTTGTTTAAAAACACCTAAAGTTGAATCCTAAAAGCTACTAAGCAAGATTTGAACTCTAAAATTCACCACATAAAAAATAATCTTACTTGAAAACCATTGGTTGTGCACGCACACACAAATCAATCAATCATTAAGGGCACAACCCAGATAAAGGGCCCATCACATTCCAAAGTACATTCAAACCTAGCCCTAAATAAAATAGAGTAGACGTTGGCCTTAAGGATTCGACTCACTCTTCAGAGCCCAGAAAGAGATTATTTTCGATTAGTCTGTTTCTACTATTCAATCTGATGTCTAGCTAGGGGAGCAGAATCAAACGATCGCGACGGGGGGGTACACTAGGAACCGGAGGCGTAAGCTGAAGGAAGAACCTTCTCCTCAGTCCCTCCTTTTAATTGGTTGGATTGAACAGACAGAAGTAGATCAAATCGTTCCTTTATCTCAAGATGGGTTTTGAGAGTCTGTAGGTTTTAGGCTAGCCCACTTAAGGACAGGTTTGATTGTTTGTATTGCAGGGCGATTTTCTTCTTCCTGTTTCTCATGAATCCTTCCACATATTATACGCATTCCCTCTCTTTCCCTTCTGTTTTGAATTATCCTCAACATGATGATTATTCCGACTCGTACCGTAATCAACCATCAGTTAGTTGGGATAACTTGAATTGGGGATATAGTTCCGGACCTCCGTGTTTAGGGTCTAACCCTGAACACTATGATTGTGATTTTTATCCTTCTCAGAGCCACATCGATTGTAGATCGTCATCCTTTCATGAACAACCTAATACGATCTACAATCAAGAAGGATACACTGATCCTTACCCATCCTCTGATTACACTGCCTTTAGGTCATCTCCATCTTTTGAACAATCTGAAATGACCTATTATCAGGAAGGGTATAACAAATCTCAATTCATTAATTCCCCTGCATTGACCCCAAACCCGCCCAACCCTGAACCAACTCATTTGGTTCAGGGTAACCAGGTTTAAGAAAAGGTTCTGACTAACTTGAGGAATATCATACAATCTTTAGAAGTTCAGCTAATACCTTGCATCGAGAGATTGGAGCCTCTGATTGAAATGATTGATGATTTGAACAAGTATTTGTTGGATTGGCTCCAGGATGTTAAGGATAAGAACCTGGGTGAGTTTCTACTTGGAAAGTTAGTGAAATTGAGGATGAGATTTGTGGTCGCTTTGATTCAATCATGGGATGATTCCCAGGATGAACCCTCTTCATGAGAGCCAAGTTCCTAACCCACTCAAGCACCTATTGGGGGGGACACGTGTTATGAGGTTGACCAGATTGAATTAGAGCAACCAATTAAAGATAATCTGATTTCTTCACCTGAGATCCCTGAGCCGGGGTACAAGAAAACGTATGTCTCCTTGGAACAGAGAGTGACAGATGATTTTGAGACATACATTAATACGGATTTCGATTCTGATGGTGAAGATTCATGTTACGAAGTCTCACGTGAGTTTACAGAATATGATTTTTGTGAGACGATTGGGCTTGAGGAATCTGAAAGATCATTTGATAGCCCAAGAACTGAGGAAACTGATCCTATTAGGGCACACATTACGGATCCAGAATCGCATTTTCTAGAGGATTCAATTCAATGCCCTGATTGTCAGTTACACCCCATTGAACTTATCGATGATTCTATTTCTGAGATAATTAGACCCAAGTCAATTCTGATTCAGCCACATCATTTTGACTTGGAGATTTCAAATGGGGTGATTAATATGCAAGAGGTCATGGAATTTGACATGCTAAATGAGGAGGATAAGAGCCAAGAAATTTTGATTTGGGAAGCAAGTTTTGGAGGAAGTATAAGACTGAGTCGAAGGGTTCCTATTAAGCTGAAACCATCAAACCAAAACCCTTTTGACATTTGTTCTGAGGATGTTCAACCTAAGCACACATTTAGTGATTATCCTTTTGAGCTTGAATTCTCTGTGACCCAACTTTTTGGTCTTGGGTTGCATCCTCATAAATTGCAGGCCCGACCCCACTTGTATTCTGATTTTAGGTTTTGGGTAATTTTTATCCAAAACCTGAGATATTCTCGATTATGGGGTATGGGTTTGCACCACAATCTGGTCCACATCTGTGGACCTATGCTGACAGGTCAGAGGTTTCTTCTATTTATTCTGATTCTGACTTCCACCTGTGAATTCTTCATTTCTCTTCTTTGTATAGTGTGCCTAGCTGAAGACATTAAATTCAGCACGTATACAATTCTTTTTAGTTTTCATCTCGGAGCAGACCTGACATTCATGCAATTCAGGTGCTTTTGACTCTATTCCACTCTGTTTTATGTCTTTTTAATACAATGAGGACATTGCATTAGATAGGCATGGGGCGGTGGATATTCATCTCTAAATTTATTCGTCTACTCCGTAGATTTGTTTTATTTTTTTTTAAATAATTTTTTTTTTTTTGGAAGTAGGAAAGTGAACTTAGGTTTAAGAAAATTTTCAATCTTAGAAAATACTACATTATGATTTGAATACAAAGACCCTTCAGGTCTTCAGACTTAATCAGCCTGTGTATTCATTAAAATGTGGATTTGTTTTTCGAATCCTTGCCAATCTGAATTCTATTTTAATTGGAGTAAATAAGTTTGGTTGATAAGTACACGACTTATCAACCTACCCTCTGATTTGAGGGAACTTTGAGTTTTTAGCATCTACACACTTTCTTTGCACTAACTCGTTCTTCGGCTATTCTAATGGAAATTGGGTAGCTAATGAACCTTCTAGGGTGATATGGCTGGTAAGTTATCGTGGGTAACAGCCCATAGGTAGGTTGTCCAGAGCCCAATCGCTAGACCTTTCTCTTTTTGCTGCCTTTAGGTAAATCTTAGACCAAGGAAGCCACCTACCTAACAAGAGAAAAAGAAAATAAAAAAGAAAAGAAAAAGAAAAGGAAAAAAAAAGAAATAAGCCACACTTCGCCGCATGAGTGTGGCTGGCAAGTTGTCGGTGGTAACAGCTCATCGACCGGTTGTTCAGAACCCAGCTCAATAAATGCACTAAAAATTCCCAAAACACTTAGGAAGAAGCGGAGAAGTAGAATAAACTGGAGAGATATACACTGGATTCACCCTTGTGTTGACCCCGTAAAAATAAAAGTAGGGAGAAAGCTACCGATTATAAAGATACACCTTTAGGAAAAATTCTCTTTTTTAGGTCACCTAGAGGCGTAGAAATCCGAAGTCCAGTTTAATTGCCGGTTAACGAGTCTATCACATTCACAATAAGATGCTTAGAACTTAGGGTTCTCCTTAAATCTTGGGTGAGTTGAATGGCCGTAGAAAGCCACTCTTAAACCCTAAAACTTGAAAATCCAAAAAATTAGAAAAGAGGAAAAAAGAGAAAAGAAAGCTTTCTTTGAATAATGCGAGGGCTTGAGGCGGTCTACATTTTGGCAGATACTTGGGCACTGGTGTGTCTTTGAAAGTTCAGATCCAAAGTAGACATTTTCTTAATGACTGAAAATAAACTCAAGCCCAAATAATCCAACCTGATTCTTTTATAAATAGCATATAGTTTTGCTAGGGACTAGCAAAAGATAGGCATGGGGGTATGATGTAAACACGTTTACACTACTTAAGATGTCTATTTATGCATGTTCTTAAGCATAGGATTGCATGGCATGCTATAAATATTGCATAACATGCATCATCTTGCATTTAGGGTAGTTTGAATAAAATGGAGGTTAATTGTCTCCTTTTATGTTCATGGACAGGGTAAACTTTTTATCGGGGCCTTAGATCGAAGATCCAACCATACAGATGTGATCAGGGCAACAATTGGAGTTCAACGACTCCAAGATCGCCTTAATCAGACATCTATAGTATCAGATAGTGACTAGGGAACCCTAGAAGATCAAGGGCCAAGATGGTGGGAATCCGCACTTCAAATGACAAATCCAACCACATGGATGGATTCGGATCGACGATCACAGCCTAACGACGAGAAAATCAACTAAATCCGACACCTGTGGCACCATCTACATCATCCAGAAGATGGACAGCCAAGATGGCGTCACGTGGTGCCATCTCAGCCTTCCAACCGGCCATCAAGACCATCGCTGCTTTTTCAAATAGGATTTGGTGCACGATCTGGGTGTTGGATCTCGATCCAACGGTTGTGGATGCGGCGCCTTAAATCGTCCACGCGACCTTCTCGACTGCGTAGCGTAGCGAAGACGATGCTGCGGGCGAAGCAGAGGTCGTGGGGTCGAGCCCCCGCGGGCCTCAAATTAGGCGTGGGCAAGCAGACGCATGGAGCATCAGATCGTGATCGAATAGTCGCCCGCGCTCGATAGCACCCACACGCTATTGCACGCGCGGCGAAGAGGCAACATCATACGCGGGCGGGCGCGCGCTGAGGAGGCGGGCGTAGCGCGATCTGAGCCGTCCGATCTCACGATCAGACGGCTGAGGATGGCTGAACGTGCGCATGCGTTGAGTGCGTGGGCAAGCGAGCGAGCGCATGCGTGCCACCCACTACGCCAACGTTCAGACCTTTAGCGACGGTTTTATCCGTCACTAAAGGTCTTGAATTAATGTTTTAAGAGTTGTAATGACCAAATTGCCCCCACTCCTTCCAACTATAAAAGGAGACCCCCTCCACACGAAATTCTCATCCCTTCCTTCTCTTCTCTCCCTCTCCAAAGCTCAAGAGAAGCTTGTCCCACACTCGGGATGCTTCTCGCGAGATAAAGTCAATTTTTCGTCCCCTTTCGGAAGCGGATCCCGCGACGACGATGACGTGTTGCCCTATTCCCGTTCTTCCGCTTCATCCTCCTTTGTCCTGCTCCATCCTACTTCGTCCAGGCGTCGTCCCATCCGGCTCATCCTCCAAGCGACCGTCGAGGAGGATATTTCTCTCTCCATTCTTTTAATGCTTTCTAGAGTAGATTTACTGCTTCCTAGTGTAATCATTTTCCCACTTTCTAATGTAATGAACAATCATTCTGATGATGAAATTCCATGTTTATTCTACATCTCGTTTTGGTTTTTGTTTGTAATATTCTCTCTCTCTTATTCTCTCTCTCTCTCTTCTATTTATTATAGATAGTTAGATAGTTCTAATTAATTGAATTACTTCGTGACAAATAAAACAAATGCATGTTTTTAAATCAAACGTCCGCCTCCCTGAGTTCGACCTAGGATTTTCAATTCTGGTATAAATTTTATTTGTTGAACATGAGTTTTTGTACTTTCAAATTACAATGACAGAATTTTCAAAATCAAACACGTTAGCGTAGCAACCAGAAGTTCAACAGTGCTGGTCACTCTCCGACCACCCGCGAGCCTCCAAGCTTTGCGAGAAGCTCTGTGGTAGCACAAGGAGCGATTTGTGACCTCCAACAAGCCTTGTTGTGCCTCAAGGAGCTCTGTCGACCATCACCATCCTCATGCCGCCGCCCTCCTCGTCATTAATTCCGGTGCTTCACCGACCACCCTCACGCCTCCAAATTAAACAGGAAGCTCTGCGAGGACATGCTCAAAACACTACCACCCTCGGTGAAGAGCTTCATGCTTGGGAGCTTCGCCGACCTCCTCCATTGCTGATGGCCTGTAGTGGGTTTCAAGCAAGGAAGAAGAGGAAGAGGAGGAGGAAGAAGGGAAGGGGGCCAATTGAGAAGAAAATAAGCTTTCAGGGACCTCATTTTAAGACATCCGGGACTAAATTGCAACAACACAGGACTAAGTTATACTCATCTTTAAATCAATTGTCTCTGAAGTGATTCTTATTTCCATATATTGCGCAAATATTATGGTGTTTAATGTCCTTGAGTCTTGATTAATTTAGCTTTAAATACTCATTGCATGAAAGATTTAAATTTATTTCCCAATCCTTCTATGCAAATTCGTCATGACCATGTGCAAATAATTAGAAAGTGATATTCACGTATTCCTACTCCCAGAGACGACCTCAGATTTTCTTCTTTAATTCGAGTATTATAAATTTAAATGGTTGATTCATTTTGATCACTATACTACGATGCGAAAATTTTAAAACACGATCGAAGCGAGTTAGCATTTTGGCACCGTTACTAGGGAGCAACGCGCAACTATCACTATTCTTGAAAATATTTCTGTTTCCTGATCTCTAACACATCTGCCTGGTTTTGATTGTGATTTTTGCGAGAAAAAATTGCACCTGGAGCTTAAAGCGGACAATCACTCCACGGACATGTAATCTTCTTCCTTTCTTTTTAGTCCCCTCCTTCCTAATATACATAAAAAAAAGGGGTAACAAAGAAAAAATCTAGGATTCAACCTTGCCATATTTTCTTAGAAATATCATTTATGGAATAAATTTCTCATTTCTAAAAGTTTAACTATGATTAAAGAGATTTGATGGCGAATTTGATACACCCAAACCCTAATTCCAGCATCTAATAGGGACTTATTGAGATTGATTGGAGCCATTGGACTAACACCTTCTTGATTGAGTCTAAAGGCTATTTAATTTAAATTGAATTGGACTCCATTGTAGAGCCAAATTAGGGTTTCAAAATTTTAGGGTTTTGATTTGTAGTAAACATTTGCAATGTTATAAAGGAAAATAATTTCCTACATTGTGTGTTACCCCAAGCCCTTGTTTGAATTGATTTAAAAATTCAGATCCTAAAATATAGGCTCTATGATTACTTGAACCTTAAAATTGAGACTTAATAACCTGTTTGCGACCAAATCAAGGGTGGTTCGGGTGAGTTAACCTTGATTTTATCCTTTAATCATAGGATAGGTCAGCTGAAGTTGGTTCACATTGTGAATCAATCAACCTAAAATTAGGTCACAATTTGGAATCAAACTCTAAATCAAGTGATAATCAAAGGCACATGCACAATTAGGCCTTAAAATTGATAGACTTAGGGCTTAATTCACATGTATCCGATCTACTTGGAACTGCAATGACAAGAGAGGTCGGGTGGGGGAAACCCTATAACCCATGGGGGAACTCTACCGCGTAGGGGTCTTCATTAGACTCTCCCTTTCTGGCTGCCTAAGTAATTCTCAGTCATAGTCATCCAATTAATTTGGGTGCCTTGATTGGGTCTGATTCATTTCCAGTCCTCTCAACTTTGCTCTAGTACGCGCACAGAAGGGGGTCCTTAAGACCTACCTTAAGGCCTCCGTTAGAGTCTAATCTGAATCGGGGTCAAGCCTCGATTTTCGTGTGTGTCTGATCCAATCGAATTCTCTTTTAATCAATCAGAATCTAACCCGAGCCTTCATTTTCTGACCCACCAACTGACTAGATTCAATCACCTGGAAATCAACTTGAAAAATTAAGGAAATGGCTACTAGTCCTGAACCCCGTATGAGCATGAAGGATCGAATGATTGAGGATGCTATCAGATGCAATGAAGAATTTTTCAAAACCTCAAAACCCGTTAGTGGAAATCAGGCTAGTGAACACAGTACTGTGAACCCAATTATGAACCATGTCCAAATGATTGCAACCCAGGTTTCATGTGGTTCTAATCGGGAGACCCTCTTGGAACAATTGAGAGCTATAAGGAAATTACATAGAATTGAGGGTATGCAATATCTTGCAAATCCGAAATTATGGGAAAAAAACCAAGATTTCTTTAAGCAACGTGGGGATTTGTTGGATCAACTTGAAAACTTGATTGACAAAAAATATCCAGACCCCCACCTGGATCTTGATTATGAATCTTGGGATAATTTTATGGATAACCCAGATTTTTCAAATCCCGAGTACCAAGAAGATGGGTTCTATGCTGAATCCCCAACCCGATTTGAATTAAAGGATGATTATAAGGAATTACCTGATATTGAAAATCAACTTTTAGGTTAGAAGGATTCCATTACAGGTATCATTGATTTTAAGCCAGTAATCAGAGATTTTGAGGTTGTTTCAACCCGAACAGAATGCCCAAATACTTGTAATGAATTTGATTCTGAATTCCTCAAGGATATAACTCCCGCACCTTATCTTGGTAAGGTCTTCCTCGAGAGAAATTCTGATATCCCAATTGAGCTAAGTGTTGATTCTAGTGGCCCAATTCCTATTTTTGACCTAGAATCTAGATTCGAACCTATTTGGGATAACAATAAGGCTCAATATGAATAGAATGCAATCTCAAAATTGAAATATCAGGATTTCGATGAGCCTATTTTTGATGACAGAATCGCTCCAGATTCCTCGTAGGATCATAACAATTTATTAGAATTGGAACCAATTTATGATACAGAGTTAGAGGAATCTGAAGAATCAGGATTTGATTGGATCTCCCCTAGATTTCTAGAAACGAAGACTATATCTGATGAAGAAATCTCTTTTAACTTGGAAACAAAATCTAGGATAGGCCAATTTCAGGTTGATAACTGTGTGGATTTTGATTTTTCTTGTGGTGGTGATCACAATTCTGATTCAGGTTCAAAAAAATCTCATCAACATTCTTGTGAATTCTCCTATGCTGATGCTGATTTTGACTCCTATTCTGATTCAGGAGAATCCTTGTCTCTAGAAAATTATAGCCCAATTTATGACCCCAATATCTATGACCTGTTCTTTGACTCTAATTCTGAGGCCATTGATTGGGATTTCAAAGTTGTTGCACGCACTTGATTAGGAGATATCTCAGGAAGGGTCTCTTAAACTTCTCAGCAACTAGTCCCTGCTACATAACTCCACCGGAATCCATTTATATCTTGAATTACCTCATTCTGGTCTGGTGAAAGATGATTTTTCTCCTTGGTTTGATGATGAATGGGACATCAATCAAACTGAGAATCAATTACAAATCATTTCTGATTCCATCGGTAGGGTTCCTATATTTTTCATTAATCCTTTATCTTTTGAGGACCCCTACACTGAACTGGCTGAGCCTGTGCAGCCAAATTATCACTTTTTATTGCTAAATCTTTCTAAATCAAACTACACCTGGTGGGCTCCACATCTTTTGATCTACATTTTCCAACCCACTAAACTCATTGGCTTTGGCCTGCACAATCTGCCAGTTGATCTAAACAAACACATGGTTGGACCAACCAGGCTAATTATCAAGGTACTTATTTAACAAAATTCTTCCAATTTGATTACTCCGTCGCTTGACATCTTCCGCCTGGCTAAAGGCATTAAACTCAGTGCTTAACGAGAGGCAACCCGTTATCCACGAAAACCTGAGACCTTTCTTATCTTCTTTGAGCAAATCATTCTTACTGCACTTTAGAGTTCCCAATTTAAGAACAATCGATTCCACCTCCAATATTTGCATTGGAGCTAGAAATTATTCACAACAACTATTTCCGACCTGCCCACCCACCCTTAAACCTGTTCTAAAACTATGAACTAAGATGAATGTGAACCCATCCTATTTTCAATGAGAGCATTGCAAAGCTTAGGCATGGGGGGGATTAAGGTGCAATTATCTAAAATTCATGATTGAAAGATTCTCACAAAAAAAATACACATAGATTCAAACAAAAAAAAGAAGAAAAAATGGATTTTAAGAAGAAAGGGACTAAGGTTGTACATTATCTCCAAAATGGTACACAAGGGATTTCATTTTAATAGACATAGGATTGAGTCTGAGGATCCTTTTGTCAGACTTTTCAGGTCTAAAAATTTTAGATCAGATCAGCTTATCTCTCAAAGAACTCTTTTTTGACCCTTGACGGTTCTGAGTTCTGAAGTCTATTTAGTGACCTGAGTAGAACTTCACTCGGTTCTCGTTCAAAAGCTTGAATAACTTTTGGAAACCAAGTGTCAGGACCGATACACACACAAAAGCCAACCATCTCAAAAAAGCAAAAAAAAAAAAGATATATATCTTTATATATAAATTTTCCCACACTTTAGTCTTGGTGAAAGACTAAGGCAGTTGATTGGTTTGAGTTCCCACCGTCGAGAAGGAAAAACTTCCTTTGACGACACAATAAAAATATGTCACAGCCTCAGCGTTCGCTCTGAATCTTAATCACATATCCTTATATAGAGCATATAGAGTGCATTTCGCAGCTCAGGTGTCTCGAACGGTGCTATCCCGAAGAATCGAGGTGTGAGCCTGAGCCCACTAGGAGTGCCCCTTACAACGCTTTTTGTTTAGGGTTGTGAGCTTCTAGGGTGTGTCATGGACGGTGCTCTCATGAGTGCTGGCGCCAGAGCCCCATCAAGGATTTGATGATGGGAATGATAATCCCGACACAACTGTATTAGGCCTGATTTGAGTCTAGGTATGAAAAAAAAATGCATTCATTCTGTCATATTAAATAAGTCTTTCAAAGACACCACAAAATAAATAAAGTTGGCTAGTCACAAAAGCATTGGTACTTGGATTTTCGGGGTCATGCAAGTTACAGTACGAGTTCTGAGATCAAGGAGGCTCTAACTGCAAAAATGAGTTTTAGGACTTGTAAGAACTAGAAGAGGATAGATTAGTTCAGTTCTTGAGTTGATACGCAGGTCTTGATTTTGCTAATCTAAGGATCCAAAATATTCATTCTGACGTCTTATCTTTAACAAAATCCCATACCTACATTATTCCGAAAATACAACCAAAGTTCTGCTTCTCTTTTAATCCAAAAGAGTAATAAAGAGGAAGAAGAGGCAAATCTTTTTGAGCTGAATGTCAGAAATACCCTTACGCTGAAAATCTATACTTAACTCTAGAATTTGCTAAGGGACTAGCAAATGGTAGGCATGGGGGTATGATGGCATCACCATCATTCACTATATGTAATCTAATTTGGCTAAGTTCTAAGGTTAAATTCACTTAATTAACATATTAAAAGGGTATAACTCAATTAGGACTGAAGAAAGAGGAATTAATGGAAAAATGGATTAATTCTATAGTTGTCACGAACAATTATGAATGCAGAATAGTTGGAGGGTGAACTTCAGATTAATTAAAAGTCAATTGAGCTTAAATATCACAAAAGTGGGTTGGTATTGAGTAATTCAGGATTTGCATTCAAATTGAATGTTTAATTTTAATTAAAACCCTAATTTCAACCCCACTTTAATTAAAATAGTTTTGATGGAAATAAATGTAATCTAAACTTATAAAAATCAATTAAAAATATTTATAAGGTTTGGCATAGTCAATTTGACAATCGAAACTCGTTTTGACCTAAAACAGAATCAGAGATAGGTATTTGGTATAATTTAGGTCTAAATGTAAATTGACCATGAAAATGATATCAAAATACAAAATTGAAGTCACCATCAACTTCCTTATGCCCAAATTAGGTTACCATAAAAATTTAGGCTCATTTGGATATCATCTTAGTCAACTTTGCATTTTGGTCCTCAAATCCTGATTTCCTTACAAATGCCCCCACCAACAACTACCTCACCTTCCATCTCCACGATCGCCGGCTGCGCAACTCTTACGAGCCATTCCCTCAATCTCCAGCCCTCTCCTCACGTGCCAGCATGCTATAAACCTTCGTTGCCTCACGCTGTTTCGTTTCGTCGCATTTTGGCGAGCGTAAGTCCCCTCCTTCCTCCTCGAGCACCGCCATTAATGCCAACCTTGGAGCTTCTCAACTTCCTTCATCAGCTGCTCTACTGTTCAATTGGTAGAGGGTTTCTTCTTCCCTCGTCGTCGTTGTGCTTCCCACCAAAGAACCGATTCATCTACCTCTTCTTCAGCTTTAAGCTCCTCGCTGTCTCCTCCTTCTCCAAGTCTGATGACTAACGCTGGCCTCCTCTCTAACCTCCTCTCCTCCTCCTAGGTAACTCTTCTCCCCCTCTTCTTCTAGATTAGTTTAGGCCTTTTCGACCTAGGTTTTGACCCCAATACCTCTTCCTTCGCCACCTTCTTCTTCGTGGGCAGCAACACCGCCGGTCACTCTCTGATGAGCACACATCTCGACGTACATTCCTTTTCACTCACCGTCAACCATCCCACAAGCTTCGCCTTGCAAAGCCGAACAAAAGCCCTCTTCCAATCGAGGGTACCAATGCTCTGAGGCTTCCACTAAACACAACCATCGTCGTCATCTTCCTCGATGCTGATGACTCTTCTCCAGCCTCATTGCATCTAATTACCACCACCAACACCTCCAGCTCTCCACGGCGAACCTCCCTGCCCCCTTGGTTGGGAGTTTCGACGTCTCTCACGTCAAACACCATCACTGGCCGTACCCATCAACCTCGACGGTGCTGGTCACACTTCGGCCACCAGCGAGCCTCCAAGCTTCGCAAGAAGCTCTATGGTAGCACAAGTGACCTCCAGCAAGCCTTGACGTGCTTCGAGGTGCTCCGTCAACCATCACCATCCTCATGCTGCTGCCCTCCTCATCGCCAACTTTGGTGCTTCGCTGACCACCCTCACACCTCCAAACTCAGTAGGAAGCTCCACGAGGACATGCTTGAAACACTGCTACCCTCGGTCTTCATGCTTGGGAGCTTCGCCGACCCCCTCCATTACCGATGACCTGTAGTGGGTTTCACGCAAGGAAGAAGAGGAAGAGGAGGAAGAAGAAGGGTAGGGGACCGATTGAGAAGAAAATAAGTTTTCAGGGACCTCGTTGAAAGGCATCAAGGACTGAATTGCAACAACACAGGACTAAGTTATACTCATCTTTAAATCAATTGTCTCTGAAGTAATTCTTATTTCTATATATTACGCAAATATTATGGTGTTTAATCTCCTTGAGTCCTGATTAAGTTAGCTTTAAATACTCATTGCATGAAAGATTTAAGTTTATTTGCCAATCCTTCAATGCAAATTCGTCATGATCATGTGTAGATAATTAGATAGTGATATTCGCGTATTACTTGCAACCAGAGATGACCTCGGATTTTCTTCTTTAATTCAAGTATTATAAATTTAAATGCTTGATTCATTTTGATCACTATACTACTAAGCGATGATTTTAAAACACGATCAAAGTGAGTTAGCAATATGCCTCCTCCTTCTGGGGATGACCCTTCTCTTCCTCACCAAGGAGATGCTCCTTCAGCTTCTGCTAAGGAAGAGGATCCTCCTCAAGATCCTTCCCTTGCTTGTTGGTCTTCCACGGAGGAGCTGGGAATGGCTGATATTGAATGTAATCCGGTTTGTACTAATTCCTCATCTGATATTTTGGGGGATTCTTAATCTTCTCATCCCCATCCTATTCCTCCGTTGGAAAAGTTGCTAAGGAAGCTAAAGCTACGTCGGTGACATCGACGCCGACCTATCAGACTCCTCCCTGTTATAGGGAATTGGACCTTGGAGGTTCACCTCCAAGGTTCCTTGGATCCCGCTCAAGTGAAATCCTCTAATCTCCCTATGGTTGATAAATGCTCGCCTGATGATGTTTCTCGTGAGACTATTTTTTCTGCTGATGATATATCTTCTATTAGGTTAGATAACAATGCCATTGGTTTTCAACTTAACTTTGATCTTGATTTTGTGGATAAAACCTTGGATAATAATGAATCCTCGATAACATTACCGTCAACTGATTTCCATCGATCTAGCATGTTAATGACTAATTTTCTGATTGATGGTATTCAAACCTTGTCGATTCCTAATAATCTTGATGGATATAAAATGTTTTCTTTTTCGAGAGTGATTTATAGCTGGGATTTTCAAGATTTTCTTATGTTACGTAGTCCTAATGGTAAAAATTTGTTTGGGAATAATATAAATGGTGAACTTACTTGGGGCATTTATCAACCCCGTCCCACCCCTCCTCCTGATCTTGACCCTCCTTAGTTATTGGAAATCATTCAAGGCGGTGGGACAGGGGACCTGAGTAGTAATGGGAAAGGCAGATATAATTCATTAAAAGTGAGATCTCTGGACTCTTCAAGCATTTATGTCCCTAAGTCCCCTCACCACCAAGATTTGTCATATGTGGCACACTCATCGTCTAGGCTTAAAGGAGTCTGTGGGGGTCAAGCTTCTATGGGTTCGATTAGGGTTACCAGAAGTCGATCAAGATCCCAATCTCTTTCAAACTCTCTATGAATTTTCTTTTCTGAAATTGTAGGGGTATTATCAATATCCCTACTTTAAATTGGTTAAAATCCTTGATCTCTGCTAATCATCTTCAGATTATCTTCCTTCTAGAGACTTTTGCCAACCTTGTTCAAGTGACTAGGATTATGAATGATATCCAATTTGACCACTCTTTATCTCTTCCTGATAGTCCCAATATCTGGTGTTTTTGGAAAGATCCTATTTCAATCATTACTTTGCATTCCTACTCCCAAGCATTAACGGTTGAATGCAACCATCAAGGTCAATTGTTAAACATTTCTGTTGTTTATGCCTCTTATGATCCTGATACTAGACTCAACCTTTGGCATCATCTTTCCACGATCATGGCTATGGCTTCTCCCTCACCGTGGGTCTTAGGTGGGGACTTCAATTGTATTCTTTCTGCTTTTGAGAAGATTTGCGGTCATCCTTTCTCGTAGGTTCAAGCTTCCCTTTTCAATTGTTTATCAATGGTTTGGCCCTGATTGATCTCCCCATGGGTGGCACTCAACTATCACGGTGTAATGGTAGGTGGGGTACTTCTAGGATCTACCAAAAGTTAGATAGAATTCTCCTTAATTATGAGACTATGGCCTATGAGCCTATTGGAAGATATCTTTGTTGGTGTAATTCAGATCATGCTGCTATGCTCTTACATTTTGATAACCCTAAGGTTGGCCGCCTCAGACCTTTTCGTGTGGAGAATATGTAGATGTAGGATGTGTGATTTCGAGATTTAGTTCGTGAAATCTGGAATTCCTCTCCCTCTAATCCTAACTCTGATCCTATCTCTAAGCTTTATTCCAAACTTCATATTCTGAAATGAAGTTTAAAATATTGGAATAGATCAACTTTTGGTAATATTTACAAAATGGTCGAAAGTTTGGAGACTCACTATGATGAGTTCGATGCCAAATTATCTTCCCACTGGGATGATAATACTACTGCTGAGCTCAGTGATTCTACTATCCTTCTTGTTGATTCTCTTGGTAAGCTTAATGACTTCTTGACCCAAAAAGCTAAAATCAATTGGTTACATAAAGGGCAAGGCTGTAATAAGTTATTCTTTACCACCATCAAATGTCACTTTGCTAAACATGCTAGAGCTTCTTTAACCAATACTATTGGTGATAGGTCATAGGATAAAGCTGCTTCTCTTACTATGGATTATTGTCAAAATCTTCATTCATCTCGTTGGAGCCCCAATGCTAATAGATTCCTTGAGATTATCCCCACTATTATCACTACAGATGATTGTCTAGATTTGATTTGTATCCCTACTGAGTCAGAAATCTTTGATACTCTTTCGAAAATGCCTCCTAATAAGTCTCTTGGTCCTGATGATTTTGATGTTGATTTTTTCTCCAGCTTTTGGGATTTGGTTAAAACTGATGTTGTTGATGCTATTTCGCTTTTTGTTTCTACTAAGACCGCTCCTAGAGCCTTCAACAACACCTTGATTTACAAGATCCTTCATCATTTTGGCTTTTTTGATAAGGTTATCTACCTCATCAAAGCTTTTGTTCAACATGAAGGGTCCTTTGTTTTGGTTGATGGGAGTTTCTCAGCATTTTTTCGAGTTTCCTGCCACCTGCAGCAAGGAGACCCAATCTCTCCCTTCCTGTTTGACATTTTCATGGAACCATTCATTCATGGTATTAAGGAGCTTGCCTTCCTGGGTAAGATCAGCCCTTTTTTTATTAAAAGAGGGGTTGATTCACCTCTAGCTTTGTTATATGCTGATGACATCATTATTTTTGTGAATGGCAACCTCAACTCTATTTGGAATTTGGCTACCTTCACCAAAGACTTTGAGTTGTCTCTGGGTCAGAGAGTTAGTCATTCTAAAAGTTACTGCTTTGTGGGTCGCCACTTCTCTTCTTTTAGGCGGGACTGCTTGCTCTCTATCATGGGTTATCAACTGGGGTCTTTCCCGTTCACTTATTTGGGTTGTCCTATTTTCTCTGGGCAGACTAAGATCTCTTTTTTCTCTTCTTTCATTGACAAAATCATATCTAAACTAGTTGGTTGGAAAGCCCATCTCCTCTCTTCGGCTGTTAGATTGCTTCTCATCAAATATGTCTTGACCTCTATTCCTATTCATGTCTTATCTATTATAGAGGTTCCCAAGACCATCATTCGTAAACTTCAAGCTCTTTTTGCTGATTTCTTTTAGGGTTGTTCTGAAAGCAACTCTTACCATCATTGGATTTTGGAGCACTATCTCGCATCCTTCAGAGTTTGGTGGCTTAGGTGTTCAAGACCTAAGCATTTTCATTAAAGCTCTAAGAATGAAGAGAGCTTGGAATATGATTTTTGGGGATTCTATTTATGCTAGTCTTATGAGGGCTTTGTTAGGTGATAGAACCCATTCGGATACCTCTCTTCCTTCTTGGTTTCATCTCCTTTTGCAAGCCAATAGGGATATATAATTGTTTATTCGCTGGGGGATTCATGAGGGTAAAGTTGACTTCTGGTTTGACTTATGGGTCTGAGATTCTCCCTGTAAAAACTTCATCCCTGATGGTCATGAGATTCAACCATCACTGTCCAGAGGGCTTTAGATGTGTTCCCTAAAATTCCTTTTATCTCGGTTATCCGCCCCCTCCACCAATACTTTTGCTAATATCTCCAATATCACCTTGGATGATAAAAAAGATGCCTTGATTTGGGCCCCCATCTCTTCTAGTACTTTTTCTGTATCCTCAGCCTATAAATTGATGTTTAGAGATTCCTTGATGATACCTTCTGATAAAAATTTTTGGAATCTTAAGTTACCCCCTAGGATCTCCCTTTGTGCTTGGAAAATCCTAAAGTTCAAGTTTCTGACCGATGATAATATTACTAAATTAGGGATCTCTTTAGTTTCTAAATGCAATTATCGCCCCACTTATCCAACTTCTAAAATTGCTTTTCACCTCTTTTCTTATAGTCAGTTGGTTCAAAAAATCACCGATTGGACCTTTTCATCCAACTATATCAACCATGTGGATCCTTCCTCTTTTTTGATATCATGTCAAATATTTCTACGACTAGGCATGAGACTACCATTAAGGGGTTGTTTTATCTAGTTTAACGTTTGGTGGATTAGGAACAAGATCAGAAATGAAGCTTTTATGATATCTAATTGATGTGCATACATCTGATTAACCTAAAATGTCTATTAATGTATGTTCTTGGTACCATATTAGCATCATGCATTGTAAATATTACATAACATGCATAATCATGCATGTAGGATAAATTGTACAAATTGTATAGTAATTATCTCCTTTTATGGTCAGGGACAGGGCAACATTTTAATCAGGGCTTCGGACCGAGGATCCAACCAAACGGATCTGATCAGGACGATGAAGGGGGTTCAACGACTCCAAGATCGCCCTGATCGGACACTTGTAGCACTAGATATAGTACCAGGAAGCTCAGGAATCAAGGGCCAAGATGGTGTTAATTCGCATCTTAGACGACAAATCCGACGACACGGATGGGTTCGGATTGATGATCGTAGCCTAACGGCATGAAAATCGGTCCAATCCGACACCTGTGGCACCATCTACAACACACAGAAGATGGACGACTAAGATGGCACCACGTGGCGTCATCTCAGCCGCCCGATCGGCCTCAGGGATCCGCCGCTGCATCTCCAAGGGATCTTCATAGCACGATCCTAGCCGTTGGATCTTGATCCAACCACCAAGAATCACCCAGACCGATCTCGTCTTCATAAGGCAATCAGTTGCGGACGATTTGGGCCGTTGGATCTTGATCCAACGGCCACAAGCATGCTAGCTTAAATCGTAAACGTGATGAAGTGGCAATAGCATAGCGGCCGAGTGCCCTTGCATGAACGTGGGGCGTGGGTTCGACTCACGATCTGCAGCGCACACGCATTTAATCCTGACCGCGCGATTGGCTGTGGACGACCCAGATCGCCCAATCGGGCGTACGCGTGATCAAATGCACCGCCTCACGCCCGATCTGATGCACAAACTCGTGCATTGCGCAGCTGAAGAGGCACGGGCAAGATCTAAGCCGTCCGATCTCACGATCGGAAGATCAGAATTTGATCAAGCGTGGTTCAGCGAAACTGAAGAGTTGAAGGCGAGATCTGAGCCGTCCGATCTCACGATCGGATGGCTGGAATTTGATCAGATGAAGAGGCATGGAAGAAGAGCCAACGCGTGCACATGTCGTCCACAACCGGCCTTTAACAATGTTTAAGTCCATCGCTAAAGGTCCCCTCTTTAATGTTTTTGAAGTTAAAATGTCTAAATTGCCCCCAATCCTTGCAACTATAAAAGGAGACCCCTACCCTACAAAATTCTCATCCCTTCCTTCACCTCTCTCCCTCTCTAAAGCTTAAGAGAAGCTTGTTCCACACCCAGGATGCTCCTCAAGAGCTAAATCCAAGTTTTTACCCCCATTCCGGAAGTGGATCCTACGACGACTACGATGTGCTGCCTCGTTTCCATTCTTCCTACTTCATCCTCCTTCCCACCTCGTCCTCCGTGTTCCAGGCGTCGCTCCATCCGGCTCGTCTTTCAAGCATTCCTCGAGGAGGATAACATCTCTCTCCCTTTTTTTATCACTTTCTAGAGTAGAATTTCCTGCTTTCTAACTATAATAGTTTCCCACTTTCTAGTGTAATCATTTCCCACTTTCGTAGTTGTAAAAACATCATTCAAATATCAAGTGATTATTCTCTCTTTCTCTCTCTCTCTCTTATTGTTTATATCAACTCCATTGTGATTATTTCCCCATTTAAACAAAAATACAAAAAATATAATCGCGGATTTTGAGATCAACATAGCCTCCCTGTGTTCGACCTGGGACTCTTAAGAGTTTCAGTATAAATTTACTTGTTGACGGATTTCTTTGCGAAATGAACTACGACGACGAATTTTTCAAATCCAACTTTGAATGCTTAGATTTCCACCCATCAACATTTTGGCACTATTGCCGGGGAGGCAACGACTCTCGATTTCCTTTCCGCATTTCACGCACTTTACTGTCTTCTAACTTGCTTTATCTCTTGTCTATTGCTTTGTAGATGCCTCAATCAAGGAATTGTCAAGTGGTAGACTGGGGTAAAGTGCAGTTGAAGACAACTGTAAATGCTCCACATTCTTCCCCCTCCATAGATTTCATTTCAGAACATTAATTCAAACTCCAATTAACCTAGGTGTTTGCATAAATCCTATGATTAGTTTAGTTGCTTGGATTTCCACTCACATTCATCACACCCTCATATAAAAAAAATCAACAAAAAGATACTTTTGTGGGATAAATGAAACATACACATGACAAACACCCACATTCAAGGCACATAACCTAATTGATTATTTTTCTACTCAACCAAGATTCTGATCTGTGGAACCGGTACATGAAAATCAATATATAAAAGAGTAGAAATCAGTCTAGGTTAATCGCTTTGTGTGCCTAAATCAGTGGTGCAATTGTGGCCAATTGTTTGAGTTGTTTGGGCTGCACCACTCAACCTAAAATTAGCTCATCAAGTAGCTTTCCTGTAGGGTTTTCAAATTAGGTCAATACCAGGCACTCCACTTTACTTTTGATTACAAAAGGAAAAAGATCTTCACTCGTGTTTGAACTTCTGGATTGCCTTGAACTTGATCGAATTAACCCGATTCCAAATCCTAAAAGCTACTTAAGAAAGATTTGAACTTTAAAATCCACTCATCAAAAATAATCTTATTTGAAATCTTGGTTGTTGTATGCACTTACACATTCTCAATCAATCATTAAGGGCACAACACATCTTAAGGGCCCACCACATTTCATAAGCACTACAATCCCAAGCCTAATTAAAATCAAGTAGAGGTTGGCCTTAAGGACTAATTTGCTCTTCGAGGCCCAATCTGAGATTGTTTACGATTAACCCGCTTGTACCAATTAATCTGATGTCTAGCTAGGGGAGTAGCATCAAACGACCGCGGTTGAGGGGTATACTAGGAACCGGAAGTGCAAGCCAAAGAAAGAACCTTCTCCCTAGTCCCTTCTTCTAACAGGTTAGATTAATTGGATGCAAGTAGACAAAATCATCTATAATCTTAAGACAGATTCCTAGAGTCTGTAGATCCTTAGGCTACACCACATAAGGACAAGCTTGTTTTATTGTACTGCAGGGTCCCTATCCCCAGTCCTTCCGACCTCTTCCTTGTTTATGCTTGGAAGGAGGTCATTGAATCCTCGAATGGAAGGACTAGTAGAGCATGCTAGGAGGCGTAGATTGGATTTTGGCCAACTTGATCCCATGACCGACCAACAACCTCCTTTGCCTCAGAATCAACAGGAGTTGTTTCAAAGGCAGCTGGAACAAATGCAGAGAATGCACGAATGGTTCCAGAGAATGTAGGGCGCTCAGCCCTTGAAGGATTTCTATGATCTTTCAAATTATAGGGAACGTCCCGGCGTCTAGATTCTTGCCGGAGACATAGAAATCAAGCCCCAGGTATTAAGCCTAATCAAACATTTTCACAGGCTTGGCTCTGAAGACCCATTTCAGCATTTGGAGGACTTGACCACTTTGGTCCAGACCACCAAAGTGCGAAACACGAATGAGGAACAGATGATCATGAGGCTCTTTCCCCACTCTCTTAGGGATAAAGCTGTGTATTGGTACAGAACCATAGGAAAGCCGATTGCAACTTGGAACAATCTGAAATAGGTTTTCCTGAAGAAATTCTTCCCTGTTGGACGTACCAATGCTCTGAGACGGGAGATTACTACCTTCGCCCAGTGGCCGAGGGAGTAGTTTCATGTGGCCTGGGAGCGATTCCAGGACCTATTACGGAAGTGTCCACACCATGAGGTGCTGAAATGGCAGCTCATGCAGATCTTCTACCACGGGTTGACTGAGCAACTCAGGAATCATGCTTCTTGGGAGGCAATTTCCTCAACAAAGATACAGATAGCATGCACAATTTGTTTAAGGAGATGAGCGAGAATTCAATCAATCATGCCTCCATGGATACTTTTAACCGGTCCCAACAACCCAGATTGAATGTTAATGAAGTCCACGACTTTCATTCATTCGATATGGAATTGATTTGTAATAAACTAGATAAGGTGGACCTGGTTACCAAGAGAATGGAGGAGTGGATGGCTAGTAACTCAATGAACAACTCTCGATCCACTCAATCTCAGAATTTGGGATTCCATTCGTCATGAGCTCTTTCTGGATGGGAGTTCGTGAATCAACTAGATGCGGCTCAACCTATAAGCCAGCATTATTCGAAACCCCACGGTTTCTAAACTGGGACCTTTGATCCCAGTTTCTCTGACCCCTCCCTTTCTTTCTCTCCATCCTTGCACTATAAGGATGTCCATGTTGTACAGGAGAATGTTAGGTCTAACCCTTACTCCAATGCTTACAATCCAGGTTGGAGGAACCACCCTAACTTCTCCTGGAAAAACCTGGGGCAGCAGGCCTAATTCCGACCCAGCAACTATGCTCCTCAATGACAAGTGGGTCAGGGTCACATTTACACTCAGCTGCCCCCGAATCAGGTCAATCAGCCAGCTTGGAATGCCCGTCAACCCGTAGGGCAGGCTGATTTTAACCGACAGATGTAGAAATGCAAGGATCTATGCTCCAGCTCATGCAGCAAATGAAAACTTTGCTGGACAACTTGCAAATCGGGTTCATTGCTAATTCTTGTCAACTCAGATCTTTACCATCTCAACCCATACCCAACCCGCATAATTTCTAAAATCCCGGCAATTAAGCTCAGGGGTATGAGAATCATAGGGACCCATAGCACATGCTCAGGTGGTTGAGCAGGGTCCTTCCTCTTCTGCTTCTTCTTCAAACTAGAGGTTTCTGGATAATGAAGCACCTCCAATCTTTCCTAACCCTCCCTAAGACCCAAACCCATATGCTTCTGCTAATTTTGTTACCTTGAGGAGTAGTAAACAAACTCAGGATCCACAACCACATTGTTCTGATCTACCGAATCCTGAAGCGCCTCAGGAGAGAAAGAACTCTGGAGAAGAAATCAAGGCTCAGGAACCTAAGTCCGAAGATCCAACTCATGTTCCTTTTCCTGAGGCCTTGATTAAACCAAGGAAGAAGAAGCCTATTGATAGTAATGAGGAGCTTCTAAATATTTCCAAGAATGTCAAGATCAATATTCTGCTCCTCGACGCTATCAAACACATACCGGCTTACGCGAAATTTTTAAAGGATTTATGTACACAGAAGCGTAAGTTGAGAGAATCTGTTCTGAGGAAGGTGGTGCTCTCCGAGCAGGCTAGTTCTGTTATCCTGCATCACCTCCCTCAGAAAAAGAGAGATCTAGGTGCTCCTTTGATTTCTTGTGTCATTGGAGATTACACCTTTGATAGAGCACTTCTGGATCTAGGTGCATCCATTAACCTAATTCTGACTTCTCTTTACGAGAAGTTCAGATTAGGTGAACTTCGGCCGACTTCAGTAATGTTGCAGTTAGCGGACCGTTCGGTCACAAATCCGCGAGGCGTTATTGAAGATGTTATCATCAAGGTTAAGGATTTCTATTTTCCTATAGATTTCCTTGTCCTTGACATGGATGTACCTGAGAATTTAAGGAACACGCCCATCATTCTGGAGCATCCATTCCTGGCTACCGCCAAGGCCAACATCAACTGTAAGAGTAGTAGTATGGAAATCGCCTTTGGGGATCAGAGAATGAAGTTGGACATTTTTAAGGCGATTAACAAATTTTAGGATTGTGGATTTATTGAGGAACTTGAGGATGACAACATGAATATTGAAACTTGTATGGCGGTTTCTACATTTGAAAGTTCCTCCTGTGTTGATGATTCGGACCCGCAACCCTCTGTGGAAAACCTGCCACCTTCTGAAGAGGCTATGGATTTTGTTCACTCTCAACTTGTAACGACCCGATTCCCAAGTCCCTACGAGACATGAGAATCGGACCGACTCGACTAATCCTAAGACCTAGTCGTCCAACGAGGAAGTAACCAAAAGAGCAGTAAAATAAACCACATTCAGCATGAATATAACTAGCAGTAACAAAATACAGCAGTAAGAAAAGGAACTACTACAGTATACACCACCACAACAGTAGAACAAATATGTACATAACATGAAGTTACAATAAAGAAGTACAAGGAGTAACAAGGAAACTACTCACTACAGTGGCAGAAAGTACAAAAAGAACTGCGGGTGACACTACTGGACCCTACTAGGCCCAGCGTCCTCTGCAGCCACTGACCCTGGCTGCTTAACGCCTGGTCCTGAAAAGTAACGAGTGTAACACGTCAGAGAAACACTGAGTAGAGTGGCAGCTAAAAACTAAAGAAGCAGTAGAGTGTACAGTAGCTATTATATTTTTACTTTCTTTATTTACGTCTTTCTATTATTTCATGATTTATCTATTTCTCAGATCCTTCACTTGATCTCGAATGTTCCTCGTGGGAACGATCTTGATTGCAGCCTTTTCCGGAAAGCAGAAGTAACACGTGGTGCTCTCCTGGCCGGGAGAGTCCCCCGTGGTGGTCCTACCCCCCAGTCAACCACCCCAAGGTCACTGACAGACGTAACGGTGACTACGGCACGTGCGATAAGCGCTCGGGTAGCTACCCCGTACTGGCACGCAGTCAGTCGTTTCCGTTAACGGGTACGCTCAAACACATCACAGAACCAGTATAGGGCAGAGCCCTCTCAGTAACAGGGGTCCAACCCCTCCACAGTCCGCACACCCTCGCTTGACTACCCTGGTTTGCCTAGTGGGCCTAACAAGTCGGTGTAGGAGGCTAGCAGATCCCCGGGGCCCGTGGGGTAGCTAGTGCTCTCCCTACACTAGTAGCTCTCCTCGGTACTGCGTACGCGAGGGCCAGCAAGTCGGTGTACAGTGGCCAAACCCACCCCGGTCTCAACCTGAGGGCGGCAAGCTCCCCTCTACACTAAGAGGTAATGTGTGCTCTCGTTGGTACCACGTACCCAAGAGACAACACACTTCCACGTTTCACTTTCTCAGTTCCATTCTATTCTCTTTCCAGGAGTTCTACTCCTAATTCCCCGTAGGGTTAGTATTCTTTTGTTTGGCCATTGTAGGGTTCACTGTTCCAATCTTACGTTCATACAACCCATATTCTTAATCATATTTATTCATTCATGACAGGTAGCTATTTATTTACAGGCAGTTATTATTTTCTTTCCACTTTTCCAAGACTGCAATATATGTATATATTCCACTAGTTTTCCAGTCCTAGGATTCATGCCGTACCCTAGGATCTATCATTCAATCTAGTTTTCCAGTCCTAGGATTCATGCAATACCCTAGGATCTATCATTCAATCTAGTTTCTCAGTCTTAGGGTTCATGCAACGCCCTAGACTCTATTACTTGTTCCACAATTGTAACAAATTATACTAAATAATTAAAAGCCACTCTACCAGCTACAACGGGAGTACTGGGGGCGTGGTCGGAAATCCCGCGCGTATCCGCAACCCCCAAGACTGTAATGGAACGGGGTCCTAACACAAGGATCAAACATAAGGAGTTTCTCAGAATGGTATACAATCACTATAAACGGGTAGAGGATTTTATTCTGGAAAGAACGCAACTCGAAACGCGGAAAACGGACTCCGAACGGGCCCTAAACGGGTCGAAAACGATGAAACTGTCCAAAATCAAATGTCTGGAACCTCTTCCAGATGTCTTGAAAGGTGGGTCAGATGGTACCTTCGCTCTGTGTAGTCCTTCAGACGTCCAGAAGCCTGCGGGGGCATCTGGCTTAGTTCCCAGACGTCCGATGGTCACCTCGGACGTGTGGAAGTCCTTTTCGTCTTCTGGCACTGTGGCCAGACGTCCGATTCACGTGGGATGGCGAGTCTCACGCCCTCCCGAGTAGAACATGCACGCACCCACACCTGCTCTCAGCACGACGGATCGCAGACGAAGGCGCGGCGGACGGCTGCATGGCCGTACACGCGAAAAAGGAAGAGGATAGAAATATCTTACCTGCCAGACGTTTAGACAGTTCTCCAGATGTCTTCACTTTCGTCTGGTTGTAAGCCTAGACGTCTGATTCTGGAAACTTTTCCAGAATTAGAGCCCGACTCGCTCTCCGCCCGCGACGCACGGCTGCGCCGCGCATCGTCCGCCTGCTGCCCGAGCTGCAGCAGCCCCTCCGCGACACTCCACGCCCGCTGCTCCCCCGCCGGCCGGCTCTAGCTGCCTCGGCAAGCCCGATCCCTCACGGTCAAGCATCTTCTTCTTCTCGCAACACCCCCTCCCGCACACTCACTGCGACCGTTGCTGCCGCCGCTCGCTCGCTCGCGCTCTCGCACCGGCAGGGAGAAGGAGAAAAGGGAAGTGGAGGAGATGAGGGTGAGGGAGAGGGCGAGGGGCCTTATAAGGCCGCGCGGGGAGAGAGAGAGAAAAGAGCTGCGCCTTGCAGGAGGAGAGAGGGAAAAAGAGGGAAGAGAGCGGCGGGTGCAGTCTGCGCGCGCATGTGCGCAGACGCAACCCCGAACGTCGAAAAAATTTAACACCAGATGTCTGGAAAGGGTTCCAGACATCTGGTCAGATGTCTGGGCCACTTCCCAGACGTCTTAAAAACCCGTCTTGAGGCTACGTTCGTAACACAACCTCTTCTTCTTGATGAGTTTCCATCAGCATCTTCCTTACCTTCAATCATAAACCCACCCTAACTCGAACTGAAACCATTGCCTGAGAATCTGAAATATCAGTTTTTGGGACCAAATAAGACGCTCCCTATGATTATCAGTGCTAAATTAACAAAGGAGCAGGAGATTAAACTGATTAAGGTCCTAAAGGAACACAAGGAGGAAATTGGTTGGACCATTTATGACCTTAGGGGGATCGAGCCTTCTTACTACAATCACCGAATATTTATGGAATATGGATCCCACCCTTCTCGCTAGATGCAGAGGAGATTAAACCCGAATATGTGAGAAGTGGTCAAGAAGGAGATTATCAAGTGGCTTGATGTTGGAATTATTTATCTAATCTCTGACAGTCCTTGGGTAAGTCTTGTGCAAATTGTTCCCAAGAAAGTCGGGATTATCATTGTGACTAACACGAAAAGAGAATCTGTCACAACTCGTTCAGCTTCCTCTTGGAGGGTCTATATCGATTACAGGAAGCTGAACACAGCCACGACAAAGGACCATTTCCCTTTTCCCTTTATCGATCAAATCTTGGAAAGTTTAGATGGGCAAGAGTACTTCTATTTCCTTGACGGTTACTCGGGATACAATCAAGTCCCTATCCATCCTGAGGATCAGGAAAAAATGACTTTCACCTGTCCCTACGGAACCTTTGCTTTCTGTAAGATGCCTTTCGGCTTATGCAATGCACCCGCGACTTTTCAAAGGTGTATGCTAGCCATATTCTCTGACATGGTGGGAGAGTTTATGGAGGACTTTATGGACGATTTCTCCATTTTCAGAGAATCGTTTGACTCTTGTCTAGCTAATCTTGAAACGATCCTTAAACAATGCACCAAAATAGGACTGGTCCTAAGCTGGGAAAAGAGTCATTTCATGACGCAAGAAGGCATCATCTTGGGTCATGTAATCTCTGAATGGGGAATTGAAGTGGACAAAGCTAAGGTTGATGCTATCGCTAAACTTTCTCCTCCTACATCTGTCAAACAAATTCGATCATTTCTTGGTCATGTGGGATTCTATAGGAGATTCATCAAGGACTTCTCGAAGGTTGTTCGTCCTTTGAGCAACCTTCTCGCCAAAGATACATCGTTTGATTTGGACGAATCATGCCATAAGGCATTTGATTTTCTTAAAACGGCAGTCACTTGTGCTCCGGTGTTGCAATCGTCGGTTTGGACAGCCCTATTCGAGATCATGACCGACGCTTCTGATTATGCAGTCGGAGCCATTTTGGGTCATAAAGTCGACAGAAAGCCCTTTGTCATTTACTACGCTAGCAAAACTCTGGACGAGGCTTAGAGGAATTACACTATTACTGAGAAGGAATTGGAGAAATTTAGGACTTATCTCTTAGGGTCTCGTGTCATAGTATATACTGACCACTTGGCCTTGAGACATCTCTTGGCCAAAAAGGATGCCAAACCCCAGCTTAATCGATGGATTCTTCTGCTTCAAGAATTTGATCTTGAAATCAAAGATAAATCCAGGGTACAGAATGTGGTGGCAAATCATCTTTCAAGACTTCTGAGTGATTCTTCTCATACGGACATTCCGATTGCTGATACTTTTTCAGATGAGACTATCCTTACAGTTTCAGGTGTCCAAAACCCGTGGTTTACTGACATCGTTAATTATTTGGCTGTTGGTCAAATCCCCCAGGATTGGACCAAGCAACAATGAGATAGACTCAAATCTGAGGCCAAATATTACTTCTGGGAGGACCCTAAATTGTACCGCATCGACTCTGATCAGATTATTTGCCGATGCATTCCAGAGAATGAATTCAGGAGTATACTTGAGTTCTACCATGCATTTGCGTGTGGTGGACATTTCTCCAGGAAAAAGACTACTGCAAAAATTTTGCAATATGGATTCTATTGGCCATCTTTATTCAAGGATGCCCAGGAATTCTCGAGGTCGTGCTCTCGATGCTAGGCACTTGGGAGCATAACTAAGAGAAACATGATGCCTTTAAACCCAATTCTTCCCGTCGAAATCTTCAACGTTTGGGGCATCAATTGCATAGGACCCGTCCTCCCTTCATTTGGACACTAGTACATTCTCGTCACTGTTGATTACGTGTCCAAGTGGATCGAGGCTATTCCCACCCGAACTAATGACCACAAGGTGGTCATCGATTTTGTTAAGAAGAACATCTTCAGTCGGTTCGGGATTCCGAGGGCCAACATCAGTAATGGTGGGACTCATTTCACTAATGCCCAGTTCCCAGTTCCGTAATTTGCTGGCAAAATATAAGGTAAATCACAGAATCTCCACACCTTATCATCCATAGATGAATGGACAGGCCGAGATCTCCAATCGTGAGATCAAGAATATTCTGCAGAAAATGGTTAGGACTGATTGCAAAGACTAGACTCAAAAGCTTGAGGACGCTCTTTTGGCCTACCGTATGGCGTAAAAAAATCCCATCAGCATGTCACCATTTCATCTGGTGTATGGAAAGGCATGCCATTTACCCATAGAAATTGAACATAGGGCATTTTGAGTAATCAAGCAATGCAATCTAGATCTGAGTTTAGCCGGAAAGACTAGGAAATTCCAACTATTTGAGTTGGAGGAGCTTAGATATGATGCATAAAAGAATGCTAAGATTTATAAGGCTCGAACCAAAGCTCTTCATGACCAATTGATTTCCTGCAAGAGCTTTGAGCCAAACCAGAAAGTATGGCTCTTTGATTCTTGACTTAAGCTCTTTCTCAGCAAAATTAGGTCGAAATGGAACGGCCCGTTCATTATTGATCAGATATTTCCAAATGGGGCTGTTCAGATTTCTGACCCAAAGATGGATAATTCATTCAAAGTCAACAGTCAACGTCTAAAACCTGTTATTGACCGTATTGTTCCAGAATCTGTCTCAGACACTGTTACTCTAGCTATGTTGTGACTTCTTTGGCTGGACTATGCCTAGCTAACGACATTAAACTTAGTAGTTGTACAATCTAACTCAGAGCTGACCTGAGCTTCATATTCAGGTGATATCTTCTGCATTCTACCCTTCCTTGCATGTCTTTTATTCTCAATGTGGATATTGCATTAGCTAGGCATGGGGGGGTGGATTCATTTCTGAATCATTTTGTCAGCTCTGTGGAATTCTTGTAAATTCTACTTGTTTTTTCTCTTTATTAAAAAAAAATTGTGAATTAGGAAAGAATACTTTGGCATTAGGACTTTTCAATCTTAGGAAATAATACAGTAGGATCTGAACACTATGACCCTTCAGGTCTTTGGACTTAATCAGCCTGGGTATCTACTAAAATGTGGATTTATTTATCGAGTCATCATCATCCTGAACTCTATTTCAATTTGAATAAATAAGTTTAGGTGATAAGTACATGACTTATCAACCCACCCTCTGATTTGAGGGAATTGTAAGTCTAAGCATCTACACACTATTTGCACTGACTTGTTGTTCGACGGTTTTAACGGAAATTGGATAGCTAATGAACCTTCTAGGGTGGTATTGTTGGCAAGCTATTGTGGGTAACAACCCATAGGTAGGTTGTCCAGAGCCCAGCCACTGGACCATTCTTTTTCTATTGCCTTTAGGTAAATCAAAGACTAGGGAAGCCACCTACTTAAAAAAAGAGAAAGAAAGTTCAAAAAGAAATGAAAAAGAAAAAGAAAAGGAGAAAAGAAAGAAAAAGAAACAAAAGAAATAAGCCATACTTCACTGCATGAGTATGACTAGCAAGTTATCGTGGGTAACAACCCATTGCTAGGTTGTCCAGAACCTAGCTCAAGAAATGCACTAAAAATTCCAAAACACTTAGGAAGAAGCAGAGAAGTAGAATGAGCCAAGGAGATATACACTGGGTTCACCCTTGTGTTGACCCCATACAAATAAAAGTAGGGAGAAAGCTATCGGTCGAATAGATACACCTTTAGGCAAATTTCTTTTCAAGGTCACCTAGGGAGTAGAAACCCGAAGTCTGTTCTGATTGTCGATCAACGAGTCTATCACATTCACAAAAAGATGCTTAGAACTTAGGGTTCTCATCAAATCTTGGGTGGGTTGAGTGGCCGTAGAAAGTCGCCCTAAAACCCTAAACTCAAAAATCCAAAAAAAAAAATTAGAAAAGAAGAAAAAGAGAAAAAGAGATCCTTCTTTGAATAAGGCGAGAGCTTGAGGTGGTCTGCATTTTGGCTGATACCCAGGTGCTGTTGTGTCTTTGAAGTTCAGATCCTAAGTAGAATGTCTTAATGTTGAAAATGACTTTTGCCCGAGTAATTCAATCATAATTCTTTTATAAATAGCATGTAGCTTTTGATAGGGACTAGCAAAAGATAGGCATGGGGGTGTGATGTGAATACATCTGATTAACTTTAAATGTCTATTAACGCATGTTCTTAGTACCATATTAGCATCATGCATTGTAAATATTGCATAACACGCATAATCATGCATGTAGGACAAATAGTACAAATTGTATAGTAATTATCTCCTTTTATGGTCAGGGACAGGGCAACATTTTAATCAGGGCTTTGGACTGAGGATCCAATCGTATGGATCTGATCAGGACGATGAAGGGAGTTCAACGACTCCAAGATTGCCCTGATCGGACATCCGTAGCATCAGATATAGTACCAAGAAGCTTAGGAATCAAGGGCCAAGATGGTGTTAATCTACATCTCAGACGACAAATATGACCACACGGATGGGTTCGGATCGACGATCACAGCCTAACGACGTGAAAATCGATCCAATCCGACACACGTGGCACCGTCTACAACACACAGAAGATGGACAGCTAAGATGGCGCCACGTGGCACCATCTCATCCGCCCAATCGTCCCCAGGGACACACTGCTACATCTCCAAGGGATATTCATCGCACGATCCTAGCCATTGGATCTTGATCCAACGGCCAGGAATCACCTAGACCGATCTCATCTTCATAAGGCAATTAGCTACGGATGATCTGGGCCGTTGGATCCTGATCCAACGGCCACAAGTGAGCGAGCTTAAATCGTAAACATGATGAAGAAGCGATGATAGCGTAGTGGTTGAGTGCCCTTGCGCAAACGTGGGGCGCAGGTTCAACTCACGATCAGCGGCGTGCACACGTTTAATCCTGACCGCGCGATCGACTGTGGATGGCCCAGATTGCCCAATCGGGCGTACGTGTGATCAGACTCACCACCTCATGCCCGATCTGACGTGCGAACTCATGCGTTGCGCAGCTGAAGAGGCGTGGGTGAGATCTTAGCCGTCCGATCTCATGATCAAAAGGCCGGAATTTGATCAGGCGCGGTTTAGCGAAACTGAAGAGATGAAGGCGAGATCTGAGCCATCCGATCTCACAATCGGATGGCTGGAATTCGATCAGATGAAGAGGCATGGAAGAAGAGTCGGCACGTGTAGTGCACGCACACGTCATCCACAATCGACCTTTAGCGATGTTTAAGTTCGTCGCTAAAGGTCCCCTCTTTAATTTTTTGAAGTTAAAATGTCCAAATTGCCCCCAATCCTTGCAACTATAAAAGGATACCCCTACCCTAAGAAATTCTCATCCCTTCCTTTACCTCTCTCCCTCTCCAAAGCTTAAGAGAAGCTTGTCCCACAACTGGGATGCTCCTCAAGAGCTAAATCCAAGTTTTTGCCCCCATTCCGGAAGTGGATCCTGCGTTGACAATGACGTGCTGCCTCATTCCTGTTCTTCCTGCTTCGTCCTCCATCTTCCAGGTATTGCTCTGTCTGACTCTTCCTCCAAGCATTCGTCGAGGAGGATAACATCTCTCTCCCTTCTTTTGTCCCTTTCTAGAGTAGAATTTCCCACTTTCTAGCTGTAACAGTTTCTCGCTTTCTAGTGTAATCATTTCCTGCTTTCGTAGTTGTAAAAACATCATTCAAATATCATGATTGTTCTTTCTCTCTCTCTCTGTGTTATTGTTTATATCAACTCCATTGTGATTATTTCACCTTTTAAACAAAAATACAAAAAAATATAATTGCGGATTTTGAGATCAACATAGCCTCCCTGTGTTCGACCCGAGACTCTTAAGAGTTCGGGTATAAATTTACTTGTTGACGAATTTCTTTGTGAAACGAACTACGACAACGAGTTTTTCAAATCCAACTTCAAACGCTTAGATTTCTGCCCATCAACACTAATCTTCCCCGTTTCTTACTAAAAAATTGGAGGAATTTGCAAATGGCTGAATGGCTCAAGCCTGTCCATCCTACTTGTCTTGCTCTTAGTTGGGTTCTCCCTACTATGGGTTTTAAAATTAATGTTGCCATTTATGGCGATGGGGATCTCAATTTCTTGGGTTGGATTATTCAGGATCATCTTGGGAACTTTGTTATGGTTGCTGCTGCTAAACTCGATAAAATGTCTTTGGAAATTTCTCTCATCCAAGCTATCATCCATGCTCTTTCATGTTTTACTTCTAACTCTCTCCAAGTTGAGATGGATTCCATTTTGCCATATTATTAGTGGAGTAGTAAACTTCAAGTACCTTGGCAGGTTAAAAGGCATTTTGCTATCCTCTGGACTCATTCATCAAAGATCCAATATGTGATGTATGTCCATCCAATGGTGAACAATGCTGCCTTCTTTATTGCGGGTCTTAGTGAAGGCCAATGGAGATGCTTTACTTCACTGCTTCAGCTTCCTAGTTGGATTGTTGATCTTCTTAATCTGGACAAAATTCAAATGCCATATATCTTATCTTTGTTTCTCCTAATCTTGTTGGAGGTGTTGTTGTTGGTTGATTTTCTTTTTATTTCTGTAATAGGCCATGAGTCATGGTCCACTTTTCTTGTATAGGCAGGTATTGGTTTGGTCCCCCTAACTCTTTTCTATCACCTCCAATGAGTGGGGGATGAATAAAATTTACTCCTGATTTTCTTAAAAAAAAGAAAAAGCATACTACGGACTACCAATGAGTTGTTGGTAGATGGAAGGATTAAGCAGAGGATTAGCATCAGTAGTTGATAAAAGAGTTGAGGCATTAACCACCATAGGAGCTTTAAGAGGTTTAAGACCATCAAACTGAAATTTGATAAGAATATCAGCCAAAAATTTTTATTGTGACAAATGCAACCTTGTTATTGTCCTGTGAAACTCAATTCCAAGAAAATAAGAGGGGAAGCCCAAATTTCAAATAGGAAATTCTTCTTGGAGCTTCTTTAAGAGTTGCTACATAAAATTTTTTGTTGAGTTGATAACAGGTATATCATCCACATAAATCAAGAGATACATCAAACTATCAGAAGTGTGTTTGATATAAAGAAAAGAATCTATTTTGGATCCAACAAAACCTAATCCCTAAAGAAATGATGTAAGGTGCTTAACCAGGCCCTAGGTGTTTGTTTTAGACCATATAACAATTTATGGAGCTTACAAACATAATCTGAATGATTTAAATGAAGAAGACCATGTGGTTGACTCATATAAACCTCCTCGTCTAATTGCCCATGTGAGAAAGCATTGTCAACATCTAATTGTGTTATAAACCATCACTGTGCAAGACCTAAACTGAGAACCAAACAAGTTGTAGTAGGTTTGACTACAAGACTGAATGTTTCTGTAAAGTCAATCCCTTCAAGTTGATGGAACCCCTCTGCTACAAGCCTAGCTTTGTAGAGTTTTGTAACGAACGCGTGCCCCAGACATCTTTTAAGACGTCTGGGAGGTGGCCCAGACGTCGTACCAGACGTCTGAGATCGTTTCCAGATGTCTGGAAATCCGTTAATTTCGACACGCGTGGGTCGTCTGCGCGCCTGAGCACGCAAACCGAATATTCGCTTATTCCTTCTTTTTCTGCGGCTGCAGACACCTGCCGCATCCTCTCTCTCCTCCTCGCACGGCCTTAAAAGGCCACGCGCTCCCTCCCGTCATCTCCACCGTCTCCTCCCTCTTCTCCTTCAGCCAGTGAGCGTGAGCGCGAGCACGTGGGCAGCAGCGGCGGCCGCAGTGAGCGCGGAGGAGGTGCGGCGTGTGAGAGCGGAGCTCTGCCGTGAGGGCGAGCTCGTCGGGGCTGCTAGGGCCGGCCGGCGGAGGGAGTGGGGGGCGCGGAGTGACGCGGAGGGGGGGACTGCTGCGGTCTGAGCAGCAGGCGCGCGAGGTGCGACGCGGGCGGTGTTGCGAGTGGAGGCCGAGTGGTGCCCTGATTCTGGAAGAATTTCCAGAATCAGACGTCTGGGTTGATAGCCAGACGGAGAGGGCGACGTCTGGAAGACCATCCAGATGTCTGAAAGGTGAGTTTTCCATCTTCTTCTTCCTTCCTGTCGACTGACCATACTAAGGGAGGGAGATGGGTGTGCGTAGGCTCGATGATTCGCCATCCAACGCGAATCAGATGTCTGGCTGTTGTACCAGACGGCGGGAGCGACCTCCAGACGTCCGGGGTGACCATCGGACGTCTGGGAGCTAGGCCAGGCGTCTGGGAAACCACGCTGAACAGGTAATTCTCTGATCCACTTTTTAAGACTTCTGGAAGAAGTTCCAGACGTCAGATTTTGCACAGTGTCGTCGTTTTCGACCCGTTTAGGGCCCGTTCGGGTTCCGTTTTCCGCGATTCGAGTTGCGTTCTTTTCAAAATTAATTCCTCTACCCGTCTACAGTAGCTATACACTGTTTTGAGACACTCCTTGTGTTTGATCCTTGTGATAGGACCTCGTTCAGTTGCAGTCTTGGGAGTCACGGAGGCACGCGGGATTCCCGATCACGCCCCCATTACTCCTGTTGTACCTGGTAGAGTGGCTTTAAGTTATTAATAAAATCTGTTGAAGTATGGAGCCATAACTAGAACCTAGGACATTGCATGAATCCTAGGAATGAGAAATATATTGAATGATAGCTCCTAGGTGTTGCATGAATCCTAGGGCTGGAAAACTAGATTGTATGATAGATCCTAGGATATGACATGAATCCTAGGATGGAAAAACTAGTGGAATGTATAATACTGCAGTCTTGGAAAATGGAAAGGAATATAAAGCTTCCTGTAAATTGAATTAACAGCTTCCTGTTATGAATAAAGAAACATGATTGAGATCATGGTTTGTAGAAACGTGAAACTGGAAAGTGAAACATAAGATGTTCTGAGATTAAAGAGTTGGAACCCTACGGGGAATTAGGAGTGGAACTCCTGGAAAGAGAAAGGAATGGAACTGAGATGTAGTTTTGTACTGTCTCTTGGGTACGTAGTACCAAGGGAAGTACCTGTACCTGTTTAGTGCAGAGTGGGGCCAACCACCCCAGGGACCCGGGGTTAGGACCGGCCACTCTGTACCGACTTGCTGGCCCTCGTGTACGTAGTACCGAGGAGAGCTACTACTGTTAGGAGAGCACTAGCTACCCCACGGGCCTCGGGGTTCTGCTAGCCTCCTTCACCGACTTGTTAGGCCCACTGGGGCAAACCAGGGTAGTCAGGTGAGGATGCGCGGACTGTGGAGGGGCAAGGCCCCTGTTTGGTTACTGTGGAGGGGTTGGACCCCTGTTACTGAGAGGGCTCTGCCCTGGACTGGTTCCGTGCTGTGCTTTGGGCGCACCCGTTAACGGAAACGACTGACCGCGTGCCAGTACGGGTTAGCTACCTGTGCGTTTATCGTGCGTGCCGTAGTCACCGTTACGTCTGTCAGTGACCTTGGGGTGGTTGACTGAGGGTAGGATCACCACGGGGGACTCTCCCGGCCAGGAGAGCACCACGTGCTACTTCTACTTTTTGGAAAAGACTGCAATCAAGATCGTTCCCACGAGGAACATTCGAGATCAAGTAAAAGATCTGAGGAATAAATGAAATAGTGAGACAATTAAAAGATGTGAATAAAGAAAGTAATAGAACATAACAGCTCCTGTACACTCTACTGTTGTCTTTAGTTTTAGTTGCCACTCTACTCAGCATTTTGCTGACGTGTTACACTCGTTACCTTTTTTCAGGACCAGGTGTAGAGCAGCCAGGGTCAGCGGCTGCAGAGGACGCTGGGCCGAGTAGGGTCCAGTAGAGTTACCACTGTCTTTTGTACCTCTTTGTTTCCGTTATAGTGAGTAGTTCTTGTTTCCGCTGTACTTTTCTTTACCTGCAGTTCATGTTATATGATAAATGTTGTTCTACTGTTGTGGTGGTATATACTGTAGTAGTTTCTTTCCTTACTGCTGTACTTTCTTACTGTTAGTTATATTCATGCTGAATGTGATTTATTTTACTGCTATTTTGGTTACTTCCTCGTTGGACGACTAGGTCTTGGGATTAGTCGAGTCGGTCCGGTTCTCGTGTCTCGTAGGGACTCGGGAACCGGGTCGTTACAAGTTCAATAGAACCATCAGGGTGCCTTTTTATTTTATACATCAATTTCATTTGTTTTCCTACAATATTCATTACGGTGCTCTTGGTACCAATTACCAAGTGTTATTTTTCTGAAAAGCATTAAACTCCTCCACCATAGATGGACTTTGTGATAGCTGGCTTCAATGAATGAGTTGGGTTCCCTTTCTTTGTACAAAATGTGTAAATGTTGTGGAAGTGGATGGACAGAAGCTGCATAACACTTCTTAATAATCCTATGCATGGATCTTGTCAACATTTGATGAGTACAAACAGAGGTTTGAGGAGGTGAACTTTACTGTTGATGAGTTGGAACAAAAGCTATACGAGATGGACCTATAGGAGAAAGATCAGGCTCTAGAGCTAGCACATTTGGAGAGATTGTAGTAGCAATCATAGGAGAAGAATGAAATTGTCTTGTAGTAGTAGCTGATGGGAAGTTATTTGAACCATCATAAGTGTTATCATTAAGAACAGAAACTGGAATTGGTAACAAATTAAGTGGCTCATTAATATGTTTAGAAGACTAAGAGATTGAAGAAGATCTTAACTATTGAAATGGATAAAGGGTTTCATCAAAGGTGACATGGTGAGCTATAATAAACTCGTTAGTAGTGGGATTAAGACATTAATATTCTTTGTGAATGGGACTCTCCCCCAGGAACACATGTAATGTGCACCTTGGTTGTAGCTTGTGCTTGTTATAAGGGTGTAATAATGTATAACAAGCACAACCATAAGTGTGTAGAAATTGATAATCAGGAGACTCTTCATACAATAGCTAATATGGAGAACAATTATCCATTACAAGAGATAGAAGTAAAGAAAATTAATCAATTGTGCAGCTGTATTTATCAAGCATCCTTAATTTGGATTACTTTAAGACATTCATGGAACTTCAGTTCGCGCAATCACCCAATCATCATCCTATACTGCAATATCATTGGAAACAAACACGTTACATCGTGCATTTACCAAGTGTCCAACACTTTAGACTCGAGTTGCTTGTAACTAAACTTAAAATCACTCCTCATATACTCAAGCTTAAAAGCTAATGGGTACATGAATTCGACTTTCATTACTTAACAAGCATATGATCCTTTGGAGTAGGGTTGTATTATCAACTGGTTCGCATTGATGGACACCTTATATCTGAGTTATACAAATACATCTCTATTTTGATTTTCTTTATTTTAGCTAAATTGAATGATACATCTTTGTTGAGGACTATGTTTGCCTGAAAATGTTAAACTTAGCCTTATTAGGAGATAACTCAACATAATATTTCTTAAATATATTAGGTTAATCTTGTAGATCCAAAGCTAGTCATTCCTCAATGTGTACCAACTCAAAATTATTCAAGTGATATTTTCCTTATGCCTATTTACAACATACGATGAGAACATTGAATGAAATAGGCATGGAGGGGTGGATAATTTTTTTGCTAGGTTTTCTTATATACCTAGTCTTTAGAAATTTTGCCAAATTTTTGAAAGAAAAAAAGAATATTCGAAATGATTTTGCTTGAGTTTCGCTTAAGTTTTGTTGACTACTAAATTAGGAAAGTATGATACAATGTAGGTTCTTAGGATTCTCTGACCATAGGAGTGTATTAGAGATCTTTCACCTAGACTCCTCAGGTTAATTTCAACTTAATCAACTCAAGTATTTACAAAGATGTGAATTTGTTTCTAAGTCTTTGAGAAGTTTGATTCACTAAGATATTAAGTCAATGATATAGGAAGTTTATGGCTTGTTTTTCATTCACCTTTTAGATTGAATGTTTTGAAAGTCTGAGTATCTCACCTTTGTACTTACATGCTAGGTGACTTGTGGGTATAATAACATTATAAAACTAGGCTTTTAGAAGGGCCCAAAATCTGAGGGATTGAATCTCCATGTATTTCCACTAGTGAGATGTTCTTGAACAATAGGAGTCCCTTATCTTTGTGAAATAAAAAGCAAGAAAGAAAAGAAAAGAATATATATACATATATATATATATATATATATATATATATATATATATATATATATATATGCACTTAAGAAAGGCCTGGTGCCTCTTACGGTGTCATCTCGAGGCATTGAAGTGTAAGGCTTAGCCTAGAGGGTGCTTCTTATGGCATCATCTTGAGACGTTGGAGTGTAGGGCCTTCTAAGGGTGCCTCTTACGGTGTCATCCCAAAGCGTCAGAGTCTAGGGTCCTCTACAAGATATAGAGTGGACGATGATTCCTACGTGTAGTAAGGGAAATCTAAATTTGATACATTGGGTGATAGGTAGACTTGTACCTTGACGAAAACTCAAATTTCAATAGAGAGTTACCCACTTATCACAGTGGCTATCACATTCACTGATGCTCTGTCCTTCTAATTCATTTCAAACCTTTGGGTGAATTTCTAAGCTGTAGAAACCTATATTTGATGCCTAAAACCAAGGTTGACAGGAGACTAATGAGATAAGGTGACTTGTAATTTGGTTGGTACTTGAGTGTTGTTAAGTCTGTATGTCTAGATTTCACATATATTCTCTATGATTGGTGATGAATGAAGTCTACTAACTTATAAAAAACTTAATTCAGACTCATTGGCATTTTTGTTATCAGTTTTGTTATCAACTTTGTGGGCGTGCCAGTTGTAAACCCTTAGGAGACTATAACCTATGGTTTTAAAACCTTATTGCATGTGATGAATGCAACCACAGTTCCTATGAAAGCGAGTTAATTAGTTTTCCAATTTTGTTTTATTTTATTTCACTTGGGAACTAGCAAAATTTAGACATGTGGGTGTAACGCATCACAATTTTGTATAATTTCTTTGCCTATTTTTTGCTATTTTTTGATAATTTTTTATATCTTTATTTTGCTTTTTTACAAATTAGAAAATAATCTACATTCTATATTTTTTATGTAAGAGATAAAGTACAAGAGAGTAACGTAGCCAATATTAGTCTCAAATGAAAAAGCACAAGATAAGGGGGTTGATTGAGAAGAAAGAAATTGAAAAAGGTGCCATACAAAACATTGCGAAAGAAATGCAGAAAAGACCGAAAAGACAAGAGATTTTTTTTTTTTTAAAGTTAAGTTAAATGTGGGGAAGGGAGAGCTTTTGTATTGTGGTTGTCCCAATTAGGCCATAGGGCCCATTAAGGGCTCACATGGGCTCAAGGATGGTGGAAAATCAAGAAAAAAAAGAAGGAAAAAACCCAAAAAGGTTGATTGGCATCCCAAGCCTTTTTAACTCAATTCATTCCCATTCGTAATAGGTTTTGGAGTGATTTTACCTATGGAAAGTTACCAAATTTTCGGAGGATGAAATTTGCAATAATCCTAATAAATTTTAGAAATCAAAGGGTCTCCCCTCAATAAATAACCCCCATGACTCCTTGGCTCAATTCATCTCTCTTCCTCCCCTTCTCTCTTGAGAATGGGGACTCTCTAGTGTAATTCTGTCTCTCCGCCACCACTCTCCACTCATCATTGCTCCACCAAGAGTCTTCCCTTACTCTCTTCTCTCTTTCTCTCTCTACTCTCTCTCTAGTTGTAATCCTTACATTATTTTGATTAGTAAAACTTCTTTAGTTATTGATTAAGGTTGAGGGACCTGATTGGAATGAATATCAATGATGTAGGGAAAAGAACAAACCATACAAGCACTGGGAATTAGTTACATAGTTCTACCATGAAGGGTCTACATCAGGGAAGGAGATCTAACCTTCAAAGTTTCTACTACTAGTATTTTTGGGAGTTCACACAAATACAAGGGTGTCCCCCTTTCTTATGAGTACAAGGTTCCTTTTATAGGGGAACAAAGTGCATCTTCCTTACAGAGAGGCTACTTCCTTAAGGGGGTTCATGCATCACAAGAAAAGGTCAAGGGGAAAACCTCTAGCTGACCTAATTTAGCTTGTTTGGGCCTACTCCCTTACCAAAGGTGCAGCCTTCAGAGAAGTGGTGCAAGGTTGGCCATACAACATCCTTGGGGACCAAGCCACAATAGAAAAGACAAAAAGGACAAAAGGTACATGGTCTTGGGGAGTTGTTGTTAGTGGCACAAGAAATGGAGTTGAATTGTGCTTAAAAATTTTAAATAAAGCTATCTAACCAATCACACAAATTAAGACAAGGATTGAGAGAGGGGAGAATCTCTACTTAGATCTCCTAATCTAGGATTTTGCCCCTACCTAAGTAGAAATTACTATTAACAAAATGATATTACAAAATCCTCTCTTGGACATATCCTACGGAGAGTTTTTCCCTTTTATTGAGAGTAATCAGGAAGCTGATGGGAACACCATCATGAGCCATAACTAGCTCAATTTAGTCATTATCAAGGAATAAATGCTCCTACATAATTGCCAGAGAGCCATAGTTCATTGCATAATCATTCTAAGAGAAAGATAAGAAAATAGGGTTAAAACTGTAATTTTACCATCATATCTTGAATGCAAAATAACCGTGGGTTTTCTCAGGGGTTAATTAAAGGTTAAATGATCTTAAAAGTCTAACAAGTGGGTTAGAATAGACAAAAAGGGTTTTCGCATGTTTTGAGAATTAAATGACTTCTGAAACCCTAAAAACATCCAGCTTAATTAAATGAGGTTTTGATCAGGATAAAATTCATATAAGCCCTTTAAAATTCATAGAAAAATATTCTCTAAGGTTTGGTACCTTCAATTTGACCATCAGAACTCGTCTTGATAAAAAATAAAGCCACAGATAGACTTTTGCCCTAATTTAGATTTTTTCATAAATTACCCAGTCAAACTTGATAAAAACCAAAATCTAACTTCACCATTGGATACCTTAGGCCTAAATTATATTTGAACCAAAATTTGGGCCTAATCTGAGATTGTTTCAACCTATTTTCTACTTTGGTCCAAGCTTGACTTTCTTTATCTCCAATAGCCCCTCAACTTTTGAACTTCTTACAAAAAGCCCCCCAACTTCTTTGTCTTCTTCACAAAAAGGCCCCCATTGTAGAGAAATCCTAATCCTAAAGCTCCAATGACAATCAACCAAGGATTTCTCCTTGATTGATTGATGAAACTTCCTCAAATTTGAATCGGAGATCCCTCTTGAAATTCTCTTTCAATCAGACCGATTCTTGAGCTTCAATTCTTTCCTAGTCTCTCATGCGAATGAATGAGAGTTGGGTTTCCAACTCCGACGGCCATCTAAGCTTGGGAAACTTGCTTCCCAAGCTCTAATCAGCCTTTAACGGCCTATATAATACTACCCAGGGTAGACCGTTCGGCCCATGCTCGTTCTTGGCCTAGAATACCCCTCCTTCCTCCCTCCCCTATGACCAAGAAGCTCCACGACGTCCGGCGACCTCCTCCGACTCCATTCCTCATCTGTTTGCAATACTAGTGACGGATCTATCTTCCTCTTCCTCCACACGTCGCAATACCTGCTACCGCTCCAATCTACATCTTCATCGCCATCTCCCACTCACCGGAGCCCTCGTCTTATCCAGAGCCGGTGTACCCCCGGTAAGGAAAATCCTCCCCTTTCGTCTGATTATCTTAGGTTAGATTAATTCCTCTCCACTTTTAGGTTAGATTCCTCTCTTCTTATCACTATTTCGACCCTCAACGTTGCCAAACACCGTCATCTTCCTCCGCTCTGGTCATCACTCCAGTGAGGCTTACCTCTCACCACACACCTCCGCATGCCTCACCGACAAGTCCACAACTTCCGCCTTGACTCCTACATCAAAATCCCTCTCATTATCTCTCCATTCATGCACCCAACACTCCCACCGAACAAACCCATCGGCGATCACTATCTCTGCCTATGTCCGACCACCTCACTCATCCCCACGCCGACCTAACACCGCCATCATCTTCCTTAGACCTAGGCAATGCTCCTGAATTATTTTAATTAGGCTGAGAGGCCGTATTCATGTTTCAGGTTCCTCGTCGATCTACGCCGTTGCCACCATTAACGCCGATGCTGTTCTTTGAGTTCCAGGTCATGCACGCCTAGATGATACCTTCAGGTGGTGCAGAAGTACTCAAGGAACCAGTTCCAATTGGTCAGTTAGAGGCCTTGACTCCAACAGCCGTGGCAATTGGTAGAGCTTTCACGCAAGAAGAGGAGTTCACCTCTGTGGTGCACCACAAAGAGGACATATTTTATTCCCACATCGTGGGATTCCAAACTGAAGAGCACGCATAAGTTGTTTTCTTGCATTAGGCTTATCACCTCGAAACACTAGGGTGAGGTCCTGCACCCTCACTCACTAGCCTACCTACGCTCTCACTCCTTAGTCACAACACCATGCCGGTGACCCTGGACCCAGGTACGCGAATCCTCGAATACCCGATACCCAATAAGTTGCATTGGCCCTGGGAGGGCGTGAAAGAGTTGAACCCAGAGAGAGTAAAGGAGAGAAAGCATGCGAGGGCAAGGGGGGTTTTGCTCTCATGATCGACGGCCGACACTTAGCCATTTAAGCAACCTCCCCCTTGCACATGAAGAAGGAAGAAGGAGAGGAAGCTTGAGCAGAAGAGAGAAGGCATAGCCAGAAAGAAAAGGAAGAAGAAGGAGCCGCAGAAGAAGAGAAGAGGAAGGGTTCCCTCTTGGCACTGTAGCAAAGAGCAGGATAAGCTGTCTGACCAGCTGAGCAGACATCTGAGCTTCATTTGAAGTGCACTATGTAGTTATCCTACGTGGCATTTAATTGATTAGCACTGTTGAAATATTTGATATAATTGCGAGGGGTAATTGGTGATACAAATCACCATTTTACCCCATTCTTTTTGCACTCTTTGACATACTCTTTTCATTCATATAATTATTGCTTGGAATTCTATTGATTATATATTTGTGTTGAATTGCAATCTTGAGAAGCATTTTTACGAAGTGCTCCCTGTGTTCGACCTCGAACTTTCATTCTAGTAATAAATTCTATTTTTTTTTCTCGCTGACTTGATCTATACTACAATGCAACGATTTTAAAACCCATTTCAGAGCGACTAACAAAAACCCATAGCTTGGGCACCCAAACAAACTAATAAAAATAATATATATAAAAATCCTATAAGCCTTGAGAGATAAAGAATATAAAAAGGCTTAGAATACTCCCTTACAAACCTATGAGATGCAAAAATTCAAAGTGGGAGTAGGATTGCTCTCAAGAAAATGTTCAGAGCAAAAGAGTGTAAACTAGCTAGAGAGCTAGAACACCAGAAAGAATGAGAGTAAGAGATTTTTATCACTAGAGAATTGCTTTACTTGGTGTGTATGCTAAAGGTCACCTTTGGTGGGTATTTATAGGAGTAGGAGGTTAGGTTTAGGCATTTGAATTCATTTGAATTTAAACAAAATAAATCAAGGTGAAATGGATACCCAACAATTAGGTGAAAGTTGATTGAACCAGACATTTAAAAACTCCATATAGGCATATGAACTAAAGGATAAATGTCAGAAACAATAATAATAGGCATCCTAACGACTAGTCAGACGTTAAATATTCAATGATCATAACACTTGAAAGTTTTCAATAACTAAAGCCTATTTTTGGAAAAGGAAGAGACGTCGGAGGGAAGATATAAGACATCTCAAAATAATTATTTAGACATCTGAAATATAAATAGGACGTCTGAAAAAAATAGCTTGAAAAGGTAGATCAAGTTGGTCGAAGCCCTATTAATGCCTTATAATAGGATAGTTGAAATAACTAAATTATGCCCTAATAAAAGAATCAAAGTTAGAGGTTCCTACATTTGAGAAAATAAGCCACATGTTGACAAGTTTACAATATCAGTCAACCCTAGGGTGATTCCAAAGTCTCAAAGAGAAGTCTAGACATTTAAAGGTCTCAAAAACACTTGATTAACAAATGTCACTAGACATTTATCAAATGGTCAAATGATTTGAATTTGAAAATAGGATCGTTAAGGCATTATAGAACCTAGATAGACGTTTGAGGTAAAGTATAAATGTCTAAAATTAAAGATAGTTCTATACAACTCTTAGAGAAGAAATGGGTGAAGAATAGATGCCCAGAACAACATATCTGACTTGTGAAAATGGTCTATCAAATGTCTCAGTGTTAGAGAAGATGTCTCAAAACCATAGAGATAGAAAGTCATGATATTGGAATGGGATTCAGGCATCTCAATCAAGGAAACAAACTTCTGAAATTTGGACTTTAGACGGCTAAAGACAACATAAGACTTTTGAAATTTCAATAGAATGAAATTTTCAAGATTTCAAGATAAGGAAGAGTATTGGAAGGTTCTAGATTTTGTTCTAAGGGTATTTTTGAATGGAATAAAAACTCTTTTACATTCTAAAAGATAAAATAAAAAGATTACATCAAATAAACAAAAACCTAAGACTAAAGCTTGAAATCCTTGATCTTTAACTTAGACCATCCTTAGCTTTCATGAAATTTTGCAATACTTATTAGTTCTTACATAAATCATTTATTTATCATTATCAAAAAAATACAATTAACCATATTAACAATAGTTGTATGCTGTTGATGTGGTTCCTCAGCAACCGCTCAACTCTCCTCCTTTTGCTCATCCCACTGCCTGGGCATGCAGTGGTAGGCCCAACTAACCAAGCTAGGTAGCTCAAACGGACAACATTTGTAGGCTTTGACTTCTAGCTTAGTAGATCTAGGCAAGGCCACTCGAGGACTCCCGCTAAGACCATAGCACTTAGCGAGTGTCCTCTTGGTGTCAGTCTACTAATAATGCCACCTACTTCCACCCAACCCTCGTAGCTGGGGCTTGTCTGCATCATTTTGGCCTCCAGTCCTATCTCTATTTAGGGAAAAGCTTTGTGGGCCTTTGCCTGCTGGACTAGACTTTTCCCCCTTGTCAATTATTTACTTTCATTCTCTTTAGCTTAGTTCATATAATTTGTGGTTAGTAGTTAGTTCACGGTTAGTTTATTTGCGTACAACTTTTATTTATTAGTTTAGGATTAGCACTTATTCCCCATTCTAAATCCTCGAAAAATAGAAAAATTTCAAAAAAATTCAAAAAGATAGTCTAAGTTAATAATTAGTAATTTAGACAATTTTGACTCTCTAAGGATGACCCAGACTCTTGTTATACCTAATCCTATTTGTTTCAAGAGTTTGAAAAATTTTGTAAACAATCATGTTTTTGTGTATAGTGACACTTCTTATCTTCCTAGCTTGCAAATTTTTCTTTAGTTAAAAAAAAATAATCAAAAAGTGATCATTAAATTCGTAAGGAAGAGAAGAAGTAATGTACAAAACATGATTATTTACAAAATTTTTAAACTCTCAAATCAAATATAGATGGAGACGGAGTTGTCCTTAAAGAGGCAAAATTATCTAAATTACTAATTAATAACCTAAACTAATTTTTTGGATTTTAGAATGTGTAATAAGAAGTAATCTTAAATCTAAAGATTAATACTAAATTAATAAATAAAAATCACATGCAAATCGAGAAACTAACCATGAACTAACTGCTAACTACAAACTGTGAACTAAACTAAAGAGAATGAAAGTAAATAATTAAATAAGATTTTTTATTAATCAAAACAATGTAAAGATTACGAGTAGAGACAGTAGAGAGAGAAAGAGAGAAGTGAGTAAGGGGAGATTCTTGGTGTAGTGGTGACGAGTGAAGAGTGGTGGTCCACATCGATCACAATGGCGGAGAGATGGAGTTATGCTAGAGAGTTCCAACGCTCAAGAGAGGGAGAGAGAGGGAGAGAAAGGAAGAAGAATAATAATAAGAGAGATGAATTGAGCCAAGCAATTATGGGCGGTTTTCATAGAGAAGAGTAGAGCCATTGATTTCCAAAATCCATTGGGATTGGTGTGAATTTCATCCTCCCAAATTTTGGCAACTTTCCATAGGTAAAATCACTCTAAATCCCATTAGGGATGGGGTTTTCCTTTTATTTTTTGTATAGGAATAGTCATGGGGTCTCAATCAACCTTTTTGGGTTCTTTCCTTCCTTTTTTTTCTTAATTTTTCACCATCCATGAACCCATGTAAGCCCTTAAATGGGCTTGCCACCACGAAAGCCCATTTGGTCATTCTCTTTCCTTTCCTACACTACTCTCATGAGAGTGAGAGTGAGGCACGTGTACTAAGGTCTTCCCTCCCACCATTCGTGCTTAACCTTTTTGTAAGTTTTTTTTCTCATATTTTCTTGATTTTTTTTGCATCTTTTTGTGTTATACACTTTTGTCTATTTTTTTTCTTTAGAACTGACCACATTTGATTGCTCTTTTATTTGAGGTCAATATTTACTATGTTCATCTCTCTTTCTCTCTCTTATCTATTAAAAATTAAAGAAATTAGATTATTTTCTAATTTATAAAATGTAAAGTAAAAGTCAAAAAATGTTAAAAAAATAGGCAAAGAAATTATATAAAATTGTGATGTGATCAATGCTTTTGTGTAACCTTACTTTGATACCACCCGTAGAAACTAAGCATAGACATTAGAAAGTAGGATGTATAGTGTGAGACAAAAATAATATAGAAGAAAAACAAATCACAAGAAGACGTAAGACACATGGTAGATCCTTAACTTAGGTACTTTTACTACCTAAACCTCTTAATTTAGAATTTTTAAATCTGATTCCCTCACCCAATGGGAAACAATTCCACTAAACAAAATATAAGGTAATTGACATACAGGTTGCCTCAAACCTTGTATAGTGATCACGCAAAAAAAAAAAGTAAGATTAGATGTAGTAGGGATGAAATTCCATTATAGCTTTTCCCAGGCTTCCCAACAAGAATTATGAAAAGATGTTACCAATGTTGAGAGCCTAAGAAGTTAATAATATGCACGTGCAGAGGAAACAGAATGAAAATCGGGCGTGAGGAGTGATGCAGAGCGCATTGAGAGTGTAGAGTTGACCTTTACAGCTCAATAGGTTTCTATTGCTTTTGTATATGTAAAATGAGGTTGGGGGGTCATATATATAAAGTTGAGATGGTATGGTTTCGTAATATAGCCATTGGGAGCAATTACAAGCTGAAAATCCGATCAAATTGTAGAAAATAAGGCAAGCAGACTCGAGCCAACAGTCACATTGTATTGGTACTGAATAGGATGTATCGGTGTAGGTATCTTTCTGTCCACTCGGTACACAAACTCAAACCCAAGTCTAGGACTTAGGATGTATCGAGACTACAAAACCTTTACCACTGGTACAACTTGACTTATATTAAGATCCAAGTTTGGTCTAGTACCTAAGGTGTACCAATACATATCTACGTGTACGAGTACGGATGCCTTTTTGAACCTATTTTCTCATGGTCTTTGATTGATTCTAGGAGTGAATGCATATTAGTACTAATACTACCGGTACAATTAGGCACAGGTACTCTTTTCAGTTTGAAAGTTGTCTCAAGTTTTCATTAAAAACTAACCTTTTTGAAATACGATAAGGTTTGAAAGCGATTTTGGATAAGAATCCAATCCTAAGTCATCTTTAATTTTCTTTTATGAAATACCATGTTAATTATCTTGTTAAGGAGGCTACATAACTTCTAGAATTGAAAAACTATTCAAAGATATTTTTGTCACATCTTGAGTAGACTTCGAGCTTTGTGTCGTATCCTGGATAGCATTGGCCTTCATCTCTACCATCGATAGATTTATCTGAATTTATACTCATCGTATCTTGATTTCAACACTCTGTTCTCACAAGGAAATCTTAATGCAAACATAAGTTTGGGAGAAGGCTTCGTAACACTAAAATTAAAGTAATGTAGTTCCAACATTTTTTCATTTTGGGAAGGATAGGTGACATTTTCATACTTATTTATGTTAATTAATTCATAACTAATGTTAATCTAAGGTTAATTTAGGTAGATTGCTCTCAATTAGGTTAGATTAGTCATTTTAGGTCATTCTGTAAATAATGCATACTTGTGGATTTTTATGTAATTTTTCCTCTAATTGTATTTGATACCTTGATATGCTTATTCTTATATGTGCAGATATAAAATTTCAGGTTGATCAGAACAAGATTGAACAGACTTTCTAATTTTAGATCATTTGGAAGAGGACTAGCTTAGTTGATGGACCCATTTGAAGACCTAATTAACCTAAAACCTAACCCAATTTTAGAAGTCTAATTGACCCTAACCTAGAAACTAGCTCCAAAGCCAGATAGCCAACCTACGTAGCCAGCCATTTTAGGATTATACCACACCTTAGTAAAACCTCTAGACACCCAACTTTCTATAATACTTAGAACCTAGCTAACTTGTCCCTTGATTTCCCACCTCATATACATATATCCTATATCTAATATCCCATATCCAAACCCTCCTCCAAATAACCTCCTACGTCCACGCATCCCATGCACCTACTGACCCATTCAACTAAATCCTACGAACTTCCCATGCAAACACTCCACCAACGTCCCTATTCCGTTCAACATAAGTTCCACGTAACCCTTCCCATATCCCCCCTAACTGCACCTACATAATCCATACACCATAAATTCCCATCCCACTTATCTCTCAAACCAAAACCTCAACTCCTACTCCACGTTAAATCCCCACCAACGGCGTCCTCCACGTCATTCCTCAAATCTCCACCGGTTCCCACTTCCCTCCCATTGATTATCCCTTTCCAACACCTCACCTACGGCTGCTATCCCATTTAAACACTCCACCCGATTTTTCCTTTAGCCACCAATCTTATCAACAAAAGCCTCTCCGCCATTTATATATCTCTCCCTCTTATCTTAATAGCAACCGAACTATATCATCTTCCACTTAGTTATTTAATCACTTACCGTCCTCTGTAGTGGATTAACTAAGTACTTAAGTACATTATTGTTAGATTAAGAATTTGATTTAAAACATTTATTTTATTGAAAAATTAGTTAAACTTGTGTATTGGATGTTCTAGCATTTTCCACATTGTAAGCATATGTTGATGAATATCTTGTCTATTGACATTATTTTTCTTAAAGGAATGATTAAAGGGCCAATTAAGGATTGTCATTTGGTCATATGACTTTTCCAAACATATTAACAAAAGAAAGTAAATGAACTTACCTTTGTTAGCTCTTGGTTTTGACAAATGCCATTAAAAAAGAAAGTGGTGGCAGATCATCAAAAGAAAGAGAGAAATAAATCCTAGGATATTTTTTGCCCAAAATTTCTTTCCCACAGATCAACCAATCCACCAATTACCATTTTAAATCTCCACACTAAAACACACAAGGGAAGAGTAAAATGGAAAGAAAGAAAAGAAAAAGAGAGCACCTTCCTTATTTTTCCTCTCTCTCCCTTACTCCCTAATATTCTCTCTTTGATTCTCTCATTTTGCTCTCTTTATAATAGTCAGAGATGGTGAGAGATGGATTACCTTCTTCCTCCCCATAGGCAAGCACCTTCTCTCCACATCCTCTCCACGCTTGACCACCACTGCGTCTCACCCTCGACCACGCTTCGTCCACTCCAAAGATGGCGACAACTTACATCACCACGCCGTCGTCCACCACTACGAGCCGTTCACGACTGTGACTGCAACTTCCTGCCACCACGAGCCTCCATCCTCGATCATCTTCACCAACTTCGTTCTCCCTCAAGACCGTGTGCCCCCAACCACATCATCGTGAACCACCACCGTGATCGACGGTGACAACACCGACACCGTGATTCGCCTCAACGTTCATCACCGCACTCCATTTCCTTACTGCAACTATGACGATCACCACCGTGCCTCAACCTCCTCTCTGTGTGTGCCCTCACATGCTTCCCCACTCTACCAAAACCACGCGTTCGCCCTCAGTACTGCACACTTGCAGCAACAGAACAGGTTCCCCTCCTCACTACCGTGGCCTCCAGCGACACTGCACTCCTTGTCGACAACATCCTCACATGGCCACGCCCTCGCGGGCAGCAACACCCCCGCTCATAGCCACCAGCTGCGTATGCCTCACGTCCATAGCAGCACGTGCCCACTACTGCACGCACCCACAGCTAATAGCTCCGCCCACCCATCGCGCACACCACCTCCACGTGAGTAGCCAGCCCCTTTCGCAGCCACATGCAGCCACGTGCAACCTCTTCTTCTTCTTCTTCTCTACCATTGAAGAAGAACCCAAAGACTGCTGGCCTCCTCCACACGCAGTCGACAACTCCAGCCTCGATCCTTCAGGCCATTGACGCAATCGGACTTGCCATGCCACCACGAGCTCAACTACATCCTCCGATAGGCCAACCATGCCCCATGCACATGCCCGGAGCCACCCACCACTAGCGGCCTACTGTCCTTCAACCAGCGATCATCGACCACCGTTTGACATGCCACCACCGCCATTGGAATGCCCTCGTAGTAGTCGACCTCCTTCAAGCTTCCTGCAGCCCACCATCGCTTCTCCTCCATGCGCACACAAGGGGAAGAGATTCCCTTGTTTTGGTCTCAATTAGTTTTTACGGGAAATGCCATTGCCAGTTTTCATTTTTCTATTTATTGAATATTATATGTGGTGGAATTTGGAGAACACCTCTTTTCTTAAAAATATGATTTCAACCTATCTCGACATGGTTATCCTAATTTAACACTGATTTTGACTCAAGTTTTGGCTAGATTATTAGTGAATGATTATTTGTGACTTGTGCTAGTTTTAATGGGCACATTTCTCCCTATGGAGATGACCCGCTCTCCTGTAAGTGATTTTATTTTAATTGTTGACGATTGATTTTCCACCACTCAATTTCTACTTCATCGACATATTTCCTTATGCAAAAATTATTTCAAAGTGAAAATCGACCGATCAAATGGCGCCATTGCTAGGAAGGTAACAGACGTAATAAGTTCACTTGATGTTATTTTTAATCATTCTGATTTGTGCATTTATCTAATCATTCTCTATTTTTCTGTGCGAGGAATCTGATGAGGCAATAGGCGCAACTGAGCGATGACGTCGACCTTGAGTGATGCCCACAGATGCAAAGAGGATGTGAAGAGAAGGAGACCTGGATGTTGCCTTCATGGGGGATTCTCCTTTGTTACAAATTTTCTTTCATTTCAATCTTCTCGCCCTTGTAGCATTAAGGCTAATTTCTGAGGGTCTGTCCACACTTCTTTGGCAACTAGGGCCATTTATTTGTGGTGATTTGCTTGCCTACCCTAAAAGAAAAGGAAAAAATATCAAGTTTCCTATTTAGAAGTTGCATACCCTTAGGTGTGAGCATTTAGGGGTGATTGAGCAGCATACTAGGTCTCTTCCCTTGCATTGCATACATATCTGCATGGAAATTGCTGGAGTCAAGTATATTGTTCTATCTTTGTATCCAGTTCCTGTTCACGCATTGCTTGTGATTAAATCTCAAGAGCACCAAATTGATTGAATTGACCTAATTCAATGGTTGCCTAAGTGAAATTGGGACTGCTAATCAGATTTGACCTTAAAATCAAAATCACATTTGATCTAATAAAAAAGGACTTGAGTGCAATTCTTCTCAAAATCAAATTGATTTGCAGTGTGATGCACACTTCTAGCACTAAGCATGCTCGGTAGGCACCACACTAGGTCTCGATCCCTTAAGGCTATAGGTACTGATCTCTTTATCAATGCAGACTCTCCTATTTCACTTTGTGGTGGTGGTACTATCCTGTGACCAAGTGTTTTGATACTTCAAGGAGGGGGATGCCCCTTAAAGGAACAAAAGGGTAGTTAAGAGGCACCACATTCGCATCACCTCAAAGGAATGGTTCACCGTACTTGCATCCCTTAGTTCCATCCTTGGAGTAACTTCTCACCAGGTCACTTGAGAATATCATTGAAGCAAGGCATAGGTCCTAGGGCATGCGAAAGTCAACTTAGGGCCCGTAATTGATTGTGTAACTTCATTAGCCACCAAGAAAGAATGTAACCGACCTCTATTCTTCTCCCAAGAGTTTGTTAGGGATCTCAAGTCACAGCCCCCTCTTATACCGCAAAAGTGGGAACAAATGGGCATAAAACTTGACCCCATTTGACAACTTTAAGTGGTAGGCTGGAGGTTGGCTCAAATTTGCTCTAAGAAAAAGGAGAGACCCATTGCCTTTTGTTTGATTAGGGTGCTTTTCAAGGACTGTTTTCAAATGGATTACAATATCTACTTCATTTCTTATTTTCACCCCAGAACACCAAATCCCATGGCCTGTAGTTATCCATCATCTAATCAACTATGGGATCCTTTCTACTCCTACTATAGGAGCATTAGTTTGATTAATCCCCAACCCTATGATAATGAGCAGAACTTAGGAGAAGGGTACCCCAACCCTAGCTCTCCCATGACTATTCCCACCCACCCACCCTTAACGATTTTGCTTATCGAGGTTGGACCGATACTCCTATACAACTTGAACCAGAGATTGACTATCCTCCCCAATCTGATAGTAGCCTCACCTCTTTTATGATAGAAATGAAAGAACAACATAAAAAAATGATGGATTCTATGGGAGAGATTTTGAGCAATAGTCAAAGATTAACTGAAGAGATTAGCCAGCTTAGCGACCCTCCTACAGTCAATTTTGATCCCTACCTCTAATACCAAGACAATTTCGAGGAAAACAATGACAACATGGATCTTGTTTTGAGTAGTTATCGCTTAGATGCCCCCCATGAGATACACCCACCAGAAAGCAATCCTGGTGATAATCCACCTAATCTTAATTTGAGTCAGAAGAAGGGAAAATGGTCCTACTAGATGAACTCGACCTGAATAATAATATCTTTGTTACATTTGATGAAATGGGTTGCAGTAAAATAGTCAACTCAACTCCTTCCCCTGATTTTGAGGTGGATTGTACATCCCATCCTAGGGACTCTGAGCCTACACTTTACCCCTCTGAGGACCTTGCATCTCAATTAGATCTCCTTGAGGATTGTGATTTTGAAGTTAATAAAATCCAGGAACCTTGTGTGTCGAAAGAAATCATAATGGAAGGAAATGATAATAACCATGACCCTCTACTTAAGGAACCTGTATCCTCCACACACTATTCTGATATTCTACATGTGTCTAACAGAGGTGACCCTAATGAGATTGATACTGAATTGGATGACTTGGATCAATATTGGTCTCAGGGACATGAAGAGTTGATTTTTGAGGAGGACAAGGGAACACTTGAAAGACTTGATCCTAGCTTTGAAGATTTCTTGAGTCTTAGAGGCAAGAGGGAAGAAGCATAAAGGATGATGATGATGACTTTGAGGGGCTCAGACTCAGAGTATAAAGTGGCTCCAAGGGGGCATATGTTTTGTTCGAGGACTTACCCCTTGAGGATCTTATTGATTTAGACAAATATAGAGTCCTACCTACTTTTTACTACAAAGATAATCCTCTTAAACATTGGAAAGAAGGGGAAGCAATTGATACTCATGATGAAGGAATCTATACACCCCAGGGGTAGGGTCTTAGCATTGAACAGGAATCAGGGGATGTCGTTGTTGAGGACACTCACACTCTTATTGCTTCCAACCCACCTTTACATGATAATGGAATGGGCAACACCTGGGATCGGTTCAATTTGAAAGATGAACATTTGGGGCCATTCCAAGATGTGCACACCAATGATAGGCAGCATAAAAGTCAATTAGTTACTAAGGCTACTTCTAATGACATTCAGGATCTGGAATGGTTGTCGAGGATGAATGTTGAACCTCTCAAGCCCTCTTTGACCATCGTCCCTACCCTGCAACTGAGAGACTTACACTCCTTCAAAAACAGCTTCCTAAATTCTTTGCTCACATTCCTACTTTACAGGGAGATAACCAGACCAATACATCTTGTGGTAGAGTGGCGGGTATGGATTGATGCTTGTCCATGTTAGCCATCATCCTTAAGGTGTCCTTCTTAGCACCCTCTTTTCCTCACACATATCTGCTTAAGGAGCCTTTGCCTCTTCGCCGCGCACTCCGAAGGGCACTACTTATGTGTATTATGTGAATCCTCCAATAGTAGATCAGGAGTACCCTATTTTCACCTGTATCTAGAAAGCATTTGGCATCACTCTCCATCACCAGCTTGCCAACATCTTGGGTTACTTAGTCATTAGTCCAGGTTTGTTACAAATCTTTTTCAAGTCTCCTTCTACTTCCCTTCTAAATCATGATTTGCAGGAATCACCCATTGGGAGACATCCCAACTCTAGCTCAGGTAATATCTTTCCTTGCTTTTGCTTTCTAATGAGGACAATGTCAGATTTAGGCATGGGGAGGTATAACCTGAGGTTGTTCATAGCATGTATACATATTCTACATGCAGTTAAGGCATCCATATTGCATAAAAGCGAAAGAGAGAAAGAAAGAAGAAAGAGAAGGAGATGAAATCTTTATGAGCTGAATTACAAGTATATTGAGGAGGAAAAAGGGAGAGAAGAAGAAAGAGACACAGAGAGGAAAAGGTGCAAAATTTGTGTTTGTCTCAGCACTTGATTATGGAAGAGTTTACCTAAGTTCTGGGCTAGAATGAATGATTAATTAAGTTCTGAAGTGCTAGAGAGAAGGAGATAAATAAGGGATACCGACTTTAGGCATCCTGGTCTATTTTAGGGCTTAATCACTGACATATTTGTTAAGATCTGGACTATTCCTCAGGAGGTTGAGGAAGTTGCGAGGCTAATATATTAAGTCTAAGGCTTAAGAAGTATTCGGCCTCATTTCTTACTCTTTGATTTGCGGGACTTGGTAACCTAGGCACCCAAAAATCACACATTGGTCTGATTCAGTGCGTGTAATGAAGAATAATGCCAAAAAGCATTCTACTTTGAAAATGTTTTCCTGAAAATTCAACTTAGGAGTGGCTTGAAGATACAAGTTAATTGGATGAGTTCCCAGCGCAAAGAGGAGGAATGAAAAATACTCCCCTTGAAGATGCATTATAACATGCCGTCTCCTCGGTGCTTGTCTCCTAGGATATCTAAATATCCTACTGAGGGCACAGAAGCACCTTGTGCTGGTTCAGGTGCTATGGGCGGTATTATCCCAAAATGTCAATTGCCAGGGTCTGAATTTAGCTACAGAATGCCATGGGCTGCACTATCCTAGAGTGTCAAAAGCCAGGGTTCTGGAGGTTGCCATGGGTGATGCTATCTCGAAGCATTGAATGCCAGGGACCCTGCGAGGATTGATGGAGGGAAAAGGAATCTGATACAGATCATCTCTAGGGTCAATCCGATGTTGGAGTTAAGGGAATTTAAAAAGAAAAGAGACAAAACACTCAAAATAAATCTCTCACTCTTATCAAAAATGCATTGGCAAACTGAACCTAGACTTGCTGCACATACACACGAGTGTTTTAACCGGTCAACGAACCTCTATGCAGTTTTTGTGGGCCTTAGAAACCTTCACGGTGGACCCAAGGCTAAGGCTAGTTAGGTCTGTATCTTGGCTAGTACTTGAGTGCCTTTAGGCCTATAGTTGGTATTTCAATCTACTCTCTAGAGGTACGGCACGACAAGGTGTCTTGACGATAAAATCTAGCTTAGAGACCTAGTCTGATCCATGTGATTTTGCTCAGAACTAGCAAAACTTAGGCATGTGGGTATTTAATAGGACCACTTTAGTGGAATAACTTAGTGCCTAAGCACGTTATTTTTGGATTAACAATTTGATTTAAAGCATACATTTCACTGAGAAATCAGTTAAGCTTGTGTCTTGGATGTTCCAGCATTTTCCATGCTGTAAGCATACATTGACGAATACCTCGTCTATTAACATATTATTTTTCTTAAAGGGATTGATTGAAGGGCCAATTGAGGATTGTCATCTGGTCATCTGATTTTTTTAAACATATTAACAATAGGAAGTAATTGGGCTTACCTTTGTTGGCTCTTGGTTTTGGCAAATGTCATTAAAAAGGAAAGTGGTGGCTGATGCATTAAAGGAAAGAGAGAAATCCTAGCATATTTTTTCCCCAAAATTTCTTTCCCTCAAATCAACCAAATCCACTACTTACCATTTTAAATCTCCACACTAACACAACTAAAGAGTAAAATGGAAAGAAAGAAAAGAAGAGAGAGGACCTTCCTTATTTTTCCTCTCTCTCTCTCTCTCTCTCCCTCCCCGATATTCTCTATCTTTTTGCTCTCTTTATAATAGGTAGAGACAGTCGGAGATGGACTACCTTCTCCATGGGGGAGCACCTTCTCTCCACATCCTCTCCTCACCTGACCACCACCGCATCTCGCCCTCAACTACGCTCCGTCCACTCCAAAGACGGTGACAACTTACATCACCACGCTGCCGTCCACCACTACGAACCATACATGACCATGACCGGGAGTTCCCGCCACCGCGAGCCTCCGTCCTCGATCACCTTCACCTACTTCGCTCTCCCTCAAGACCACGCGCCCCCAACCACAACACCTCGAACCACCACCCGTGATCGGCGGTGATAGCGCTGACACCATGATCTGCCTCAACGTTCGTCACTACACTCCATCTCCTTATTGCGACAATCGCCACCGCACCCTTCGCCGTTCACCACCACGTCACAGCCTCCTCTCCACGTGTTCCCTTGTGTGCTTCCCCGCGCCACCTCAACCATGCATGCGCCCCCAACATTGCGCACCCGCAGCAATAGAACAGGTTCCCCTCCTCGTCACCGTGGCCTTTAGCGACACTGCACTCCCCCCCGTCAACAGCATCCTCGCACGGCCACACCCTTGCACGCAGCCACACCCCCATGCATAGCCACCAACCACGCATACCTTGCGTCCACAACAGCAAACGCTGATCGCAGCACACACCCACGACCAACAGCTACGTTTGCGCCCATCGCGTGCACCACCTCAGCGTGTGCAACTGGCCCCTTGCACGGCCACACGCAACCATGCACGGCCTCTTCTTCTTCTTCTTCTCTACCGTCAGAGAAGAACCCAAAGACCGCTGGTCTCCTCTACATGCAACTGGCAACTCTGGCCTCTATCCTTCATGCCATTGAGGCCATCGAACTTGCCACATCATCACGAGCTCAACCACACCCTTCGACAGCCAAACCTACCCCAGACACATGCCCGAAGCCACCCATCACCAATGGCCTACTCTCCTCCAACCGACGATCACCGACCATCATTGGACGCACCACCATTGCCATCAGAACGCCCTCGTCGCAGTTGACCTCGTCCAAGCTTCCTGTGGCCTGCCATCGCTTCTCGTCCACATGCACACAAGGGGAAGAGATTCCCATGTTTTGCTCTCAATTAGTTTTTACAGGAAATGACATTGCCACTTTTCATTTTTCTATATATGGAATATTTTATGTGGTGGAATTTTGAGAACACCCCTATCTTTTCCTGAAAATACGATTTCAGCATATCTCGAAATGGTTATCATAATCTAACGTCGATTTCGACTCAAGTTTTGGCTAGATTATCAGTGAACGATTATTTGTGACTTGTGCAAGTTTTAACAGACACATGCCTTCCTATGGAGACGACTTGCTCTCTTATGAGTGGTTTTATTTTAGTTGTTGACGATTGATTTTCCACTGCTCAATTTCTACTTCAACGACATATTTCCTTGTGTGAAAATTGTTTCAAAGTAAAAACCGACCGATCACCCCTTCCAACAAAACCAAACTTAATCTTAACCCTTGATCCCTAACCCATTTAATCCTAGCCCTACACCTTAGTGATCCTAGGCAACCTAAATCAGCCAATAGGAAACCTCCTTACTTCCTATAAAAACCCCTAGCCGCCACACCCCAAGATCAATTGAATTATTCCACTTAATCTTCCTCCATCCAAAGAAATTCCACCAACTAGAATTAGTCCTCTATTTTTCCTCTTAGAGATTGTGGGTGCGCCTTCGCATCCACATCTAGTCCTTCGCTCTTGCCTTCACCTTCGAAGCTCATAGTTCTTATATTTCATTTTTCTAGTTTTGGTTGTAATTAGATTTGATTTCAAGCATTTTTCTAGTTGTAATCATCTTATTCTGACTTTTTTTTTTTGTGACAACGAACCCTCTTGAGAGGTGAACCCCAGAAAATCACAAGCACCCCAACTCCACAACCTTTGAATAAGTCCAACATTGGTAAGACTCAAACTGACATTTGATTTGCAATAAAAGTTCTAATAGTTTTATTTCAACTCACCTTCGAGTTATTTATCTACTTTTTATTCTAGTACTCTAGTTAGTAATTGCATGCTAGTAGTTCTAGTAGATTCTACTTAGTTCTAGTTTTAATGGTATTCCTCCTACTTGCTATTTTGATCTACTTGGTTAGGAAAGAGAATTAGTATAGTAGTCTTCCTAGGAATGACTCAGACTCTATTTTTGAATTACGATTTTCATATTTATGAGTTTGATCTAAATATAAATCGAAGAGTAGTTTGTAATGCAATTATACTACAACGAAAGCGAATTTACACAATCACCTCTGTGTTAAAAATAGTAGGCATGTGGTCCCAGTGCACAAGTTGCAAAATGATTTAGGGAGAGAGGGTGTGTAGTCTTCACTAGGTGAGTTGCAAAATGAGTTGAAAAATGAGTTTGCCTACATTTATACAACTAAAAATCACCTATGATTATTTTTTTTATATCGTGCAACAAGTCACACACACACAACACACATGTCAGGGCTCACAAAAATTCAAGAAATCACTTGTGATTTTTGTATACAACTAAAAATTACTAGTGATACTTCAAAAATTAATATTTAATTTAGAACAAAAAATCACCCATGCTTTATGTATGCAACTAAAAATCAGTACAGACATTTCAAATTGAAGGCCAAATAATTTTTTTTATTTGGAAAGTAATATTTACTTGTATCATGGAAGAATGTCACGTATAGACTTACAATGGTGATGGGATCCACAAAAATCAAGAAATCACCTATATTTTTTTACATACAACTATAAGTCACTGGTGATAATTCAAAAAATACTGGCGATATATTTGGTTCAGAGGCAAATGTCGTTGGTAATTTTTTTGTTCAAGCAAAGGTAGGCATGTGATCCCCATTTACACAATGAGTTGCAGAATGGTGATATTTGGTTCCAACCCAAAAGTCACCCGTAATGTTTTGTTCAAGGAGAGGTAGACGTGTGGTCCCCACCAAGAGAGTTCCAAAAGGAGTTTCCTTGTATTTACCCTACGTGAAAAAACCCTTAGAAGATTTCTATTGCCATTTCTCGACAATCGAACCCATAAAGGTTTGTAATTGTTTGATCTCCTCCAGCGAATATGTATAGCTTTTAACATCTAGAGATTAATATCATGCGTCATGATCCAAATAATGTCAACCCTAGACAAATTAAATTATGCAATCAAATATCAAACCTCGAACAAAAGCTGGTCAGTGTATGCGTTGCAGTGAAAGAAATTAAAATTTATGCTCTAATCAACATTCTCATTTACCAGTAACTTCTGGTTCCTCCGAAGTCCTTCACGCCGAATCTTCGCAGTGCCTGCGAGGTGTTCATCTGCGTATACATGTAATCGGAAAGGGGCTTCACCTCAATGGCTGATATAAAGGGTGTCCCTTGACCAATATTTATTAGACAGAGATATCGAATCGGACGTAGCGACGGTCGTAATCTCATGGCAGAAGTAACGTGATACATTGGCTGTGGTGATTGAATCCCAATAATTAACCCCCAGATGGAGATCGAAACTTGGCATTTTGTTTAGCCCGTCATAGTTCCCGTGCAATAATATAGCCCTCACCAGATACTTCCTACCTTGCCTGATAGGTTTCAAGGTGTAGCAGTTTCTGGTTCCGTCGGGAAAGCTCCTCAGGTCACTGGAGTCTTCATGATAGCCTAGAGAACGATATTCCGGCGAAACATCATGAACCTCACCCGTGTCTACATACCCAAAATCTGAAGTGTAGATTAGACCTCGGTCGTTCTCATATGTGAAATTCACAGGCTTGCCGCAATCGATATTTAGGAAGTCTACATGCAAGATGAACACATATCGATTTTATGGAGAAGTTCTTAGAAATTTTCTCTAAATTTAAGTAGGGGAACTTCATCTAGCGGAAGATGATTGCGCACGGACATTGATGGTTGCGGCTGCTAATAGGGAAAAGCATAGTCCCGTTAAGAGGAACCTGTGACCATCCATGTTGCTTCACCTGCATATGGTCGCTGAAACCAATTGAGGGTCAGGATTGGCACAACCTTTCAAGACGGAGAGCCCAAAATGACGAGCATATAATTCGGTCAGCGAGCAATGGAACGAATATGATTGCACTCATGGAATGCACGTTGATTACATTAATATATTTAATATATCTTACCATGCACGTACGTTAGTGGATTCTGAGGGATGTTTGGTCAACGGGTTAAGTGAATTTGTATCGGGTTAAGTATTTAATCTGTTACTTAATCTGTTTCTTATTTGTGTTGTGTTAAGTTGACTTAACTCAAGGTAAAGTTATTCCGTCTTCTCTGTAGAATAACTTTAACTCGTCAAAATATCTAAACAGGTTAACTCACTTATTCCACTCCTTCCATATTCCTTTACTTATTCCACAAACTTATTACCCTTACCAAATGGGGCTGTGTGAGTGTTAACATATAATTCTAGTAATAGCCATGTGAGTGTTAACATACGAAGGAATGAAATAAATGATAGGGTAAGTGTGTTTTGGTGTTTAGTCGATAGTGGAATAAGTGGAGGAATAAGTAAAGTTATTCCACTTGAGGTGTTTGGTTAGTGAAAAAAGTGGTGGAATAAAGTAGAGTTATTGTGGTTGGGTATTTGGTTAGTAGAATAAGATGAAGAATAAAGTTGAGTTATTCTGATTTAGTGTTTGGTGAGCGGAATAAATTAGTGGACTAAGTAGTAGTTTATATTATTTCATGTGGTGGAAATAATGGCAATGGACATTTGTGCCCTTGGCCAGTGTTATGGAGTTAGAAATAAACTTTAATTTTCACTTTTTAGATGTGATTATATAGTAGTAAGACATAAATTTTTAAATACATCATGAACTAATTTGGTCAACTTTGTGAACTTCATTTAGTAAGATATTTCCCAATATACAACAGTTATGTCTAAGAAGTTAAATACGATCGTATGCTAACACTCACATGGTATTTACCCTCTACCCTTAGACAATAGCAACTCAACGGTGGGTAATGTGACGTTGCCCACTTCTTAATTCATGTACATTTGCTGGAAGTGGTATTTTTTTCGTAAATGTATAGAGGAAATTTCTATTTTGGGTTTCACGAAACATTTCTTCCGAAGGGAAGAAGGTCTAGATTTAGGAGTTGAATTTTTATTTCCCATCATCTATAATAAAAGCCTTGGCCAATCATTGTTTAAATATGACCATATGTTAACACTCACATGGCCGTTCCTCCTAACCTCAGACAACCGCAACTCAATGGTGGGTGATGCGAGATTGCCTCACTTCTTAATTCATGTACGTGTGCTGGAGTAGTTTTATTTTCATAAATGTATAAAGGAAATTTCCTATTTTAGGTTTCAAGAAACATTTCTTTGGAAGAGAAGAGGGTCTAGATTTAAAAGTTGAAATTTTATTCCCCATCATCTATAATAAAAGCCCTTGTCAATCACCGTTTAAATATGACTGTATGTTAACACTCACATGACCATTACCCCTACCCTCTGACAATAGTAACTCAACGGTGGGCGATGCAAGGTTGCCCTACTTCTTAATTCATGTACGTGTGCTAGAAATAGTTTTATTTTCATAAACATATAAAGGAAATTTCATATCTTGGGTTTCATGAATCATTTCTTCATAAGGGAAGAGGGTCTAGACTTAGAAGTTGAGTTTTTATTTCCCACCATCTATAAGAAAATCCCTGGCTAATAATCATTTAAATATGACCGTATGTTAACACTCACATGGCCATTATCCCCTACTCTTAGAAAATAGCAATTCAATGGTGGGTGATATGAGGTTGCCCCACTTCTTAATTCATGTGGTTGAAGAAGTATTTATATTTTCGTAAATGTTTATAGGAAATTACATGTATAACAAAATTCTTGGCATGGTACCAAATTTATTACCATGTAAGTATGTTTTTGGTTCACATCTCCATGGTGTGGAAATGGGATGAAGTTACTTTGTAGAGATGAAAATTAAGTTCAATGAACATGGGAAGGAGTTAAGGTACATATCGCACAATAAGTACTTGAGTACCATGTGATAAAATTTTAAGGAAGTTGAGGGTTGTATGTACATTATAGCTGTGTTTGTCACGACGTATAAATCATTCATATTTAGTAATATACATTTCTTTAATTGTGTTTCATAAATGGTAAATTTCAAACCTGCCAATGCAATAGGAATTCAAGTTCGTTGGGATACAAACATATCAACAGAAGATAAAGGGGAAGCCTGTGAGAAGATAGAAATATTTTATTTCATTGGAACGAATATATAAATTACAGGTTGAACAATTATTTACATCACATGGAAAAATACAAAGTTCGGTCTAATATTTATTTTGAAGAGTACAATATTTGCAAGAATTTTACATATAAGGAATGACATAATTTTCCTTCTCCATGGAAGGTCATGAATAACTTCATGCTGCATGCATGTTGCAAATGCACATCAACTCTGGATGCTTTGAGATTCAACATCAACTTAGTAACATATTCGATGAGAGGCTACATAATCGTCTCATACACCTACAAATTGTCTGCTCAGAAGACCTCTCAAATTGAGCGTTAGTTATTTATGAGAGGTGTCATCATGTCACAATGAGCTGGAAAATGTTGTTAGTACACAATTTAAAACGGATGTAATAGTAAATGGGACGAAGGTACAGGAAGTAGATAGAAAAAAGAAGGAAGCAAAAAGTAATGCATCTCATTGCTGCAATATTAAGAAACCAAACTTCATTCAAAAAGGAAAAACCAAAATTAAGTGTAACGGCATCAGCTGTAATAGAGATGGTGTAAGTACTACTGCCAATGTAAAATCATGGGGTTCACGAAGATATGTTCACCATAGCAAACCCGATGAAGAGGATAACGAATAGATTAAGAGATTGGTCCAGAAATAGTTTAAAACCAGTTATATAAAATAGCATGAACCTTGAAAAGTATCAATTGAAAGAATATAGCGAACTATATGGAAAATTCGAAAAGGGTGTGGATAGAAAATGAGAAATGGAAAACGAAATACTAGTTACATAGAAATCATTCATAAGCACAAAAGGAGAAATCTCCTTACAAGTTTATAATGCAAACAGTAGCAACAATTGGAGTCCGTTGACACCTGCATTAACTATAAAGGAGGAAACATATGATAAATCATTTCAGATATAATGTATAAGTGGCAATTGCATACAAATAATATAGAAAGTAAGAACATATGTCAGACATATAGTAGGGTAAATTAATGATTGAATTGAAACAACATTGGACTATTGGGATGGTTCCGAAATTAGAATACTCACAATATACGGGTTAAACAAGCAAAATCAAAATCGATCATTAATTTAACCTACATCAAAATGAATATGAGATATGCATCCACATGAGATAGACCAATAATGGTAGCAACCAAGTCAACAATCACATGTAATAAGACTCCAAAACAATATGGTGAAATAAAAGAGAAATTGAACCCATTTCCTGAATAGAAATGTGAGATGATAGGAATTAGAGCACTTCTTGCCATCAATAGAAGACAGATTCTAATAGTATGCGAACAAAGAGAATACAACAGTAGGGAGTGGAGAGAAACAACACAACTTTCATGCATAAATAGTAGATAAATGGTAACAATAGGCCAACATCCAATTGACAATAGTAGGAATAGGAGATAAACCATAACAATTTGGTGCATCAATAGGAGAAATATGTTAACATTAGCCCAACATAAAGAACACAGCAGTAGGGAGAATATAAAAGTAGGGTAGAACTTCGGGTTCTCGCTTATTGCATCAGTTATGGGTGCATCTGCTCTAGGTAAGGTGATGAGATGACGCTTCAATTTGATGATTTGTCTCATGACTCAATTAACATAACAACTTATAGTTTCCCCTAAATGCTGAAACCTCTCCATTAGATGGCTATTCGACCTGCCATATGCCTAAACAGACAGGAAAATCACGAGTTGCTCCTCCATCGTCGTGTTGCATGTGATCTTAAGAGTTGTTCATTCTTTCAACAAATCTACGAATGTGAAGAACGCTTCCTTCATCATTCGGAATTCATCCCTACATTGCTTCGGATTAGGGTGATACAAAATGTCATGGATCCACAGGTGCCCTATCATGGAGTTTGTGTTCCGAGGTATTCATCGCGGTTGTGATGGGTAGTAATCAACCTTTCACGACACAAGTTAATCGACCACTTCACAAATAAGCGTTGTTGTCGGGTTTTGATCCCCAGCAACAGTGTCAAAAATAATATGAATAACATCGACCGCAGTTCGTACAAAAATCATCGTTGTTGTAGTGTATGTTACAAATACAAACCGTTATTTTGTCAATTTCATTTAATTACATAATTTTTACTAGCTTATTCCAGGTCATTCACTGGGAGGCAATTATTGATATACATCACTCTCTAAGTCCAATATTATTCTTTAATTCCAAAAAGATCAATTTTATGTATAGTCAAGAATGAATGAATTAATGAATCATCCATGAATAAAATAATAGCTTAATTATATAAAAAAGAATCTATTAAAATGCTTGCAAACACGTAATTACAAACAAGCATCAAACACTATACATATATACTCTATACTATCTATTTATAACTTATATTACTAATACTTACATATATATATGATAATAAGTAATAATACATACTATACTAACTTAACTTAATATACTAACACATACAGTAACATATATATCATCTATAGTGAAAGATATAAACGTCGCTAAACCCCAAAAAAACTATGACAGACTCTAAAGTAGAAACTAGGGTCTGTAGTGACACTAATTTTATCTATAGTGATGATTTATTCTGTCAGTAAAGCTATAAATTTATCTATGTACATATATAGCTCAAGAACTTCTATACTATGTATACATACTATACATATACCTATTATTTATGATACACTTAGATATATATGTACACTATCCATACGTATATTTCTTCTCTTCTTCGTTCTTTTTCTTTGTTTTAACACTTAGAAACTTTCTTTGCTTGTTCTTCTTGTACACTCATCTTTCTCTCTTCTCTCTGTGTTCTCTTCTTCTGCTTCCACACTTAGCCATTTCTTTCATCTTCTTAACACTGTCTTTCTCTTTTCTTCTTCTATGTTATCTTCTTCTGTGAGTCTAAGTTCTCTCTTCTCTTCTCTTCTTCTGTGAGTCTTCCACACTTAACCATTTTTCAACTCTTCTTCTGTATTCTCGTCTTCTACTTCAACACTTAGCTGCTACACTTAGCTTCTTCTCTTTACATCCCTCAACACTTAGAATTTTCTCATTCACTCTTTCTTCCCTTAGTTCTTTACGACCTTACACTTAATAAAAAATTAGTGTTATGATTGGCGGGCAGCTCAGTTCGAGGGATACACAGCACCTGAGACTGGGTGGGACTAAACCTCTACTTAGTGCCACCCTAATTCCTAATTAGGCTGCTTAATCATATATTATGCCCAATATTGGGCTTAATCAATCCCTCGCACAATGTCGACCCCCCGACCCACACCGCTCACAGTATCAAATCAATGCTTAAAGTATGCTCTGAATATAGGTAATAGGTATATGTTGTTTCGGGCGCCCGACGCCCGTGACGATTGGTAAAGCCCATGCAATTTTGTGTAATATCACTCAAAGCATTTTACACTTACCGATATGGTACTAGTTAGCGCCGGCGCTGTGCTGGATTTCAGGTGCACCTGTGTTGATTTAAGGATTTTGGCCCTTAATTCCAAGGCCATAATTTATTATAAATTAAAATTAAATTAGGGTAATTTAAAGTATTTACATAGTACTATATAATTTTATAGTTAATTTAGAAATTTAATTATATTTACTATATAAATAAATTCAGTAAAGTCTATAGTTTATACATACTGAGTTTTGAGTTTTATTCCTTAATTATGTATAAATTAGTTAATATATGGTCTAATTGACCTTATACAGAGTTAATATACATATTTAATTATTTAATAAATATTTTTATTGCATTTTACAAGTTTTATTTCAATTTTATTTACAATTAAATAGCTTCTTTTGTACTGTTATATATATAAATTAGGTTTAAATAGTATAATACATTATAAATATACTTAAATTGGCTTAACTTACTTAAAATACCTTAGTATAAATATACAGTATAAGTTAGCTTAGTTTTAACTTAAATTACTAATTTATTTTAATTTAATCTAATAACTTAACTAGTAACTTAATAAATTAATTATTTATTTTGTATATATAATTAAATTATGGTAAGGGTTCATTATGTTTATTATTCACATATAAATACGTATATACAGTATCATTACTAAATATGTTTATTTATAGAGTTTAATAATTTATATAACTTATTAGTACATATAAATTAGTTTAATTAATAAATAGTTAAATAAATAAGCTATGTACAGTTTAATCTAACTTAAATACTTAAGTTATAATATATAATATATACATAAGTTACTTATACTTAATATCAATCTAATTTACAATATTTACTAGTATAGCTTACTATATACCTTATATCTACAAGTATATACATATTATACAATGGGTTTTTAGGTATTTTTAGGATTTTTTTACTTTTTATGGGTTTTATATATTTTGTGGAGGTAGGAGGTGAGAGAGAAAGAAATAGATGAGAAAGGAGTGTTTTTGATGTTTTTATACTTAATTCCTTTTATTAGTTCCATGGTATACTGAACTGTTGGCTGGTATGTTCTACCAAGCTGGGGATTCAGAATATCATTAAACTTGGTATGAACTTAAAAGTATACCTGATCTTCACCAAGATAGGCTTATCTTATTTTTTTGGATCTTTTATACGGTTTTTATTTATTTACAAAGTTAACTCATTTTAGGCCTTTAAAGAGGTTTTCTAAGTGACCTAAGGCTCTAGAATAGGACTCTAAGGGTTTAAAAGGCAGTAAACTGCCTCTAACATGTTCCACACAAGATATGGAAAAGATATAAGCAATTAAACATGAAATTCAATGTGGATTTTAATTAATTATGTTTGTTGGACAGTTACGCTTAAAAAAAATAGGCTGACAAAAGAATTAAAATCAGATTACAAGCTGTTAAATGCATTGAATTTACATGAAAGCTTGTACACAACTCTTACACATCCTTGAACACATGTCAACTATTACTACAACTTAAACCTAGGCCTACAGTCCACAGACTCTTCATAGCTGCAGCAGCAAGACACAACAAGATAGCTGCTAGAAATTTAGTAGAGCTGCAACTATCTAACAACACACAGCAACACTGCAGCTAATAGCAACAGCAATTACATGAACATCAACAACTTAGATGGCTTTAACTGCTGCTGCAGTTAATCCAGAAATCAAAGAAGCAAGTCTGCAACAGGTGGAACAAATTCAATTCATCTTTTATCTCCTCATACTTTCAACCGTATCTCAAATTAGACTTGAGAAAGCCTAATTAGAGTTACAAAATGAGTAGATCAGGGAATAAAAGGTGAATTTGAAATTAAATGTAGCTGCAAACTACAGCAGTTTGAGGTGTATAGCTGGGATTGCAAACAAAACAAAAATCTATAAACACATTCTGACAAGGGCTACAAATCACAAAAAAACCATTCAGATATACAACTTTAAATCAAAATCCCTTGTCGATAATATCTCATCAAATCAGATCAGAAAAATAGCTGATCTAACACTTTCTAATGCTATAGACAGCATGTAGAAAGTATTAGGATCAACACAATAAATTCAGCTGAATCCCATGATGCTACAAACCTTAAGGGATACTGAAAATCCCTTAGGTGAAAATTAGATTCTCAGAAAACCATTTAAGAATAGAATCCTTAATAGAGCCTCAATCAACATAGTTGATCTTCCTTGGCTCTACAAAGCATTCAAAACATTGAAAACCTCTTAGAAAACCAATCTGATCATGGCTCATCTGAGATGAATTTTGACCTCAGAATCATCTCAGATTCACAGCCATTGAGTGAATCAAAATCAAAATGCCTCAGTTTGCTCGATCAAATCCATTCAAAACTCAATTGATTCTAAATCTTTGCAATCCAAAATCAAGGTAAATCAAGCAAACCGATTCTATTTTCAGCTCAGATCAGGGACTTTTGTGAACAAAATGAAATGAATAAGAAGCCCCTAAAATGGATTTGAGCGTAAATCCTCATCTCAAAGCATGAAAGCAATGGGATGGGGATTTGACTCTAAATGAATGGGTAAGTTGTGAAATAAAATTGAGGAAATCAGAAGCGAGATGAAAACATGTAGAGAAGAAAAACATGATCAGTAATTGGGGGAATCCATCCCCTCTAATCTGAAGTGATCAGAGGAGATGAAAGTGAGGATTTAGGCTAAATCTACTCATAAACTATACTATAAACACGCACAGCAGATCGGAACTAATTCTAAATCTAATTCTATTGCTAAGCTATCTAACTAACACTACAGCTAATCTAAAAAGTAGTAAATCTACTCTAACAGGATGAATGGGACCTGTAGATCTAGAGCTGATGGTTAAGGAGGAAGAATGAAGGGGGAAGATGCTCTAGCAGAGTGAAAACCCTCTAATGGAGTTCAGGGTCACCCTCAGGTGCTATGAAGTTCTTAGCGACAAGGAGAGTCGGAGAGAAGATGAAGGATTCATAGCCGGTGGTCGTGAATCTGGGAATTGTGGGGAGAAGTAGCTGGAGTGGTTGCATGATCGCAAAGAGATGTAGGAGGGAGCAATCCCTCGCGCGCGCAATTGTAAGGGTGCTTAAGTAAGGAGCTCAGTGAATCAGAACACCACACGCGTGAGATTAATAGACGAGGGCTTGGGCAGCGGTGATTTGAGAGAGCACGTAGGCTGCTAAAATCAAATAATGACCGTAGGATGGGATCTGGGTGAAAAGGTGACTATATGTGCCGAATCGAGCGAAGGTTCGATTCAAATCGAGTCGCAGATCAAGTGATGAAGGAAATTAACGGTTAGGATCATGTGAGTTCTTCACGTGAACAGTACACATGCGGGAGCTGCAAGCGGTTGAAACCTTTTGGGAAATTTGCAGGGTATACCCTTCTGCGAAGGGGTATAAAAATTGCACAGGAACCCATAAGTGGTTAAAATGTGTAACAGAATGGTCCTTAAGGGCTTACGAAAAGGTCCTTACAGGTTACAAATAGGTCCTAGGAGGTTTTATAATGAATGCTATGTAATGTACTAAGGACCTAAATGTAAATCTTTAATTTCAAGGCCTTAATGATGTCCAAATGCCTCCAAGTTTTTATATAAGCTTAATTGAAATTTTGAGAAGTTAAGTATACTTTTGATTTGAACTTTTAAATTCGTTTGTGTGTTCAATTTACACTGGATCACCTTTTAACCATTTTCACAAGACTATCTCATTTAATGACCTAATTATGCATTTTTAACATAGAATTAATGTTTTAGGTCTTTTTCTTTGATTCCCACACTTAACCCTTTTTATGTGTTAATTGGACATTGTTTAACCTAGTTCCTAGCTTAACTTAGGTGATTTAGCCATGATGAGTCGGCCATCGTTGAAATGCTCTTACCTGTAGTCATAATGGCGGACTGCTACTTAATGTTCACAATTGTTCTCAAGGTTAAAAATCAAGATACTTTTATTGTGAACATAACAACTGATAATATGAAAAGGAAGGTGATTTCATTACTAATAAACTTCCTCATTTGGAAGTCATAATCTTATTCTTCAAATATCATACTATTATTCTATTATTCTTGTTATACCATGTGAATGTTCCATGCTATTTTACTTTATTAGTCCACCTCGTATCATTTAAGGCAAACTACTTTACTACAATGCAGAAAAACTCACAAAAACCAACTTCCACCTTAGCTTCATCTACATTGAAGCTTTTCATGGAAAAATAACATAATGAAAACAATTGAACAAAAGAAGCTGGCTGACAATATGTTAAAAATTAAACAACAAGATTCAACACATTCAAATGTCAACATATGATTGTCGGATCCTCATCTAAAGACAAAAATGCATTTTAGTTACATTGATTTTTCAACAGAAATATGCCCCAACATAGGAAACCACGTAGCAAAAATATGCTTATACGAATGTGAGAGCATGATAGACTTAAAAAACTATGATCCATTGGTAATTACTAACTCAAACCAATTAAAGCATTACATGTTATTTGAAACAAGCTAACATTGGAAAACAATCTCACATTTAAAAACGTAATAATTTTATTGTGAAGATAACAACTGTGACATGTAGCCCTGATAATATGAATAGGAAGGGGATTTCATTAGTAATAGACTTTCTCATTTTGAAATTGTAATCTTCCTATTCAATTATCATTACTATTATTCTATTAATCCTCTTACATCATGTGAAAGTCCCATTCTACTTTACTCTATCAATCCACCACATATCTACTACGGCTAACTACTTTACTACAATGCACGAAAACTAAAGGAAGTATATTTAGACTTTAACTTCATATACATTGGACACAAGAAGCGTTTCATTCCAAAATAATATAACAAAACTAATTGGACACAAGAAGATGGCTCATAGTATACTCAAAATAAACAACAAGATTCAACACATTCAAATGTCGACATATGAATGTCAGATCGACTGCATTAGAGAAATAAGCATCTCAATTACGTTCAAACGTAGATCGAATTAAGGCCCAACATAGGAAAGCATGCAGCAAAAGTTTATTTATATCAATTTTACAATGTGGGACACTAAAAAAATATGCTCCACTGGTAACTACTAACTCAAACTAATTCAAGCATTACAAGTTATTTGAAACATGTACAAATTGGAGCCTGATAGTAACGAAAATAATTGGACATACGAAGATGCCTGACAGTACATTCAATTTAACCAACAGGATTCACCACATCCAACTATCCAGATATGAATGTCAGATCCACAACTAAGGACAATAATGCATTTCACTTACATTGAAATGTGAATAGAAATAAGACTCACAATAGGAAACCACGCAGAAAAAATATGCTTATATGAATGTCAAAGCATGATATACTTAAAAAAAATGATCCACTGGTATTTACTAACTCAAACCAATTCAAGCATTACAAGTTATTTGAAACAAACTAACAGATGTAAAACAATCTCACGTTTAAAAATGTAATAACTTTATTATGAAGATAACAATTGTGACATCTAGGCCTGATAAAATGAATAGGAAGGGGATTTCATTAGTAATAAACTTACTCATTTCGAACTAATAATCTTACTATTAAATTATCATTACTGTTACTCTATCATTCCTCTTAACTCATGTGAAAGTACCATGGTACTTTACTCTATCAATCCACCACATATCTACTAAGGCTAACTACTATACTACAATGCACAAAAACATAACAAAGCATACTTCATGTGAGTAGACCTTAGCCTCATATTCATTGGACACAAGAAGCAGTTCATGCCAAAATAAGATAACGAAAACAATTGGACACAAGAAGATTGTTGACAGTATATTCAAAATAAACAACAGAATTCAACACGTTCAAATATCGACTGCATTAGAGAAATAAGCATCTCATTTATGTTGAAATGTGGACAGAAATATGCCCCAACATAGAAAACCATGTACCAACCATATACTTATATCAATTTCACAGCATTGTAGAGTCAAACACAAATTCATATCACTTACCTCCTCAACACTCATTTCGTAAGCTTCCTATGTTGATGCTTCATCTCTCGGAGGATTCGATGGCTCTCGAAAGACCTATCACCTGTAATGTGATAACTGAAACGTTAGTATATGGACTATGGAGCGTAAAGGAAGGTGAAGCTCGATCAGTACCCTCCTCTTCCTCCTCCTCAATGCAGGTTACTGGGACCACTCAAGTAATAGCTTCAAGGAAAGAAGACAACCACTTAAATAGGCACTACCTCCTCACATTCATCTGCATTCATTCCAATTAGTCAGGGCTAATGCAGCCGATGTGAGAAGAAGATTGGCTACAACTCCCTTCCATGCTCATAGAGGAGAAGTAGGCAAGGGTGCCAGCCACAATGTATGCCTTCACATAAGTACCGATCACTCTTCTTATGCCTGCCTCTCTCAGCATAATATCCCAAAAAAATTTCCAAGAATCTCGCAGGATGGAACAAAAGAAGTAGGAATAGACTATAGGAAGAGACCCAACACAGCCACTGCATTCACTCACGCAAGATAGCATGCTCTATAGTATACACTAGACTGGAACTCCCTTTTCAAAGCCAGACTTTCGAATTAAAGGATGTTGACATAAAGTTGAGACGTAGGGTAAAGCTACACAGCAACCAGCACAACCTGATGGTAATGCCATCATTCTCTATAAATAGCTTAAATTAGTTGGAATCAAGAGATAAATGCTTCTAAATGATCGCCTGAGGACCATAATTCCACTCTGATCCGTTTCAAGAAGAAAACAATAAAATAAGGTTAATTCTATTATTTTAATAGCACATCACAAATGCAGATTAACCATGGGGTCACCCAAGGGTTAATTAAATGTCAATTAAGCATAAAAGACCAAGAAGTGGGCTTACATTGACAAAAATAGGATTTTACGCATTTCGAGAACCAAAATAGTACACAAAATCCTAATTATCAAACCCACTTGAATTGAAAAGGTTTTAATCAGGATAAAATCAATCTAAATCTCTTAACTTCATATAAAAATATTATAAGAGGTTTGGTGTCTTTGGTTTGATCATACGAACCCATTTTGACCTATAACAGAGTTTTAGACAGAAATTTACCTTGATTTGGGCTTCTACGCAATTTTCCTAGTCAAAACATTATGAAAACTAAAATATAAGTTCACCATTATATTACTTGGGTCAAAATTAGGTTAAGGCCAAAACTTGGATCCAATCAGAGTCCATCTTGACCTAGTTTGCAATTCAGTCTAACCTAATTTGCAATTCAGTCCCTAAGATCTCTGTTTCTCACAATCAATCCCCTAACATTCGAGTTTCTTACAAATAGGTCCCTAACTTTGTCATCATTCTTACAAATGAGTCTCTACTATCATTGGTGTGTGAGCACACCTTTAGGCTAAGATTCTCTCTCTCGAATCAGATCTAAATCCCTCCAAATTTGGAGGGATTGATCTTGAGAAGATGGCAGATCATTTAAACCACCTCAAGGACCCCAAATCCAACCCTAGAGCTTAGGCGAGCTTGAAATTTTAGGGAATTTTTTCCCCTAAAATCGCGGCAAAATTAGGTCCCTTCCTCGATTTAGAGCTCGCATTTGAGCTCTATAACTAGGGCCCATGTTCCCAATGTCTTCCAGAGTCGATTCTAGGCTAGTTCCTACCTTCTTCCCTCCTCGTTGGCCAAGAGCTCCGTGGACTCTGGTGGCCTCTCGACCCTCCTCCTTTGTGCATCCAATGGCCACATTGGATGTACCAACCTCCTCTCTTCCTCGCAACCAGAACTAATCAAAGTTTGACCACTCCAAGCCCCTTCTTCGCTGCCATTCCTCTTACCGGAGAACTTCGTCTCCTCCACGTCCGGCTATCACATCAGCATGAAATCCTTGCCCTATTATTCTAATAGCTAGGTTCTATCACTCCCTCTCCCTCTTTAACCCCGATTCCTCTCCTTAAATTTCCCTTTCAACCATCATATCACCTCAACACCCATCATCTTACCCATGATCAGTGTGGCTTTGGTGAGCTTGCCCAACCACATCACACCACCAAACATTCCAACACCACCTCCAAAACATTCCTCACCACCTCACGATCAAAAGCTCTAACATTATTAGGGCTTTCAATCACTCGAATACTTGGTCGGACGAACCTATCTTCGCCATCGCCGTTCACCACCGTTCAGTCGCCCTAGCACTCCAATCACCTTGCTGCCACCACCACCACACTCGCCACACTCAGGCAACGCTTTTGAGCATATTGACTAGGGCATTTAGCCTGTATTCTCATCTATAGGTCTTCACTGAACATCGCCTCATCGCCGCCACTGTCCATCATTGTCAACCACTCTTCAGCTTCGCCTCCACCTCAAGTAGCAGCGGAATACCTCCGCAAAGTTACCCAAGCATTCAATTTGCCAAAGAAGCAATAGCTATAGCACTACTTGGCACAAGCTACTTCGGTTGTGCACGCAAGGAAGGAGAGGGGGACTTAGTCCTACCTCGAATGCGCACAATTTGGAAATGCATATTTAACGAATTTCTGCCCATGGCTTACTGTCCATGATCACAGGCGGTCAGGTCCCCTACCCTATACACACACGCACACACACTCGCTCACACGTACATGTGAGCACGTGCCCAGGCGTAAGCCTAGGCATTGCTTTTCCCTAAGTTTCGCAATTGGGGAGGATTTTTTGCTTGAGATTTCTGAAGGGTGTTGTGATTGGACGTTTAAGGCGTCTGATGCCCTTATGATGACATTTGATTGTGGGTACTGTTGACTTATTGGCTTATTGATCTGACATGGATATTTAAATAACTGATTCAAGACCATTGTAGTGAAATTGGGTTGATTTAACACATTGGGATATGTGCTTGATTGGTGGATTAAATTGGTGATTCAAATCACCATTTTTAGGTTTTTAATCTTCCTTTTATCTCGAAGATTCTTGAGATACAATTTGGCCTATCATTGAATATATTCTGATTATTGATTTTCATTATATATCTTTGCGCTAATTGTTTAACATCTAGATTAGTATGTGAATTCCATATTTGCTCCCTATGAATGACCTCGAACTCATATTTTGTTTTCGAGCACTTATAAATTTAAATGTTGTCAATTTGATTTTATTTGCTATATTACGACGCGTTATTTTCCTAAATATGATGATTTTTGAGCAGTCAACACAACCTAACTTTAGAAACCCTAAAATCAATAATGTAATCCTTATCGTCGAAGCATAGCGTCAGGATAATAAATCTGCAACCCCTTACAAGAAATGTCGAAACCTCCTAACTAAATAAAATGTACATGCCGCCATCATCCCACGTAGAAACCCTATTTCTCTCAAACCGTATAAAACACGATGAAAGAAAGCCTAATCACCGATTTCCAAATCACGAATAAAACACATTTATATAGAAATCAAAGAACACAAATATCATGATGGCTTCGTGATCTTACAAAACCCTACACTTATCTTCAAAGTAACATTCACATCAACGTCGCATGAAGGTTCATCATCATCTTTGCCCCCTCAGTAGTAGATGATATAGGTGCAACACAGCACACCGATAAGACGATGAGAGAGGGAGCCACCGTGATTTCTCTCCCGAAGGGGGCATGGGGTTATCTCTGCAGAAATAGGAGTAACTTCACCAGGTTACAACTTATTCCATGAGCTTCATGGATTAACTTTGCACCGACTCAGCACACCTTAAGCCGAAGATACTATAACGAGCGTGTGGCGCAGACGTCTTTTAAGACGTCTGGAGGGTTGTCCAGACGTCTGACCAGACATCTGGGATAGTTTCCAGACGTCTGGAAATCCGTTATTTTCGACACACGCGAGTCGTCTGAGCGCCTGAGCGCGCAGACCGCATATTCGCCCTTCCTCCCTCCTGCGGCTGCAGGATTCCCTGCCGCGAATCCTTCTCTCTCCTCTCCGCGCGGCCTTAAAAGGGCACGCCTCCCCTCCCGTCTCCACCGTCTCCTTCTTCTTCTCCTTCAGCCAGTGAGCGTGAGCGTGAGCGCGAGCGCGAGGGCGGCAGCGGCGGCCGCAGTGAGCGCGGAGGAGGTGCGGCGTGCGAGAGCGGAGCTCTGCCGTGAGGGCGAGCTCGCTGGAGCGGCTTGGCCGGCCGGCGGAGGGCGCAGGGGGCGCGGAGTGACGCGGAGAGGGACCTGCTGCGGTCTGAGCAACAGACGCACGAGGTACGACGCAGGCGGCGTCGCGAGCGGAGGCCGAGTAGCGCCCTGGTTCTGGAAAAATTTCCAGAATCAGACGTTTGTGTTGATAGGCAGACGGCGAGTACGACGTCTGGTAGCTCATACAGACGTCTGAAAGGTGAGTATTCTGCCTTCTTCTTCCTTCCTGTCGACTGACCGTACTGAGGGAGGCAGTTGGCTGTGCGCAAGTTCGCTGATTCACCATCCTTTGCGAATCAGACGTCTGGAAGTTGTATCAGACGGCGGGAGTGACCTCCAGACGTCCGGGGTGACCATCGGACGTATGGGAGCTAGGACAGACGTCCCCACAGACTTCTGGATGTCTGGGAAACCACGCTGGATAGGTAATTCTCTGATCCACTCTTTAAGACGTCTGGAAGAAGTTCTAGACGTCTAATTTTGCACAGTATCGTCTTTTTCGACCCGTTTAGGGCCCGTTCGGGCTCCGTTTTCCGCGATTCGAGCTGCGTTCTTTTAAGAATTAATTCCTCTACCCGTCTACAGTAGCTATACACTGTTTTGAGACACTCCTTGTGTTTGATCCTTGTGATAGGACCTAGTTCAGTTGCAATCTTGAGAGTCGCGGAGGCACACGGGATTCCCGATCACGCCCCCATTACTCCCGTTGTACCTGGTAGAGTGGCTTAAGTTTATTATTAAAATCTGTTAAAGTATGGAACCATAACTAGAATCTAGGACATTGCATGAATCCTAGGACTGAGAAATGTATGGAATGATAGCTCCTAGGTGATGCATGAATCCTAGGGCTGGAAAACTAGTTGTATGCTAGATCCTAGGATGTGGCATGAACCCTAGGATGGAAAAACTAGTGGAATGTATAATACTACAGTCTTGGAAAAATGGAAAGGAATATAAAGCTGTCTGTAAATTGAATTAACAGCTGCCTGTTATGAATAAAGAAACATGATTGAGATCATGGATTATGAGAACGTGAAACTGGAAAGTGAAACATATGATGTTCTGAGATAAAGAGCTGGAACCCTACGGGGAATTAGGAGTGGAACTCCTGGAAAGAAAAAGGGAATGGAACTGAGATGTAGTTTGTACTGTCTCTTGGGTACGCAGTACCAAGGGAAGTACCTATACCTGTTTAGTGCAGAGTGGGGCCAGCCACCCCAGGGACCCAGGGTTAGGATTGGCCGCTCTGTACCGACTTGTTGGCCCTCGTGTACGTAGTACCGAGGAGAGCTACTAGTGTTAGGAGAGGACTAGCTACCCCACGGGCCCCGGGGTTCTGCTAGCCTCCTTCACCGACTTGTTAGGCCCACTAGGGCAAACCAGGGTAGTCAGGTGAGGGTACGCAGACTGTGGAGGGGCAAGGCCCCAGTTTGGTTACTGTGGAGGGGTTGGACCCCTGTTACTGAGAGGGCTCTGCCCTGGTTCCGTGCTGTGCTTCGGGCGCACCCATTAACCGAAACGACTGACCGCGTGCCAGTGCGGGCTAGCTACCTGTGCGTTTATCGCGCATGCCGTAGTCATCGTTACGTCTGTCAGTGACCTTGGGGTGATTGACTGAGGGTAGGATCACCATGGGGGACTCTCCCGGCCAGGAGAGCACCACGTGCTACTTCTACTTTTGGAAAAGACTGCAATCAAGATAATTCCCACGAGGACATCCGAGATCAAGTAAAGGATCTGAGAAATAAATGAAATAGTGAGAAAATTGAAAGATGTGAATAAAGGAAGTAATAGAACATAACAGCTACTGTACACTCTACTGTTGTCTTTAGTTAGTTTTCCACTCTACTCAGCGTTTTGCTGACGTGTTACACTCGTTACCTTTTTCTGGACCAGGTGTTGAGCAGCCAGGGTCGACGGCTGCAGAGGACGCTGGGCCGAGTAGGGTCCAGTAGAGTTTACCACAGTCTTTTGTACCTCTTTTGTTTCTGTTCTAGTGAGTAGTTTTTGTTTCCGCTGTACTTTCTTTACCTGCAGTTCTTGTTATATGATAAATGTTGTTCTACTGTTGTGGTGGTATCTACTGTAGTAGTTTCTTTCCTTACTGCTGTACTTCCTTACTGTTAGTTATATTCATGCTGAATGTGGTTTATTTTACTGCTCTTTTGGTTACTTCCTCGTTGGACGCCTAGGTCTTGGGATTAGTCGAGTCGGTCCGGTTCTTGTGTCTCGTAGGGACTCGGGAACCAGGTCGTTAGAAGATGGTATCAGAGAAAGGTCGTCCCGAGAAGTGAATCAACTGACTGGAAAATAACCAATTCACATGTTTATAGCTAGAGTAGCCACCACAACATATCTCTTGACATGAGCTCTTAGAAGTTTTGTTAGGTACCGTCTGTTTTGACGTTTCCGTTTTGTTTCGCGTCTCCTTGCAGGAGATGCCTCGTCGCGAGACTGGCCGCGGGCACGGCCGAGGGCGAGGTCGGCGAGATGGACGTGCTGTTGTTGACGTCTCGGTGGACCAGCCACTGCTCCCTGGCATCCAGGCCCAGGACCTCGCCAGACTGATACGGGATATTGTACGAGAGGAGCTCCACCCACCGCCCCGAGCACCTCCTCCTGGGGTTGCAGAGGGGGAGTCCTCTGTGGGACCACGCGACGGACACGGCGCTGGACACGAGGGAGGGGATGGGCCCCTGCCGCCCCCACCTTCCTTCGACACTTCTGTACACGAGGCACCTTCGCCTGGAGGTGCACCAGCACCTCCCCTACAGCGCCACTTCGAGCTTTTCGGACAGTTCCAGAAGCTGAAGCCCCCCTCCTTCAAGGGGGATGAGGACTCGACCGAGGCAGAGGACTGGCTTGAGCAGCTGGAGAAGATCTTCGACACCCTTCGCCCCCCGGTGGAGTGCCACGTGGCCTTTGCCACGTACCAGCTGGAGAGTGTGGCACACCGGTGGTGGAGGGCGGTCCGGGGATAGGAGAGGGACGAGCCGACGTGGGACCAGTTCGTCACCCTCTTCTGCGAGCAGTACTTTCCCCAGACATGGCAGGACCAGAGGAGGCAGGAGTTCCACACTCTCCGCCAAGGGACGATGACTGTGAGCGCGTACCGCACGTGTTTCTTGGAGCTGTCCTGCTTTACAGCGACAGCGGTAGCCACTGAGGAGGAGCGCCTTTGGAGGTTCACCGAGGGGCTCCGGCCTGCGATCCGGGGGTATGTCAAACCCCTGAAGCTGCCTACGTTTTCGAGGGTGGTAGAGGCAGCTATGACTTACGAGGAGACCAACCCGTCCGCGCGAGAGACCGACGGCGGGCGGAAGAGGCCCTTTCAGCCAGACTTCTCACAGGGCCGGCGAGAACAGAGACACGTGGCGTCCGTAGGAGAGCCGTCACGTTGTGCAGGGCCATCAGTGGCCTTTGGGGGCCCTCGACAGGGGCCAGTCGCCAGCACCGGACCCCCGCCTAGCCGACAGCAGGGACTCACTGAGGGCGGGAGTCGGGTTCCCCTCTGCTACCAGTGTGGCCAGCCAGGCCACGTCAGGAGGGATTGCCCATCTAGGGCAGGAGGTCAGCAGATACTTCCCGTGCAGAGCAATGGAGGGCGCGCAGGAGGCCGCGGTTCCCAGGCACGAGGAGGAGGACAGCAGTCGCGAGGAGGGTACCGGCCAGCACCTACCCGTCCGACGCAGAGTGTGGCTGCTTCGTCCGCACCTAGAGCTGAGGGGCGTATCAATGCCCTAACACACAGGGACGCCAGAGCATCGGGATCCGTGGTAGCAGGTATGGTTTCAGTTTCTGGAAGACTCGTTTACACGCTTTTCGATTCCGACGCTACGCACTCGTTTGTCGCAGCCAGTTTCGCAGTTACTTTGGACCAGGATTATACACTGTTAGAGAATCCGTTCGTAATCAGAGGTCCGAGTGGTCAGCTGTTTGTAGTTGAGGAGGTGTACACGGGTTGCGAGGTCAGCGTCGGGGGACATAGCCTGCCAGCTGACCTGATTATGATACAGATGGAGGACTTTGGAGTGATTCTGGGGATGGATTGGTTGTCCGCTTACCACGCTTTGGTGGACTGTTTTGAGAGGAAGATTGTCTTCTCCATTCCGGAGTTGCCTTCTTTCGAGTTTCACGGACAGCCAGTGGACAGAGGTTTCAGGTGCATTTCGGCACTTCGGGCGGCGAGACTTTTGAGCCAGGGGTGTGAGGGCTTCCTAGCCTGTGTGGTGGCAGAGCCCAGCCCTGTGGCAGACTTCCAGAGCATCCCGGTGGTCAGAGAGTACCCCGACGTGTTTCCAGACGAGTTACCAGGACTACCGCCCGAGTGTGAGATCGAGTTTGAGATCTCACTAGTACCAGGGACCAGCCCCATCTCCACCGCGCCATACAGAATGGCACCGCTTGAGCTGCGAGAGCTCAAGTCTCAGTTGCAGGACCTTTTGGAGAAAGGTTTCGTGAGGCCCAGTGTGTCTCCCTGGGGAGCCCCGGTACTGTTTCTGAAGAAGAAGGATGGGACCCTACGCCTTTGTGTGGACTACCGACAGCTGAATAGGGTCACCATCAAGAACAGATATCCGCTGCCGAGGATCGACGATTTGTTTGACCAGTTGCGGGGTGCCACAGTGTTTTCCAAGATAGACTTGAGGTCTGGATACCACCAGTTGAGGATCAGGGAGACCGACGTCTCCAAGACAGCTTTCCGCACCCGGTACGGACACTACGAGTTTTTGGTCATGCCGTTTAGGCTGACCAATGCCCCCGCTGCTTTCATGGACCTGATGAACAGGGTGTTTAGACCGTACTTGGATCAGTTCGTGGTAGTTTTCATAGATGATGTGCTCATCTATTCTAGAGATCGGACGCAGCACGGACAGCACTTGAGGATGGTTCTGGACACTCTGAGACGATGCAGGCTGTACGCCAAATACAGCAAGTGCGAGTTCTGGTTGAGGGAGGTGACCTTCTTGGGTCATGTGATCTCTGGTGACGGCCTGGCGGTGGACCCCGCCAAGGTCGAGGCAGTGCTTAGGTGGGAGAGACCGCGTTCAGTCACTGAGATTCGCAGTTTCCTAGGACTAGCTGGCTACTATAGATGGTTCATCAGAGGGTTTTCCCAGATTGCACGTCCTATGACACAGTTGACCCAGAAGGACGTGCCTTTCGCTTGGACAGACGCCTGTGAGGCGTGTTTTCTGGAGCTGAAGGAGAGGTTGACCTCGGCTCCCGTGCTCACCATCCCTGACAGTAGTGGCGGGTTCGTTGTGTACACGGACGCTTCCTTGCAGGGGTTAGGAGGTGTGCTCATGCAGAGGGGTCATGTTGTTGCTTACGCTTCGCGGCAACTGAAGCCCCATGAGCATACCTACCCTACCCATGACCTAGAGTTGGCAGCTGTTGTCTTCGCACTGAAGACCTGGAGGCACTACTTGTACGGTGAGACCTTCGAGATTTGTACAGATCACAAGAGCCTCAGATATCTTTTTGACTAGAAGGAGCTCAACATGAGACAGAGGCGTTGGTTGGAGCTCTTGAAGGACTACGATTGCAGCATCTCCTACCACCCGGGAAAGGCCAATGTGGTGGCTGACGCCTTGAGCCATAAGGCGCCCGCACGCTTGGCCAGTCTACAGTTACAGAGTTGGAGCCTTTTGGAGGAGGTGGGCAGTTGGTGACCTCTAGAGTTACGGGGATACTGTGGGGTAGTGACGGTGACACGGCAGACCAGGCCAGAGCTGATAGACCGTATCATCACAGGACAGATGGCTGATCCGTACTTGCAGTCTTTGCGCGACAGAGTACTATCAGGGGACCCAGGGGACTTCTCTTTCACAGACCAGGTGTTACGCTTGAGGGGACGGTTGTGCGTTCCCAGAGACGAGGAGCTGTTGAGAGAGCTCCTGACTGAGGCACACGGTTTCAGATTCACCATACATCCCGGAAACACGAAAATGTACCATGACTTGAGACGCGAGTTTTGGTGGAGAGGGATGAAGCGGGATGTGGGTGAGTTCGTGCAGCAGTGCTTGGTGTGCCAGCAGGTGAAAGCCGAGCATCAGAGGCCTGCAGGGCCGCTTCAGCTGCTTCCAGTGCCAGAGTGGAAGTGGGAGAGCATCACCATGGACTTGGTGGTGGGCTTACCTGTTACCCAGCGAGGACACGACGCAGTCTGGGTAATAGTGGATAGATTGACGAAGACGGCGCGATTCTTGCCGATCCGAGTCACTTTGGGACCAGCACAGTTGGCAAAGAGGTATATTCGTGATGTGGTGCGACTACACGGAGTTCCGCGGGAGATCGTATCCGACCGGGATACCCGCTTTACGTCCCAGTTTTGGGCTGAGTTTCAGCAGGCCTTGGGGACGAGGTTGAGGTTTAGCACGGCTTACCACCCCCAGACGGACGGACAGTCTGAGCGCACGATACAGACACTTGAGGACCTTTTGCGTGCCTGTGTACTGGACTGGAGGGGCTCTTGGGAGGAGCACCTGCCCCTGGCGGAGTTTGCATACAACAACAGTTATCACTCGAGCATCGGCATGGCTCCCTACGAGGCTCTGTACGGACGGAAGTGTATGGCGCCCTTGAGTTGGGTTGAGGTGGGGACCAAGTGGGGGGTTGGCCCCAGGTTGATCCGGCAGAGTCAGGAGGTAGTTGAGCAGATCCACAGACGACTCCGCACTGTCAGGAGCAGACAGAAGAGCTACGCGGATCGCAGACGCAGAGAGGTGCAGTTCGAGGTTGGGGACCACGTCTTCCTTCGTGTTTCGCCCATGAAGGGCTTACAGCGGTTTGGGGTGAGAGGGAAGCTCGCGCCGAGGTTCGTGGGGCCCTTTGAGGTCCTGGAGCGGGTTGGACCCGTTGCTTACAGACTTGCCCTTCCCCCGTAGCTTTCTGGTGTGCACGACGTGTTCCACATGTCCAACCTCAGGAAGTACGTAGCCGATTCCAGTCACGTACTGAGTCACGAGAGCGTCGAGGTGAGCGACGACCTGACCTACCCCGAGCGGCCAGTGCAGATCCTAGACCAAGCCGTCCGCCGGTTGAGACGAAAGCAAGTACCCCTGGTAAAGGTTTTGTGGAGGAGCCAGCGGTACGAGGAGGCTACCTGGGAGCCTGAGGTGGCAATGCGGGAGCGGTACCCGGAGCTTTTCGCGGGTACGTCTTTTCGGACCAGCTTCGGTCCTCTTTGAGTTTGTTATGGTTATTCGGACGTCTTTTCCCGCACCCTAGTTGGCGCAAGTTTCAGGGACGAAACTTCCTTTGAGTTTGTTATATTGTAACGAGCGTGTGGCGCAGACGTCTTTTAAGACGTCTGGAGGGTTGTCCAGACGTCTGACCAGACGTCTGGAGGGTTTTCCAGACGTCTGACCAGACGTCTGGGATAGTTTCCAGACGTCTGGAAATCCGTTATTTTTGACACACGTGAGTCGTCTGCGTGCCTGAGCGCGCAAACCGCATATTCTCCCTTCCTCCCTCCTGCGGCTGTAGGATTCCCCTACCGCGAATCCTTCTCTCTCCTCTCCGCGCGACCTTAAAAGGGCACGCCTCCCCTCCCGTCTCCACCGTCTCGTTCTTCTTCTCCTTCAGCCAGTGAGCTTGAGCGTGAGCGCGAGTGCGAGGGCGGCAGCGGCGGCCGCAGTGAGCGCGGAGGAGGTGCGACGTGCGAGAGCGGAGCTCTGCCGTGAGGGCGAGCTCGCCGGAGCGGCTTGGCCAACCGGCGGAGGGCGCAGGGGGCGCGGAGTGACGCGGAGAGGGACCTGCTGCGGTCTGAGCAGCAGACGCACGAGGTACGACGCGGGCGGCGTCACGAGAGGAGGCCGAGTAGCGCCCTGGTTCTGGAAAAATTTCCAGAATCAGACGTTTGTGTTGATAGGCAGACGGCGAGGGCGACGTCTGGTAGCTCATACAGACGTCTGAAAGGTGAGTATTCTGCCTTCTTCTTCCTTCCTGTCGACTGACCGTACTGAGGGAGGCAGTTGGCTATGCGCAGGTTCGCTGATTCGCCATCCTTTGCGAATCAGACGTCTGGAAGTTGTATCAGACGGCGGGAGTGACCTCCAGACGTCCGGGGTGACCATCGGACGTATGGGAGCTAGGACAGACATCCCCGCAGACTTCTGGATGTCTAGGAAACCACGCTGGACAGGTAATTCTCTGATCCACTCTTTAAGACGTCTGGAAGAAGTTCCAGACGTCTGATTTTGCATAGTATCGTCTTTTTCGACCCGTTTAGGGCCCGTTCGGGCTCCGTTTTCCGCGATTCGAGTTGCGTTCTTTTCAGAATTAATTCCTCTACTCGTCTACAGTAGCTATACACTGTTTTGAGACACTCCTTGTGTTTGATCCTTGTGATAGGACCTCATTCAGTTGCAATCTTGAGAGTCGCGGAGGCACGCGGGATTCCCGATCGCGCCCCCATTACTCCCGTTGTACCTGGTAGAGTGGCTTAAGTTTATTATTAAAATCTGTTAAAGTATGGAACCATAACTAGAATCTAGGACATTGCATGAATCCTAGGAATGAGAAATGTATGGAATGATAGCTCCTAGGTGATGCTTGAATCCTAGGGCTGGAAAACTAGTTGTATGCTAGATCCTAGGATGTGGCATGAACCCTAGGATGGAAAAACTAGTCGAATGTATAATACTGCAGTCTTGGAAAAATGGAAAGGAATATAAAGCTGCCTGTAAATTGAATTAACAGCTGCCTGTTATGAATAAAGAAACATGATTGAGATGGATTGTGAGAACGTGAAACTGGAAAGTGAAACATATGATGTTCTGAGATAAAGAGCTGGAACCCTACGGGGAATTAGGAGTGGAACTCCTGGAAAGGAAAAGGGAATGGAACTGAGATGTAGTTTGTACTGTCTCTTGGGTACGCAGTACCAAGGGAAGTACCTATACCTGTTTAGTGCAGAGTGGGGCCAGCCACCCCAGGGACCCGGGGTTAGGATTGGCCGCTCTGTATCGACTTGTTGGCCCTCGTGTACGTAGTACCGAGGAGAGCTACTAGTGTTAGGAGAGTACTAGCTACCCCACGGGCCCCGGGGTTCTGCTAGCCTCCTTCACCGACTTGTTAGGCCCACTAGGGCAAACCAGGGTAGTCAGGCGAGGGTGCGCGGACTGTGGAGGGGCAAGGCCCCGGTTTGGTTACTGTGGAGGGGTTGGACCCCTGTTACTGAGAGGGCTCTGCCCTGGTTCCGTGCTGTGCTTCGGGCGTACCCGTTAACGAAAACGACTGACCGCGTGCCAGTGCGGGCTAGCTACCTTTGCGTTTATCGCACGTGCCAGTGCGGGCTAGCTACCTGTGCATTTATCGCGCGTGCCGTAGTCATCGTTACATCTGTCAGTGACCTTGGGGTGGTTGACTGAGGGTAGGATCACCATGGGGGACTCTCCCGGCCAGGAGAGCACCACGTGCTTCTTCTACTTTTGGAAAAGACTGCAATCAAGATCATTCCCACGAGGACATTCTAGATCAAGTAAAGGATCTGAGAAATAAATGAAATAGTGAGAAAATTGAAAGATGTGAATAAAGGAAGTAATAGAACATAACAGCTACTGTACACTCTACTGTTGTCTTTAGTTAGTTTGCCACTCTACTCAGCGTTTTGCTGACGTGTTACACTCGTTACCTTTTTCAGGACCAGGTGTTGAGCAGCCAGGGTCGGCGGCTGCAGAGGACGCTGGGCCGAGTAGGGTCCAGTAGAGTTTACCACAGTCTTTTGTACCTCTTTTGTTTCTGTTCTAGTGAGTAGTTTTTGTTTCCGCTGTACTTTCTTTACCTGCAATTCTTGTTATATGATAAATGTTGTTCTACTGTTGTGGTGGTATCTACTGTAGTAGTTTCTTTCCTTACTGTTGTACTTCCTTACTGTTAGTTATATTCATGCTAAATGTGGTTTATTTTACTGCTCTTTTGGTTACTTCCTCGTTGGACAACTAGGTCTTGGGATTAGTCGAGTCGGTCCGGTTCTCGTGTCTCGTAGGGACTCGGGAACCGGGTCGTTAGAGATACTGACCATCGAGTTAAGTCCTTAGGTGCTAAGTTAACTTGGTTAACTTGGGTACCAAACAACACCTTAATAGTATTTGAACATGGTGGCTACTTTATATCTGAAAATTTTGCTCTATTTTCATTTTTAAGAAAATGCTAAGATACTTCACATGAGCAAATGATTAGAATTTTTCAAATTTGATACATGAATATCTGAAGTATAACGGTTGATTTCATTTGATCCATCATTTGTCTTTCTTTCCCTGGCTTGTTCTCCTATATTGTTTTGTGGACTGCTCTCTGTTTTGAGTTTAATCATTATGAATTTCATACTACGCACATTGTTGAAGTTAGAAATTGGAGGAAACCTCTCCACAAATAATGCTAGAAGAGGAGTTTATTCATTATGCTCTTTCCATGAGGGTTAACAAGTTAATAAAATCGAAGTAGATGCATTAAATAAGCTAGATTTGTTTGTGCTAATAAAGATACTAATTAGTATTTTCTAACATGATTACTATATAAATTACAAGATGATGGTGCATCACATTGATAATTATATGAATTGAAAAGAAAAAAATCTTGCTAAAGCATTTAATTTTGAATCATATGCAAGCTATACAAAATTGCATAGAATACTTACAACTGAATCATATGCAATTCAATTTTCTAACTATCGTGGCTAAAATTGGAATATTTAGTCAGGTTGTAATCTATCTATCACTTACCATCACTCAACAATGGCCAAATCTCTAATCTTTTGAGATGGTTAAGATCATATATGTTCATTGATCTTGATTGATATTATTTGTGGACATACGGTGGGATTTTCAAAAAGCCTAATTGATGTGAGCCTATTGCTAATTTAAGTTACTAGGGATTTGAAGTAGGAGGGGCTACTTCAAATGTAGATAATATTTGAAGGTTATAACCAAATGGGTAAGTGTCATGGGAGGGGATATAACCTTCAATTTACTACAATTTAGGTGAGCTCTCATTATCATTCTTAGTCATAATGCAAAATGGATGTAGTGAAATGAAATTGGATGAAAATTGCATTAAGATTTAAATCTATCCTTCTTGTAATGAGCCATTTAAGAAACCATGATAGAGTAGTTACAAAATGCATCCTAAGACTAGGACATTCATTTGCATGCCTTTTGTTGCTATTGACATTTACTTGTTTTGATCCAATGGCTATGGCAAGTGATTCGAGGTAGATTTATATGTGCAACATTATTAGCAGGTAACAACAAGTTCTTGATGTAGCATAATTGTTCGAAGGTGTGTAAGTTTTTCAATCGATCAATTAATGCAAATGCAAGAAGAACTGTTAAAAATATATATATGTAATGAGAAATAAAGATTTAGAAATAAAAGCACATTGAATCAAGATAAATTAAGGATAATATGATGGATTGGGAAGGTCAAATTTCATTCAAACATTTCATCCATTCTAGATGTATTTTAAATACTCTTGAATTATCAACTTAAAGATTAGGAAAATAGGGTCTTAATATGTTAAAGTAAGAGGATTAATAAATGGAGGAAAATGGCCATGAAATGAATTAAGGAAACACAAAATACGTTAAAATTTTTGTCACAGCAAGACACGTGCTTGCATCGCCAATTATGTGTATGGTAGAAACTAATAATTTAAGATAAGGCTTAAAGAGAGCGCAACAATTTAGTATAATGACAGCATAGTTGGCTATAGACTCTAATAATCATCTATGACAATAGTACCACATAAAGTACTAATGGAAATTTGCATGGAAATCAATGTTCTCGGCACAACTTACAGCTAATCATGGGGCAAGGGATTATAATTGGAAACCTTACAAGAAACCCTTTATAGCAATTAGGTAGAAGAGATATTACACATTATAAGTTTCACAAAGTTTTCTATGTAGTTAGGTACTAAACCATAGCACACTATAGCCGGTGGTTTAGGCATTAATTGCTTGAGATCCATAAGGGTGATAGACAATTGGAAAGCAACATTGGGAATGGAATACATCTTTAGAGTCTTAAAGCTTATTCTAACCAAAACTAACCATTTTACTATGGTTCTTAGGGTTCAAACAACTGCAAGAATATATAGCAAGATCTTTGTGACCTTAGGCTAGCTGGAAAACCTTGCTTTTGGTTTGAATAGATTTCAACAAATTTTCCCTATTTATTGACTTTTACTCAAGTCCTATGATTTAAGCAAATTTTTAAATGTTTTTCCTAATAACTAGGTCTTTTATTAACTTAAACATCGATAATTTAATGTCTAAGAGTCACTTTAGTTGTTTTAACGTAAAAGGATTAAGTAGTGAAGGTGAAAGGAAAAAACAAGTTAAAATTTAAATAGGAATGTATTTTTGTTGCTTTTGGGTGCCTAAAATGTTTAGTGAAGCGACTGAATTGGGTAGGCACATAACAAATGGGGATGCATCAAGATCTTATCGGTAATTAAAAACTAAGATCGGATGTCTAAACCTGAAGATGCCCAAATGACCGTATTGTCATTGGTAATGAGTATGCTCTGTCAACACTACCACCTTTGACTAATTGAATGCTAAGTTATGTCGACGGAGAATGGACTATAAAAATAATTGAGGGCCACAGATTTAAAGGGTGCTTTATTTAAAATTTCATTGGTTAATTTTTGGGTGAAGGAGCAAATGGAGTCGATGACCCTTGAGAATTTTGATAACTAATATTTGCTGATCGTTAAGGCAATCAACAACTAGGAGGTATGAATGTAGAGAGGACACTAAGGGCTATGCACAAGGAACATTATCTTAGTTGATTGCACACGAGGTAAGGAGTTATTTTGAATTATAAATTTATATGGTTGTAAAGGGGTTTGAAAATGGGATTCCAATTATTATGACTATCATAAGCCAACATAACAACAATCTACGCCTACACCGACGGTCAATAACCATCGGTATAGGTCAAAATCACCGTTGCTGCAGGTCCAAAGAGCTATTCTGATGGTCATTTGAGCTATTCTCTTAGGAGGCGTCGCTGTAGAGTATACTAACAGTTAAAACCATTGGTGTTGTACCTAAAGCTACAACAATAGTCGTGTTTCCAAGTGCCTTTGATCATTCCAACAATGATACGTATGACTGTTGGTATAGACCTATAGTGTTAACGAAAGCCTTTGCAAATGTAATGCAGAAGTCTTTATCAACGAAAAAATCATTGGTAAAACTGTCACTATAGATAAACAAGTTATCCCCCTTCATAATACATACATTAATGCTTATATCCGTTAATGCTACCGTCAATGTAAGTCTTTGATTAATATAAAAAGGTATATCCCTAGTGCATCATCATTGAGATATCCCTGAATTTAATATTTAATTTTTTATTATATATCATACATAAATGGAACTTCCTCCTCTTATGAGATTAACAAAGCATGCAAACAAATAATTAAAGTTACAAATCATTCAATCCAAATAAGACATATTTTAGAAACATTAAGAATTAATAACAAAGAAAAAGGATTTTAATCATTAATAAATATTTCCTTTAACTTGAAGTGCATAAGCTTCATGAGTACTATCTATACAAAATTTTTTCAAAAACAAACTATTGTCTAAAATGATATATATAAAAAATATGAAAAAATAATTCTTCACTTGAAGCAACCCTCAAATCCCCAGCTTCCATGAATGTCACTAATCCTCTCATTTCTTAAGAAAAAAATCAAAATTATCATTATTAAAAGTACTCAGAAAAAGGATAAAGAAAAGGATAATTACCAAATAAAATAGAAGTTAAGTAAGAAAGAAACATTGGTACATTCGTGGACCAAAATCATAGACCATCTAGATTTACATTCATAAACCAAATTTGTATCATTGGTATGTGCATAATGTATATGAGATGGTATCATACACATCTCATATAATTGATATCTATGTATATCATGTTTCTTGGATGTTGATACCATTCATATAATTTTTCTTTGGGGTTCTCGTCCTAATCCACCATCCTGAACAGCACACTAGGGCAAAGCATTTTTCTGAGAGGAACATGTGCATCTTGTCACAAGGTTTGAACGAGGCTTGGTTTTCAACCAAGAAGGCTCATTTTGAGTTGTCGATAAAACTGGGAATGCAGCTCCAGGCGCTTTAATTGTTTAACCTACCTTACAAGTTTCCATTTAGTTTAGGTACTAATCCACTAGCTACTAGTATCATAATGTGGCAACATAAGATGAAAAAAAGACAATCGCCACACCAAAGAGGATAATCTATTTCAATTTTCAGAGAGAAAATAGAAAAAGCCATGACCTAAAAAAAGGAATAACAAATGAAAGTCAAGAGCCTCCATTATAGAAAATAGAAAATAGAAAGTAGAAAGTCAAGAGCCTTCATCATTCAACCATACCCGGGCCTCATTAAGTGTTATTAGTCACATTAATCTCATTTCGATGAACAAGAATGGAAAAAGGACAATGAAAAAAGTTCATCAACCTTTTTGAGCAACAAAACAAGTTCATCACAAATGATTTTGCTACTTATGAGATGGTTTGATGCTCAAGAATAGAAAAAGAACCATAACAACACAAAAGATATCACATTCAAAAATACATAAAAAGTGATTTTGAACTCAACAAATTATCATATCATTAGCACTAACTTATTTGATTCAAAAAATACTAGCTAAAGAAAATGTTGGAGTATCAAACCAACCAAGACCAAGATGTCACATATAATTAAAAATAGTAATAACCTTTTTCCCAAAAAAGTATCAAATGATGTCAGCAAATGAATCATCATTTGCACCATCACCAATGCTTAATGTATGTTTTTAAGCTCCTTTCTTGACCAGACTGGTCCTTTGAAGAAGAACACACACAAGAAAGTTTGAAATTCTTAGAACAAGAATGCTTGCTCATAGTTACTATGGCAAAATGCAGTAAATAGACTATTGTGAAGCTTCAAAAACATTAGAATTATTTTTTGAAAAAATTTAAATCACAAAAAAATCTAGCATTCCACAAGCAGAGACCCCTAACTTGGCATAGAGAATTGACAATCCTAAAGAGAATACTATCCTGACCTAGAAAGGTCTAATAAGTTTAGAAGTGCCTTAGAGATAATGATGCCATGTACAAAGATAATCTTTTAGGAGAAAGATGTCGAAGTATAGAAACTGCAATCTCATTACACGTCTGATATTGAAAATTCCATCCAAAATAGGAGAAAAATATAACAAAGAGACAAGGTAATTTATGTTGTTCAAAGACAGGCTTCTCAGAGAGGTTACAACCGTGGGGTAATAGACTCTAGAACTCTACTAAGATTCCGTTGTTCTTATCTATGAAGATGGGAAAAGGTTTGTAGGTGACTCCCAAGCATGAATCCTATTCAAACAAATATCTACGATTGGTTCCAGCCCTTATACAAGAGTAATGGCATGTTTATCTATATGTAATTCTCATTACACAAATATCATTAAAAAATCCAATCCAAAAGGATGTTTTTAACTGGAACCTACCAAAAGCCTATTCAGAAGATAAGTATTTCAAATTTCTATGTCCTAAAGACCAATCAATCCTAAGGGTAGTCAAAAGAATCACACTACAGATTTCCAAATGCAAAAGTTCTCTTAAAAGGCTGACAAAAAAAACTACTGGATGTTTTTTAAGATGAGTAAAGATGCTAATCATGGAATTTGATCCCATGACCTATAGATGCCAATGGAAGGTTTTGTCAGAGAATATCAAGACAATTCTAATTTTGCGACCTCCTATGCCATAACATATTTAAGACTGACTTGCAATTAGGTTGAATATGTTTTGTGTCATAACCTAAAGAAACTCAAGCAACTCTGTCATTGTTGTGACTTACACCATAGTTCTTTCTGGTTTTTAGGTCTATAGGGAATGACTTTCGCAATTCAAGTGCATCTGTTGTTGAGAAAACAACATATAGAGCATAACTTTTCTTCACTTGGTGGCTTTCTGGTCTGTGTATTAATTCTAATGATGTTGCCCTGCCAACTTAGCAACACTATTAAGGTGGCCACCACTACTTCCAAGCCTTCTTTAGACTTTTTTGCTCCATGGGCAACAACTTATATGAAATGGAGATGATCGTTGATCAAAAGTCTATGTGGCCATGGTACATAGAACAAATAAATCATCAATAAACAGAAATGAGATAATCTATGAATGAAATTATATATCCACTAATGGATTCATTATTTCGGATCAAGTTAACATGGTATTTGTTTTTTTGATGACCTAGAATCCTTTTGGGCAAATCGAGGAGGAATTGGGGAGCATTTCAATGCATACCAGTTAATCAAGTAACTAAAATAACTTTTATTTAATAGATTGAGTCAACTAGTAACTAGATAAGGAGCATGACTATAAACTTAAAACCAATGTAATGAAATAGGTAACTTAAGTAAGCTAACATTTCGAGCCCTTGAGAAAAACTCATAGACATCTCTTTCATCTGCCTTTAGGTTTCTCTATCTCAAAAAAGTGATTAACACAAACTATTCATGTTTCATAAAGAAGTTAACATGAACTAACATGTTTACCCTGGAATCAAACCTCCCATTTTTGTGTTTGCAATAAAGAAATTTATCAAACACAAAGATTAAAAAATGGATGCTTTAACTTAGGACCAAAAAAAAGGATGCACCAGTTGGGAATCGAACCCAGGTCAATACCATGGAAGGGTACAATTCTATCACTAAACCACTGGTGCTATTCATGTTTCAAGAACCTAAATTAATACAAACTAGGACTGGTCAGAAAATGTATAATCTTGAAGTCATTTCTAATAATTTCAAAATGATAATGATATAAAGCTTTAATATTGAAGGAAATGATATGGGAAAAGAGTATTCAACTCTTACAAAATTCTAAACTATGATAAACAAAAGCCTAAACATTTGCTATCAACATATACCAAATTGGATAAAAAATGACGTGATCAGCATAAGGTGCTAATATAGGCATTAGGAATAGTACCATTAAATGGGTCTTCCCTTTGACTTTAGATTCTTGTATGACAAGAAAAGAGCAAACATCATTTTATCATCATACATTTAATTAATGATGTAAACAAGCATGCAAACCTGGCAAGAAAGTTAATTGGATTGTCAGGTAATAACAAGAAATCTGAATATGGTTGCTTTGCATGATTATATTGAATGAATGAAGAAATGGAATAGGGATAATCTAGAACTGTATGAACTAACTTGAGGAGTATGCAAGTAAATGTAAGAGTTTGCTGTTGTAGGATTATGGTCTTCAGCACCTTTGCTGTAGTCATAACAAACCTATAAAAGTAACCAATAAAGGAATAATTGAATCTAAAGGACGTGAATTCAATTTGAATGATTGAAACAATTTTTGAGGGTTCACAGGAACTCCATCTTGGTCATATTACAGCTTGCATATTGATGAGAACCTCATCATGAGCCATAACTAGCTCATTTTGACCCAATACAAAGGATAAAAGCTCCTACATATCTCAAGAAAAGGCTTAACTCAGAGAATTCTGAGTTTGAGAAGAAAACCAGTCATAAGGGGTAAAAGTGCAATTTTACCAGTATAATCTGCATACAGGGTAATTCAGGGCCCAAACACAGGTCAAAACGGCTTAATAAGAATCAAAGTGGGATGAGATGATCTAGCAAGGGCTACAGCACTTTCAAGGAACCAAATGATAATCTGTAACCCTAAAACAACCCACTTCAATTCACAAGGTTCGAGGCAAAGTAAAAATAGAATAAACCCTCTAAAATTCATAGAAAAATAATCTCTAGGGTTTAGAACCTTCAATTTGGCCTTTAGAACCCATTTTGACCTACATTGAGAACCATGCCCAATTAATAACTTAATTTGGGTTTTTGCGCAAATTGACCGGTCAAACAAGGTTTAATATGAAAATAAAATTCACCATCAGATTCCTTAGGTCCTAATTAGTCATGTATAAAAACTTGAGCCTAAGAAGAAACCTCCTTGACCGACTTTACACTTTGGTCCTCATGTATTTACTCTTTGGCCCTCAACTTTTGAACCCTCGCATTTAGGCCCCTAACTCTCCTTCGTTCTTTGCAAACAGGTCCCTCCTGCAAAACCCTGCCAGCACCATGCTCCGGCGACCTTGCGCGGAGCATGGCGCCGCGCAGGGTAAGGTGGAGGACCTGGCATGTGTACCGGAGGGTGCCCTGCGTCGTCAGCCGTCGCAGGAGCACCCCCATGGTCATTGCAGCCCCCCATACCGGCCGTGCGAACGCACGGACGGTATGGGTTCGAATTCCGACCATGCTCCGGCGAGGGAGACACGTCGTCTCCCTCCGCCTTCCTCCCTGCTTCAACCCTATAAATACCCCCCGCCGCTCCACCGACCAAGGCAGCCTGGATCTGACGGAGAAAACCCCCAATTTTCCTCTCTTCTCACTCCGGCAGACGCCCACCAGCTCCGGCGGTTCTTCCTCCTCCTCCTCTTCGCTCTGCCGCAATACCAGCAGCAGAGATTTCTTCCCCTGCTCTTTCCGCGTCGCGCAATACCGGCGCGCGCTGCCTCTGCCCCGTCGTCACCGCCGTCCTTCCCCACTGGGCATCGTCTTCTCCGGCGACAGTCGATACGACTGTCGCCCTGTTCCTCCCCCTTCGTCCCTGCAGTTAAGTTAGACTTACTCCCCTTCTTCTCCTCTTTCTTTCCCCGCTTTCGATTTAGTCAATTAAGCCCTCTACCGACCCTGTTCACCCTCATCCTCTCCGCCTCCGACCACCCTCCGGCGAGCCGCTCCCATCACCTCAGCGACCCACACGGCTCGCCGACCACCGCAGAACTTCCGCCTCCTCACCCTGATCCTCTTCCGCCCCTCCACTTCCCACCAAACACCCTCTGCAGACCCACCGAACACACCCACTCCCTCGCTCACAGTCTGACCTAGGACGACCCAACAGCTCCATCTCGCCCCCTGCAGACCCCCTGACCACCTTCGCCGTGCCACGGCGAAGGTCCCCCGCCTGTCTGATTTGGCCGAGAGGCCGTGCCATTGGTTTCAGGTTCCAGGCCTTGACCGCCATTGGCGAGGAAGCTCGAAGCCTGCTCGAGGTTGCTCCAAGCCGAGATATCCCAGATTGAATAGCCACGGCCAGCGCGGAAGAGTCTCACGCATACACCCTGGCCCTCGATTGGAGCTGAACGCCTCAACAGCCGACGCAATTGGGAGCACCATCCCTGCTGCAGGCGTAAGAGAATTGGGGTGGGACATTTAGTCCCACCTCGGAATCTCTCAAAGGCGCGCGGACACATAAATTGAAAAACTGCCGTATGCTGTTTGCCTCAGTTACCACGGGGTGAGGTCCCTCTCACCCGACCCGACCCGACTCGGCCTCGTCCGTGACCACGCTCCGCGGACCTGGCCCGACCCGATTAGACTGACCTGCACTCCTCGCCCACCACGCACGCCGGTGGGCCTGGACCCGGGCCTGACCCGAACCCGATTACCCGATAGCGCTCTGGGAGAGCTTCCGAGGAGTGATTTCAGAGAGAGAGATACGCGGGGGATGGGGGTAGAGTAGGTTTTTGTCTTGACGAATAAACTCTGAAGTGTGCAGGCCAAAGAAGAAGAAGCAGACCCGCTGAAGAAGAAGGAGCTGCTGCACTGTAGCGAAGGCATTGTTAAGTCGTCTCAGCACCGGGGCAGACGACGGAAGGACAGCAGCCAAAGAAGAAGAAGACCCGCTGAAGAAGAAGGAAGAGCAACGGCCATCGCGAGAGAAGAAAAAGAGAAGTCAAGGCAGGTGAAGACAAAGAAGAAGAAGGAATGAAGAGAAGCAAGAAGCAAGAAAAGAAGAAGATGATCTGACGAAAAAGAAAGAAAGGAAACAAGAAGAATAGCACGAGGGGAAAATCTGAAGAAAGAAGAAGAAGAAGAAGAAGAAGAAGAACAGGAAGAACCAAAGACAAAGAGGAAGAAAGAAGAAAAGAAGAAGAAGCCAATTTTTCATCTCTCTCTCTCTCTCTTTATTTTTGTAATAGAACTTGTATATCTCTAGAATACAACTTGCTCCCTGAGTTCGACCTCGGGAACTCTTTCAGTTTTCCGAGTAATAAAAATTTTATATGAAACGTTGGTGACAACCGGCTTTACTACAACGATATAACACAAACCGCTCTCATCAACATCACATATACCTAATGATATGTTCATCAACGAGAAATGCATTGATAATGAGTTTCCAAAAGAACATTTTGATTCTATTTTGGATTTTGGAATTACAAATTTTCCTGAGAAATTTTTTAGCAATGCATAAATGATATTGCAGATTACTTAACTTTCCTAATTTTGGTCAACTTTCCTGATATTGCAAATTACTCAAAATTTTGGTCATATTCCAAATTTTCCTAAGAAATGCGTTGATAATGATATTGAAGGTTCTAGTTGGCGAGATTTTGAGTAGCATCTGTTGCTGCCTTGATGGGGAGTTGAGCCACAAAATTTCAAGCTAATTTTTAGAGATGCAACAAGTTGTAGATAGGTTGAAGAGTAAGAGCTTTTTGCCTTTAGTTGTGCCTCGAGATCAAGGAACTGAATACCTATTTGTGGGTTTTTGGATCTAATAAAAGAACTAAAATAACCTCAACAACTATACTATGATGGATTTAGGTCCCAAAATAGTGGGTTTGGTCGGTTAACTTTGAGTCTTATTATTTCGACTGTAAGCAACTAAGAAATAACAGCAATCAAGCTTATCTATAGCAATCAACTTCATAAACAGGGGGTTTGACTATGATTTCCAACAGATCAAACTTCATAATAGTAATCAACTCTTTTTTTTTTTACTGGGAAGGGAATTCATTTTAACTTATCTACAGTAATATATTTGATTTTTGAAAACATTGCACACAATAGTAACTTAAGCAAAATTGGTTAGTCTAAGCCAAATCACTGATTAATTATGAAGAAGACATGATCCTAGGTGACAGGAGGGCATGATGAGAGAGAGAGGAAGAGAGGGTGGTCGACGCCAAGTGGCGGGCGGCGGTGTTGCGGAGGCATCTAGGGCTGAAGAAGGGGGTGAGTGGAAGATGTGGAGGTTGAGGAATTAGAGGAGAATGGAGCAGGTCTGGTAGGAGAGGGCTGGTAGGATGACTGAAAACTATCCAAGAAGGCTCTGGAGGAGAATGAACGGTGACGTCCTATGTTTCAGATGTTGACAAAGGGGGCACTTGGCGGCGATCTGCAGAAACCCTTTGATTTGCTTGGCGTGCAGGGGCGAAGGGCACAAATGCGATTCTTGCCCTAGGAGGAAGCCGCTGCATACAAAGACGGCTTTCTCGCACCCTAGCTGGGTGGTGAAGAAAGAGGCCCGACTGCCACCGTTGCCAGCACTTGGTAGGCATTCAATTGAAGTGGAGATCTCGATATCTGAAGAGATCTCTTCTGCAGAGATCATGCTGAGGGGCGCTCTGATTGGTGAGATCATGGTAGGCAAACCATCAATAGAAAGCTTCAAGGTCTGGTATGTTCCCTAAACCTTTTGTCTGTGGGCTGGAAGGTCGCTATGCTATCCCAATCTCATTTTCTGGTATATGGTTTGGGCATGATGGATGTTGAGCGACTGAGATTTCGTTCGAACTCTTTAGAAGAGATTATTGTGATCTAGAGAATGGTGTCCCCCTTTGATGGGGCTCTCCCTGATCAGCCTCCTCAAAGAGTGCATTCTAGGAGGATTCTTCTTGAGATTAGTGGACTGCCATTGCATCTGAGATCTAAGGGAGTTGTTACTAAGATGATCGCAGGATTTGCTTCCATCAGTGAAGGGTTAGAAGTCTTGATTGGAGAAGGGGACATCTGATCTCTTAGAAGTGGACATCATGTCTTCAATGCTAGCTCGATTCCTGACATGGTCACGATCAGATGTGGGGGTTCGTCTAATAGTGGTTGGATAGGTGCCTGGGTAGTTTGAATAAGGGTAGGTTAAGACGTCTGGAGCCAACATTGAGGTGAGGAAACAAGATGACAGGGTAGGCCGCACTTCACCAGATGATGATCCTGAGTCCAAAAAGAGGAAGGACTGCCACTAGGACTATGCAGAGGAGGACCTGATGGAAGAGGTTAATGCAATAGGAGGTTACAGCCAAGCTTTCGTAGCCAAAGAGGATGGTTACATGTAGGTTGCTGATAATTCTAAGATAGAATCAGAGGCCCTTAGTAGCAAAGAGGTGGGTTTGACAGGAATGGAACTGGTACTCAAAAATGGCAGCAAAGCTCTCAAAGAGGTAAACCAGGAGCAATTCTCAATTCCTGCTGATCTGAAATATGGTAGCAGATCCAATCAGAAAAGAGGTATGGGTAGATCCCCCTATATGCTTAGAAGGAGAAGGAGAACTTTACCCCTATTGAGGAGCAAACTATTGCAAACTCAATCATGGTTGAGTTTGTGGGTTGTGTGGCTCAAGGGGACCAATCTGGCAAGGAATGAGAGTGTTGACTTGGAATGTGCGTGGGTTGCACAATAAGATGAGAAGGATTTCCTTGTGTAGATATCTCTCTGAGTGGGAGATTGATTGTGCTCTCATCCAAGAGACACATGTGGAGATGGAGAATGGTCAGGAATGGGATTGCTTTAAGCAATTTGGATGCACTGATGTTGTGGTAAAGGGTGCATCTGGAAGGTCTGGTGGAATGGCTTTTTGGTGGAGAAAGTCTAGCCTTTTGGTTATTGAAGTCATTCGTGACAGGCACATGCTTACTTGTAGATGCCAATCTCCCCAAGGTGATATGGAATGGTTTGTGTCATGTGTCTATGGCTCTTGTGTGGCTGCAGACAGGTCTGGTGTTTGGGAGGAACTCTCTGCAATGCATCAAAGAGTGCAGGAGGTCCCTTGGCTGGTAGGGGGTGACTTTAATTGTCATCTCTTGAGTGATGATAGTCCTAGTGGGAGTTTGGATAGTTCAATGGCAGGCTTTCAAATGGTTATGTAGAATTTGGGAGTGACAGAATACCCTATTAGTGGAGTGGAGTTCACTTAGAGAAATGGTAGTGGACAGACTTCAAAGTTGGATAGGTTTTTTGGCAGTCCTATCCTGTTGGAGAGGCATCAGTTATCAGTAGTTATGAGCCTTAATAGACCTTTCTCTGATCACACTCTGCTTGTATGGGATAGTGGGACGAATTTTGACATTGGATCTTATTTTAAACTCAAGAGATCTTGGTTTAGGGAGGAGGGGTTTGTGCAAATGGTGTCTCAGTGGTGGCAGAATAAGGCAGTGCAAGGGTCTGCCACACTGCAGCTGGCTGCAAAGCTGACAAGCCTGCGTGACATGCTGAAAGAGTATGGACAGTGGGAAATCCTTAAAAGAAGGAAATTTCCACTCAATTGATACAGTGGGTGAAGAGATGCATCACGACAGCCTCCTTTTCCCCATTGATAAATGGGAAGCCATGCCGAACTTGGATTCAGCCCCAATGTGGAGTTAGGCAAGGATGTCCACTTGCCCCTCTGATTTTTAATTTAGCAATGGATACATTGGCATGATATGCATGCAAACTGGCAGCGGATGGATTTATAAGGGGATATTCAATGTCTAATAACAGGGCTTTAGCCCCCATCCTCCAGTATGCAGATGACACTATTTTTTTTGTGGAAGGGGGGAAGAGGGAAGCGCAAGCGCTTTTTCATATGGTTAAGATTTTTGGTGAGATTTCTGGTCTCAGACTTAATGGAAACAAATCCTTCCTGGTCTGTTTTGGGATGAATGGAATGATCCAGAATGACATCTCTACCACTTTGGGTACACCTGTGGTCTCACTGCCCATCAAATATCTGGGTCTGCCTCTGAAATGCACTAAAATAAGGAAAGCAGATTGGTCCTTCTTTTAAGAAAAGGTGGTATGAAACTGGAGGGTTGGAGCAGTAGGTACCTATCAAAAGGGGGGAGGTATATATTACTAAATTCTGTCATTACATCGATTCCAATTTTCTTTTTCTCTGTTCTCAATGCCCCAAAGTCAGCTTGGAAAAAACTTGATGTGATGCGCAAAAGATTCTTCTGGAAAGGGGCCTCTCACCTAGGGGCTTTTCTTAAACCTTTGAAATGGGATTCAATCTGCAAGCCAAAGAAGATTGGTGGCATGGGTGTTAGATCCCTCAAGGAATTTAATGATTCGTTGCTGTTGAAATGGGTTGTTTGATTGCTGCAGGGGGAAAAAAAAATGTGGACAGAAATAGTTCAGGATAGTTATGGGGCTGCCAATGATGAGAAAAATTGTCTAAACCCCCTTATACCATCTCCTTTTTGGTATTCGGTGGTGCATGCCCTGAGGGATAACTGGAGTTTGTTCCAATCCGTATTAGGTGATGGGAAAAGCTTCAAATTCTGGTTGGAGAATTGGGTACCTGGGGGGGTGATTAAAGACAGGTTCCCCCTTGCTTATGCAAGAGCTTCGGATAAAAATGTTGTGGTGTCTGATTATTGGGATGTGGAGTCTGAGTAGTGGTTGGTTAGTATTGCTATGTGGAATAATCATGAAACAAGAACACGAGTAAAGAATGAGCATCTCATGCAAGAACTTGCTGCCTTCAAACCCATTCCTCATGAATATGACACCTACAAATGGGAGGGTAAGTTTTCTTCTGTGGTTGCTTATGACAAGTTGATTAATACTTCCAGGATGGCGGAACTTGATGAGGTGGGGAAAAAGTTATGGAAGTTAAAGATACCACTGAAGGTACAAATTCTTTTGTGCCTCTGTAGAAGGGATGGTCTGATTACTGGAGATCTGAGGCACAGGAGAATGGGAACTCCCAGTCAGTTTTGCCACCTATGTGGGATGCATAATGATTCTAGCACTCATATTTTTTCTTCGTGTGTGATCACTGATTATATCTGGAGGAGAGTCTGTAATGATTCCCTTCCCACATGGGAGAATCTGTGGTGTTATCTTGTGGATGGGAATAAGCCATGTTTACTTATGGTGGCTCTGTTATGGTCTGTATGGAGGGCTAGGAATGAGTGTGTTTTTCAAGAGATCCCAGTGACTGTGGATAAGATTGTAAGTTGTTGCTCGAGTCTTATATAGCAATGGGGTTCGAATATGTAATTGTTTCTTTTTTTATTAATAAAAGCTCTCCTGGTTTGCTATCGGTGACTTGATAGCATTCCTTTCTTTTTCAAAAAATATATATATATATATTTGATTTCCAACATATCAAATTTCATAACAGCAATCCATTTTATTTTTACTGGCAAGGGAAAGATGGTGGAGTGCCTCCTGTTAGGCTGCCAAACGATCACCGATGTGGGTTAGTTGTGGGGTGCCAACTGACCCCACAACTTCAAAGATGAGAGTCAACGTAATCTAAGATGTGTAGGATTGTGAGCACCTAAGAGACTCAACTTCAAAGGATGGTTGTAGATGAGTTTACTGGAGAAACATTAAAGGATGGTTGTAGATTGGATCATTTTCACTCATGATTTATTTTCCTCTCATTGTTTACTGCCTAGAACTCCAAGACTCTAATTAACTTGATAATTATAAATAAAATCCTTGAACCTTCTCTTTTTGGAAAGCATAGGCTCTAGATGCAAACTAGATTATTATAGTACCGCATCGAATTTGTTAATTCATGTGTGATTATTTAGTTTTTTTTAGGAAGTAGATATGATGGCAATGAGATTTTATCACATGCAAGTCTAACTAGGAAGACTACATTAAAAACATGAAATCATTTCTTCTCATTGTTGGTTGCTATGAGAAGAATCACACTTTTGACTTATTCTAGTCAAAACTCAAGTTCGGAGGAGAGGATGAAAAGATAGGAAGCGATCCAAACAAAATCGACAACAACTATATGCTAATGCCTCAGTTATTTAATATTTGGAGTCTGCTATTGCCACTCAGCTAATCATTCAATTTTCTATTCTCAAGAATTTGCCTCCAAAAATCAGTAAGTGCCTCCACCATGCATACCTTCCCAAGTAGTGAAACATGTTCAATATCAAAATATGGAGTTCGTATGACAAGTTTGAGAAGAACACTGAGCAGACAACGCCAAGGCAAAATCATGGTGGACAAACTTTTCCACAAAGATTAATTAGATAATTTAGATTTGAAGTGGAAGTTGCACATCTAATAGCAAGCTTTGCCATGTCTCATTTAAGCCATTTTAAAAATTGATAATTGGGGTTTGTTTCTACAATTATTTTTACAAATTTCTGAAAAATAAAAAAACATTGAATAGATGAATACCCGAAGAAATGTGTAAAAGAATAGTCCTGCATGAATGATATTCAAATATAAGCTATAATTGTTACTTAACATATAATTCTGGTAAAAGTGAAATCATCCACAAAATAAATAGGAAAAGAAAATTGCAACATTTACCAACCAATAAGAAAGGGAGTGTTAAAACTTTTTAGCCTATATTGTGATGATGGGGATAAACAAGAGTTTATCATGTGAACAACATCAATTTAACTAAAATTGCATAAAGTGGCAATGGCAACAAGCTTTTGAATGATAAATCACCAGCCAATGGAATAACCCTGACTTGCCTATATAAGCGAGATGTCTCAAGTTGGATCCGTTCCTGCATTGAATAGTGGAAATATCAGAAAGCAAGAAGTCTTGGTTTTAAGGTTCTTTGGACTGACTTTGCTGAGCAGAAAAAAACGAAGAAATAAGATAGCACAAATTTGACAGAAAGTAAAATGATTTGAGAAGATAATAACTTCAATTTCAAGTTAGAGACAAGGTATTTGTAGAAGTGTCACCAACAAAACAGATCCGGAGTGCAAATATATCACTTCTAAGAGCATCAATTGCTAATGAAAGATATTATCATCTTAAATTGCCAAGTAGAATAGCCAAATTTAAGTCAATTTCCTACATATCGTTGTTGAATTGCCTTGATCTTTGGCTAAAGACTCTGCATTGCCAATGTTGACTCAACCTATCATACACCAATAGTTTGTGATGGCTTACTTTCAGGGTAATACTAGAAGTAACAAAGACATTAAATAGAAGCAACCAAAATAACTATGAAGTACTAGATTGCAACAGCTATTTTCGCAATTTCACTACTAGATAAATCACAATATCTCCCAGCAAAAAGAATAATATATGCCTCATTTAAAATTGATACTATCAGGTGATTGCACAGCAATCATAGGCCCTAATTCACCTGAATTAAGCCATAACTTAACTTAACATGAACATTTTGCATGCATACGCATCGTATTCTGCATCGTATTCTGCATCGCAGTTGATATATGTGTTTTACGTATTAAACTATGTTATTTAAGAGGTATTAATGATTGCAGGTAATCCAGGGTTGCAAATGACCGATCCAACATTATGGATCTGTTCAGAATAACTACCGGAGTCCAACAAATCCAAAAGTGCATCAATCAGACTCCCCTAGCACCCTAGGAAGTCCGCAGAAGAGCAAGAGACAAGGTGCAAATTGAAGAAGATCCAGACCTCAGATGATAAATCCAACCACACGGATGGATCTGGATCGATGTTCGCAGTCCAACGGTGTAGAAATCAACTTAATTGGAGGCCTACATCATCAGATATAAAGAGAAGAACGGACGGCCACGATGGCGTCATGTGGCACCATCGTAGCCACCACTCGCCACGACCCCAACTCCTGAAGGCACCTCTCCTCGCAGCGTAGGCCGGTGGTTCTTCATCCAACGGCCACAAGCATGCCAAGTCGCCCACCCAAATTGGATGATTATAAATGGAAACAAACAAGTATATATAACAAAAGGTTTACATAGAGCATTGGCTCACGTGCACGCACATAAGCGCGGGACATGAGTTCGAGCCCTACCCTGCCTTATGCTGCGCTGCCCAAAAAGGCAGGACTCACCGTAATCAGAAATGAATTGGGCGAATCCATCCTGACCTACACCATGACTTCTTGGCAGGTTTGCATTGACTACAGGAAGCCAAACTTGGCTACCAAAAAGGATCACTTTCCTTTTCCCTTTATTGATCAGATTATAGAACGGCTAGTCGAGCGTAGTTTCTTCTGCTTTCTGGATGGATACTCTGGGTACAATCAAGTTGCAATCTGTAACGACCCGATTCCCGAATCCCTACGAGACACGAGAATCAGACCGACTCGACTGACCCCATGACCCAGTCTTCCAACGAGAAAGTAACCAAAAGAGCAGTAAAATAAACCACATTCAACATGAATATAACTAGCAGTAATAAAATACAGTAGTAGAGAAAAGAAATACTACAGTATAAACCACCACAACAGTAGAGAAATAAACATATACGTAAACATGAAGCTTACAATAAAGAGAGTACAGGGGGTAACAGAAACTACTCACAACAACAACAAAAAAAGTACAGTGGGTACTACAAGTGACACTACTGGGCTCTACTAGGCCCAGCGCCCTCTGCAGCCGCCGACTCTGGCTGCTCAACACCTTGTCCTGAAAAGTAACAAGGGTACACGTCAGCGAAACGCTGAGTAGAGTGGCAACTAAAAGCTAGAAGAAGCAGTAGAGTGGACAGTGGCTGTTGTATTTTTACTTTCTTTCTTTATATTTTTCCATTTATTCACTATTGATTTATTTCTCAGATCCTTCTCTTGATCTTGAATGTTCCTTGTGGGAACGATTTTGATTGCAGTCTTTTCCGAAAAGTAGAAGTAACACGTGGTGCTCTCCTGGCCGGGAGAGTCCCCCGTGGTGGTCCTACCCTCAGTCAACCACCCCAAGGTCACTGACAGACGTAACGGTGACTACGGCACGCGCGATAAACGCATGGGTAGCTACCCCGCACTGGCACGCGATCAGTCGTTTCCGTTAACGGGTGCACCCAAAGCACAGCACGGAACCAGAATAGGGCAGATCCCTCTCAGTGACAGGGGTCTAGCCCCTCCATAGTAACCAAACAGAGGTCTTGCCCCTCCACAGTCCGCGCACCCTATCCTGACTACCATGGTTTGCCCAGTGGGCCTAACAAGTCGGTGTAGGAGGGCTAGCAGAACCCCGGGGCCCGTGGGGTAGCTATTGCTCTCCCTACACTAGTAGCTCTCCTCGGTACTGTGTACACGAGGGCCAAAAGTCAGTACAAAGTGGCCAGACCTAACCCCGGGCCCCTGGGGCGGCTAGCTCCACTCTGCACTAAACAGGGGGACAGTTGCTCTCCTTGGTACTCCGTACTCAAGGGCCAGCTCACTTCCCCAATTCTATTCCATTCACCTTCCAGGAGTTCTACTCCTAATTCCTCGTAGGGTTCATGCTCTTTTAACCCAGCCAATTTAGGTTTCACCGTTCCAGCTTTATATCCATACAATTCATGTTCTCAACCGTATTTATTCATTCATAACAGGCAGTTGTTAACCAATTTACAGGCAGTTATCGTTTCCTTTCCACTTTTCCAAGATTGCAATGTACATGTTCAACTAGTTTTCCAGTCCTAGGATTCATGCCATATCCTAGGATCTATCATTCAATCTAGTTTTCCAGTCCTAGGATTCATGCAATATCCTAGGATCTATCATTCAATCTAATTCTTTAGCCCTAGGGTTCATGCAATGCCCTAGACTCTATTAATTGTTTCATAAATGTATAATTTTTGATAATTAAATTAAAGGGCCACTCTACCTGCAAAATCAGAAGTATTGGGGGTGTGGTCGACAATCCCACGTGCCTCCGCAATCCTTAGAGCCGCAACGGAACGGGGTCCTAATACAAGGATCAAAGACAAGGAGCTACTCAGAACAGTATACAATTACTGTAAATATGTAGAGGAAATAAATCTGGGAAGAATGAAACTTGAAACACGGAAAACGGACTCCGAACGGACCCAAAACGGGTCAAAAATGACAAGTCTGCCCAAAATTAGACGTCTGGAACTTCTTCTAGACGTCTTAAAAGGTCGATCATGCCATACCTTGGTCTGCGCAGTCCTTCAGATGTCCAGAAGCCCGCTGGATTGTCTGGACTTAGTTTCCAGACGTCCGATTGTCACCTCGAACGTCTGGAGGTCCTCTCCGTCGTCTGGTACTGTGTCTAGACGTCTGATTGGTGTGGGATGGCAAGCCCTACCGCCGTCCCAAATGATTCCTGCACACACACACTCGCTCTCATCACGAACGGGTGCAGAAGAACGCGGCAGACGGCTGCATGGCCGTACACGTGTAAAAAGAAGGTAAGAAAATATTGTACCTGTCATACGTTTGGACTTTCCTCCAGACGTCTTATGAGTTGTCTGGACGTAAGTCCAGACGTCTAATTCTGGGAAATTTTCCCATAATCAGAACCCTTCTCGCTTTCCACCCGCAACGCATGGCCGTGCCGCGCTGCGTCCGCCTGCTGCCCGAGCTGCAGTAGCTCCTCCGCAACACCCCACACTCGCTGCTCTCCTGCCGGTCGGCTCTAGCTACCCTGGCAAGCTCGTACCCTCGCGGTCGAGCTTCTACTTCCCCTCGCAACGGCTTCTCCTCCCCACACACCCGCAGCAGTCGCTGCTACCGCTCTCGCCCGCGCTCTCTCTGCCAGATAGGGAGAAGAAGAAGAAGGCGGTGGAGTGAGGATGAGGGAGAGGGGAAGCATTTTTATAAGGCATCCACAGGGAGAGAGAAGGAGGAAAAGAGGCACCTGCAGGGAGAGAAAGAGAAGAACGAAGGCGGTGGGTTCAGTCTGCGTGCGCACGCGTGCAGACGCGAACCCGTACGTCAAAAAAATTTAATACCAGACGTCTGGGAAGGGTTCCAGACGTCTGGGCCACTTCCCAGACATATTAAACTACGTCTGATGCCCTGTTCATAACAATATAACAAACTCAAAGGAAGTTTCATCCCCGAAACTTGCGCTAACTAGGGTGCGGGAAAGAACAGCATATGCATAACAAACTCAAAGAGGACCGAAGCCGGTCCGAAAAGACGTACCCGTGAAAAGCTCCGGGTACCGCTCCCGCATCGCCGCCTCAGGCTCCCAGGTAGCCTCCTCATACCGCTGGCTCTTCCACAAGACCTTCACCAGGGGTACTTGTTTTCATCTCAGACTGCGGACGGCTCTGTCAAGAATCTGCACTGGCCACTTAGGGTAGGTCAGGTCGTCGTCCACCTCGATGCTCTCGTGACTGAGGACGTGTCTGGGATCGGCGACGTACTTCCTGAGGTTGGACACGTGGAACACGTCGTGCACACCAGAAAGCTGAGGAGGGAGGGCAAGCCTGTAAGCAACGGGTCCAACCCGCTCCAATACCTCAAAGGGCCCCACGAACCTCGGAGCGAGCTTCCCTCTCACCCCAAACCGCTGCAGGCCCTTCATGGGCGAAACACGAAGGAAGACGTTGTCCCCAACCTCGAACTGTACCTCTCTACGTTTCCGATCCACGTAGCTCTTCTGCCTGCTCCTGACAGTGCGGAGTCGCCTGTGAATCTGCTCGACTACCTCCTGACTCTGCCGGATCAGCCTGGGGCCAACCTCCCACTTGGTCCCCACCTCAACCCAACTCAAGGGTGCCATACATCTCCGTCCGTATAGAGCCTCGTAGGGTGCCATGCTGATGCTCGAGTGATAGTTGTTATTATATGCAAACTCCGCCAGGGGCAAGTGCTCCTCCCAAGAGCCCCTCCAGTCCAGTACACAGGTACGCAAAAGGTCCTCAAGTGTCTGTATCGTGTGCTCAGACTGTCCGTCCGTCTGGGGGTGGTAAGCTATATTGAACCTCAATCGCGTCCCCAGGGCCTGCTGAACTCAGCCTAAAATTGGGACGTAAAGCGGGTATCCCGATCAGATATGATCTCTCGTGGAACTTCGTGTAGACGTACCACGTCGCGGATATACCTCTCTACCAATTGTGCTGGTCCCAAGGTGACTCGGATCGGCAAGAAACGTGTCGTCTTCGTCAATCTATCAACAATTACCCAGACTGCATCATGTCCTCGCTGGGTAACAGGTAAGCCCACCACCAAGTCCATGGTGATGCTCTCCCACTTCCACTTTGGCACTAGAAGTGGCTGTAGCGGCCCTGCAGGCCTCTGATGCTCGGCTTTCACCTGCTGGCACACTAAACACTGCTACACGAATTCACGTACATCCCGCTTCATCCCCCTCCACCAAAACTCGCATCTCAAGTCATGGTACATCTTCGTGTTTCTAGGATGTATGGTGAATCTGGAACCGTGTGCCTCAGTCAGGAGCTCTCTGAACAGCTCCTCATCTCTGGGAATGCACAAACGTCCCCTCAGGCGCAACACCTGGTCTATGAAAGAGAAGTCCCTCGGGTCTCCTGACAGTACTCTGTCGCGCAAGGATTGCAAGTATGGGTCAGCCATCTATCCTGTGATGATGTGATCTATCAGCTCTGGCCTCATCTGTTGTGTCACAGTCACTGCCCCACAGTGCCCCCGTAACTCCAGGGGTTGCGAACTATCCATCTCCTCCAAAAGGCTCCAACTCGGCACCTGTAAACTGGCCAAGTGTGCAGGCGCCTTCTGGCGCAAGGCGTCAGCCACCACGTTGGCCTTTCCCGGGTGGTAGGAAATGCTGCAGTCATAGTCCTTCAGGAGCTCCAACCAATGTCTTTGTCTCATGTTGAGCTCCTTCTGATCAAATAGGTATCTGAGGCTCTTGTGATCTGTGAAAATCTCGAAGGTCTCACCATACAAGTAGTGCCTCCAGGTCTTCAGCGCGAAGACAACAACTGCCAGCTCCAGGTCGTGGGTAGGGTAGCTATGCTCATGTGGCTTCAGTTGCCATGAAGTGTAAGCGACAACGTGATCCCTTTGCATGAGCACACCCCCTAACCCCTATAAGGAGGCGTCTGTGTACATAACGAACCCGCCACTACTATCAGGGATGATGAGCACGGGAGCCGAAGTCAGCCTCTCCTTCAGCTCCTGAAAACACGCCTCACAGGCGTCTGTCCAAGTGAAGGGCACATCCTTCCGGGTCAACTGTGTCATAGGACGTGCAATCTGTGAAAAGCCCCTAATAAACCATCTGTAGTAGCCTGCCAGTCCTAGGAAACTGTGAATCTCAGTAACCGTATGTGGTCTCTCCCACCTGAGCACTGCCTCGACCTTGGCTGGGTCCACTGCCAAGCCATCTCCAGAGATCACATGACCTAAGAAGGTCACCTCCCTCAACCAGAACTCGCACTTGCTATATTTGGCATACAGCCTACATTGTCACAGTGTGTCCAGAACAATCCGCAAGTGCTGTCCGTGCTGCGTCTGATCTGGAGAATAGATGAGCACATCTCAATGAATACCACCACAAACTGGTCCAAGTACGGTCTAAACACCCGGTTCATCAAGTCCATGAAGGCAGCGGGGCATTGGTCAGCCCAAATGACGTGACTAGAAACTCGTAGTATCCGTACAGGGTGCAGAAAGTTGTCTTGGAGACGTCTGCCTCCTTGATCCTCAACTGGTGGTATCCAGACCTCAAGTCGATCTTGGAGAATATCGTGGCACCTCGCAGCTGGTCAAACAAGTCGTCGATCCTCGGCAGTGGATATCTGTTCTTGATGGTGACCCTATTCAGCTGTCGGTAGTCCACACAAAGGCGTAGGGTACCATCCTTCTTCTTTACAAACAGTACCGGGGCTCCCCAGGGAGATGCACTGGGCCTCACAAAGCCCTTCTCCAAAAGATCCTGCAACTGGGACTTGAGCTCTCGCAGCTCAAGTGGTGCCATCCTATATGGTGTGGTGGAGATGGGGCTGGTCCTTGGTACTAGTGAGATCTCAAACTCGATCTCACGCTCGGGCGGTAGTCCTGGCAACTCGTCTGGGAACACGTCGAGGTACTCTCTGACCACCGGGATACTCTGGAAGTCTGCCATAGGGCTGGGCTCGGCCACCACACAAGCTAGGAAGCCCTCACACCCCTGGCTCAAAAGTCACGCTGCCCGAAGTGTAGAAATGCACCTGAAGCCTTCGTCCACTAGGTAACCATGGAACTTGAAAGAAGGAAACTCCGGTATGGAGAAGACAATATTCCTCTCAAAACAGTCCACCAAAGCGTGGTAAGCGGACAGCCAGTCCATCCCCATAATTATGCCAAAGTCCTCCATCTATATCATAATCAGGTCAGCGGGAAGGCTATGTCCCCCAATACTGACCTCGCAACCCGTGTATACCTCCTCAGCTACAAACAGCTGACCACTCGGACCTATGATCACAAACGGATCCTCTAACAGCATATAATCCTACCCCAAACTAACTGCGAAATTGGCTGCGACAAACGAGTGCGTAGCGCCGAAATTGAAAAGTGTGTAAACTAGTTTGCCGGAAACTGAAACCATACCTGCCACCACTGATCCCGAAGCTCTGGCATCCCTGTGTGTCAGGGCGTTGATACGCTCCACAGCCCTAGGTGCGGACGAAGCAGCCACACTCTGCGTCGGACGGGTAGCTGCGGGCCGGTACCCTCCTCGTGACTGCTATCCTCCTCCTCGCGCCTGGAAACCAAGGCCTCCTGTTCGCCCTCCAGTGCTCGGCGCGGGAAGCGTCTGCTGACCTCCTACCCTAGATGGGCAGTCCCTCCTGATGTGGCCCGGTTGGCCACACTGGTAACAGAGGGGAACCCGACTCCCGCCCTCAGTGGGTCCCTGCTGTCGGCTGGGCGGGGGTCCGTGCTAGCAACTGGCCCCTGTTGAAGGCCCCCAAAGGCCACTGATGGCCCTACAAAATGTGACGACTCTCCTGCGGACGCCACATGTCTCCTCTCTCGTCGACCTTGTGAAAAGTCTGGCTGGTAGGGCCTCTTCCGCCCGCTATCAGTATCTTGTGCGGACGGGTTGGTCTCCTCGTAGGTCATAGCTGCCTCCACCACCCTTGAGAACGTAGGCAGCTTCAGGGGTTTGACATGCCCCCCAATCGCAGGTCGGATCCCCTCGGTGAACCTCTAAAGGCGTTCCTCCTCAGTGGCTACTGCTGTCGCTGTGAAGCGGGACAGCTCCAGAAAACGCGTGCGGTACGCGCTCACGGTCATCGTCCCCTAGCGGAGAGTATGGAACTCCCGCCTCCTCTACTCCTGCCACGTCTGGGGAAAGTACTGCTCGCAGAAGGGAGTGACGAATCGGTCCCAGGTCGACTCATCCCTCTCCTGTCCCCTGATCGCCCTCCACCACCTGTGTGCCACTCTCCAGCTAGTACGTGGCAAAGGCTACGCGGCACTCCACCGGGGGGCGAAGGGTGTCGAAAACCTTCTCAATCTACTCGAGCCAGTCCTCCGCCTCGGTCGGTTCCTCATCCCCCTTGAAGGAGGGGAGCTTCAGCTTCCAGAACTGCCCGTAAAGCTCGAAGTGGCACTGTAGTGGGGATGCTAGTGCACCTCCAGGTAAAGAAGCCTCGTTCACAGAAGCGTTGGAGGAAGGTGGGGGCGGTGACATCCCATCCCCTCCCCTGCGTCTGTGCCGCGTCCGTCGCGTGGTCCCACAGAGGACTCCCCCTCCGCAGCCCCAGGGAGAGGCGCTCGGGGTGGTGGGTGGAGCTCCTCTTGCACTATGTCCCATATCAGCTGGGTAAGGTCCTAGGCCTAAATGCCCGTGAGCAATGGCTGGTCCACTGAGACATCAACCACAACAAGCCCACCTCGCCGACCTCGTCCTCGGCCGCGCCCGCGGCCTGCCTCGCTAGTCCCTCGTTGAGGCATCTCCTGCAAGGAGACGCGAAACAGAACGGAAACACGTCAATATGGAACGATATCTAACGAAGAAGTCTAAGAGCTCATGTCAAAAGAAACGTTGTGGTGGCTACTCTAGTTACAAACACGTGAATTGGTTATTTTCCAGTTAGTTGGTTCACTTCTCGGGACGACCTTGCTCTGATACCATCTTGTAACGACCCGATTCCTGAATCCCTACGAGACACGAGAATCGGACCGACTCGACTGACCCTAAGACCCAGCCATCCAACGAGAAAGTAACCAAAAGAGCAGTAAAATAAACCACATTCAACATGTATATAACTAGCAGTAACAAAATACAACAGTAGAGAAAAGAAATACTACAGTATATACCACCACAATAGTAGAGAAATAAACATATACGTAAACATCAAGCTTACAATAAAGAGAGTACAGGGGGTAACAGAAACTACTCACAACAACAGCAAAAAAAGTACAGTGGGTACTACAAGTGACACTACTGGGCTCTACTAGGCCCAACGCCCTCTGCAGCCACCGACTCTGGCTGCTCAACACCTGGTCCTGAAAAGTAACAAGGGTGACACGTCAGCGAAACGCTGAGTAGAGTGGCAACTAAAAGCTAGAAGAAGCAGTAGAGTGGACAATGGCTGTTGTATTTTTACTTTCTTTCTTTATATTTTTCCATTTATTCACTATTGATTTATTTCTCAGATCCTTCTCTTGATCTTGAATGTTCCTCGTGGGAACAATCTTGATTGTAGTCTTTTCCGAAAAGTAGAAGTAACACGTGGTGCTCTCCTGGCCGGGAGAATCCCCCGTGGTGGTCCAACCCTCAGTCAACCACCCCAAGGTCACTGACAGACGTAACGGTGACTACGGCACGCGTGATAAACGCACAGGTAGCTACCCTGCACTAGCACGCGGTCAGTTGTTTCCGTTAACGGGTGCGCCCAAAGCACAGCACGGAACCAATATAGGGTAGAGCCCTCTCAGTAACAGGGGTCCAGCCCCTCCACAGTAACCAAACAGGGGTCTTGCCCCTCCACAGTCCGCGCACCCTCACCTGACTACCCTGGTTTGCCCAGTGGGCCTAACAAGTCAGTGTAGGAGGGCTAGCAGAACCTTGGGGCCCGTGGGATAGCTAGTGCTTTCCCTACACTAGTAGCTCTCCTTGGTACTGTGTACACGAGGGCCAAAACTCGGTACAAAGTGGCCAGACCTAACCCCGGTCCTTAGGGTGGCTAGCTCCGCTCTGCACTAAACAGGGGGACAGTTGCTCTCCTTGGTACTCCGTACTCAAGGGCCAGCTCACTTCCCCAATTCTATTCCATTCACCTTCTAGGAGTTCTACTCCTAATTCCCCGTAGGGTTCATGCTCTTTTAACTCAGATAATTTAGGTTTCACCGTTCCAGCTTTATATCCATACAATTCATGTTCTCAACTTTATTTATCCATTCATAACACGCAGTTGTTAACCAATTTATAGGCAGTTTTCATTTCCTTTCCACTTTTCCAAGACTGCAATGTACATGTTCAACTAGTTTTCCAGTCCTAGGATTCATGCCATATCCTAGGATCTATCATTCAATCTAGTTTTCCAGTCCTAGGATTCATGCAATATCCTAGGATCTATCATTCAATCTAATTCTTCAGCCCTAGGGTTCATGCAATGCCCTAGACTCTATTAATTGTTTCATAAATGTATAATTTTTGATAATTAAATTAAAGGGCCACTCTACCTGCAAAATCGAAAGTACTGGGGGCGTGGTCGGCAATCCCGTGTGCCTCCGCAACACCCAGAGCCGCAATGGAATGGGGTCCTAATACAAGGATCAAAGACAAGGAGCTACTCAGAATAGTATACAATTACTATAAATAGGTAGAGGAAATAAATCTGGGAAGAATGAAACTTGAAACGCGAAAAACGGACTCCGAACGGACCCTAAACGGGTCAAAAACGACAAGTCTGCCCAAAATCAGACATCTGGAACTTCTTCCAGACGTCTTAAAAGGTCGATCATGCCATACCTTGGTCTGCGCAGTCCTTCAAACGTCCAGAAGCCCGCTGGATCGTCTGGACTTAGTTTCTAGACATCCGATTGTCACCCCGGACGTTTAGAGGTCCTCTCCGTCGTCTGGTACTGTGTCCAGAGGTCTAATTGGTGTGGGATGGCAAGCCCTACCGCCCTCCCGAATGATTCCTGCACACACACACACTCATTCTCATCATGAAGGGGTGTAGAAGAACGCGGCGGACGGCTGCATGGCCGTACATGTGTAAAAAGGAGAATGTAAGAAAATATTGCACCTGTTAGACGTCTGGACCTTCCTCCAGATGTCTTATGAGTCGTCTGGACGTAAGTCCAGACGTTTGATTTTGGGAAATTTTCCCAGAATCAGAACCCTTCTCGCTCTCCACCAGCAGCGCACGGCCGTGTCACGCCGCATCCGCCTGCTGCCTAAGCTGCAGCAGCTCCTCCGTGACACCCCATGCTCGCTGCTCTCCCGCAGGCCGGCTCTAGCTACCCCGGCAAGCTCGTACCCTCGCAGTCGAGCTTCTACTTCCCCTCGCATCGGCTCCTCCTCCCCACACACCCGCAGTAGTCGCTGCTGCCGCTCTCGCCCGCCCTCTCTCTCGCAGACAAGGAGAAGAAGAAGAAGGTGGTGGAGTGAGGATGAGGGAGAGGGGAAGCATTTTTATAAGGCATCCACAGGGAGAGAGAAGGAGGAAAAGTGGTGCCTGCAGGGAGAGAAAGAGAAGAACGAAGGCGGCGGGTTCAGTCTGCGTGCGCACGCGCGCAGACGCGAACCTGTACGCCGAAAATATTTAATACCAGACGTCTAGGAAGGGTTCCAGACATCTGGCCAGACGTCTGGGCCACTTCCTAGACGTCTTAAACTACGTTTGATGCCCTGTTCGTAACACAATCAACCCAAAAGACCAAGACAAGACAATTTTTACGTGTCCCTTTGAAACATTCTCTTTTAAGCGGATGCCTTTCGGCCTCTGCAACGCATCAGCTACTTTACAGCGATGCATGATGGACATCTTTTCAAACATGATCGGGGACTACGTAGAAGTATTCATGGATGACTTCTCCATGTTTGGAGATGATTTTTCATATTGTCTTGATAACCTCACGAAGATCCTGAGGAGGTGTATAGAAGTCAACCTAGTACTTTCATGGGAAAAAAGCCATTTTATGGTGAGGGATGGCATAATACTAGGTCACAAGATCTCCTCTAATGAACTCGAGGTTGACCGAGCTAAGTCCGAAATCCTTTTGTGATTACCTCCACCTAGCTCTGTTAGGCAAATCAGATCATTCTTAGGGCATGTTGGATTTTATCGAAGGTTCATTCGAGATTTCTTGAAAATTGCTCATCCATTAATGAATCTTCTGGTAACTAACACACCCTTTGAGTTCGACTCCTCAAGTCTCAGTGCTTTAGAGACCTTGCGAAGCACTGTCTCCAATGCACCTATTCTCCAACCCCCCGACTAGTCGCTCAACTTCGAGATGGTGTGTGACGCCTCCGACTTCGCTGTCGGAGATATTCTTGGCCAATATCGGGAGCGCCATCCATTTCTAATTTACTACGCTAGCAAAATGCTGAATGAGGCTCAACGTAACTATACAGTCACTGAGAAAGAATTGCTGGCTGTAGTATTCAGGTTGGAGAAATTTAGGTCATACTTACTCAGGTCAAAAGTTATCATCTACACCGATCATTCTGCCCTCCGGCATTTGTTTGCAAAGAAGGATGCCAAAACCCACTTTATCAAATGGATCCTTCTTTTGCAAGAGTTTGATGTCGAGATCCATGACAAAGCTGGAGCACATAATGTTGTGGCAGACCACTTGTCTCAACTAGACCTAAACTACATTCCATACTCCCTGTTGATATCAGCTCGATTTCCGGATGAGTCTCTGCTATCTATCAACTCTGTTGAGTTTCCTTGGTATGCTGATATAGCAAACTATCTTGTCGCAGGCAGGCTACCTGCAGGATTATCCAAGCATCAAAAGCTCAAATTCATATCAGAGGCTAAATTCTATTCTTGGGATGACCCATTGCTCTTCCGCATTGGGGTTGATCAAATCATCCGTAGTTGCATCCCTGATTCAGAAATCTCTAGTGTGCTATCCTTCTGCCACAGCGATGCTTGTTGGGGTCATTTCTCAGGCCGAAAAATCGCTGCAAAGATTTTGCAGTCGGGATTTTTTTGGCCAATAATTTTCAGAGATACACACGAGTTTGCCAAGTGCTGTAAGCGATGCCAGACAGTTGGTTCTATGACCCGAAGAGACATGATGCCTCACCAATCCATTCTGGTCGTAGAAGTGTTCGACATCTGGGGCATCGACTTTATGGGCCCCTTCTCGAACTTGCATGGCTTTGAGTACATACTACTCGCAGTAGACTATGTCTCAAAGTGGGTAGAAGTTATCCCGGCAGGACGAGCTGATCATAAGACTGTTATATCCTTTGTCCAGGAATTTATTTTTCCGAGATTCGGAGTTCCCGCACCCTGATAAGCGATGGGGGAAGCCACTTCATCCATGCCCATTTTAGGTCATTATTGAAGAAATACGGGGTGCAGCACCGCATTGCTACCCTGTATCACCCACAAACTAATGGGCAGGCTGAAGTATAAAATCGTCAAATCAAGTTGATCCTTCGAAAGATAGTTGACCTGATAGGAAGGATTGGTCCGATCGGCTGATTGATGCACTATGGGTATATCGGACTGTGTACAAGGCCCCGCTCGGAATGTCGCCATACCACATGGTGTATGCAAAGGCCTGTCACCTTCCTATAGAGCTGGAGCACTGTGCCTTTTGGGTGGTGCAGAAGTGTAATTTTAACCTCAAGGTCGGAGGTTATGAAAGAAAGCTCCAGCTCACTGAGTTAGAGGAGATTAAGCAGGAAGCATATGAGAATGCAAACATATACAAGGATAAGACAAAAGCTTTCCATGATCGACACATCTAGAGGAAGGAGTTCGCACCTAACCAGCAGGTTTGGTTGTTTGACTCCTGACTCAAATTCTTTATGGGAAAGCTCAAGTCCAAGTAGGCTAGGCCATTTCTGGTGGTCCACCCGTATCTTAACAGGGCAGTCCAAATTAGAGACCTAAAATCTAGGCACGTTTTTATGGTTAATGGCCAGCACCTCAAACCATCTTTGCTCAGGAACCTCCTCCTGCTGATGAAACGATACATCTTCTCAAGGATGTGTGCCTGATGAGTTGCCTAGCTGGAAGCGTTAAACTCAGCACGTATACGTATATACATATCATATATATATAGCATATTTCATTTTTGCATATTGCTTTGCATATTGTGTATCGCATTGCAACGATGGCATGAGCTGAATGACAACTCAGAAGTTCCAGATGATTTCTATCCACATACACCCAGCCTTATTCCAATTTCTTTTATTCATGCATGACATGCAAACACTTAGGCATGGGGGGGTATGTCATAAAAATTGAAAATTTTCTGCCAACAATTGGGGGATTAGATCGTTTTATCAAGCGATTTTATTAGATAATTATTCTTTAGTAGATTCCTAGACTTAGAATCCAGTATCATTTCATACTTGCATGTAGATTTTGCAATGGATCCTCTGTGAAAATTGATAGACATATATAGTTTGTCGAGAAGAAGCATCGCTTCTTCTCCTGAAACCTTGGACAGTAATCAGGGAGTCAAGTGAATCATCTTCTAGTAGATCCACCAAAACATATGTGAGGTGAGAGTAGAGAGTTTACTAGTACTCTAAGGCTAGTATAAGGAATCTTTAATAATTGAATAATGACACTTAGAGTTGGGCATAGTTTTCGCTCTCAGTTCTTGCGTACTAAAGCTATGAGAAATTCCATTCGAGAGCCACCAAATAAGGCAAAAACACAGAGAGCTGGTTCTGATAAAACTAGGACTAAGGTGGATGGTCACGACCGTCCTCTATGGAATCCTCAACTGAAGGAGGGTACTAATGTCAAGGTCAGAAATACGTCGTCCTATCCGTCCCCTACCTGGTGCCGAGAAGAGGCACTTCCACCAAATATGCCACCCAAAATCCACTTGGTCATCCCAAAAATCCCCAAGAATGCCTCACACATAAAAGTACGTATGTTGTGTTGTGGCATTGTGCCAATAGATTTGTATACAGAAGAGTTGTTTGTTCGAAAAAAAAAGAGAAAAAAAAGAAGAAAAAAAAAAGAAAAAAATGTTATGTGAAACAGTTGTCTGATGTGAGTCAAGTTAAATGTTTTGAGACAAAAACACCTACCACCCTCACGAACCACCAAATACAACCTTAACCTACTTTTTCTGTATTTCTGACCACCTGAATGTAGGCTAAGGGCTTCTGACTTAGTCTTAGGGTTATCAAAACCTAATTAAAGTGTCATGCCATGCGAGACCACCAAATACATTTGCAAATCCTGGTGAGATGTGAGCTCAGGAAGTAAAAGAAAAAGAAAAAAAAGAGAAGAGTACAAAAGATTAAAGAGAGCATAGTTTTTCCAGCCACTCTCTAAGTTGATTTATTCAATAATCTGGAAATCTAAATTCTAAAGTACTAGCCTCTAAGTAGCACCAGAAGACAGTGAGCCACTAAATATAAATCCAGATAATTCAAACATCTCCTACCTAAGCCAAACATCGGGGCCAAAAATCAGAAAATATTTATAACCTGAGAGAAGAGGTTCGCCTATCCCGACAGAATCTTACTAGGGGTCAAGTACATGCTTTAAATGTGTTTCGACTCTTCGCTTGGATCCGTTGCAGGAACTACAACATTATATATTCATGGTTATTTGGATTCTGAATTTTTGGATGAAATAAAAAGAAATAAATCTTTAGTTTAACTCTTGATAAAATGCATTTAAGTCTTTCACTTGCTAGGGACTAGCAAGATTTAGGCATGGAGGTATGATTACACAGCAATCATAGGCCCTAATTCGCCTGAATTAAGCCATAACTTAGCTTAACATGAACATTCTGCATGCATACACATCGTATTCTGCATCGTAGTTGATATATGTGTTTTATGTATTAAACTATGTTATTTGAGAGGTATTAATGATTGCAGGTAATCCAAGCCTACAGATGACCGATCCAACCTTATGGATCTGTTTGGAATAACGACGGGAGTACAACGCATCCAAGAGTGCATCAATCAGACTTCTGTAGCACCTTAGGGAGTCTGCAGAAGAGCAACAGCCAAGGGGCAAATTGAAGAAGATCCGAACCTCAGATGATAAATACAACTACATGGATGTATCCGGATCGATGTTCGCAGCCCAACGGTGCAGAAATCAACTTAATCGGAGGCCTACGTCATCAGATATAAAAAGAAGAACAGAGGACCACGATGGCGCCATGTGGTACCATCGCAGCCGCCCCTCGCCGCAGCCCCAACTCCTAAAGGCACCTCTCCTCACAGCGTGGGCCATTGGATATTCATCCAATAGCCACGAGCGCGCCACGTCACCCACCCAGATTGGATGAGTATAAATGGAAACAAACAAGTATATATAACAAAAGGTTTGCGTAGCGCATTGGCTCGCGCACGTGCGCGTAAGCTCGGGATGTGGGTTCAAGCCCCTACGCTGTGCGAAATTGATGTGGCATCCGCAGTGCAGGTGCATGTAGGCGCAATTGCGCGATCAGAGGGCAGAGGCCTGACCATGTGGCGCAATTAGAGCGCACCGCAGGCGGACGCGCGATCTCACAGGTTTTGCAAAATTAGGAAGGCGTGAGGTGAGCATGCGTAGGCCGTCCGATTGTAAGATTGGACAGCTGGGATGCATGCATGAAGATTGGGTGCGATTTGAAGGCATGCGCAAATGCATGAGAAGTGCGTGTAGGAATTTCAAAGGCGGATGAGTAGCAGCCATGCGATGGGAGATCGATGCTCCACAGAGTGCCATGTGGCAACACTCAAATAAACCGACCAAGAAGAAGGATTTGGAAGGCTTTGCACAAGAAAAAAAATATAAAAAGGGCCAAAGGGTCCCCTTTTACAAGACAACTCTCTCTTCATTCTCTTCTTCCTTCTTCTACGTCTCTCTCTTCTTCTTCTTCCCATCTTCTCTACCTCCGTCTCTGCATTCCCGTTTGAAGCATCCATTGGGCCACCCTGTCGGATTGTCGTTGCTCTCCTCAACCTCTCCAAAAGGCCACCATGATCTATCCGTGGTGCCCTCGTTCTATTACTAGTAGTTTTTACTTTCATGTTTTCATTTTATTACATATATATATTAGATTCGATCTCTTTGCAAGATGAATGTTATTGATTGTCTCTACTATTTAGTAATGAAATTTAGAACAAGTGCATGAAATCAAAAGCGTTTGTCTGCCTCCCTGTGATCGATCGGGCCTCCCAGTTCCATTAATTTTATTTGTCGAGACGTATTTTGCGCTATACTACAACATATTCATCTTTTGCACATTCTACGCCACGAACATCAGGTACAAAGAAGATATTACCTATATCATCTCACTAGCTTCCTTGTCAATGGAAATGTGGCTATTTTGACAATAGCCATGAGTAAGATTATGGCAAATACATATGCATATGGAGCATGGACAGCTAAAAGCCCATTGTTCAGCAAACCCAACCTAATCCAACTTGACGCAGCCACCAGCACCACATCAACACTCTAAACACGAGTTTGAACACACAAGCATGATCGCAAGGAGAACTTTGCCAGGAAGCAAGGGAAAGTGAGTTAGAAGAAGCTCACACTGGGGGTTTGAGATGTGATGGTGACCTCAAGAGGCCTATGGATCCTCCCTCCCTTGTGCCGCCTTCAAGGGATCCACATCGCCTTGTGATCCACGAACCCTAGCAACTTCTCCAGATCTTGACTCACCACTCCTCTGCTCCCCCTCCACCAAATGTGAGCGAATATATAGAGAGATACGTGGAGAGGGAAGGGATTACCGATGCTCTCTCGAAGAAGATTCGAGGATGAGCAGGAGATTAGGGCATCAGGGGCAGAGTTGGAGGGGCTCGAGCGGCGTCAAAGTTGGCATGTTTGAGGTCAGGAGGAGTGGTGTGGAAAGAGGTCGGGGAGGAAAGAGATGAGTAGTAGGGTTAGAATGCAAGAATCTAAAGACATATTTACCCTCCAACGTTCTTTTTTACTTGAAGGTTCTTGCCGGTGTAGCATGCATTATTAGTAACGTATAATAGGACCTATATTGACATACATTTGATGTCAGTGTAGATACACCATTGGTGTAGGGTAATTTTTTTGTAGTATAAGTGTTGGAGGTCTTCACTACAAGAAGAAAGGCTTTTGCCGTCGGTCATAAACCGAAGACAAAAGCCTTAAAACTTATGCTACTATGTGACCATAATGCTTACATGGTCATTTCATTTTCTTGAAGGTTATAAAAAAAGTTCGACGGTGAATTGTCTACACCCCATCAGATGGATGCAGGCTTCTACCATCATTTATTAACCGACGATGAATGTATTTGTCATTGGTTTTTAAATAAGTGACGACAAAGAATTGTTATATTTTCTTGCATTTACATGCCAATGAAGGCAATATACCATTGATTGCAAACCTACGTTGTTGGTTGAGCAATCGATGAAGCATTGGTATACACCATTACCTGTGTAAAAATCAATGGCAAAGCCATCTATTTCCTCTTATTGTCATTGGATCGAAGCATTAGTCGTTGGTTAATAAATCGATGGCAAAGAAGGAGAAATTTCTTTCCTAAAATATTTGAAATATATATATATACATAGTGTAAATGTGAAATACCTAATTTTAGGAAGAAAATAAAGTAGAAAAAAAATTTACACTGAAATAAAAGTTGGGAAATTTCAAAATAGATAATAAGTATGATATTTAAACTATACAAAACAAGGTATAAAAGGAAGAGAAGCCCTTTTTTTTTTTGAAGAGAAGCCAATTTTTACATATGATGAAAAATAAGTAAACATATATTACACCACCAGCCCCACCCACATCAAAAATGTTGTTGCACTATACCACCGGCCCACCCATATCATCTTCATCTCGACAATGAGTGGTGTGAAATGAGAACGAATGTTGTGACTGACCCTTCTGTGAAGAAGTAGAAGCTACAAAATAGTTGCATCTGTCCTGCTCAACTAATTCTGCATTGCATCCATCTTATTCAACTATGGTTGCATTGCATCCATCTTACTTAGATGAGACTACATGGCATCCATTTGATCCTTCATCTGCGCCTCTCTCTTTTCCTTCTCCTCATCTCATCACTATAGTGTCCTGATTCTTTGCTTTAGCTAATCGACAACACCAGAGGGCAACGCTCCTTTCCTCCCATACTAGCTAGATAAGTGTGTGTCCTCGCTATGTTTCAAACCAAACCACAGTGGTCGGGTGCCATCACAGTCCTAAATGCCTCCTCTGAATCCATAGGCTGCTGGACGGTCTCCAAGTTCTAATCAGAAGAGGGATGCACCAATTTTACCATTTTCTCCTAAACATATTTAAAATTATGAGCAGTATAATATAGAAAGTCATAATTATTTTCTAAATTATAAAATGTACGTGTCTTTGCTGCTATAACTCATGAATCCACTTCTGAGCACTATCACTTGCGGTCTTGCTATGATTGATCTCATAAATATCCATCCTGTTAGCCTCTTTCCTCTCATTCAAACCAGACTGAAAATTTAAAAAGGGTAAAGTTCTCCAAAATCATCTCCAAATTAAATAACTTTTAACTACATGTGATAATAAACTTACATATCAACTCTTGACCATCTCTACGCTCATTCAACCCAAACAGTGGATCTATGGCAGAGCTTTAACTCTATTGACCTTATTCTTCTTAACTTGCTCCTACAAGGAAACCATATTTAAATTAGTAAAGAAATTCATTTGTTATTATGAATTTAATATAAGCATTTAGAATCATTTTAACCTTCATTTGGTTTATCCAATGGCCACATGCCTTCTAGTGTTCATGCATGACATCAGGAGGGACATTCTTCAATGCCTCCTCGTATGACCTATTCAAAAAATACTGAATAACACATACAAAATGTTAGGAATAATATATGAAATTTCATAATAAACATCTAAACGTAATAAGTTTTTTTGTTTTTCTTCATCTCTGTCCTCCAATCTCTGTGGAGCTTAGCGACATGCTTGAGGATATACTTCATTGCATTAGGGTTGTCACCCCAAAGCTCACCTACAATTATTTTGAAAACATAGATCAATTTTACAAAAAATTCTAACTAAAAATTATGAATTACCTTTAACTATCAGAGGAGCTACCTCTTCAGCTTTGTGGGCACCTTCCTTCAATCAAAATAGCAAAGGGGCACAATGGAATTCACCATCATGCCCACTCAACTTACAAAGCCTAGGTAGTCCTACTCTTACCCCATCTCTCTAAGTGTGATGGGTACTCTCAGACTCAAAGCTGAGGGGTTAGCATCTCTCTCAGTAACCAAAGAGATACCCAAGTACTGATAGGGGAACCTTCCCTCCAACATACTTAACAACAAACATATGGCCATCCTTTGATGATAGAGCTTGGAAATGTAAACCTGACTTTTAGCCCCGTTGAGCTTAAGACCAGAGGTGTGTGTGGGAGTTTCAAGGCCATTCCTAATGGCCCAAGTTGACTAACCAATGACCTTACAATAAATGAGAATATCATCAGCAAAAAAGAGGTGAGAGGGGAAAGGGGTACCCTTAATCTTGGCAAGAAGCAACCAACCCTCCTGCAAGAAGAGGGGGAAGAGAGGGTCCCCTTGCCTCAGACTGAGCCTTGTATGAAGAAATCCAGTCAGGTCCCAATTAACAAGAGGGGACCAAGTAGGTGTCGAAATGCACATTCTGATCTTGTTAGTCTAGGTGTTGCTAAAACCTAGGAGCTCAAGAGTTCGAATTATAAAGTCCCTCCTTATGGTGTCAAACACCTTTGAAATATCGACCTTGACGCACATTCTAGGCACCAATCCTACTGTATGGAATCCTCCCATGAATTCTTGAGTGGGAAGGGCACAATTAGATATACTTCAGCCTCCAATGAAACTCCCTGGTTAGGAGCAACCAATTTAGGCATTAGGTGACTTAATCTTCCTGCAAGGATCGTGGATATTATCTTATAGATCATATTGTAGCATGCAATGGGTCAATAATCTTTTAGAGAAGAGACATTTGGTCCCTTAGGAACAAGGGTGAGGAAGGAATGGTTGAGTTCTCTTACCAAACCTCCCCCCCTCAAGAAGAAATGGCAAACAACTTCAATGATCTCATTGCAAATGATGCTCCAAGTCTTATGAAAGAATAATGCATTGAATCCATCCAAAGTCATTGGACCGGCGCCTTGTCAGGTCCAATGGCCCAGAGAGGTTGGATTTCTTCATTGGTGGGGATGCTTGTGAGGTTTTCATTGTCCAAGAGCAAGAGCAAGAAGGTGACTCTCCAAGAGATGTGCCCAATGGGAGGCTCGTCTGGGACTTTGGTGAAGATCTTGGAGTAGAAGTTCATAGCCTCCACCCTTAACCGTTGCTCCTCCTCAATGACCTCTCCACATTCATTAAGGAGCTTGGCAAGGGAGTTGTGATTCGGTCGAACTCTAGTGGCTCTAGTGAGGAACCGCATGTTGCAGTCCCCCAACTTGAGCAAGTCACAGCGGCTCCATTTCTTTCAAAAGTGCTCCGCCTCCTTCGTGAGTTATGTTAACTCTACTTAGATATAACGTTCTTCTTGACGGGCATCAATGTTGTTGGGGTACTACGTCAAGCGGGCGTGGACATTATTTAGGTCGGAGGAGAGTTCAACGATGCGGTTTCCCCTGGAATGTTCAAGTTGCTCCACTACTTAAGGGCATGCTTGACCCTTTTGAGTTTGACCACACATCAATATAGGGGGTTGCCCTCAACATTTTCCTCAATATAAAAAGATGTTCCAAGCTAAGTGTCAATGGAAAATAATGAACATTCTCAAGTTGTTTCTTAATACTTCCAGATTTACCTCCCTTATATCTCTCGTGTCCACATCGGGGACAATTACTTGAGTCTGCATATTCTTTCTAAACAAAATGTAGTCGTTTGGATATGTATTGATCTTTTGATAATCCAAACCAAGTCGTCGAATCCGTTTCTTTGCTTCATACCGTGAACCAAGAAAACCATTAGAATTATTCAATTGCTTAGCAATGAATTGAAGTATTTTAGACATAAATTTAACTTTCACTCTTTTCATAACCTTAAGCTGAAACATCCTTAACAAAAATGAGATGTTAGGTATGCTCGTAATTCCAGGAGCAATAGGAGCCGCAGCCACCTTAACAACGCATAAAACTGATCGTAATTTCTTAATGAATCTTCCTTATCCACATTTACACCATTTGCTACTCTCATCTCATTTAGCATTTCCTCAATTTCTTCACCTCCACTGACAACAACCTATTTGTCAACATCTATTTCATCGGATCTAACTTCCTCTATTAAATTCTCTTCATAAGACACCCAATTAGTGTAATGTTGCCACCAACCATTATAAATTACAAGCTCGAGCACAGTGTTAGGATCATGGAGGGACCCATTCAAACATCTTCTATATGGATAGAAAATCTTATCGAAGAGTTCTCCTCACCTAAATGACTTTCTATCATCATGGAAGGGACCAATCAAGGAATGAAATTACTCTACCCTTATATCAAGTATAATCTAAACTCCTCAAATTGATCCAAGACTTGTCTATGATAACATAAAATTTAATGTAAACAACCCACTAGTTAAGAAGGAAATAGGGATTGGTGATGGTGCATGTTGATTAAGGTTTCCACTTGATAGCCCATCCTTGAAGATTTGATCACAACGTTATTTGATACATGCAACCTTTGTGTGGTGAATTTTCTGCAAGATTTCCCTGCACTTCTCTAGCATGCTTTCCAAGACTAACCTTATCTAGATTCCCTTTAGCCCCTAATTGAAGGCAACACAAGAAACTAGATAAGATTAGTTGGTATACCGAAGAAGAGCAAGAACAAGTTGTGATCAAATCTTCAAGGACCCTCTTTAGCCTAATAGTTCACCGAACTAAAGACGATCGAGACTTATGACATGCTATAAAGACTACACATCTTTCATGTAAGTGAGGTATACATACACTACTACATTGTTCGTATAACATGATCATAAATCTCAACGGATGAGTATTTTGACACAATTTGACTTCGACAAACTTGTACTCTAGGGGTTAGAATACCTATGGTTTGGCCTCAAGTGCATCTAAAATTATGCAAGTGTATGTATCTAACAATTATAAGAAATTATGATTTAATTACAAAATAAATTAAATCACTAAACTCATAACCAACCCAACCAAATTCCTAAACCCTAATTTGACTCAATCACCCTAAAGCTACCACAACCCAACCCTAAACCCTAGCCTAAACTAATCGCCCTAACCCTAGCCTAACCTAATCCCTAAACCCTAGCCTAAACCAACCGCCCTAATTGTAGCCTAAACCAATCCCTAAACCCTAGCCCAACCCAACCTCCCTAACCCTATACCAAACCCATTACCAAACCTAAACATCATTAAACCCAACCCGACACAAACCTATCATCATGCAACCCCATCCCAATCACATGCCAAATTCAACCCCAACCCAAACCCTAACCTTAAGTCTTAACCATCCCAAACCTAACCCTAACCTAACCATCCCAAACCATACCAACTCAATCCCAAACCTAACCATCATCCTACTCAAATCCTAAGATAACCTAATTGAAACCCAACCTAACTAATACATTGAACATTTAAAAAATTTTAAAAATTTTGACAGAGTTTCCTCTTAAATTTTTAAGTTTCTACATTAGCCTACGTATCAAAATAACACACATAATAAAAGTGGGTACACCCTACCATCCATTCAAATAGAGGACAGTATGTTGGCCCCACATCTAATATATATAATCCTAAAATATCATCAAAATAAATTACAAACATTGTAATTATACCTCCAATGTACTACAACCTCCGAGCATGCCCGTCACCAATAACCTATAAATTCAATATCACACAATAAATTAAATAACAAACTATTATGTTTTCAACAACTTAATAACTTAAGTTATTAATTTAATAGGAGGAGAGGAAAAGGAAGAGGAGAAGGAGATGAGGAATGATGATTGAGAGGACAATTGGATAGAGGTATCTAGTAGGAGAGGAGGAGGAGGAGGTGTGGCAGGGAGGTGGAGGAAGAGGAAGGGAAGGGAGGAACAAGATGAGGAGGAAGAGTAGGGAGGATGAGGAGGAGGGGGGACGGGCAACGAGGAGGAGGAAGAGCAGGAGGAAGGGTAGGTAGGGGAGGAAGGGTAGGTAGAAGACGATGAGAAGGGTGGGCATGGAGAAGGAGGAGGAGGGGGAATAGATAGCGAGGGGGAAGGGTAGGCGGAGGAGGTTGAGGAGGAAGGGCAGGAAGGATGAGGAGGAGGGATAGGTATAGAAGGTTAAGGAGGAGGTTGAGGATGAAGGGCAAGGGGGAGGAGGAGGAGGAGGAGGAAGGGTAGGAGGATGAATTGAGGAGGATGAGGAAGGGCAAGTGGAGGAATTAAGGAGGAGGAGGGGTAGGTAGAGGATGATCGAGGGGCACGCAGAGGAGAGCAATAGTAAAGGGGTGGGGAGTAATGGCAATGGGAAAAGGAGGAGGAAGGCGGCGATGGGAGGAGGAGGAAGGGTAGGACGAGTGCGTAATGGTGATGGGGAAACGAAGAGAGCGACAATGGGGGGAAGGGGGGGCAAGGTTGAAATAACGAGGAAGAGGTGTCACATGAGGATGAGAACGATGATGAGGTGTGGTGCACACATAGGGAGGAAGATGACGAGAACTGAATGGGGTGGAATGGGTAAAGCGAAGTATCACGTATACATTTGATGTGTACTTCACAGTTGGTTTATGTTAACGTGCTTCGTCAGATTTTAAAATATGCATCATAGTAAAGTGAAGAATGTGATGAATAACAATTAAATTTGTAATCTCGAATGTGAGTCTGAGGTCATCTCAAGGAGCAAGTAATAGCAATTAAGCACTAGTCATGCACATATAAAGTGAATATAATAAGGCACAATAGCTTGATGCAAAAATAAATGGATTACTCAATGACTATTGATATCAAATCTACTAAAAGAAATGTAAGTATAAGGCCAAGAAAACGTGTTTTCAACTAAGCTTAAGGCCTCAACACTTAGAGAGTTTTCATGACCATTAGACGTCTACACTTAGCCACCAGATGTCTTAAAGTTCAGCCCAAAGCCCACACAAAGCAAGCTCAATCGAGAATGCATATCGAGGCAAAATCAGCCCTTTTCCTCTGGGCCCAACAAGTCCTTCTGTTCCTCTTTTTTTTTTCCTCTCTATTCAGATCCGATCTAGGCCCTGACCTACCCAGGCTTGCATGGGCAGGCGAGGGCATGTGCATATGGCGTACGTGTATGGGGACCCAACCCCCTAATTTCGAGTGATAGAATTGGGGGAGGGATTCCTTATGAAGGGATTTCCAAATCAAACGCGCATGATGTGGGACTTTCTTTCATCTCCTTCTTCGTTGCTGCTGCATGGATGAGCTCCATTCAATTGATGTTGTAGCTGGCTTTGATCTCTCAAATTGAAGGCCCAAGAGAACTCCTGGTGCTAGTATGTGCTCAAGGGAGGTGGCAGCTCTGCAGTTGGATGTCGAACAGTGGTCAATAGCGTTGGAGAAGATGACTGGCAACGGCAAATGATCCTACAAACAGAATACGGCCTCACAGCCCAAATTAGATAGGCAGGAAGCTTCGCTAGAGTAAGGCAAAGGCAATGATGGTGGGGATTGAGTAGGGGAAGACGTGAGGCGGCCGGTGATGAAGCTCTAATGAAGCTCCACCAGCATTAATGGAGGAGGATGAAGATGGTGATGTACAGGCCAATTGGGTTACGCAAAAGGATTGTGAGGATGAGGGGGACCTTTTGCCTAACTTAATTGAGTCGAAGGAAAAAGGAGAGGGCTAGGCAGTGAGGGTGGTCGGTGCGGTGGACGTCAGAGTCAAGGAAGGTGCTAGGGTTGAACAAGGCTCTAAAGCCCCCTAAATCTAATTGAGGGTAAGGAGAGGCAAAGCCCTAAGATAATTTAGGGAAAGGGGAAGGGGAACAGCTTACTAGAGGTTCACCAAAGATGAAGAAGGGGAGTCAACTAGAGCGGAAGAAGGTGAGGTAGGGGTTGAAGCTCTGCGAGAAGCTGCGTATGATGACGAGGAAGTGAACCCCTCTGCCTATCATACGTGGTAGAGAGTGAAGACATGAGTTGGAGGATCTTCAGTGGTGCGTCAGAATTGGGCAGGAGAGGAGGAAGAAAGGGGGGAATTCCAACAATTCAAGCACACCTCTGACTTGAGTGTGCCTAGACCTATTTATAGAAGTGACCCTTTGTTCAGTTGGCATAAAAAATGCAAGTTTTGCTTATGGATTTGAATGGAAACTAAGCTCAAGAAGCTTGAGCTCGCTAGCGATAATTGGGCCAAATGAAATATTGGGACAAGGCCTAGTATATTTTTCATGCTCTGATTACCAATCTCACCAATTTTGGTGAGATTTAGGGGAGATTTGATTGATGAAATCCCCAATAAAAGTTGGCTCGCCACGAGTTTCCAAATGTTGGTGCTGCTGTGTTTACATGACGAAGGAGAAGGTGGTGGAGGTAGGGGCCTTTCTGCAAGGGAAATCAAAAGCTAAGGGCCAAGTTGTAATAAAAGTCAGAAACCTAGGGGCAATTTTATTGTAAATAGGAAACTTTGGGCTAAAATGCAAACTAGGTCAAGATAGACTTTGATTGGGCTCAAATTCTAGAGTTAAGCTAATTTGGACCCAAGAAGTCTAATGGTGACCTCAAATTTGAGTTTCAACCAAGTTTCACTAAGTAATTTACACAAAGCCCAAAATGTATTAATTTCCCATCTAAGTCTCTGTTTTTGGTCAAAATAGGTTCCTTTGGTCAAAGTGAAGGTTCCAAATCTCACAGAATAATTTTCAATGATTTTTAAGAGGTTGAGATTACGTTTATTTCTACCACAACTCATTTAATTGAAGTGAGGTTGAAATTAGGGTTTTTTTTATTGAATTAATCTTCAAATCTTAGAAAATCCTAATTTAGTCAACTCAGGCCCACTCTTTGGGAAATTAAGCTCATTTGACCTTAGATTAAGCCTTAATTAACCCCTTAGTTAATCTACAATTGTGATTAGGTGTTAAAATAGAAAAATTAACTTGCTTTCTCTTTTCAAATCCAACTTAGGACAGAATTATGATCTTCTGATTAATATTAAGGATCATCGCAATTAGGCTAAATTAGGCTAGTTATCACCAACGATGGTGCTACAACCATACCATGCCTAAATTTTGCTAGTCCCTAGCAAAATTCTATGGAATAGACCAGATCTCTAGATCGGATTTTAACTGTCAGCATGCCTACTCGTGCCCCCTCCCTAGAAATTATATTGAAATACCAACTCTAAGCCTAGAGGTACTTAAGTACCAGCTAAGATATGAACCTGACTGGCCTCAACCTTAGGTTCGCAACAAAGGTTTCTAAGGCCCTAAAATCATCCTAGAGGTTCGTTAATCCCAGCGGTTAAAGCACCTGTGCGTATGTATCTGTGCTGGTTCAGGTTCAACTTGTACCTGTGTTGGTTCAACTTGTACCTATGCTGGCATTCGAAACTTTGTGATAATGCCACCCATGGCATTCTGTAGTTGAATCCAGGCCTTGGCAATTGACATTTTGAGATAATGCCGCCCATGCACTTGAACCAACACAAGACGCTTACATGCGCCCAATAGGATATTTAGATATCCTAGGAAGAGATGATATGTTGTAATGTGCCCTCAAGGCGAGTATTTACTCCTCTCTATAGTGGGAACTCATCCAAGCAACTTATATGTGTTTTCAAGCCGCTCCTAAGTCAAATTTTCAAGAAAATATTTTTCAGAATAGAACACTTTATGGCATTATTCTTCATTAAGCTCACTGAACCAGACCGGTGTGTGAATTTTGGGTGCCTAGGTTGCCAAGTCCTGCAAACCAAAAGGCAAAGAATGAGGCAGCAAACCGAATAATCCCTAAGCCTTGGACTTAATACATCAGCTTTGCAACTCCCTTAACATCTTGAGGAATAGTCCAGATCTTAACAAATACGTGAGTGTTTAAGCCTAAAATAGGCCAAAGAGGCTTAAAGTCGATATCCCTCACTTATCTCCTTTTTTTTAGCAATCCAGGACTTAATTCATCATCTAATCTAGCCTAGAACTTAGGTAGGTTCCCTACTCATAATACAAATTTCTTTTTGCTCCTTTTTCTCTATTTTTCTCCTCTTTTTCCTCTTCAAAATAGATTTTCAAATTAGCTCAAAAATTTTCCTCCCCTTTCATCCTTTTTTTCCTTTTTTTTATATGAAATCCCTCAAAAGAATCGAATTACACGTTGCTTTGCACTTTAATACCCCCCACACCTAAGTTTTCCAGTTCCCTCATTTCAAACCAGGTGGGTTTGAGTTTAGCTTAGTTTGTAATTTAGAACAGGTTTAGACAGGTGGTTGAATGAGTCGGGATGATTGTTGCAAACGATTCAAGCTCCAATATGAATATCAGAGCAAAGTCGGTTGTTCTAAGGTACGGACCCTAAAGTGCAATCATAATTTAGATAACAGATGGGTAAGAAGGGTCTCTGGTTTTCAAATGATAGATTGCATCCCGTTAAGCACTAAGTTTAATGCCATTAACTGTGTGCAGTGCAACTCATGGTGAATGGGGATCAAAAGATTCAGCAGCCATATTCGAATAGGTAAGTGTTCGGTTCAATTCTCAATACAGTTGATTAAGGTTATTAGGCTTAATTAATTATGTAAAGAAAAGACTTAGGTTAACTTGATTTATTAAATTGTCATCTTTAATCATAGGATAAGGTCAAGTTAACCTACATTTTAGATCTAAATTCATTTAACTGGTTGAGTCCTGGTCATTAATTGGGAGGCATATAATCTTAATCAATTCACCATTTTATTCTAAGTTACTAATTACTTATGTTAATTAAGTAGATAATTATAATATATGTTAAGTGCATGAACAATTGCATATAAAATTGAAACTTGGAAACCTGGAAATCATTCCATTAAGAAAGGAAATGTACATGAATGATTATACATTGAATAGTAAAGAGAAATTACAACAAGTGTTCACAAAATAAAAGACATTAAAAAGAGTTTACATTACAAAAGAAATGTCTTTATTATAATAAAGCTTAAGCACTTAAGTATTTAACCTTTATGTCTCTCTCTCATCTCAACTCTCTTTATATTCTCATTCTTAACCATTACCCTTTATTCAGATGTCTCATTTTACTCTTTAACATTTAACTCATATTAACACTCTCAGCCTTCTCTCTTAAACATCAAACGACTTTCTAAGCCTTCAGACCTTCTCTACACTTACCCAAATTTGGACCTCTCAAACCTCTCTTATTTCTTCACTTAGGCAAAAATTGGTTTAATGAGTGGACCTGGTTCTTTCGAAGATCAATAGCTCATTACTAGGTCAAATCAGTACCCTCCTCGAACCAAGCCCTAGTATATTTTAGGTTCTATTGAAACACGTGAAATCGATGTTTTAAAATCATTGCAATGTAGTATAGTCCAAATCACTTGTTAATAAATAAAATTTATAACTCGAATATCTAAATGAAGCCGAGGTCAAACATAGGGATCAAATAGGAATTCACACGCTAATTTTTAATAAATGTATAAATGAGCACAAGAATAAGCCAAGAATATTGATATTTCAATGAATAATTAATACTCAAATCTGATATTCAATAAGAACATGAGTATATCAAGAGTTAACTATGACAAAAAGATACCTAGAACAAAATAATGGTGATTTAGATCACCAATTTTTACTCTAAGCACATATATATCAATTACTCAATGAATATGAAATGAATGAACAGTAATCAAACGTCTGGTAGGTGGCTCAAATGACTTAAATGTCGCCTGCTACAGTGCTTCTCTTCTGCTTTTCTTCTCTGCTTCTGTTGCTCTCTTCTTCTTCTTCTTCTCTTTGGTTCTTCTCTTCTTCTCTTCCTTTCTCCTTCTGGCACAGCCCTTCTTCTTTTCTTCTCTACCTTAGCTTCTTCTTCTCAGGGCCTTCTCCTTCTTTTCAAACCTTCTCACTCAGCAAGCCTTCTCTTCTTTCTTTCCCAGCACACAAGGGAAACTCACAGCTAAGTGTTGCACTGGGTACTTCAGAGAGCAAAACCCTCCCCTCCCCCACTCTCTCTTTTTCCTTCCTCTTCTCCTCCTTCTCAAATAGCTAGGTTAATCGGGTATTTGGGTCGCGTAACCAAGTCCAGGGCTGCGGGCGTGGGGTCGCAGTCGAGGAGTGAGGCTAGTCGGGTCTGGTCAGTGAAGATTGAGTAGGGACCTCACCCCAAAGTGTCTGAGACAAATAGCCCTCATCACAAATTCAATTTATGCGCCTTCAATGATCCCAAATCCCTCGATGTAGGACTATCTTTCCCACATCCTTCACATCCATCTGCAACTGCTTATCTTCGTCCAATTGAGGGTGAAGGATCTCTCGAAACTCCTTATTGAAGGCCTGGGTCTCTTCCTAGGAATAAGCAGCGTCACCTAGAGGTGGCACCTAGGGGTAATTGTGGTTAGAACACCACGAACACTATCGGAAGGATGACGTGGTAGTGGAGCTCCAGCCGAAGACCTGAAACACAAATACAGGCTTGAAAGCCCTCGCTAAATGGTTCAATAGTCGTCGGAGAACGTGGAAGATGGTGGCAGTGTCTGTGGGGTGTGGGAGTGCATGGAGTGGTCGGATGGAGACAGAGAAGGTGGTCGGTGATGGGTGTGTTCAGGGGGTGTTGTGAGTGGATGGAATGGGAAATAAAGATGGGGGTTTTAATGGGCGTGAGCTGGCAGAGGTTGTGGGGTTGTTGGCGAGGCAGTTGGTGGCTTGTGGTGTGAGATAGGCCTTACTAGAGAGGTAGGCGGAGTGGAGAACGAATGTGGCTTGCATGTGCGTCAATGGTTATTTTTGGGTTTTGTGTAAAGGGATTTCACCTAAGAAACTAAGGGAACCTAACCTAACCATAAACTAATGGATAAAAGGGAGGAATGCCCACACCGGTGGTACATTGGACGTGGGGAAGATGAAACCTCTAGTGGGAGAAGCGACGACGATGAGGGGAGATAGGCAGCGGCCGCAGGTATTGCGACGCGTGAAAGAAACTAAGGATGAAGAATCCGCTAGCTATGGCCTGTGAGAGCGAACGAGGAAGGTGGTTGAAGGAGGTCGCCGGAGCTCGTGGAGCATTTGGCTAGAGAGGAGGGAAGAAGGAGATTCTTCAGCCAAAAACAAGCTAAGGAGCACGACCTTGCGACCTAGGTCCTTAAATAGGCCTCAAGAGAGCTTTCCAAGCTTGGAGACCAAGCTTGGAAACTTCGAAGCTTCATGAAATAGGAGACACACTCCTTCAAATGATTCGCATTAGGTTTTGAATAGGAATTAGAGCCCAAGATGTAGCTCAAATTGTAGGGAAATCTCTCAGGAGTCTCCCTTCCAAATTTGGAAGAGATTGGGCGAGAAATCAGGGAGAACTCCTTGATTGAACGTCATCGAAGTTCGGTTTAGGAGTTTGAAGATGGAGGGGACCTATTTGTGAATAAAATAATTAAGTTAGGGGGCATTTGCGAAGAATTTTGAAAGCTAGGGGTTTAAGTGAGAGAAGAAGAATTAGATTGGACCAAAATGCAAACTAGGCCAAGACGATCTCTGATTGGGCCCAAATTTTGGTACAAACTTAATTTGGATGGAAGGAATCTAATGGTGAAGTTAGATTTTAGTTTTGACTAATTTTGATTGGGTAATTTGCATAGAAACCTAAATTATGGCAACTATCTATCTGAGACTCTATTTTAGGTCAAATTAGGTTCGAATGGTCAAAGCAAGCATACCAAACCATACATAATATTTTTTATGATTTTTAGAAGGTTTAGGTGAATTTTATCTTGACCAAAACATCAGTTAATTAAGCGGGTCTGTTTTTAGGGTTTCAGATGTCATTTAATTCTCAAAATACGTGAAAACTCATTTCTGTTTGCATGAACCCACTTATTAGACATTTCTGAACATTTAACCTTTAATTAACCCCTAAAAAATCCTGTGATTACTCTGCATTTAGGATATTATGTTAAAACTGTAGTTTTACCCTTATTTTCATATTTATCTCGCAGAATGGATTTGTAATGTATTACGGCTCTTTGGCGGTTATGTAAGAGCATTTATCAATAAATTATGACTAATTAAAGCTAAATATAGCTGATGATGACGTTATCATCATACCCTTATGCCTAACTTTTGCTAGTCCCTTAACAAAATCTTATGAAATGAATTTGAATTCTAAACCATGCTTTGCAGTTCAGAGTCCTGATTCTTTCTTCTCTTTAGAAATTAGGTCAGAATGCTAATAATAGGCCTTGAGGTACTCAAGTATCAACTAAGATCCAGACCTGACCAGCTTTAGCCTCAGTTTGCCGCGAAGGTTTCTAAGGCCCACAAAAACTTTCCTAACATTTGTTGAACCCAGCGGTTAAAGCACTCGTGCTTGTAACATGGCTAGTCCAAGTTCAGTTTGCAGTGCATTTTTGTAAGAGAGAAAGATAGAAGAGTTTTTGCATTTTTGGATAGTTTTCTCTCTTTTTCTTGATTATTTCTAGCTTTGGATTGGCTCAAAAACATGATCTGTATCGAATTCCTAGCTCCCACCATCAATCCTCTCAAGATCCCTAGCAATCGATGCTTTGAGATAGAATCACCCATGGAAACCCCCAAAACCCTAGCTTTTGATACTTCGAGATAGTGTCACCCATGGCATTCTATAGCTAAATTCAGGCCCTGGTGATCAACATTTCAGGATAATCCTGCCCATGGCACCTAAGCCAGCACAAGGTACTTACCCCAGGTAGGATATTTAGATGTCCTTGGAGACAAGCACCTAGGAGACGATATGTTATTATGCATCTTTGAGGGGAATTCCCACCTTTTCGTGCCGGGAACTCGTCCAACTCAACTTGTGTTTTCAAGACGCTTCTAATCTAGGTAGCTTTCTTTCAGAATAGAATAAACGTGTTTGCATGATTTTGATTATTAAGCACACTAAACCAGACTTGTGTGTGGATTAGGGTGCTTAGGTTACCGAGTCCCGTAAACCAAAGGTCAGTTAACATGGTCGAATATTCCCTAAGCCTTAGACGTGATACGTAAGCTTCGCATTTTCCAAAACCTCTTGAGGATTATCCAGATCTTAACGGATATGTGAATTTTTAAGCCTAAAACAAGCTTAAGAGGCCTAAGATCAGCACTCATACTAATCTTCCATGTCTCTCTATCATTTTAGGACTGAATTTTTTTCTTTTGATTTGGTCTAGAACTTAAGTAGATTCAATGATCATTTACTAATGACTCACTTTTTGTTTCAAAGTGTAGCTTCTTTTTGACATTTAAATCAGCTCCCCTTTTCCTTCTCAAGAATAATATGCAACTAAGCTCACAAAACATCCTCCCCTTTCTCCATTTGTTTTTGTTCTTTTTCAATTTTTTTATTTTTTTTATTTTTTGAATGAGTAATTTTTTTGTAAGAACCCTTCAGAAACTTGAATTTTTATATGTTTGCACTTTATCACCACCCCATGCCTAAGTTTTGCAATGTCCTCATTGTAAATCGGAGGGTATGGAATCAGCTTGGTTCATGAGTTAGAACACGGTAAAAAGGGTGGGTGAATGGGTCGGGATGACCATTGTGGTTGATTTCAAGCTTTAGTACGCATACCAAAGGTGGAGGTTGTTCTACCATTGAACCCTAACTGTAATAGACATGAAGCTGAAAAGGATAATCAAAAGAGTCTCAGGTTTATGGAATGATGTGTTGCCTCCCGTTAAGTGCTAAATTTAATGCCTTCAGCTGAGTAGGAGATGATCATGGAGGAGTGGTTGAATCAGCGAAATTTTGTAGAACAAACACCTTGATCAATAGCCTGTTTGATCCAATCAGGTGCTTGTTCAGATCAACAGGCTGATGATGCAACCCAAACCCAATCAATCTGGTGGGTTGATGGATGTGAATCAAGAGATACGGAGCCCACTAGATGCTGTGAGACTCAAGAAGATATGGAAGTGAGAATCTAGGGTTTGGCTGAGTCTAATCAACCTGGTCAGAGTAAGGATCCTCAAATGAAAAAAAGTCAGCGAAGGATGTCGGAACCCTACAAGAGCAATCAGAGAAAGATGGGACGTGATTAGTAGTCTGATCGATGTCTGAAACCCGATCGAAAGATGAAGGAGAATCATATGTGACCGAATCATGGAGAGGAGAATCAGAGTAGAAATTGATTTCGGTGGTGGGTCGGGGTTGGGATCGAATTTGAGAAGGTTCTGTATGTGGATTCGAAGAGGCGGCTTCCTTGAGAACCATGTGTGTTGAGGGCTCCTCTAGAAAGGATTCAAAAGTAGGTTCATCTAGAGAGTCCTCATAATGGCCATCAAAATCAAAGGTAAATCCCTAAAGAGTGCTTATAGGATCATAAAAATCTGAGTAAAGAAAATATTCGAACTCTGGATTACAGACACTCTTTGCAGTTACTTCTGATTCCTGAAGATCAAAAAGGAATGATTCCATCTCAATAAAACCTGATTTTGAATCAATGATCTCAGGATCAGGGACCCCAAAGTCAGAGTCAAATGGGTCATGGATGCTGAGGCCTTAAATTGGTTTATAATCATCAGGAAACAAAGGTTTTCCGAAATCAGAGTAGGATTCGAAATCATCGGAGAACTTGTGAAGATTGAGTTCTGAACTTGATTCTAGATTAGTGGTTCCACTACAGAAAGGATCAAGATGTGTAGAATCAACAACCTGACTTGGATCTAACATAATTTTAGATTCCAAGCTTAAAAAGGTGTCCTTATTAGGCATGGGCACAGGTTCTTGGCTCCTAGGGTACACCCAATCAATTCCCAACTCTTCCAACTCCTCGGTTTCTATATCATAGATTGGCATGATTTTTGAAAAACCAATTAGTGTCTCTGAGGAGGTTGGAGAGGTGTATTTATCCAATATGGCCTAGAATCATAATTCAAATTCAAAATCTGATTCTCATCATTTTGGGCCTCATGATTATCCCAAATAGGCTCAAAGCCAGATTCTAGGTTAAGGGTAAGGATTGGATCACTAGAATCTAGGCTAGGCTCTATTGGGATGTCAAAATCATTCTCAAGAATCACCTTAACAGGATAAGGCTCGAGATTTACATTCTCGAGAAGTTCTATTTTAAGCTCATCAGCACAGGTGTTGGGGAAATCTAAGCTCGATGGACCAGCTTCCTGGTTTCCTAGGGTCGGTTTAGAATCAGAAACACGTGCAATTGGATCCTCCCAACCCTCATCAAGATCAATTTGTCAATTGTTAAGAAGTTTGAATTTGAATTCATTTAGGTTGGGGGTCCATAATAACCGTGATCATCAAACCCGGGATTTGGGAAATTACGTAGATCACTGGAATTACTCCAAGATGTCATCTTAACTTCTGACAGGTATTTTTGATCAATGGATCTATATAACCTAATCAGAAATTCTCCCTGTTTTTCCAAAAAATTCTGGAGTTCTTCCAGAACTGAAGGATTTGACCAATATTGCAGACAATCGTTGTTGTGTAATTTCACCAATTCAATGTGTTCTGCTAAGAGATCATCTCGGGTTGAACTGTGGTTTAGTCGTATCCATATCATCTCCATACGGTTCAAAATGTGGTCCATTGTTTTCTTAAATTTATCCTGAATGTCCCTTTTAAAATATTCTTCGTGGTGTCTATAAGCATCCTCATTTATTTTTTCTTTCCTACTCATTGGGGGCTCAAATTTCCTAAACAGCCTTCCTAGATTGCCAGGTTGCATTTTCAAATCAGGTGGTGGAATCAAGATGTAGAATCAAACTCAGGATTAGATTGGAACTTGATTAGATCTGAAAGAGATTCCCAAGAAGATCTAATGAGGTTCCTTAGGCTAAAAACCTAATGACCTTCCTGTGTATGTGCTCTAGAGAAAAGATGAGGGACTGGATATTATTTGGACCCAATCAAGGCACCCAAAGATTTTTGGATGACTAAGGCAGTTTTGAGGTGGATGATACCTCTGAATCAGAAATCTGCACACCCAAGAAATACCTGGGCAGCCAAGAAGGGAGAGCCCCACAAAGACCCCTACACGGTAGAGCGTCCCCACTAGTTACAGGGTTTCCCATACCTGACCTTCCTTGTCACTATGGTTCCAAGTAGATCGAAATGTACGAACTTAAGACCTTAAGTCTACCAATTTTAGCCTAATTAGTGCCTTGAATTTCACTTGATTAGAAGTTGATTTGACTTGTGACCTAATTTGGAGGTTGGTTGGCCCACAAAGTAGACCAACTTTACCTAACCTGCCCTAAAGATGGCAAAATGAAATCTAGGTCAAGATCGAGAAACCACCCTGAATGACTTTCAGGTTATTAAGTTCATAATTTTTAAAGTTCAAGTGAAATTAGAGCCTAACTTTTAGGGTTCTTCTTGATTAGATCTTTTCAAATAGAGGCTTGGGTAGCACACAAATGCGAGAGGGTTTATTCTCTTTAATGAGGCACATGTGAACTAACTCTTCAAAACCCTAGTGTTGAAAACCCTAGTTGACTCTATTCCAAGTCCAATTTGATCTCAAAATATTCACCTTGGGCTTCAAGCAAGAAGTGTGTTAGCCACAAGTGATTAGAAATTACACACAATCCCTAGTAGGTACAGGAAATCAAGGTAGGGATTTCTAAATAGAATTGCCCCAAGCTTCAATCAGATATGAAATTTTCGCAAATCATCAAAACTTGCCTTTTAAATGATGATTTACTAAGAAAATAAGGCAAGTTGTTCCTAATTGATTTTGTTTCCTTTTCTCTCTTCCAAGGATTAGGAGATTAGGGAAGAAGAGAGATTACCTGCCCTGGGAGTGGCTGTTTTGAGTGGAAGATCGCCTCGTGATGTACCTCGCAAAATCACAAGAAATCAAGCAGGGTAAGTTAGTGCTTAAATATAATCAAATAAAGTAGGAATAACAGTGAATTGCACGTCGCTCCTCAGCAATGGTGCCAAAATGTTGAAACGCGCAAAATCGATGTTTTAAAATCGTTGCGTTGTAGTATAGTCGAAATCGCTTATCAACAAATAAAATTTATAACTCGAATATCTAAATGAAGTCCGAGGTCGAGCACAGGGAGCAAATATGAATTCACATGCTAATCTTTAACAAATGTATAAATGAGCACAGGAATAAGCCAAGAATAATGATATTTCAATGAATAATTAATACTCAAATCTAATATTCCATAGGAACATGAGTATATCAAGAGTTAACTATGACAAAAAGATACCTAGAACAAAATAATGGTGAGTTAGATCACCAATTATTAGTCTAAGTACATATATATCAATTAGTCAATGAATATGAAATGAATAAATAGTAATCAGACATCTGACAGGTGGCTCAAATGACTTAAATGTCGCCTGCTACAGTGCTTCTCTTCTGCTCTTCTTCTCTGCTTTTGTTGCTCTCTTCTTCTTCTTCTCTTTGGCTCTTCTCTTCTTCTCTTCCTTTCTCCTTCTGGCCTAGCCCTTCTTCTTTTCTTCTCTACCTTAGCTTCTTCTTCTCAGGGCCTTCTCCTTATTTTCAAACCTTCCCTCTCTGTAAGCCTTCTCTTCTTTCTTTCCCAGCACACAAGGGAAACTCACAGCTAAGTGTTGTACTGGGTACTTTAGAGAGCGAAACCCTCCCCTCCCCCGCTCTCTCTTTCTTTTTCCTTCCTCTTTCTCAAATAGCTGGGTTAATCGGGTATTCAAGTCACATAATTGGGTCCAGGGCTATAGGTGTGGGGTCGCAGCTGAGTGAGGCTAGTTGGGTCTGGTCAGTGAAGGGTGAGCAGGGACCTATTTACGAGCTAAATCAGGGTTTTTAAATCACTTCGTTGCAATATAGCCGAAATAGCACATAAATAAATATAATTTATAACTCGAATGAAATCCGAGATCGAACGTAGGGAGCAATTATAGCAATTAACCTCAGAGATCATAATAGAATCACAAATATAAGCAATTTATAATGAGAATTTCATTCAAAAATGATGTATCAATATAATCAAGTAACAATATGCAAAAAGTAGATGGTAAAATGGTTATTTAAATCACCAAATTACCCTACAATGTTAAGATCACAAGTTATTCAATTATTTCAATCAAGCTCTTGTCAAATTAAGAACCACAGAACCAATGTATCAGATGACAAAATGGACAGTCAGATGCCTTAACCAGCAGAGGCTCAAGGTCCTCTCTTCTTTCTCTTCAAGCCTCAGGGAGAGGCACAGTAGCTACGCACAACAGAGGCAAAGGCCTCTCTGAAATCTTCTAAGTGTTGGAGAGTTAGAGAGCGAGGCAAAACCCCCCTCTATTTCTCTCCCTTTCTTTCCTTCTATTCTTTCTTTCAAAGACCCAGGGTTAACTGGGTAATCGAATAGGAACAGTAACGGAATCCTGAATGGGACCAGACTAGAATTCGTGACTGCGAGCAAGGTGTGAAGGTGCATGAACGGGGACCCACCCCCAGTGTCTTGGGCAGGAGGGTGTAAACACAAAATCAATTTATGCACCCTGTAATGCTCGTCAGTCCCCAATGTGGGACTATCTGGTCCCTCCTTCCTTACGTGAGCAGCCAAGTGAAACTCACATCCAATTGGAGATGAAGGAGCACTCGAAGCTCCTAATTGGAAGCCTGGACGTGAACCTATAGGTATTCCGTGTCACCTGGAGTAGAGCAGCCTAGACCTTCTTGGAACAAGAACATGCTTCAAGCTCTCTTGAAGGTTTTTCGTTAATGGTGGCTTCAACCTATGACTTGAAAGCATAAATAAGTTCTTTTAGCCACGTAAAATAAGTTCAATAGCTCCGCCAGGGAACGACGAGTGTGATGGTGTGTGTGGAGTGACAAGAGGGTGAACGGAAAGGTCTGACGACCTCAGGATAGTGGTGCGAAGGAGGTGTTGTCCGGTGAGGCAAACAAGAGATCAAATCCCCAAATTTCTTTGGGGTTTTTGATCAGTGGAGTGAGACGATGTTCACTGACTTGGTGGCAAGTGGAGAGATGGTCTATGGTGCTAGAATGCCTCACTGGAGGTACGCCGGCAAGGTGGAAGATGACGGTGAAGTAGGTGCGACAGTAGTCAGAGGAGGTGTCTAGAGTTGTTGTGATGATCAGTAGAAACTAAGGCATCGACGAGAGTAGCTAGCGGGCGAGGAGGAAGTAGAGGAAGCGTCGGCTGTGATGGGCTGACGCCAGAGAAGACGAAGGCTCCAAGAGAGGGAACGGCGACGAGAAAGAGGTTGGAGGTCACTACGCAGGTATGGCGAGGTGCAGTTTGAGACAAGGAAGAAGAACTGGCCATCTATTGTATGTGGCAGTTGGCGAAGTGAATGGAGGAAGGTGGTCACCAGAGACGAGTCGGAGCAGGTCGAAAGTGGAAGAAAAGATGTTTATGGCCCAAAAACTCACTAAGGAGGTGAGGTTGGCCACTAGGGTCTTTTATAGGCCATTGGACGAGTCTCCAAGCTTGGAAACAAGCTTGGAGAGCTTGAATTTTTAGGGAAAGAAGGCTTGAGATTCAAGGTTTCGTACGAGCCACAATGGGGGATTTGGAAACCAGAAATAGGTTTAGAAGATCAAGGATTTGCTCAGGATCATCCCTTCCAAGTTTGGAAGGGATTGGTCAAGTAAACAAGGAGGAATCCTTGATTGAAACTTTGGGTGTGTGGGTTCACACCTGCCATGGCGACAGGGACCCATCTGCGAAGAAGAAGTCAAAGCTGGGGGGAAGTTCATAAGGATTTTTGAAAGTTGGGGAGCTTTTATAAGAAAAAGAGTCAGACTTGGACCAAATTGAAAACTAGGTCCAAATGACCTTAGATTGGGGCTAAATTTTGGTACAAACCTAATTTGGACCCAAGAAATCTAATGGTGAAGTCGGATTTAGGTTTTGACCAAGTTTGACTGGGAAAATTATGTAGAAACCCAAATTAGGGTAACTTTCTATCTGTAACTCTATTTCAGGTCAAAATAAGTTCTGATAGTCAAATCAAAGACACTAAACCCTATAGAATATTTTTCTATGAATTTTATAGAGTTTAGGTAAATTTTATCCTGACCAAAATCTTATTTAATTAAGCAGGTCTGGTTTTAGGGTTTGAAATGTCATTTAATTCTCAGAACACGTGAAAGCCCATTTCTGTCTGTATGAACCCACTTATTAGACATTTATAATCATTTGACCTTCAATAAACCCCTGGAATTCCCTACAGTTATTTTGTATTTGAGAAATGTAGTTAAAATTGCAGAAATAACCTTGGTTTATTATCTTCTCAAACCAAAACATTATGCATTTATGATCCTTTGATGGTTATGTAGGAGCTTTTATAAACTTTATTAGACCAAATTGAGCTAGTTATGGGTCATGATGGTGTTGCCATCATACCCCCATGCCTAGCTTTTGCTAGTCCCTTAGCAAAACCTTATGGTCCAAACTAGTTACTAGGTTGGATGTAATCATCAGGATGCCCTACTAAGCCGCATCTCTAGGAATTAGATCTTAATACCAATAATAAGCCTAGAGGTACTCAAGTACTAGCCCAGATCTAGACCTGACTAGCTTTCTCCTCAGGCTACCGTGAAGGTTTCTAAGGCCCGTAAGAACTATCCTAAGGTTTGTTTGACCCAGCGATTGAAGCATTCGTGCTTGTAACATGGTTAGCCCAGGTTCAGTTTGCAAGTGCATTTTTTTGTAAGAGAGGGGGATAGAAGAAGATTTTCATTTGTGGAGAGATTTTTCTCTCTTTTTCTTTTCATTATATTTTTCCTTAGATCCAACCTCGGATTGGCCCTAAACATGTTCTGTATCGGATTCCTTGTCCCCACCATCAATCCTCATAGGGTCCCTGGCAATCGATACTTCGAGATAGCACCGCCCATGGCAACCCCCAAAACCCTGGCTTTCAACACTTCGGTATAGTGCCGCCCATGGCATTTTGTAGCTAAATCCAGACCCTGGCAATCGACATTTCGTGATAATGCAGCCCATGGCATCTGAACCAACACAAGGTGCTTACGTGCCCTTGGTAGGATATTTAGATATCCTAGGAGACAAGCACTGAGGAGACAATATATTATTAAGCATCTTTGAGGGGAATTTCCCACCTCTCCACATCGGAAACTCATCCAAATCAACTTGTGTTTTCGAGCCACTCCTAATCTAGATCTTAGGACCATTTTTAGAATAGCATAAATGCTTTTTTTGGCATGATTTCATATTTAAGCTCACTGAACCAGACTGTGTGTGATTTAGGGTGCTTAACTTATCGAGTTCTACAAACTAAAGGTCAGTTAATGGGGTTGAATAATCCTTAAGCCTTTGACCTAATACACAAGCTTTGCATTTTCCTCAACCTCTTGAGGACTAATCCGAATCTTGACAAGTACATGAGTGTTTAAATCTCAGAACAGATGCAAGAGGCCTAAGGTCGGTATTCGCCACTAATCCCTTAAGTTTTATCCTTCCAAATCTTAATTCATCATTCGATCCAACCTTGAAGTTAGGCAAGTTCCATATTATTTTGAAGGGACTCAATTTCTTTCTTTATCCTTTTTGCTCCTTTCTTTTCTGTTTAATTTTCCTCCCTCCTTTTTCTCATTTTTCTCTTGAATGGATCTTCTTTTTCCACAACCTCCTTTTTTTTGTGTGAAATCCTTTTGTGAGATTTGATTTTCATGGTGTTTTGTACTTTAATACCCCTCCATGCCTACAATTTGCAATACCCTCAATATAAATTAGGTGAGTTTGAGTTTAGCTTAGATCGTACATTAGAATAGGTTCAAAGGGTGGGTGGATGGGTCAATGTGACTGTTACGAACGATTTCAAGCTCTAGTACGTGTACCAAAGGTGGAGTCGGCTATTCTAATGGATGAACCCTAAAGTGCAATATGAGTTCAGTAGAGAGTTATGTCAAAAGGATTTCAGATCTTTTAAAGAGATGACGAGTTGCCTCCTGTTAAGTGCTAAGTTTAACACCATCAGCTAGGCACAATAAGCTCAGGGAGAATGGAGTTCAAAAGATAACTCAGCCAAGTTTGTGTCAGTGAGTTCAATGAACGGTTTGAGCCTCTGACCCTTCACGATAAATGGTTCAGAATCATGGCTGGGTTCACTGATTTCAATAATCCCATTTCCAAAAATACGTCTGACAAGGAATGGTCCAATCCATTTTGATCTAAGTTTTCCTGGGAATGGTTTGAGTTTGGCATCAAAGAGTAGGACCTTCTAACTAGGATGGAAAGTTTTTCTTGATATGTGCTTGTCATGAAAGGCTGTAACCCGATCTTTGTAAATTCATGAGTTCTCGTATGTGTCATTGCGTAGTTCCTCTATCTCGCTTATTTGTAATTGTCGGTGGGTTCCAGCCTTATAAAGATCTAGATTACACTTTTGTACTACCCAATAGGCTTTATGCTCCATTTCGATGGGTAGGTGACATGCCTTCCCATACATGAGTCTGAATGGAGACATACCTAATTGGGTTTTGTGGACGGCCCTATAGGCCTACAAAGCTTCCAGAAGGCGAGCTGACCAATCCTTCCTATCAGGCCGAACAGTGACTTGAAGGATTTTCTTGATCTCCCGATTAGACAATTCAGCCAATACATTGGTTTGGGGGCGATAAGGAGTTGAGATTCAGTGCGACACCCCATACTTTGTCATTAGGGATCTAAACTGTGCATTTGTGAAATGGGTCCCTCCATCAAAGATAATAGCATGTGGGACACCGAACTGTGAGAAGATGTTCTGATGAATGAACTTGATTACCACTTTATCATCATTGGTTCGGGTCAAGACGGCTTCAATCCATTTGGACGCGTAGTCCACAGTGAGGAAAATGTATTTGAAGCTGTCCGATTTAGGAAAGGGGCCCATAAAAGCAATCCCCCACATATCGAAGATTTCACACAGGAGAATTGGCTGTAAAGGCATCATATCGCAGTGGCTTATATTGCCCAAGGCTTGGCAATGAGTGCATGCCTTACAGTAATCATGTGTGTCCTTGAAGATCGTGGGCCAATAAAAGCCACACTGGAGGACTTTAGCTGTGGTTTTATGTCCAGAGAAGTGTCCGCCCCAGGCCTAGTCATGGCAGAAGGACAAGATGTCTCGAATTTCCACTTCTGGGATGCATCGTCTAATGATTTGATCAGCACCAATGCGGTAGAGGTACGGGTCTTCCCATATGTAATACTTGGCATCAAAAAGCAATTTGTCCTTCTTGGCCTTCGGCCAATCGGATGGGATCTGATGAGATGCCAAGTAATTAACCAAATCAGCATACCAGGGAAGTTCTGCAGCAATAGTCAGGTGGTGCTCATCACGAAAATGCTCTGTGATCGGGCCAGAAGGGTCGATGATAGCGGAAGGAAGGCAGGACAAGTGATCAGCTACCACATTCTATTTTCCTGCCTTGTTGCGAATCTCGAGGTCAAATTCTTGCAATAGCCAGATCCAACGGATTAGTCAAGGTTTCGCGTCCTTCCTTGGGAGGTGCCTCACTATGGTGTGATCTAAGTATATCATAACGTGGGAACCCAAGAGATAAGATCGAAATTTTTCTAGGCCAAATACTATGGCTAATAGCTCTTTCTCAGTAACTATATAGTTACGCTGAGCCTCATCAAGTGTCTTGCTAGCATAGTAGATGACCATGGGTTTCTCATCAATTTTCTGCCCAAGAACGGTACTTACTACATAGTCAGATGCATCACACACGATCTCAAAGGGTTGAGACCAATCAGGGGACTTCAGGATAGGTGCTTAGGTGACTCGGTCACATAGCCTTTCAAATGCATGAGTGCACTCCTCGATGATTTCGAAGGGGACATCATTTGATAGGAGATTAGTCAGGGGGTGCGTGATTTTCGAGAAATCAGGAATGAATCAACGATAAAAATTGACGTATCTTAGAAAAGATTTGATGTCCTTGAATGGCGCAATTAGTTTGGAAATCAAATTTACCTTAGCCCAATCAACCTGGATGCCATTCTCAGAGATAAGATGTCCCAAGATAATTCCCTCAGGAACCATGAAATGGCTCTTTTCCCAAGAAGGAACCAAATTCACGTCAATGCATCGCCGTGAGCCTTCTTCAGTATAGATGCGGTGCCTGCAATACGAAGGGTTGATACTAGTCAAGTCCTCGAGAGTCCAACCAATGGCTCTCCGATGCTATTGGAGGACAAAAATCAATCATGTTTCCTGGTCAAAAGTTAGTCAGGAATTGATGATCATAGGAAACGTGTGATTAGAACCCAAAAGGATGTATTTTAGATGATCAGGGAGGGGCTTTAATTCCATGATAGGATTGTCAACAACAGCAGGTAGTTCAGGGTGGGATTCGGAAGCAAAGGTAGGAGCTGTAGGTGTGTCTAGATCTGGTCTAGGTTCCTCTAATTGCGGAGTTTGATCCTCTTGGGGTTGAATATTAGGGATAAGAGGGTTTTCCTCAACAAATGGATCTTCAACCATGGATTCGATATCGTAGATCTACTTGATAACCCCACAGTTTATTCCTTTTTGGGCTTTAAAGATATCAATTTCAAAAGTTTTGTCCCCAAATTTCAACTCAATCTAACCCTCTTCACAATTAATGTTGGCGCTAGCCGTGGCCAAAAATGGTCTCCCTAATATGATAAGTGTATCTTTCAATTTCTTAGGACCGTCCATGTCTAGCACAATGAAGTCTATGGGAAAATAAAAGTCACATATCCAAATTATAACATCCTCGAGAATTCTTTTAGGTGACTGTTTGTCGCTCTGAAATGGGTTTAAAATCATCGTGTTGCAGTATAGCTTGAATCAGTGTGAGAACAAATACAATTTTATTACTCGAAAGAAATTCTGAGGTCGAACACAAGGAGTAATATGACAATTCAAAAACTCAAGATAACAATTTAAATCAGAGATAGAATATAAATGGAATTGTATGTCAGATACTGCAAAAAGAATGGAGTAAAAGGTGATTTAAATCACCAATTACTCCCTACAATAATAGCTAATGAAAATCAATAGTTATGAATGAAATGAACTCAATCAATCGTCTGATTATTCAATCAGACAAACTAAACTGTGCCACTCTGAATTCTTCTCTTTTCTTCTTTTTCTCTGCTCTTCTTTTCTTCTTCTTCTTCTTCTTAGGCTCTTCTTCTCTACTGCAACCCTTCTTCTTCTTCTATTCATCTTTTTGCTTCTCTTTCTCTACTTCTTCTTCTTCCATGTCTTTCACACAGCAGGGGAAGGTTTTCTGATTTTTAGCTAAGTGTTAGCCAACTTCACCAAGAGCAAAACCCCCCTTTCCCCACGTAGAGCCTCCTTTCTTTCTCTACTTGGGTCACGCTCTCCCAGAGCCTCCAACAGTATCGGGCTATCAGGTTACGGACCTAGAGCGTACTTGAGTCTAGGACTGCGGGTGTGGGTTGTAGCCGAGGAGTGTAAGGCATAAGTGGGTTATCGGGTCAGACCAGGTCCACATGGTGTGTCACGAACGAGATCAAGTGAGGGTGCGGAGGACCTCACCCCCCAAGTGTCTGAGGCGATAAGCCCCAGGCACTTTTTCCTCTTATGCGGCCGCAAGCGGTCTTCAACATCTGAGGTGGGACTAAGGTCCCACCTTCCCTTTGCACATCACGGCAGCAAGGTCTCCTTCCTTCGATTGTTGCAGATCATAAGGTCAAAACCTCCAATTGACCTCGTGGGACAGTGCCTTAGGTGATTCCGCATATCCTGGGATGAGCACCTGGAGCAAGTAGGTGCTGTAGATAGCTCTAAGCTTGCTCGAAGCACAATGTCAATGGCGGGCTCGACCTATTACCTAAAATTCAAGAAAAGGGGCCTTATGGCCGCGTCAGATGGTTCAGCAGGATCGCCGTGGCACAGCGAGTGTGACGGTGGCAGTGGCATGTTGTGAGAGGGTGTATGGTGGTGTATGGGGGTCGAAGATGGTGATGCAGCAGTGGTTAGGTCATCAGGGTGTTAGGATGGGTAATAGGAGCGGGGGTGTTAGGGATTTTGTGCAGTAGAGCACGGCGAAGCTAATGGAGGTGACAACGGCAAGTTTTGAGTAGTGTGGCAGTGAGTGGGCATCGCCGGAGCTTTGTCAAAGGTGGAGAAGATGAAGTGCGAAAGGTGGTAGTTGGTAGTTGTGTGTGTTTGAGAGGGTGGAAAAGAGAAATAGAAAGAGAGAGAGAGCAAGAGATGGACTTAGCGAGGTGGTTGAGAGGTAGAGGGCTCCGGTGTTGGCCGACTGGTGTTGGAGGAGGAAGAATCGGTGAGGCGACGACAGCGATGCAGGCGGAGGAACGCCCTCCCTTTGGCTGGGGAGGGCGCAACAAAGAGAGGAAGAGTTTAGACCGTCCAATTTGATGGTTGGACGGCTGGAAGAGGGAGATCCAGGGGGTAGCCGGAGCAAAGTTTTGTGGTGGCCGGAGGATGGGAATTGAGGTGATTTTGCTCCTAAAAACTTGCTAAAAAATTGCGTAAGGCTTCGGAGGTGCTTATATAGGGCTTAAGAGGATGTTCTAAGCTTGGAAACAAGCTTAGAGACCTTGGAGCTTACATAAACGAATGATACCCATTCCTTCTAAAAGTTTGCGTGAGCTTTTGGGAAGGAGTTGGGATCCCTGGATGGGCTTATTTGAAAGGAAATTTTTCAAGGAATCTGTGTTTCAAATCTGGGATTGATTGATTGAGAATCGAGCGAGAAATCCTCGCTCAAAACTGAGTGGTGAAGGTTTAACCTTCGAAAAATGGTGAAGGGACCTGCTTGTGAAGAATACAAAGAAGTTGGGGGTCTATTTGTAAGAAAATTCAAAAGTTAAGTGTCTGAATGAAATAGAAAGAGTTTAATTGGACCAAAATACAAACTTGGTCAAGATGATCTTAGATTGGGCCTAAATTTTGGTACAAACATAATTTGGACCCAAGGAATCCAATGGTGAAGTTAGATTTAGGTTTTGACCAAGTTTGACTAGGTAATTTATGCAAACACCCAAATTAAGGCAAATGTCTGTTTGAGACTATATTTTAGGTCAAGATGGGTTATGATGGTCAGGTTGAAGGTTCTAAACCCTAGAGAATAGTTTTCTATGAATTTTAGAGGGTTTAGGTGAATTTTATCCTAACCAAAACATCAGTTAATTAAGTGGGTCTGCTTTTAGGGTTTCAAAAGTCATTTAATTCTCAAAACACGTGCAAACCCTTTTTCGTATGTTCTAACCCATTTGTTAGCCTTTTAGGACCATTTGACCCTTCATTAACCCTTGGGAAAACCCGTGATTGTACTGCATTCATGATATAATGGTAAAACTACAGTTTTAACCTTATTTTCTTGTCTTTCTCTCAGAATGATCATGCAATGAGATATGGCTCTCTGGTAGTTATGTAGGAGCATTTATTGACTTAATTAGATCAAAATGAGCTAGTTATGGCTCATGATGGTGTTCCCATCATAACCCCATGCATAGCTTTTGCTAGTCCCTTAGCAAAATCTCATGAAATTAACTTTAATTCTAGACCATATGCCTTTTTTATGCTCAAGACTCTGATGTGTGCTTTCTTTTGTAGATTAGGTTAGAATGTCAATGGTAGGCCTAGAGGTACTCAAGTACCAACCAAGATCTGGACCTGACCAGCTCTAGCCTCAGTCCGTCGTGAAGGTTTCTAAGGCCTACAGGAACTAACCTAAGGTTCGTTGAACTCCGTGGTTAAAGCACCCGTGCTTATAACAAGTTTTAGCCCAGGTTCAGTTTGCAGTGGGTTTTTGTAAAAGAGAGACAGAAGAATTTTTCTTTTCTTTTGGAGAGTTTTCTCTCTCTTTTCTTTTTATTTCTAGCCTCAGATTAGCTTCACAACACGGTCTGTATCGGATTCCTAGTTCAAGCCATCAATCCTCACAAGGTCCCTGGCAATCGATGCTTCGAGATAGCATCACCCATGGCAACCCCTAGAACCCTGGCTTTCGAGATTTTGAGATAATCCTGCCTATGGTGTTCTGTAGCTAAATCCAGGCCCTAGCAATCGACATTTCGTGATAATGCCACTCATGGCATCTGAACCTGCACAAGGTGCTTACATGCCCCCGGTAGGATATTTTAATATCCTAGGAGACAAGCACCGAGGAGACGATATGTTATTGCGCATCTTTAAGGGCAATTTCTTACCTCTCTACATTGGGAACTCATCCAAATCAACTTGTATTGATAAACTGCTCCTAATCTAGGTAGCTTTTACAGAACAAATTTAACGCATTTTCATGATTTTGATAATTAAGCATAGTAAACTAGACTGTGTGTGGATTGGGGCGCTTGGTTTACCGAGTCCCGCAAACCAGAGCTCAGTTAACGAGGCCGAATAATCCCTAAGCCTTAGACCTAATACTTAAGCTTCGTATTTTCCCCAACCTCTTGTGGACTATCCAAATCTTAGCGGATACTTAAATTTTTAAGCCTAGAATCGCTGTCCAAGAGGCCTAAGATCAGCGTTCATACTAATCTCTTTTGTCTCTTAGCACTTTTTGTCTTTCATTTTCTTTCTTTTTGATTTGGTCTAGAACTAAGTTAACTCCTTAATCTTTTACTAATAACTATCTCTTTTTCTTTTCAAATTGTACTCCTTTTTGACATTTTTATCACCTCCCCTTTTCCTCCTCAAAAATGATATGCAATCAATTCACTCAAAATTTCCTCCTTCTCCATTTTTGTTTTTTTTCAATTTTTTTATTTTCTTAGTTTTTTTTTTGGAGTATGTGATTTTTGATGAAACCCTTTCTTGTGAAGTGATTCTCATAGCATTTTGCGCTTTAATAGCCCCCCATGCCTACGATTTGTAATGCGTCATTGTAAATTAGGTGGGTTCAAGTTCAGCTTAGATCGCACATTAGAACAGGTTTTGGGTAGGCATACGGGTTGGGGTGACTGTTGCGGACGATTTCAAGCTTAGGTATAGGTACTAGAGGTGGAGTCGGCTGTTCTAATGGATGAACCCTAAAGTGCCATATGAATTCAGCATAAGATGTGTTAAGAAGGGTTTCGGGTTTTTCAAAAAGATGATGGGTTGCCTCCCGTTAAGCACTGAGTTTAACGCCATCGGCCGGGTGCAATGAGCTTAGGGAGAATGGAGGTCAAAAGATACCTCAGCCAAGTTTGAGTCAATAAGTTCGATGAACAGTTTGAGTCTTTGACCATTCATGACAAAAGGTTCAGAATCAAGGCTGAGTTCACTAATTTCGATGGCTCCATTTCCAAAGATTCGACTCACCAAGAATGGTCCAAGCCAATTGGATCTGAGTTTTCCTGGGAAAAGTTTGAGTTTGGCATCAAAGAGTAGAACTTTCTGACCAGAGTGGAAAGATTTTCGTACAATGTGCCTATCATGGAAGGCTTTAACCCGCTCCTTATAGATATGCGAGTTCCTATATGCATCATTGCATAGTTCCTCGATCTCACTTAATTGCAACCGACGGTGTATTCCAACCTTCATCAAATCTAGATTGCACTTCCGTACTGCCCAATAAGCCTTGTGCTCCATCTCGATGGGAAGGTGACATTCCTTACCGTACACTAATCTGAAGGGAGACATGCCTAATTGGGTTTTGTGAGCGATCCTATAGGCCCACAAGGCTTCCGGAAGGTGAGTAGACCAATCTTTTCTATCAAGCTGAACAATGACCTGAAGGATCTTTTTGATCTCTCTATTTAACAATTCTGCCAGTCCATTAGTCTGGGGGTGGTAAGGAGTCGAGATACGATGTGACACCCCATACTTTTTCATCAGGGACTAGAAGTGCACATTGGTAAAATGAGACCCGCCATCGCTGATGATGGCCTTAGGAACCGCAAATTTGGTAAAGTTGTTCTCATGGATAAATCGGAGGACAACTTTATGATCACTAGTTCTCGTGGGGACGGCTTCGATCCATTTAGAGACATAATCAATAGCGAGTAGAATGTATTCGAAGCCGTTAGATCTAGGAAAGGGTCCCACGAAAGCAATTCCCCATATGTCAAAGATTTCGCACACAATAATCGGGTTCAAGGACATCATATCCTGCGGGCCCATGTTGCTGAGGGTTTGACAATGAGAACATGCCCTACAATACATCTGTGCATCTTTGAACAAAGTGGGCCAAAAGAACCCACACTGGGGAATTTTCGTTGCGATTTTACGCCCCGAGAAATGGCCACCACAGGCCTGGTCGTGACAGAATGACATTACGTTATTGACCTCGTCGTCAGGAATGCATCTCCGGATCACCTGATCATTGCCGATGTGGAAAAGGTATGGTTCCTCCCAAATATAATACTTGGCCTCAGCAATCAATTTGTCCCACCTGGAAGTCACCCAATCTAGTGGAACTTTTCCCGTAACCAAGTAGTTTACAATATCAACAAACCATGGGAGATTGTGAATGGCTAGCAGGTGCTAGCCCGAAAAATGCTCGGTGATTAGACCAGACGGGTCGATGACGGAAGAAGGAAGATGGGACAAGTGGTTAGCTACCATGTTCTATTTTCCTGCTTTATCGCAAATCTCGAGATCGAATTCTTGCAACAGCAAGATCCAACTGATTAGTCGAGGTTTCACGTCCTTCTTCACAAGGAGGTGCCTCACTGCAGTGTGATCTGAGTATATGATAACACGGGAACCAAAAAGATATGATCTGAATTTTTCCAGAGCAAATACTATGGCTAGCAGCTCTTTCTCAGTAACTGTATAGTTACGCTGAGCCTCATCAAGTATCTTGCTAGCGTAGTAGATGACCACGGGTTTCCCGTCTATTTTCTGCCCAAGTACCGAACCTACAGCGTAATCAGATGCATCGCACATGATCTCAAATGCCTAAGTGTACTCCTTATAGATTTCAAAGTGGACATCATTAGATAATAGATTAGTCAGGGGGCATGCGATTTTCGAGAAATCGGGAATGAATCGATGGTAAAAATCAACTTACCCTAGGAAGGATCGGATGTCTTTGATTGAGCTAGGCATAGGGAGTTTGGAAATCAGATTCACCTTGGCTTCATCAACCTAGATGCCCTTTTCAGAGATAAGAAGTCCCAGGATAATTCCCTCAGGTACCATGAAGTGGCTCTTTTCCTAGGAAAGAACCAAGTTCGCATCAATGCATCGCCTGAGGATTTCAACCAAGTGCAGGAGGAAATCATCAAATGATTCACCAAATATCAAGAAGTCATCCATGAAGACTTCAAGGTATTCACCTACCATATCTGAGAATATGGCAAGCATATACCGCTGAAAAGTGGCGGGTGCATTGCAGAGACCAAACGGCATCTTTCGGAATGCGCATGTTCCAAAGGGGTAGGTGAAGGTGGTCTTCTCTTGGTCCTCGGGATGGATTGCGACCTGATTATAACCGGAGTACCCATCCAAAAAGCAGAAGAATCGATTTCCCGCTAGTTTCTCGAGAATCTGATTAATGAACGGTACTGGGAAATGATCCTTCTTCGTGGAGGTATTGAGTCTTCTGTAATCAATGCAGACTCCACGAATTCGCTACACGGGTCGGTATGATTTCTCCTTTTCAATCGTGATCACGATGAGTCCTGCCTTCTTAGGCACACCTGGATTGGACTCACCCACTGACTGTCGGAGATCGGTTAGATGATCCCTGCATCTAACCACTTTATGATCTTCTTTTTCATGACCTCCTGCAGATTAGGATTCAGACATCTCTGTATTTCTCTTGAAGGTCGTGTGCCCTCTTCAGTATAGATGTGATGTGTACATTACAAGGGGGTGATTCCAATCAGATCATCGAGAGTCCATCCAATGGCTCTTGGATGCTATTGGAGAATAGAAATCAGGCGTGTTTCCTGATCAGGTGTGAGTTTGGAATTGATAATCACAAGAAATGTCTGATTGGAACCCAAAAAAATATATTTTAGATGATCGAGAAGATGCTTTAATTCCATAACTAGGTTGTTAGTAGCAGCAAGTGGTTCAGGGTGGGTGTCGGGAGCTAAGGAAGGAGCTATGGGTGTGTCTATGAAACGTTGGCTTCGAGAGATAACCGGGTTTTATTGTTATAGCGTTGTAGTATAGCCAGTTATTGCCATCATTTCAAATATATAAATTTTTTACTCGGAAAATAAAAGAGAGTTCCCGAGGTCGAACTCAGGGAGCAAGTTGTATTCTAGGGGTACAAGTTTCTTTTACAAAAATAAAGAAAGAGAGAGAGAGAGAATTTGTTGGCTTCTTTCTTCTTCTCTTCTTTTCTCTTTGCTTATCTTCTTCTGCTTGACTCTCCTGCTTTATCTGCAGCCGTAGTGATGCTTTTCTTCTTCTTTCAGTTCTTGTTTCTGCTCGTCTCTTTCTTTTTCTTCTCCCTTGTGGTCCTGTTCTTCTTCTTCTTCTTTCTTTCTTCTTTTCCTTTCTTCAGACCTTCTTCTTCTCGTGTTCTTCTTCTTCTTTCAATTCTTGTCTTGGCCTCTCTACGTTTTCCTCTGCCTCGCCTTCCTTCTCCTTCCTTGCCTTCAGGACGTCGTCTGATTTTCCAATCAGACGACTTAAACTGCCGCTGCTACAGTGCCGCTCAGTGATCCTCCTTCCTTCAGCCTTCGTCTTCTTCCACGGTTCTTCTTCACCTGTGCCTGCACACTTACACAACTTGATCAGAGAGGGGCAAAACCTATCTCTACCCTCCCCCCCCGCGTCTCTCTCTCACAGAAGCCACTCTTGGGAAAGCTCTCCCAGAGCTGCCGGGTAGCCGGGTACGGGTCGCGCCCGGGTCCAGGCCCACCGGCGTGCGTGGTGGGTGAGGAGTGCAGGTCAGTCTAAGTCAGGTCGGGTCAGGTCCGCGGGGCGTGAGCGCGGACGAGACCGGGTAACCGGGCGGGTGAAGGGGACCTCACCCCGTGTGCTGAGGCAACAAGCCTCCAGCACTTTTCACTTTATACCGCTGCGCCTCTTCAGAGTTTTCCGAGGTGGGACTAAATGTCCCACCTCGAGTTGGTGCCTGCGCGGAGGAAACAGCTGGTAATCGTGGCGTTACGCGAGGCCTTCGCGCGAGGGCTTCGCTTCAGCTGCAGCCTGACGCTTTGTCGAAATGCCTCGCACGGCCTGGGAGTTGAATCTGGGCGTGGCGCGCCTGCAGCTGCAGGCGGAAGCAGCTCCTTCTGCACGGCAATGGCAGCGGAGGTCGGGTGACCTGTTCACAGCAAAACGGCCTCTCGGCCTAATCAGAAGGTGCCGGGAGCTTCGCCAGACTGCGGCGAAGCTCGTGTGGGTGGTGGCGAGGCATGGGGCGGCGTGCAAGGGCTGCCCTAGGTCGGACTGTGGGTCGGAAGATGGGTTTGTTCGGTGGGGTTGCAGAGGGTGATGTGGGGGAAGTGGAAGGGCGGGGGTTGATCAGGGTGAGGAGGCGGAGGTTCTGCGGTGGTCGGCGAGCCGTGTGGGTTGCTGGGGTGATGGGAGCGGCTCGCCGGAGGATGGCCGGAGGTGGAGAAGGTGAGGGTGAGGGGTCGGAATCGAGGGCGACAGTAGATGTTTAAAGTGAGGAAAAGGAAGAGGGGAGGAAGAGGAGGAGTTCTACCTACTTAGCAGGAGGAGGAGGGGCCGAAGCGGGCGACAGTCGTATCGACTGTCGCCGGAGAAGAAGATGCCCGGGGGAAGGGGCGGCGGCGAGCAGAGGGCCGGAGAGGCGCCAGCTAGGTGCGGCGTGGCGCAGGAAGAGCAGGGGAGGAAGTCTCTGCTGCTGGTATTGCGGCAGAGCGAAGAGGAGGAGGAGGAAGAACCGCCGGAGCTGGTGGGCGTCTGCCGGAGTGAGAAGAGAGGAAAGTTGGGGGTTTTCTCCGTCAGATTCGAGCTGGGAAGAACGGTGGAGCGACGGGGGTATTTATAGGGACCGAATCAGGGAGGAAGGCGGAGGGAGATGACGTGTCTCCCTCGCCGGAGGACGCCGGAGATGGAAACCCATACCGTCCGTGCGTTCGCACGGCCGGTATGGTGGGTTACAGCGACCAGGGGGGTGTCCCTACGACGGCTGACGACGCAGGGCACCCCCGGTTTACTTGCCAGGCTCTCCCCCTCACCCTGCGCGGCGCCATGCTTCGCGCAAGGTCGCCGGAGCATGGTGCTGGGAGGTTTTGCAGGGGGGACCTGAACGCAAAGAACGAAGGAGAGTTAGGGGTCAAAATGCGAGGGTTCAAAAGTTGAGGGCCAAAAAGTAAATATATGAGGACCAAAGTGTAAAGTTGGTCAAGAAGGTTTCTTCTTAGGCTCAAGTTTTTGTACATGACTAATTAGGACCTAAGGAATCTGATGGTGAATTTTATTTCTAGATTAAACCTTGTTTGACTGGTCAATTTACGCAAAAACCCAAATTAAGTTATTAATTGGGTATGGTTCTCAATGTAGGTCAAGATGGGTTCCTAAGGTCAAATTGAAGGTTCTAAACCCTAGAGATTATTTTTCTATGAATTTTAGAGGGTTTATTCCATTTTTGCTTTGCCTTGAACCTCGTGAATTGAAGTGGGTTTGTTTTAGGGTTACAGATTATCATTTAGTTCCTTGGAATTGCTGTAACCCTTGCTAGATCATCTCATCCCACTTTTATTCTTATTAAGTTGCTTTGACCTATGTTTGGATCCTGAATTACCCTGTATGCAGATTATACTGGTAAAATTGCATTTTTACCCCTTATGACTTGTTTTCTCCTTAAACTCAGAATTCTCTGAGTTAAGCATTTCCTTTAGTTATGTAGGAGCTTTTATCCTTTGTATTGGGTCAAAATGAGTTAGTTATGGCTCATGATGAGGTTCTCATCATACCCCCATGCCTAGCTTTTGCTAGTCCCTTAGCAAAAAAACTTAAGGTTTCAACCCTTATTCTAGACCATTAAGTTCTTAATAGCTTCAGATAAGTGCTTTTTCATTTGAGCTTAGATTAGGTTAGAATGCTGACCATAGGCCTAAAAGGTACTCTAGTACCAATCAAGATCCAAATCTGTCTAGCTTTAGCCTCAGTCTTTAGCAAAGGTTTTTAAGGCCCACAAGAACTAACCTAAGGTTTATTGGACTTTGTGGTTAAAGCACCCGTGCTTGAAATGATTTTAGCCCTGGCTCAGTTCGCAGTGCGTTTTGTAAGAGAGAGATAGAAAGTTATTCTGTTTGGAGAGTTTTCTCTCTCTTTTTCTTTTTAGTTCTAGCCTAGGATTGGCTTTTCAACAGGTCTATATCAGATTCCTTGCTCCCATCATCAATCCTCAAGGGTTCCTGGCAATCGATGCTTCGAGATAGCACCGCCCATGGCAACCCCCGGAACCCTGGCTATTGAGATTTCGAGATAATCCCATCCATGGTGTTCCGTGGCCGAATCCAGACCCTGGCAATTGACACTTCGAGATAATGCCATCCATGGAATCTGAATCAGCAGAGTGCTTACATGCCCCCAGTAGGATATGTAAATATCCTAAGAGACAGGCACCGAGGAGATGATATTTTGTTACGCATCTTCGAGGGGATTTCCCGCCTCTCCGCGCTGGGAACTCGTCCAAATCAACTTGTGTCGATCGGCCGCTCCTATTCTAGGTGTTCTTTTTAGAATTTTGCGACGCTTCTGCGTGATTTTGATTTTTACGCTTACTGAACCAGGCTGTGTGTGAGGTTAGGGTGCTTAGGTTACTGAGTCCCGTAAACCAAAAATTAGTTAACGAGGCCAAATACTCCCTAAGCCTTAGACCTAATACTTCAGCTTTTCATTTTCCTCAACCTCTTGAGGAGTGTCTAGATCTTAATGGGTACTAAGAGTCTATTCAAGAATGCCTAAGGTTTGCGTTCTTACTAATCTCATTATGCACTTTTCAGTTATTTTCTTGAATGAGGTCTAGAACTTAGGTTAATTCCTTAGTTCCTTACTAATGACTATCACCTTTTCTTATAATTTTGTGCTCCTTTTTCATTTTGTTTCTCTTCTCCTTCTCCTTTTATTCTTTTTCGAAAAAATTTTTAATTTTTATGGTGTTTTTGGCATATGTGAATTTTTTTGTTTGAAACCTTTTCTTACAAGTTTTGCACTTTCATACCCCCCCATGCCTAAGATTTGCAATGTCCTCATTGTAACCTAGGGGGTTTTTATTTAACTTAGTTCATTCCTTAAGACAAAAATTTGGATGAGTGGATGGGTCGGGTTGAATTTTTTTTTTTTTTTTTTTTTTTTTTGCGGATGATTTCTAATCCCAGATGCAAGCATCTGAGGTGGGGTCGGCTGTCTACAAGGGTGAACCTCAAGTGCAAAAAGGTGTCAGAACAAGTTTCAGGTTTTCAAAGAGAATGACGGGCTGCCTCCGGTTAAGCGCTGAGTTTTACGCCATCGGCTGGGCGCAATAAGCTCAAGGGGAAAGGAGGATATAAGATGCTTCAGCCAAATCAGTAGAAGTTACATCAATGAACGGCTTGAGTCTCTGACCGTTCACGATGAAAGATTCAGAATCGTGGCTGAGTGGACTGATTTCGATTGCTCCATTTCCAAAAACCTATCGGACCAAATATGGTCCGACCCACTTGGATCTCAGTTTTCCTGGGAAGAGTTTTAGTCGGGCATCAAAGACTAGGACCTTTTGACCAGGATGAAAGATCTTTCTCGAGATGTGTTTATCGTGGAAGGCTTTAACCCGCTCCTTGTAGATTTGCGAGTTCTCGTACGCGTCTAGGCGTAATTCATCGATCTCGCTGATTTGGAGTTTTCTGTGGGTCCCAGCCTTGGAAAGATCTAGATTACAGTTTCGTACTGCCCAATAGGCTTTATGCTCCAGTTCTACGGGAAGGTGTCATGCCTTTCCGTACACCAGTCTAAAGGGAGACATGCCCAATTGGGTCTTGTGGGCAGTCCTATAGGCCCACAATGCTTCCGGAAGTCGGGACGACCAGTCCTTCCTGTCAGGTCGAACAGTGACTTGCAGGATTTTCTTGATCTCCCGATTAGACAGCTCAGCTAGACCATTAGTTTGGGGGTGGTAAGGAGTAGAGATTCGGTGAGACACCCCGTATTTGGTCATCAGTGATCTAAACTGAGCATTTGTGAAATGGGTCCCCCCATCAGAGATTATTGCACGAGGAATCACGAACCTTGAGAAAATGTGTTGATGAATGAATTTGAGAACGATTTTGTGATCACAGGTTCGGGTCGGTATGGCTTCGATCCATTTGGACACGTAGTCCACAGCCAACAGAATGTATTCGAAACCATCCGAAACAGGAAAGGGGCCCATAAAATCAATCCCCCAAACATCAAAGATTTCGCATACTAGAATCGGTTGCATAGGCATCATGTCGCGATGGCTCATGTTGCCCAAAGTCTGGCAACGACTGCATGCCTTGCAGTGATTGTATGCGTCTTTGAACAGTGTGGGCCAGTAAAAGCCGCACTGGAGGACTTTTGATGCGGTTTTATGCCCGGCGAATGGCCACCGCATGCCTGGTCATGGCAGAAAGAGAGGATATTGTTGAATTCCCCTTCCGGGACACATCTCCGGATGATCTGATCGGCACCTATGCGGAAGAGGTACGGGTCTTCCCAAATGTAATACTTGGCATCGGAGCGTAATTTGTCTTTCTTGGCCTTCGGCCAATCGGACGGGATCTGATGAGATGCCAAGTAATTTACTACATTAGCAAACCATGGAAGGCTAGTACCAATAGTCAGCAGGTGCTCATCGGGAAAATGCTCAGTGATTGGTCCGGGAGGGTCAATTATTTCAGAAGGAAGACGGGACAAGTGATCAGCTACCACATTTTGCTTTCCCGCTTTGTCGCGAATCTCAAGGTCAAATTCTTGCAACAGCAAGATCCATCAGATTAATCGAGGTTTCGCGTCCTTCTTTGCAAGGAGATGCCTCACAGCTGTGTGATCCGAGTATATGATGACACGGGAACCCAGAAGGTACGATCTGAACTTTTCTAGGGCAAATACTACAGCTAGCAGCTCTTTCTCAGTAACCGTATAGTTACGCTGAGCCTCATCGAGTGTTTTGCTGGCGTAGTAAATGACCACAGGTTTCCCGTCAATTTTCTGCCCCAAAACCGCTCCTACAGCGAAGTCGGATGCATCGCACATGATCTCAAAGGGTGGAGACCAATCAGGGGACTGTAGGATCGGGGCTTGGGTGACTCGGTCACGCAGGATTTCAAATGCTTGAGTGCATTCCTTGGAAATTTCGAAAGGAACATCCTTGGAGAGAAGAGTGGTCAGGGGGCGTGCGATTTTTGAAAAATCAGGGATAAATCGTCGATAAAAACCGACATGCCCTAAAAAGGAACGGATGTCCCTGATCGAGCTAGGCATAGGAAGGTGAGAAATCAGATTAACCTTAGCTCGATCCACTTGGATACCTTTCTCCGAAATTGAGTGTCCCAGGACAATTCCCTCAGGCACCATGAAATGGCTCTTTTCCCAGGAAAGAACCAAATTCACATCGATGCACCGCCTGAGTATCTGGACCAAGTGTTGGAGGCAATCGTCGAATGATGCTCCGAAAACTGAAAATTCATCCATGAAGACTTCCAGATAATCACCTACCATATCTGAGAATATGGCAAGCATGCATCGCTGAAAAGTAGCGGGTGCATTGCAAAGACCGAAAGGCATCCTTCGGAAAGCGTATGTTCCGAAGGGGTAGGTGAATGTGGTCTTTTCTTGGTCCTCAGGATGGATTGCCACCTGGTTATAACCGGAGTACCTGTCAAGAAAGCAGAAGAACCTATTTCCCGCAAGTTTTTCGAGAATTTGATCAATGAAGGGTAGTGGGAAATGGTCCTTCTTCGTGGAGGAATTGAGTCGGCGGTAATCTATACAGACTCTCCATGAGTTGGCTAATCGGGTAGGAATGATTTCTCCGGTCTCAGTTGTTATAGTGGTGAGTCCTGCCTTCTTGGGTACGACCTGAATTGGGCTCACCCAACGACTATCGGAGATCGGGTAGATGATTCCGGCATCTAACCACTTGATGATCTCCTTTTTCACGACCTCCTGCAGATTGGGGTTTAAGCGTCTCTGCATTTCACGAGAAGGTCGTGTGCCCTCTTCCGAATAGATATGATGAGTACAATAAGAGGGACTTATTCCAGTCAAATCGTCAAGAGTCCACCCGATGGCTCTACGATGTTGCTGGAGGACAACAATCAGACGGGATTCCTGTTCAGGACTGAGGTTGGAATTGATAATCACAGGAAGGGTCTGATTAGAACCCAAAAAGATGTATTTCAAGTGAGCAGGAAGGGGTTTCAGTTCGAGGATGGGGTTATCAGCAGCAGCGGGTGGTTCAGTATAGATGTGAGGTTCGAGGGTGGGAGTTACTGGGTTATTCATATCTGGATTCGACTCCTCTGTTTGCGGGTCAAGATCCTTCTGTGGTTGATGAGGCATAATCGCGTCATCCTGGAAGTGTGATTCATCAACCAAGGTCCTGATGTCACAAGTTTGTTCGATGACGCCGCAATTAATTCCTTGTTGGGCCTTAAATATATCAATTTTCAGTGTTTGATCTCCAAACTTAAGCTCTATTTGGCCCTCCTCACAGATGATGTTGGCTCTAGCAGTAGCCAAGAAAGGTCTCCCTAGAATGATTGGTGTATCCCTAGGGTTCTCAGGTGCATCCATATCTAAGACTATAAAGTCCACTGGAAAATAGAAATCCCGCACTCTTACGATAACATCCTCGAGAATCCCTTTTGGTGACTTTATAGATCGATCTGCTAATTGTAATGTCACCTCGGTTGGTTTTAGCTCAGATTCTTCTAGATGGTCAAGTAAGGATGTGGGTATCAGGTTTATGGATGCACCCAAGTCTAACAATGCTCTATCAAATTGGGTACCACCTATCTTGCAGGAAATCAGGGGAGTACCAGGATCTTTTGCCTTGGGTGGGAGTCTACTGAGGATTACAGAGCTGGCTTGTTCTGACAGAACAATTGGGCTCCCTCCCTTGGTTCGCAGCTTACGCTGGGGTGTACATATATTCTTTAGAAATCGTGCGTAAGCTGGTACGTGGCGGATTGCATCCATCAAGGGGATGTTTATGTGGACCTGCTCAAAGAGCTTGACCAGGTCCTCCTCAGGGGCCACGGGTTTGGTGGTCTTCTTTCCCTTGGTCAAGGCCTCGGGAAATGGGATCTTGGTTGGTTCTTCTAGGATAGGTCCAGGTTGTGGATCTGGGACAGTGGTATCTTGGATAACTATCCTAGGGTCATAGTTATCAGGCTTGGAGTGGTTTGGATAATGCGGGTCTTGAGTTGTTTTACCACTACGTGTTGTTACAGAATTTAATCCGGCCTGATTTTGGTTTGGGTTTTGTAAGAGGGGTGGCTGCTGCTGAAATCCCGCATAAGAAGTTGAAGCTTCCATCTCATCTGGAGATGGAGCAGTAGGGGCCTGATAACTCCATTGTGCGTGGCCTAAATTTGGATTCATAACGCGCTTCTGGGTTGGCACGTTATTTGGGTTAGGAAGGGGTTGGGAAGGGAGTGTGCCTGGCTGGCGAGAATTTGCCAACTGGGCCAGTTGAGTTTTAACTTCTGTAGGTTCGTCCTTGTGCTATTTTTGAATAGCCGCATTCGTTTTTTGAATGTCAGCCAGAGTCTGAAGAATTAGGGACATTTGATCCTGATTTGGCCCTGATGGATAAGTAGGTTTGGGCCGAGGCTGAGGCGGCTGGTAATGACGAGAGGGCTGTGGGCGGGACTGAAAAGGTGGTCTTTGGGTTTGGGAATTTTCCGCCCACTGAAAATTGGGATGGTTTCGCCATCCAGGGTTGTAAGTGTTGGAGAATGGGTCGTTCTGGATGGCGTTGAGGTCCTCGCAGGTCTGAGGAACCTCCTGAGAATCAGGGAAAGGGGGAATGGAGTTCCCCCAGCTGGTGTAGAAAGGATCGGGTGATCCTCCGATCCAAGAATCAGATGGGGATGGATATGGATCCATCCTAGGGGAAGATCGGTGGAGGATGTTTTGCACAGTCTCCTATGTGGAAGGAGGTTGTGCAAAGGAGTTACGCGCGGAGGTGGCTCGCTGCAAGTGCTGAGTCAGCTCATCCACCTTCTTTTCAATGATTGAGACCTTGTCCAATCGACTGGCCATTAATTCCAGGTCGACTGATGCGGATAGGCCCTGCGTCTCATGTGCTCCCTTAAGATTCGTCGCTGCGCGGGTATTCGTCCTGTCGATTAATCCCATGGAAGTATTGTTGATGGAGTTCTCGCACATGTTTTCGAGAATCTCCCATACGGTGTCTTCATGTTGACCCATAATGTTTCCTCCGCAAGTTGCATTGACGAAAAGGCGGATGTCCTCACGGAGTCCCTGGTAAAAAGATTGGACTTGTTCCCATTAGGAACTCCGTGATGGGGGCACTTTCTCATGAGATCCTGAAAACGATCCCATGCCTCATGGAGAGGTTCTCCTGATTGTTGAGTGAAGTGTGTAATCTGATGGCGCAAGGCGTTGGTCCGACCAACGGGAAAAAACTTTTTCAAAAACTCGGATTGAAGTTCTTCCCAAGTGTTGATCGGCCGGGTCTGAGTTTGATACCAATGGGCGGCCTTGTCCATAAGAGAAAAGGAGAACATCTTCATGAGAAGAATATCCCGATTTTGCGCATCTGATCCAAAAGTGTGGGCCAGATGCTTTAGCTGTTTGATGTGCTGGAAGGGATCTTCAGAATTAAGCCCATGGAATTTACGTATAGCATGAATCATGTTGGGCTTTAATTCGGAATCAGGTCCTCCAGTCGGGATTCTGACTCGAGGCTCAATGGCCACCGCAGCAGGATTGTAGTGGTCCCGCATCATAGGACGCTGTGGTGGGTGCACGAAGTTTTGGAAGAGGTCATTGAGTCGCTGGAGCTGGTGTTCCAGATTATTTTCTTCCTCAACTGGCTGAGCCATGATGGGGGAAGAAGAAGAAATTGGTTCTGAATCAGAAGAGAGAATAATGTGAGGGTGTTGCTGCACAAACACGGGCGTCGAGGCTTGGCCTTGACGAGAGCGAATTTCTAAAGGAGGTCTTAAGGGTGGTCTTAAGGACCTCCTTCCGTACATGCACTGTTGGAAGAGGTAAGTTTAGAAGGTGCTGGACCCAATCAAGACACCCAAAAATGTGTTGGGTGACTATAGAGGTGCGGGGCAGATGGACCCCTTGATCAGAAAGATCGTCCACCTGAGAATTACCTGGGCAGCCAGAGAGGGAGAGTCCTGCGAAGACCCCTACACGGTAGAGCGTCCCCACGGGTTACAGGGTTTCCCCCACCCGACCTCTCTTGTCACTGCGGTTCCAGGTAGACCAGAATGGGGATCTTGACCTCTTAAGTCTACCAATTTTAAGATCAGGGTGCTTAAGGTTTCACTTGAACTTTAGTCTTTTAAGTGCAAAGAGTGACCCAATTTAAGGTTGGTTGACCCAAGGGGTTAACTTTACCTCTTGTTTTCTTTGAGAGCTTTTAGGTCTTGTCTTTTAGGGTTCAAGTGTTTAGAGAGCCAATTGTTTTAGGTTTTCTTTTGAATAGGTATTTTCAATCAATGGTTTAGGCACACTTCTTTTGGATTTTCTCCATTCTTGATTTAAGTAGTGTGTCTTTAAAACCCTAAGGTTGAATCTTATGTTGGCTCTACTTGGTCCAGTTAGTTCTTTGTTGGGTAATTAGGGCTCAAGCAAGAATGTGTTAGCCCTTAAATACCCTTAATAGTGTGCAGGACTAATGAGTTGAAAACATGCAACTCTTTATGGTTACTAAGTATGGAAGACAGGTTAGCCCTATATTGCTTGTTCTTTTCTTTTCTTCCTCTTTAGAGTTTAGGGGTTAATAGCGAGAGGAAAAATTTACCTGTCCTCGGAGTGGTTGTCTTGCGGTTGCTTGTCTTCTTGATTTCCTGTAGCTGCACAAAAGAGGGGAGATTATCAGAAAAAAAGAGAAACAGGAATGTTTGCCTCTAGAATAGCCGTTGCTCCCCGGCAACGGCGCCAAATGAAACGTTGGCTTCGAGAGATAACCGGGTTTTATTGTTATAGCGTTGTAGTATAGCCAGTTATTGCCATCATTTCAAATATATAAATTTTTTACTCGGAAAATAAAAGAGAGTTCCCGAGGTCGAACTCAGGGAGCAAGTTGTATTCTAGGGGTACAAGTTTCTTTTACAAATATAAAGAAAGAGAGAGAGAGAGAATTTGTTGGCTTCTTTCTTCTTCTCTTCTTTTCTCTTTGCCTATCTTCTTCTGCTTGACTCTCCTGCTTTATCTGCAGCCGTAGTGATGCTTTTCTTCTTCTTTCAGTTCTTGTTTCTGCTCATCTCTTTCTTTTTCTTCTCCCTTGTGGTCCTGTTCTTCTTCTTCTTCTTTCTTTCTTCTTTTCCTTTCTTCAGACCTTCTTCTTCTCGTGTTCTTCTTCTTCTTTCAATTCTTGTCTTGGCCTCTCTGTGTTTTCCTCTGCCTCGCCTTCCTTCTCCTTCCTTGCCTTCAGGACGTCGTCTGATTTTCCAATTAGATGACTTAAACCGCCGCTGCTACAGTGCCGCTCGGTGATCCTCCTTCCTTCAGCCTTCGTCTTCTTCCACGGTTCTTCTTCACCTGTGCCTGCACACTTACACAGCTTGATCAGAGAGGGGCAAAACCTATCTCTACCCTCCCCCCCCGCGTCTCTCTCTCACAGAAGCCACTCTTGGGAAAGCTCTCCCAGAGCTGCCGGGTAGCCGGGTACGGGTCGCGCCCGGGTCCAGGCCCACCGGCGTGCGTGGTGGGTGAGGAGTGCAGGTCAGTCTAAGTCAGGTCGGGTCAGGTCCGCGGGGCGTGAGCGCGGACGAGACCGGGTAACCGGGTGGGTGAAGGGGACCTCACCCCGTGTGCTGAGGCAACAAGCCTCCAGCACTTTTTCACTTTATACCGCTGCGCCTCTTCAGAGTTTTCCGAGGTGGGACTAAATGTCCCACCCCGAGTTGGCGCCTGCGCGGAGGAAACAGCTGGTAATCGTGGCGTTACGCGAGGCCTTCGCGCGAGGGCTTCGCTTCAGCTGCAGCCTGACGCTTTGTCGAAATGCCTTGCACGGCCTGGGAGTCGAATCTGGGCGTGGTGCGCCTGCAGCTGCAGGCGGAAGCAGCTCCTTCTGCACGGCAATGGCAGCGGAGGTCGGGTGACCTGTTCACAGCAAAACGGCCTCTCGGCCTAATCAGAAGGTGCCGGGAGCTTCGCCAGACTGCGGCGAAGCTCGTGTGGGTGGTGGCGAGGCGTGGGGCGGCGTGCAAGGGCTGCCCTAGGTCGGACTGTGGGTCGGAAGATGGGTTTGTTCGGTGGGGTTGCAGAGGGTGATGTGGGGGAAGTGGAAGGGCGGGGGTTGATCAGGGTGAGGAGGCGGAGGTTCTGCGGTGGTCGGCGAGCCGTGTGGGTTGCTGGGGTGATGGGAGCGGCTCGCCGGAGGATGGCCGGAGGCGGAGAAGGTGAGGGTGAGGGGTCGGAATCGAGGGCGACAGTAGATGTTTAAAGTGAGGAAAAGGAAGAGGGGAGGAAGAGGAGGAGTTCTACCTACTTAGCAGGAGGAGGAGGGGCCGGAGCGGGCGACAGTCGTATCGACTGTCGCCGGAGAAGAAGATGCCCGGGGGAAGGGGCGGCGGCGAGCAGAGGGCCGGAGAGGCACCAGCTGGGTGCGGCGTGGTGCGGGAAGAGCAGGGGAGGAAGTCTCTACTGCTGGTATTGCGGCAGAGCGAAGAGGAGGAGGAAGAACCGCCGGAGCTGGTGGGCGTCTGCCGGAGTGAGAAGAGAGGAAAGTTGGGGGTTTTCTCCGTCAGATCCGAGCTGGGAAGAATGGTGGAGCGACGGGGGTATTTATAGGGACCGAATCAGGGAGGAAGGCGGAGGGAGACGACGTGTCTCCCTCGCCGGAGGACGCCGGAGATGGAAACCCATACCGTCCGTGCGTTCGCACGGCCGGTATGGTGGGTTACAGCGACCAGGGGGGTGTCCCTGCGACGGCTGACGACGCAGGGCACCCCCGGTTTACTTGCCAGGCTCTCCCCCTCACCCTGCGCGGCGCCATGCTCCGCGCAAGGTCGCCGGAGCATGGTGTTGGCAGGTTTTGCAGGGGGGACCTGAACGCAAAGAACGAAGGAGAGTTAGGGGCCAAAATGCGAGGGTTCAAAAGTTGAGGGCCAAAAAGTAAATATATGAGGACCAAAGTGTAAAGTTGGTCAAGAAGGTTTCTTCTTAGGCTCAAGTTTTTATACATGACTAATTAGGACCTAAGGAATCTGATGGTGAATTTTATTTCTAGATTAAACCTTGTTTGACTGGTCAAATTATGCAAAAACCCAAATTAAGTTATTAATTGGGTATGGTTCTCAATGTAGGTCAAGATGGGTTCCTAAGGTCAAATTGAAGGTTCTAAACCCTAGAGATTATTTTTCTATGAATTTTAGAGGGTTTATTCCATTTTTGCTTTGCCTTGAACCTCGTGAATTGAAGTGGGTTTATTTTAGGGTTACAGATTATCATTTAGTTCCTTGGAATTGCTGTAACCCTTGCTAGATCATCTCATCCCACTTTTATTCTTATTAAGTTGCTTTGACCTATGTTTGGACCCTGAATTACCCTGTATGCAGATTATACTGGTAAAATTGCATTTTTACCCCTTATGACTTGTTTTCTCCTTAAACTCAGAATTCTCTGAGTTAAGCCTTTCCTTGAGTTATGTAGGAGCTTTTATCCTTTGTATTGGGTCAAAATGAGCTAGTTATGGCTCATGATGAGGTTCTCATCAGTCTAGGTTGAGTTCAGACTCCTCTAATTGCAGGTTTTGATCTTTTTGTGGTTGATCAAAAAGAGTCAGGTTTTCCTCGATACATAAGTCATCAACCACAGCCTAGATATCGCAAATCTATTCTATAACTCCACAATTAATTCCTTGTTGGGCCTTGAAAATGTTGATCTTTAGTGTCTTGCTCCCAAATTTTAATTCAATTTGGCTCTCCTCACAATTGATATTGGCCCTAGCAGTGGTCAGAAAGGGTCTCCCTAGTATGATCGGTATATTCTTTACATTATTAGGAGTGTCCATGTCTAAGACAATGAAATCCACTGGAAAATAGAAGTCATGTACCCTCACTATGACATCCTCGAGCATTCCTTTTGGTGACTTAATGGATTGGTCAGCTAGTTGCAAAGTCATTTCTGTCGGTTTAAGCTCAGATTCCTCGAAGTAGTCTAGTAGAGATGTAGGTATCAAATTTATGGAGTCTCCTAAGTCCAATAAAGCTTGGTCGAATTGTATATCACCGATTACATAGGAGATTAGAGGGGTGCCTAGGTCTTTTGTCTTAGGCGGGAGTTTACTCAAAATTACGAAGCTGGCTTGTTCCGACAGTACGATTGATTCTCGCCTTTGGTTCATGGCTGACGCTTAGGTGTACATACATCTTTCAGAAATCGTGCATAAGCCGATATGTGGCATATCGCATCCATTAAGGGGATGTTTATATGGACCTGCTCAAAGAGCTTAACCAGGTCCTTGGTGAGCAGCCTTCCTCTATAGTTCTATTATTTCGTCGTAGTATAGTATAGAGAAGTGATTACCAGTTTAATACAATTTGTTACTCGGAAATAAAAGAGTTCCCGAGGTCGAACTCAGGGAGCAAGTTGTATTCTAAGGGTACAAGTTTCTTTTACAAAAATAAAGAAAGAGAGAGAGAGAGAATTTGTTGGCTTCTTTCTTCTTCTCTTCTTTTCTCTTTGCTTCTCCTCTTCTTCCTTCTCAGATCTTCTGCTCTCTTCCTTTGTTCTTCTTCTTTATCTGCAGTGGTGATGTTCTTCTTCTTTCAGGTGTTTCTGCTCTTCCTTTTTCTTCTGCAGAGCGGTCCTGTTCTTCTTCTTTTCCTTTCTTCAGATCTTCTTCTCGTGCTCTTCTTCTTTCAGTTCTTCCCCTGGCCTCTCTGTGTTCTCCTCTGCCTCGCCTTCCTTCTCCTTCTTTGCCTTCAGGACGTCGTCTGATTTTTCAATCAGACGACTTAAACCGCCGTTGCTACAGTGCCGCTCGGTGATCCTCCTTCCTTCAGCCTTCGTCTTCTTCCACGGTTCTTCTTCACCTGTGCCTGCACACTTACACAGCTTGATCAGAGGGCAAAACCTACCTCTACCCTCCCCCGCGTCTCTCTCTCACAGAATCCGCTCATAGGATAGCTCTCCCAGAGCTGCCGGGTAGCCGGGTACGGGTCGCGCCCGGGTCCAGGCCCACCGGCGTGCGTGGTGGGCGAGGAGTGCAGGTCAATCTGAGTCGGGTCGGGCCAGGTCCGCGGGGCCTGAGCGCGGACGAGGCTGGGTAATCGGGTGGGTGAAGGGGACCTCACCCCGTGTGCTGAGGCGATAAGGCTTATTCACAAAAACAATTTAAATGGTGAAAGAGTTGCGAGGCTTACCAATGTGGGACTAAACTGAGGCCTCTCCTCGCGTGCGCCTGCTGGAAGACCGCGGCCTTGCTTCTACAGCTGCAGCTTCGATTTTCGTCGGTTGCTGGCTGGCTGCCTTCGCAGGAGTCTCCGTAATCCGCAACAGCTGGAGACCTGGAGTCCTCAAGCCTGGAGCGCGGGAGAAGCTGCTTCAATGTGGCGTTAATGGCGGTCGAGCCTCAGAACCTGTCGGACACGAATATGGCCTCTCGGCCTGATCAAACTACTGGGGAACCTTCGCCGTGGCACGGCGAAGGTGTTGAGCTGTGCGGCAAGCCGCAAGGCGATGTCTGGCGGCAGCCCTAGGTCAGACTGCAACCGGAGAAATGGGTTTGTTTAGGGGAGCGTTACGGAGGTGTGGAGTGGCAGTGGAGGGGTGGGGGGTGCTCAGTGTGATGAGGCGGAGGTTCGGTGAGGGTCGGCGAGGCGTGTGAGGCTGTGGAGCGATGGGGGCATCTCGTCGGAGGGTGGCCGGAGACGAAGGGGGTGACGATGGTCAGGGTCGGTCGAGGGCTTAATTGAACAAATTGAAACCGGGGAAAGAAAGAGGAGAGGAAGGGAAGTAGTTCTAACTTACTTGCAGGGACGAAGGGGGAGCAGCAGGGCGACAGTCGTATTGACTGTCGCCGGAGAAGAAGATGCCCAGGGGAAGGGGCGGCGGCGAGGAGGGGGCTGGAGAGGCGCCAGCTGGGTACGGCGTGGCGCGGGAAGAGCGAGGGGGGGCAACCCTGCAGCTGGTAGTGCGGCAGAGCGACGAGGAGGAAGAGGAGAGAACCGCCGGAGCTGGTGGGCGTCTGCAGGATTGAGAGGAGAGGAAAGTTGGGGGTTTTCTCCGTCAGATCCCAGCTGCGAAGAATGGTGGAGCGACGGGGGCATTTATAGGGACCGAATCAGAGAGGAAGGCGGAGGGAGACGACGTGTCTCCCTCGCCGGAGGACGCCGGAGATGGAAACCCATACCGTCCGTGCGTTCGCACGGCCGGTATGGTGGGTTACAGCGACCAGGGGGTGTCCCTGCGACGGCTGACGACGCAGGGCACCCCTGGTTTACTTGCCAGACCCTCTCCCTCACCCTGCGCGGCGCCATGCTCCGCGCAAGGTCGCCGGAGCATGGTGCTGGCAGGTTTTGCAGGGAGGACCTGAACGCAAAGAACGAAGGAGAGTTAGGGGCCAAAATGCGAGGGTTCAAAAGTTGAGGGCCAAAAAGTAAATGTATGAGGACCAAAGTGTAAGGTTGGTCAAGAAGGTTTCTTCTTAGGCTCAAGTTTTTATACATGACTAATTAGGACCTAAGGAATATGATGGTGAATTTTATTTCTAGATTAAACCTTGTTTGACTGGTCAAATTACGTAAAAACCCAAATTAAGTTATTAATTGGGTATGATTCTCAATGTAGGTCAAGATGGGTTCCTAAGGTCAAATTGAAGGTTCTAAACCCTAGAGATTATTTTTCTATGAATTTTAGAGGGTTTATTCCATTTTTTCTTTGCCTTGAACCTCGTGAATTGAAGTGGGTTTGTTTTAGGGTTACAGATTATTATTTAGTTCCTTGGAATTGCTGTAGCCCTTGCCAGATCATCTCATCCCACTTTTATTCTTATTAGGTTGCTTTGACCTATGTTTGGACCCTGAATTACCCTGTATGCAGATTATACTGGTAAAATTGCATTTTTACCCCTTATGACTTGTTTTCTCCTTAAACTCAGAATTCTCTGAGTTAAGCCTTTCCTTGAGTTATGTAGGAGCTTTTATCCTTTGTATTGGGTCAAAATGAGCTAGTTATGGCTCATGATGAGGTTCTCATCAGTCCTCCTCAGGTGCCACGAGTTTGGCTGTCCTTTTTAGCTTGGTCAATGCCTCGGGAAATGGAGCCGTAGATGGTTCCTCTAGAATTGGTTCAGGTTCTCGATCTAGGACAGGTGTGTCCTGGCTGACCAATCTAGGGTTAGGGTTTGTATTACCAGACTGGGAATGGCTTGGATAAGGTGGGTCCTGTGTTGTTTTGCCACTACGAGTAGTAACAGAATTCAATCTCGCCTGATTCTGGTTTGGTGTGGGTAAAAGAGGTGCTTGCTACTGGTAACCCGCATATGATGTTGAAGCCTCCATCCCGTTGGGTGATGGAGTAGAAGGGGCCTGATAAACAAAGTGAGCTTGACCCTGATTTGGGTTCATAACACGGCTATGGTTCGGCACATTATTCGGATTAGGCAAAGGTTGTAAAGGAAGTGCACCAGGTTGGTGGGGATTTACCATGTGGGTGAGTTGATTGCAAACCTCTATGATCTTGTCTCTATGCTGTTTTTCCATAGCCGCATTCATCTTCTGAATGTCAACCAGAGTTTGAAGGATAAGAGTCATTTGATCTGCATGAATCAACCCAGATTGATAAGTTGGCTTAGGCCGAGGTTGAGGCGGTTGATATGGACGAGGAGCTTATGGTTGGGGCTGATATTGAGGTTTCTAATTTTTATTATTTCTTGACCACGTGAAATTACGATGATTACACCATCCAGGGTTGTAGGTGTTTGAGAATGGATCATTCTGGATGGCATTAATGTCCTCGTAGGTCTGAGGAACCTCAGAAAAATCAGAATATGAGGGTTCAAAGTTCCCCCAACTAGAGTAGGTGGATCTAGAGTTTCCTCCGAATCTAGAATCAGACGGGGCTGGATACGAGTCCATCCCCTGAGAAGATCTATGATAGATGTTGTGCACAGCCTCCCTACTAGAGGGTGGTTGTGTAAACGGGTTTTGCGCAAAGGTGGCTCATTGAAAATGTTGAGTTAGCTCATCCACCTTCTTCTCAATAATAGAGACCTTGTCCAGATGACTGGCGATCAGTTCCAAGTCAATGGAAGAGGACAGGCCCTGCGTCTCATGTGCTCCCTTTGGATTCGTCAATGCAAGGGCATTCGTCTGGTCGAACATGTCCATGGATTCATTCTTGATGGAGTTCTCGCACATATTTTCGAGAATCTCCCACATGGTGTCTTCGTGTTGACCCATGATGTTTCCTCCGCAGGTCACATTGATGAATAATCGAATATTCTCATGGAGTCCTTGGTAAAAAGACTGGACTTGTTCCCATTTAGAAACTCCGTGGTGGGGGCACTTTCGCATGAGATCCAGAAAATGATCCCATGCCTTGTGAAGTGGTTCTCCCGCTTGCTATGTGAAATGCGTGATCTGGTGCCATAAAGCATTTGTCCGACCAACATGGAAGAACTTTCTCAAAAAATCAGATTGAAGTTTCACCCAGGTGTTCATTGGACGCATTTAGGTTTGGTACCAATGAGCAGTCTTATCCATGAGAGAGAAGGAGAACATTTTCATGAGTAAAACATCTCGATTTTGAGCCTCTGACCTGAAGGTCTGGGTCAGATGCTTGAGTTGCTTGATATGCTAGAATGGATCTTCGGAATTATGCCCATGGAATTTGGGAATGGCATGAATCATGTTGAGCTTGAGTTCAGCATTAGGACCTCCAGCGGGGATTTGTACTCGAGGTTCGATTGCCACCGCAGCGGGATTGTAGTGATCTCGCATCATTGGACATTGCGGTGGGTTCACAAAGGCTTGGAATAGATCATTGAGGCACTGAAGCTGATTTTCAAGATTATTTTCTTCTACCGGTTGTGCCATGATGATAGATAACGGAGAATTAGGTTCAGATAAATCAGAAGATATATCGATTGGATTGGGTTGTTGCACAAACAAGGAGGTCGAGGCTTGGCCTCGACGGGAGTGGATAACTAACAAAGGCCTCAAGGGTGGTCTTAAGGACCTCCTCCTAAACATGCACTGATGGAAGGGACGAGGGTAGCAAGTGATGGACCCAATTAAGACACCCAAAAATTTTGGATGACTATAGAGGTTCGGGGCAGATGGTACCCCTGAGTCAAAAAGCCATCCACTTGAGAATTACCTAGGTAGCCAAAGAGGGAGTCCCGTGAAGACCCCTACATGGTAGAGTGCCCCCATGGGTTACAGAGTTTCCCCCACCCGACCTCTCTTGTCACTGATGATCCAGGTAAACCAGAATGGGGACTTGACCTCTTAGGTCTACCAGTTTTAATTAAGAGAGAGGGTGCTTATGATTTCACTTGAACTTTTAAGATATTTTTGTGAAAAGTGACCTAATTTGAAGATTGGTTAACCCAACAAGGTGGATCAACTTCACCTGCATTGTCCTTTTGAGAAATTTAGGTCCCTCTTTTAATGTTCAAATGAATTTAAGAGCCCGATTTTAGGTTTTCCTTGAATAGATTAATTCAATCAAGGTTTAGGCACACATTGTTTGGAAAGATCAATTCTTGATTAAGTGTGTCTCTAAAACCCTAAACTGGAATCCTTTACTGGCTCTGATCTGGTCCAATTTAATGTCAAAATGTGGTACCTAGGGCTCAAACAAAAATGTGATAGCCCTAGATACCTTAGGATCTTAAGTAGGTGCATAAATCAGGGTTTGGATGTTCTCTAGAATGTATCAAATCAGGAGCTTGATGGTTAATCTAAGAATATAATGCAAGTAGCCCTAATTGATTTCTCCTTTTTTTAGCTTCTTTTTTAAGAATCAGGAGCTTAGAAGAAGGTAGATGGAGTTTACCTGCCCTTAGAGTGATTGATGTGCGGCTGATCTTCCTTTAATGAGTCCCTAAAATAGATCACAATCAAAAGAGATGTAGCAAGTTAGAATCCAACCTGATATTGTAATAAAGAGATCTGAATTGCACGCTGCTTCTCGGTAACGGTGCCAAAATGTTCATCGCTCTGAAACAGGTTTAAAATCTTCGTGTTACAGTATAGCTCGAATCAGTGCGAGAATAAATAAAATTTTATTACTCGAAAGAAATTTTAAAGTCGAACACAGGGAGCAATATGGCAATTTAAAAACTCAAGATAATAATTTAAATCAGAGATAGAATATAAATGGAATTGTATTCAGATACTGTAAAAAGAATGGAGTAAAATGGTGATTTAAATCACCAATTACTCCCTACAATAATAGCTAATGAAACTCAACAGTTATGAATGAAATGAACTTAATCAATCATCTGATTATTCAATCAGACGGCTTAAACTGTGCCGCTCTGAATTCTTCTCTTTTCTTCTTTTTCTCTACTCTTTCTTTTCTTCTTCTTAGGCTCTTCTTCTCTACTGTAACCCTTCTTCTTCTATTCATCTTTTTGCTTCTCTTTCTCTGCTTCTTCTTCCACATCTTTCACACAGCGGGGGAAGGTCTTCTGATTTTTAGCTAAGTGTTAGCCAACTTCACCAAGAGCAAAACCCCCTTTCCTCGCACAGACACTCCTTTCTTTCTCTACTTGGGTCACGCTTTCCCAAAGCCTCCAAAAGGACTGAGCTATCAGGTTACGGACCTAGAGTGTACCAGGGTCTAGGACTATGGGCGTGGGTCGCAGCTGAGTGTAAGGTGTAGGCGGGTTATCGGGTCAGACCAGGTTCGCATGGCGTGTCACGGACGAGATCAGGTGAGGGTGTGGAGGACCTCACCCCCCAAGTGTCTAAGGCGATATGCCCCAGGCACTTTTTCCTCTTATGCGGTCGCAAGCGGTCTTCAACTTCTGAGGTGGGACTAAGGTCCCACCTTCCCTTTGCGTAGCACGGTAGCAAGGTCTCCTTCCTTCGATTGCTGCAGCTCACAAGGTCAAAACCTCCAATTGACCTCGCGGGACGGTGCCTTAGGTGATTCCGCATAGCCTAGGATGAGCACCTGGAGTAAGTGGGTGCTGTAGCAAGCTCCAAGCTTGCTTGAAGCACAACGTCAATGGCAGGCTCGACCTATTACCTAAAATTTAAGAAGAGGGGCCTTATCGATGCATCAGATGGTTCAGCAGGATCGCCGTGGCATGACGAGTGTGACAGTGGTAGTGGCGTGTCGTGAGAGGGTGTATGGTGGTGTACGGAGGTCAAAGATGGTGATGAGGTAGTGGTTAGGTCGTCGGGGTGTTAGGATGGGTAATAGGAGTGGGGGCATTAGGGATTTTGTGCGGTGGAGCATGATGAAGCTAATGGAGGTGACAGTGACAAGTTTCGAGTAGTGTGGCAGTGAGTGGGCACCGCCGAAGCTTCGCTAAAGGCGGAGAAGATGAAGTGCCAGAGGCGGTAGTTGGCGGTTGTGTATGTTTGCGAGGGTAGAAAAGCAAAATAGAAAGAGAGAGAGAGAGCAAGAGAGGGACTTAGCGAGGTGGTTGAGAGGAAGAGGGATACGGTGTTGTTCGACCGGTGCTGGAGAAGGAGGAAGAATTAGTGAGGCGGCGACGGCGATGCAGGCGGAGGAACGCCCTCCCTTTGGCTGGGGAGGGTCGCGACAAAGAGAGGAGGAGTTTAGGCCATCCAATTTGATGGTTGGACGGTCGGAAGAGGGAGATCCAGTGGGATGGCCGAAGCGGAGTTTTGTGGTGGCCGGAGCGGAGGAAGGGAATTGAGGTGATTTTGCTCCCAAAAACTTGCTGAAAAATTGTGCAAGGCCTCGGAGGTGCTTATATAGGGCTTAAGAGGAGGTTCCAAGCTTGGAAACAAGCTTGGAGACCTTGGAGCTTATGTAAATGAATGATACCCACTCCTTCTAAAGGTTCGCATGAGCTTTTGGGAAGGAGTTGGGATCCCTGGATGGGCTCATTTGAAAGGAATTTTCCAAGGAATTTGTGTTTCAAATATGGGATTGATTGATTGAGAATCAAGCGAAAAATCCTCGCTTGAAACTCAACGGTGAAGGTTTAACCTTCCAAAAACGGCGTGGGGACCTGCTTGTAAAGAATACAAAGAAGTTGGGGGGCTATTTGTAAGAAAATTCAAAAGTTTAGGGTTTGAATGAGATAGAAAGAGTCTGACTGGACCAAATTGTAAACTTAGTCAAGATTATCTTAGATTGGGCCCAAATTTTGGTACAAACCTAATTTGGACCCAAGGAATCCAATGGTAAAGTTAGATTTAGGTTTTGACCAAGTTTTACTGGGTAATTTATGCAGACACCCAAATTAGGGAAAATGTCTATTTGAGACTCTATTTTGGGTCAAGATGGGTTCTGATGGTCAAGTTGAAGGTTCCAAACCCTAGAGAATATTTTTCTATAAATTTTAGAGGGTTTAGGTGAATTTTATCCTGACCAGAACCTCATTTAATTAAGTGGGTTGGTTTTTAGGATTTCAAAAGTTATTTAATTCTCAAAACACGTGCAAACCCTTTTCTGTCTGTTCTAACCCACTTGTTAGCCTTTTAGAACCATTTGACCCTTAATTGCCCCTGGAAAAATCCATGATTGTACTGCATTCATGATATAATGGTAAAACTACAGTTTGAACCCTATTTTCTTGTCTTTCTCTCAGAATGATCATGCAATGAGATATGGCTCTTTGGCAGTTATGTAGGAGCATTTACTGACTTAATTAGATCAAAATGAGCTAGTTATGGATCATGATGGTGTTCCCATCAGTGACTTGATGGATCGATCTGCTAATTGCGAAGTCATCTCTATCGGTTTGAGCTAAAATTCTTCAAAGTGGTCTAGTAGGGATGTAGGTATCAGGTTTATGGAGGCTCCTAGGTCCAATAAAGCTCTATCAAGCTGTATATCATCGATTGCACAGGAGATCAGAAGGGGTACCTAGGTATTTTGCCTTAGGCGGGAGTTTGCTCAAAATGATGGAGCTAGCTTGCTCCAATAATATGATCGAATTCCCGCCTTTGGTTCACGACTTACGCTTAGGTGTACGTACATCTTTCAGGAATCGCGCGTAAGCCGATACATGACATATTGCATCCATCAAGGGGATGTTTATTTGGACCTACTCAAAGAGCTTGACCAGGTCCTCCTCAAGTGCCATGGTTTTGGGTTTCCTCTTTCCCTTGGTCAAAGCCTTGGGAAATGGAACTTCAGTCGGTTCCTCTATAATTGGTTCAGGCTCTTTATCAGGGATAGGGGTATCCTAGATGACCAATCTAGGGTTAGGGTTCGCAGTATCAGGTTTGTTGTGGCTAGGAAATGGTGGGTCTTGCGTTGTTTTGCCACTACGGGTGATGACAGAGTTTAATCTTGCCTAATTCTAGTTTGGGTTAGGCAAAATAGGTGTTTGCTGCTAAAATCCAGAGTATGAAGTTGAAGCATTCATCTCGTCAGGTGATGGAGCAGAAGGGGCCTAATAAATAAAGTGTGCTTGACCTTGATTTAGGTTCATAACATGCCTCTGGTTCGAGATGTTATTTGGGTTAGGAAGAGGCTGAGAAGGAAGTGCACAAGGCTGGTGAGCACATGCCAACTGGGCCAACTGATTACGCAGTTCAGAGATCTCTTCTTTGTGTTATTTCTGCATGTCTACCAAGGTCTAAAGGATCAGAGATGTCTGGTCCTCCTTAGGTGGGCCAGATTAGAAATTTTGATTGGGCCTTAGTTGAGTGGGCTAATACGATCGTGGGTTTTGTGGTAGGGGTTGGAATTGAGGTCTCAGATTCAGGTTATTTCCCGACCACGCAAATTTGGGATGATTACACCATTCAGGGTTGTCGGTATTAGAGAAAGGATTGTTCTGGATGGCATGGAGATCCTCGTAGGTCTGAGGAACTCCAGGAAAATTAGGATACGAGGGTTTAGAGTTCCCCCAACTGTGGTAGGCTGGCCCAGAGTTTCCTCCAAGATCGAAATCAAATGGGGGTGGATAGGCATCCATCCCCTAAGAGTGATAGATGTCGTGTGCAGCCACCCTACTTGAGGGTGAGTGTGCGTATATGCTTTACGGTGCATTGGTGGTCTTGTGTAGATGTCAAGTGATGTCATCCACCTTTTTCTCAATGATAGAAACCTTATCCAATTGACTGCCTACCAACTCCAAGTCAACGAATGTGGAAAGGCCTCGGGTATCATGTACCCCCCGATTGTTTGTCAATGCACGGGTGGGTGTTCGGTCATACACACCCAGTGACTCATTATTTAGGGAGTTCTCGCACATATTTTCAAGAATTCCCCAAATCTTATCTTCATGCTGACCCATGATGCTACTGCCACAGGTTGCATTAACAAAAAGCTTGATGTCATCATGGAGCCCTTGGTAAAAGGATTGGACTTGTTCCCACTTCGGAACTACGTGATGGGGGCACTTGCACTTAAGATCTAGAAAATAATCCCATGCCTCGTGTAAAGATTCTCCCGCTCCTTGCGAGAAGTACGTGATTTGGTGCTGCATTGCATTTGTTTGGCCAATGGGATAGAACTCTTGTAGAAAAGCAGTCTGAGGTTCTTCCCATGTGTTGATCTGGTGAGGGTATGTCTGAAACTAATTGGCAGCTTTGTCAACTAGAGAGAAGGAGAAGATTTTCAGGAGTAGACCATCTCGATTATGCAAATCTACCCCAAATGTGTGGGCTAAATGCTTCAGATTGTTGGTTTGTTGGAAAGGATTCTCGAAGTTCAAGCCATGAAATTTTGGGGTCATGTGAAGCATACTAGGCTTGAGCTCCACCTCGACTCCTCCCGCAGGAATGTTGATTTGAGGTTCAATCTCAACCGCAGCGGGATTGTAGTGATCTCGCATTTGAGGACGCGGCGGTGGGTTGATGTAGGCATTGATCCGATCTCTGAAATCAAAGAATTGTTGTGGTTCAAAGTTAGGTTGTTCTGGATGATCCATGATTGTGGCTGGAGATTCAGGCTCAAAAGTGGAGGAGTTGGAAGAGATGTCGAAGTGATCGGATAGTTGCATAAACAAGGAAGTTGAGGCTTGGCCTCAACGAGAGTGGAAAACTAGTGGAGGCCTCAAGGGTGGTCTTAAGGACCTCCTCCCATGCATACATCGATGGAATATACGAGGGACAGAAGGTGTAATGATGAGAACCTCATCATGAATCCTAACTAGCTTACTTAGATCTAATAAAATGAACAAAAGCTCTTACATAACCTAAAGGAAGGCCTAATTCAGGGGATTACTGATCTGAAAAGAACACATAAAATAAAGGGTAAAATTGTAATTTTACCATTGCAATGTATCAACGGGATTTCTAAGGGTCTAGACATATGTCAATTAGACTTAATAAGAGAAAAAGTGGGATGGTTCAGTCAGAAAAGGGTTATTGTGAAATTTAATAATTAAATGACATTCTATAACCCTAAAACAAATCCACTTAAATTCACAAGATTTCAGGCAAGATAAAAATCAACTAAACCCTCTAAAATTCATGGAAAAATATCCCCTAGGGTTTAGAACCTTCAATTTGGCCTTTGGAACCTGTTTTGACCTAGATTGGGATCCATGCCCAATATTTGACTTAATTTGGGTTTTTGTGCAAAATATCCAGTCAAATGAGGTCAAAACTAAAATCCAACTCCACCATTGTATTCCCTAGGTCAAAATTAGGTTTGTACCAAAATTTGGACCTAAGGGAAGGGCATCTTGACCTACTTTGTAAATTGGTCCACCTAATTACATTTTGGCCCCTAAATTTTGAAAACCCTTGCGAAGACCCCCTCATCTTTTTCGTCACTTTCTTTATTTTGGTCCCTCTTCCATTGCAGCAGGGATCCATATCGTTGGCGACTTTGCAAGGAGGTCTTCTCCTCGTTTGCCTGTGGAGCTACTCCCAGGTTTGAAAGGGGAGCTCTTTGCGAAGCCCCCTACCGCATGAGCAGCTCCCCATACCCTGAATCTCCCCATACCTCACGTGCGAACGCTCGAGAGGTACGGGTCTCACTCTGGCCATGCCTTCGACGATGAATTTTTGGTCGCCTCCTTGCGAATAACCTCTTGCCCGTGCCTATTTAAGGGAGCCCAGATCATTCCGCACCTCCCAAGACTGTTTTGACCTGAGATACACCCTTAATTTCATCCTCCCTCATCTCCGATCAACCGCTCGCAGGCTCCGACGACTTTCCCTTCCTCATCTCGTCACTCTGCCATCATACCAGTGGCAGAGTCATCTCCACTGTGCTCCTCCGTGTCGTGCCGCACCCGCGCGCACCTCTCCGACCCCTTCCTCGTCGCCGTCATTCTCACCTCAGGGTCTTCGTCTCCGGCGACGGCAAACATGCACCGCTCGCTCTCCGCATCCCCCCTTCGCTCCAAATACCTAGATAAGTTCTTCTTTCTCCCCTCTTCATTTTCCCCTTTATCAATTTCACAAATCACGCCCTGACCACTGCAGACCACCACCATCATTCCCATCTCCGACCAGACCTCCAGCGAGGTGTTCCCGCCGCTCCACGCCTCCATCCACCTCGCCAACCACCCTACGACCTCCGCCACACCTCACTGACCATAAACCCTATTCCCATTCATCATGACACGCCCCTAAAAGTACCCCTGAACACACCCACTTACACGACCACAGTAAGCCCTAGGGACACTCACACAGGCGTTCCCATGCCACTCTGACCACTGCAGCACCTTCGTTGAGACATGGCGAAGGTTCCCATGTGTTCTGACGAGGCCACAAGGCCGTTTGCTTGTTGACAGGTGTTGAGGGTCTCCACCACCATTGATGCAGCAAGGAGCTTGCTTAGGAGCTCCTCCAGGTCTCTCCGCTCCAAGTGAAGTGCCCCAGGTCGCGTGGAATCCCTTTGCGCAAAGCCTTGGTCAAGCAATTGGCACTGAAGACCCAGCAGCTACTGCAATCAGAGGAGGATTTCTGCTCCGGGCGCTCGTGAAGAAAGGTGGGACGTTTAGTCCCACCTTAGAAGCTGACAAGTGGGCGAAGAGATACAAATTGAAAAAGTACCATAGGCTCGTTGCCTCCTGACACGGGGTGAGGTCCCCTCACCTACGCATGTGCAGCGTGCCATGCGCTCGCACCTACCCTCGCCCGTGCTCATGCCCCGCGGGCCTGGGTCCGACCCGACTACCCAACCAAGCACTCCTCGCACACCATTCACGTCGGCGTTCCTGGACCCAGGTGTGCGTAACTCGACCCGTTTACCCGGATGGCTCTGAGAGAGCGAACCTGAGAGAGAGACGTGGGGAGGGTAGGGGGTAGGTTTTGCTTCTCTGTGCTATGAAAGGAAGAAGGAGGAGGAGGAAGCAACTGCAGGGAAGAGGAAGAGAAAGAAGAAGAAGAGGAGCAGCTGAAGGAAGGAGACTGAAGAGGCCAAGGAAGAAGAAGCCAAGGAGGAAAAGCCATAGAGAAAAGAAGAAGAAGAAGAGCAACTAAAGGTAGAAGAAAGAGAGAAGCAGAAGCAGCCGTAGATGAAGACAGAAGGAAAGGAAGAAGAACAGGGAAGACAAAAGAGAAGAATCACTGTAGCAATCTGCAAGTTAAGAAAAGAAAGAGAGAAGAGAAAGAAGGAAGAAAAGAGAAGAAGAAAGACATTTATTCTTGCATTTTCTCTCTAATTTTTAATATACATTGGATTGCATTCATATCATCTTTTGAGTAATTTGAACTTGTGTTTTAGTTTCTAAAATACCAATTTTCTCCATGAGTTCGACCTCGGAAGTTTTGAATTTTGAGTAATAAAATTGATAATCGTTTTCGCGGTGATTTCAAATATACTACAGCGAATATCTTTTTAAACTGCGAATTATCGACTATCATTTTTTGATGCCATTGCTGGGGAGCAACAGGCATTTTAGAAGCTTTAATCACAACTTCTGATCCAATACTAAGGAAGCAGCCGCACAACAACCACGGCTGCTTTTGTTGTGATTGTTTCAGAAGAGAAGGGAAAAACTAAGGAAAGGAAAGCAGCAGCACAACAACCACACCAAGGAACAGGTAAGCTTTCATTATCCCTCTCTCTTAATCCCCTCAAAATCTAAATAAAGAAAAATCAATCTAGGGCTACCTATTTCTATATTTAGTAATTCACAAAAGTTGCCTAATTTTTAATTTCAACAAATTTTTTATTGCACATCCACTTAAGGTAACTAAGGCTAAAACCTTCTTGATTGAGCCCTAGATACCCATTTTTTAGGCAACTAAATTGGACCAACTAGAGCCAACCTAAGGATTACAAGCTAGGGCTTTAGAGACACATCTTTTTCCAAGCAAAGCATCAAAAATTTCAAAAAGAGATGTGCCTAAGCCTTGTTTGAAGAGACCTATCCAAGAGAAACCCTAAGCAAATCAGGCTCTTAATCTACTTGAACCCTAAAAGCAAGGACCTAAAAGCTCTTAAAGGAACAAAGAGATAAAGTTGATCCTTTGGGTCAACCAACCTTTAAATTAGGTCACTTTGCACTCAAAAGGCTTAAAATTCAAGTGGAACCCTAAACACCTTGATCTTAACTAAAGGAGGTAGACTTAAGAGGTCAAGGTCCCCATTCTGGTCTACCTAGAATCTCAGTGACAAGAGAGGTTGGGTGGGGGAAACCCTGTAACCCGTGGGGATGCTTTACCGTGTAGGGGTCTTCACAGGACTCTCCCTCTCTGGCTGCCCAGGTATTTCTCAGGTGGACGACCTTTCTGACTAACGGGTATCATCCGCCCTGAACCTCTATAGTCACCCAACAATTTTTGGGTGTCTCGATTGGGTCCAGCACATTCTGATCTCATCAAATCCGTCGGTGCATGTTTGGTAGGAGGTCCTTAAGACCTCCTTTAGGAATCCACCCCCGTCGAGGCCAAGCCTTGACGCCCTTGTTTGTGCAGCACCCTCACCACATAGATCTCTCTTCTGATTCAGAACCAAGTTCTCCTTCTTCCATCATGGCACAACCCATTGAAGAAGAGAACAACCTTGAACACCAACTTCAGCGCCTAAATGATCTCTTCCAAAACTTTGTGAACCCACCGCAGCGTCCTATGATGCGAGATTACTATAATCCCACTGGAGTGGCAATCAAGCCTCAAGTCCGAATCTCGACTGGAGGTCCTAATTCCAAACTCAAGCCCAATATGATTCATGCCATACCAAAATTCCATGGGCTTAACTCCGAGGATCCATTCTAGCATATTAAACAGCTCAAGCATCTGGCCCAAACCTTCGGATCAGATGCACAAAACTGGGATATTCTGCTCATGAAGATGTTTTCTTTCTCCCTCATGGACAAGGCTGCTCATTGGTATCAAACTGAGACTCGTTCGATCAACACATGGATGAACTTCAGTCTGAATTTTTGAAGAAGTTCTTACCTGTCGGCCGGACAAATGCCTTGCGCCATCAGATCACTCATTTCACCCAACAAGCAGGAGAACCTCTTCATGTGGCATGGGACCGATTCTTGGATCTCATGCGAAAGTTCCCCTATCACATAGTTCCTAAATGGGAATAAGTCCAGTCTTTTTACTAGGGACTCCGTGAAGACATTCGATTATTCGTCAATGCAACCTACGGAGGAAACATCATGGGTCAACATGAGGACACGGTGTGGGAGATTCTCGAAAATATGTGCGAGAACTCCATCAATAATGACTCCATGGGCTTATTCGACCGGAAGAATGCCCGTGCATCGACAAATCTTAGGGTAGCACATGAGATGTAGGACCTGTCTACATCCGTCGACTTGGAGCTAATGGCCAGTTGGTTGGACAAGGTCTCTATCATAGAGAAGAAGGTGGACGACCTGACTCGGCATCTACAGCGAGCCACCTCTGCGTAGAACTCTTTCGCACAGCCACCTTTCGTGAGGGAAACTGTGCAGAACATCTGTCACCGATTTTCTCAGGGGATGGACCCACCCCCATCTGACTTCAGGACCGGAGGGACCTTCGATCCACTCTATTCTAGTCGGGGGAACTCTGAACCCCCATACTCTGACTTTCCTGAGGCTCCTCAGACCTGCAAGGACCTCAATGCCATCCAGAATGACCCATTTTCCAACACCTACAACCCTGGATGGAAAAATCATCACAACTTCCAGTGGGCGGGAAATTCTCAGAATCAAAGACTACCTTATCAACCCTGTCCACAAGCCCCTCGTCCATATTAGCTGCCTCAGCCTTGACCCAACCCCACCTATCAATCTGGGCCAAACCAAGATCAAATGTCTCTTATCCTTCAAACACTGGCTGATATTCAGAGAACAAATGCAGCAATATAGAAACAACACAAGGACGAGATCACAGAGGTCCGCAACCAACTTACCCAGATGGTGAATCCTCGCCAACCGAGCACACTTCCTTCACAACCTTTGCAAACCCAAATAACATGCCAACCTAGAGGTGCGTTGTGAACCCAAATCTAGGTCACGCACATATGATTTACCAGGACCCTTCTGTTCCGTCACCTAATGGGATGGAAGCTTCGACATCTTACGTAGGATTTCAACAGTAGCCACCCATTCTACCAACCCCAAACCAGAACCAGGCAGGATTAAACTCCGTAACAACCCGTAGTGGTAAGGCGACCCAAGACCCACCTTATCCAAACCACTCCAAGCCTGGTAGTGACCCAAGCCCTAGGATAGTTATCCAGGATGTCCCTATCCCAGATCAAGAACCTGGACCTATTCTAGAGGAACCAACCAAGGTTCCATTTCCCGAGGCCTTGACCAAAGGAAAAAGGGTAACCAAACCCGTGGCCCCTGAAGAGGACCTGATTAAGCTCTCTGAATAGGTCCAGATAAACATCCCCTTGATGGATGCAATTCGCCATGTACCGACTTATGAATGATTTTTGAAAGACGTATGTACACCCAAGCGTAAGCCACGAACCAAAAGTGGGAGTCCGATCATACTGTCAGAGCAAGCCAGCTCTGTAATCTTGAGTAAACTCCTACCTAAGGCAAAAGACCCAGGCACTCCCCTGATTTCATGTAAAATTGGTGAAACCCAATTTGATAGAGCATTGTTAGACCTAGGTGCCTCCATAAACCTAATATCTACATCCTTGCTTAAACACCTTGAAGAATCCGAGCTTAAACCGACAGAAGTGACATTGTAGTTAGACGATCGATCCATCAAGTCACCAAAAGGAATACTCGAGGATGTCATTGTTAGGGTATGGGATTTCTACTTCCCGATGGACTTTATAGTTCTAGATATGGATGCACCTGAGAACCCAAGGGATACACCAATTATACTAAGGAGACCTTTTCTGGCCACTGCTAGGGCCAACATAAGCTATGAGGAGGGCCAAATAGAATTGAAATTTAGGAACCAAACTCTAAAGATTGACATCTTTAACGACCAACAAGGGATTAATTGTGGTGTTGTAGAACAAATATGTGATATCAGAGCCATGGTTGATGAATCGCACATCGAGGACAACCTGATTATCCCCGATCAACCACCAGAAGATCAAAACCCACAAACAAAGGAGTCTGAACCTGATCTAGATACACCCATAACTCCTACCCTTGTTCCTCACACACACTCCGAACCACCTGCTACTACTGATAATCCCGTCTTGGAACTCAAGCTCCTTCTCAATCATCTGAAATACGTCTTTTTGGGTTCCAATCAGACGTGTCCTGTGATTATAAACTCTAGACTCACACCTGATTAGGAATCCCATCTGATTACTGTTCTCCAACAACATCGTAGAGCCATTGGATGGACTCTCAATGATTTGACTGGTATAAGCCCCTCTTATTGCACACACCACATCTATTCCGAAGAAGGCGCACGACCTTCATGTGAGATGCAGAGACGTTTGAACCCTAATCTACAAGAGGTCGTGAAAAAGGAGATCATTAAGTGGTTAGATGCAGGGATCATCTATCTGATCTCTGACTGTCGATGGGTGAGTCTACTCCAGGTTGTGCCTAAGAAGGCAGGACTCACCACCATCACGACTGAAATCGGAGAGGTCATACCGACTCGTATAGCCAACTCATGAAGAGTTTGCATAGATTATAGAAGACTCAATTCCTCCATGAATAAGGATCATTTCCCACTACCGTTTATTGATCAGATCCTCGAAAAACTAGCGAGAAATAGGTTCTGCTTTCTTGATGGGTACTCCTATTATAACCAAGTGCCAATCCATCCAGAGGACCAAGAGAAGACCACGTTCACCTGCCCCTTTGAGATATACGCATTCTGAAGGATGCCTTTCAGTCTCTGCAATGCACCCGTGACTTTTCAGCGGTGCATGCTTGCCATATTCTCTGATATGGTAGGTGATTATCTGGAAGTCTTCATGGATGACTTTTCAGTATTTGGGGCATCATTTGACGATTGCCTCCTTTACTTGGTTCAAATACTCAGGCGATGTATTGACGTGAATCTGGTTCTTTCCTGGGAAAAGAGTCACTTCATGGTGCCTGAGGGGATCATCCTGGGACATCTGATTTCGAAGAGAGGCATCCAAGTCGATCAAGCCATGGTTAACTTGATTTCTAAACTCCCTATGCCTAGCTCGATTAAGGACATCCGACTTTTCTGGGGCACATCGGTTTTTACCGTCGATTCATCCTTTATTTTTCGAAAATCATGTGCCCCCTGACCACTCTTCTCTCCAAGGATGTACCTTTCGAAATCTCCAAGGAATGTGCTCAAGCATTTGAGATCCTTCATGATCGAGTTACCCAAGCCCCGATCCTACAGTCCCCTGATTGGTCTCAACCCTTTGAGATCATGTGCAATGCACTTGACTTCGTTGTAGGAGCAATTTTGGGGTAGAAAATTGACGGGAAACCCGTGGTCATTTACTATGCTAGCAAAACACTTGATGAGGCTCAGCGTAACTACACTATTACTGAGCAAGATCTGCTAGCTGTAGTATTTGCCCTAGAAGAATTCAGATCTTACCTCCTAGGTTCCCACGTTATCATCTACTCGGATCACACAGCTGTAAGGCATCTCCTTGCAAAGAAGGATGTGAAACCTCGATTAATTTGATGGATCTTACTGTAGCAAGAATTTGACCTCGAGATTTATGACAAAGCAGGAAGACAGAACGTGGTAGCTGACCACTTGTCCCGCCTTCCTTCTGAGATCATCGACCCTTCCGGACCCATCACAGAACACTTTCCTAATGAGCACCTCCTGACTGTCAATACTAGGCTTCCATGGTTTGCTGACAGAGTGAACTACTTGGCATCACATCAGATCCCGTCTGATTGGCCAAAGGCCAAAAAGGATAAATTGCGTTTCGATGCAAGTATTAAATTTGGGAAGACCCATATCTATTCCGCATTGGTGCTGACCAAATTATCCGACGATGTGTCACGGAAGTTGAAATCAAAGACATACTCTCTTTCTACCATGACCAAGCATGCGGTGGCCATTTTTCTGGGCACAAAACCGCATCAAAGGTCCTCTAGTATGGCTTTTACTGGCCAACAATCTTCAAGGATGCATACAATCACTGTAAGGCACGCAACCATTGCCACACTTTGGGCAACATGGGCCATCGTGACATGATGCCTTTACAGCCAATTCTGGTATGCGAGATTTTCGACATTTGGGGGATTGATTTTATGAGCCCCTTCCCTATCTCGAAAGGCTTCGAGTACATTTTACTCGCTGTTGACTATGTGTCCAAATGGATCGAAGCCATTTCGACCCGAACTAATGATCACAAAGTTGTTATCAAGTTCATTCACCAAAACATCTTCTCACAGTTCAGGATTCCACGTGCAATCATTTCTGATGGAGAGACCCATTTCACAAACACTCAGTTCAGGTCACTGATGACCAAATACGGGGTGTCACACCGAATCTCTACTGCTTACCACCCCTAAACTAATGGTCTAGCTGAGCTATCAAACCGGGAGATCAAGAAAATCCTTCAGGTTACTGTTCGACTTGACAGGAAGGATTGGTCATCCTGGCTTCCGGAAGCTTTGTGGGCTTATAGGACCACCCACAAGACCCAATTAGGCATGTCTCATTTCAAACTGGTGTATAGGAAGGCGTGTCAGCTCCCCGTCAAATTGGAGCATAAAGCCTATTGGGTAGTATGGAACTGCAACTTAGATCTTTCTAAGGCTAGAACCCACAGAAAGCTTCAGATCAGCGAGATTGATGAATTACGCTTCGATGCGTATGAAAACTCGCGAATCTATAAAAAACTGGTTAAAGCCTTTCATGACAAGCACATATCTAGAAAGATCTTTCATCCTGGTCAAAAGGTCCTACATTTTGATGCCCGACTAAAATTGTTCCCAGGAAAGCTGCGATTTAAGTGGATCAGACCTTATTTAGTCCGACGAATCTTTGAAAATGGAGCCATTGAGATCAGTCCACTCAGCCACGATTCCAAACCCTTTGTCATGAACGGTCAGAGACTCAAACCATTCATTAACATGACCAATACAGATTTGGCTAAGTCATCCTTTATCCACCATTATCCCTGAGCTCATTGTGCCCAGCCGATGAAGTAAAACTCAGGGCTTAACGGGAAGCAACCTGTCATTCTTTAAAAAACCCGAAACCTTTCCTGACATTTATATGCTGAATTCATATTTGCACTTTAGGTTTATCCATTAGAACAGCCGACTCCACCTCAAGTACCCGTACCCGAGTATAGAAATCGTCCGCAACAGTCACCTCGACCCGTTCACTCACCCAACACCTGTCCTAATGAATGATCGAAGATGAACTCAAACCTACCTAATTTACAATGGGGACATTGCAAATCTTAGGCATGGGGGCCTATAAAAGTGCAAAATGCATGAAAATTCATATCAAGAAAAGGTTTCAACAAAAAAATTCACACATCTAAAAAAAAAACTAAGAGGGAAGAAAATTTTTGTGGGCTTTACAAAATAGGAGGAGAAAAAGAGCAAAATGACAAAATAGGAGCACAAAGTGGAAAAGAAAGAGATAGTCATTAGTAAGAAATTAAGGGATTAACCGAAGTTCTAGACCACATCAAGAAAAGTAAAGAAAAAGTGCTAAAGAGACACAAAGAGATTAGTAAAGAACGCTAACCTTAGGCTTTTTTTTTATTTTTGGCTAGACTCTCAGTACCCGCTAAGATCTAGATAATCCTCAAGAGGTTGAGGAAAATATGAAGCTTAAGTATTAAGTCTAAGGCTTAGGGAGTATTCGGCCTCGTTAACTGACCTTTGGTTTGTGGGACTCAGTAACCTAAGCACCCCAATCCACACACAGTCTGGTTCAGTACACATAATGATGAGTCCATTAAAATGGACTAATATTAAGCCTAAGAATATTTAACCGTATAGGTTAGGTATGTTAATAATGGCAATTAAGTTATAGAATAATTGTACCTCATGATTTAAGTTATAACATTCTATAACTTAATGATTTTATTGTTTTTATATGCAGGTAATAAAATGCACAAAGGGCAAGGGTGGGGGGATAAATTTCCCCAAACAGCCGCAACTCTTTCCCCCCTCCCCCGTCGGACATTTGGGTAAGCTTCTCTTCCGCCGCCTTTCTCAAAAATTGTGACCAGGGATTTGGGAAAATCCCTAAACTCACATGCAAGGGACGAGTTAAAAGAGGAGGCGAGGAGAGAGGAGGATCCATCTTTCCCCCTCGCGGGGAATTGCTTCACCGTGGAAAAGGCGAACCCTGTGATCCAGAGAAAAGAAAAGCATGCACTGTGCCGCACTGTGTCCTCTTTCTCCTTGCAGGGAAAAAGTCTCTCCGCCCGCACGCCTCCACCGGTGCATCCTCCTTGCGCGTTGTAGGCAACCGCGCACCAGCCCCAACACCCTCTCCATCTCCTGTAGATGTGCAAAGCCATGCCGCCCACAGTGCCCACACGGCCTCCTTACTGCGTCCCTGCAGCCCGCACGCCCATCAGCAAGCGCAGCACCGCACCATCAGCCCGCGCTTCCTCCTTCCAGCGTCTACCACTCTGCCTTCAAGCACCTGCAGGCGCTGTGTCTTCATCCTGCCAGGCCGGGCCGCATCCTCCCTTCCAGCCGTCCTTGCAGCACGCCTCAACGCTGCGCGCCTGCACCCGCAGGCGCTACATAGCAGCTTCACGCACCTCCCTGCAGAGTGCCATCATGCCACCCCTACCCACACGCCTTCCTCCCACCACTCCAGCTCCCTGCAAAGCGCCATCCTGCCTTCGCAACCGCCCGCAGGCGCTCTCAACCGCGCACCACTCCTCCCTGCAGAAGGCGCTCACGCACTCCCTACCAGCACACTAGCGCGCGTGCACGCCCGCTCGAACAGCCGCAGCAGCAAGTGCCCTCCAGCAGACCGACGTTCTTCACCTCCGGCCACCTCCGGCCACCTCCGCCGCGGCCGCTGCCACCGTCGGAAAGCTCTCGACCTCGCCGTCCTCTTGAGCCCTGCATCGACCCCCGCGGTTCTCTCTCTCTCTCGCGAAGAAGAGAGAGGAAGAAAGCTCTGTTTCCATCTTAGTTAGAAATTACATTCAATGCCATTGCCACCAATTTCATTCTTTTTATTATTATTATATTATGGCAGAATTGCATTCAAGCACTCACAGTTCTTTCTAGTTGCATGGTATTAATATTGGCTAGTTTAAAGATTGATTTTGGACTTGATTTAAGTTCTAATTGTCTTTAGTACACATCACGTGAAAATTGCACTAATTCATCCTAAATTTATTGAGGATTTCTGTGAGGGAAAACTACACTTACACACTTAACTTTTTAGGTTATTGCAAATCTACTTTCCTTCACATTTTAAGTCCAATTTGAAAAGGACTTTCGCACTATCCGAAATAACATAAAATAATTAAGTATTGATTGCACATTGCTTCGTTGTGGACACGACCCGCTCTTCTGTGAGTGGTTATTTTCATTATTTTTTATTCGTCAATTTTTCCACCACTTAAATACTATAACGCGAAGCGAAAAGTCGACCGTCAAAATTGGTGCCGTTGCCAGGGAGGCAACAGACGCAATAGATTTACTTTATTTTTTTTGAATATTCTGAGTTACGAAATTATCTGATCATTTTATTATTGTGCGAGGAATCTAACACGGCGACGAGGAACAGCAAAGCGACAACATTGAACCTGAACGACGCGCACGACGGAGACGATCTTTTTGGTGGACCTTGACGCCACTGGGAGGACGACAACAGGAACACGTGGGCCTTGATCCCACGCATTTAGGCTTACTGAGAAGCCTATTTCTGATTTAGGCAGTATGTCTTAGTTAGATTTAGTTAGATAGACATTAGAATTTAAATTACTGTCTTTTGGGCCCTTGTTGGGTATTTTTGGGAACGTGTTCCCATTTATTTAGATTATAGGATTACTTAAACTATTTTAAACTGCATTTCAGTTAGTTAGTTAGATTAGGTCTGTTTGTTACTATTATTTAAAAAAAAAAAATCGAACTGCCTGCTAGAAGCTGCATATCTATAGGACGACCATCTAGGACTGAATGAGCAGCATCTAGTTTATTTTTATTGCATTGCATTCATTATTGCACGAAGAAAGCTGGAGTAAGGTACGTCTTCTCTTGAGCACTAATTACTTTTCATGCATATGCATTGAACCTAAATCTAAGACCACTAAAGTGCTTGAATCAAATTAATCCAGTGGTCACTTTAAACAAATTGGGACTGTTAAGAGGTTGGACTTTAAAATCTGTGACTGAAAATTGTGTACAAAAGGATCCTGTTTGCGGAATTTCAAAAAATCAAAACACGATCGTATGCTTGCACACTTGAGACACTGTGCACCTCACACATAAGGTCACTAGATAAAATTTCTACCTCTCCTCTTTTGCACCACAAGGGAAGTTAGTCGGAAATCAACAAGCCTATCCACCAAGTTACTTCGGTTTCTCGTGTGTGGCTCGATTCAAGACTTCCACCCCTTGCAAGTAGGTTATAGGCACCAGCGAAGGTTGGCCTAGGAAGCGTAATTTCTTCAAAACTTGTTTGGCCACCAACTAAACATATAACTCTAAGACCTGCAATCTACTAAAAATAGATCCCGTTGAATTTGCATTTGCTGTGACAATGGGACTCTTTAGAAAGTTTTCTACTGAATCCTAAGAAAATTATTTTTCTTAAAGAAATGGATTATTCTTACTCCTATCATTCAGATTATCAGAGTCAATACTTCCCACCTTTTAATCAGGATCCCATGCTCTGAGCGTATCCATCCTTTGATGGGTACATTGATAATTCATGGGATCATTCTCATTCTTACCCTGGGAGTACTAGCTTGATAACTCCCACTTTTGAGCAGAGCCTAGGAGCGGGATTTTTTAATCCTGAAATCCCTATTTCCATGCAAACACCCAACCCTTCCACCCTTCATGATTTTCCGTATCGAGGTTGGACCGATACCCCTAGGCAACTAGAGCCTGAAATTGACTATCCTCCCCAACCTGATAATAGTAGCCTCTCCTCTTTTATGATAGAAATGCAAAAACAACAAAAGGAAATAATGGAATCAATGGGAGAGATATTGAGGAATAGTCAACAATTAAATGAAGAAATAAGACAACTTAGCTACACGGTTCCCAATAATCTTGATCCCTACCCATCCAATCATGATCATGAAAATAATTCTGAGGTACTTAATGACAATAGGGATCCAATTTCATGTAGCGATCACTTAGACTCTCCCAATGAGACGCAGCCACTAGAGGACAACAATCATAGTGATTATCCACATGAACTATATTGTAATCAAAAGCAAGAGAAGATTATTGTTCCTATCACTTCCCCTCTTGATTATTTGGTGGAATCCCATTATACTCTTAGTGAGCCTACTCCTGACCCTCCACTTAGGGAATCAACACCTATCATTCAATATCCTGAGGATTTAAATGTACCTAATGAAGGTGACCCTAAGGGAATGGAGGATGATCAATTCTGGTCTCAGGGATATGAAGAGTCTAATTCAGAGGATGAGGATGCCCCAACAGAGGAACCTGGACTGAAAATCTGGAGTGAATCACAGGAGAATTATTTATCATTTAAGGATTTAGCTCTAGAGGATAGAAATAATATGATTAAATCTGGATTCCTACTTTCTTTTGACAGTCATCCTCCATCAAAACAGGAGTTGATATTAGAGGAGGACAAACAAAATGAGAAGTCTATGGGAGACTCTCGGGGACAAAACACGTCATTTGAGGATTTAGACCCCGAGAACAATAACGAATTCAATGATATAGGCTTCCTCCAAAATATTAAAACTGATCCTCCTTTAGAAATAATTGAGGATACTGATCCAACTCCTAATGAATCACAGATACACCTCGATATATATCTGAGTGAACCAAATGAATCTGGGGATGAGCTGAATGATAATGATTCTTACATTTTGACCCTGCCATCAAAAGGTTGTAATTTGGAGTCTACCCTTGATTCAAATATGACTCCGATCATTAATGTTAGGCGGGATAACTTGAAGTTGTCTACAACTGTTAGGGAGTCTACACAATCTGAATCATTGTTGGAATTGGACCCAACTAAGCCCTCATTGGACTTAACCATTACCTTCCAACACTACAAACAATCCTTAAACTCCCTAACCGATCCTTGGCTCAGATCTCTGCTCATGTACATTCTTTCTGGAGAATATATCAGGCCAGTGCTTCCTAGGATAGAATGGCGAGTATGGATTGATGCTTGTACTTTTACTCTCGCCATTCAAGGGTTTGAACTAATAATGATTATATCTTTTAAAACCCGTCCTACTTTAGAGGACCCTTGTTATCCTCCACTTATTCTGTTTCGGGAGGTCTCTTTTACATATTCCCTTTCTTATTCCTAGACCTCCCCAGGTAGCCAATGAGACTTTCTATTTTCATTTCTTCTGGCGAGCATTTGGAATTACATTGCATCATCAGCTCGCCAACATCCGTGGTTACCTATTTTCTAGGCCTGCACTATTACGAATATTTTTAGGGCCTAACTTTGTTTGTTTGGAACCAGACTTATAGTTTCCTTCTTAGTCTGGCTGCTGATAGAAAAAGCAGCGCTTGTTGGGAGGCAACCCAGCGGTCATCAGGTGATTTCTTTCCTTTCTCCTCCTATTTTAATTTTACAATGGGGACATTGTAGGATTTAGGCATGGGGGAGTGCATTTGCATTTTAGGTGCATTCATGCATTTAGGTTAGCATATAAAAAAAAAAAATTCTCTTTACTTGAGCTGATTGGGTTAGTCCCTAGCAGAATACCTTTGTCATTGGAGATTTTTCTTCTTGAATTATTTCTTAAGTTTAGAATCCAGTACATTTATTTCACATGTACGTAGACTTGGTAATGGATCCTTGAGGAAAACTAATGAGCATTTGTAGTCTACTGAACATTTGGACAGTTCATAGAGAGTCAGGCATACTATCTTCTAGTAAATCCACCTCATATTTATGAGAAGAAGTAGAGAGATTACTGGTGCGCTAAGTCTAGTGCAAGGACTCTTAAGTTCTGGATAATTAGATGATGATACTTTAGAGTTAGGCATAGTTTTCACTCTCTGTTCCTGGGTGTGTACTTTGAGTGAATTCCTGAGAGTCACCAAATAAGGCAGATACACAGAGATTGAGTCTTAATAAAGCTATAACTATGGTGGATGGTTACGATCGTCCTTCACAGAGTCCTCAGCTGAAGGAGGGTAATAGCGTCAAAGGTCAGAAATACGCCTGTCCTATCCATTCTTTCCTGGTGTTGAGAATAGGCACTTCCACCAAATAAGCCACACAACATCCTCTTGACCATCATCATCCCTAATAATGCCTCGTAAATAAAAGTCTGTATCATGTTGTGCTGATTGAAAAAGAAACAAAAACAAGAAGAAATAAAAAAGAGAGAGAGAGAGAGAAAAGAAGAAGAAAAAGAAGAAACTGAAAGAAGAAAAAGAAAAAAATAGTTATATTACAAAAAAAAAAAAGGTCCAAGTTTCTAATGTTTCTGAGGCAACAGAACACATATTGCGTTCCACCAAATATGACCCATACCTACCTTCTAGTATTTCTGATCGCCTGAATACTGGTTGAGGACTCTAACTTAGTTGTAGAGTTATTAGGACTTTAATTGAAGTGTGGATGTCATGTGAGGCCACCAAATAGTGAGTATAATTTCTAATTCTGGCGAGATTCGTGATCTCAGAAAGAAAGAAAAGAGAGAGTGCCCAAGAACATCAGGAGAGCACAGTTATGTAGCCTCTCTCAGAGTTGACTTGTCTAATAGTCTAGAGAGCTAGAGTCTGCAGTACTAGACTATATGTAGCACCAGTTGAGTATGTGCCACCAAATACAAATCCATTCAACTTGATATCTCCTACCTTAGCCAAACGCCGGGGTCAAATTACAGATTATCGTCTGCTCTATCCCCAAGGGAAGTAGTTACCTATCTCGACAGAAATTTTTGCCAAGGGTGATGTATGAACTCCCAATGCGAATCGACTCTTTCACTTGGATCTATTACCTAGGCTATCAGCACTTCATATTTGTCTGGATTTCTAAAGTTTTAAAAAAAGAAAAGAAGAAGTCTTCTGATTACTTCTATTATTCTTTTTTGCTAGGGACTAGCAAATCTTAGGCATGGGGGTATTTGATGAGTCCATTAAAATGGACTAATATTAAGCCTAAGCATATTTAATCGTAAAGGTTAGGTATGTTAATAATGGCAATTAAGTTATAGAATAATTGTACACCTCATGATTTAAGTTATAACATTCTATAACTTAATGACTTTATTGTTTTTATATGCAGGTAATAAAATGCACAAAGAGCAAGGGTGGGGGGATAAATTTCCCCAAACAGCCGCAACTCTTTCCCCCCTCCCCCACCGGACATTTGGGTAATCTTCTCTTCCACCACCTTTCTCAACAACTATGACCGGGGATTTGGGAAAATCCCTGAACTCACACGCAAGGGAGGAGTTAAAAGAGGAGGCGAGGAGAGAGGAGGATCCATCTTTCCCCCTCGCGGGGAACTGCTTCACCATGGAAAAGGCGAACCCTGTGATCCAGAGAAAAGAAAAGCGTGCACTGTGCCGCACTGTGTCCTCTTTCTCCATGCGGGGAAAAAGTCTCTCCGCCCGCACGCCTCCGCCGGCGCATCCTCCTTGCGCGCTGCAGGCAACTGCGCGCCAGCCCCAACACCCTCTCCATCTCCTGCAGACGTGCAAAGCCACGCCGCCCACAGTGCCCGCACGACCTCCTTGCTGCATCCCTGCAGCCCGCATGCCCATCAGCAGGCACGGCACCGCACCATCAGCCCGCACTTCCTCCTTCCAGCACCTACCGCTCTGCCTTCAAGCACTCGCAGGCGCTACGTCTTCATCCTACCAGGTCGCGCCCGCATCCTACCAGGTCGCGCCCGCATCCTCCCTTCCAGCCGTCCTTGCAGCACGCCTCAACGCTGCACGCCCGCACCCGCAGGCGCTGCATAGCAGCTTCACGCACCTCCCTGCAGAGCACCATCACGCCACCCCTGCCCGCGCGCCTTCCTCTTGCCGCTCCAGCTCCCTGCAGAGCGCCATCCTGCCTTCGCAACCGCCCGTAGGTGCTCTCAACCGTGTGCCACTCCTCCCTGCAGAAGGTGCTCACGCGCTCCCTGCCCGCACACCAGCGTGCGTGCGCACCTGCTCGAACAGCCACAGCAGCAGCCGCCCTCCAGCAGACCGGCGTTCTTCACCTCCAGCCACCTCCGGCCATCACCTCCAGCCACCTCCGCCGCCGCTGTTGCCACCGTTGGAAAGCTCTCGACCTCGCCGTCCTCTTGAGCCCTGCATCGACCCCCACGGTTCTCTCTCTCTCTTTCGGGGAAGAGAGAGGAAGAAAGCTCTGTTTCCATCTTAATTAGAAATTACATTCAATGCCATTACCACCAATTTCATTCTTTTTATTATTATTATATTGTGGCAGAATTGCATTCAAGTACTCATAGTTCTTTCTAATTGCATGGTATTAATATTGGCTAGTTTAAAGATTGATTTTGGACTTGATTTAAGTTCTAATTGTCTTTAGCACACATCACGTGAAAATTGCACTAATTCATCCTAAATTTATTAAGGATTTCTGTGAGGGAAAACTACACTTACACCCTTAACTTTTTAGGTTATTGCAAATCGACTTTCCTTCACATTTTAAGTCCAATTTGAAAAGGAATTTCGCACTATCCGAAATAACATAAAATAATTAAGTATTGATTGCATCATTGCCTCCCTGTGGACACGACTCGCTCTTCTGCGAGTGGTTATTTTCATTGTTTTTTATTCGTCGATTTTTCCACCACTTAAATACTATAACGCTAAGCGAAAAGTCGACCGTCACATAACTATCAAAATCACGCAAAAGCATTTTAATGTTCTAAAAATGTTGCCTAAATTAGGAGTGGTCGATCAACACAAGTTGATTTGGACGAGTTTCTAGTGCGGAGAGGCGGGAAATTTCCCTCGAAGATGCGTAACAACATATCATCTCCTTGGTGCTTGTCTCCTAGGATATTTACATATCCTATTGGGGGCATGTAAGTACTCTGCTAGTTCAGATACCATGGGCGGCATTATCTTGAAATGTCGATTGCCAGGGTCTGGATTTGGCTACAGAATACCATGGGCGGGATTATCTCTAAATCTCAAAAGCCAGGGGTCTGGGGGTTGCCATGGGCGATGCTATCACAAAGCATCGATTGCCAGGAACCTTTGAGGATTGATGATGGGGACGAGGAATCCGATACAGACTGTGTTGAGAAGCCAATCCGAAGCTAGAAATAAAAAGAAAAGAGAGAGAAAACTCTCCAAACACATAAATCCTCTATCTCTCTCCTACAAAAATGCACTGCAAACTGAACCAAGGCTAAAATATGTCTCAAACATGGGTGCTTTAACCACGAAGTCCAATGAACCTTAGGGTAGTTCCTGTGGGCCTTAAAAACCTTCGCGAAGGACTAAGGCTAAAGCTAGACAGGTCTGGATCTTGGTTGGTACTAGAGTACCTTTAGGCCTACTGTCAGCATTCTAACCTAATCACAAAAGAAAAAGCACTTATCATAACTAGTGAAGGAAATTCATGGTCTACAACAGAAGTTAAAACCTTAAACTTTTGCTAAGGGACTAGCAAAAATTAGGCATGGGGGTACGATGAGAACCTCATCATGAACCCTAACTAGCTTACTTTGATCTAATAAAATGAACAAAAGATCCTACATAACCTAAAGGAAGGTCTAATTCAGGGGATTACTAATCTAAAAGGAACACATAAAATAAATGGAAAAACTGCAATTTTACCATTGTAATGCGTCAACTAGATTTCTAAGGGTCTAGACATAGGTCAATTAGACTTAATAAGAGAAAAAGTGGGATGGTTCAGTCAGAAAAGGGTTATTGTGAAATTTAAGAATTAAATGACATTCTGTAACCCTAAAACAAATCCACTTAAATTTACAAGGTTTCAGGTAAGATAAAAATCAACTAAACCCTCTAAAATTCATGGAAAAATATCCCCTAAGATTTAGAACCTTCAATTTGGCCTTTGGAACCTATTTTGACCTAGATTGGGGTCCATGCCTAATATTTGACCTAATTTGGATTTTTGTGAAAAATATCTAGTCAAACGAGGTCAAACCTAAAATCCAACTTCACCATAGGATTCCTTAGGTGCAAATTAGGTTTGTAGCAAAATTCGGACCTAAGGGAAGGGCATCTTGACCTACTTTGCAAATTGGTCCACCTAATTATGTTTTGGCCCCTAACTTTTGAAAACCCTTGCAAAGGCCCCCTCATCTTTTTCGTCACTTTCTTCATTTTGGTCCCTCTACCATTGCAGTAGGGACCCATACTGTCGGCGACTTTGCAAGGAGGTTTTCTCCTCGTTTGCCTGGGGAGCTGCTCCCAGATTTAAAAGGGGAGCTCTCTGCGAAGCCCCCTATCGCATGAGCAGCTTCCCATACTTTGAATCGCCCCATACCTCTTGTGCGAACGCTCGAGAGGTATGGGTCTCACTCCGACCATGCCTCCAACGACGACTTTTTGGCCGCCTCCTTGCGAATAACCTCCTGCTCGTGCCTATTTAAGGAAGCCCAGACCATTCGGCACCTCCCAAGCCTGTTTTGGCCTACGATACACCCTTAATTTCGTCCTCCCTCATCTTCGGTCAACCGCCCGTAGGCTCCGACGACTCTCCCTCCCTCTTCTCGTCGCTCTGCCACCGTACCAGTGGCAGAGTCATCTCCGCCGTGCTCCTCCGCATCACGTCGTACCCACGCGCGCCTCTTCGACCCCTTCCTCGTTGCCGTCATTCTCACCTCAAGGTTTTCACCTCCGGTGATGGAAAACACATGCCGCTTGCTCTCCGCATCCCCCCTTCACTCCAAATACCCTAGATAAGTTCTTCTTTCTCCCCTCTTCATGTTCCCCTTTATCAATTTCACAAATCATGCCCCGACCACTGCAGACCACCACCATCGTTCCCATCTCCGACTAGACCTCCGACGAGGTGTTCCCACCGCTCCACGCCTCCATCCACCTCGCCAACCACCCTACAACTTCCGCCACGCCTCACTGACCATAAACCCTATTCCCATTCATCGTAACACTCCCCCAAAGGTAACCCCGAACACACCCACTTACACGGCCACAGTAAGCCCTAGGGATGCTCACACAGGCATTCCCATGCCACCCCGACCACTGTAGCACTTTCATCGGGACATGGCGAAGCTTCCCATGTGTTCTAATGAGGCCACAAGGCCGTTTTCCTATTGACAAGTTTTGAGGGTCTCCACCGCCATTGACGTAGCAAGGAGCTTGCTTGGGAGCTCCTCTTGGTCTCTCCGCTCTAGCTGAAGTGCCCCAGGTCGCGCGGAATCCCTTCGCGCAAAGCCTCGACCAAGCAATTGGCACTGAAGACCCAGCAGCTGCTGCAATCAGAGGAGGATTTCTGCTCCAGGCACTCGCGAAGAAAGGTGGTACGTTTAGTCCTGACAAGCGGGTGAAGCGATACAAATTGAAAAAGTGCCATAGGCTCGTTGCCTCCTGACACAGGGTGAGGTCCCCTCGCCTATGCACACACAGCGCACCACGCACTCGCGCCTACCCTCGCCCGCGCTTATGCCCCATGGGCCTGGGTCCGACCCGACTATCCGACCAAGCACTCCTTGCGCCTTCACGTCGGCGTGCCTGGACCTAGGCACGTGTAACCCAACCCATTTACCCAGATGGCTCTGCGAGAGCGAACCTGAGAGAGAAACAGAGAGAGAGAGACACAGGAGGGTATGGGGTAGGTTTTGTTTCTCTGTGCTATGTAGGGAAGAAGGAGGAGAGGAAAAAGCTGTAGGGAAGAGGAAGAGAAAAGAAGAAGAAGAGGAGCAACTAAAGGAAGGAGACTGCAGAGGCTAAAGAAGAAGCCAAGGAGGAAAAGCCGTAGAGAAAAGAAGAAGAAGAAGAGCAACTGAAGGCAGAAGAAAGAGAGAACCAGAAGCAGCCGTAGACAAAGAAGACAGATGGAAAGGAAGAAGAACAGGGAAGACAAAAGAGAAGAATCACTATAGCAATATGCAAGTTAAGAAAAGAAAGAGAGAAGAGAAAGAATGAAGAAAAGAGAAGAAGAAAGACATTTATTCTTGCATTTTCTCTCTAGTTTTTAATATACATTGGATTGCATTCATATCATCTTTTTAGTAATTTAAACTTGTGATTTAGTTTCTAAATACCAATTTGCTCCCTGAGTTCGATCTCGGAAGTTTTGAATTTCAAGTAATAAAATTGATAATCGTTTTCGCGGTGATTTCAAATATACTACAGCGAATATCTTTTTAAACTGCGAATTACCGACTATCATGATCAACCCAATCATGACACCCAAAGATTTTTGGATGGATATAGAGGTTAGAGGTGGATGATACCCCTAGATCACGAAGTCGTCCATCTGAGTATTACCTAGGCAGCCAGGAAGGGAGAGTCCCGCAAAGACCCCTACAAGGTAGAGCGCCCCCATAGGTTACAGGGTTTCCCCCACCCGACCTTCCTTGTCACCGCGGATCCAAGTAGACCAAAATGGATAACTTGACCTCTTAAGTCTACCAATTTTAAGTTTAGATGAGGTGCTTAGGATTCCACTTGAACTTTAAGATGTATTTGTGAATGGTGACCTAATTTGAAGATTGGTTGTCCCCACAAGGTGGGTCAACTTCACCCGATTTGTCCTTGAAATTATTAGGTCCTTGTTTTTAGGATTCAAGTGGATGTTTAGAGCTTTCTTTTAGGGTTTGCTTGATTAGGTAAATTCAATCATGGTGTAGGAAACACACAGTTTGGGGAAGTAGATTCTCTTTTTTTTTTTAAGTGTGATCCTAAACCTTAAAGTGGAAACCTTAATTCTGGCTCTAATTGGTCCAATTAATTTTTATCCAAATTTAGTACCTAGGACTCAATCAAGAAGGTGAGTAGCCCTAGATACCTTAAATCGTAAATACGTACAGAAATCAAGATTAGGGTTTTCTCTAGAAATAAATCAAATCAGGCAACTTGTGATGATTGATTCTATGTAGAAAATGCAAGTTGATCCTAATTGATTTCTTCCTTTTTTTTTAGCTTTTCTTAGAATCAATAGCTTTAAAGGAAAAGAAGATGAGATTACCTGCCCCTGGAGTGTTTGATGTGCGACTGACCTTCCTTTCAATGAATCCTTGCACAGATAACAGCCAAAGAGATAAAGCAAGCTAGTACTAGATCAAAAATTGCAATTAGAGAGATCAAATTGCGCATTGCTCCCTAGCAATAGCGCCAAAATGTTTATGAGCTGAATCGAGGTTTTAAAATCACTTCGTTGCAATATAGCCAAATAGCCTATGAACAACTATAATTTATAACTCGAATGAAATCCGAGATCGAATGCAGGGAGCAATTATAGTAATTAACCTTAGAGATCACAATAGCATCACAAATATAAGCAATTTATAATGAGAATTTCCTTCAAAAATGATGTATCAATATAATCAAGTAACAATATGTAAAAAGTAGAGGGTAAAATGGTGATTTAAATCACCAAATTACCCTACAATGTTAAGATCACAAGTTATTTAATTATTCGAATCAAGCACTTGTCAAATTAAGAACCACAAAACCAATGTATCAGACGACAGAATGGGCAATCAGACGCCTTAACCAGCAAAGGCTCAAGGTCTTCTCTTCTTTCTCTTCAATCCTCAGGGAGAGGCACAGTAGCTATGTACAACAGAGGCAAAGGCCTCTTTGAAATCTAATAAGTGTTTGAGAGTTAAAGAGCAAGGGAAAACCCCCCACTCTCCCTTTCTTTCCTTCTATTCTTTCTCTCAAAGACCCAGGGTTAACCGGGTAATCGGGTAGGAACAGTAACCGAATCCTGAATGGGGCCAAACCCGCGTGTGTGACCACGGGTGAGATGTAAATGTGCGAGGAGGCGTGTGAACGGGATCCCGACCCCCGGTATCTTGGGAAAGAAGGTGTAAACACAAAATCAATTTATGCACCCTCTGATGCTCTTCAGTCCCCGATGTGGGACTATCTAGTCCCTCCTTCCTTACTGGAGCAGCCGAGTGAAACTCACATCCAATTAGAGATGAAGGAGCACTCGAAGCTCCTAATTGGAAGCCTGGACATGAACTTGGAGGTATCCGCGTCACCTAGAGCAGCAGCTGGGACCTGCTTGGAGTAAGAACACGCTTCAAGCTCTCTTGAAGGCGCTTCATTAATGGTTGCTTCAACCTGTGACCTGAAAACACAAATAAGGTCTTTCAGCCGCATCAAATAAGTTCAGTAGCTTCGCTAAGGAACAACGAGTGTGATGGTGTGTGTGGAGTGACGAGAGGATGAACGGAAAGGTCTAATGACCTCAGGACAGTGGTGCAAAGGAGGTGTTGTCCGGTGAGGCAAACAAGAGATCAAAGCCTGAAATTTCTTTAGGACTTTTGATTAGTGGAGCGAGACGATGCTCACTGACTTGGTGGCGGGCGAAGAGATGGTCTGTGGCGGCTGGAATACCTCGCCGGAGGTACACCGGCGAGGTGGAAGATGACGGTGAAGTGGGCGCGACAGTAGTCGGAGGAGGTGCCTGGAGTTGTGATGATCAGTAGAAGCTAAGGCGTCGACGAGAGTAGCTAGCGGGCGAGAAGGAAGTAGAGGAAGCACCGGCCATGATGGGCTGAAGCCGGAGAAGACGAAGCCTTCGGGATAAGGAACGGTGACGAGGAAGAGGTTGGAGGTCACCGTGCAGGTATGGCAAGGTGCGGTTTGAAACAAGGAAGAAGAACCAACCGCCTATTATACCTAGCGGTCAGCAAAGTGAATGTAGGAAGGTGGTCACCGAAGACGAGTCAGAGCAGGGCGGAGGTGGAGGAAAAGAAGAGGTTTATGGCCCAAAGACTCATTAAGGAGGTGAGGTTGGCCATTAGGGTCTTTTATAGGCCATTGGGCGTGTCTCCAAGCTTGGAAACAAGCTTGGAGAGCTTGGATTTTTAGGGAAATAAAGCTTGAGATTCAAGGATTCATACGAGCCATAAGGGGGATTTGGAAACCAGAAATAGGTTTAGAAGATCTAGGATTTCCTCATGATCATCCCTTCCAATTTTGGAAGAGATTGGTCAAGTCATCAAGGAGGAATCCTTGATTGAAACCTTGAGTGTGTGGGTTCACACTTGCCATGGCGGTAGGGGCCCATCTGCGAAGAATAAGACAACGTTGGGGGTAGTTCGCAAGGGTTTTTGAAAGATGAGGGGCCTTTTATAAGAAAAAGAGTTAGACTTGGACCAAAATGCAAACTAGGTCAAAATGATCTCAAATTGGGCCCAAATTTTGATACAAACCTAATTTGGACCCAAGCAATCTAATGGTAAAGTCAGATTTAGGTGTTGACAAAGTTTAACTAGGAAAATTATGTAGAAACCCAAATTAGAGCAACTTTCTGTTTGTGACTTTGTTTCGGGTCAAAATAGGTTTTGATGATCAAATCAAAGATACCAAACCCTATAGAATATTTTTCTATGAATTTTAGATAGTTTAGGTGAATTTTATTCTGACCAAAACCTTAGCTAATTAAGCGGGTTTGTTTTTAAGACTTCAAATGTCATTTAATTCTTAAAACATGTGAAAACTTGTTTCTGTCTATATAAACCTACTTATTAGACATTTATGACCATTTGACCTTCAATAAACCCCTAGAATTCCCTGCGGTTATTCTGCATTTGTGAAATGCAGTTAAAATTGCAGAAATAACCCTGGTTTCTTATCTTCTCAAAACAGAACATTATGCATATATGACCCTCTGATGGTTATGTAGGAGCTTTTATCAACTTTATCACACCAAATTGAGCTATTTATGGATCATGATGGTATTCCCATCAGGGCCTCACCCCCAAGTGTCTGAGGCAAATAGCCTTTAGCACAAATTCAATTTATGCACCTTCAATGATCCCAAATGCCACGATGTGGGACTATCTTTCCCACATCCTTCACATGCATCTATAGCTGCTTGTCTTCGTCCAATTGAGGGTGAAGGAGCTCTCGAAACTCATTGAAGACCTGGGCCTCTTCCTGGGAATAAGTGTGTCACCTAGAGGTGGAACCTGGGGGTAATCGTGGTCAGAACACCATGATCACCGTTGGAGGGATGATGCGGTAGCAAAGCTCCAGCCGAAGACCTGAAACACAAATATGGGCTTGAAAGCTCTCATTAAATGGTTCAATAGAGTTGCCGGAGAATGCAGAAGATGGTGACGGTGTCCGTGGGGTGTGGGAGTGCGTGGAGTGGTCGGACGGAGATGAAGAATGTGACTGGTGATGGGTGTATTCGGGGGGTGGTGTGAGTCGATGGAATGGGAAATAAGGATGGCAGTTTTGATAGGTGTGAGCTGGCAGAGGTTGTGGGGTCGTTGGCGAGGTGGTTGGCGGCTTGTGGTATGAGATGGGCCTCGCCAGAGAAGTGGCCGGAGTGGTGAATGAAGGTGGCTTGCATGTGCGTCGATGGTTATTTTTGGGTTTTGAGTAAAGGGATTTAACCTAGGAAACTAAGGGAACCTAATCTAACAATAAATTAACGGATGAAAGGGGGGAATGCCCATGCTGATGGTATGCCGAACGTGGGGAGGATGAAACCTCCGGTGGGAGAAGCAGTGACAACAAGGGGAGATAGGCGGCGGCCGCGAGTATTGCGATGCATGGAAGAAACTGAGGATGAAGAATCTGCTTGCTATGGTCTGTGAGAGCAGACGAGGAAGGTGGTTGAAGGAAGTCGCTGGATCTCATGGAGCATTCAGTCGAAGAGGAGGGAAGAAGGAGATTCTTCAGCCAAAAACAAGCTAAGGAGCATAGCCTTGCGACCTGGGTCCTTAAATAGGCCTCGAGGGAGCTTTCTAAGCTTAGAGACCAAGCTTGGAAACTTCGAAGCTTTGTGAAATAGGAGACCCACTCCTTCAAATGATTCACATTAGGTTTTGAATAGGAATTAGAGCCCAAGATGCAGCTCAGATTGTAGGAAAATCTCTTAGGAGTCTCCCTTCCAAATTTGGAAGAGATTGGGCGAGAAATTAGGGAGAACTCCTTGATTGAAGGTTTCTGGGGTTGGGTTTAGGAGTCTAAAGGTGGTGGGGACCTATTTGTGAAGAAGATGAAGAAGTTAGGGGGTATTTCCAAAGAATTTTGAAAGATAGGGGTTTAAATGAGAGAAGAAGAATCAGACTAGATCAAAATGCAAACAAGATCAAGATGATCTCTGATTGGGCCCAATTTAATAAAAACCTAATTTGGACCCAAGGAATCTGATGGTGAAGTCGGATTTTGGTTTCACCAATTTTGACTAGGTAATTTGCACAGAAACCTAAATTAGGGTAATTGTCTGTCTGAGACTCTATTTTAGGTCAAATTAGGTTCCAATCATCAAAGAAAGCATACCAAACCTTATAGAATATTTTTCTATGACTTTTGGAAGGTTTAGGTGAATTTTATCTTGATCAGAACCTCAGTTAATTAAGTGGGTCTATTTTTACGATTTCAGATGTTATTTAATTCTCAAAACGCGTGAAAACCTATTTCTATCTGCATAAACCCACTTATTAGACATTTATGAACATTTGACCTTTAATTAACTGCTAGAAAACCCCGTAATTGCTCTGTATCTAGGATATTCTATTAAAACTGCAGTTTTACCCCTATTTTCATGTTTCTCTCAGAATGAATTTGTAGTGAATTATGGCTCTTTGGCAGTTATGTAGGAGTATGACTAATTAAAGCTAGATATGGCTAATGATAACATTATCATCAGGTTCATTTTTGTGTATTTTGGTCCAATATCAGGTCCACATATCATGCTCACACACCCACACCTGGGCCCACATACATGTATGCCCACACGCTTGCTTGTGCATGCACATGTGCAGTACGCGCTCAAGATAGGTAGTTGTATGCTCATTTAGCACCCTGCACTTGACGACTGCATTGCTTTAGCATGTAAATCATTTTATATGCGTGCACAACTTTAAAGATTCTTGATGTTAGGATATTAAAGCGAAGCCTCCTTCACAGCAGCGTCTTCAGTCGACAAACTTCAAATGTTGATTCCTAGAGACTCAGAGATCCATTCCAGGCAGTCAAAGGCTTGTTGGAAAGCTCTACAAATCCTCTATCTAATTTTATCATCAATTTGAAGTGTGGATTGGTTTTGATTCGTGCAATTAGTCTTTAAACATGGCCTGAAACCATGTACAACTGCTATAGACCAGCATGAGAAGTAAATAGGTCATCTGACCTATTAACTCAGAAAATTCTCTCAACTGAGTCCAGAATAGTTAAATGAACCAATCCTCATGGAATGGAGAAGAGTTGGAGGATCTAGGAAGCTTCAGAAGCTCAATAAGCTTCCAAACATTAGACTTCAAGCCAAAACACTGATTTCAAAGTTAAAATAGCTCATTAGATAGATATTTGTGTCAGGAAGTGATTTGGATCAATTCAGTAGAGTATAAATGACTGATCTAGGTAGGGATCAACATCAAAACTCGCCAAAAAAGCCACTGAATGACTTTGGGTTTCAGTTTGAACCCAGACTGTATAGGAGATATAATCTTCAACAAACCTTAACCAGTCTTACTCAAATTTGTTCCAAAAAATCCACAATCAACTCAGCAACTCAAGCAAACCTTCAAATTAGAGATTCAAACTCTAAATCCTCAAAATCGACCTAGGTTTGACTTTCGAAGCTCAAATGTTGACTTTTGAATTCAAAGCATATCCAATCAAATTATCAACATAGATATACTTAAGTTGGCCTAAGGAATCAAATTAGAAACTCAAATTTGTATTTTGAATACTCCTTAGGTGCTTTCAGGCACTTCCGCTTGAACTCAGATGAGTTGTTCGACAGCTCAAATCACAACAGCTCAGCCTGACTGAAGCTTAGAATAGATTGTAGAGGTTTGGTACAATCTTAAAGACCTAATTTTGGGTTCTAAAACTTAATAGATATGCTTCTCCAACTCCACAGGATTAAAGAAGACGATGATCAACCTAAACATTCAATCATTAAAACATGAATCCAAGTAGCCAAATCTGACCCTCTCATCAAGAAGAAGTGATCTGGAGCTTCTCAGAAGTTCTGGAAAGCTGTGGTTCACTTTTGATGTTATCGAAGCTCGTTGGAGCTTCGGTGAAGGCTAACATTAGACATCGGAGATAAAAACTCCATGAAACGAAATGAGGAAGATCTTAAGAACTTCTTGAGGTTGTAACAAACCTCATGAACTCAACAACTAATGCATTTGAAGATCTGACACAATGATTTAACAAGAATTTCTTTAAAAGATTATCTTGAGTTTAAACGAACTCGAGAAGTGATTTCCTACTCAATTGAGTAAAAGGAAATACTTAAGAAGGTCCGATGATGTTGTAGGTGAATAGAATTAGTGAACTAATTCCTCTTAAGATGTCATTGGCAACAAGCTTAGAAGGTTGGGGGTGATTTCGGTGTTTCTTATGTAATGAGTATAGATCTAATTATTAGCATATATAGGGCCCTGAAGTGATGAAAAGGTGATGTAGAGCTCAAGTGAGTGTGATTTAGACTCTAAGGTCTCCACCATGGACAACAGAGGTCCTTAGGTGTATGTGAGATGAATTAGGTGATTAGGAGATAGAATTAGTGTGTGAGAAGGTGGGATGAATTCATGAGGTGATGAAGAAGATGAACGTGTGGTTGATTAGGTGAATGAAGGTTCGGTGAACCATAATTGGTTCGTTAGAGATAAGGAAGATGGAGATCAGAACAACTACTACACTAGGCTATCTATCTAACTAATTAGCTAAATCTAATCTACACTAAAATCTAAGGCTATCTACAAGTTACCTGGACGAAGGGGATGAGGGAATCCGCTTGTTGCAGGGCAGAAACGAGATCGAAATTAGAAGTGGTGAGGAAAGAAACTCTGACTGATCGAAATTGAGGAATCAAAGCCATGGCATGCTCCAATGCTGGTGGAAAGGCAGAGGAGAGGAAGAGGGGGTGAGAGAGGCAGCACTCCTCAATAGTGCTTGAGAACAGAGGTGGGAAGACGCCAGAGCTTGAGGGGAATAGCCTATCGTCGTGCTCAGTTGGGAAAGAGGGATAGGGTGTTGATGGCACGAATCAAAGGTCTAGGTGGGTATTTATAGGTGGTGGCGAAGGTAGAGGGGGTGCACTAAAATGGATAAAGGTCTAGGAACATCGTAACCACCAGCATCTTCTCTGATGCTGGTGAAGTTACTTACCTAGGTTAAATAGGATTTATGGAAGATCCGATCTGTTGGATGAAGAGATGGAAGTGAGAGGAGTCACGACGGCAACGGCGGTGGCTTCTCGACACCAGATGGAAGCTGATCGTGAGGTGTGGAAACTAGAACTCCAAGGCCATCCAATGAAGAAGAAGAGGAAGAAGAAGATAACTTGTACACAAGGGCTTGTTCATGAAAGTGAAGGACTTGTTCGCTATAAAAAGGACTCGATTGAAATAAAATTTAAGGGCAGAAATGTAAACATTGGATTTAAAGGCTTATTTTAATTTATTTCTTTTTCAACTTTTATATTATTGTAAATAAGGTAAATAATATATTTATTCCTTGAAATTACATTTTTTTTCCTTTTTAGCTGTATTTATTTAAATGATAATACTAATTAAGTTAATTACATCTTAGGTCATTAAATTAATTAAGTTAATTTAAATATTTAATATATAGATAATAATTATTATTTTGAGTTCAATTATTAATTAAACTTATATTAAGATTAATTAAGTGTTAATTATGTGTTTTTAACTTATTTTCTATATCCTTACTAATTTACCCCTATATTATAATCAACCCTGTATTTAGTGTATTCTTAAGTAATTAGCAAAGTAAACTAGCTAATTTGTGTTAATTAGGATACATGATGAGTCACTCATCAATAAGCCTGAGGAATGGTTTCAGTCTTTGACCATTCACTACAAAAGGGTCTGAGTCTTGGCTAAGTTCACTAATTTCAACTACTCCATTTCCAAAGATCCTTTGGACTAGAAAAGGTCCAATCGATTTTGATCTTAGTTTCCCTAGGAAGAGCTTAAGTCAGGCATCAAAAAGAAGCATTTTCTGATCAGGATAGAAATATTTTCGTAAGATATGCTTGTCATGAAAGGCCTTAATACACTCTTTATAAATACGCGAGTTCTCGTACGTGTCATTGCGTAACTCGTCGATCTCACTCATTTGCAAACGGCGATGGATTCCAACCTCCTTGAGATCCATATTGCACTTCCATACTACCTAGTAGGCTTTGTGCTCCATCTTTACAGGAAGGTGACATGCCTTCCCATAAATGAGTCTGAAAGGAGACATCCCTAGCTGGGTTTTATGGGCAGTCCTAAAGGCCCATAACTCTTTCGGAAGTTGAGTCAACTAATCCTTTCTGTCAGGTCGAACAGTGACCTGAAGAATTTTCTTGGATAGCTCAACCAGTCAATTCGTCTGGAGGTGATAAGGAGTCGAAATACGATGAGACACCCCATACTTCTTCATCAGGGACTGTAAGTGCACATTCACGAAGTGGGTCCCTCCATTAGAGATGATCACACACGGGATACCGAACTAAGAATAGATATGCTCATGAATAAATTTGATTACAACTTTGTGATCATTGGTTTGGGTCGACATGACTTTGATTCATTTGGACACATAGTCCATGACCAGTAGGATGTATTCGAAACCATTCGAATTCAGGAATGGCCCCATGAAATCAATCCCCCAAATATTGAAAATCTCACACACAAGAATTGGGTTCAAGGGCATCATGTCACGGTGGCTCATGTTGCCTATGGTCTGGCAACGAGAGCATGCCCTATGATAATTGTGTGCGTCTTTGAAGAGTTTGGGCCAATAGAAGCTGCACTGGAGAATTTTCGTTGCGGTTTTGCGGCCAGAGAAAAGGCTATCATAGGCCTAGTCATAAAATATCATTGACCTCGAAGTCAGGAATGCATCTCTGGATGATTTGATCAGCACTGATGCAAAAGAGATAAGGATCTTCCCAAACATAGTATTTGGCATCTGAAATCAATTTGTCTTTCTTGGCTTTTGGCCAATCAGATAGGATTTAGTTTGATGCCAAATAATTGACAATATTGGCATACTAAGAAAGTCCAGCATCATGCTTAGAGGATGCTCACCCAAAAAATGCTCAATAATAGGTCCAAAGGGGTCAATGATTGAAGAAGGAAGATGGGACAAATGGTCAACAACCACGTTTTGTTTTCCTACCTCATCGTGAATTTTGAGGTCAAATTCTTGCAAGAGCAAGATCCATCAAATCAGCCACGGCTTCGCATCCTTCTTCATAAGTGCCTCACAGCGGTGTGATCCGAGTAAATAATGACATGGGAACCTAGGAGGTATGATCTGAATTTCTCCAAACCAAATACTATAGCCAACAGCTCTTTCTCCGCAATCGTATAATTACGCTGAGCCTCGTTTAATGTCTTGCTGGCATAACATATTACCACCGGTTTCTCGTCAATCTTTTGTCCAACAACTGCTCCTACTGTATAGTCAAACTCATCGCACATGATCTCAAACGTGCAAATATACTCGGTCATCATCTCAAAGGGTGTGTCCTTTGAGAGAAGATTTGTCAGGGGGCATGCAATTTTTGAGAAATCAGATATAAACTGTCGATAGAAATTGATGTACCCCATGAATGATCAGATGTCTTTGACCGAGGAAGGCACGGGTAATTTGAAAATCAAGTTCACCTTAGCTCGGTCAACTTGGATACCTTTCGCAGATACGAGGTGTCCAAGCTGATGCCCTCAAGAACCATGAAATAGCTCTTTTCCCAAGAGAGAACCAGATTCACATCAATGCATCGTTGGAGGATATAAACCAAGTGCAGAAAGCAATCATCGAATGTTTAACCAAATGCCGAGAAGTCATCCATGAAGACTTCAAGGTATTTACCTACCATGTCGAAAAATATGGCTAGCATGCACCGCTGAAAGGTGGCAGGCGCATTGCAAAGCTCAAATGGCATCCTACAGAACATGTACATACCATAGGGCCAGGTAAAGGTGGTCTTTTCTTGATCTTTAGGATGAATTGCCACTTGGTTATATCCGAAGTTCCCATCCAAAAAATAGAAAAATCGATTTCCCGCCAGCTTTTCAAGAATCTGGTCAATAAATAGGAGATGGAAATGGTCTTTCTTCATGGAGGTATTCAATTTTCGATAGTCGATACAAACTCTCCATGAGTTCACAATCATGTCAGGATGGTTTCTCCAGATTCAGTTGTAATCACAATGAGTCCAGCCTTTTTAGGCACAACTTGGATGGGACTCATCCAGCCGCTATCAGAGATGGGGTAGATGATTCCTGCATCAAGCCTCTTGATGATCTCCTTTTTCACAACCTCCTAGAGATTCAGGTTAAGTCTTCTCTGCATCTCTCGAGAAGGTCGTGAGCCCTCTTCAGTATCGATATGATTTGTGCAATAAGAGGGACTTATTCCAGTCAGGTCATCCAAAGTCCAACCAACAACTTTGCATTGCTACTGGCGAACAGAAAGCAGCTTTGTTCCTTGTTCAGCAGTGAGTCAAGAGTTGATAATCATAGGAAACATCTTATTCGAACCCAAAAAGACGTAGTTCAAATGATCCGGGAGAGGTTTCAACTCCAAAATCGGGTTATCAACAGCGGGTGGGGGTTTGGGGTTAGCCTCAGAAGATAAGATGGAAGCTAAGGATAGATTTATATCTGATTCGGGCTCCTTAATCTATGGGTCGAGATCTTCTTGTGGTTAATGTTCTTAGAGAATCGAGTTAACCTTGGGAATTAAATCCTCAACCAAAGAACCTATGTCACACACTTCCTCGATTGTCCCATAGTTTATTCCTTTCTGCACCTTAAAGATATCTACCCTCAATGTTTTGTCCCCGAATTTTAACTCGATCTGGCCCTCTTCACAATTGATATTCACCCTAGCAGTCGCTAGGAATGGTCTCCCCAAGATGATCGATGCAGGAGTATCCATATCCAAAACTATGAAATCCATCGAAAAATAGAAATCTCGTACCCTAACCAGAACATCCTCAAGAACTCCTCGAGGTGACTTAATCGATCTGTCAGCCAATTTTAGAGTCACCTCAGTCGGTTTAAGCTTAGTTTCCTCAAAGTAATCTAGTAGGGAGGTAGGAATCAAATTTATGGAGGCTCCTTAATCCAATAAAGCTCGATCAAATTCTATATTTCCTATCTTGCAAGAGATCGAAGGGGTGCCAGGATCCTTTTTTTTTTACGAGAGTCTAATTAGAATTATAGAGCTTACTTGCTATGACAAAATAATCGGACTTCCGTCTTTGTTTCGTGGCTTACGCTTTGTTGTACACAAATCCTTTAGAAATCATGCGTAAGCCAGTACGTGGTGGATTGCATCCATCAAAGGAATGCTTATTTTGACTTGCTCAAAGAGCTTGACCAATTCCTCCTCAGGTGCTATGAGTTTGGATTTCCTCTTTCCTTTGGGAAATGGAACATTTGTAGTTTTCTCCAAGATTGGTTCAGGTTGTGGATCTGGGGTGGGTTTTTCCTTAACATCCATCCAGGGTTTCAATCTTGAACTAGTTGGACCAGATTGATTAAGATAAGACAAGTCCTGAGTAGTTTTGCCACTACATGTTGTGACGGAGTTTAGGCCTACCTGGTTTAGATTAGGAGCTGGCAGGAGAGGAGGTTGCTACTAATAACTTGTGAACAAAGTAGAAACCTCTGACCCTTCAGGTGGAGGTGTAGGAGGGGCCTAATAAACATAATGTGCTTGGCCATGATTTGGTTCGCAACGTGCCTCTAGTGCAACACATTATTTGGATTTAGCAGAGGTTGAGATGGACACCACCAGGTTGGCGAGTCCTAACCATCTGTGCAAGTTGGTTGTGAACCTCTGTAATTTTAGCATTATGCAGCCTCTGCATGGCAGCATTGATCTTCTACAAATTATCCAAAGTCTGTAGAATCAAGCTCATCTGGTCTTCCTTGCTAAGCTCGGTTTGAAAGTTTAAGTTGGGCCTAGGATGAGCGGGCTGATATGGTCACAGGATTTGTGGTTGGGGTTGAAATTGCGGTCTAGATTTCTGATTATTTTCTGATCAAGTGAAATTTGGATGATTACGCCATCGAGGGTTGTAAGAATTGGAGAATGGATCATTCCAAATGGCGTGGAGCTACTCGTAGAGTTGAGTAGCTCCCAAGTAATCAGAATATGGGGGTTCAGAGATCACCCAACTAGAGTAGGATGGTTCGGAGTTTCCTACGAAACCAGGAACTAGTGGGGGTCAATACACATCCATCCCCTGATATGAGTGGTGGTGAATGTTATGCACGTCCTCCCTCCCTGTGGGCAGACGCGTATACGCGCTCTGCTGAGAAGAAGTAGTCCTCTATAGTTGGCAAGTCAAATCATCCAACTTCTTCTCAATAATGGAGACCTTATCCAGTCGATTGGCCATTAACTCCAGATTGACAGATGCAGATAGGTCTCGTGTCTCGTGTGTCCCTCTGGTGTTTGTCAATGCACGAGTAGTCATTCTTTTAAACATACCCATGGACTCATTATTTATGGAGTTCTCGTACATATTCTCAAGAATCTCCTAAATGATGTCTTCATCCTTACCCATGAAGTTGCCTCCACAGGCTGCATGGACGAGTAAACGGATATCCTCATGGAGTCCCTGGTAAAAGGACTAGACTTGCACCCATTTAGGAACTTCGTGATGAGGGCATTTCTGCACGAGATTTAGAAAGTGATCCCATGCCTCATGAAGTGGTTCCCCCACATTTTGTGTGAAATGCATGATTTGGTGCCTCAGGGAATTAATGCATCCAACTGGGAAAATTTTCTTAAGGAATTCAGCTTGTAAATCCTCCCATGTGTTGATCGATCGAGTTAGAGGCTGGTTCCAATGGGCAACCTTATCCTTCAAAGAGAAGGGGGACATCTTCATGAGCAGGGTGTTCCTATTTTGAACATTTAGCCCGTGATCTAGGCCAGAAGTTTCAACTCCTGAATATGTTAGAAAGGGTCTTCAGAGCCTAATCCATGAAAGTGGGGGATCAAGTTGATAATTTTTTGTTTCAACACAGTATCAGGTCCCCCAGCTGGAATCTGCACCCTAGGTTCAATTGCTACAACTGTGGGATTATAATGATCCCACATCTGCGGATATAGTCAGGGGTTGGCCAGTGCATGAATCAGATCGGTAAGAGTATACAGCTGGTCTCACCCCTTTCTTGGTCATAGTTCTCCATGGAGTTAGAGGGTGGAGAATTGAGTTCAAATGTAGATGTAGATAGATTAGAAGAGATTTCAAGTGGATCAGAAAAGAACCCAAACAAGTTAGTCGAGGTTTGGCCCCAACGAGAATGAACCACTAATGAAGGTCTTAAGACTAGTCTTAAGGACCTCCTCTCATACATGCACTATGGAATTAGATGAGGGACTGAATATGTCTTGGACCTAATAAAGGCACCCAAAAAGATTGGGTGACTAAGGCTATTCGAGGCAGATGGACCTCTAGATCAAAAATCCATACACCCAAGAATTATTTAGGCAGCTAGGAAAGGAGAGTCCTGCAAATACCCCTACATGCTAGAGCGTCCCCACGAGTTATAGAGTTTCCCCCACCCAACCTTATTTGTCACCACGATTCCAAGTAGACTGGAATGTGAAAATTGAGACCTAAGTCTACCTCTTTTAAACCTAATTGTGCCTTGGATTTTCACTTGATATTAGAAGTTGATTCAAATTGTGACCTAATTTGAGGTTGATTGATTCACCAAGTGAATTTCACCTAACCTGCCCTAAAATTACGCATTAAATTTGGGTTAAGTCACCTGAATCACCCTGTCTTGTTCTCAAGCAGGTTATTGGGTCCCACTTTTAATAATTTAAGTGAATATAGAGCTTTGATTTTAGGATTTTCTGATAAGATCAATTCAACCAAGGGCTTGGGTGGCACACAAATGCGAAAGATTTGTTTCCTATTTAGCAGGAAAATGTGTACTAGCACTTGAAACCCTAGTATAGAAACCTTAATTGGCCCTATTCCCAAGTTCAATTGATTCCAAAGATGGCACCTTGGGCTCAAACAAGAAGGTGAATAGTCCAAGGTGCTTTATGTCCCTAATAGGTGCAGGTATTAGGATTGGGTGTCTCTAGTAAAATTAGAATCAATCAAATCTGATCATAATCAATCAAGATAAATCAGGAAAAAATTCTTGCCTTGAATGATGACTAATAGAAAAGTAAGCCAGAATTAACTCCTAATTTCTGTTGTTTCCTTTTTTTATCTTTCCAAGAGAGGAAGGGATTATGGAAGGAGTCAGAATGACCAACCTAACCCTAGTGTGGTTGCTCGAGCAGAAGATCTTCTTTGCAAATTCACCTTGAAATAAGCAAACAGAGCAAGTTAGAAATCAAATTAGAATGAATATGACTAGTGGTGAACTGCGTGTTGCTCCCTAGTAACAGCATGAAAATGTTAACGCACTTTCATCAGGTTTAAAATATGCATCGTAGTATAGCAAAGAAAGCGACAAATAACACTTAAATTTGTAATCTTGGATGTGAGTCTGAGCTCATCTTAAGGAGCAAGTAATTGCAATTAACCACTAATCATGCACATATAAATTGAATATAATAAGGAACAATAGCTATATGCAAAAATAAATGGATTACTCAATGAATAATGATATCAAATATCCAAAAAGAAATATAAGTATAAGGCCAAGAAAATGTGTTTTCAACTAAGCTTAAGGCCTCAACACTTAGAGAATTTCCATGACCATCAGACATCTACACTTAGCCATTAGGTGTCTTAAAGTTCAACCCAAAGCACACACAAAGCAAGCTCAATTGCACATGCATATCGAGGCAAAACTGGCCCCTTTCCTCTGGACCCAAGAATTCCTTCTCTTCCTCTTTTCTTTTTCTTTCTCTATTTGAATCCATTCGAGGCCCAAACTTGCTCAGGTGTGCATAGGCAAATAGGGCATGTGCTTATGGCGTGCATGTATGGGGACTTGACCCCCTTATTCTAAGCGATGGAATTGGGGGCGGGATTCCTTATGAAGGGATTTCCAAATCAAACACCTACAATGTGGGGCTTTCTTCCATCTTCACTGTTGCTGCATGGATGAGTTCCATTCAATTGATGTTGCAGCTAGCTTCGATCTCTCAAATTGAAGGCCTAGGAGAACTCCAAGTTCTAGTCCATGCTCAAGGGAGGTGGCAGCTCTACAGTTGGATGCTAGATGGTGGTGAACAACATCAGAGAAGATGACTAGTGATGGAGAACCATCCTATAAACAAAATATGGCCTTACGACCCCAGTTAGATAGGTAGGAAGCTTTGCCAGAGTGAGGCAAAGGTGATGGTGGTGGTGATTGAGTGGGGGAATGAATGGGCAATGGTCGCACTCGTTTCGCATGTTAGAAATCGAGGTTACAAGTAACCCGTCGTCGTAGTTGCAAAACTAGTCGATTAAATAAGATTTATATCAAAAACTCCAAGGGAGTCTCGGGTCAAACACGAGGAGGCGACGTTTACTTTAACTTGAAAATCGCACTTCAATTTGTTTCTTTTTGGTATTTTAGGGTTTTGTTATTTTTTTGTATTTTTGTAAGAAGAAAACAAGCAAACGAATCACAAGATAGAGATGGAACGAAAATGGTATAGATATCACTTCAATGTCTATTACAATCAACTATGAAAGCATAAAAAGAGAGGGGGGTGAGAGGAAATCTCCCGAATCGGTATTCGACGAGACTCAGGCACCTGGCGGAAGCTCGGACGAAGGAGGTGAGGAGCGGGACGATGGAGGTGAGATGCAAAAGGACGTTGGGTAGAGGAAAGCTTTGGCGTGACTCCGGAATGGAGGTGAGAAGACGGAGGTGATCTGCTACCAGAATGGAGGTGGGAGGATGACTCCAAGGCAACCTATGAAGGAGATGGGAGGATGGACAAATATTTGGTGAGGCAGAGGTTTGCTATACTAACAGGAGCCTTGGGAGCTTGACAACAAGCTCTAATGGAGTGTTGGTATTCTTGCTAGAGCTTCGGAGTAGGCGGGAGTAGAGTAGGTAGAGATGGCTTGGAAGGGTGGGGGTGTAGGTCCTTTTATAGTGGAGGAGAAGAGGCAAAAAATAGGTATGGGACCATTAGCGACATCCAGGCCATCGCTGGAAATGTTGTTGTAGGCAGCTCATGTCTGCTGGCACTGTGTTGCATTTGCTACCATGCGATGAATTAGCGACGGCTGTAAGCGTTGCTGTAAGTCCAGCTCATGCGTCGCTGTAAGTACAGCTCATGCGTCGCTGTAAGTCCAGCTCATGCGTCACTGTAGGTCCAGCCCATGCATAGTTGGTGCTGCGCTCCCCTGCCTTTGCCGCGCACGCGTGACCACTTGCTGGTGCTGCGCTGTGCCCATGCGAGCTTGCGCGAGCACGTGCGGTGCCGCGTGTGTGCACTAGGCAGCCTGGGCTGTGCCACGCGGCGCAATCTAGGTCGTCCATCTTCTTCTTATTGTAGGGGCTACTACAGAGGTTAGATTGAGTCGATTTTCGTGCCATTAGGCTACGATCGTCGACTCGAATCCATCCGCGTAGTCAGATTTGTCATTTAAAGCTCTAAATTATGTCTCCTAGTCCCTTGACCGTTGATCTTCCACGGACTGCGTATGGTGCTACGGGATCCGATCGAGGTGATTTTAGAGGCGTTGGACTCCGATCGTCGTCTTGATCAGATCCGTATGGTCAGATCGTCAATCTGAGGCTTTGAAATAAATATCCTTCTCTCCTAACACAAAAAGGACGCAATTAACCTAAATTATATACAACTATAAATGCAGAATGATGCATGATATGCAATATTTATAACATGAAATGCAAATCTAAGTCTAGGAATATGCATGAATAGGCATTTTACCCTCAATAAATGTGTTTACATCAGGCGACTGGTGATGAAGCTCTAATGAAGCTCCACCAACATTAATGGAGGAGGATGAAGATGGCGATGTGAGGGCCATTTGGGTTAGGCAAAAGTTTTGTGAGGATGAGGGGGACCTTTTACCTAACCTAATTGAGTCAGAGGAATGCAGAGAGGGCTAGGCAGTGAGGGTGGTCAGTGCGACGGATGTCGAAGTCGGGGAAGGTGCTAGGGTTGAAGAATGGGCCTCTAAGGCCCCCTAAATCTAAATAAGGGTGAGGAGAGGCAAAGCCCTAAGGTAATTTGGGGAAAGGAGAAGGGGAATGGCTCACCAAAGGTTCGCTAGAGATGAAGAAGAAGGGGAGTCGGTCGGAGTGGAAGAAGCCGAGACAGGGGCTAAAGCTTTGAGAGAAGTTTCATACGATGACGAGGAAGCAAACCCCTCTGCCTATCATACATGATAAATCTACATTTATCTAGGTTAAATTGCATATTTATGCATGTTCCTAGGTCCATAGAAGCATCGTGCATTATAAATATTGTATAGCGTGCATCATCATGCATTTAGATTAATTTGCATAACTTGTATACTAATTTTCTTATTTTCTTGGCTAAAGGACAAGGCAATTGTTGAGTCGGAGAATCATCGCAAAAAGATTTGAGTTTTGAAAACACGTCATTGTAGTGCAATTTGCGAAGAAATCCGTCAACAAATAATTTTTTCCAAAACTCGAAAAGAATTCCAGGTCGCACACAGGGAGGCTACATCGATTTGAAATCTGCGATTATATTTTTTTGTAATTTTTGTTTAAAGATGAGATAGTCACAATGAATCGATACTAACAGAGAGAGAGAGAGAGAGAATAAAACACTTTTATAATATGGATAATGTTTTTACAACTAGAAAGCGAGAAATATTACAACTAGACAACAGTAAAATCTATTCTAGAAGGCAGTAAAAGAGAAGGTGGAGAGAAGTTATCCTCCTCGTCAACTACCTGGAGGACGAGCCCAAACGAGCGACGCCTGGAAGACGAAGAGCAGAGATGAAAGATGGGGAATGAAGCAGGAAGAATTAGGGGTGAGGCAGGATGTCGTCTTCACGAGATCCACTTCCAGAATGGGGGCGAGAAGACGACCACGGGAGCTCCACAAACGGGATGAGAAGTAGAGAAAATTTTTCCTTTTAACTCTAGAGGAGCATCCCAGGTTTGGGACAAGATTCTTTAGAGCTTTGGAGAGGGAGAGAAGTGAAGGAAGGGATGAATGAAATGTGGGGGGTGTAGGCCTTTTTATAGGTGTAGAGGTTGGGGCAAATAGGTCATTTCAAGTTAAAAACATTAATGCAAGGGCCATTAGTGATGTATTAAGCGTCACTAAAGGCCTAAACGTAGGCTAAGTGACGTTCGCCCATTGCCTCTTCCTCTCTCACACTCAAAACACATGCCTACGATCATATGATCTCAGCCGTTCGATCGCCAGATCAGATGGTTGAGAGATGCGCATGCCCGCTTCCACTTCAACGCCTCAACGCATGCACGTACGATCACGCGTGCATCTCAGCGTGTGATTGCACGTGCGTCCACTCACGCATCAGATAGTGCCACATAGCACCCTCCGGAGTCACTCGATCACCATCGCACGGGAGAATTTCACTTGCACCTATGCTTGCGCTCAATTTGAGGCGAGGCGAGGCTCGTACCCACACCTCCCTCTTCGCATGAAGGCGCACTACCACTGAGCCAAGCCGCCCTTTAAGGTGAGCTTTTGATTTAGGTGCGAGCTCACTCAGCCATTGGATCTTGAAACAATGGCTGAGATCGTCCACGCGGCTGAGGAATGAGATAGTAGTGGTGGGTCCTTGGGCCGGTTGGGTGGCTGGGATGGCGCCACGTGGTGCCATCTTAGCCGTCCATCTTCTATGTCTTGTAGATGGTGCCACGGATGTTGGATTGGATCGATTTTCATGGCACCATCCCCGCCGTCCATCTTCTATGTCTTGTAGATGGTGCCACGGATGTTGGATTGGATCGATTTTCATGGCGCCATCCCCGCCGCCCATCTTCTATGTCTTGTAGATGATGCCACGGATATTGGATTGGATCGATTTTTGCACCGTTGCGCTACAATCATCGATCCGAACCCATCCATGTGGACGAATTTATCATCTGATGTACAGATTTACACCATCCTGGCCCCTTGACCTCTGATCTTTCTCAGACTGCATCTGATACTACAAAAGTCCGATCGGGGCGATCTTGGAGTCGTTGAACTCCGATCATCACCCTGATCAGATTCGTATGGTTGGATCTTCAATCCAAGGCCTCGATTAAATGTTGCCTATCCCTAACCACCAAAAGAGTAAATTACTATGTAATTTATAAACTTCGACATAAATGCATGATGATACATATTATGTAATATTTACAATGTGTCATACTTCTACGACACTAAGAACATGCATAAATAGACATTTTAGGCTATTCAAATGCATACACATCACACCCCCATGCATATCTTTTGCTAGTCCCTAGCAAAAACTATATGCTATTTATACAAGAATTAGGTCGGATTTCTTGGGTAAAAGTTATTCTTCAACACTAGGAGATTTTTACTAAGGACCTGAACTACAAAGACATAATAGCGCCCAGGTGTTTGCCAAAATGTGAACCACCTCAAGCCCTCGCCGTATTCAAAGAAGAATCTTTTTCTTCTTTCCTTCTTTTCTATTTTTTTTTGGATTTTTGAGTTTAGGGTTTCAGAGCAGCTTTCTACAGCCACTCAAACCACCTAAGACTCGAAGAGAACCCTAAGTTCTAAGCAGCTTTATGTGTTAAATGTGATAGACTCATTGATTGGCGATTAGAATGGACTTCAGGTTTCTATGCTCCTAGGTGACCTTGAAAAGAAATTCTGCCTAAAGGTGTATCTATTAGACGGGTAGCTTTCTCCCTACTTTTATTTTTATGGGGTCAACACAAGGGCAAACCCAATTTATATCTCCCCGCTTATTCTACTTCTCTACTTCTTCCTAAGTGTTTTGAAATTATACGTGCATTTCTTAAGCTGGGATCTGCACAACCTACCAATGGACTGTTACCTATGATAACTTGCCAACCATACTCGTGCGGTGAAGTGTGGCTTATTTCTTTTTTTTTCTTTTCTTTTCTCCTTTTCTATTTTTTCTTTTCCTTTTGGATATTTTTTCTTTTCTCTTTCCTTTCTTTAAGTAGGTGACTTCCCTGATCTAAGATTTACCAAAAGGCAGCAGGAAAAAAAATGGTCGTGTGACTAAGCTCTGGATAACCTACCAATGGGCTATTACCCACGATAACTTACCAGCCATACCACCCTAGAAGGTTCATTAGCTACCCAATTTCCGTTAAAATCACCAAAAAGCGAGTCAGTGCAAATAGTGTGTAGATGCTTAGACTTAAAATCCCCTCAAATCAGAGTGTGAGATCAGAGTGTAGGTTGATAAGTCATGTACTTATCACCTCAACTTATTTAATCAAATTGAAGTAAATTTAGATTGGTGAGGACTCGATAAACAAATCCACATTTTAGTGGATACCTGGGCTGATTAAGCCCAAAGACCTGAAGGGTCTAAGTGTTTAGATCCTACTGTATTATTCCCTAAGGTTGAAAATTCCTAATGCCCAATTATTCTTTTCTAATTCAATTTTTTTTTAATAAAGAGGTAAATAAGTAGAATTTACAAGAATTTCACACAGCTAACAAAATGATTCAGAAATGAATCCACCCCCCCATGCCTAGCTGATAGAATGTCCTCATTGAAAATAAAATTCATGAGAAGTAAGGTAGAATGAAGAAAATATCACCTATATTCCATGATGCTCGGGTCAGCTTTGAGTCAAACTATACAAGTGCTGAGTTTAATGCCATCAGCTAGGCGAAGTCTAGCCAAAGAAGTCAAATTAAGGTTAAAGTAACCTTATCGGAGACAGGTTCCGGAATGACACAGTCAACATAAGGTTTCAAACGTTGTCCGTTGACCTTAAAAGAATTACCCGTCTTTGGGTCGGAGATCTCAACGGCTCCATTGGGAAATATTCGATCGATGATGAATGGGCCATCCCACTTTGACCTAAGCTTGCCGGGAAAGATTTTAAGTCAAGAATCAAAGAGCCAGACCTTGTGGTTCGGCTCAAAGCTCTTGCGGGAAATCAGTTGGTCATGAAGAGCTTTGGTCTGAGCCTTATAGATCTTGGAATTCTCGTACGCATCATTTCTAAGCTCCTCCAACTCAAATAGTTGGAGCTTCCTAGTCTTTCTGGCTAAACTTATATCAAAGTTGCATTTCTTGATCGCCCAGAATGCCCGATGTTCAATCTCTAAGGGTAAATGGCATGCCTTTCCATACACCAGACGAAACGATGACATGCCAATAGGCGTTTTGTACGCCGTATGGTAGGCCCAAAGAGCGTCCTTAAGCTTTTGAGTCCAATCTTTCAATCAGGCCTAACTGTCTTCTACAAGATGTTCTTGATCTTCCGATTGGAGATCTCGGCCTATCCATTCATCTGAGGGTGGTAAGGTGTGGAGATTCTATGACTTACCCCATATTTTGCAGTAAACTATAGAACTGGGCATTTGTGAAGTAAGTACCACCATCGCTAATGATGGCCCTCGGAATCCCGAACCAACTGAAGATGTTCTTTTTGACAAAATCGATGACGACTTTGTGGTCATTGGTTCGGGTGGGAATAGCCTCGATCCACTTGGACACGTAATCAATAGCAACGAGAATGTACTGGTGCCAAAATAAAGGGAGGAAGGGTCCATGAAATCGATGCCCCAAACGTCAAAGATTTCGACAGGAAGGATTGGGTTTAGAAGCATCATATCTCTCTTGGTTATGCTCCCAAGTGCCTAGCAACAAGAACACAACCTCGAGAATTCTTGGGTATCCTTGAATAAAGACGGCCAATAGAATCCAAATTGAAGTATTTTTGCAGCCATCTTTTTCTCGAAGAAATGTCCACCACATGTAGATGCATGGCAAAACTCATGTATGCTTTGAAGCTCATTCTCTGGTACACATCGGTGAATAATCTGATCAAAACTGATGCGATACAGTTCAGGGTTATCCCAGAAGTAATATTTGGCTTTAGTTTTAAGTCTATCTCGTTGTTGCTTGGTCCAATCCTGGGGAATTTGACCAATAGTCAAATAATTTACTATGTCTACAAACCAATGGGTTTGGATACTTGAAACTACCAGAATAGTCTCGTCCAAAAAAGTATCAGTAATTGGAATATTTGGATGAGAAGAATCACTCTGAAGCCTCGAAAGATGATCCGCCACCATATTTTGTGCCTCGGACTTGTCTTTGATTTCAAGATCGAATTCTTGAAGCAGAAGAATCCATCAAATGAGCCGGGGTTTAGCATCCTTTTTGGCCAAGAGATATCTCAAGGCCAAGTGGTCGGTCAAAATTATGACGTGAGACCCTAAGACATAAGCCCTAAATTTTTCTAAAGTAAATACTACAGCTAGCAATTCCTTCTCAGTAATAGTGTAATTCATCTGGGCCTCATCCAGAGTTTTGCTAGCGTAGTAGATGACAGAGGGCTTTTTGTCGATCTTTTGGCCTAAAATAGCCCTGACCACGTAATCAGAAGCGTTGGTCATAATCTCAAACGGGGTTGTCCAGACTGGTGGTTGTAACATTGGAGCACAAGTGACTGCCATTTTAAGAAAATTGAATGCCTTGCAGCATGATTCGTTGAACTCAAACGGCATACCTTTGGCAAGAAGGTTGCTTGGAGGGTGAGCAACCTTAGAGAAGTCCTTGATGAACCTTCGATAGAATACCACATGACCGAGAAATGAGCGGATTTGTTTGATAGATGTGGGAGGAGGAAGTTTAGAAATAGCATCAACTTAGCTTTGTCAACTTCAATTCCCTGTTCAGAGATTACATGACCCAAGATGATACCTTCTTGTGTCATGAAATGGCTCTCTTCCTAGCTAAGGACCAATCTTGTTTTGATGCATCTTTTAAGGATCAATTCGAGATTAGCCAAGAAAGATTCAAACGAGTCTCCAAAAATAGAGAAATCATCCATGAAAACTTCCATGAACTCTCTCACCATGTCAGAAAATATGACCAGCATACACCTTTGAAAAGTCGTAGGTGCATTGCAAAGGTTGAATGGCATTCTACGAAAAGCAAAGGTTCTGTAGGGACAGGTGAAAGTTATCTTTTCCTGATCCTCGGGATGGATAGGGACTTGATTGTAGCTCAAGTAATCATCCAGGAAGTAGAAGTACTTTTGCTCGGCTAATCTTTCAAGGATCTGATCGATGAAGGGCAGAGGAAAATGATCCTTTTTGGTGGCTATGTTCAGCTTCCTATAATCGATAAAGACTCTCCAGGAGGAAGCTAAATGAGTTGTGACAGATTCTCCTTTCCCGTTAGCTACAACGGTAATCCTGGCTTTCTTAAGAATAATTTGCACGGGACTTACCCATGGACTATCCGAGATCGAATAGACGATTCCTACATCGAGCCACTTAATTATTTCTTTCTTGACCACTTCTCGCATATTACAGTTTAGTCTCCTCTGCATCTGGCGAAAAGGGCGGGATCCATCTTCCATGAAAATTCTATGATTGCAGTAAGATGGCTCAATCCCCCTAAGGTCATGGTGGTCCAACCAATTGCCTCTTTATGTTCTTTTAAAACCTTGATCAGTTTTATCTCCTGCTCCATAGTCAATTTAGAATTGATAATCATAGGGAGCATCTTCTGAGGTCCTAAAAATTGATATTTCAAACTCTCATGCAATGGATTCAGTTTGAGCTAGGGCCGGTCTAGGATGGAAGGTAAGGATGATGCTGATGAAGATTCATCAGGATGATCGAGAGGAAGAGGCTGAAAGTGAACAAAATCAACAACCTCTTTAGAATGTGACGGGTTTGCCACAGAGGGTTGTGGGTTGGGTTCATTAGTGCAGCAAGAACTCTTAATAACAGATACAGCCATACATGTCTCAATATTCAAATGATCTTCCTCGAGTTCCTCTATAAATCAACAATCCTCAAATTTATTAATCACCTTGAAAATATCCAATTCAGTTTCAGATCCCTAAAGGTGATTTCCATGCTATCGCTCTCACAGTTGATATTGGCCTTAGCGGTAGCTAGGAACGAACGCCCCAAAATTATGAGCGTGTTCCTCAAATTCTCAGCTACATCCATGTCAAGGACAAGGAAATCTACAGGAAAATAAAAGTCCTTAACCTTGACAATAACATCCTCAATAACACCTCTCAGATTTGTGACTGAACGGTCCACTAACTGCAGTGTTACTGAGGTCAACCGAACTTCACCTAATCCGAACTTCTCGTAAAGAGAAGTCGGAATTAGGTTAATGGATGCACCTAGATCCAAGAGTGCCCGGTCAAAAGTGTAATATCTGATAACACATGAAATCAAAGGGGCACTTGGATCTCTCTTTTTCGGAGGAAGGTGATGCAGGATAACATAACTAGCCTGCTCAGAGAGTATCACCTTCCTTGGAACAGATTCCCTCGGCTTACGCTTCTAGGTGCATAAATCCTTTAAGAATTTAGCATAAGCCGGTATGTGTTTGATAGCATCGAGGAGGGGGATATTGATTTCAACATTCTCGAATATATTCAAGAGCTCCTCGTTACTGTCAATAGGCTCCTTCTTCCTAGGTTTAATCAAGGCCTCAGGAAAAGAAACATGAGTCATATCTTCAGAATCAGGTTCTTAGGCCTTGATTTCTTCTTCAGAATTCTCCTCTCTTTCCTCAGGCTCACCAGGATTTTCTTGACTAGAGCAGGGTAGGTGTGGGTCCTGGGTTTGCCTTCCACTCCTCAAAGTAACGGAGTTGGCAGATGCATACGGGTTTGGGTCTTGGGGAGGGTTAGGAAAGATTGGAGGGGCTTAATTAACCAAAAACCCTAGATTTAATGAAGAAGCAGAAGAGGAAGGACCCTGCTCAACCACTTGAGCATGTGCATGTGGGTCCCTTTGATTCCTATACCCTTGGGCTTGATTTCACGGATTCTGTATGTTGCGTAGGTTGGGTACGGGTTGAGATAGCAGCGATCTGAGCTGACGGGTATTAGCAATGAGCCTGGTTTGCAAGTTGTCCAGCGAGGTTTTCACTTGTTGCATGACCTGGAGCATAGATCCTTACATCTCTACCATCTACCAGTTCAAATCAGCCTCCCCTACAGGTTAATGAGCATTCCAAACTAGTTGATTGACTTGATTTGTAGGCAACTGAGTATAAACATGACCCTGACCCATTGGTCTTTGCGGAGCATAGTTTCTGGGTCAGAATTGGGTCTGCTACCCCGAATTTTTCCAAGAGAAGTTTGGGTGGTTCCTCCAACTCGAATTATAAGCATTAGAATATGGGTTGGACCTAACATTCTCCTGTACAACATAGACATCCTCATAGGGTGAGGATAGAGAGAAAGAAAGGGAGGGATCAAAGAAACTGGGATCAAGGCCCCCAGTTTGGAACCCATTGGGATTCGAGCAATGCTGGCTTACAGGTAAGGCTGCATCTAGTTGATTCACGAACTCCCGTCCAGAAAGAGCTCGCGAAGAATGGAATCCCAAATTCTAGGATTGAGTGGATCGAGAATTGTTCGCAGAGTTTCCAGCCATCCACTCTATCCTTTTGGTAACCAGGTCCACCTTATCTAGTTTATTACAAATCAGCTCCATGAGAGTCATGGACCTCATTAACATTCAATCTGGGTTGTTGGGACCAGTTAAATGTATCCATGGAGGCATGATTGATTGAATTTTCACTCATCTCCTCAAACAAAACATGCTCACTATCTGCGTCTTTGTTGAGGAAATTGCCTTCGCAAGAAGAGTCCACATGATTTCTGAGTTGCTCAGTCAACCCATGGTAAAAGATTTGCACAAGTTACCATTTTGGCACCTCATGGTGTGGAAATTTCCATAATAAGTCCTAGAATCGCTCCCAGGCAACATGAAACTGCTCCCTCGGCCACTGGGCAAAAGTAGTAATCGCCCGCCTCAGTACATTGGTACACCCGACTGGAAAGAATTTCTTTAAGAAATTCGATTTAAGATCATTCCAAGTTGTTATCGTCCTCCTATGATCCTGTACCAATGAGTAGTCTTATCCCTAAGAGAGTGGGGAAAGAGCCTCATGATCATTTGCTCTTCATTCACGTTTCATGCTTTGGTGGTCTTAACCAAAGTGGTCAAGTCCTCCAAATGCTGAAACAGGTCTTTAGAGCCAAGCCCCTGGAAATGTTTAATCAGGCTTAACACCTGGGACTTGATTTTAACATCTCCAACTAGAATCTGGACACTGAGACGTTCCACGTAGTTTGAAGGATCATAAAAATCCTTCAAGGGCTGAGTGCCCTGCATTCTCTGGAATCATTCCTACATTCTCTGCATTTGTTCTAGCTGCCTTTGAAACATCTCTTGTTGATTCTGAGGTAGAGGAGGTTGTTGATCGGCCATGGGATCAATTTGGCCAAAATTCAATCTACGCCTCCTAGAATGATCTAATGGTCTTTCTAATCGGGGATTCAATGACCTCCTTCCAAGCATAAGCTAGGAAGAGGTCGGAAGGGCTGGGGATAAGAATCCTGCAGCACAAAAAAATAAGCATGTCCTTAAGTTGGGTAACCTAAGGATCTACAGACTCTCAGAATCCTTCTTGAGATTATAAATGACTTACTTTACTTGTATCCAATCAATCCAACCAGTTAGAAGGAGGGGCTGGGGAGAAGGTTCTTCCTTTGGCTTGCACCACTAGTTCCTAATGCCCCCCCCAACCACGGTCGTTTGTCACTACTCCCCTAGCTAGACATCAAATTGACTAGTACAAGTAGGTTAATCATGAACAATCTCAATCTGGGACCTGAAGAGTGAATCAGTCCTTAAGGCCAACGTCTAATGAATTTTAACTTAGGCGTAGGATTGTAGTGCTTATGAAATGTGATAGGCTCTTAAAATGGGTTGTGCCCTTAATGATTGATTGAATATGTGTGAGTGCATGCATAACCAGGGTTTTAACCAAGATTATTTGGATGAGTGGATTTTAAGGTTCAAATCTTGCTTAAGTAGCTTTTAAGATTTACAATTCGGTAAATTCAATCAAGTTCAAGAGGCAAACCAAATTTTCAAAACACGGGTGAAGATCTTTTCCTTTTGAAATCAAAAGTAAAGTGGAATGCTTGGTATTGACCTAAATTGTAAACCGTAAGGGGAAGCTACTTGATGAGTTGATTTTAGATGAAATGGTGCAGCCCAAACAACTCAAACAATTGGCCTTAATGCACCACTGAGTTAGGCACACAAGTGGTTACCTAATCTGATTTCTACTCAATTATGTGTTTAGGTGTGTGTACTGATTCCAAAGATTAGTTGACGAATTGAGTTTGAAAATCAGAAGAGGTTGTGTACCTCTGTGTTTTCTTAAATTTTTTTTATAAGCGGAGGGTGGGATGAGTGGAGGTGGAAATCAAACAATCAAAACTAATCCTATGATTTATGAGAACACCTAGGTTAATTAGAGTTTGAATTAGGGTTATGAAATGAATTCTATGGAGGGGGAAGAATGGGGAGCACTTACAGTTGTCTTCAACTACACTTTACTCCTTTCTACCACTTGAAGATTCCTTGTTGAGGTACCTGCAAAATAATAGAAAAGAAATAAAAGCAAGTTAGAAAACAGATAAGTGCATGAAAATGTCAAAAGGAAATCGAGATTCGTTGCCTCCCCGGCAACAGCACCAAAATGTTAAGTCGAAGAATCAAAGCAAAAAGATTTGAGTTATGAAAACTTGTCGTTGTAGTGTGATTTGTGAAGAAATCCATCAACAAATAAATTTTATCGAAACCCAAAAAGAATTCTGGGTCGAACACAAGGAGACTACATTGATTTGAAATCCTCGATTATATTTTTTTGTAATTTTTGTTTAAAGGCGAGATAATCATAATGAATCGATACTAACTAAGAAAGAGAGAGAGAACAAAAACTTTTAGAATATGGATAATGTTTTTACAACTAGAAAGTAGGAAATATTACAACTAGAAAGCAGTAAAATCTATTCTAGAAAATAGTAAAAGAGAAGGTGGAGAGAAGTTATCCTCGTCATTGGCTGTTTGGAGGACGAGCCGAAACGGGTGATGCCTGGAAGATGGAGAGTAGAGACGGAAGATAGAGAACGAAGCGAGAAGAATTAGGGGTGAGGCAGGACGTTGTCATCATGGGATCCACTTCTGGAATGGGGACGACAAGACGACCGTGGGAGCTCCACGAACGGGATGAGAAGTGGACAAAATTTTTGCTTTTAACTCTAGAGGAGCATCCCGGGTTTAGGACAAGCTTCTTTAGAGCTTTGGAGAAGGAGAAAGGTGAAGGAAGGGATGAATGAAATGTGGGGGGCGTAAACCATTTTATAGTTGTAGAGGTTGGGGGCAAATAGGTCATTTCAAGTTAAAAACATTAATGCAAGGGCCCTTAGTGTAGATTTAAGTGTCACTAAAGGGCTGAACGTGGGCTTAGTGACGCACACCCGCCGCCTCTTCCTCTCTCGTGCTCAAAATGCATGCCTACGAACAGATGACTCAACCATCCGATCGCGAGATCCGATGGCCGAGAGACACGTGCACCCACTTCCACTTCAGCACCTCAATGCATGCGCATACGATAGCGCATGCATCTCAGGGTGTGATTACGCGTAAGTTCGCTCACGCATCAAATAGCACCACTAGTGCCCCCCGGAGCCACTCAATCACCATCACACGGGCGAATTTCACCCATGCCTGCGCTTACACTCGATTTAAGATGAGGTGGGGCTCAAACCTATGCCTCCCTCTTCGCATGAAGGCATGCTACCACTGTGCCAAGCCACCCTTTAAGGCAAGCTTTTGATTTGGGCATGACCTCTCTCAGCCATTGGATCTTAATCCAACGGCTGAGATCATACATGCGGTTGAGGAGAGAGATAGCACCGATGGGTCCTTGGGCCAATTGGGTGGCTGGGATGGCGCCACGTGGCGCCATCTTAGCTATCCATCTTCTATGTCTTGCAAATGATGCCACAGATGTCGAATTGGATCAATTTTCACACTGTTGGGCTATGATCGTTGATTTAAACCCATCCATGTGATCGAATTTGTCATCTAATGTACAGATTTACACCATCCTAGCCCCTTAACCTCTGATCTTTCTAGAATTGCATCTGATGCTACAGAAGTCTAATCGAGGTGATCTCGGAGTCGTTGAACTCCGATCGTTGCCCTGATCAGATCCGTACGATTGGATCTTCAATCCAAGGCCCCGATTAAATATTTCCTATCCCTGACCACAAGAAAGAGTAAATTACTATATAATTTATACACTTTGACCTAAATGCATAATGATGCATTTTATGCAATATTTACAACGTATGATACTTCTACAACACTACGAACATGCATAAATAGACATTTTAGGCTATTCAGATGCATACACATCAGCAATATATTTTGGGACCTCGGATTGAAGATCCAACCATACTGATCTAATCAAGACGACGATCAGAGTTCAATGCCTCTAAAATCAGTTTGATCGAAATTCTATGGCATCACATGCAGTCTGAGAAAAGTTAAAGGCCAAGAGGCAAGGTAGTGGAAATTCAAACCTTATACGACAAATCCAAACACATAGATGGGTTCGGATCGACAATCGTAGCCTAATAATGCAAAAATCGATCCATTCTGACAACCATGGCACCACCTATGAGTAAAAGAAGATGGATGTCCAGATGGCACCACGTGGCACCATCCAAACCATCCAAATCGCCCACCAGTGCCTGCAACATTTCTCCTTCGCAATCCTAGCCATTGGATCTTCATCCAATGGCTGAGGACACACTTCAAAAGCACTTCAAGAGAATCTAAAGGGGGTACACCTTGTTGAATCTCAGTCGTTGGATTTCAATCCAACGGCTCAGATACACCCTCGCCACACCTTTACATCCTCAAAGGATCCTCAATCGTGTAATCTCTACCGTTGATCCATAATCCAACTGATGGGAATACCATCATGAGCCATAACTAGCTCAAGTGAGTCATTATCAAGGAATAAATACTCCTACATAACCGCTAGAGAGCCCTAATTCACTACAAATCTATTCTAAGGGAAATACAAGAAATCAGGTTTAAAACTGTAATTTTACCATCATATCTTGATTGCATAACAACCATGGGTTTTCTCAAGGGTTAATTAAGGGTTAAATGGCCTTAAAAGTCTAGCAAGTGGGTTAGAACTGACAGAAAAGGATTTTCGCGTGTTTTGATAATTAAATGACTTCTGAAATCCTAAAAATAGACTCGCTTAATTAACTGAGGTTTTGGTCAAGATAAAATTCACCTAAACCCTCCAAAAATCATATAAAAATATTCTCTATGGCTTGGTACCTTCAATTTGACCATCAGAACTCATCTTGACCCAAAATAAAGTCTCAGACTGATATTTGCCCTAATTTGGGTTTTTACACAAATTACCCAGTCAAATTTTGTTAAAACCTAAATCTAACTTCACCATTGGATTCCTTGGGTCTAAATTAAGTTTGTACCAAAATTTAGGCCTAATCTGAGATCATCTTGACTAAGTTTGCATTTTGGTACAGTCAAACTCTTTCCATCTCATTCAAACCCTTAGCTTTTTTAATTCCATGCAAATAGCCCCCAAGTTTTGTCATCGTCTTCAAAAAAAGGTCCCTCCGCCATTATCGCTCAAGAATCCTACTCCGGTGAGCTTCATTTGGAGAGATCTCCTTGATTGATTGATGAAACCTTCCCAAAATCAAACTGGAGATTCTTTAAGAAATCTTCTTTCCATTGGGACCAACCTTGGATCCCAATTCCTTCCCAAAAGCTCGTGTGAACACTTTGAAGGAATGGGTATCCTATTTTTTTTCGTAAGCTCCAAGGTTCCCAAGCTTGTTTCCAAGCTTGGAACCCCCTCCTGAGCCCTATAAAAGGATCCCCAGGGCACGACCTTGCTTTTCAGCAAGTTTTGGTGCATAAACACCTCTAATTCTCCTTCTCCAGCCACCAAAACCCCTGCTCCAGTGACCCTCTTTGATCCTCCTCTGACCGTCCAATGACCAAATTGGTCGGCTTACCTAACTCCTCTCTTCTTCGCGACTCTCCCCAACCAAAGGGAGGGCATTTCTCCGTCTACCTTGTCGTCACCGCCTCGTCGTTCTATCTTCCTTCTTCGGTGCCGGTCGACCAAAATCGGCTACCTCCACCTCTCTTTCACCTACCTAAGCTCCTCTATCACTCTCTCTCTCACTCTATTTCACTCTCTCACACTTACGACACACACGCAACCGCCAAACCACTTCACCCACACTCCATCTTCTCCGCCTCTAGTGACACTCCGGCGATGCCAATCAGCCGCTACACCGCTCGACTCTTGCTGCCAACACCACCAAAACCTCTGCTGTGACCCCAGGAGCAAAAGCCCTAACCTAGTTATGTCAATTGCCCCTCCAAATATTCTGCCAAACAGACCCACCTTCGACCACCTTTCGAGAGGTCGTCAAACCTCCTCACTCTACCAATCACCACACAGCTACTGCCATTGACTTCGCCTCATCAAGGCGAAGCTCCTGAATGTATTGATTGGGGCACTTAGCCCATTTTCGTCTCTTTCATGTATCACATCATCATCGCCATTGACGAAGCTTCATGCAACCTTGAAGAAGGTGTTCTTGCTCCAGACGCCCATGCATCACCTCCAGGTGGTGCAGAACCAATAGCTCCAGACTCCCAGGTCCCTGATTGGGAGTGTGAACCTTAGCAGCTACTCCAATTTGGCAAAGAAACTCGCTACAACTCACGAAGGTCGTCACGAAGAATTTCAGGAGACTTAGTCCCACATCAAAAAGCACCGAAGCCCACGAGTGGTTTAAATTGAATTTTTGCTTCTACCTCGCTGCCTCAGTAGCACGGGGTGAGGTCCCCTCGCATGAATCCACGCACGCTCTCGCCTACGGCCACGCCACGCTGGTCTAAGCTCTAAACCATTTATCCGTGCACCTGGATCCAATTAGCATATATTTGAGAGGGGTTAAAGAGAAGAAAAGAGAGAGAGGAGAGGGGGTTTTTTCTCTTGCAGGAAGTTGTGCGACACTTAGCCACAAAAAGAGGAAAAGAGCCAAGGAAGAAAGAAGAGAATAGTATAGAAGAAAGGAAGAAGAGACCCTTGAGTCTCTTGGAGGCACTGTAGCAACTGGCTATTTAAGACATCTAATCTACGCATCCGCCGTCTGATTTCACATATCCAATCCTCTCAGGAACTATTGCTTACTCATCATGAGTAAGTGTCAATGCAACCGTTGATCCATAATCCAACTGATGGGAATACCATCATGAGTCATAACTAGCTCAATTTAGTCATTATCAAGGAATAAATGCTCCGACATAATCGTTAGAGAGCCTTAATTCACTACAAATCCATTCTGAGGGAAATAGAAGAAACCAGGGTTAAAACTACAATTTTACCATCATATCTTGATGGAAGAACAACCATAGGTTTTCTCAAGGGTTAATTAAGGGTCAAATGGCCTTAAAAGTCTAACAAGTGGGTTAGAACAGACAGAAAAGCGTTTTCGAGTGTTTTGAGAATTAAATGACTTCTGAAATCCTAAAAATAGACCCGCTTAATTAACTAAGGTTTTGGTCAAGATAAAATTCACCTAAACCCTCCAAAAATCATAGAAAAATATTCTCTATGGCTTGGTACCTTCAATTTGACCATCAGAACCCGTCTTGACCCAAAATAGAATCTTAGACTAACATTTGCCCTAATTTGGGTCTTTTCACAAATTACCCAATCAAAGTTTGTCAAAACCTAAATCTAACTTCACCATTGGATTCCTTGGGTCTAAATTAAGTTTGTACCAAAATTTAGGCCGAATCTGAGATCATCTTGACTAAGTTTGCATTTTGGTACAGTCAAACTCTTTCCATCTCATTCAAACCCTTAGCTTTTTTAATTCCTTGCAAATAGCCCCCAAGTTTTGTCATCGTCTTCAAAAAAAGGTCCCTCCGCCATTATCGCTCAAGAATCCTACTCCGGCGAGCTTCATTTGGAGAGATCTCCTTGATTGATTGATGAAACCTTCCCAAAGTCAAACTTGAGATTCTTTAGGAAATCTTCTTTCCATTGGGACCAACCTTGGATCCCAACTCCTTCCCACAAGCTCGTGCAAACGCTTTGAAGGAATGGGTATCCTATTTTTTTTTGTAAGCTCCAAGGTTCCCAAGCTTGTTTCCAAGCTTAGAACCCCCTCCTAAGCCCTATAAAAGGATCCCCAGGGCACGACCTAGCTTCACAGCAACTTTCAGTGCGTCAACCACCTCTAATTCTCCTTCTCCAGCCACCAAAACTCCTGCTCTAGCAACCCTCTTTGATCCTCTGCTTCCAGCCGTCCAACGACCAAATTGGTCGGCTTACCCGACTCCTCTCTTCTTCGCGACTCTCCCCAGCCAAAGGGAGGGCGTTTCTTCATCTGCCACATCGTCGCCACCTCGTCATTCTATCCTCCTTCTCTGGTGTCGGTCGACCAAAATTGCCTGCCTCCACCTCTCTTTCACCTAGCTAAGCTCCTCTATCACTCTCTCTCTCACTCTAGTTCACTCTCACACACTTACGACACACGCGCGACCGCCAAACCACTTTCCCCACACTCCATCTTCTTTGCATCTGGCGACACTAATCAACCGCTACACTACTCGACTCTTACTGCCAACACTGCCAAAACCTCCGCCTTGACCCCAAGAGCAAAAGCCCTAACCTAGTTAGGTCGATTGCCCCTCCAAATATTCTGCCGAACAGACCCACCTCCGGCCACCTTTTGAGAGGTCGTCAGACCTCCTTACTCCGCCAATCACCATGCAACTACTGCCGTTGGCTTCGCCTTATCAAGGCAAAGCTCCTAAAGGTACTGATTGGGGCACTTAGCCCATGTTCATCTCTTTTAGGTATCACGTTGCCACCGCCATTGACGAAACTTCACGCAACCTTAAAGAAGCTGTTCTTACTCCAGACGCCCAGGCATCACCTCCAGGTGGTGCAGAACCAATAGCTCCAGGCTCCCAGGTCCCTAATTAGGAGTGTGAACCTTAGCAACTGCTCCAATTTGATGAAGAAACTCGTTGTAGCTCATGACGGTCGTCGCGAAGAATTTCAGGAGACTTAGTCCCACATCAAAAAGCACTGAAGCCCATGAGCAGTTTAAATTGAATTTTTGCTTCTACCTCGTTGCCTCAGTAGCACGAGGTGAGGTCCCCTCACATGAATCCATGCATGCTCTCGCTCGCGGCCACGCCACGCAGGTTTGAACTCTAAACCGTTTATCCGTGTACCTGGATTCGATTAGCATATATTTGAGAGGGGGTTAAGGAGAAGAAAAGAAAGGGAGGGGAGGGGTGTTTTCTCTTGTGGGAAGTTGTGCGACACTTAGTCGCAAAAAGAGGAAAAGAGCCAAGGAAAGGAAGAAAGAAGAGAACAACAGAGAATAAAGGGAGAAGAGACCCTTGAGTCTCTTGGAGGCACTGTAGCAACTGGCTGTTTAAGACGTCTGATCTATGCATCCGTCGTCTGATTTCACATATCCAAGCCTCTCAGGAACTATTGCTTACTCATCTTGTGTGAATTAATTGTGGTTGATAATGTGCAAACATTTGAAATAATTGTGGTTAAATTGTAGGGTTAATTTGGTGATTCAAATCACCATTTTAATCCCTTCTTTTTGCCCTTCATTTCTATTAATCTTTAACTCAAATTGTGATCTTGAGTATTAAATTGCTACTTTCCTTTGTTCTACCTCGGACTTCATTTCTAATATTCGAGTAATAAATATTATTTATTTTTCACGTTGATTCAATCTATACTACAACGCGACGACTTTAAAACCCATTTTAGAGCGACTAACACCAACAGCGGAGAACATGTGAAGGGAAATCTCATAACACGACCATCTGCACTAGCAGCACGTTGGGTGAATGCCCTATTAGAAGAGAGAGGCGCGAGTTCGAAACCTCATGCACCTCTCCAATCCGCTGAAGAGGAGGTGAGGGGGAAATTCAGTCGCACGATCCTCATCAAATGGCAATGGGTGCAACAACATGGCACGTTGGATGTGTCTGATCCATGTACGTGTTCAATTACGCTGGATCACACATGCAATCCGACACACAGAAAGCGGGCGAGCTAAAGTGCCAATTGGCGTGCAATCTAGATCGTACATACATAATCGAATGGCCGTGATTGATCTACAACACTTGCACATGATCTGAACATTAAGACATCTAGATGCTATCCCAGCCATCCGATTGAGATCGGGCACGATCTAGGTGTTGTGAGCGTGGACGACATGAGCCACTCGATCAAGATCAAACATCTCTCATCACGCACTGATCGTTCAATTCTCAACACAGTTAATTAAGGTTATTAGTTTTAATTAATTATGTAAAAAATGGACTTAGGTTAACTTGATTTGTTTAATCGTTGTCGTTAATTATAGTATAGGGTCGAGCTAACCTAAACCTTTAGATTTTATTTCATTTAACTAGTTGAGTCTAGGTCGTTCAATATGAGGCATAAATGTAGCTTAATTCACCATTTTTATTCTAATGTATAATTAACTAATAAATTGATTAATTAATTCTATAATTAAGTCATATTTTAAGAACATGAACAATTGCACAAGAAATTTAAACTCTAAAGCATGGCAATTATTCCATTAATGAAAGGCATGTACATGAAAGATTTACATTGAATAAAATGAAAAGAAACATTTATTACAAGTGTTTACAAAATAAGGACATAAAAAGAATTGACAATGCAACCAATGCCTCTATTGCATAAGATCTCAAACACTTAATAATTTCAATTATTATTTCACCTCAACCTTCAATCCTCTCTTTCAGACGTCTCTTTTCATGATCAGACAACTTAAATGCTAAAGTCAAACTTCCAATTATAGATCAAACATCTCTCTCTCTCTTTTTAATTTTCTTTATTTAATCGTAATTCCCTCTCTTTCTTCACTCTCTCCCTATTAACTTTCAACTCTTAACTTCTCTTTTAACTCTCAGCATTTAGCTTCTCCCTCTTCCAGCTCTTAATCTTTCCCTCTTTTTACTATTACTGTGCAAATGTTCCACACTTAGCCGATTCTCGATCCCTTAAGCCCACATTTTTCTCATTTAAACTAGAAATTTGGTTAATGGGTGGACTAAACCCTTTTCGAGCATACATAGTCTACGACAACCGAATCAACCCTACTTAAGGCCCAGCCCTAGTTCATTTAATAGTAGATTTTAGCTGTTTTGCATAGTACTGGGCCCATTTAGGCCCATGAAATGCTCACGCCCACCTAGGTCCACAAGCACACAAGCATGCGCACACACATGTGCACGTGTACACATGCACGCTCAATGGTCATAATAGTTAGAAGGGATATGTACGCCCAGCGCTTGACGACTGAAGCACTAGGTGCACAAATGCATTTTATACCAATGTGGCCACACTTCTCTTCCCGATGTGGGACAAAAGATGATGCTCTCCTTCGCAGCTGCAGCGTGCACGGCTGATGACTTTGAATGTTGATTCCTAGCAGCTCACTAGACCGAATCGAGCAATAAGGGCTCGATGGAAAGCTGTAAGACTCCTCTCTCAATTGAGAGAATCAATTTGATGTCTGGATCATATTTGATCCACGAAATCAAATAAAAAATGAAGCACTGTTCACATGCTCTTTTATGTGCTTAAGAGATGTGTTCCCAGGTCAAATGACCTACAGAGGATAAAATACATCTTAATTGAGGATTCTGGAAGCTTCAAAATAGCAATCCGTAGGGATTAGAAGAGGGAGGGAGTTTTGGGAAGGTTTCAAAAGCTCCAGAACTTTTGAGCTTTGTTCTTAGTGTGTAAGACATTGATTCCAGTGTGAATTAGTCTAGTAGATAGATTAAGTTAGTTGAAAAAGGTCTGAATCGAATCACTATGTCTGATCTAGGCAAAATTCGAGGTTGAAACTCATTAAGAGCACTAAGAAAAATTTTGGTTTCCTTTTAGAACCCAAACTGTACAGATCATAGAAACTACCTTAAATCCCAATAAAACTTAAGCAAATCAGTTCCAAATGTTTCATGTTAATCTCAGGAACTAGACTCATTCCTTAATCCAGAGATTCAACTCCTAAATCCTTAAAATCGATTTAGAGTTGACTAATTGACCTTGAAAGTTGACTTGTAATTCCACAACTTCTCATATCAAATTAAGGAACTAGACAGATTCAAATCAACCCAAAGAATCGATTTAGAACATCAAATTAGAGTTTTTATGATTACCGCAGTGCTCTCAAACTTCGCCGCCTAAGAATGAATGGTGGTTTATTTATTAGAATAGTATAGAAGCCCTATGACTTATATGAATGTGTTCCTGAATTCCATAAGGTCTGTTCATACTTATGGACTTATTACCATTGTCTAAACCTCAAGGATTGACTCTCCTCAACTCAGCCAGAGCTGAGGAAGATGGAGACCAAACTGAAAAGATTAAATTCAAATCATTAATCAAATTAATGGAATTTGTTCCTTAAGTCACAAATAGTTGATCTGGAGCTTCTCCAACACTTTCAAGGACTGAGGTTCTAATTTGGTTTGTCGGAGCTCTGGTGATAGCTGAAATTTGCAATCAAAGATTAAATCTCCATTAAACCGACCAAGAATGGTCTTGAATGGTTCTTGAGGTCGTAAGGAACCTCAAGAATGCCTCAATTAAATCAATTGATGGTAAGATTCATGAATTAGTCAATGAATACTCCAAGAACCAAATCTAAGTTCACATGAACTTAGAGGAATTGATCTCACTCGATTAAGTGAGGGGAAAGGTTAAGGAAGGTGTGATGATACTCTACTTACGTGAAAATAAGTGGTACAACTCCTTTGAGCTCGCCATTGACAGCAACTCAGAGGTTGATGTAAAATTTGGGCATTTTTGATGTAGTGAGTTATAGGTCCAATTAAAGAGTAGATCGAGGTCCTTAAGTTGTGAATAGGTTGTGGAGGACCCCTGATGGCTATGTATTAGCTCAGATTCCTCCGCCATAGACAGCGGAGGTGATCTGCTGCACGTGGAGTGAATTAGGCATGTAGGTGACCAATTGAATAGGGAAGAAAGTGAATCATGATCTTCCAAGATTGAAGAAGGTGATCAGATGGTTAAAGACACGAATCAAAGTCCTGTGAGGCTAGATTTGGCCTCACCGGAGATGGGGAAGATGGAGTTGTAGCTAAGTTTACACTACACTAATTAACTACCTAACTAGCTAAATCTAATCTAGATTAAAAACTAAGCTATCTATGAGTTACGTGGATGACGGAGATGAGGAGAACTCCGTCGATGGTGAGTAAAGGAGGAAGAATTCTGATGAAGTCGGAGCAATTCTTCGGTGAGAAAGGAAGGCATTAAGATGGGTGAATTGATGCTCCTAAGCCCTTTCACGACCGCTGGAGAGGAAGAAGAGGTGAGAGAGGAGAACACCTCCGCTGAGGCACTCCAAACGAGAGGTGAGAGGTTACCGAAGTTCGGAGGAATAACCTATGGTCGTACTTAGTTTGGGGAAGAGGGAAAGGGAGTCGACCCATTGATCGGAGGTTAGAGGGTCTATTTATAGGTGGAGCTGGAAGTTAGGGGATCTGTACTTGGACATATTAGCGTCTAGGTTTGTTGTACTTGTTGGCATTGTCTCCGATGCCGGTGAACTTAATCTCCTAGGTCAAATAGGATTTTTTGGTAATCCGATCAATCAAATGAGGAGATGGTGAGCGGAGGCTGAGCGACAATGGCAAAGGTTTTCCAACATTGGATTGGGGATGATCAACGAGTACAGGAACTGGACACTCTCGGTCGTCCAAAGCATAAGAGATAAAGAAGAAGACGATGGTTGTTCACAGGGGCATAAATGAAAATATTTAGGGATATGACTGAATAAAAAGGACTCAATTGTAATAAAGTTAAGGACCTAAACGTAAATAATGACCTTTTAGGCTTATTTTAATTTATTTCTCTTTCAACATTTTATATTATTATAAATTAAGTAAATATTATACTTATACCTTGAAATTACATTTTTTCCTTTTTTAGATATATTTATTTAAATGATATAATCAAATATGTTAATTAAGCGCTTAGGTCTTTAAATTAATTAAGTTAAACTAAATACTTTTTATATAGCCAATTATTATTATTTTTGAGTCAAAATTATTAATTTAATTATTATTAAGATTAATTAATCTTTAATTTTATACTTTTAACATATTTTGCAGGTCCTTGGTCATTTACCCCTATAGTATAATTAACCAAGTATTTAATGATTCTTAGTTAATTAGCTAGGGAAACTAGCTTATTAGTGATAATTATGATCCATGATAAGTCTCTCATCAGCACCTATAGCCACGTCCATCACCGGCTCCTGCATGTGTCACTAAAAGCTTTGTATTAATTTTAAGGCCTTGGAAATGACCTTTTTTCCCCCATTTCTTCACCCATAAATAGTTTGATGGGAACACCATCATGAGCCATAACTAGTTCAATTTGATCTGATTAAGTGAATAAAAGCTCCTACATATCTTTCAGAAGGTCTTAAGGGCACAAAACATTGATTTGAGAAAAAGATAAGATTATAGGGTCATTTCTGCAAATTTACCGTTCTATCACAAAAATAGAATAACCATGGGTTTTCTCAGGAGTAAAATAAAGTTCAAAATGTGCTTTAGAGTCTAACAAGAGGGTTCATACAAAATGAAACAGGTTTTCATGTGTTATGGGAATTAATGGATATCTGAAATCCTAAAAATAGGCCCACTTAATCTACTGAGGTTATAGTTAGGATAAAATTCACCTAAAATCTCTACAATTCATATAAAAATATTCTCTAGGGATTAACACCTTCAATTTGACCATCAGAACTGGTCTTGACCTAAACTAGAGCCATAGACAAACTTTTGCCTTAATTTGGGTAATTATACAATTTCTCCAATCAAATGTGGTCAAAACCTAAATATAACTTCACCATTGGATTCCTTGGGTTCAAATTAGGTTTTTAGCAAAATTCGGGCCCAATCTGAGATCATATTGACAAAGTTTGCATTTTAGTCCTGTTTGACTATTTTTCTCACACCCATGCCCTAACTTTCAAAAAATATACATTTGGGTCCCTAACTTTTGTCATATTCTATACAATATGGTCCCTTCCACCATTGGTGTGAACACACCTTGCTCCAGCGAGATTTTAGTAGAGATTTCTCGCTCGATTCTCAATCAAACCTCTCTAAAATTGAACCGGAGATTCTTTGTGAAATTCCCTTCCACATGAGACGGATCTTGGGCTCCAATTCATTCCCAAAAGGTCATGCGAACCTTTCAAAGGTTTGGGTATCTTATTTTGCGAAGCCTTTTCTATCTTGGAAGCTTCTTTCCAATCTTGGAAAGGACTCCTATGGCCTATAAAATAAGCCCTATTGCATACTGCACATCTTGAGCAAGTCTTGGCAAGCCAAAAGCCCCTGAATCCGACTGCTGCTTCGGTGACTTCTTCAATCCCCTTCCTCCGGCCGTCCAATGACCAAATTGGTCGGTCCTCTCAACTCTCCTCTTTGTCGCGATTCTCCCCGACCAAAGGGAGGACGTGCCTCTGCCAACCTCGCCGTCGCCGCTTCACCAATCTCTCCTCCAGCGCTGGTCTACCACAACCAGTCATCTCCACTTCTCTACCTCATCTTTAAGTATCTCTATATCTCTCTCTATCTCTCTACATCTTTATCCCGCACTCGCATCTCACCTCCGACCACCAACTCTCTCTCGATGCCCTCATCTTCATCCGCTTCGGCGACGCCTACATGTCGCTACACCGCTAGACTCTTGCCACTCTCACCGTCCACAAGCTCTACCATCACATGTAGGGCAAAGCCCTCTGTCTATTTCATTGATTCACCACTCCACGAGTCCCCCATACACCACCCTCACCACACCTCCCTTCTGACTTCACCAGACTTCCTCACATGCTCACACGCCAAACCGATGCCACCGTTTCATTTGTCGATCCTCCGCGATCCTCCTGAGCACTTTAACTAGGGCTTATAGCCTGTATTTCTATCTTAGGTACCTTCATCGGAGCTCCACCGCCGCACCATCTTCTCCGCCTCTGATTGCTGCCTTCCAGTAGAGTTCCTCATCGTTTCCACGCCCAGGTGACATGAAAGACTCCCAGGTTCATCTCCAGGCATCTAATTGGAGCCATTAGCCATCCCTTCAATGCCAATTGGAACCCCAGTTACTAAAGAGTGTATGCGGAAGAAGCGGGGCTTTTAGTCCCGCATCGTCAATTGCTGAACTTCGCACACAACTTAAATTATTTTTGCACCTCACTCCCATTGCCTCAGTAAGCATGGGATGAGGTCCCTCTTCACGTGCGTTCACAGACCCTCACCCGCGGTCATGCCAAGCAGGTCTGGGTTCTAATCCGATTAGTCGGATACCCAGATCCGCCTAGCCTTACAGAGAAAAGAAAAGAAAGAGAAGAGGTGGAGGGGGGTTTTGCCCTTTGCACCTCTCAACACTTGCTGTGCCTGGATTTCTCACTGAGGTTTAGAGAAGAGGCCTTTGCCTCTGTTGGTATTCAGAGCTGAAGGTAAGGCATCCAACACCTTGTACCTTCATCAGATAAGCCGTTGGTTCTAGACTGCTATGGAAACTGATTGATATTCACTATTCAAACATAGCCATTAATTGTGATTAAATTATAGGGTTAATTTGTGATTCAAATCACCATTTTAACCCCATCTTTTTGCACCTTATTATTGAGCTTCATCTCTATATCATTTTTAATTAAGTTTTTTATTTCAATTGCTCATATATTTGATTCAAATTGCAAGCTTGAGATTCATATTTGCCACTTTCTCCCCACGAACGACCTCGAGTTTCTTTCGAGTATAAATATTATCTATTTTTCATGCTAATTCAATCTATACTGCAATGCAACGATTTTAAAACCCGTTTCAAAGAGAATAACATAGCCTACCCCTCCTACACATTGCTTCATCCATTCCTTTCTCCTCTCCCCTCCAAAGCTTTAAAGAGCTAGACCCATACCTGGGATGCTTCACTAGAGTTTATAAAAATAATTTTTTCCATCCTCTCACTGCCGTTTGTGGAGCAACCGTAGTTGTTTTCTCACCCCCCCTCAGAAATCGGATTCAACTATGACGCAACCCTGCTTCATCCTCCTTCCTCCAACTTCGTTCTCCCTCATCCAATATCTCACCACCATCTTCTAGGCACTTCGTCAGTGCAGTTCGTCCTCCAAGCAATCGTCGAGGAGGATTTCTTTCATCTCTTCTCTTTTTATCACTTTCTAGAATAGTTTTATTTTCTACAAGTAGTTGTAATAAATCCTGATTTGTTTTATGAAATAATTATTTTCTCTCTCTCTTTCTTCTATTATTTATTCTTTAAGTAGATTAGCTCGTGTAGATTGATTTCAACCAACTATTATGCTTGACAATAATTTCAAACATGGATTTTAAATCAAACGTTCGCCTCCCTATGTTCAACCCGAGACTTACTTTGAGTTTCAGTTATAAAAATTATTTGATTAGCTGATTTTTCACATCTACAACGATGGGTTTCAAACTCAACTTTACTCGTGTAAAATCTCACTTATCACTACGTGGTAGAGGGTGAAGATAGGGGTTGGAGGAGCTCTAGTGGTGCATCGGAATTGGGCCAGAGAGGAGGAAGAAAGGGGGAATTTCGGCAATTCGAGCACACCTCTAACTTGAGAGTGCCTAGACCTATTTAAAGAAGAGACCCTTGGTTCAATTATCCTCAAAAGCTTAAGTTTTCCTTGCGGATTTGAATGGAAACTATGCTCAAGAAGATTGAACTTACCCATGATAATTGGACCAAATCAGATCTTGGGACCAGGCCTAGTAGATTGGGCATGCTCTGATTACCAATCTCACCAATTTTGTTGAGATTTGGGGGAGATTTGATTGGTCAAATCCCCAATCAAAGTTGGCTCACCATGGGATTCCAAATGCTATTGTTGCTATGTTTACACGACGAAGGAGAAAGTGGTAGAGGCAGGAGCCTTTCTGCATGGGAAATCAAAAGCTAAAGGCTGGGTGATGGTAACACCATCATTCATCATAAGTAACTGAAATTAGTTAGATTCAAGTGTTAAATGCTCCAAAATGATCGTCTGAGGATCGTAAATTCATGCTGAACTGATTTGAGAAGAAGGTAGGAAAACGTGGTTAATTCTGTTGTTTTACCATCTCATGACAAATGCAGATTAACCAAGGGGTTGATTAGGGATTAATTCAAGGTCAAATGAACTTAAAAGACCAAGAAGTGGGCTTAGAATAACTGAATCTGGGTTTCACACATTTCAGTGATTAAAATAGTACTAAAAACCCTAATTATTAGCCACACTCAAATTGAAAGGGTTCTGGTAGAGATAAATTTAATCTAAACCTCCTAAAATTCATTAAAAAATATTCTAAGAGGTTTAGTGCCTTCACTTTGACCATCTGAACCCATTTTGACCAAAAATAGAGTTTCAGATAGGAATTTGTCATGACTTGGGCTTCTATGCAATTTACCTAGTCAAACGTGGTAAAAACTCAAATTCAAGATCACCATTAGATTCTTTGGGTCCAAATTAGGTTAAACCAAAATTTGGGCTCAATCAGAGTCCATCTTGACCTAATTTACATTTTAGCCCTTAAAATCTCTATTAATCACATCTATGCTCGTAACTTTATCATCTTCTTCACATAAAGGCCCCTACTGCCTTAAAGTCATTCTTTCCTAATCATAGCTGCAGTGGGGTTTAAAACCCATTGACTACTAATGCAAAAGGAGGAAATAAGGAGGAATTCTCCACCAAATCCCACCAAAATTGGCAGATTTGGTGTTCAGATGACAACAAATCAATTAAACCGGACCTTGAATCCTAATGAAAATAGGAGAGCTCAGGCAAGCTTGAGAACTTCCAGAAATGAACCTTCCAATTTTGAGAAGAAAAATCATGAATTCTTGGCATTTTGCAACCAAATCGAGCTCTATATGCTATGCATTGTTCCACAATCAAACCAGCCTGGTTCAGGGCTAAATACACTCTTCTCTTCTTCCTCCGGCCATCTCTGACCTCAGCTCCAGCGACTCTCCTCGATCCACTTCCTCCGACCATCCAACGGTCAAATTGGACGGCCCATCATGATCTTCCTCTCTCTCTTCCGTGCCAGGTGTACCAAAGCTAGGGATCCTAGGCCCTTCATCATCACTGCTTCTCATCACCAGAGAACTTCATCTCCTTCGTGTCCAGCAAGGCATGCCAACAAGAATCCTCCCCCTCTCGTCCAGTAGAGTAGGTCATCTTCTTCCTCTCTCACTCTAGCTTAGGTATAGGATCTTAGAATCTAGTTTAGACCACATATTCACTTCTCTTCCCCCTCATCTTCTCCATATCCGGCACACCTCCAACGTGGTCGCCACACCACAACACTCCATGAAACTCTCTGCCGCCACCACCACAACCTTCCTCTCATCTAATTGACCAAAAGCTCTCAAACTATTGAGGCTTTGGACCACTCCAACCTCCCCGAACAACCCACTACTCCACTGCCATCTATGATGTCGTCCAACCACCACAAACCACCATTCATCAAGCAACCACCACCACCATGTCCCTTGCTTCACGATGATGCATCTAAGCTTTCTAATTGCGGCTTTAAGCACATGTTGTGTGTTTTAGGTTTTCGCTGGACCTCCACCTCCGCCTGCCATCGTCTGGCCATCATCTTCACCAATACCACCTCCAGCTAACATGAACTACTTCCATGAAGGTTTCTAGGGTTTGAATTGAAGTAAAGCCTGCAACAGTGTCAATTAGCCTGGAGATCTCAACTGCAACACAAGCTAAGGAGATTGTCCCACATTGGAAGATTGTAAACAAGAAATTGGTTCATAAGGAATTACGCCTGTAGGCATGCTGCCTTCGAACCACAGGGTCAGGTCCCACTGACTCATGAGCCTTACGCATGCGCCCTTGCCTGTGCTCACACCATACGGGTTTGGGCTAAATCCGGTTTGGTCTAGATCGACCCAATCTAGTCTAGAAGAGAGTAAGGTCTGGGTTTATTCTGAGAAAGAAGGGGTGATTTTTGCTCTAGGGATTCGTTCCTAGGGACTTAGGAAAATATTGTGAAGGCTTTGGGCCGAGCACTTAAGCAGTCTGAAGCTTTGCTGAGACGTCTGATTTGAGGAGAGTTTGAAGAAGTTGAGAGGTCTGAGATTTAGCTAAGTGTTGATTTGATCTGGTCTTGAATTGAGAATAGGCATTAAGCAACTAATTGGTGGCCTTAACAACCATCTTTTTGGGGCTCTAGATATCTCTCTCTACATTATTTTTTGTCCATTGATTCTGACATACATTTTGATATTCATTGAATATACTTTTCATATATATTGAGTTTTGTTTGAATTGGTGATTGAATTGCATTACTTGCTTCATGGGAACGACCTCGAAACTCATGTTTCTCGAGCACTTTACAAATTTAAGTGTTGTCATGCTTTTATCACATATACTAGGACACATCTCTTTTCTAAAACACGATAGAAGCACTCCAACTCCAGGTTGTAATAAAAGTCGAAAACCTAGGGGTAATTTTGTAGAAAATAGGAAACCTTGGAATAAAATGCAAACTAGGTCAAGATGGACTTTGATTGGGCTTAAATTATGGGTTAACCTCATTTGGACCTAAGGAATTTAATGGCAACCTTAGATTTGAGTTTTGATCATGTTTGACTAGGTAATTTAAACAGAAGCCCAAAATGTATCAATTTCCCACTTAAGTCTCTATTTTTAGTCAAAATGGGTTCCTTTGGTCAAAGTGAAGGTTCCAAACTTCATAGAATATTTTTCAATGATTTTTAGGAGATTTAGATTACATTATTCTACCATAACCCATTTAATTCAAGTGAGACTGAAAATAGGGTTTTTATTATCGAATTAATCCTCAAATCTCAGAAAACCTTGACTCAGTCAGCTCAGGCCCACTCCTTGGAAAATTAAACTCATTTGACCTTAAATTAATCCCTAATTAACCCCTTAGTTAATCCACAATTATGATTAGGTGTTAAAATAGCAGAATTAACTTATTTTCTCTTCTTCTCAAACCAAACTTAGGACAAAATTATGTTCTTCTCATGAATATTAAGGAGCATTTATCACTGCAATTAAGCTAAATTAGGCTAGTTATAACCAATGATGGTGCTACCATTAGTTTAATTAAGGACTAGTGATGAAAGTGAAGACATTGCAACCGTAGGCACATATATTGCACACTCCCCCAATCATCGCTGTTACTTATTAAATAAATGGCAACGAAAATCCTTTATTGCCCATGCTTAACAACCTCCATCCAAGATAAAGTGGCTACTACACTCAACATTTTTATTATCAATTTGTTGTAAGTTTTAAATATAAATAATGGCAAATCATGGATTGGTGTCAGTTTCGTAATTAACAATAAATAATCAATGGCATAGCCAATTTTTTTAGTAGTGCTGACATCCTTTGAGCATGAGGCATCCCCTTATAGCAATGGATTCATTATTGATTTTTGGTGGCTTATTACATCAATTGGGATGCAATTGGTGGATGCTAACATGGAAATTCATGTTAAAATCAAAGAGATTTGGAAGAAGCTTTTAGTACCACACTAGAAGTGGACAAAACTCTTAGTGGGTACAAAAGGCTTTTACTTCCCATGGCTTATTTAACAAAGAGAAAGAGGTGAGGTTGGGGACCACGCATGCGTGTGCATGCTCCACCATGCCCTAGTCCTGGCCTAGGTGAGAATTAATTTGGGACTTGACCTCTTTTGCCAAGGAAATTTCTTGAGAAATTTCTCTAAATTAATTAGTTAATACCCTATTAAATTTTGTAACATCTTTCATGCTTTTACCACCAATGAACCTACTCTGTGTGTGTGTGTGTGTGTGTGTGTGTGTGCATAGTATATACGTAGATTACTCAACCAAAGCTCAGGTTGATTAACCAATTTATGGAGGGTGCAATACATTTCTGATAGCATTTGATCAATCAATTTCCCTTTTTGATCCTTCAATATAGAGTTCGATCGATTGATTAATCAGTTTTTGTTGATCAAACTACCTCGACAATGTTCTTCTGAGGTGATTTTCAAGGACGACCATGGGTAAAGCACACTACAGATGTGGATGTGAGATTGTTGGACCTCTGGAGCAACATGTGAAACCCTAGGATAGACACATCAGACCCATGCATTAGTAAAGTGGGGCGCAATCTCTCGAATTAAGGGGAGTCCTCTTACGGGCACTTCTTTTGTATAACCTTTTTAACTATCTCCTTTCATATTCTAGTGTTAGATCTAATTTCAAATATGAATTTCCTGTATGTAATTCAATTAATACCATTGTCATGGATCAATTGTTTATGTCATGCAAATGCAAACGTGGATATAATCTATATTATTAATTTTAAATTCACATGTGCATTAATTCTTAGAACAAGCATAGAGAGACAACATCCATCTATGACAATGGAGATTGCTGATTTGAGGTTTAGATTGCATGTAGATCTTACTGGTATACCAAAAAATTTTGGCGGCCAAAATTTCAAGCATTGGCAACAATGCATGAGAAATATGTTAACCACCATAGAACTAATTTCTGTCTTGGAATTGGATTGCCCTAAAGTACTTGATACTAATACAGATCATAAAACAAGAAAGGCATTAGATTAGCGGAAGGAATAAGATCGACTGTGCCATGGATGTATCCTATTGGCACTATCTAATGTCTTATTTGACGTGCATTATTCCTCCATGATTGTGGCAACTACCAAGGCTTTGTGGGACATGCTTGATAAAAGAAACAATACAGATGATGGATAGTTTGAAAAATGCTCAGTCGCTAAGTTCCTAAAGTTTCAAAGGGTCGAGGGCAATTACTTCTGTTATTAATTTACTTTTCTTTTTCTTAAAAAAATAATTAACTTTTCTTTTCTTGTAGATACCTATCTTTGAGAAAGGATGTGAAAAAGATCCTATTATGGTAGCTAAGGAAGCTATTCAGGAAGCCAAACGAAATAACTCGAATGTTCTTGTTGATATGGTTGGAAGAGTGCAGGTATTTTTCCTATTTAGTTATTTTCTGTTTAGTCTGAAGATCAGTAAATTTGAAGACCAGCAAGGCTGTCTTGGGGCTTATGATGTTTAAATTGGTTGAAGTTTGAAGTGTTGCTACTCCATTGAACTCAGATTGGGTTGAAGAGTTGTTGCTACTTTGCTTCAGGTGTTTTGAAGAGATATAACTTGTAAAAAGATTGGCTTCTACTTGATAGTGGCTGCTGATGTCTAAGGATGGTGGTGATGCTATCTTTCTTCACATTCTAGAAGTGTTACTAGTAGTGATTTGAAGTTTGGAAGCTGTTGTCAGATGCAAGATAGGATAGCAAGTATTTTAGGTTATTTTTTAACAAGGTTGCTACAATTGGTTGATTTTTCAGTTGTAATTCATTGTATTTTCTTTTTTCTTCTGTAAAAAAAAAAAAGATATTGTGACCTTAAAGGAGGAACACTTGTACTTGATTTTGAGTTCAATTAATTAGCTAACTTAAGCCCGCAAGTTTGTATAGCATGTGCTTTATATTTGAATGTGTCTAGTTGTTATTAGAAAAAAGTAAACATAGTATTTGCATGAATTTTTTTATGTTAATAATGTTAACAAATCAAGTCGACCCAAAAAGGCAATTACCAACAATTATTTTGGTGTCTAAAAGTTATAAAGATAGAATCATTTGTCCCTAAAAAATTTTATGCCATGTCATCAATACATTTTTGTGACTAATTTATTGTGACCAGCTTTCTATTGCTTGAGTTATGATTTGGTGACCCCCATTTGGGGGACAGATTTTTGGGAACGGATTTTCTATCACCTGCCCTAAATTCTGTCCCTATAGCTTTTTGTTCCATAAATGCTAAAAAATCCATAGAGGCAAATCCTCAAGTAAACGTGATCACTAAGGGTGGCAAGCCAAGCTAACCCTAAACTCTATACTATCAATGAGCCTAATTAGTTTCTTATTGACATAAGAGCAAATGTATGCATTTGTGTTGGTAGATCATTCTTTTCCTCTTATCAAGCCTCTTTAGATGGGATCGCGATGATGGGCAATTGATCTACAGCTAAGGTGTTCGAGTTTAGATGAGTCGAGTTGAAATTCTCATATAGACGAGTTAGGTATTGCATAGGATGTGCATGTTCCAAAAATAAAAAAGAATATTCTATCTAGTTATTTTCTTGTTAGAGAGGGATTTAATTAAAGATCAAATGTAATAAATTGGTGTTTTTGAGAAATGACATGTTCTATGGGAATGGATATTTGGCTAATTATTATCTATTGTTTAGAATCAGTTGTGGCATGGTTGATTCTAGCTTGTCTTTTTCCTTATTAATGGGAACACCATCATAGGCCCTAAGCAGTCACTTTTAGTTAGGTATTATTGTTAAAAGCTCCTACATAATCATCTAAGGGTTATAATCCCGCATTGTTCTAATTTAAGAAGAAAAGGAAATCAGGGTTAATTCTATAATTTTAACAGCACATCATAAACACAAATTAACCAAGGTGTTTGTCAAGGGTTTATTAAAGGTCAAATGAGCACTAAAGTTCAATGAGTGGGTCCATATAGATCGAAATGGGATTTCACGTATTTCGAGAACTGAAACAACACACAAAACCCTAATTTTAGAACCACTTAAAATAAAGAGGTTTTGGTCAGGATAAAATTCATATAAACCTCCTAAAATTTATATAAAATTATTCTAAAAGGTTTAGTATCCTTGGTTTGACCATTTGAACCCATTTTGACCTAGAATAAGTCTCAAACAGAATTTTACCCTAATTTGGGCTTCTGTGCAAATTTCCTAGTCAAACGTGGTAAAGACTAAAATCCAACTTCACCATTATATTCCTTGGATCCAAATTAGGTTGCTACCAAAATTTGTGTCCAATCAGAGTCCATCTTGACCTAGTTTGCAATTTAGCCCTTCAAAACTCTATTCTTCACATTTACCCCCTCAAATTCTAAATTATTTGCAAATATGCCCCTAACTTCTCATCATTTTCTTCAATTTGGCCCCTACTGCCATTGGCGGTGGGAATGCATCTTTAGTGAGGTTCGAGGGAGATTTTCTCCCTTGAATCAGGTCCAATCACCTCCAAACTTAGAGGGAAGATGCGTGAGAAGTTGCCCGATCTGGTGGATCACATCTCGACTTCCAAATCAAGCTCCATAGCTTGAATGAACTCAAGATTTCTAGGGATTCTTCTCCATGAAATTTTGAGCTATTTAAAATCCTTCCCAAGATTAGAGGCCATCCTTGGACCTTTAAAAGGACCCCCTTCTCCAGGCCGTGCTCCTTAACAAGTTTCAAGGCCAAAAACACCTCTTCTCCTCCAACATCTGACCTGCTCCAACCTACTCCGGTGACTCCTTGACTCTACCTTCATCACCCTCTGCCACATACCATAGGCAGAGGGAATCTTCCTCCTTCCGTCGTTCACTCCTCGCCATACCAACCAGGAGCTCCCTCTCCCTTCAATGTCGTTGTTCTCCCTCACCGGAGCTTTTCCCTTCTCCAGCTCCAGCCCATCACAGCCAGATGCCCCCTCCTTCATCACACTCCCAAAGTCCCTCTAAACTCATCTCCTACTCCTCCACTTCATTTCTCTCCACTCAAATTTCTCTATCGACCCCCACTTCACCCTCAAGACCCCCGCCTTCCTTATGTCTAGCACGACCTCCGGCAAGCTCGCACCGGTGCTACACCATACCAAACACAACGCCACCACCTCCATTAGCTCTGACCTGATCCACTGATCAAAAGCCACAACTTTATTGGGACTTTTGACCACACACATGACCCACTGAACACACCCACTCACGTGCACCTTCTCTATCACCATCAGCATTCCAACGACCACCACATGCGTTGAAACCACCACCATCGCATTCACCTCTTCACGGCGAACCTTCTGAGCATATCTGACAAGGCTGCAAGGCCGGATTTTGCATTTCAGGTACACGTCAGAGCACCGTCGCTGGCACCACCTTCTCCAGCTCCATTCACAGTTCCTCAACCAGCTTCATCCCTGTTATTCCCTCCAGGTGCTGTGGAATTCTCCTACGAGCAGATCCAGGTCCTTAATTGCAGCAGCAGGCATCAACTTTGACTCCAATCAAAAGCAACACCCAGGTGCAGCTCACGTAAAGAAGCGACAGTCTTTTAGTCCCACATCGGGGAATTTGAAGCGCACTACAGCACATAAAAGTGATTTGTGACAGAGGCTGCTCACCTCAACACACGGCATAAGGTCCCACTCACCGCACGTGTGATGGGAACACCATCATGAGCCATAACTAGCTCAATTTGATCTAATTAAGTCACTAAATGCTCCTACATAACCATCAGAAGGCCATAATTCATTGCAAATCCTTTTAGAGAAGAAAATAAGAAAATAAGGTTATTTCTACAAATTTATCATTTTATCACAAAAACAAAATAACCATGGGTTTTCTCAGGGGTTGAACAAGCATCAAATGTGCTTTAGAGTCTATTAAGAGGGTTTATACAGAATGAAACGGTTTTTCATGCGTTACAGGAATTTATGGACATCTGAAACCCTAAAAATAGATCTGCTTAATTAAATAAGGTTTCGGTTAGGATAAAATTCACCTAAACCCTCTAAAATTCATATAAAAATATTCTTTAGGGTTTAGTGCCTTCAACTTAACCATCAGAACCTATCTTGACCTAAAATAGAGCCACAGATAGACTTTTGCCCTAATTTGGGTAATAGTGCAATTTATCCAGTCAAACATGGTCAAAACATAAATCTAACTTCACCATTTGATTCCTTGGGTCCAAATTAGGTTTTTACCAAAATTTGGGCCTAATCTGAGGTCATATTTTGGTCCTGTCTAGCATTTTGTCTCACACCTGTGCCCCTAACTTTTGAAAAATATACATTTGGGTCCCTAACCTTTGTCATCTTATTTAGAAACTGGTCCCTACTGCCATTGGTGTGAACACACCTTGCTCCAGTGAGATTCGAGCGGAGATTTCTCGATCGATTCTCAATCAAACCTTCTAAAAATTGAACCGGAGATTCTTTGTGGAATTCCCTTCCACATGAGACTTATCTTAAGCTCCAATTCATTCCCAAAAGGTAATGCGAACCTTTCAAAGGTTTGGGTATTCTACTTCGCAAGGACCTTCCGAGCTTGGAAGCTTCTTTCTAAGCTTGGAAAGGCTTCCTATGGCCTATAAAAGAACCCCTATTGCACGGCAAAGCTTTTCAACAAGATTTAGTGAGTCAACCACCTCTTATTCTCATTCTCCGGCCACCAAAACCCTTGCTCCAGTGACCCTCTTCGATCCTCCTCCTCCGATGGTCCAACGACCAAATTGGTTGCTCCCTCGACTCCTCTCTTCGTCGCAACCCTCCCTAACTAAAGGGAGGGCATATCTCCGCCTACTTCGTCGTCGCCATCTCGCCATTCTCTCCTCCTTCTCTGGTGCCAATCGATCAAAATCGGCTGCCTCCGCCTCTCTTTCACCTAGCTAAGTCCCTCTATCACTCTCTCACTCACTCTATTTCTCTCTCCCACACTTACGACACACGCACAACCGTCGCTATGCCTCTGACACCATCGTCCTCCTCTGCTCCGGCCACATCTCCGGCGAAGTGTCTACGCCGCTCCACAACTCCATCCGCTTCGTCAACCAGTCCAAAACCTCCGCCACGACTTACCCTCCAAAAAGCCCTAAGAAATTTAGGGTTTAACAACCTCTACCTTCCCATCGAACACACCCACCTTCCACCCTCATTCACATCACTGTCAGCCCTCCACCAACCTCTACACACCCTCGAACCACCACCGTTGCACTCGCCATGGTCTGGTGAACCTTATGAGCATACTGACCAAGGCGTTTAGCCCGTGTTCTTGGTTTCAGGTTGCACCGGAGCTCCGTCGCCACCGCCTCCTTCTCCAATGTCATTCAAGCTCCTACGGTTATGTTCTTCACCAATTCCACCCCTAGGCGACGCAAAGCATCTCCAGGACTCTTCCCAAGTCCTAGATTGAAGACCACAGCCACGCCTTTGCCTTCAATTAGAGGCATTGTCCACTACAGCTATACGCAGAAGAAGCTCGATGGGATAGTCCCACCTCGGAAGCTGAAGAGTGCCCGTAATCGAATAAGTTGATTTTCTATCACAGGCTATTCACCTCAGCATGCACAGAGGGTAAGGTCCTCGTATGCACATGCATACGCACGCTCTTACCCGCACTCACGCCTCATAGGTCTGGGCTCAGTCCGTTTACCTGGATACCCAGGTCTGCTCTGATTTGCTTGGTTCTGAGAGAGGAAGAAGAGAAGAGAGAGGGGAGGGGGTGTTTTGCTCTACCGCCCTCCTCTGAACACTTGTGATCTCTGAGGGAGGCCTTTGCCTTAGCTAGTGTTGCTGAGCCCTATGCTGTGCCTTCTCTAGAGCTTAAGGAGGCAGAAGAAGAGAAAAGAGGAAGCGTGCCCTCTTGGCACTGTAGCAGTGAGTGGGTTAAGCCATCTGATTGGCTGAGTAGACGTCTGAAGTGCACTGTGTACTTATTCTATGTGGCTTTAGATTGATTGTTACTATTGAAATATTTGATATAATTGTGAGGGATAATTGGTGATTCAAATCACCATTTAACCCATTCTTTTTGCACTATTTGACATACACTTTCATTCATATATCATTATTGCTTGGAATATTTTTATAAATTGCTCATATATTTGCTTGAATTGCAATCTTGAGAATCATTTTTGCCAATTAATTGCTCCTTGTGTTTGACCTCAAACTTTCATTCTAGTAATAAATTCTGTTTGTCTTTAGGCGATTTCGATCTATATTATGATAGCTTTTATAACCTTGATTTCACCTGTCAACAACGTGCACTCACTCCTCACCCGCTACACCACGCAGGCAGGTCTGGTCCCTTGTTTGAATACCTGTATACCATGTACTGTTCTCCAGGGTCTAATCTGAGAAACAAGGAAGAGGGGGGAGGGTTTTGCTCTACTGCTTTGGGATTTGTGCCCTCCCTCTCTCTCAACACTTAGCTGAAATCTGAAGAGGTCCTTGCGCCTCTTTGTTAGTGTGTTGCTGTTGTGCCTTGGCTCCTTTGAGGGTCAAGATAAGGCTTTCGTGCCTTATGCTGTGAGATCCTTGTCTCTTCTGAGGCTCCTACGGTTAAGGCATCCGAGCCTATAACTCGACGTCGGACCAGCTGGTTCTGATCCTTTTGGCTGCTGTGGTTACACTTAATTGAGCATTACTATTCATTTATTTAAGATAGTTGTTGAGCTTAAACATTAGGGTTAATTTGGTAATACAAATCACCATTTTAACCCCATCTTTTTGCACTTTTACTCTCTAATTTTATTGAAATATCTTCTAAGTATTATTGTGGTTTCAATTACACATTCTTCTTTGATATTGTGATTAGTAAATTGAATTTGCTAATTTTCTCCCTATGAACGACCTCAGACTCACATCGAATTCGAGTTTTATAAATTTAAGTGTTTGTTACATTTTTGTCGACTATACTACGACTCACCTCTTTCTTAATACTCAACGATTATGCTTAACACTTACGTTGTATCTAATATTGAATCATGTGATTTATGACATCGTAGACTTGGTCATGTGAATTTCAATTCAATAAAAGGAATGGTGAAATTGAACACAATACCTCATCACAACGTAGACAAAACTAAAAAATGTGAAATATGTGCACTATTAAAACAACCTAGAAAACCTTTTCATACAGTTAATAGAGAAACTAAACTTCTAAAGTTGGTGCATATGAACATTTGTGAATTCAGTGGTGTGATGACAAAGGACAATAGAAGATATTTATCACCTTTGTAGACGATACCAGTATCAACTTAAGACTATGGATGAAGCCTTGGAAAATTTTCTTATATTTAAGTAAAAATTAGAGGCAAACTGGCAAAATCCTCAAACAACTAAGGTCAGATAGGGGTAGTGATTGTTCCTATATTTAAGAAAGAAGTGAATGCTTTTATGTGTTGTTCGCCCTTCCCACCTACTTTTGTCAGTTAATATTTGACCCCTTAGTCTTGATTGTTCTCTAGTAACAAGGGCATAAAAAGAAATCACAACATATGTTTTATTTGCACAAAGGTCACATAATAGAGACATTATGGTGATTGTTAGATTCGTTAGAGATATTAGTCATAAATATTTACATGGAATAAAGTTATTTAGACTCAGATATACTATGAGGTAGGGAAAATACATTTTATTAGTTAAGAAAGAATGCTTTTGCATGAATTAAAGATTGAAAATAATTTTATTTACAAAAAAGGGTTGACAAATAATTTTTAGTTCATATATCCTTTTAGGATCTTAGAAAGTGTTGTACTTAATTTATGAAAATCATCTCCTAACTAAATTGATATAGATATTTGTTCAAACATTATGGATAAGTTATAGCGAGGGGATCTACCTGTTGCCTATAGATAATTCAATTCTTTTGTATATTTCTTCTAATTAGTCACCTCGAATATGTAAGAGTTGTTTTCCCTTTGGATTATGTGAATGGGGACTTGCAAAATCACCCTACTAGAGTGAAACAAATGTCAACATTCCAAACGATTGATTTTTAAAAATCTAGCTAGCCTAATTAAAATTATTAGTGAGACTTACATTTATGCACAAGTAAAGAATTGAGAATTACTACTTAACAATTTACGTTTGTGCATTTTGGGTGGTTGTTTGAGTTTATTAAACTCATATTCAATAACTTGTCAAGATCAATTTTTCTCAATTGGATTCAAGTTTAGGCACAAGTCATTACGCTAGCTATTTAGGATTAAAAGAAAGATCGGCATTGTCTTCCTCATTGATGAGGGCAAGGATCTAAGAAATAGAGTGTCCAAATTCCTGCTAGAAATTAGTTGAGAGTAAAGAATAGAAGAAATAAATGTCCTTTGTTTTAACCAAATTCCAATCTTCATTTCCAATGGTGTCCGTACACTAAAGGAAGTATGGGTCTTCCTGGTAGGTAAAAATCATAGGGAAAGCCCAGAAAATTGTCGGGAACAGGCATCACCAAATATGACATTACTGAAGAGCCTTTTTTTATGGTTCCACCCCAAATCATGGGCCAATGCCCCCTACCAAGAAGTGGGACTTCTATCCACAATTTTGGGAGCTTTGGCCAATGGTTTCTAAACCATTAGCAAAAGTTTATGACAACATTTCAAAATTGTTCCCAAAAGTCACTGCTAAAGTGTAGGTAAATTTGGCACATAACTTCAGGTGACAGTTTTGAACCATCATCATAAACTTTTGTCGAAATTTCTCAACCATTGAGAAAGGCCTATGCCTATGGCTTATAATTGTTGGAAAAAATTATTAAAATTTTCATTTTTTTTAAGTCAATTGTCAAAAAATGATTTTACCGACAAATAACAATCGTTAGTAAAGGTTTTTTGCATAAAGAAAAAATAATTTTAACTCATCACTTTTTTTTCAAAAACATATAACCTATAAGAGCTCGTACAATTTATCACAAAATTTCATATAAAGACCTGTAACCAGATACCTTCACATAGATATTCAAATTCATACATTCACAAACATGCATACATACACCACACATTCTATTTAACTATCAGAATAAAATACATGATACATTGAACAATCTCAATACATAGTTTAGAATGAAATTATATACAAAGATTCCTTAATGCAAAAAATAAATATAAGGCTAACCATGTACCCCTTACACCTCCTGTCCCTGAGACAGCAACATCGTCGCCGTCCTAACAAGCTGTGAGGTGAAGTCAAAGTGTTCCAATGACTGAAATGTTGTCATCCATTCATGCTATTGTCATTGCTACTCTATGAATTGTCATTGGTCTTGCACACACTGGCATTGCTACTTCTTTATTTGATGCATCTCCTCCTTAAGCTATCCATACTCGACTTTGATTAGGACCCCTTCCTTCCATACTAGGAGCTTAGGGTCTTGCCTGCTCCAGGACTATGAATGAAACCATATCATAGACATGATGATTGATGGTAACACCATCCTCCATTTCTAGCTCAAATTAGTTGATTTCTTAGTATAAATTTACCCAATTAAACTATTGAAAGGATATAATTCAACTATGATTGAATCAAGATGAATAACATCAAAATTGGTTAATTCTGTTGTTGTAAAATAGAAATATAAGTGCAGATTAACTCAGGGGTAAACCTTTACTTATTGAAGGTCAACTAAGCTTAAATTTCTAATAAGTGAGCTTACATTGATTGATTTAGGATTTTTATGAAATAAAAGCCAGTTCATAATTTAAAAAATCCTAAGTTCAGTACCACTTAAATTTAAAGGGTTATAATTGAAATAAATGTAATCTAAACCTTCTAAAAATCATTGAAAAATATTCCCTAAGGTTTAGAACAATCAATTTTATAAAATAAGCTCAATTTGGCCTAAATCAAAGACCAAGGTTAACATTTCTTACATTTTGGATTAAAATGCAAATTGTCCAATCAAAATTTATCAAAACCCAAAATTGAAGTTACCATTAGATTCATTGGGTTCTAATTAGGTTATCCTAAAAGCTTGAAACTCATTTGAGTACATGTTGGCCTACCTTGCATTTTGGTCCCTCGTTGACATGATGATGACATCAGCACTTCATCTTCTACCTCCAGTCGTTGGCAGTAGTACGCAATTTCTGGAGTGAAAAATCTCCCAAATCTAGCATTAAGACCTCACCAAATTTGTTGGGAAGATTCCCTCATCATAGCAGCCCAATCTGGTGTAATTTCTAGCTCTCATTCCATCTTGAGTGCTCGTGATTTACAGTAAAAAATCAAGTGAAATCATGTGATTTTCAACCATATCAAGGTCGTGTTTTCATCTTAATTGAGGTGGTCGACTATGTATATAGATTGGTCGTGCTCCACTGATGTAGGGTGTGCAAACAATTAGCGTGAAACCACCTTCTTCCTCTCCTTTGTGTGCCATTAGAGCACCTTGGAGCTTCTTCAACCTCGTAAATTCGACGCTCTACCGTGGAAATTGGTTGAGGGCTATTGTTCCTCTTCTTGCCATGAAGCTTCATGTGAAGTTTTGATCGCTTCCTAGCCTTCATCCGCTCTAATTCCTCTTCCTTCTTCCTCCTCGCCGTCCACCTTTGTCAGGTAAAATCTCTTCTCTCTTTCAATTAACATAGGGCTTTTCTTCCTCTCAACCCCAATTAGGATTCTGAAGCTTTTGAGTTCCATTCATAGAATTTTCATCCCTCTCCCATCACCACTATTAACGACCTCAAAGGAGCTTCTTCGCAAGCTCCCATCAGCCACCGCCATCGTCCAGAGACATAGGGTTAAGCTTTGACGTAACAGATTAGAGCTTTTTAGGTGCTTAATCGAGGTTGAAGACCCATATTTCACTTGCGTAGGACCTTACCAGAGTTGGCATCTTCACCACCATCGTCTGCTGCCATTCACCGATCCACTGCCGTCACCAAGGTGACAACCCTCCAATAACTACTCCATCGCTCATCGGAATCATCCAATGGTCGAAGCTCAACTCTATTGTCCCTTCGACGACCTCGCTGACAAGGAAGGAGATACTGCAGGGACCTATTTGAAAAATAAAAAATTTTCTAGGGACCTAATTGAAAGCTTCCAAGGATCATATCATAAGAAAAACTATATTCTTAGGGACTTATTTGAAGATCTTCTTGATATATTGAGGATTTGTTTCAATTATTGTGTATTTGGGGGTTTTATTGCATTATCTTATTCTTTAGACATTATTTGAATTATTTTTTAGTTAATCATAATAAGTTTTATTTTATTTAGTTAAGCATTAAATAATTAGAGAGATCCCCAATTGTTACAATTGAATCATGCAATTAATTTCTCATTGATTGTGTCCCTTATTTGGAAATCTTTTCTCTATATTTTGAACTAAAATGCTCATACTTAGAAATTAAATAAATCACATCTAGTTCTTGAGCTTAAATTTTGCAAAAAAAATTCAGATAGTGGTAATTACGCACTAAATTGCTTCCTGCGAACAACCTTAGAATAACTTTTGTTTCGAGCTTATAAATTTTTTAAGTTATTTTTTACGTGTTTTGATTATATTACAACACGATTTTTATAAACTCACGATACACACAAAACAATGATCACCATGATATTCAACCTATTCCTCCTCAATGTAACTCCCAAAGTAAATGTAGTGTGTCCTCTCTCTACTAGCTATCCAGACTGTGTAATGCGGTTACCAACCATTACATATTACATGCCCAAATGCAGTGTTTCTATATTGTAGAAACCCATTCATACGCCTCATACAAGGGCAAAAATGAATTCAAAGGTGTCTCCATGTCTAAACTACTTCCTATCCTCATCATAAGCCTAGTCAAAAAATGTGATCACTCCATTCCTATACTGATAGTAATGAGATTCCTGAAAGTTAATCTAGGACTTATCCATGCTAACCTAGATAACTAGAATGTCACTAAACCTAAGTTAGTATATAGGAGTACATATGGTTGATTGTATAATTTAATTATTCTTTTTACTTGATAGCGATTCCTAAAGATTTGATCGCAACGTTACTTATTATATGTAACTTGTGTTTGGAAAAATTTTCAGTAACATCTTCTTGCAATTCTCCGGTATAACCCCCAAGATTGACCTTAAGTAGATTCCTCTAATGCCCAATGAAGGCTACTTAAGGAACTAACTTAAGGTCAATTGGTATACTAGAAAAGAGTACGAAGATGCTATCAAAATTTCTTCAAACTCAGGTTATATGTAACAAGCAACACTTAGTTCTAATCAAATTTTCGAGAACCCCCTTTAGTTCATACCTTTTCCGAATTGAGGATGATCAACACTTTTGGCATGTTATAAAGATAAAGCATAATGCATGTACGTAAGATATACATACATTAACAAATTATCCATACAACAATATCACAAGTCTTTAGAAGGTTGGTATATTGACATATATGCTAACGTCCAACCACTATCCCCATAGCATTTGGGAATTTTGTCTCAATCATTAGATGTGAACATGACTAGATATAGATTTCTAATCATCATTTCCTAAGCTTTTAAAAAGTCCTATAGAGTTTCCTTTATATGATGGTTATTTTCTCCATTCCCCAACATGCAACGATACTAAACATCTAAGGAGTTGTGGTACACCCCATAAGCCAAATTCCAGGCAATAAACTAAATAAAGTGGAATATACCCCACTTACACATCTACTTAGGGGAATACTTGTTTTCTATATCTATTATTTCTAAAAAAATAAGGGAGAGCTTCCCTTTGAATGTGATAATTTTCATAAACTATACATTCACACAAACTATACCACAAAGGGGCACATCTCACATAATAAAGCATAAAATCTATACTAATGTAATAAAATGCGTGTGCAAGGATTACATAGGAACGATGAAGTGCAACCTCTTGTGGAAGCTCAACTGACCTCTTGAGAATCCTAGATCATCACTACATGAAACACGTATGGATAAATACACATGAAATCAATCATTAAAAAATTTATACACATTTAAATGTAAAGAAAAGTGCAAGGAATACCTAGAAAAACAATGAATATCACCGGTGATATTTGTCAAATTGCACAGGTGATTTTTAAATAATCATTGATGATATTTAAAACATTACTAGTGATATTTGGTTTAGAAATAAAAATATTCAAACATCACATGTGATATTTCAAATATCTCTAGTGATATTTTGTTCAGGACCAAATATCACATGTGATTTTTCAAATATCATTAGTGATATTTGGTTCAGAACAAAAATATTTCTGATGAAATTTAGTTTAAAACTCAAATACCACTTATTCATACCTAGATATCATTGCAACAATTTAGTTTTATACACTACAAAATATAGTCACTGAAAGTCAAAATACAAGCATAAATAATTTTCCAAAGTAACCCAAGATTGAGCTCCATTAAATAATGAAAATAAATATAAATCATAGGAAAATATTATAGTTCTCTACATAATCCTTTATAAGGATGAAAAAGTAGTCATATTTTCTTTGTTTGTTTACGAGAAATGATAGTTCCTTTTCCCATTATTGCTAAATTAATTTTCATTCGTTGTCTACATGTGAACGATCTTAGAGGAGAAAGTATAAGAGGAGGGTTACCTTCAGGTGGAGGAGACGACGATGACAAATCTGTAGGAGGTTAGGGAGAGGTCAAGAATGACAACTATAGGAGGAGGAGCATGCTAAAGTCAAACTATTAGTGGAGGAGGAGGAGGTGCATGGTGATGGGGGGTTGAGGGTAGGGTTTGGGATTCAATGAAGGAGATGGTGGGAGAAAAAACCTAATTTTAGATTTGGGTTTCACTCACACCCCCTTTTGTGCTTTTTTCTCTTGTTTTCTTAGCTTTTGCATATGGTTTTCAGTGATGATAAAAAAACTTTTTGCCGCAATTGTAAATCATCTGCAAATATTTTCCCATGGACCTGTCTCCCACCATGAGGAAAGGATACGTTTGCCTACAGTTTTGAAACCATCAAAAAATATTGACTTTTGCTCATGGTTGTAAACCATCTACAAAAGTTGGTGTGCGGAGGTGTTAGCCAACTTCTCTAGGATCTTTCCCTGTAGACCTACCTCAAATAGTTGGAAAGGGAAACATTTGTCTATGATTTTAAAACCAACTGGAAGTATCTGATGCAAAATCATAATTTTCTAATGGTGGTAACCGGTAATAGAATGATGGAATTTCTTTGTAGCTCGATGCTTCGAGGTTGTATGAAAGAAAGCCAGGTTTGAATGGCCTTTAAGGACTCAAGTCTTTAAAGGGAAATAGGCCAACTTGGATAGCATTTTGAGTGTAGAAAACTACACAATTCTTCTATATATAAATATGGTTGATGCACTTTGTTGCTACCATCCTCTATCATGAACATCAAAACCCTCCTCAAGAAGTCAACGATGAATGTTAGCATAAATCCCATGCATTTCTTCGACTAATAGGCGATGGAAATGCATGATCTCCTCTTCCTGGTACTAGCACTATTGTCATGGGCAACATTGTTGGTTCTTTGCAAATGCGTATTTGATGGGTTCCTTACCACAACTTAGTAATTAAGTTAATTTGACTTAATTAAGAGTAGAAGAAAGTAACTTAGGTTAACTCGAAATTGTGTCAGTTGTGTAGTATAGGGTCAAGTTAACCTAACATTTTAGATTTTTTTTTACTTTTAACTGGTTGAGTCCAGGCCGTTCACTGGGAGGCATATATTATTTTAAATTCACCAATTAACTCTATTTATCTTATAAGTATAGGAGGTATAATTAATTGTAGAAACATGAATTTTGCAAGAATGATTTAAACTTTAAAGAATATACAAAATTCCAAATTAAAACACATTTACTCAGATGATCTATTTTATTAGCAAGTAAACATGTTAGTTTTCTATTTTATTTCAAAAGAAATAAGTCAAATAAGAGTTTTTCTAATTACAACATGCCTTATTACAACAATTGAAAGCAAAAAGAAATTTAACATATAACAAGAAAAATAAATTCTTTTCTTTTTATTCTTCAGCCTCTCTCTCTCTTTTCTTCTTTCTCTCTTTTCCTTTTACTTATCCATTAACTTTTCTTTTATTGCTCTCTTATTCTCTCGAGAACTTTCATTCCTTTTTTTTTCTCTCTTTTGCTCCTGCCTTCTTCTTCTCCCTTAGTATTTCCTTAAGCTTCCTCCTTAGTCTTCATGCCTGTTATCTTTCAGCTTTTATGCCTTTCTTTTTTTTCCTTTCTTTCTTTCTCTTTCGAGTCCTTCTTCTCTTCCTTGCTTTTCCTTAGCTTCCTTAGCATTTCTTCCTCTGTACCTTCCTTAACCTTCAGCTAAACCGGGTTCATTTTCACTCTTTAACCAAAATTTATTTTATTTGTGATGAGGTCCTTTCGAGGAAACACAGCACCCTGAGACCAGGGTGGGACCAGACCCTACTCAGTCCTCGCTTGATTTCATTAGGTTCAATTTTGGTTTATTTCATTTGAGCCAAACTAGCCCTCACTCAAACCAAATCGGTTCACGCCTCCCAAGCCTCGCCCTCCCAGGGCCACACTCCCTCGCGCCCACTCGGGCGCACACCCGCAGGCACACGCGCACCCGCACACACACATATGCTCAAAATCAGTAACCATGCACCGAGCACTGACGACGGAATAGCATAGAAAATAAATTCCTTTTATACCAAGGCACGCTCTCGACAGTTTCCAATGTGGGACATTGTTTTCCCCCTCCAGACTCGACTTCAAGTGAGGATATCTTCTAGCTTAAAGCTCCAAATCAAGTGATTCAAAGCTTGTTGGAAAGCTCTAAGGTTACTCTATAGGATTGCAAGGTCAATTTAAGGTTCACAGGATGTTTTCCTCTTCGATTTGAAGAGCGAATCTAAGGTGGTTCCTACAGAGTTATAACTACCTGGAAGTGGTTTTAAGTTAACAGAGTCCACAGATGGACTTTCTTCTCTCAGCTAAGGCCCTAAATAGTTCCTATAGGTGTTTCCGTAGCTGCATAAATGAGTTTTGAGCCCTCAAGTGCTTCAGGTGAAGCACAGAAGCTCAAAGCTTCTCTGAAAGCTTAGAGAACGAGATTTCTAACTCTAATTTGTGCAACAGACAGCTAAGGACATTTCTAATCGATTCAAACAGATTCTAAGGGAAGTAACAAACTGATCAGGGCAGGATTCAACTTCAAATTTCATCCAAAATCTTCTACCAATAGTTTGGGTTCGAAAATAACCCAAACTGACATATTGTTAATTCCAACAAAATACAAGTCTAAACTCAATTAAACTTTTCTAAAATCATTCAATAAGATCTCAGAAACAATTCTAACTCATCAATTTTTCAAATTAAGCTCAGAATCAAATTTCCATCTCAGGTTTGACTAAAAAGGCTTGAAAATTGATTTTCTGATGTAAGCCTTTTTACAAGAAATTAAAGCCTAGATTAACATCTTCTCAACCCCAGGAACTCTCTCAGACCTTTAAACATATCATTTAACCTAAGACGCTAAGGTTTCAGGCTCATCACCTGAACTTCAAAAGTGATTTGTTCGACAGAACAACCTAGAGGTTGTTACACTACTTTAAACACAGAAATGAGTTTAGTGCACTATACCGAAGCTTTTAGACCTATTAATCGCAACTTACAACTGACTGTCAAACTTCTCCAACTCCATCGGAGTTGAAGAAGATGAATGCCTAACTACAACTCCAGTTATTCAAATCTCAAATAAATGACCTTAACTCAATTAGTGAATCTCAATTCATCATACTGGAGCTTCTCACCAAGTTATACAGGCTGAAGAATAGTTTTGACTCGTCGGAGCTCGTCGGAGCACCGGTGAGTCCAGAAAATGGTGAAAACTATGTACAGATTGGTAAAATGTGCCATTTCTAATCTAAGAAGGTTCCTGAGGTTGCAAGGAACCTCAAGAACTCAATTAATTCTCCATTATCTCATTAGAGTAAAGATTTAACAATAAATTCATTTCTTTAAGGATCTGGTTTGGATTAGGTTCAAGACTTGTTCTACCACTCAATTAGTGGTCAAAACAAATCAAGTATTTATGATCATAAATATATAGTTAATTAAGAATTTGAACTGCTCCTGAGTTGCCATTGACAGCGAGCTCAGGAGCTTAATTAAAATTGGGCGTTTAATTTATATGTGATAATTCTATGTATTATAGTGTCGATTAGGGTCCTTAAGTGATGAATAGATGATGGAAGACCCTATGAAGGTGAATCTAAGCCCACTATTGTCACCATTGACAGTGACAGTAGTCGGTGGAGGTGAAATTGATTTAGGCGATTAGGTGATCAATTAAGTGTTTTAAGTGTGAAGGAAATGGTCATGAGGGTTAAAGGAAGGTGGATAGTGAGTTAAAAGACAAGATTAGAGCTCTGGAAAGCTCAAAGAGCTTGCCGGAGTCGGAGAAGATGACACTGAAATTCTAAAATTACATCTAATCTAACTAACTATCTAACTAACTAAGCTATCCTACTCCTACTACTCCTAATCTATTGTTACCTGGACGAAGGGGTCAATAGGGTTTCGCCGAAGGCTCATGGCAGATGACGAAATCAGAGGGTTTCAGGAAGATCTCCGGCGAGTGGATTTGAGGTGGTGTGGAGGATTCCTTGGGTCGGCTCCTGTGTCCAGAGACGTGGCAGACCACGGCGGATCTCCTCGGTGAGTCAAAATGGATGGAGGAAGTCGGGAAAGTGAGATGAAAAGTCACCGGAGTTTTGGACGAATAGCCTATCGAAGTCGGCTGCAGTGAAGAAGAGGGAAGGGAGCCAAACTTAAGAAATCGAGGGAGTGAGGGGATATTTATAGTGGACAGCGACGAAGAGGGCAGTGGATCTGGACGCAAATGCAGCTAGGAGGGGAGTAACTCCTGGCGTCTTCTCCGATGATGGTGAGGTTAACTCCCACCTCAAATTAGGATTTCAGAGTAATCCAGACCGATGGATGAAGATGAGATGGTGAGCGCAAGCTCCAAGAGCTTGGAGAAGGTGGAGTGACGTCGGATGTGCGGTGATCGCACGGTGGAAGCACCCTCAGTTGCCAGCCGTTCATTCAGCTAAAGAAGAAGAAGACAGGGACTTATATGTAGTGAAACTTAAGGACCTATATGAAAATTAAGGACCCAATTACAATGATTAGTAAGGACTTAAATGTAAACCCAGGTTTTGAAGGTTTATTTTAACTTAGATCTTTTTCAACTTTTCATGTATGTTAGTAAATAAGGTAAATATTATGTTGTCACCTTGAATTTACATTTTTGACCTTTTTAGGTTAATTTATTAGATTAAGTAAAATTACTTAAGTTATTATATACTTAGTTATACATTTTGTTTAAGTTACTTAACTTATTAATTAAGGGAATGGCTAATAAGATTTCGAGTCCAATTATTAATTAAATTATTAACAATATTAATTGGATGATAATATAGTATTTTAAACTTATTTTAAGGTCCTTTACTGTATATTCCTTATTCTATAATTAACCCTTATATACTCATATCCTTAGCTAATTAACTAGGAAGGGGTAATTAGAGATCATGATGAGTCTCTCATCATACCCCCAAGCCAAAGTTTTGCTAGTCCCTAGCAAAATTAACTAAGAATATGATGATTTAAAGCACTTGGGTTTAAATTAATATAAATAACAACTTTATAGAGGAAAGCTTAGGTCAGAAAAATTTTAATATTTAATATAAATGATTAATATACAGAGCATTGTGAAAATTTTCTTACTTAGAGTTATACTTATGATAGTTTCAAAACACACTTAAAACAATGTTGTTATCAAGAATTTTATTTAGAATTAGAATTCTCAAAAGTCTCTTAATCTTTGTAGCTATTCTTATCCCAAATTAGAATTCAAAAATGTTTTAAGGAAACAAAACTTAAGATTTGGGAATTAAATTTTAATTCAAAAACTCAATAGAATTAAGTTAATCCTTAAGTTTATGATATTTGACTTTTGTCAATATAAGTTTAAGTAAATTAACCAGGTGCTCATTATTAACCAAACTTAGAGTAGTAAAACTCTAATCTACTAGCATACAGTACTAAGAACAAACTTCTAGACCTAGGATTTTGTCAATTCTTCTCCTTTAGGTCTTAACTGCAAATCCTCAAAACCCAATTTCTTAGGCTTTACTGCCCAATACCAAGGTTCAGTAGCTACGATTTTAAAACATCTGTGCTTAGTGAAGAAAGTTATCCTAAAGGCATCCAAATTTGCAAAAATCTAGATCTTAAGACATCACTTTCCAATCCAGGTTATTCCAATTCAAGCCTTTGACTTGGCCTTACTCAAGTTTGGTTGCTTTCTCCTCACCAGTTTTCTATCCTAAGGTCAACACTTTTGTGTATATCTCCCCGGTGGACCACTGGGTCTCTTATTCCTAATTTTTATCTTCATATTTATTTTGTTTTCAACTTTGTCTATAGGTTAGAACACCCATATGTAGCGAGGTGCTCTTTTATTTGATGGAAGGGTAACATCCATTTGTATCGAGATGCTTTATTTGGTGGATAAACTGCATAAGTACCCATTTGTAACGAGGCAGTTAACTGCAGGGTGTTTTATTTTATTTTTCTTTATTTTTCTCCCCCTTCTCATTTTTCTTACTACATAATACTCCAAGTCCTTTTTCTAGGTGAGTGGCACATCCTTCACCCTTTCAAGAGCCACCCCGCGGAAATCCTTGGACTAAAGAGGATTTAGAATTGATTTCTTAACCTCTGTGTTTTCACGGTCTCAAATGCCAACAAGACAACTCTATGTGTGTGAATTTAGATGTTTAGGTTACTTAGCTCTCAAACCAGAGCTTGGACAATAAAGCCCTTCCCTCTCAGGTTCTTCAAATTCTTAGTTTCCTCCTATAGGATTTGTCAAGACAAAATTCTCCAAGTCTAGTTATTTATCTTTAGCCTGTTAGACTTGTAAACTATAATTCTACTAACTCTCTATTTAATTAACTCTGAATATCTGGCCTTTTTACTTAACTTTATGATAAAATCAAATTTTCAAAAAGCAAAAGGATTACTTAATCTAATTGATTAGAAAGTTATAATTAAACCCAAAATCTTAAGCTTAAAACTTAATACACTTTAGTTTCTTAATTCAAGGTAAGAATAGAAAAACAAAGCTTTAAAAGAATTTAAAGATTCTTATTCAAATAAAATGATGTTTTAAGATCTTACCAATAAGAGTGTGTTTTTACAAAATGTTAAAGTAAAAATCTAAATAAGAGTTGAATGCTCTTAAATACTCTATATGTATTTTATATATATTTTAGTTTCTGACCTAAAAGAAAATTAAGCTCTTAATTATAGTAAATATATATATTTCTTATTTTCTTCTTTATTAAAGATGAATATACCCCTCTTACTATTTTTATGAATTTTCTTTTTCAAATTTTTGTATTTATATATTTTATTTTTATGTATATAAGAATTTCCAATTTTATGAATTTTTTTTTAACCCACACTTAAAATGAAAATTTCACTTCAATACCCCCCAAGCTAAAATTTTACAATGTCCTCATTGTAAGAAGGGTGAAAAGATATTACACTTCATTTAATATAGAGTGATGGTAGGAGTCGAATAGAGGAGATCAAAGATCCCTGTGCAGACAATTTCAAGTCTAACCAAAGGTCAGAGTGGTTAATCAGACTAAATGAAAGTAATCAGTGTAAAATATGAAGTGAAAGTTCAGAGTAAGTGTAGAAAATCAAAAGGTATAAAAATAGTAAATAGCTATGTACAAATGTGATGAATGGACGGTAACAAACCCTAGTGGAGCATGTAACATTCTCCAACAAGACCCAAAGAATGTGATTCCAAGAAAGGTTTTAAACGTTGACCATTGACTTTGGAGGGTTGATCCTTGTTTGGTTCAGTGATTTCAATAGCTCCGTTATCGAAGACTCTAACTACAACAAATGACCCATGCCATTTAGACCTAAGTTTACCAGGGAAGAGCTTCAAACGGGCATCAAATAACAACACCTTCTGACCAGGTGCAAAGGATTTGCGGGAAATATGTCTATCATGGAAGGCTTTAAGTTTCTCCTTATATAGCTTTGAACTCTCATAGGAATCATGACATAATTCCTCAAGTTCACTAAGCTGCAACCTACAATTTTCACCAGCCTTCGTGAGGTCTAAATTACAAGCTTTAATTGCCCAATAGGCCTTGTGTTCAATTTCTACGGGAAGATGATAGGGTTTCCCATAAACAAGTCTATATGGTGACATGCCTATTGGTGTTTTGTAGGCAGTCCTATAAGCCCACAAAGACTCATCTAAACGGGAAGACCAATCCTTCCTATCAGGTTGGATTGTCATTTGAAGGATCTTTTTGATCTCCCGAATAGAGACCTCAGTTTGCCCATTAGTCTGGGGATGGTAAGGTGTAGAAATACGATGTGTAACCCCATATTTTCTAAGTAAAGTTCTAAACTAGGCGTTAAAATGAAATGGGAACCGCCGTCAGAAATAATGGCACGAGGTACCCCAAAACGAGCGAAAATATGACTCTATATAAAAGGAATAACAACTCGATGGTTGTTTGTGCATGTGGGTATGGCTTCAATCCAACGAAAAACATAATTGACAGTAAGTAAAATATAGTGGAAGCCAAAAGAGGACGGAAACAGACCCATAAAGTCAATGCCCCAAATGTCAAAGATTTCACAGACTATAATCGGGTTCAAAAGCATCAAGTCTTTTCGGGACATGCCACCAAGTGTTTGGCAGTGACTACATGCCTTACAATAAGTCAACAGTCTTTCTACCAGAAAGTGACCACCACAGGCCTGGTCATGACAAAAAGATAGGATAGAATCAATCTCAAAAGAGGTGACACAAGCCTGATAATTTGATCATTACAGAGTCTAAAAAGATATGGATCTTCCCAGAAATAGTATTTGGCTTCAATTTTGAGTCGTGATCTACGATTCCCATCCCAATCTGGTGGGAATTGATGTGCAACCAAATAATTAACAATATCTACATACCAAGGAAGATCTGTGAATATAGTCAAGAGATGTTCATTAGGGAAGTGTTCAATGATTGGTGGAGATGATTCCATAGTGTCAAAGGAAAATGGGAAAGATGATCTGCAACAACATTCTGCCTACCTGCCTTATCACGAATTTCTAGGTCAAATTCTTGCAAAAGCAAGATCCATCTAATCAACCTAGGTTTCGTGTCCTTCTTAGATAGAAGGTGTCGGATAGCTGAGTCATCAGAGTACACAATGATTTGAGATCCGAGTATGTAAAATCTAAACTTTTCTAATCCAAATACTATTGCTAGTAACTCCTTTTCCGTAACTATATAATTCCTTTGTGCTGCATTCAAAGTTTTACTAGCATAGTAAATCACTACTAGATTCTTCTCAATTTTCTATCCTAGAACAGCTCCAATTGTGTAATCTGATGCATCACACGTGATTTCAAATGGTAAATCCCAATTAGGTGGTTGCAAAATTGGAGCTTGTGTAACTCTGTCTCTCAAAGTTTCACATGCTAAAATACACTCCTCATTCATCTCAAAAATTGCATCCTTTGTGAGGAGGTTTGTGAGTGGTCGGGCAATTTTTGAAAAATCAAGGATGAATCTTCTATAAAATCCCACATGTCCGAGAAATGATCTAGTGCCTTTGATTGAGTCAGGGATTGGAAGATTTGCAATTTGATCTTAGCTTGATCTACTTGGATACCCCGCTCAGATACGAGATGACCAAGTACAATGCCCTCTGGAATCATAAAATGGCTCTTCTCCTAACCAACGACAAGGTTTACTTCAATACATCTTTTAAGAACCTTCGACAAATTATCCAAGCAAATATCAAATGTCTCCCCGAAGATTGAAAAATCATCCATAAAAGCCTCCATATATTCACCCACCATTTTGGTAAAAATGGCTAACATGCAACGCTGGAAAGTCGCAGGTGCGTTGCAAAGCCCAAATGGCATTCTTCGGAAAGCAAAAGTTCCGAAGGGGCAGGTGAAAGTCATTTTCTCTTGATCTTCGGGAAAAATTGCAACTTGATTATATCCAGAGTAACCATCTAGAAAGCAGAAGAACCTATTACCAGCTAATCTCTCAAGGATCTGATCAATGAATGGTAAAGGAAAGTGGTCCTTCTTTGTAACAGTATTAAGCTTACGATAATCAATACAAACCCGCCACAAATTTGCAATTCGTGTGGGAATGGTTTCTCTAGATTTCGTCTTAATTACAGTGAGTCCTGCCTTCTTGGGTACCACTTGAATTGGACTCACCCAAGGGCTATTAGATATGGGATAGATAATGTCAGCATCAAGCCACTTGATTATTTCTTTCCTAACGACCTCCTTTAAATTAGGATTTAGACGTCTCTGAGCTTCTCTTGAAGGTCGTTCCCCATCTTCAATATAGATGCGATGACTACGAAAATTGGGGCTAATTCTGGTGAGATCATGTAGAGTCCACCCAATTGCCTTCTTGTGATCTCGAAGAACTTTGATCAATTTAGATTCTTGTGATTCAAATAGATGAGAATTAATTATTACAGGATATGTTTGATCAGATTCGAGATATGCATATTTAAGATTGTCAGGCAATGGTTTCAATTCTAGTACATGAGTAGAATCAACAGCAGGATTTGGGGTAGGATTTTGGATTGCGAAAAGTGATTCAGATGGTTCAAATTCAGAGTCAGATTAGGGATTGAGTAGAGATTCCAATAACATTTCATTGCTTTGAGGGTATAGGATATCAAAAGGTGTGCTTTCTAGCTCTAAAGATCTAATGTCATCCTCAAAAGCTTCTATAGATGTTATTTCCTCAATCCATTCACAATCAAATCCACTAGAAGCTCTAAATATATCTAACTTAATTGTATTCTCCCCAAATTTCAATTCAATCTTTCTTGATTCACAATCAATGTTGGCTTTTGCAGTAGCCAAAAAGGGTCTCCCTAAGATAATTGGGGTGTCTTTAATGTGTTCAGGTACTTCCATATCAAGAACAATAAAATCTACAGGGAAATAAAAATTCCAAACACCCACAATAACATCCTCCAACATTCCTTTAGGTGACTTAACAGATCTATCAGCTAATTGTAAAGTCACATTGGTAGACTTAAGGTTTTCTATTTTAAAGTGTTTTACCAAAGAGAAAGGAATGAGGTTAATAGAAGCTCCTAGATCTAGAAGGACTATCAAAACACTGACCCCCAATTATACAGGAAATAAATGGAGATCCTAGGTCTTTCTTTTTCAAAGGAAGCATACTTGAAATAATAGAGCTCACATGCTCTGAAAGTACCACAGTGCTTCCTTTCTTCGACTTATGCTTAGGAGTACACAATTCCTTAAGAAATCTTGTGTAAGTTGGAATGTGTTTGATAGCATCTAGAAGTGGGATATTAATGTGTACCTGTTCAAAAATCTTACAATCTTCATCTAATGTAACAGGTTGTTTCTGTTTCCTAGTCTTCTTCAAAGCTTCTGGGAATGGAACGTGGATTTCCTGTTCTACTGAGGTAGGGGTAATTCTAGATGTACTAGGGTCTTGAGATAGGTTGCTTGGATAAACTGGATCCCTAGTGGAAGTACCACGGCAGGTTGTAACGGAGTTAACACCTGCATGAGAAGAAGAAGCAGCTGATGAAGAAGAAGATGCTTGTGTACTTTGGAAAGATGGATTATTGATTAATGATTGATTCGCAATTGATTGCTGTTGATTTGGATATTCGAAAACAAGATTAGAAATAGGTGGATTCAAATTTGAATTAAGGGGTACTTGATTAAGATGGACATGTCCCTGATTCGAATTTTGAACTCTTGGGTGTTGTCTTTGCTGGATATTCCTAGGGTTTGGAATTGGCTGGGATGGAAGGGCCCCTAGCTGACGAGATTCAGCTAACTGCGTTATTTGGCCCTTAAGATCAGCCAATTCTGCTGAGCATTGCCATTGGACTTCAGCAAGAGCTTCAGCATTTTATCGATGGCTCTCAGTCACAACTCTCAAAATCTGGTCTAGCTGTGAATCTCTATTTGGCCCTATGGGGTTTTGCGAACTCTCATAAAATGGCCTTGCATTGTGTTGCTGAAACGACAATGTAGGTGGGTTTTGTCTGGTCTGATTCGTATATGATGGTCTTTGTGTATGGTCAAACCAAGAGAAATTAGGGTGATTACGCCATCCAGGATTATAGGAATTTGAATATAGGTTTGATCTTGGTGTGTATCCCTGAATGACGTTCAACTCTAAAGGATAAGGCGTGTTTTCTGCAAAAGATAAGTGTGGGGAAAAGGATGGGTAAGATTGTGGGACAAAGGTCCCTCCTTGGGTTGGTGAAGGAGTAGATAGGAAATCCAAGGAAGATGGATCTCTAGAATCCAGATTATTCACAAATTCCCTCCCCGTGGAAATTTGCGAAACAGGTGAGTATGCAGGATTCGTAGCAAGTAGAGGCGTAAGAGTTTCATCGTATTTCTGACCTCGTCAAGATGCTTTGCTACGATATCGACTTTATCTAGTTTTTCTGCAATACTCTCTAAATCCTTTGGACTAGACGAGTTACCGATCTCGTGAATGCCTTTATGAGGATTTTGATGATTTGTGTTCGTGCCCCGCGTAAATTACGACATAGATGCGTTATTAATCGAGTTTTCTGCCATCCCCTCAAATAGTTCTGAGGCAGATTCTGCATCGCGATTCAGAAAGTTCCCTCCACAAAAGGCATCGACTAGATTGCGAATGCCCTCTTGTAAACCATAGTAAAAGATGTGCATTAGTTGCCAACAAGGGATGTCATGATGTGGGCATTTCCTTTGTAATTCATGAAAATGTTCCCACGCTTCATGAATTGGTTCTCCTTGATTTTGATTAAAAGTCGTGATTGCTCTCCTTAAAGCATTGGTTCGACCAATAGGAAAGAATTTCTTCAAGAATGCGGAATCAAGTTCAGCCCAAGTTGAGATTGGTTTTACAATAGTTCTATACCAATAAGCAGCTTTGTCTTTAAGGCTAAAAGAGAACATCTTCATTAGTAGGATTTCCCTATTTTGATTTCGAGGTCCAAGAGTTTGAGATAAATTATTTAGATCTTCAATGTGTTGAAATGGATCCTCGGATGCAAATCCATGAAAGTGAGGGATTAGACCAATGATATTCGACTTTAATTCAGGATCATTCTCCTCAATAGGAATCCTAACATTAGGCTCTACTTGTGCATTAGATGGGTTATAGTAGTCTCGGAGTAGAGGCCTAGGATGGGGGATTGGTAAATCAGGGGTATCAAAACCAGCCTCAGGTAGAGGTGGAGGACGGGTTTGCAGATTTTGCAAATGATTTAAGGCTGCTGTTAAGAGATTAATTTGTCTATTTTTCTCAAGCATCCTAAGGTTCTGGTTCAGGAGCGCCTCATGAATGTCAAAAGGCGGCATCTCCTCCTGACCAGAAGAGGAAGGAATCTCGGGATTCTGCATCTGGTCCATAGAAATAGATGGATTAGATGGGAAAATAAATGGTTGCTTAGCTGCAACTGGCTTAGGGTCACCTGTCAAAGGAGTTACAAGAGGCAGGTGCAAGGATCGCCTCCCGTGCATAAACCAAAAAGAATGTGCAAATGCACACTCACCCACCAGAAAACAGCGGCACAAAAAACCCACAAAACAATGCAAAGACGCAAGTTTTGCTCTTCTTTCAAAGGGAAGAAGAGAGTCCTAGAATATGCAAAAATAATTTAGACGCAAACAATTAGAATAGCAGTATCAAATTACGCGTCCTAAACCCGTGTCTACACAAGTGCGTATCCTTAAAGCTCAAAAGTCTAAGGTCTAAGATCGAGACCGCTTACTACTGGCTCCCCGGGGCTCTAGTAGTAAGACAGACTTGTTGATCTTCGACCAAAGCCTTAAGAGGTGCAAAGAGGAGAGATAGAAAAATAGACTCGTGTGACTCTAGTGATCGCATTGTGTGCGCGATAGATGCAACAGACGATAGCGATAAAACCCGCATGCATTCTGCAATCAGATTTAGTCACAATTTTTATTATCCTCTTTTTACTTAATCTTTTCAAAAAAATATCAAATGAAATACAATGGCCACTTTTTAAATCTTTTCAAACAAAATATATGGTCTTCTTTTTATCTCAAAGGACAGGGATCTTCGTGGGTTTTCTCATGTTTTCCCACTGATGCAAGAAAAACAGTAAATATTCCCGAGTCAGATTGCACTAATACTAGCAGGAAATGTACTCCTAAGAGTGTATGCCTATGATATGCTGCTGCTAGTTAGATAGAATGTATTTTTGTATTTTTGTATTTTTTTTTAATGCGACAATTCAAAAGTATAGAAATACTCACAAAAGAAGAAACAGATTCCCACCTTCTCCTAAGATTACCCGCAAAGGTAAACCTGAAAAGAAGACAGAAAACAAAAACAAAACAAAACAAAATACAACTAATTAGAACAAAAGCATTAAAAACAAAAATATATTTACAAAATACCTCCTAATTAAACAATTAAACCAACTAAATTTTAGTGAATTAAGGTATTGCCTCCCCAACAACGGCGCCATTAAAATGATGGATTCCTTACCTCAATTCAGTAATTAAGTTAATTTGACTTAATTAAGAGTAGAAGAAAGTAACTTAGGTTAACTCAAAATTGTGTCAGTTGTATAGTACAGGGTTAAGTTAACCGAACATTTTAGATTTTTTTTTACTTTTAACTAGTTGAGTCCAGGTCGTTCACTGGGAGGCATATATTATTTTAAATTCACCAATTAACTCTATTTATCTTATAAGTATAGGAGGTATAATTAATTGTAGAAACATGAATTTTGCAAGAATGATTTAAACTTTAAAGAATATACAAAATTCTAAATTAAAACACATTCACTCAAATGATCTATTTTATTAGCAAGTAAACATGTTAGTTTTCTATTTTATTTCAAAAGAAATAAGGCAAATAAGAGTTTTTCTAATTACAACATGCCTTACTACAACAATTGAAAGCAAAAAGAAATTTAACATATAACAAAAAAAATAAATTCTTTTCTTTTTATTCTTCAGCCTCTTTCTCTCTTTTCTTCTTTCTCTCTTTTCCTTTTACTTATCCATTAACTTTTCTTTTATTGCTCTCTTATTCTCTCGAGAACTTCCTTTCCTTTTCTTTTTCTCTTATGCTCCTGCCTTCTTCTTCTCCCTTAGTATTTCCTTAAGCTTCCTCCTTAGTCTTCATGCCTGTTATCTTTCAGCCTTTATGCCTTTTCTTTTTTTTTTCCTTTCTTTCTCTTTCGAGTCCTTCTTCTCTTCCTTTCTTTTCCTTAGCTTCCTTAGCATTTCTTCCTCTGTACCTTCCTTCCTTAACCTTTAGCTGAACCGGGTTCATTTTCACTCTTTAACCAAAATTTATTTTATTTGCGGCGAGGTCCTTTCGAGGATACACAGCACCCTGAGACCAAGGTGGGACCAGACCCTACTCGGTCCTCGCCTGATTTCATTAGGTTCGATTTTGGTTTATTTCATTTGAGCCAAACCGACCCTCACTCAAGCCAAATCGGTTCATGCCTCCCAGGCCTCGCCCTCCCAGGGCCACACTCGCTCGCACCCACTCGGGCGCACACCCGTAGGCACACACGCACCCGCACACACACATATGCTCAGAATCAATAACCATGCACCGAGCGCTGACAATGGAATAGCATAGAAAACAAATTCCTTTTATACCAAGGCACGCGCTTGACAGTTTCCGATGTGGGACATTGTTTTCCCCCTCCAGACCCGACTTCAAGTGAGGATATCTTCTAGCTCAAAGCTCCAAATCAAGTGATTCAAAGCTTGTTGGAAAGCTCTCTAGTTACTCTATAGGATTGCAACGTTAATTTAAGGTTCACAGGAAGTTTTCCTCTTCGATTTGAAGAGCGAGTCTAAGGTGGTTCCTACGAGTTATAACTGCCTGGAAATGGTTTTAAGTTAACAGAGTCCACAAATGGACTTTCTTTTCTCAGCTAAGGCTCTGAATAGTTCCTATAGGTGTTTTCGTAGCTGCAGAAATGAGTTTTGAGCTCTCAAGTGCTTCAGGTGAAGCACAGAAGCTCAAAGCTTCCCTGAAAGCTCAGAGAACGAGATTTCTAACTCTGATTTGTGCAACAGACAGCTAAGGACATTTCTAATTGATTCAAATAGATTCTAAGGGATGTAACAAACTGATCAGGGCAGGATTCAACTTCAAATTTCATCCAAAATCTTCTACCAACAGTTTGGGTTCAAAAATAACCTAAACTGACAGATTGTTAATTCCAACAAAATACAAGTCTAAACTCAATTAAACTTCTCTAAAATCATTCAATAAGATCTCAGAAACAATTCTAACTCATCAATTTTTCAAATTAAGCTCAGAATCAAAATCTCCATCTCAGGTTTGACTAAAAAGGCTTGAAAATTGACTTTCTGATGTAAGCCTTTTTACAAGAAATTAAAGCCTAGATTAACATCTTCTCAACCCCAGGAACTCTCTCAGACCTTTAAACATATGATTTAACCTAAGACGCTAAGGTTTCAGGCTCATCGCCTGAACTTCAAAAGTGATTTGTTCGACAGAACAACCTAGAGGTTGTTACACTACTTTAAACATAGAAATGAGTTTAGTGCACTGCACTGAAGCTTTTAGACCTATTAATCGTAACTTACAACTGACTGTCAGACTTCTCCAACTCCTTCGGAGTTGGAGAAGATGAATACCTAACTACAACTCCAATTATTCAAATCTCAAATAAATGACCTCAGCTCAATCAATGATCTCAATTCATCATACTGGAGCTTCTCACCAAGTTATACAGGTTGAAAAATAGTTTTGACTCGTCGAAGCACTCCGGAGCTCCGGTGAGTCCAGAAAATGGTGAAAACTGTGTATAGATTGGTAAAATGTGCCATTTCTAATCTAAGAAGGTTCGTGAGGTTGCAAGGAACCTCAAGAACTCAATTAATTCTCCATTATCTCATTAGAGTAAAGATTTAATAGTAAATTCATTTCTTTAAGGATCTAGTTTGGATTAGGTTCAGGACTTGTTCTACCACTCAATTAGTGGAAAAACAAATCAACAAGTATTTATGATCATAAATATATAGTTAATTAAGAATTTGAACTGCTCCTGAGCTGCCATTGACAGCGAACTCAGGAGCTTAATAAAAATTGGGCGTTTAATTTATATGTGATAATTCTATGTATTATAGTGTCGATTAGGGTCCTTAAGTGATGAATAGATGATGGAAGACCCTATGAAGGTGAATCTAAGCCCACTATTGTCTCCATTGACAGTGACAGTAGTCGGTGGAGGTGAAATTGATTTAGGTGATTAGGTGATCAATTAAGTGTTTTAAGTGTGAAAGAAATGGTCATGAGGGTTAAAGGAAGGTGAACAGTGAGTTAAAAGACAAGATTAAGGCTGTGGCAAGCTCAAAGAGCTCGCCAGAGTCGGAGAAGATGACACTGAAATTCTAAAATTACATCTAATCTAACTAACTATCTAACTAACTAAGCTATCCTACTCTTACTCCTACTCCTAATCTATTGTTACCTGGACGAAGGGGTCAATAGCGTTCTGCCGAAGGCTCATGGCGGACAACAAAATCAGAGGGTTTCAGGAAGATCTCCGGTGGGTGGATTTGAGGTGGTGCGGAGGATTCCTTGGGTTAGCTCCTGTGTCCAGAGACGTAGTAGACCACGGCGGATCTCCTCAGTGAGTCAAAATGGATGGAGGAAGTCAGGAAAGTGAGATGGAAAGTCGCCAGAGTTTTGGACGAGTAGCCTATCGAAGTCAGCTGCAGTGAAGAAGAGGGAAGGGAGCCAAACTTAAGAAATCGAGGGAGTGAGGGGGCATTTAAAGTGGACGGCGACGAAGAGGGCAGTGGATCTGGACGCAAATGCAGCTAGGAGGGGAGTAACTACCGGCGTCTTCTCCGACAACGGTGAGGTTAACTCCCACCTCAAATTAGGATTTCAGAGTAATCCAGACCGATGGATGAGATGAGATGGTGAGCGCAAGCTCCAAGAGCTTGGAGAAAGTGGAGTGACGTCAGATGTGCGGTGATCGCGCGGTGGTAGCACCCTCAGTCGTCAGCCATTCATTCAGCTGAAGAAGAAGAAGAAGATAGGGACTTATATGTAGTGAAACTTAAGGACCTATATGAAAATTAAGGACCCGATTACAATGATTAGTAGGGACTTAAATGTAAACCCAAGTTTTAAAGGTTTATTTTAACTTAGATCTTTTTCAACTTTTTATGTATGTTAGTAAATAAGGTAAATATTATGTTGTCACCTTGAATTTACATTTTTGACCTTTTTATGTTAATTTATTAGATTAAGTAGAACAAACCAACATAATGTATCAGTACATTCAAGATATTGCTGTTGACATTGAACATTATCATGCATGTGAGAGTTCACCTATAATGCATGTAATGAAGCTCACCACCTACTAAAAATCAAGAAATTATCAGTAATTTGAAAATCATCGATGATATTTAATTTAGATGCAAAAATCAGCAGTGATATTTAATTGAGATCTAAAGTTACTAGTGTTATTTAATTCTAAAGAGTGAGCGACAACATAGGACCCACTAAACCTATAATTTAAGAAGAGCGGATGATTACGTGTCTATCTTACGATGCGCTTTGGAAAACACATTTTTCATATGCCACTGTCCATGACATTTTGATATTCCCCATGCATGATGTTCAACAGATTTCATAAGCATCGACTGTGGGAAGTCGAAGGGTGCATCCTAGGTGGAACCCCACACCGAACTGCCATTCACCTTAGACTACGGTTACATAGATACTGGCCAGATACACCACGCCTTGTCGGTGCACCGGTCACCTTCTCTCGACGAAACGACTTTGGACCTCTGGAGCTTCCCAAATAGTGCAAGAAACTGCTCCATCGTAGGACACGTAAGGCAAGGCACCAAGTGTCTTGTCAGAGCGTGGTTCTTGTAGGGGAACTATGATGGTTTGAAGAGGCTTCTGTAGTTCGATCTCTACTTGGGAGTCACCTTTTGGGCAACCGTGGCACCCCATGAGGAGGTGAGTCACCATCACGAAGAGATCATGGCAATTACGACTGCGAATTCGATGGACTGTGCCTCGTGAACACCGATTCCAAGACGTCATTCATCTCGTCCTTGGAGCTAAGGCCTCTCAAGATGGATATGTACCCACAGGTGAACTCCTCGCATATGTTGTGTACCTTCGAAAGATTCAACTTCGAAGGAAGAGACAAAAGGTAAAGTATTAGTAAAAAAATAAACTAACGCATATCATAATGTATTTTATAATGTATGAAGTGAAAGTGGTGGTTTCAATCAATGTATTTTAATTTTTATCAATGAAAATTTCTTTTTATAGATTAAAAATCACTTTCCATAAGTGACAAATCAGGTTCAAGTAAAAAATCATTTACTACCAATAGAAAGATAGAATACATCGATGTATTTTCATTTTCAACCGATGTGTTAGCTCATACTAAATCTAGCAAGAGAGATTGGGAAATCGAATTTAACGAAATGGAATACCATTTAGTGATTTGCTCTTGGATTTGATTAGTCTTTTCCATGCATTAGCCCTTTCTTTTGCCTTTGAAACAATTCCTCATGTTCACTTCCTCCTTGCATTATGACACATATAGAATATCATTAGTGTAGTATTGTTGTCTTCTTCAAATTTGTTAAATTTTTTAATTGAACGTTTTCTCATGTAGGGAATGTTTATGTATTTATTGCTAATATACCTCGAATGAATCACAAATAAGGGTTTGCAAGGTGCATTATTAACATATTTAAGCATGCTAGTTTGATTCATTGATTGACTTTGTGGAGTTGTTGATTAATTGTTCAATTCCTTAATTCTTTATCTATTTTGAATGATTTGGTGGAGATCTTAGGCTTGGTCAAAGTTTGCTGTCTCTCATTTGACACCATTCTATTTTGAAGCCAATTCTAGATGCTTATGGGAATCTTAACTGATGATTGTGGAAATGGCAAAATCAAGAGGTGGACTAAGAAGATTTTGGAGTTCAAGGATGTCACTGCTCATGAGCAAGCAAAATAAATGACAATTCTTTCCCTCCAGTCCTTTTGTAGAGGCATTATAAGTTCACCATTTGATCCCTCCTATTCTCTTATATAAATAATGAATGGATGAAATTAAGGACTGTTCATTATAAAGAAGATCAAGAAAACGATGCTACCCTCCAATCTTTAGTGGCAAATCTTCCGTCAATCATAGATATGCAATGAAATGATATTACCAAGATGGTAGAACAGCTAGCTTCCTTTGACACAATTATTGAAGTTCTTTGATCCCAACATGTACTACAAATTCACAAAATTGGTCAACAACTTATGGAGCAACAAGAAACATTTGAAAATGAAAGTGGGGATCTAGAGTGATATTTTGTGTTATGAATTTCAAGATGTAAAGAAATCAAAGGAGCATTAGTATGATGTTCTTAACGAATACAAAACTATTCTTCAATCTTTTGAATGGCTTCTTAAACCTTAGAACCACTAACAACTTTCTAGGTTGTGATGTTAACAAGCCAATGATCTAATTGATGATGTTGATTGTTTTCCCTTTAATGTTGGTCCAATCCTTTAGGAATATGCAAATCAACCTTACTTAAGCTATTTCTTTGACTCCACTAGGAACATAGAAGAAAAATCTAACAAAACCTCTTTTAATCTCTATGTTACTTCTCCTTGGAAAACAAACAAGCAAGGAACATTAATCTAAAAAGACGTATTTTGTAGCCCTTTCTTAGATACAAGAGTTGTTTGGGAAATATAGTCTTTCCCTTTTCATCAATTACAAACTTAATCATGGCTATCTTATTAGCAATTGCATTCTTGCAAAAAGAACCATTTGATTTCTTGGCAAATTGAACATGTAGACTTTATATAATTTTGTTTCTCTCTCTCGTTCTGATAGAGTCTTAAATGGAAGGGTTGCAGGATCTTTATGATTTTGATTTCTCATGTTTGCGCTCATAAGGTTTAGCACCTTTACGTTTTTTTGCTAAGGACATGTTTAGGTAAACAAAAACTAGTTGCATACAGAAAGTCATTGACATCATACTACAAATAAAATATGAAGGGCAAATATAGGCTTATTATTTGGGTGACGACATTGAGTTCACTGGAGGTCTAAATGGAGTTGAGAGCAAAGCTATGTCAAAGAACTCAAAATCTTCATTTGTTTAATAGAATATTGTTGCATGCTAATTACTAATTCTTGCATCCATTGGTTCCAAAATGGTACAAGTTGCCTCTCATTTCAAAACGTAATGTCATCAAAGTTATTGACAAAAATATTCACTTAGCTTTTTTTTATTACATAGAGGATTGGCCTTGAACTACCACTTAAAACCTTTATGTATCAATTGGAAGATATGGCAATGGGGTTCACTAAAGGATGATGCTTCATCATATAAATAGCAACATAAATTTTTAACATGGAGAATTGATATCCTTTAGCATAGGTGGAAATAAAAGCATATAACATAGAACAACAATTCAACCTAAGCTACGAGGAAGCAATCTTTTAAAAGTTTTTTTTTTGAAACGGTAAATTAGGTAGTCATGAAATTTGATCCATTGATCTCTTGAATGTCAATAGGACACTCGACCACTAAGCCAACCCCTTGATGACAACATTTCAAAAGTTCAATACATCTTCAAGGATCAAAGGGATTGAAAGGAACCATGAGACCAATAACAATTATGAGTTTATAATTGAGACTTATTCCCAACTAGTGGTGGATTGAATATATGACGGTTATTATGACAAAAACTTCATAGCAGAAAATCGATTCCATATTTTGCCGCAAATGCTTTAAGGCTATCTATATTTCCCTACATATTTTCATATTTCCTGATCATATATAGAATCAATCTCAAGAGTAGCATTACCACTATAAACTCATCTTCACTATTAATTAATAAATCACATCTTATTGAGCATTGAAGCTTTGAAGGGGCATCAATGGTAGTAGAGGAAAAGCGAGCATAGTTAATATATGAAGTTAAGTTTATTGTTAGCGAGTGGGTTTCTGGTGCCAGGGTTTAGGGCCCTTCTCCACCCTTCTTGTGGTGAGGCCCTTCCTTCTCCATTTCCCTCAGAGGGGAGCCAATCAACTCCTTACCATGGTTGGGCCTCCTAGCTAGGCGTAGCAAGTGGTCCCCTGTGGCTGGAGCTTTGTTGCTCCTCTTGATTATTTTACGCCTTGGTTTTCATTGATCTTGCTTTTGTGTTTTTCAATATTTGCTTCGTTTTTGGTGCTTCTGGTGCATAGCTCTCGTGGGTTGGGTTCTCATCAGGATCATGACCTCTCCTCAGGAGAGTCCCTCAGATCTGGGAGTTGAGGATCTGCAATCACAGTCGCGCAGAGGCCCTCATATGACTCTGTCATGATCGACCGAGGATCCTCTAAATCCCTTCCATATGTTGAGTTGTTTGTGCCGGTTCGCCCTCCTTCTCGAGAAGATGGTCTCCTCTACACCACTTTTTCTTCCACTGAGGTCACCAACCTTGCGAAGGGTTTGGCATTCTCTGTGGTCATCCACGTGATGGGTCCAAAACCCTCTTTTTAGGTAGTTAAGGACTTCATCTCGCGTAAGGTGCAGATCTCTGACTTCTCCCTTTTCGAGCTAGACGTACGACTTTTGCTCATGAGATGCTCCTTTTACCTGGATTTCTCGAAATTGTTTTCTGTTGGATCGATGATTCTTAATAATGTTCGCCTTCAGTTCATTCACTGGACTCCTTCATTCCGTACCAATGCTTCTACTACTTCGATGCTGATTTGGGTGGGGTTCCCTGGTCTCAACTTGCATCTTGTTCATCCCAACGTGCTGCTCTCGCTGGCTTATCAACTGGGTAACACAATTTATGTGGATCCGAAAATGACGCAAGGCGTGTGACTGGGTTACCTCGGGTTTGCGTTGAGATCGATCTACTTGTGGACTGTCCCTCTTTTGTTCACATTTCGAATGGTGGTCACTTGATTCTTCAGAAGGTTGTCTACGAAAAGGTCCCTTTATGTTGTTTGTTTTGTCTGAAACTGGGCCATAGTATTCGCTCTTGTGCTGCTGCTCCCTCTTCAGGTATCATTGGGACGCATTGCTCTACCTCGTTAGGGGATCAAGGCTCCCCAGCCAATGGTGTGATGCTGCAAGTTGAAGCTCCAGGTTCTTCGTCGCAAGTTCCTAATGGCCAAGAAGACATCCTCTTCCCTTCTCACCAAGAGGACCTTGGGGGGGCTAACTTTCAGGATTGTATTACTTCTCTCTCTTCTCTGAGGGGTCTAGAGGTCTTGAAGGTCCTTCGATGGTGAAGAAGATGAAACACCATGCTCGGTTGAAGAGAGCCAAGAGGAAACAAACCCTACTTCACATTGATGACCTGGGAGTGGATCTTCCGATGACTCAGTCATCACAGAATCCATCCTCTCAGTAGGCATATTCTCTCACCTCTGATGGTATGCCTTCCTCTGATCCATCTATGGTTCATGATGCTGGTGATGCTCGGTTTTTGCATACTACCTTGGATGATTTTTCAAAAACCTCTTAGATGTATGACCGATTTCTCGATCCTAAGCCCGAAGTTTCTCATAATCCTGTGCCTAAGGTTTTTTGAAATCCTAAGCCTGAAGTTTGTTGTCACCCTACGGATATGGTTCTACATAACCATAGTAATCCTAGTAACTTCCAAAAAGATTTTGTTAAACGTCGCTTGCTTCATTTTCCCTCTGAGGCTGATTTGCCTAGTCTAAATGGTAACACTGATTGGTTGCATGTGCATTATTTTCCTATGGATAGGATGATATATTTTCAAGGTGATAACCCTCTTATTCACTCACTGGTTGATTCTAACTAGGCTACCTATCCTAATACCGGGCAGTCTATAGCCTCCCAACATAGCTCCTTCTCCTAGGGTATCTACCTCCCATTCCCTACTCCTACTCCCCCCAATCCCGACCCCCCCTTGATCAGAGAAATTGAGTACAATGAGGCACATCTTCTAGTGGGTAATGATGACAACCCTCTGACCTCCACATCTAATACGTATCCTTCGGGTTCCCTTGACAATTCGGCTACTGACTTAACCCTTGCTCAAGGAGATGCATATGAGGCACACTTTGCTATTAGGTCTAGAGGAGCCTGTGGTGTTGGCTCCTTAACAGATAGCAGTAGGCTGATGAGAAGTCACAGTAAATCTCTATCCAAATCCTAGTTATTATGAAAGTGCTCTTTTGGAAATGTAGGGGGGTGCTTAACCTGCCCACCTCCAACCGTATCAAATTCCTGATTCACAAACATGACTTAGACCTTATTTTTCTCTTTAAGCCTTTCGTCGATTCCTCCTTGGCCGATATCTATATGGATATGATTAGCTTTACTCAATCTCATATTGCTATGATTGCCCCTAACATTTGGTGCTTTTCCAAAAACACAATTTAGACTTCTATTCTTTGTGCCATGCCCCAAGTGATCACGGTTAAATGTATGCTTCCCCAGTCCACTTGCATTTTTTCGGGTGTTTATGCCTCCTATAGTCCCAAGGAGTGTCAGAATCTTTGGAGTCACCTTTCATCCCTCAACAACTCCATCTCTTGCCCTTGGATTATTGGCGGTGATTTCAATTGTATTCTTCATGCGTCGGAAAAAGTGGTGGCTCTCCCAAGCCAACGATTTTCGTAATTGGAAGGACTCCCTTGGTCTTTTGGATCTTCCAATGGAAGGTAATCAATTCTCTTGGTGTAATGGTAGAAGTGGTAGTGCGAGAATTTACCAAAGGCTCGATAGGTTTTTCCTGTCTGCTTCGACCTTGTCCCTTGCGTCGTCTACGTCCTATCTTTCTAGGAGGAATTCAGACCATGTGCTTATGCTTCTCACCCTTAATACCACCAAACCACTCAAACCACGTCCCTTCAGATTCCAAAATATGTGGATTAAGGATCCCTCCTTTAGGAGAGTTGTCAGTCATGTTTGGGAACAACCGGACCTCAACCCTACTCACAATCCCATTGATACTCTATATCTCAAGTTGGCTAGTCTCAAAAGAGCCCTTCAATGCTGGAATCGTTGGTACTTTGGCGACATTCACTCGATTGTCAAGGAACTCGAGATCCGTCATGATGACTTGGAGGCTAAATTGGCTTCCCATTGGGATGACCAACCCTCCTCTGAGCTCTCAGATACCAATATTAGACTAGAAGATGCCCTCGATAAATATTATGATTTTCTTACGCAAAAAGCTAAGATCAGTTGGCTTAAGCTAGGGGAAGGTAACAGTGCTTTCTTTTTCACCACCATCAAGAAACGATTTGCGAAACATTCTCGTAATTCTCTGTCCGCTACTATTGGAAATAACTCTTAGGATCTAGCGATGTCTAAAGCTGGAGACTTCTTCCAGTCCCTCCTGTCTTCGAGTGGCACTAGCAACATAGGTAGATTCATGGATGTCATCCCTCCTATCATTAGTCCGGAAGATTCTCTTTCCCTGATTACCCTCACCCCCCCCCCCCCACCCAAAGAGAAAAAAATCATGGATAACATTAATGCTATGGCCAACAATAGCTCCCTTGGCCTCGATGGTTTTAATGTCGAATTCTTTCGTAGCTGTTGGGACATTGTTAAGATTGATGTGCTGAATGGCATCTCCCATTTCTTCTCTTCTCACACAGCTCCTCGATCCTTCAATTCCACTTTCATTTCTCTCATCCCTAAGAAACCTAACTCTGCGGAGCTGGCTGATTTTCGTCCTATCAGCTTGTGCAATGTTACCTTTAAAATTACCTCGGGCATTCTCACTAAATGCCTGGCTAATTTGCTGCCCAAGATCCATATTTGATCATAACTCCACAACTTTTGAGCTTACTCAGAGGCTTAATCGCAAAGTTTTTGGCTCCAACATTATTTTCCAGCTTGACCTCCAAAAAGCCTACAACAGAGTGGAATGGACAACCCTCTACTGTATGTTGAGTGAATTCGGGTTCTCCCTTGATGTCATTGCTTTGATTAAAGGCTTTGTGGAACATGAAGGATCTTTTATCTTAGTTGATGGTTGCTCCTCCCCTTTTTTCAAGGTCTCACGTGGGTTGAGACAAGGAGATCCTTTATCCCCTTTTCTCTTCAATATCTTTATGGAGCCGTTTATCCGAAGTATCAAGGAGATGGTTCTCTTAGGCCACCTAGATATGTTTTCTATCAAACGCGGCATAACCCCTCCTGCTGCTCTTCTCTATGCTGATGACATCATCCTCTTTTTGAACGGGAGCCTGAGGTCCACTTCCAACCTTATGGCTTTCATCCATGATTTTGAATCTAACTTTGAGTAGAAATTAAACCTCCTCAAAAGCTTTTGCTACGTTGGGAGTCATTTCCCCGTGGGTAGACCATCTCAGATCCTTTCCATCACTGGCTTTCAACTTGGGGGCTTCCCTTTCCAATATCTTGGCTACCCCAATTTCACGGGTAGAGCTAAGACAGCCTTTTTCCATAATTTGGTGGACAAAATCCATTCCAAACTCTCAGGTTGGAAGGTAAAGCTTCTTTCTTCGATGGTCAGGCTCCTCCTTATAAAGCATGTGCTCTCGTCTATCCCTATCCACACTCTTTTGGTGATTGATGTCCCTAAGTCTGTTGTTCGCAATCTCAAATCCACTTTCTCTAACTTCTTTCGGAACTCCTCTGACGAGGCCCACCATCACCACTAGATTTCCTAGCCGTCCATTTGCAAACCTCTCCCTCTTGGCGGCTTGGCATTAGAAACCTTTCTTTGGTTGCTAAAGCCTTTAGAATGAAAAGAGTTTGGAGCATCCTCTTTGATAATTCCCCTTATGCTTCTCTCATGAGGAATCTCTACGACATCTCTTATACTTCCTTTCCCACGCGCTGCAGAAGACTCAACTCTCTTGCCTTGGCTTTTAACAACATGAAATCTTATATTCAGTGGGAGGTTAAAAAGGTGACCTTCTCTTCTGGTTGGACCTTTGGATTAGGGACTTCCCCCTTAAGGAGTTCCTCCCCCAAGATATTGATCCTCCTAGGATTAAGATCAAAGATGGTTTGACCCACCTGGACCTGATCGATCACCTCCATGCCATCCTTGATGACGCTAAAGCAAAGATCTTTCAAACTCCTGTTCAAGACAACAAAGACAAGCCAATTTGGTCCCTCTCTTCGAGTGACAATTTCTCCATATCCTCTATGTATGACATCAACTTCAATTCGACCCCATGCTCTCCTATTTTCCGCTGCCTTTAGAAACTTCAGCACCCCCTCAGGCTATCCATTCTAGCTTGGAGACTTCTCCTTAATAGGTTACCCACTGATGACAACATTCTCAAGCTTGGCATCCATCTTCCCTCCAAATGTGTCTACTATCCTGATCATCCATCCTCTGAATCTTGCCTTCACCTTTTCTACCGTAGCAATCTTGCCATCTCTGTTACCAATTGGACTTTTAAAACTATGCACCTCAATCCCATTCCACCTTCTACTCTTTTCCACTACTTCGTCAATTCCAACCCCTCCTTTTCCAATAGGTTCAAGGGTATCACTACCTTCATCTGGCACAACATTTGGCAAATTCGTAACAAAATTAAAAATGAAAACTTCAACTTGCTCCATTCCCATCATCACCTAGAATGGAATTGGAGATCCTTTAACATGTTTGAATGGATCAAGTCCCAGAAGCCAAAAACCGTTGCTGTATCTTGGGTTCGTCCACCTCTTGGTTATAAGGTCAACATTACGACTATCAGATACAATGATCATCTTAACATGGCGTGGGTGCTTAGGGGCAAAATGGGATCCTTTATTGAAGCTGCATCTTCCAGGTCCCCCTATTCTTCCATGGTGGATGGAATTATTAAGGCCATTTCCCACTTCCTTCATTCCGGTCGACCCCCTAATATTGGCATATGCTATGAAATGGACTCTACTCTCTTATATTACTAGTGGAATAGGAAAATCCCTCTTGCCTGGCACATCCGTGCAACTCTACTGACCGCCAAGGATGGTTGCCCTCCCAACACCACATTATCTTATATCCACCGTAAGGCCAACAAGCTTGTGCATATGATTGCATCATTCGCTTCAGGATCGTGCCTTCACTACCGCCTACTCTCCTTCCTGCTAGATGTCGAGGGCTACTCACGTTAAACAAGATTCAATTCCCTTATATCATAGGTTGAGGCTTTTTGGTTTTTTGGTTGCCTCTGTTTTTTCTTTATTTCTTTCGTAATTGTATTAGGTCACGAGCCGTGGTCCCTCTTTCTTGTATGGAACAAATTTTGGTCTAGTCCCCCTATTCTTTTTTGTGGCCTCCAGGAGTGAAGGATGAATAATATAGACTCCGATATTTTGAAGAAAAAAAAAAGTCCATTGTAAAAACTGAAAATCGATCTTTGGAACCAACCTGAGAAGGGTGATAAGGACAGCCGGCATGATCTCACCCGCCCTAGTCGAGCATGCACGTAACCAAATGGATATTGCGATTGTTAAGAACAAATAATTGGAATTTGATAGTAAGGAATGAATGCTAAGGGCATTTATTTGGAAGGTTGCTAATCTTAGGACCTATGTTAGGCATAGTCTAAATAGAGAAACCATGATATACATAGAGTCGACGCAGTAAGATTTCTTCTCACGTCAGTTGTTTTTTTGGTTTCTTTTTATGTTTTTTTCTCCGTTGCCGCATGCTGACTATTTATGCTTAATTATGTGACTAACTGTAATAATTAGCTACCCGGCCGATCGCTATGATAGTTTCTGGAGGGGATCAAATGCAGACACGTACAATTCTACGTATTACCAAGACATCAACACAACATTTGAGGTGACGACATCGACGATTAAGATCTTTGAGCCACCAACAGACGTGATGACCACGGCATTCACTCTTGCCGACGGCTGGTCGCACCGTCGAGAGTTGATGCCAATCAGCGTGATCGAGTCCCCGTCGGCTTTACATCTTCATGTACTTTGCTTAGCTGCAAGAGCTCAAACCAAACGAGTCGAGGATCTTCGACATCTTCGTAAACGAAGAGATGTGAAAGGGTCCCGTTCAACCTCCGTACCTGGAAACAGTCATGGCTGCATCTCCTGCTCCTAAACCCTACGAAAGGATTGACATCACCATCGGTAGAACGGGTGAATCGACGTTACCTCCATTGATCAACGCAATGGAGATATATGAGGTCAAGTTGACGGAAACGGGAACAGAACGTAGCGAAGGTAAGGAGAGCTGTACATGCGATTATCTTTATTGCATTTTCTTGTGAATTGTTATCTTTCTTTTGTACCGAAAGTAGCTGCGTAAATATGAACTAATTCTTAGAAATAACAGAGAGTGGTGTGAGAATGTAACAATTAATGGAGAGAAGTTCTCACAGTCATGAGCCAGCTAGGGTTCAAGTTGAATTACAAGAATGTCCCTAATACAAATATATCTTAACATCCCCTCTCGAAGGAATGGTCTTACCTAGAAGACATGAAGTTTGGTGTGGAGGCTATTGAATAGCATGGATGCCGAAGGTTTGGTGAGGATATCTGCCTATTGTTGGGCAGAAGAAATATGACTAACATTGAGTTCTTTTGCAACCACCTTTTCCCAAACAATGTGGAAGTCAATTTCTAGGTGTTCAATTCGAGCGTGGAATTCTGGATTTGATGTCATTTAAGTGGCATGTGTGTTGTCACATCATAGTATTGGAGGAGGAGGGGTAAATGCCAATTTCCCTACAGAGTGAAGTCAACCATTGGAGTTCGATGGTAGCATTGGCGATTGATTTATATTTACCTTCAGTGCTAGAGCGAGAGGCTGTTGGTTGCTTTTTGGAGCTTCGGGAAATTAGTGATTGACCCAAAAAAATAGCATAGCCATAGGTTGACTTCTTGTCATCAGGAGAGCTCACCCAATGAACATCACTGTAGGCTTGAAGTAGAGCTGTATAGGGGGACTTCTTGAGATGAAGAGTATGTTGAATTGTTCCTTTCAAGTATCTTAACACATGTTTTAGACACTTAAAATAATGTGTTGTGGGTGAATGCATCATTTGCTAGATTATTCCTTCACTAGTGAAATTTGCTAGGAATATTTCCACTGATTTATTTGTACTGATCTTCAGTTTTCCATATCCGTCTGTATCTCACTTATCCCTTTGCTTTCTTTATATCCATCTCCATGTTACTTATCCATCTCCTCATGTGGAGAGTCTCTTTCATAAGTGTTTCATTCTTGGAAATTTCCTCTTTCATTTTGTAAATTTGTTGTTGGTTATGATTAGGCCACTATTTAGTGTTTTAACTTCTTAGCTTGCACTCATTTTTTCTTAAGCATCTTTACCTCCTTATTGAGGTATTTATAAATTCCTCATCTGATTCTTCCATGCTTGAACTTTCTTTAAGGGGCTATTATGCAAAATTTTGTCAAGCGCGTAGAGTGGTCTTCTAGTTTACCCACAACAGAGGACCCTACCAACCCAGGCAAGCAAGTAGTGATGATTCTTAAGGTACTCGTCACACAAGAGATGCAATTTCAAGTTGACTTATTCGTTAGGCCAATTGTGGGATGTGTATGAGATGTTGTGAGGGCCAAATTTCTTAATGGCATCTTTCTTTAAAAGTTGAATGGCCTTAATACCTGAAACACATCATTCAAATCATATTGGAAGAATTGGTATTAATTGAAGAAATTGAGTCAATTACAAAAAGTATAAGATTAAAGAAATTGAAGTACTACGAGATTGACGTTGTACACTATAGAAGCACTCAAGGTACAGCATTAAATAATGAGTTTTGCAATGCTTGGAACAACAAAGTCAAATTCGGCAAGAATCCCATTGTTTTTAGTGTATGGATGGGGAACTGGTTTAACAAATGGATATGATCAAGATGAAGCTAAGTACTAGCGGCTTAATCGATGTACCTCTTAAATGACACAAAATAGTTTCCAATTACGCTGCTCATTAAATTCGCTCGGGTTTCGTCTGCCTATCATTCAAGGCAATATGGTCAGACTTGGCCTCATTTTGCTGCATGGATTTCTTCTTCATTTTTCCCATCTTTGACCTAATCAGAACAGTTAGGAGAGGTGGATAGGAGGGATATTACTACCAAAAAAATGGGTTATGCCATCGATTACTTGCCGTCGATTTAGATAACCGACAAAAAATATATTTTCCCCATCGGTTCTTGAAATAAGTGACGGCGAAGGTCTATACTTAACTGAAGAAAAGGGGATGAGCGAGCGGTGGTCATAAATATTTACCATCGGTTATTCAAGCAATGGTAAATATATTTTCTCCATCGCTTCTTGTAATAACTGACGGTAAAAAGATCCTTGAAAGTTGCATCTAAAATTTTGGAGGGATTACGGCTAGTTAGTGAAAGAAACGATGACAAAAAGTAGGTTAAATTTACCAACCAAAATTTGGGCGCATAGCGGAGTTGGTGAAGTAAGCCTTTGCCGTCGATTATCTTAATAAGCGATGCTAAAAAGATGGTTAAAATTTTTACTTAAATTTTGCATGGGATTCATCACCTATACCATTGGTTTTTGCCATCTATTATCTTAATAAGCAACGCTGAAAAGACGGTTAAAATTTTTACTTAAATTTTGCACGGGATTCGTCACCTATACCGTCAGTCATTGTAAGAATCGATGATGAAACATAGGTTATATTTAGCAGCCAAAATTTTAGGTATGTACGAGGGTGAATTGAAATGATCCTTTGGCGTCAGTTTATAATATAACCGACGGCATATATGATGAGAACCTCATCATGAGCCATAACTAGCTCATTTTGACCCAATACAAAGGATAAAAGCTCCTACATATCTCAAGGAAAGGCTTAACTCAGAGAATTCTGAGTTTGAGAAGAAAACCAGTCATAAGGGGTAAAAGTGCAATTTTACCAGTATAATCTGCATACAGGGTAATTCAGGGCCCAAACACAGGTCAAAACAGCTTAATAAGAATAAAAGTGGGATGAGATGATCTAGCAAGGGCTACAGCACTTCCAAGGAACCAAATGATAATCTGTAACCCTAAAACAACCTACTTCAATTCACAAGGTTCGAGGCAAAGTAAAAATAGAATAAACCCTCTAAAATTCATAGAAAAATAATCTCTAGGGTTTAGAACCTTCAATTTGGCCTTTAGAACCCATTTTGACCTACATTGAGAACCATGCCCAATTAATAACTTAATTTGGGTCTTTACGCAAATTGACCGGTCAAACAAGGTTTAATATGAAAATGAAATTTACCATCAGATTCCTTAGGTTCTAATTAGTCATGTATAAAAACTTGAGCCTAAGAAGAAACCTCCTTGACCGACTTTACACTTTGGTCCTCATATATTTACTCTTTGGCCCTCAACTTTTGAACCCTCGCATTTAGGCCCCTAACTCTCCTTCGTTCTTTGCAAACAGGTCCCTCCTGCAAAACCCTGCCAGCACCATGCTCCGGCGACCTTGCGCGGAGCATGGCGCCGCGCAGGGTGAGGTGGAGGACCTGGCATGTGTACCGGGGGTGCCCTGCGTCGTCAGCCGTCGCAGGAGCACCCCCATGGTCATTGTAGCCCCCCATACCGGCCGTGCGAACGCACGGACGGTATGGGTTCGTATTCCGACCATTCTCCGGCGAGGGAGACACGTCGTCTCCCTCCGCCTTCCTCCCTGCTTCAACCCTATAAATACCCCCCGCCGCTCCACCGACCAAAGCAGCTCGGATCTGACGGAGAAAACCCCCAACTTTCCTCTCTTCTCACTCCGGCAGACGCCCACCAGCTCCGGCGGTTCTCCTTCCTCCTCCTCTTCGCTCTGCCGCAATACCAGCAGCAGAGACCTCTTCCCCTGCTCTTCCCGCGTCGCGCAATACCGGCGCGCGCTGCCTCTGCCCCGTCGTCACCGCCGTCCTTCCCCCACTGGGCATCGTCTTCTCCGGCGACAGTCGATACGACTGTCGCCCTGTTCCTCCCCCTTCGTCCCTGCAGTTAAGTTAGAACTATTCCCCTTCTTCTCCTCTTTCTTTCCCCGCTTTCAATTTAGTCAATTAAACCCTCGACCGCTCCTGTTCACCCTCATCCTCTCCGCCTCCGACCACCCTCCGGCGAGCCGCTCCCATCACCTCAGCGACCCACACGGCTCGCCGACCACCGCAGCACATCCGCCTCCTCACCCTGATCCTCTTCCGCCCCTCCACTTCCCACCAAACACCCTCTGCAGACCCACCGAACACACCCACTTCCTCGCTCACAGTTTGACCTAGGACGACCTGTTAGCTCCATCTCGCCCCCTGCAGACCCCCTGACCACCTTCGCCGTGCCACGGCGAAAGTCCCCCGCCTGTCTGATTTGGCCGAGAGGCCGTTCTATTGATTTCAGGTTCCAGGCCTTGACCGCCATTGGCGAGGAAGCTCGAAGCTTGCTTGAGGTTGCTCCAAGCCTAGATATCCCAGGTTGAAGAGCCACGGCCAGCGCGAAAGAGTCTTGCGCACACACCCTGGCCCTCAATTGAAGTTGCGCGCCTCAACAGCTGTTGCAATTGGAAGCACCATCCCTGCTGCAGGCGTGAGAGAAAAGGGGTGCGCGGATAGTCCCACCTCGGGAGTTTCTGAAGCCACACACCCACATAAATTGCAAAAGTGCCACCATCTGTTTGCCTCAGTTACCACGGGGTGAGGTCCCTCTCACCCGACCCGACCCGACTCGGCCTCGTCCGTGACCACGCTCCGCGGACCTGGCCCGACCCGATTAGACTGACCTGCACTCCTCGCCCACCACGCACGCCGGTGGGCCTGGACCCGGGCCTGACCCGAACCCGATTACCCGGTAGCGCTCTGGGAGAGCTTCCGAAGAGTGATTTCAGAGAGAGAGATACGCGGGGGAGGGGGGTAGAGTAGGTTTTTGCCTCTTGACGAAAAAAAAACTCTGAAGTGTGCAGGCCAAAGAAGAAGAAGCAGACCCGCTGAAGAAGAAGGAGCTGCGGCACTGTAGCATAGGCATCGTTAAGTCGTCTCAGCACCGGGGCAGACGACGGAAGGTCAGCAGCCAGAGCAGGAAAGAAGACAGGCTAAAGAAGAAGGAAGAGCAACGGCCAACGCGAAAGAAGCAAGAAAAGAAGAAGACGATCTGAAGAAAGAGAGAAAGGAAACAAGGAAGAACAGAAGAAGAAGAGCACGAGGGGAAGATCTGAAGAAAGCAGAAGAAGAAGAAGAAGAAGAAGAAGAACAGGAAGAACCAAAGACAAAGAGGAAGAAAGAAGAAAAGAAGAAGAAGCCAAATTTTCATCTCTCTCTCTCTCTCTTTATTTTTGTAATAGAACTTGTATATCTCTAGAATACAACTTGCTCCCTGAGTTCGACCTCGGGAACTCTTTCATTTTTCCGAGTAAAAAAATTTTATATGAAACGTTGGTAACAACCAGCTTTACTACAACGATATAACTGAAACCGACGTTCTTCAATATATCTGTTCATCTATCGCCTGCAGCCAACCTCCCCATCACTGTTCATCATCTTCCCTAAAATCTAACGCACGCCGCCTCCTCCTCCCATAATGCACGCCGCCCCCTCCTCCTCATTAGGTAACCTCCCCGACACCCTCCTCCTGCTCCTCCTCCGACCTGCTGCCCGTCATCCTCCTCGCCATCCTTGGCAACCTCCTTCGCATCCATGACGCCCTCCTCCTTCGTCTTCTCCAATGAGGTAATCCTCCTCCCCAACACCCTCCTCCTCCTCCTCCCCCTCCTGTCGTCCTCCTCTTCCTCCCTGACCACTTGTGCCGGCCTCCTCCTCCACCCCGACCACCTCCTGTCGGTCTCCTTCTCCACCCTGCCACCCCCTCTTGCCGCCCCTCCTCTTCCTCCCCGACCCCCTCCTTCTTCTCCTCTTCCTCCCTGACCCCTCCTGCCGGCCTCCTCCTCCACCCCAACCCCCTCCTGTCAGCCTCCTCCTCCACCCTGCCTCCCTCCTACTGCACCCTCCTGCCACCCCTCCTGTCGCCCTCCTCCTCCTTCCTAACCTCCTCTTACCGCCCCCCTCATCCTCCCCGAATCCTACTCCCCGACCCCCTCCTCCTCCTCCTCTTCCAACCCGAGCCCCTCCTGCCGGCCTCCACCTCCACCCTACCACCCTCCTGCTGCCCCTCCTCCTCCCCCCCCACCCCCTCCTCCTCCTCCCCCACCCCCTCCTCCTCCTCCTCCTCCTCCTGCCATCCTCCTCCTCCTCCTTGCCACCCTCCTCATCTCGCAGGGAATGCCCCTGCCCTCCCTCCTCCTTTGCCTGCCATCCTCCTCCCCCTCCTCATCCTCCTCCTCCTACTTCTGCACCTTCCCCCATCCTCCTCTCCTTTTTACTTCCATCCTCCTCTTCATCCCCTTCCAATCTTACTTTCCTTATATCAAATTAATATGTTAAGTTATTAATAATATAATGATTTATTATTTAATTTATTGTGCGTTATTGAATTTACAGATTGTTGGTGACGGTCACGCTCGGTCAGCTCAGAGGATGTAGTACATCGGAGGTACAATTTCATTTCTTTAAATTTATTTTTATGATATTTTAGGATTATATTAGATGTGGGATGCTCCCACATAATGTCATTTGTGTGAATGTATGGTGGGGTGTGCCCACATAATGTCGTTTGTTTGAATGTATGGTGGGGTGTGCCCACTTTTGTGCACTTTATATTTTTGTGTGATCCACTGTTATTGTGGGGTGTGTCCACTTTTATTATGTTTGTTATTTTGATATGCAGGTTTATAAAAAAACTTAAAATCTAAGGGGAAACTCTGTCAAAATTTTTACAATTCTTTAATGTTAAATGTATTAGTTGGTTGGGGATTTAGGGTTAGGTTGAGCTTTGGTTAGGTTATGTGCACAGCATTTGATTTCCACTACGTCATGCATCCCTTGCACCACCATCCTTGTTGTTGCAAAGGGGATCTCTTCTACAATTGCAGTCTCACGAGTTGTTGTTGAGGTGGACGGTGGGGCGGAAGTCATCGAGGTGGATGTCATCATCATGTGGGGAGGGGAAGGGAAGGGAGAAAGGGAGGGAGAGGAATTGGAAAAACCTTAACCCTTAAACCATTTTTGAACCTTCAAAGTCCATTTAAACTCCATCTGAGCTTTTGAACCATTTTTGAACCTTAATCAACACCTTAACCCTTTAAACGAATGCTTAAAATCCATAAATCACCTCAGGCCTGGGTGATGAAAGTTTCATCCCAGATCTGATTCAAAGCAGTAAATCTCCATTCTAACTTATTGCAAATAATCTGTGATATATCTAAAATTCAATAAAACTTATATTAGGAATCTTTAGATCCTAGAAACCCTAATTGACCCCCTCCTTATTCTACAGACAACGTAAAGGAGGAAAATCACATCAAGTATTAAAATCAACTCAAAATCAATCATAGACCTTCATTCAAATATCTCAAGCATTGCTCAAACTCTAATAGATAAATTAAAACAACTTTCAATTGCACAAGCTATCGCCCAAGAAAGCATTTGATCTTATGTTCATATAATTTATTATTCTGAAGCTGCGTCATCCACTTTGTAGTTCTATTTGATTTATTATACATTTCTTTCTAGAATTTAATAAAAATAATCTTATTTCTTATCAGATTATTGCTTATGTTTATGTCAATTTCTTTGCAATTATTAGTATTATTTTAGATGAACACACTTGCTAAAGAAGATATATGCACGCGAGGCCAAATATTAGGTATTCTAACTCCTAGGGTAAAAGTCCTTCGAGTCAAAATATGCCCAAATTACTCGCCCGTCGAGACTTATGATCATGTTATACGGATAATGCAGGAAGTGTATGTATACCTTACTTATATGAATGATGTGTTATCTTTGTAACATACCATAAGACTCGATCGACTTTAGTTCGGTAAAGTACTGAATGAAATAGCGATCTTCATTTTCGTTGAAAACTTTAATATAAAATGATGTGTCATTGTATGCAATCGCGTGGTAGAAAATCGCTTTTCAAAACATTTAAATTCTCAAAACTAACCACGAAAAGTTAGGTCATCTCCACAGAGAGGAATTAGCCTATTTAAACTAGCAAATAGTGTCTTGTTTATTAGGGAATCTCAGTGGGTATGCATATTCCTTAGTGCAACTTGTTACCCTCATGAATTCTCATTCTAAGCAATTAATTAAAACTGAAGGGGTTTATTTGCAAAATTATCACAATATAATATTCTAATGATCTTGGTAATGATAATCAAGGTAACTACTAATTTCCCATAAAACATTCCTTATTTGCGATAATCAATGTGTCATGCTATTATCTAATTCATGAAATGCTCAATCAGAAGCAATTTATAAAGAATAGAGAGATATGCATGCAAATTCACCTTAATATATTAATTTGGTACATAAATGAATAGGAAGTTTCATAATGGAATTTTCCATAATTACTAATTGAATGAAAAATAGAGGTTTTTGCCTCTCTCTTCCATGCACATGCGTGGGTCGACGGCTGATGGCGAGGTCGCACGTAGAGATGCGTCTTGACGAGTGCTTCACAATGGTGGCAGCGGCATGTCGCGAGGAGGTCGGTGGCGGCCGACCGGCGGAGATGAACTCCGGCGACGTCAACAATGGGTGGCGCTTCGTGGAGGGTGGCTTTCAACCTTCAGACGGGGTGGCCGAGCTTATGAGGGTGCAGCGAGTCTGTTGGAGTCAACGGCACATCAAACGACGAACGGAAGGGCCGACTGCGTGTGGGGATCTCCTGCCGATGATGGGTTCTTCTTCGTTGAGCAGTGGAAGAACGAGGAGGACGAAGAAGACAAAGTGGAAGAGGCACGCATGCGGCCGCTAGCCACGTGAAGGCGCAGCTGTGCTGCACGCGGTGAAGGCAACTGTGCGACGGGCACGCGCACAAGGGCGCGCGAGGGCGCTTGCTGCCGACGGGCATGCTATTGCCTGCGAGCAGTCTTAGCCATGCACGGTGAAGGCGGTGCGTGCGCTTGCAAGGGCTGTGGTGGGAGGATGGTGTACGCGCACGGAGGTTGCGGCAATGGCGCGCTTGCGAGGCTGGAAGGGCGCTTGGTGCAGGCTGGCGTGGGTGCACGCTTGTAGGATGTGCAAGGGCAGGTGAAGGCGCTGAGGCAGTGCAGTGAGGGCGGTGGAAGGTGTTGCATGCGCACAAGAGGGTGCGCTGCCTGCGGATGCATGGCCATGTGCTGTCACCACATTGCCCATGCAATGAAGCTTGCGCGACGAGATCGGCGAGAGGCTTGCAGTGCGTAGTGTGGGTTCTCTGCAGGTCACGGTGCACGCGAATCTCCACAGTGCTCGCTGGTTCCACAGTACACGTCTCCTTCATGGTGGAGAAGGTGGAGAGATCCCCGCAAGGGGGGAAGAAGAACTGATCTCTCTCCTTTACCCCGCCTCCTCTTAACTCCTCTCCCCTGCGCCAATGAAGCGATTTTCAAATCTCTTTACTAATTTTGGCAGGAGGTTGTTGGGGACGTGTTATTAAGGACGGCGGCTATTAGGGGAGGTGTGGTTGAGGCCGGTTGGAGGAGAAATTCTTTTACCACCCTTTTCTTTGTAACATTATTCCTACAATAATGAAACATAAAATAATTACATACTAAGTTATAGAATGTGATAAAATAGATGTAAACTTAAATAATGATGCATGCAATCATTCTATAACTTAATGTAGTTATTAACAAACATACAATGTTAAAATAGAATTACTTAGGCGTAACAATAGTCCATTAAAATGGATTCATCAAATACCCCCATGACTAAGATTTGCTAGTCCCTAGCAAAAAGAAAAAATAATAGAAGTAATCAGAAGATTTCTTCTTTTCTTATTTCAAAACTTTAGAGATCCAGACAAATGTGAAGTGACGATAGCCTAGGTAATGATCCAAGTGAAAGAGCCAATTCGCATTGGGAGTTCGTACTTCACCCTTGGTAAATATGGTAAATATTTCTGTCAGGATAGGCAACTACTTCCCTCAAGGATAAAGTAGAAGATAATCTGTAATTTGACCTCAGCTTTTGGCTTAGGTAGGAGATATCGAGTAGAATGGATTTGTATTTGGTGGCACACACTCCTCTAGTGCTACATGTAGTCTAGTACTACAGACTCTAGACTATTAGACAAGTCAACTCAGAGAGAGGCTAAACAACTGTGCTCTCTTAATGTTCCTGGGCGCTCACTCTTTTCTTTCTTTTCTTTCCGAGATCACAAATCTCGCCAGATTTGGTAATTGTACTCACTATTTAGTGGCCTCACATGGCATCCACACTTCAATTAAAGTCCCAATAACTCTACAACTAAGCCAGAGTCCTCAACCAGCATTCGGGCAATCAGAAATACTGAAAGGTAGGTATGGGTCATATTTGGTGGACGCAATAGGTGTTCTGTTACCTCAGAAACAATGTTACATTATAAACTTGGACTTTTTTTCTTGTAATATAATTACTTCTTCTTTTTCTTCTTTCTGTTTCTTCTTTTTCTTCTTTTTTTTTCTTTTTTTTTTATAAATCAATATAATAAGACACAGACTTTTATTTATTAGGCATTATTAGGGATGATGATGGTCAAGAGGATGTTATGTGACTTATTTGGTGGAAGTGCCTATTCTCAGCATCGGGAAGGAATGGATAGGACAGGCGTATTTCTGACCTTTGACACTATTACCCTCCTTCAGCCGAGGACTCTATGAAGGACGATCATAACCATCCACCATAGTCATAGCTTTATTAAAACTCAATCTCTGTGTATCTACCTTATTTGGTGACTCTCAGGAATTCACACAAAGTACGCACACAGGAACAAAGAGCGAAAACTATGCCTAACTCTGAAGTATCATCATCTAATTATCTAAAACTTAAGAGTCCTTGCGCTAGACTTAGCGCACCAGTAATCTCTCTACTTTCATCTCACAAATATGAGGTGGATCTACTAGAAGATAGTATGCTTGACTCCCTATGAACTATCCAAGGGTTTAGTAAACTACAAATGCTTATTGTTTTCCTCAAGGATCCATTACCCAATCTACGTGCACATGAAATAAATGTACTAGATTCTAAACTTAAGAAATAATTTAAGAAGAAAAACCTCCAGTGACAACGGTATTCTGCTAGAGACTAACCCATTCAGCTCAAGAAAAGAGGATTTTTTTTTTATATGCTAACCTAAATGCATGAATACTTCCTAAAATGCAAATGCACCCCCCATGCCTAAATCCTACAATGTCCCCATTGTAAAATTAAAACAAGAGGAGAAAGGAAAGACATCACCTAACAACGGTGTTATTCCGACTGCTGGGTTGCCTCCCAATAAGCGCTGCATTTTCTGTCAATAGCCAGACTTATAAGGAACCTGTAAGTCTAGTTCCAGACAGAAAAAGTTAGGCCCTAAAAATATGCGTAACAGCACAGGCCTAGAAAATAGGTAGCCACGGATGTTAGCAAGCTAATGATGCAGCGTGATTCCAAATGCTCGCCAGAAAACATGAAAGTAGATAACTGTGTATGCTACCTGGGGAGGTCTAGGAATAACAAAAGGAATATGAAAAGGGAGCTCCCAAAACTGAATAAGTGGAGGATAACAAGGATCCTCCAAAGCAAGACGGGTTTTAAAAGATATAAACATTATTATTTCACACCCTTGAATGGCGAGACTACATGTACAAGCATCAATCTACACTCGCCATTCTACCCGAGGATGTACTGGCCTGATATGTTCTCCAGAAAGAATGTACATGAGCAGAGATCTGAGCCAAGGATCAATTAGGGAGTGTAAGGGTTGTTTGCGATGTTGGGAGGTAATGATTAAGTCCAATGGGGGCTTAGTCGGTGTCAGGTCCAACTCCAACAATGATTCAGATTGTGTAATCTCCCTAACAATTATTGCAGAAAAATTCAAGTCAACCTGCCTATCATTAATGATCAGAGTCATATTTTCACCTTTCAGTATATGTGAATCAATGGTGGACTCCAAATTAAATTCCTTTGATGGCAAGGTCAAAGTAACTGAATCATTATCAATAATCTCATCCCCGAATTCTTTTGGTTCACTGAAATTTTTATCGGGGTGTAAATGTGATTCATCAGTAAAGAGATGAGTTGGATCAATATCTTCAATTATTTCTGAAGGAGGATCCATCTTAATGGTTTGAAGTAAGCCTATGTCACTAAATTCTTTATTTTTCTCAGGACATAAATCCTCAATTGACGTGTTTTATCCCTGAGAGTCTCCCATAGACTTCTCACTATTTTGTGTTTCCTCCTCTAATAACACCTCCTATTTTGATGGAGGCTGACTCTCAAAAGAAGGGAGAAATCTAGATTTTATCATATTATTTCTATCCTCTGGAGGTAAATCCTCAAATAATAAATAATTTCCTTGTGATTCACTCTAGATTTTCAGTCCAGGTTCCTCTATTGGGGCATCCTCATTTCCTGAATTAGACTCTTCATATCGCTGAGACCAAAATTGATCTAATTCATCCTCCATTCCGTTAGGGTCACCTTCATTGGGTCCATTTAAATCCTTAGGATACTGAATGATAGGTGTTGATTCCCTAAGTGGAGGGTCAAGGGTAGGCTCACTAAGGGTAGAATGAGATTCCACCAAATAATCAATAGGGGAAGTGATAGGAACAATACAACCTTGACCCGGGTTGGTAGGGGTAAAGAGAATACTGTCATTGGGGTCAAGGTCCTCAAGAGATACCATCTTCCCTTGCTTTTGACTCCATATAGCTCAGGTGGATAATCACTATGATCGTTCTCCTCTAGTGGCCGTGTCTCATTGGGAGAGTCTAAGTGATAGCTACATAAAATTAGATCTCTATTATCATTGGGTTCCTCCGAATTATTTTCATGATTAGGGTCGTATGGGTAGGGATCAGAATTACTGGGAAGCGTGTAGCTAAGTTGTCTTATTTCTTCATTTAATTGTTGACTATTCCTCAACATCTCTCCCATGGATTCCATCATTTCTTTTTGTTGTTTTTGCATTTCTATCATAACAGAGGAGAGCCTACTATTATCAGGTTGGGGAGGATAGTCAATTTTAGGCTCTGGTTGCCTAGGGGTATCGGTCCAACCTTGATGCAGAAAATCATGAAGGGTGGGAGGGTTAGGTGTTTGCATAGAAGTAGGGATTTCAGGATTGGAAAATCCCGCTCCTAGGCTCTACCCAAAAGTGGGAGTTATCAGGCCAGTACTCCCAGGATAAGAATATGAATGATCCCATGAATTGTCAATGTACCCATCAAAGGATGGATACACTCAAGGCATGGGATCCTGGTTAAAAGATGGGAAGTATTGACTCTGATAATCTAAATGATAGGAGTAAGGGTGATCCATTTCTTTAAGTAAAATAGTTTTAACTCTCTTAGGATTTAGAAGAATTCAGAACACAAGTAGAAACTTCCTAGAGTTCTACTATCAAAGCAAACGCAAATTCAGTGGGATCTTATTTTTAGTAGATTGTAGGTTTTAGAATTAAATGGTCAGTTGGTAGCCAAACAAGTTTTGCAAAAAATTACGCTTCCTAGGCCAACCTTCGCTGGTGCCTATAACCTACTCGCAAGGGATGGAAGTCTCGAATCAAGCCCACACATAGGGAACCGAAGTAACTTGGTAGATAGGCTTGTTGATTTCCAACTAACTTCCCTTGTGGTGCAAAAGAGGAGAGGTAGAAATTTATCTAGTGACCTTATGTGTGAGGTGCACAGTGTCTCAAGTGTGCAAACATATGATCATGTTTTGATTTTTGAAATTTCGCAAACAGGATCTTTTTAAACATAATTTTCAGTCACAGATTTTAAAGTTCAACCTCTTAACAGTCTCAATTTTTAAAGTGACCACTGAATTAATTCAATTCAAGCACTTTAATGGTCTTAGATTTTGGTTCAATGCAAATACATGACAGGTAATTGATGATTAAGAGAAGATGTACCTTACTCCAGCTTTCTTTGTGCAATGTATGCAATGAAGTAAAAATAAACTAGATGCTGCTCATTCAGTCCTAGATGGTCATCCTATAGATATGCAGCTTCTAATAGGCAGTTCGATTTTTTTTTTTAATAATAATAATAAGCAAACAAACCTAATTGAACTATCTAACAAACATGCAGTTCAAACAATTCAAATAGTCCTATAATCTAAATAAATGGGAACATGCTCCTGAAAATACGTTCCTGCATACAAGAGAGATAAGAAATAAAGAGGCACAGGGAACACGTTCCCAAAAATATCCGACAAGGGTCCAAAAGACAGTAATTAAATTCTAATGTCTATCTAAACTAAATCTAACTAAGATCTACTGACTAAATCAGAAATAGGCTTCTCCGTAAGCCTATGCGCGTGGGCTCAAGGCCCACGTGTTCCTGTTGCTGGCCTCCAGGTGGCGTCAAGGTCCACCAAAAAGATCATCTCCACCGTGCGCGTCCATCACGTTCATCGTTCGAATCGTGCACACAAAGAGAACCAATGTCAATAATTCAGAAAAGCTTTTAAAATAGCATCAAAATAATATAAAATTCCTGAGAAAATTAATAGGCCTTTTTCCTCCCAGGCAATGGCACAATTTGAAAGAGCGATCTTCATTTTCATTGAAAACTTTAATATAAAATGATGTGTCGTTGTATGTAATCGGGTGGTAGACAATCACTTTTCAAAACATTTAAATTCTCAAAGCTAACCACAAAGAGTTAGGTCGTCTCCACAGTGAGGAATTAGCCTATTTAAACTAGCAAATAGTGTCTTGTTTATTAGGGAATCTCAATGGGTATGCATATTCCTTAATGCAACTTGTTACCCTCATGAATTCTCATTCTAAGCAATTAATTAAAAATGAAGGGGTTTATTTGCAAAATTATCATAATATAATATTCTAATGATCTTGGTAATGATAATCAAGGTAACTACTAATTTCCCGTAAAACATTCCTTATTTGCAATAATCAATGTGGCATGCTATTATCTAATTCATGAAATACTCAATCAGAAGCAATTTATAAAGAATAGAGAGATATGCATGCAAATTCACCTTAATATATTAATTTGGTAAATAAATGAATAGGAAGTTTCACAATGGCATTTTCCATAATTACTAATTGAATGAAAAATAGAGGTTTTTGCCTCTCTCTTCCGTGCGCACGCGTGGGTCGACAACTGATGGCGAGGTCGCACGTAGAGATGCGTCTCGACGAGTGCTTCACGATGGTGGCAGCAGCACGTCGCGAGGAGGTCGGTGGCGGCCGACCGGCAGAGATGAACACCGACGACGTCGACGGCGAGTGGCACTTTGTGGAGGGTGGCTTTCGACCTTCAGACGGGGTGGCCGAGCTTGTGAGGGTGCAACAAGTCTATTGGAGTCAACGGCACATCGAACGACGGACGGAAGGGCCGACTGCGTGTGGGGATCTCCTACAGATGATGGGTTCTTCTTCGTTGAGCAGTGGAAGAACGAGGAGGACGAAGAAGATGAAGTGGAAGAGGCATGCGTGCGGTTGCTGGCCGTGTGAGGGCACGGCTGTGCTGCGCACGGTGAAGGCAACTGCACGATGGGCATGCGCACAAGGGCACGGGAGGGCACTTGCTACCGGCGGGTGTGCTGTTGCCTGCGGGCAATCTTGGCCATGCACTGTGAAGGCGGTGCGTGCACTTGCAGGGGCTGCGGTGGGAGGATGGTGCAGGCGCACGGAGGTTGTGGCAATCCCGCGCTTGCGGGGCTGGAAGGGCGCTTGGTGCAGGCTAGCATGGGTGCACACCTGTAGGATGCGCAAGGGCAGGTGAAGGCACTGAGGCAGCATAGTGAGGGTGGTGGAAGGTGTTGCATGTGCATAAGAGGGTGCGCTGCTAGTAGGACTCAAATAGGTTGTGTTAATATGGTGAAATTATCATTGAAGTTATTATAGTGGGTTAACCTAAATTGAGTCTAACCATCTTTCACAAAAAATTTTTAACCTGACCTACTTGATTTTATCTTGGTCACTTTTAGACCCAAGGTCAATCTCAGGGAGGCGGGAATTAAAGGTGAAGGAGTTTCTACACCTTTCCTAAAACGTATCTCTTCCTTGCATTTATTATGGTTTTGGTTTTTCAATTTAATATTTTTTTTGTTGGTAATATTATCCTTGAGGCACACCCTCAAAATCGAGTTCTTGACTTTGAGCCAAATAGTTCTTGGCTTGTAGCCAACTTAGGGTTTCCAAAAAACTAGTCCTGATATTCGCAAGACCGAGTACCTGCAAGACAAGAATTATCTTTTCTCTTTTTCTCTTTTTTTTTATCTTTTTAATAGCAAGAAACAAAAGATAAATAAAAACAAGGTAGGTTGCTGGCAAAGAAAGGAATACTTAGCTTAATATATGTATAGATATATAATAGATACAGTATCTATATATATATGTATATATTATATATAGGGGTGGAGGTGGAAGTGGAAATGGAATGTAGTATAGTGTCAAGTTGGTCCACGTCTAGTTAGACGCAACCAACAAGACGGAGTGCCGCGTGGAGTGTGGGAGGAGGTGTGGGTGTGTGTGTGTAGGCGCTTGCTTTAATTAGATATCGGGGAATATCAGCAACTGGTGTAGATATTCCCGTGATATGATGTGCGATGGAGTGGCAAGTGTACGGGAATATGGGTGGTGGTTGTGAAGTAAATAGATGGATATGGGTAGGTGGATGTATTTGTAAATATATATATATATAGACATATATATATGACTATATATGTATATATAGTTGTATGTATATATATAGTTATGTAAATATATGTATGTATATATATATATATATGTAAGTGGATATATATATATGTGTGTGTGTAGGTGTGAGTATATAAGGGTGTGTAAGCATGTACAAGTGTGTGTGAGAGAGTGCAAGTGTGTGTGTAGAAGTGGTGTGTGTGTGTGTACAAGTGGTATGTGTGTGTGAGCTACGGACGAGGGGGAGAGGGGGAGTGCAGCAGATAAGCCGTCTGCTGCGCTGCCCCATCGTCTGATGCGTGAGGAGGCGCAGGCACAGGAGGGAGACTGACGTGGGTTTGTGCGTGTGTGTTAAGGAGTGTCGTTATAGTCGCACTTGCAACGTCGGTTTTAAAATAATTAAACGGAGGTGAGTCCGAGTGTCGATCTCAGGGAGGCGTGGAAATCGGATTTTTGCTTATCACTTGTTGTCACGGAAAGTACGGAGTTTTGCTTGCGAAAGATGCGATTTTGAAAAGCGAGAGAGAGATAGAGGGAGAGAGAAGGTTTAGGGTTAGAAAGCTCTTTGTTTTCATCATGCGACTTGAACAGAAATTAAAATGGCAATTGAACGGAAAATAACTTCATTAAACATGCACTTGTAGTTCATAACTTACAACATTAAATACATGCTTCAACAAAAGTAATAAAAAGCTTAAAAGAGAGAGAGAGTGTGTGTGGAGAGCGACGAGGCAGCCACGGTGGTGGAGGAGGCTCCGTCGGCGGCTCGTTGTCTCCGGCGATTACAAGAGTGCCTAAAGCTAGCTAAGAGAGGGGTGGAGTAGTTGCAAGGGGGAGTGGATGCCTTGAATGGTGGTTGGAGGGGGTTTAAATAGAGTTAAGGGCTTCCTAAAAGAAGAAGGGGCTTTAGCGACATCCAGAGCATCGCTAAAATCGCTTCCAAAAGCGTCGGTGAAGCCCTCTCGCCGCTGGTCTGCCGCCTGCCTCGTTCCTTCTCCTCACGCAATCCACGACCGCTGAACGAGAGCCATCCGATCAAAGATCGAACGGCTGAGAGTCTTCCTCGCCTGCGCTGGGATCACGCCTCAGGCGCATGTGCGCACGCACATCTCCACCCTGTGTGCGCGCGTGCGTGGACGCTCGTGAGCTGCGGTCGCACCGCGTGGCAAGATCCCGGCCGCCCGCTGCTGATCGAGCGACCCAATTTCTTCGTTCCCGTCACTCGTCTTCAAATCCCGCTCCGCACGGCTCGAACGCGCATCGCGTGGGTGCGGGCGTGCGCGCTCACCATTTCGCCACGCCCGTGCTTTGTTGCGACGACCACGGGCGGGCCCGTGGGTCTCTGCCGTTCGATCGAAGATCAACGGTCGAGATCTAATCTTGGCTTGATGAAGGCGTTGTGCACAGTGGGGCGGGCCGACGTGGCGCAATCTGGGCCATTGATCTCCAAATCAACGGTCAGAACTTCTTATGCCCATTGTAGGAGCTTCGGATGTCGGATTTGGCCGATCTTGAGTCCGTTGGACTCTATTCGTCGTTCTGAATCCATCCGTGCAGTCTGATTGCTCATCTAAGGCCTGCTTTGACAAATACTTACACAAATGGCCATTAATGCAATTTATAAGCAATCTTGGTACATGATGCATGTAATGCTCCTATTCTACTTATGTTGTGCCTTTTATTCTAAAGATGGGCCATATTCAACATAATTATCACCCCCTTGTGTAGTGTTATCATACCCCCATGCTTACTCCTTGCTAGTCCCTAGTAAAGTTTATTTTAGCCTTTATTTCCTTGCAGAATTCAAGAAGTAATTGCTTAGGCACTTCGTTACTTGTCAATAAGAGAAAATATACGAAGATCTTAATCTACAAAGACTAAGCAGCGCCTAGGTGTCTGCCAAAATACGAATCTCCCGAATCCTTACTTTAATGTACATATAACTGTACATATGTATACGTATATATATATATATTTTTTTTTAGAATTTTTTCGGAATTCAGTGTGGGTTGGTAACTTTTTACGGCTACCCAACCCACCCAAAACTCGGTCAAAACCCTAAGTGCTAAGCATCTTAGTGTGAATGTTGTGATAGACTCACTTAACGGTAATTGAGACAGACTTCGAGTTTCTACGCCTCTAGGTGACCGGAAAAGACAATAAATTTTGCCTGAAGGTGTATTTGTTCGATTGGTAGCTTTCTCCCCATGTTTGTTTTAATTGGGGTCAACACAAGGATTTTTCCAATGTATATCTCCCCGGCTTGTACTACTTCCCCGCTTCTTCCTTAGGTGTTTTGGTCTTTTTTTTGTGCAATTATTGAGCTGGGCTCTGGACAACCGACCAATGGGCTATTACCCACGATCACTTGCCAGCCATACTTGTGCGGTGAAGTGTGGTTTATTTTCTTTTCTTCTTCTAATTCTTTTTTTTTTTCGTAGGTGGCTTCCCTGATCTCAAATGTACCTAGAGGAAATGAAGAAGAAATGGCTTGTGGCTGGGTTCTAGACAACCTGCCAATAGGCTGTTACCCACGACAACTTGCCAGCCATACCACCCTAGAGAGTTCATTAGTTACCCAATTTCTGTCAAAATCTCCGAGAAGTGAGTCTGTGCAAAAATGTGTGCAGATGCTTAGACTCAAAATTTTCCTGAGTTAGAGAGTGAGTTGATAAGTCGTATACTTATTACCTTATTTAGTAGGTGGATTAAAATAGCTTAAGGTTGCAAGGATTCGCCGCTAAATCCATATTTTAACGGTCACCAAGGCTGATTAAGCCTGAAGGCCTGAAAAGTCTAAGGTTTAAGTTCTTTCTGTATTATTTCCCACTATTGACAATTTTCTAATGCCTAAGTTTTCTTCCTAAATCCAATTTTTTTTAATTAATTAATTTATTCATTCAGACTGATTAATTGAGCTCAGGATTATGCAATTTACCACCCCCCCATGCTTAAGTTGGACAATGTCCTCATTGGCAGATTCATGGATGCAAAAGGGTTCAAAAAGATAGTACCTGAGTGACATAAACTACAAGATCAGTCTAAATCCTCTAGGTTGCCTCCCAGGAAGCGCTGAGTTTAACGCCTCCAGCTGGGCGGTGCACAAACAGGAATGGCTTGGGTCAAGGAGGTCTGTACAAAATCAACCAGACCCAAAATCAGAAGTCCACAGATGCGAACAAGGTTGTGGTGGAGTCCCGTTCCTAAGGGGTGGGAATTCTGTATCATGCATGCCCATGTCAGATCCTCTCTTAGTCTGTGGGCATGCAAACAAGTTGCTGTGGACGAACGCACCCAAAATATGACATGCCAGACACTAAAGATGTAGGTTTTATATTCAGCTTGTGTCCCCATAAAATTGTAATCCATCGAAAGTGTATCAATTCTAGTGCATTCGGGTTGCAAGATCTTTATTCTGGTCAGGCAGGTAACAAAGTCCAGAGTTTCATAATGAGCCCTACAATCAAGCATGAGGCCTCTCTCCAAAGACGAATCCATCTCTTCCGCAACTATGGTTTCATTGCTCATTCCCTTCAAGCCCTTGATCTCAAGAATATTTTCTTCAACCTCCTTTGTATCAGATTCACTGTTTGGGGTTGCATTAGAGGTAGGGTCAATTCCATCCTCTAGATCATATTCTTTCTCTCGGTCCTCCTCCAAATTTGTGATGGGGATTCCAACCGATTCATAATCGATTTCTTTGAAATTGTAACTCCATTCCCCATTTCTGATGTTGGTTGTTGTTCCCACCGGATTGCTTCTCTTGGGTCGATTAGATTCGGATTCCAAGGCATCTCCCCTCACATTCTCAGTTTCCTCCTGATGTTTGTCCTCAATGCTCCCTAAATTGTGTTCTGAGGAATCCTTACTGTCCTTATCCACTGAGCTGTCCAACTCCTGAGGGGTATCAATGGTGGACTAAACCAAATCAGGGTGACTGGGTGTAGTCCAATTGATCATGGTAGGTCCTTGCTTTATGAATTCCATGAATGGAGTTATGTGCAACAGCTTTCTCTGGCCTTCTTCCCCCAATTGCTGGAACAAATCCATTATGGCCTGTTGCCCTTTAACTAATTCTTGATTCTGTCTGTGTAGTTCTAACTGGAGGTTATCAAGAATTGACATGGTGTCATTTGGTGTCCTTTGGATTTCCTCCTTGAAATCCAGGTTAAGAGAGTATGGTTGAGGTTTTGGATTAGAACCCACACTGGTGTTTAGGTTCTTGGGTGGGTCCACTATTCTATCATGTTCAGGGTCCAGTTCTTCAAGAGGAACCATTCTCTGTTTGGTCCTACTCCAGAATAGTTGAGGTTCTAAGTTTTCCTCCCAGTCAGATTCTTCATCAGGGGACCAAATCAAAGGTTGATGATCCTGGGCTTGCCTAGATTTCTGATCATTTTCTGATTTCCATTTGTCTAGAACTCCTAATCCAAAGGTCAAGTAGGGAAGGTTGTTGAATTCAGATGACCTTTCTTGGTTATTATCCTGAGACGGGTAGGGTTCTTGGTGTTCTCCTAAAGTGTAGGTCCTATCAAAGTAAAGCGGGTCAGACCTAAATGAGGAGGCATCGTGAGGAGAATCGAGATATGGAGCCCCACGATTTGAATCGTATCCTTGGGTAGCTATGTTGGGTGTATTCCAATAAGAGGTTGGTGTGGTTTGGTCATAGTTGGGCCAAGAGGGATATTCAAGGTTGTATCCCCAACTTGGTGGTTGGTTAGCCCAAGTAGGCTGTGGGTATGGTCCACTTGGGTTAGCATACAAATCCTGTTGGGGGTAGTTTGGGTAAGATGGATAGGCATTGAAATCCATGGTTTGGAAGAAATGGAGGGATGCGGGAAGAACAAATGAGAGAGAGTTGTGTACTCAACCAAGCAAACAAGCTTAGTCCTTATGGTATATTCTATAGGAGACCTAGAAATCTCACAAAGGTTGATTAAGTCCATAAGCACTAGACTCCCCTTCCCAATGCTAATCTGGCCAGGTTGATTACGAGGGGATTGCAGGGAAGGTTCTTCCTTTGGCTTGCGCCTCCGGTTCCGTAGACCCCACAACCGCGATTGTTTGACACTGCCACGCAGCCTAGTCACCAGATTCTACCAAGGGAATGAAAGCCAAGTGCCTAGCGAACAAAACCTCACCTTTTGAGACTTAACTCAATCCTGCCTAGGGCACGTCTACTCAGTTTTAAAGGGCTAAGATAGTACTTGTGCTTAGGGTTATGTGATGAGGCGTTGATTGGGGTGGCGCCTCTTAATTTTCCACTTTCAAAGTGTGTGCTTCTAGCAAAATATGATTTTCAAGCAAGGATTTGTTAAGATGTGGTGTCTTTTAGTGTTTCATCCTTTAGTACTTTTTAGGGTTGACGTGTCTTAATGTTTTCAAACAAGTTTCAGTGGGCACGTCAAGTTCTGCACACAATTCGATGAAAGTAGATTTCCTTTTTATTCTGTAGAGGCTCTAAAATCCTAGTGTACTCATTCTAATGATCATGCAGCTTCTATTAGATGAGTCAGTTTTAGGGTTGAGTGGTGCGGCCCAGGTCAACTCATCGTGGCTTCGCAAACACCTATCAAGAAAAAGAAAAGAACACTCCAAGAATTTATTCAGAATGTTAGAGTGTACATTTTTTGTGGGGTGATGTGTTAAGGATGTGGGTCAAGCAATCATACACCACGCCAATTTTTTTTTTCAATTTTTACAATTTTTTTTAGTTTTTTTTTCATGCAAGCAAACAATGAGAGAGAGATTACTCACTATCGGTCCTCGTAGCGCCTATTCCCTTGCTACCGTCGTGGGATGCGTCGCTTCGCCGTCCATGCGTCGAATTCCTGCAACCATCAAGTAAAAAGAAAAATAGGGCATTAGACGATGTGAGGATGAATGTAGAATGGAGGTGATAAAACAAATCCGTTGCCTCCCCGGCAACGGCGCCAAAAACTGACGTGGGTTTGTGCGTGTGTATTAAGGAGTGTCGTTATAGTCGCACTTACAACGTCGATTTTAAAATAATTAAACGGAGGTGAGTCCGAGTGTCGATCTCAGGGAGGCGTGGAAATCAGATTTTTGCTTATCACTTGTTGTCACGGAAAGTGCAGAGTTTTGCCTGCGAAAGATGCGGTTTTGAAAAGTGTGAGAGAGATAGAGGGAGAGAGAAGGTTTAGGGTTAGAAAGCTCTTTGTCTTGATCATGCAACTTGAATAGAAATTAAAATTGCAATTTAACGGAAAATAACTTCATTAAACATGCACTTATAGTTCATAACTTACAACATTAAATACATGCTTCAACAAAAGTAATAAAAAGCTTAAAAGAGAGAGAGAATGTGTGTGTGGAGAGCGACGAGGTAGCCACGATGGTAGAGGAGGCTCCGTTGGCGGCTCGTTGTCTCCGGCGATTACAAGAGTGCCTAAAGCTAGCTAAGAGAGGGGTGGAGTAGTTGCAAGGGGGAGTGGATGCCTTGAATGGTGGTTGGAGGGGGTTTAAATAGAGTTAAGGGCTTCCTAAAAGAAGAAGGGGCTTTAGCGACATCCAGAGCATCGCTAAAATCGCTTCCAAAAGCGTTGGTGAAGCCCTCCCGCCGCTGGTCAACCGCCCGCCTCATTCCTTCTCCTCGCACGATCCGTGGCTGTTGAACGGGAGCTGTCCGATCAAAGATCAGACGGCTGAGAGTCTTCCTCGCCTGCGTTGGGATCGCGCCTCGGGCGCGCGTGTGCGCACGCATCTCCGCCCAACGTGCGCGGTCGCGTGGATGCTCGTGAGTTGCGGTCGCGCCACGTGGCAAGATCCCGGCCGCCCGCTGTTGATCGAGCGGCCCAATTTCTCCGCGCTCCTCGCCCGTCTTTAATTTCCACTCCGCGCGGCTCGAACCTGCATTGCGAGGGTGCGGGCATGCGCGCTCACCATTGCGCCACTCCCACTCTTTGTCGCGACGACCGCAGGCGGGCACGCGAATCTCGGCCGTTCTATCGAAGATCGACGGCCGAGATTTGATCTCGGCTGGCTGAAGGCGTGGCGAGAGCGGGGGGGATGACGTGGCGCAATCTGGGCCGTTGATCTCCAGATCAACGGTCAGAACTTCTTGGGCCCATTGTAGGAGCTTCGGATGTCGGATTTGGCCAATCTTGAGTCCGTTGGACTCCGTTCGTCGTTCTGAATCCATTCATGCAGTCCGATTGCGCATCTGAGGCCTGCTTTGACAAATGCTTACACAAATGGCCATTAATGCAGTTTATAAGCAATCTTGGTACATGATGCATGCAATGCTCCTATTCTACTTATGTTGTGCCTTTTATTCTAAAGATGGGCCATATTCAACATAATTATCACCCCCTTGTGTAGTGTTATCAGAGACCGCGTACGGGGCGTGGGAGGGTACGCCTGTGCTGTCTTCGTGTGCGGTCGCGTGCGGGTGAGCGTAGCGCAGCGCACTGCGCTGCAGGCGCGGACGGGTGCGGGCGACCGGCTAGCATGGGTAGCGGGCGAGGAGAGAGAGCACTATGCCACCGGCTAAGTGAGAAGCAAGCCGGTGGCTACAGTGTCGCGCTGAGAGGAGTGAACAGCAGCTACAGTGCCACGCAGCGTGAGCGATCGGTAGCGGCCGGTTCTACATGCGTGGGCACGCTGTGAAGCGCCTGTGCATGCGGAAAGGAGCTATGCAGGCCTGCTGGCACGCACACGGTGGCCGGCAGCTACTGCAGGCTGACGGACATGCTGCTGGAGCTTCTGACCTTGAAGCTCTGGTAATGGCGGAAACGGTGATCAGCAGTGAAAACAAAGGGTGAACCCACCACGCCCACCTGCTCATGCAAGAGCTGGGCAGTGGTGGAACTCACAGTGGTGGTTGTGGGACCACTATGGGTTTTCTCCTGCCCACAGTGTGTCTCTTCTCAGCAAGAAGAGCTACTATGTATGGAGAGGGAGAGGGGAGGAGGTTGGCCTGACGGTGGATGAAAGTGCCTGTAGGTGTCCGGGCCTAGCGCACGAGGGAGAGGGACAAGGCTTTTAAAGAGGAAGAGGTGTGTCCTCACCATGCTACTGGCAGCACACCTCCTGCCATGCTGTTGGCAGGAGGTGAGGCGCGAAGAGGCACATGCCCCATGCCCTGCAGTCGCGTGAGAAAGGAGAATTCAAAGTAAAATAAAAAAATTGAAAATGGTGAAATTGCAATGCCACACTTAATGAAGATGTTAATTAATAGTAGTGGAATGAATGGCCAATTATTCACACTCTCCTCCCCTCTCTAAAAATCCATGCAGGCATCTATTTACAACTGCAATTACAGCTGCGTAAAATGAAATGGTGGTGCTAGGGAATAACACAAGATGGCATATTTAATGGTATATTTTTGGTGTGCAAACATACCCCCATGCCTATCTTTTGCTAGTCCCTAGCAAAATATTTTATATTGTATTTGAAAATGATCTTAAGCTGAAGATTTTATTCTGAGGTGACATGGGTGTGTTTATCTGTTGGATATTGTGAGAACCAATTGCAGAGAAGACTACCAGTTCTTTAAGTCTTACATGATTTAGATCTCTCGACTAACTTAGACTCTTGATATTTAAACCTTAAGTACGATTTCCAGAACTCAGATGGTTTTGCCGTACTCGAAAGCTTAAGAGATTATGGTTTGTGCATAGTGAAGAATCAAGACTGACCAGATGAACATTAAGACTCAAGCCCGGGGTTTCACGAATTTTTAAGTACAGGTTGGTCCCAGTTTTAGCTCATGTCTTCGGATTGACCCTTAAAAAGATGACGGGAAACTAAACTCCCATTTTATTGCTTTTGTGGCCTAAGGAATATATGGTAGAAATAGGATATTTATGACGTACCCTGAAAAACCTTTTTTTGGGGAGAAGAATTTACAGACATTTGAAAGATATAATGACTTATTTGCAAGGATTTTCTTTTTTTTTTTCTTGAAACAAGTGTCAGTATATCTCTTACAACTTTATTTGGAGGAGCACACTTTTTTGGTGGGAGAGTACCTTTTTGGTGGAAAGAGTTTCTCTTAGACACAAAACTAAAGCTTGGGATAAAAAAGTCTACCTACACGCACAAGTAAGGACTCCACCTTCCCTAATAAACACTAAGGTTGGATCTTATGTTCACCTGATCTTTCTTGATATGTGTAGTGTGCACCAAGATTACTTAGGCTCTCAAGTAGAAGCAAACCAACAAATCCTGTACTGGTGACTCAGGTATAAGAATACGTCCTAATTTAGGAGAGATTCCGATCTATCTTATTAATGCTCAAGTGAATTAAGCCAAACCTGAGCGAATCAAGATTCTTTGGCATGGAAAGTCTTCAAAAGAGCGGTTGAATATCCATAAACACTTATTATATTTTTGTTTCAGCCTTTAGATCATTATTAAATAGCATTTTTTTTTTTTTGCTATGTACATATTTATAGATGGATATATATAGTGGAAGCTGCATGATACCATATAATACCCAGATCCTATGGATGCCTATCCACCCCCCCATGCTAAACAATGCTATGTCCTCATATGCATGCAGGGTAGAGCAAGGTCCAAAGATCAGGGAACGAGAGCTGACGTGCATGGTATATAGCAAGGCAGTAGGGTGGGTGGTGAAATGAAAAGTGAAGTGCGAAGTGAAATGACATGGAATTGTGTAAGTGATATTGGGGGAGTGTTGCTGGAGTGCCTCCCAACGAGCACTGAATTTAACGTCCCCAGTTGGACTCAGAGTGAGGCACAAGATTAGTTACCCTCCAACAGGGCAACAGTTTCACCAATGGGGGCAGGTTCATGAGTAAGATAGGATTTTAAACGCTGCCCATTGACCGTAAATTTATGCCCAGATTTGGGATCTTCAATTTCAACGGCCCCGTTGGGAAATGGTCTTGAGACCAAGAAGGGACCAATCCATTTCGACTTCAATTTCCCTGGAAAGAATTTGAGCCGGGCATTGTAAAGCCAAACTCACTGAGATGGCTCAAATTCCCTCTACCGAATTCGGCTGTCGTGGAAGACCTTAGTGCATTGTTTGAAAGTTAAGGCAGAATCATAGGCTTCATGACGGAGCTCTTCCAGTTCCTGAAGTTGGAGTTTCCTTTCTCGACCACACAGCTCTGGGTTGAGGTTACATTGGCGAACCGCCTAATAAGTGCGGTGCTCTAGCTCCATGGGCAAATGACAAGGCTTCCCGTAAACGATTCTATAAGGAGACATACTAAGGGGAGCCTTGAAGGCGGTTTGATACGCCCAAAGTGCGCCAATCAGCTTGTTGGACCAATCCTTACGGTCAGGCCGAACCATTTTCTGGAGAATTTGCTTGATTTGCTAGTTTGACACCTCAGCCTGTCCATTCGTCTAAGGATGATATGGAGATGTGATATGATGGTGAACTCCATATTTCCTCAGAAGTGCCCGAAAAGAAGCATGGGTAAAATGACTTCCTCCATCAAAAATAATGGCTCGAGGGATCCCAAAGCATGCAAAAATATAGTCTTTGACAAAAGAGTAGATATGAAATGGTCAGCATGGCACGTGGGAATAGCCTCGATCCATTTTGAAACATAATCAACAGTAAAGAGGATGCACTCGAAGCCGTTGGAAGGAGGAAAGGGACCCATGAAATCAATTCCTCAAATGTCAAAGATTTCGATAGCTAGGATGGGTTGAAGGGCATCATGTCACGACGTGACATTGACCCTAACGACTGGCACCTAGTGCAATGTTTGGGATAACCGTGTGCATCCTGGTGAAGGGAGGGCCAAAAGAAATCGCACTGTAACACCTTGGCTGTAGTTTTCCTCCCAGAAAAATGGCCTCCGCAGGCTTGATCGTGACAAAAGGATAGCACACTGGAGAATTCGCTGTCGGGAATACAGTGACGGATGATCTGGTCAGCACCTATTCAAAAAAGTAGTGGATTATCCCAGAAATAGCACTTTGCTTCTACGATGAGATGCTCACGCTGGTTTTTAGGCCAGCCACATGGAAGGGAACCAGAAGCAAGGTAGTTGGCAATGTTGGCATACCAAGGTCCACTTGCCACATTAATTGCCAAGAGGTGCTCATCGGGAAAAACCTCATTGATCGGCAGGGTAAGTCCAATGTGGTCAGGGTCCAGTCTCGAGAGATGATCAACAACAACATTCTGGGCTCTGGCCTTATCATGGATCTCAATGTCAAATTCTTGGAGCAAAAGGATCCAACGAATCAGTCTAGGCTTGGCATCCTTCTCGTGCATGAGATGGCGAATGGCCGCGTGGTCAGTGAATACTATAACATGCGAGCCTAGAAGGTAAGAGCGGAATTTCTCTAGCCCAAAGACAACTGCCAAAAGTTCTTTCTCAATGGTTGTATAATCACGCTGGGCCTCGTCTAACATCTTACTGGCATAGTACACCACGAAGGGGTGTCTATCACGTCTTTATCCCAGGATTGCTCCGACTATAAGGTCGGAAGCGTCACACATGAGTTCAAAGTCGAGGGACCAGTCAGGTGGCTGGAGAACAGGGGCCTTGGTGACAGCCTCACGCAGCTGCGTGAATGCTCTTATGTAGTCGAGGCCCATATCAAAGGGTACGTCGGTCGATAGGAGATGAGTTAAAGGTCTAGAAATCTTAGAGAAGTCTTTGATGAATCTCCTATAGAAATCGATGTGTCCCAAGAAGGAACGGATTTGCTTGACAGAGCCAGGCACAGGTAAATCAGCAATCACATCAAGCTAGCCCTATCAACCTCAATACCTCTATCGGAGATGATATGCCCGAGAATAATTCCCTCGTGCACCATAAAATGACTTTTCTCCCAAGAAAGCACGAGGTTCACATCAATACACCTCCAAAGGATATGGGTTAGGTTGGCAAGACAGTCATCAAAAGAGGGTCCAAAGATCGAAAAATCATCCATGAAGACCTCAAAAAAGTCACCCACCATATCATGGAATATCGCCAGCATACATCTCTGGAAAGTTGCTGGCACGTTACAAAGTCCAAAAGGCATCCTTCTAAATGCGAAGGTGCCGAAGGGGCAGGTAAAGGTAGTTTTCTCTTGGTCCCGGGGGTCAATTGCCACTTGGTTATATCCAGAAAATCCATCCAGGAAATAGAAAAATTTATTTCCCGCTAACCGCTCCAGGATTTGGTCAATAAAAGGTAGCGGAAAGTGATCTTTCTTAGTTGCAGCTTCAGTTTCCTATAGTCTACACACACTCTCCAAGATGTAGGAGTGCGTGTAGGGATGGATTCGCCCCTGTCATTGATATGGATGGTGAGTCCCACCTTTTTGGGCATGACATGAATCGGGCTCACCCAGGGGCTATCGCTGATCGGATAGATAATACCCACATCAAGCCACTTAATGATTTCCTTTTTAACGACCTCCCATATGTTAGGGTTGACACGTCGCTGCATCTCGAGGGAAGGTCGAGCCTCCTCCTCCGTATATATACGGTGAGTGCAGTAGGAGGGGCTAATGCCAGTTAGGTCAGATAAGGACCATCCAATGGCTGTCTTGTGTTCCATAAGAACCTTTGTTAGTTTGCATTCTTGCTCCCTGGTCAATTTTGAATTAATGATTACGAGGAGCGTTTCATTTGGTCCCAAGAAAACATACTTAAGCGTGTTAGGCAGCTCTTTCAGCTCGGGAGTGGATGGTGAAAGATCTAGCATTTCTTGGGACGAGAGTGTCCCAAGCGGATCAAATGAAAGAAAGGCAGGAGGAAGAAGTTGGCCCTCAGATTGGTCAAGAAGTGGGGCCTCTTGGATTGATGGATCCAAAAAGGGATAGCCCCATTGATCAGTATGTGGGCTCAAGGTCCCAGTGTGGAGTTGCATTTCCACCTGATTTGGTGGGAAAGAAAGGGCAATCTGATCTTTAAGAGGGTGGACCGACGGTGAGTAGCCCGAATATGACTCAAACCACGAGGTATAGGAAGCGGAGAAAACCTCGTCAGAAGTCTGGTCAGGAGAAGGTACGGGTAAAGGGAGGGATGGGGGAACATCATAATATGTGTTAGTCAGGCAATGGTCTGTGTTCAAAGGCAATCCACAGCAGTCAGAATAGGTCCCTATTAGTCCGATACACGCGTTGACGGCCATGTCCACGTCAGACGTGTCATCCTCGATGTAATTGCAATCAAAGTTCTTGGCTGCTTTGAAGATGTTTAGCTTGAGCTTCTTAGAGCCAACAACAATCTCAATGCAGCCTGACTCGCAGTCGATATGGGCGCGGGCTGTGGCCAAGAAGGGTCGACCAAGGATGATCGGACAATCAGAAAGTGAGCTAGGAACTTCCATATCCAAAACAAGAAAGTCAACAGGAAAACAAAGACTGTTGACCCTAACCACCACGTCTTCTACCACACCCTTCGATATTTTGACAGAACGATCTACCAACTATAACGTGACAGGGGTGGGTTTCAGATTTCCTAATGCAAATTTCTCGAGCATGATGGTTGGTATAAGATTGATGGAAGATCCTAAATCAAGCAGAGCACGGTTAAAATTGCATCCTTGGATGCTACAAGAAATAAGCTGTGTGCCCGGATCTTTCTGCTTCGGTGGTAGATTTGATAGTATAGCACAACTCGCATGAGGCGAGAGAACCACCGGATTCTTTATTTTCTTTGACTATCGCCTGGGTGTAGTATAGTCTTTGAGAAATCAGGCGATAGTTGGTATATGGTTGATAGCCTCCAACATGGGTACCTTGATTTCAACATCCTTGAATAAATTACGCAGGTTATCAAAAGCCTGTGTATCCTTTTTCTTGCCTTTTGGCTCCCTCAATAGAGCATCGGGGAGTGGGACTGATTCTGGCACTAGTTTGGGTGTATTATCCTCACGAGAATGAGGTGCGCATCCTGAATGAGAGGGCGATGAAAAAGATGGGCCAGGATCAGGTCGAGGTGGATCGACGGTTTGCTTACCACTCCTCGTAGTAATCTCATTGGACGTCGCAGGTCCAGTGGGATCATAAGGCGGAGGAGGGTTAGCAATAGGGACATATGGGTGATGTGTCGCTGCGAGATTAGCTTGGAATCTCGGTGGAATGCTCGGTGCTTGCAGAATCTGATGAACCTGCCCCTGAGAAGGTCGTACCTATGGTTGAGGACCAAGAGGTACAAAATTTCGTGGGTTGAGAACAGGTTGGGTAGGAAGAGTGCCCTGAGATCGAGTTGCCATGCGTAATTGACTGATCTCAGCATTCTGCTGCACCAATTGGTGCTGAAGAGAGGTCATGTTCTCTTCATGGAGCTTAGACATTTCCATCACCATTCGCATCAGTTTATCAAGAGGACTTGATGCGTATTCTGTTTGCAGAATGCAAAGACCCGATGGCGGATTTGCCACAGGATTAGACTGGGCCTTTGGGATGACGGGTGCAGACGGTCGCATTGGCCCACCCGCGAGGTTTTGGCACTGTGGGTTACTAGACCATGCGAAGTTAGGATGATTTTGCCACCTTGGGTTATAAGTAGCAGAGAATGGGTTGTTCCCCAGGGCGCAAGCATCTTCTAAGCCAGAAGACGAGTCCGCTTGTAAATATGCATCCGAGCACACGGAGGCTTGGTCCTCCATGTCGAAATACTGGCTTGCAGAAGCCAGATCCACATTACTTACCGAATCGCTCAACGCAACACTCGGTAAGGATGATCTCACAGGGTTTCTGGGAATAAGCCTGGCATTGGAAGGATTAGGGTTATGACAGAGTGGTGAGGTGGAGGTGTTTGTCATAGAACGGGCGGGGTTGGCCAGAAGCTCGTCCAGCTTCTTGTACACGACGGAGACTTCATCCAATTTTTGTGCGATAAGGTTAATATCTGTGGATGAATGGGAGGGTCCCGTGTCAACTTCGTGAACATTATGGGGCAAGTTGGTACGATTAAAGGAGACAATGGAGGCATTGTTCATTGAATTTTCACTCATGTTCTCAAATAATTCAAATGCTCCATTCTCGTCTTTATTCATGAAATTCCCTCCGCAGGAAGTATCTGCAATCTGCTTCAAAGTCTCATTTAGCCCATAATAGAAAATCTGGGCTATGTGCCACTTAGGCAAACCGTGGTGCGGACACTTCCGGAGGAGGTCATTATACCTCTCCCAAGCCTCATGAAACTGTTCGCCATTTTGTTGCGTGAAAGAAGTTATAGCACGGCGAAGCGCATTGGTTCACCCGATTGGGAAGAATTTCTTGAGAAATGCTTTTCGCATCTCTTCCCAAGAATGGATGGTTCTCCTAAGGGTGCGCAACCATTGCGATGCTTTATCCCGCAACGAAAACGAGAACATTTTCATGAGAATAATTGATAACCCGATATTTCTTGGTTTAACAGTTTCAGCTAATCGAGTTAAGTCTTCCAAATGGAGAAAAGGATCTTCACTTGCAAGACCATAGAAGTAAAAGTTGATTAGGCCAATTACATTGGATTTCAATTCAAAATCGTCCCCACCCATGGAGACCCGAATTTGTCCTATGGTCTCTATAGCAGCGGGATTTTGATAAAAGCTAAGAGACCTAGGCTCCTCCCATTTGGGAGGGTTCTGCATTTCCTCCAATGTTTCCCTAATGGCTTCAATCTGCTCGTTATACATTTCCATTTGGGCTTGGAGGCGGGTTATGGGGTCTATGGCTCCACCACCACCTAGTGGGTTTTGAGGGGGGCAGTTTCCTCCCTCGGGATTTAGGGGTGGGCGTGCAGCCATGTTTGTGGAGGAGGATGACGAATTAGTTTCAATCCTTCTAGAATTATCAGACAATTCAAACAATTCAGGGTTTTGTGACCTCCTCCCAAAAATGCACTACCATAGGAAGAATTGGAGAGATAAGAAGGGAAAAGGGGATGAGAGAAATGACGCTGCAAGGGTACACTTGATAAAAAATCAAAGCAATCAATGTCCTAACCTCTACAATGTGCCCTTAAACCTAAAGATCTAAGTTACCTACTATCACAACCTACGGAACCAAATGAGAGCACCGCGGAACCACTGGGTCAGATTGAAAGGCCATTTGCCCCAGTCTTAGACACTCGATAGCACGCGGGAACCCACACCAGCACGTAGGCACTACACGTAGGTAGTTAGACCTCCAATCCTTAATAAGGGTCAAGTTACTACCAATTTTATTTAGAGGCTTAGGATCAAGTGCTTCAGGAATGTGAAGGGCGTTGTATACGGGTAATGCCCAAGTGCGTTGATTTTAAAAGTGTGTAAACCAAGCATGTAAGGGGGGAAATCTCCCTAAATTGGAATTTTAGATGGTGAATGGTTTTTAGAATTTCATCCTTAAGTAGTATGGATTTTAAGATTCCACTAAGTTACCAATTCAACCAATCTCCAGGTTTTGAGAAAAACACAAGTTCTTTTATGCCCAGCAAACCTTCTTCAATGTGAATTAGTTAATACATGCTAAAAATGCAGTAGGCTTCCCTAGATAGAAACTTCTATGTGTGGATGCACGAGTCTATTTTAAGCCAATGTGAAAGGGAGCCAAAGCACTTCAATTCAAGTGCTCCCAATCACCAGAATGATATTCCACACACAAGACTCAACCACAAGATAAGGTAAAGAAAATTAAAAATGTTGGGGTTGAAATATTCGGGATCAAATCTAAGGCACGTGAAAGGTCGTGGTGGGGTTGGAATCAACTCAATTCCAAGTCTCCCCACCAAGAATGTGATCCCGAAAATGTGAACAAATGAGGCAAGGTGGGATGGCAATCAATCAATTTAAACTTGCCTCAAAGAACACTTCACACGACGAAAGATCCAAGAATCAAGATTCTTGGATTTTCGCTATGCGAAGTTTGGTAGGAAATCAAGGGGTAGTAGGGGTGATAGCAAACAATCAATCAAGTAATTTTTAATCCACCTTCCCCAACAAATTCCCAAGAAGTGTTTTTTAAGGTTTTTTTTTATTTAGGTGACAGGTTAACCTAAGTTGCTAAGAGAGAGACACCTACCTCTTCAGCAACGTGGGCGAAGCTCCAGTGCGGCGCTGGCGACTTTACGCTCTTGCTCCCACCTTGGATTTGCCCACGTCTCCGACTTCCTCTGCTTGCCTCCTCCTTGCAACTGGTTTACCTGCACACAAGCAAACAAAACACCCGTGAAGAGAAGGGTGTGAGAAGAGAAAATCAAAGGAATGGAGTAGAAACTTACCTCAATGTCACACCTCCCCGGCAACGGCGCCAGAAAAAGTGTGGTAGGACTCGAATAGGTTGTGTTAATATGGTGAAATTATCATTGAAGTTATTATAGTGGGTTAACCTAAATCGAGTCTAACCATCTTTCACAAAAAATTTTTTAACATGGCCTACTTGATTTTATCTTGGTCACTTTTAGCCCCAGGGTCGATCTCAGGGAGGCAGGAATTAAAGGTTAAGGAGTTTCTATGCCTTTCCTAAAACGTATCTCTTCCTTGCGTTTATTATGTTTTCGATTTTTCTTTTTAAGCTTTTTTTTTGTTGATAATATTGTCCATGAGGCACACCCTCAAAATCGAGTTCTTGGCTTTGAGCCAAATGGTTCTTGGCTTGTAGCCAACTTAGGGTTTCCAAAAAACTGGTCCTGATATTCGCAAGACCGAGTACCTGTAAGACAAGAATTATCTTTTCTCTTTTACTCTTTTTTTTTATCTTTTTAATAGTAAGAAATAAAAGATAAATAAAAATAAGGTAGGTTGCTGGCAAAGAAAGGAATACTTAGCTTAATATATGTATAGATATATAATAGATACAGTATCTATATATATATATATATATATATGTGTGTGTGTGTGTGTGTGTGTGTGTGTGTGTGTGTGTGTGTGTGTGTGTGTGTATTATATACAGGAGAGGAGGTGGAAGTGGAAATGGAATGTAGCACAGTGTCAAGTGGGTCAACGTCTAGTAAGATGCAACCAACAAGACGGAGTGCCGCGTGGAGTGTGGGCGGAGGTGTGGGTGTGTGTGTGTGTAGGCACTTGCTTTGTGCAGATATCGGGGAATATCAGCAACTGGTGCAGATATTCCCGTGATATGATGCATGGTGGAGTGGCAAGTGTACAGGAATATGGGTGGTGGTTGTGAAGTAAATAGATGGATATGGGTAGGCGGATGGATTTGTAAATATATATATATGACTATATATGTATATATAGTTGTATGTATATTTATAGTTATGTAAATATATGTATGTATATATACATATATATATGTGAGTGGATATATATGTGTGTGTATGTGTAGGTGTGAGTATATAACGGTGTGAGAGCGTGTACAAGTGTGTGTGAGAGAGTGCAAGTGTGTGTGTACAAGTGGTGTATGTGTGTGAACTGAGGACGAGGGGGAGCGCAGCAGATAAGCCGTCTGTTGCGCTGCCCCATCGTCTGATGCGTGAGGAGGCGCGGGCGCAGGAGGGTGCACCTGCGATGTCTTCGTGCACGGGCGCGTGCGGGTGAGCGCAGCGTAGCGCACTGCGTAGTGCAGCGCACAGCGCTGCAGGTGCGGTGAGGCACAGATGGGTGCGGGTGACTGGCTAGCGCCGGTAGCGGGTGAGGAGAGAGAGCGTTGTGCCACCGACTAAGTGAGAAGCGAGCTGGTGGCTACAGTGTCACATTGAGAGGCGTGAACAGTAGCTAAAGTGTCGTGCGGCGTGAGCGATCGGTAGCGATCGGTTCTACGTGCATGGGTGAGCTGTAAAGCGCCTGTGCACGCGAAAAGGAGTTGTGCAGGCCTGCTGGCGCGCGCACGGTGGCCGGCAGCTACTGCAGGCTAACGGACGTGCTGCTGGAGCTTCTGACCTTGAAACTCTGGTAATGGCGGAAATGGTGATCAGCAATGAAAACGAAGGGTGAACCCACCACGCCCACCTGCTCATGCAAGAGCTGGGTGGTGGTGGAACTCACAGTGGTAGTTGTGGGACCATTGTGGGTTTTCTCCTGCCTACAGTGTGTCTCTTCTCAGTGAAAAGAGCTACTGTGTATGGAGTGGGAGAGGGGAGGAGGTTGGCCTAACGGTGGATGAAAGTGCCTGTAGGTGCCCGGGCCTGGCGCACGAGGGAGAGGGCCAGGGCTTTTAAAGAGGAAGAGGTGTGTCCTCACCATGCTGCTGGCAACACACCTCCTGCCATGCTGTTGGCAGGAGGTGAGGCATGAAGAGGCACATGCCCCATGCCTTGCAGCCGCATGAGAAAGAAGAATTCAAAGTAAAATAAAAAAATTGAAAATGGTGAAATTGCAATGCCGCACTTAATGAAGATGTTAATTAATGGTAGTGGAATGAATGGCCAATTATTCACACTCTCCTCCCCTCTCTAAAAATGCATGCAAGCATCTATTTAAAAATGCAATTATAGCTCCGTAAAATGCAATGGTGGTGCTAGGGAATAACACAAGATGGCATATTTACTGGTGTATTTTTGGTATGCAAACAGCTGCCTGCGGGTGCGTGGCCGTGTGCTGTCACCACACGGCCCACGCAATGAAGCTTGCATGGCGAGATCAGCAAGAGGCTTGTAGTGCGTAGTGTGGGTTCTCTGCAGGTCATGGTGCACACGAATCTCCACAGTGCTCACTGGTTCCACGGTACACGTCTCCTTCACGGTGGAGAAGGTGGAGAGATCCCCGCAAGGGAGGGAAGAAGAACTGATCTCTCTCCTTTGCCCTGCCTCCTCTTAACTCCTCTCCCCCGCATGAATTAAGGGATTTTCAAATCCCTTTACTAATTTTGGCAGGAGGCTGTTGGGGAGGTGTTATTGAGGCCGACGGCTGTTAGGGGAGGTGTGGTTGAGGCCGGTTGGAGGAGAAATTGCTTTTACCACCCTTTTCTTTGCAACATTATTCCTACAATAATGAAACATAAAATAATTACATACTCAGTTATAGAATGCGATAAAATAGATGTAAACTTAAATAATGATGCATGCAATCATTCTATAACTTAATGTAGTTATTAGCAAACATACAATGTTAAAATAGAATTACTTAGGCGTAACAATAATCCATTAAAATGGACTCATCACCGAACTAAAGAAGGTCCTTAAAGATTTGACCACAACTTAGTTTTGCTCATTACATGTAACCTTCTACGGTAAAATTTCCGTTGCTTCTTCCTGCTCTTCTCTAGTATACCAACTAATCTTATCTAGTTTCCTGCGGTGCCCTTAATTGGGTGTTAAAGGAAATCTAGCTAAGGTTAACATGGGGGGTATACTGGAGAAGTGCGGGGAGATGCTATCGAAATTTCACCACAGTAAGGTTACATGTAACGAGCAAACCAAGTTGTAATCAAATCCTTGAGGATGGGCTATAAAGTGAAAATCTTAATCAAGATACACATCATTCGGTCCTTTCCCTTCCTAATAAGTGATTTGTTTACATTAAATTTTATGTTATAATGGATAAATCTTGGATTGGATTGCGAGATTCAGATTACACCAGATATAAGGATGGAGTATTTTCATTCCTAGATTGGGCCTTTGATAACGATAGGAAGATATTCATGCAAGGAGGTCAATTTGAGAATATCTTCTGCCCATGCAGAAGATGTTTGAATGGTTCATTGCATGATCGTAATACTGTGCTCGAGCATTGCATTTGTAATGGTGGTGGCAGCATTACACTACTTGGGTAGCTCATAGAAAGGAATTGACTTAGAAAGTCATAAACAATGAGAACACTGTTAACGAAGAAATCGACGAGGAAATTAGTGATAGTGGAGGTGAAGAAATACAAGACATGTTAAACGAGATGAGAGCAAGAGAGGATATAAATACATATGAGGAAGATCTGTTTAGATGTGATCCGTTCTATGATGTTGTTAAGGCGACTGAGGATCCTATTGCTCCCGATGTTACGAAAATGTCTAAGTTGTCGTTTTGTTGAAGATGTTTCAACTGAAGGTTATGAATAGAGCTAGTGCTAAATTTATGTCAAAAATACTTCAGTTTATTGCTGAGCTGTTGAATAACCCTAATGGTTTTCCGACTTCATGGTATGAGGCAAGAAAACAGACTAGTAAGCTTGGTTTGGACTATCAGAAGATCGATACATGTCCGAATGACTGCATTCTTTTCAAAAATGAATTCGCAAACTTGAGTAACTGTCCCGAATGTGGACTTCAGAGATATAAGGAAGGTCAAAATGAAAGCAAGAGGAAACAACCTCAGAAGGTTCTTCGTTACTTCCCATTGACGCCCAGGCCTCAACACCTTTTTATATCAACTAAAACTACACGGTAGATGACATGGCATCAGAATTGTAAATCTCAAGATGAAAGAATACGTCATCCTACTGATTCAGAGGAGTGGAAGAGATTTGACAAAAGAAATAATTCATTCGCTTCAAAAGCAAGGAACGTGGGGTTGGGTCTTGCAAGCGATGGATTCAATCCATTTAAGAGTATGTACCCATCGTACTCTATATGGCCAATGGTAATGGTCACTTATAACTTACCTTCCTGGTTGTGTATGAGATCGTCATCTATGTTGCTGACCCTATTAATCTCCGATCCAAAACAACTACGAAATACAATAGATTTTTATCTCCAACTATTAATTGATGAACTAAAATAGTTGTGGTTCACCGACATAAAGACATATGATGCAGAAAAGAAAGAATTTTACAATATGCATGCAGCATTATTGTGGACCATAAACAACTTCCCGACGTATGCAAATTTGTCAGGTTAGAGCACTAAAGGAAAGCTTGCTTGCCCAATCTGTATGGAAGACACTCATCACCTACAACTACCAGAAAGTAAGAAATTCTGTTACTTAGGACATCGTAGATTTCTACCTATTGAACATAGATGGAGAATGTCATAGTTCAAAAGTAAATTTGATGGCAGGACGTGTCTGTATTTAAAGAAAAATCCAAAAAATAAACTTAGTACAGATTCTATCAGGTTGCCAGGTCAGGTTATAATTGAGAGATTACAAGAAATGGGCAAGATACGGTTGGGTCGAGCATTCAAACAAGACTAGACGACCTTGAGGAATTTTGGATTTCAAAAGAAAAGCATTTTCTTTTTAGAGCTGCCATATTAGAAAGATCTTAGAATATGTCATAATTTAGATGTTATGTACATCAAAAAGAATGTAATGGATAGCATCTTAGATGTATTAAATTTGACTGATGATCTAAAGGACACAGTGAAAACAAGAAAAGACATGAAAACTTTGGAAATACGTCTGAAGCTGCATATTCATGAGGATGATAGCTACTTCCCACCTGCTATTTATAGCTTGAATCAAGACCAGAAGAGTAGACTGCTCTCCTTCTTAAAGAAAATTCGGGTGCTAGATGGATTTTCCTCGTAGCTTTCTCGTTGTGTGAATGAAGTGCAAAAAAAAGATATCTGGCTTGAAAAGTCATGACTCACACATTTATATGCAAGTATTGTTTTCACTGGCAATATGAAGAATACTTCCAGAGCTAGTTGTTGATTCATTCACAAAAATGAGCAGGTTTTTCAAAGCCATTTGTTCGAAGACGCTACAGAATGATACGCTGGAATATTGGGATAAACAAATAATCTTACTCTGGAACAGATTCTTCCCCCAGCCTTCTTCGATGTAATGGTTCATCTCACGCTGCATCTTGCAAATGAAGCAAGAATAGGTAGACCTATACAATTCAAATGGATGTATCCTGTGGAGAGGTTTTTGAAAAGGCTTAAAGATTATGTTTTGAATAAGGCCAAGCCGGAAGGATCAATTGTAGAAGGCTATCTCGTGGAGGAGTGTATTAATTTTACATCCATGTACATGAATGAAACAGACAACCGCTTTAATAAATTTCAAAGGAATTATGAGGGGGAATACAATGACAATGATAAAGAATGTTGTCAATTTTTGATATCAGAGGAAGGTCGATTCTTCATACAGAGTACAAGGCTATTTCAGAAAATGATAGACGTTGCGTGCATCTATATATTTTAAAACAAATTCCTGAAATTGATCCATTTTATGAGAAATTCAAACAATTACCTCTTTCTAGCACAAATGACTTTGGCTTCTTAGATTGGTTTAAAGGCCGAGTTCATCAATTGAAAGAGGATAAGGACTCACGTTGAGTACCAGATTTTGATGTAATTGCCAATTCACCATTACATTATGCACATTACCACTCTAGGTATATAATAAATGGGTTCAGATTCAGAATAAAAAAAATTGATGAAGGAAGGTTACACAACAGATCGGAGTTGTTATTAATTTAGATCTTTCAATTCAGAAATTGATGACAAGGATGGAAATCTACAAGATCACCAACAGTAAGCGAGCAGCTAAGGGTACTCGTAAGTGGATTCATGAGTCATAGCAAGAGAAACACGTAAGCTTCCTAAACTCAAAAAATTTATAACTTTGTATATATATTACAATAATATTTTTTAATACATTTAGGATCAAACGGTACAATTAGTACATCCCATCTCTGACGAGACCTCCGACAGCGTCCAGCAGCCTTTGGATCCAGAGGAGGCATTTAGGAGAGTGATGCCACCTGACCACGGTGGTTTCGTTCATAGTGCGGGGAGGGCATACTCGCTATCGACCTGGTACGGGAGGAAAGGTGTCATCTCATCTAGTGTTGTCGATCAGTTGCATCAAAATATTGACACACTAGAGAGACGAGATGAGGAGAGGAAGAAGAGAGAGGCAGAGATGAAGAAAAAGATGAATGCGATGGATAATAAGATTCAACAGCTTATAGCCCTTATTCAGAATAAGGGTCAGTTAAAGCATCCATCTTCTATGAATCCTAGCAGCTACAGAGGAGACAATGACGACTCCATGGGTGGTGGAGGTGGCATTGGGGCAACTACATTTTGATTTTTATCCATTTTCTTTTCTTATGTAAATATTTCCTTTTCAAACTTTTAATGTACTACATTTTATATTAATGAAATATAAATTTCTATTCATTTACATTACTTATTTTTCTATTCATTTCTATAAATTTCAAGTACATTTAGTAGGTAGTTTCCATCCATCGGTAATTAAAAAAAAATACCCATACATTTACCGTCGCTTATTCAAATAGGTTCAGCAAAAATATTTTTACCATCACATATATAACGTCGCTCACTCAAATATGCGACGGCATATAAGCGACGGTAATAAAAATTTTGCTGTCACTTATTTAACAAAGCGACGGTAAAAATCATAACAAGGTAAATCAAAAAGTAGGTTTATGCTGCCGGTGATAAATATAAGCGACGGTAATAATATTTTTACCGTCGATTAGATAAGTGACGGTAAACTGGCTTGAACGACTGGGTAAAGACAAAAAGGGTGCGTAAATGCGCAAAGAAGTGACTTACATACCGTCCGTTTTTAGATAACCGACAGCAAAAATAATTGCCGTCGGTTATGAAATGACGTTGAAAACTTTAATTTGTCCGATGGTCATACATTATTTCCACATCAGATTATCCTTGTAACCGATGGCAAATCTAAACAGCGACGGTATTAATGTTGTCTCTTATTGCCGTCGGTTATAATGGATTTGCCGTCAATTCAAAACCGAAGGCAAAAGTTGTTTATGTTGTAGTGTATGATTAGCTTTGCTTTCCTTATTTTGCTTTAGTTCACTCCAACCAAATTGCACTTCACCTTACTGCATACCCTTAGGGAATATCAAACTATAGTGCATACAAAGCAAGCTATGTCATTTTGTTCCCCTTTTCTCTACTTCGCTTTATACATTTTCCACTTGCATTTTGACTTTATCTCATGGCAAACTTGAGTTGGAGAAATAGGAGATAGTAGAGAAAATCTAGAAGTGTGAGTTGACCGAGAGAATGCACTCTATATTTGAGGTTTGAAACAAAACCTAACCCAAGAAGTTGGAGGAAGATCCACAAGGTCTTACTACACAACAAGAGTATTAGTAGCAAGTGTATAGGATGAGTGTGTAATGCTTTCTTAACCCCTATGGATGGTTCAACTTTGCATTTTGACATCATATGTCAAATTTTCCTTGCTAATCGAGCTACATAAAAGAAAAGATATGGGTGTCATACCACTTGTTTCACTAGTCAATCAATCAATCTATACAACTAGACTATCCTATGGAGTTCATGAACCCGACCAATATCTCCTCCGTGAGTGATCTTATCGAATTTTAACCCTACCAATATGGATGTGAGCCTACCCCCAAGCTATAAGGATGAGGGGCAAGATCTACACAATCCCTACAAGAAGGCATCCTTGCTAATCATCACTTTGTCACTTTGATTCACTCCTTTGGAATGGAACTTTCTTTTTCCTTTCCTAACTTATTGGACCATGTGACATAGCAATGGTCAAGGTATACCATTATTGGAAAGGAAGAACGTCGTAGTGTAATAAAGCAAAATTGTGCACAATCTCTTTAAAAGAGCCTAAGAATGTGCAATAGAATCTTGATTTTATCATCTTGTACGTATGTAAACATTGCTTTTACTAGCAAAATGTGTCCCACCTAAAATCATCATGAAGATCCAAGGGTGAATCTAAACCTACAAACTAGATTTTCGACAACGTATTTTTTGTATCAAGCATAACATACCTATAACTTTCATATCAATTTCACATATTAAGACAACCTGTTGGAAACATACTTCATTACTTATATTCAGATAATATATGATAACAAAACTACACAACAGTACTATCAATACATCCTTGCAGGACTTGTCCTAGAAAAGAAGTATAAACATAGAATAAAGAACTATGATGCTTTTTACTTGCACTGTATTTCCAATTACTCTTTTTTTTATCATAAATCAATGTCGGGTGTTAATAATAATAATAATAATAATAAATAAATAAATAAACGTGTAGGGTGAGCATACGAGGAAGAGTGAGCTTCAACGGCCATATATTAGGTTGGAAGGAACTCAAAATAGGATCTGGAATGTGCATTCCATCATTGCAAATTTTAAATAGTATGTTTCTATGCGAAAGAAGTCGGAATTGAAACCTCTGTACTTTATTCTATTTTATCCTTCAAAGTTTCATAAGTCTTATTTTTTCTACACCTTCCAAAATTTTAGTTTTGCCTCCCTGCATTTATATCGAAGAATAACTGGAAAAACCCTTTTTCTTTTCCTTTTGAATTCATTCCTAGATTACTGAAGTCATGTTTTTTTCCATTTCTGTGTGGAATCCAGTGGTTGCCGTGATGGACATTAATAAATTATACAAGATTAGGAGAAACAGCTGCTCTGGTGACCCCTGTGCTCCTCAGAAGTTCATGTGGGATGGCTTGAGTTGCAGCTATGATAGCTCTACTGGAGCAAGAATCGTTTCCCTGTCGGCAGAAAGCTGAACTTTGATAATAAAATTACATCGTAGAAGGAATATTTATTGTTGTCTTATGTTATTTTGTAGAGATCTCTCTTCAAGTGGTCTAGCTGGTGCGATGTACACGCTGCATTTTCCAATCTCACCCAGCTGCAATATTTGTAAGTAAAATTTACAATCTTACACCACTTATATATAATAGTCCTTTTCACTAATAATAAAACTTTGTGCGTTACTCTTATTTGTTTAATTTTTGGACATGCATGCAGCTTCCAAGCTATGAAAGATAGAACACTGGGCACTATTTTTAAACTGTATTATACTTTGGGGTGTTTGAAAAGAAGCAATACATTAGGCTCATAATCCAATTTTACTTCGAATTCTGTTCTATATGGATATATATAGCTAGCTTATATAAGTGTCTTTATATATACGCGCACATAGAAAGTCCTATTCATACATATATGCAAATTAGACACCTAGACACGTGTGTGTGCACCTATACATGGGTACACAAACACTACACACGCATGCATACATAAATATAGACATAGATACACACATGCACACACATAAACAAGTGCATGTTTGTGATGAAGCCTACTTAATTGGGCCCTATTAAGGTTCGCAATAGGGAGAGTAGGTCAATTTAAACAATCAAGATCAGGCACACAAGAAAGAAAAGAGATTTGATTACCCAATTCCATTGAAAATGGTGTATGTATGGGGAAGAGTAAGGTCACTCTTAAATTTACTAGCCTTGAATTTGAGTGAAAAGTGGCAACCAGTGTGTGTGCACGTGCATGTCCCCTTATAAGTAGGACATCGGCTATTTATTTGCTAAAGGCCTTATAATGCACGTAATGGAATACCTTCGGGATTCTCGGATAGTGGTAATTATGGTCAAATGAGTGGTCATGCGGAGATTATCATCGCGATGCCACGTCTCCAATGAATTTGGGAATGTGGAATTAGTTTCTTGTAACCGTCACTTTTTAGGTGGTCGAATCGAACAACTTACTCACCTGCTCTTCAGATGGAGAAAGGAAGTTGTCTACTAGGCCTTTGTTGCGACCCGGTTCCCGAATCCCTACAGGACACAAGAATCGGACCGACTCGACTGATCCTAAGACCCAGTCGTCCAACGAGAAAGTAACCAAAAAGTAATAAAATAAACCACATTCACCATGTAAGTAACTAACAGTAACAAAAGTGTAACAGTAAAGAAAAGAATTACTACAGAACACACCACCACAACAGTAGAGAATTTAAAACAGGTAAAGAAATATGAAGTTTACAATAAAGAGTGCAAGGTGAAACAGAAATACTCACTACTACAGAAATACGGTACAACAAAAGTACAACTACTGTGCTCTACTAAGCCCAGCACCCTCCGCAGCCGCAGGCTCCGGCTGCTCAACACCTGGTCCTGAAAAGGTGGTAAGTACGACACGTCAGCGAAACGCTGAGTAGAGTGGCAACCAGCTAGCTAGGAAAAATAGTAAAGGTGGACAAGTAGCTGTTGTTTTTAATTTCTTTCTTTATTTATCTGTTTACTCTTTCTTGGCTTATTTCTCAGGTCTTCCTCTTGATCTCGAATGTTCCTCGTGGAAACGATCTTGATTGCAGTCTTTTCCGAAGAGTAGAAGTAGCACGTGGTGTTCTCCTAGCTAGGAGAGTCTCCCGTGGTCGTCCTACGCTCAGTCAACCACCCCAAGGTCACTGACAGGCGTAACGATGACTACGGCTTGCGCGATAAACGCACGGGTAGCTCCCCCGCACTGGCACGCGGTCAGTCGTTTCCATTAACGGGTGCACCCAAAGCACAGCACGGAACCAGAATAGGGCAGAGCCCTCTTAGTAACAGGGGTCCAGCCCCTCCACAGTAACCAAACAAGGGTCTTGCCACTCCACAGTCCGCGCACCCTCGCCTGACTACCCTGGTTTTCCCAGTGGGCCTAACAAGTCGGTGTAGGACGGCTAGCTGAACCCCGGGCCCTGTGGGGTGGCTAGCTCCCTCCCTACACTAGTAGCTCTCCCCGGTACGGTGTACGCGAGGACCAAAGAGTCAGTGCAGGGTGACCAAACCCACTCCCGAGTCTCGACCTGAGGGCGGCAAGCTCCCCTCTACACTAAGAGGTACTATGTGCTCCCCTCGGTACCACGTACCCCAGGAGACAACACATTTTCCCATTCACGTATCCAGATCTAATTCCATTTATTTCCAGGAGCTCTACTCCTAATTCCCCGTAGGGTTCATGCTCATGGTTCTCAAGCCAAGCCATACTAGGTTTCATCATTCTATTTTCATTTCTCAAGTTCTACACATGTAACATGCAACTTTACTACTCACATTTCAAGTTTATTCGCAAACAGCTCATATTTCCATTCCAATTCATATACAGGCAGCTCGTATTTGATTGTAAACAACAGGAATTTACATGCAATAGTTGCTAACAACAATGCTTTACAATTTACAAGCAGCTGTTATCCATTTACAGGTAATTATTATTCCATCTACTCATTTCAAGGCTGCTTTTCAAGCATTTAGCACAATCGTTCCAGTGTTTCTAATCCTAGAATTCATGCCATACCTTAGGATCTATCATCCAATCTAGTTTCAGGTCCTAGGATTCATGCCATACCTTAGGATCTATCATCCAATCTAGTTTCAGGTCCTAGGATTCATGCTATACCCTAGGATCTATCATTTATTTCAGATATACATTAATGTTTGTAATTAACTAAGGGGAAGCCACACTACCTGCAAAACCGGGAGTAATGGGGGCATGATCGGCAGGTCCACGTGCCTCCGCAACCCCCAAAGCTGCAACAGAATGAGGTCCTAACACAAGGATAAATCATAAGGAACCACTCAGAATAGGATACAAGTACTTTAAACAAGTAGAGGAACTAATTCTGAGAAGAACGAAATTTTAAACGCGGAAATCGAACCTCGAACAGACCCTAAACGGGTCAAAAACGACCACTCTGACCAAAATCAGACATCCGGAACACCTTCCAGATGTCTTAAAAGGTGGTCCAGGTCATACCTTACTTCTGCGCTGCTCTTCAAAAGTCCAAGATCCCGCTGGACCATCTGGACCTAGTTCCAGACGTCCGACTATCACTCCGGACATCTGGAGACGCTCTCTGCCGTCTGGTGCTATGCCCAGACGTCTGATCCGCGTGGGAGGGCGTGCCCTGCGCCTTCCCGAAGCAAAACCTGCACGCGTACGCAAACTCTCTCAAACACGGCACGCAACAGAGTTTCGGCCGTATCCGTAAGGAGAAGTACAGGAGACAAAACGTACCTCTCAGCCATCTGGAGCTCCCTCCAGACATCGCCCACGTCGTCAGGATGTACGTCCAAATGTCTGATTCTGAGAAAAATCCCAGAATCAGAAGCTCCTTCGACTTCTTCCCACTGTGCGCGAGCTTGCCACGCAGCCGCTCATCCATTGCTCGAGCTACAGCAGCACCAGGGGATATCTCCCCAGCACGATGCTCCTCCGCGTGCACTTCGGCAGGCCTCGAGCTGCTCCGGCGAGCTCTTTCTCTCTCTTTCTCGCGTGCTCTCCCTTTTCTTCCCTCTCACTACACCTCTTCCTCTCCACACCACACCCGGCAGCAGCTGCTACCCTCGCTCTCACTCTCACGCTCACGCTGAAAGGAGGAGATGGTGGGGTGGTGAACAAGGGAGAGGGGAGGGGGTATTTGAAGGTGTGGGGGAGGCATCTGCAGGTCGACGAGGGGAGAGAAAGAGAAGAGGGCGACAGGTTTCAGTCTGCACGCGGCACACGTGCAGATTCGCTTTCGTATGCACGCAAAAATTTATTTCCAGACATCTAGGAAGGCATCCAAACGTCTGGACCGACTCCCAGACGTCTTAAAGTGTGTTTGATGTCTCGGGTCTTAACAGCCTTCCAGGTGGACAAAGGGTTTACACCACCTAGTATATCCGTCAAACGAGAAAGTGTCACCTAACTCATTCAAGTGGAGCCAATGTAGGTCATCTGTCAGCTTATTAGATGAATAAGGCACTTCGCTAGTTGTATTCCTTGACGGATGGTATTTGTTTGATCCGTTAGAATTTTCTAGGCAGGTTTTCTGACACTACTCGATGATCGGGATGAGAGGGATGTTGTATCTTGCTTATTGGTCCTCAATTGACCTTCTATGGGCTTATCATTAGGCTTTGAGCCTTAAAGAGTCCTTTTAAGGGTTGGGCCTGGATAAGAATTTTCCTTCCTTTAGCAGTTTCCCCCACTCTCTTTAGTTTGTATACTAACTAAGAGAGTGCTAATTAATGACTTTTAGAAGGTTTTCTTCCTTATTGTTGGCATGAATTTTCGTCAAATTAAAATACAAGCATTGTAGTATATCAATGAAAATCGAATCAACACTTAAAATTTATAAGCTCAAGAAATGTGAGTTTCCAAAGTTGTTTGCAGGGAGCAAAAGATCGCAAATCAAATATTAATCAAGTAATCAAATTTCACAAAATATGAAATGAAATATCAAAAAGATATGAATCAATGTATATCAAGCTCAAAACATGTATATAGATCAGTGACAAAAAATATGATGAAGAGAGAGATAAAGCCAAAAAATGTTGTGGTTTGAAACCACTTAATAAGCCTATATAAAGCCAAAAAATGTGGTTTGAAACCACTTAATACGCCTTTCGACACTCAAGCTTAACCCCAAAGCCTTCAATCAGATGTTGCACAACACATCCCAGACAACTTAAATAGCAAAGCTCAGCACCTTCTCAATTCAAACCAAGGCCCAACTGTCTCTGAAGCAAAACCCCCCTTCCTCTAGGCCCAAACCTCTCCTCTCTTCTTTTTCTCTATTCGAGTAATCAGTTTTGGGGTCCAAACCCGCGTGCGTGTGGGCACAGGCAAGGGCATGCACGTGTAATGGGGACTTGACCCGCTGTCTCTAAGGCAAACAACTTAGGTTCAAGAAATATTATGAAGACGTTTCCAAATCTAAAGTTTCCGACATGGGACTATGATAGGCTCCTTCTTCATATTGCAAGCCGTTGTAGCAGCGTGGATGACCTCGCACAATTATTACTTCAGATGGTGATGATCCTTCAAATTGAGGGCCTAGGAAGTTCTTTCTTGCTAATTCACAACAATTGGGAGCGGTGGCGAGGTCGATTGATGGCCAGGTGATGGTGGTCGGAGACGAGGACGATGGCCAGCGACATCGAGTGTCCTACACAGAAAATATGTCCCTAGGGCCCCAAGTAACCATACAGTGAGGTCCGACATTTTTTAACCCTAATGTTATTGGAGATAAGAGTGGTCGATGGTGGTTGGTGGTGGAGCTTTGATGAGCTGCGGTCAGCGGCGATGGAGGAGGGTGGTGGAGTTGATTAATGGCGAAACTGAAGAGCTAGGAAGCTCCGTCGTGGTAAGGCAGAACTGGTGGTGGTGGTGATTGGGCGTGTGAAGGGCGGAGGCAGGCTAGCGGTGAAGGTGGTCGACGGAGGTGTTGTCGGCATCAAGGAAGGAGGAGAGGGAGCTTGGTCCCAAAATTTGGTCTAAACCTAATTGGATGGGAAAGACAGAGAAGTCCCAACTTTATTGGATGAACGAAGGCTCGAGGAGGCTTGCTAGAGGTATGTCAGAGCTGATGAAGGAGGTGAGGATGGAGCCGACAAAGGGGTAATGGGTCGAGTTTTGTGTCTGGAAGTTTGACAATGAAGTGAGGAAGAGAAGCCCTCTCCCTATTGTGCATGGGAGCGGCCAAAGAACAAGATTGAAGAAGCTCCAGGTCATTGTTAATGCCAGCGAAGGAAGAAGAAGAAGAGGAGGAATTCACACCAAAAACAAGATGACTTTGACTTTGGTAAATGCAACCCTTTATATAGGAGTGGCTCGTCTCTGAATGTGTCCAGTTTAGGAAAGTTTTGAGTTGCTTTGAAGTCAATTTTTGGGTTCGAGAACTTGGGTTCTCCGGCGAAGGAATCACCCATGATTGGCCTCATGAAAGATCTCAAAAGATCGACCATGATGTGTAGATCAAACCTGCCAAGTTTGATAAATTTAGATAGAAGTTTCTTTAATCAATTTGCCTAATTAAATGATGCATGTTTGGGTTTCCTTCTCTGTCGCAAGGAAGACAATGGCGGAAGGGACCTATTTGCAATGAAGACCAGAAGATGGGGGCATCTTTGTAAGGAAAATGTAAAAGATGAGGGCTTATGTGTGATAAATAGAGATTTTGAGGGCTAAGGTGCAAACTAGGTCAAGATTGACTCTAATTAAACCCAAATTTTGATATTAATCTAATTTTGACCCAAGGAATCTAATGGTCAACTTAGATTTTGGTTTCTATCATATTTAATTGGGTAAATTACACATAAGTCCAAATTAAGGCAAATTCTCGCCTAAATCTCTATGTTTGGTCAAAATGGGTTACAATGTCAAAGTGAAGGTACCCAACCTCTTAGAATATTTTTCAATGATTTTTAGAAGGTTTAGATTATATTTATTACTACTATAACCCTTTCAATTTAAGTGAAGCTGTTAATTAGAGTTTTCATGTAGTAATTTAATCCTCATAATGCAGAAAACCTGATTCAGTTAATCTAAGCACACGTTTTGGAAAATTAAGTTCATTTGACCTTGAATTAAGTCCTCATTACCCCTTATTAATCTGCATTAGTGATTAGATGTTAAAACAGCAGAATTACCCCCACTTTCTTGTCTTCTTCTCAAATGCAATTCAAAACAGAGTTATTATCTTTTGATGAATATTTAGGAGCATTTATTACTCTCTAGGCTAAATTAGGCTTATTAACACCAATGATGGTGCTACCATCACTTATGTTGCCCCCAGCATGTGGTTGTCTCGTCAAAACGAGTTAGGCGATTGCTCATAGTTGAGGAAGGAAGACAGTTGTAATGATAGGCATATCGATGCCTATACAAATTGATAGGCATATCAACACTTAGATGTTTTGGCAGATTCATTTTCCGCTTACCCGAGGTTTGTTCATATTGCAAAAGATCTTGTTGAACTAAGTAAATGTTCACCAAATCCCCTTTGGTATCACTAGGTATCTAGCATATAACCCCCCCCCCCCCGGGCATCGGGAGTGGACATGACATTAAGTTAAAACCTTGGGGAGGGAAAATCCAGTTAATAGGTTAGGGGATGTTTTGTTTATAGAAATCCAATTTTCAAGCTCCAACTGTACCCAAAAGTTATCCAATAGATGGGGCAAACCTTGAAAGGAAAATTGGGAATGTGCATTTTGCAAGCAGAAGAAACAATAAAAATGCCATTTATACAAGGCTTCAAAATTGGGATAGCCAGAGAATCATGAAGCAAAAGAGATTTCAAAAGGAAGGTTGGGAGGGAGAAAGGAAGCAAAAATGTATATTAGGCCATGCTTAGAGCTTCCCTAATAGAAAGCTAAGGAATAAGGATGTCATATCACATAAGAAGGTTCTAATAAGACAATCACCTACCCAATGATCAATCTAAAAATTAATATTACCTCTATAGACTTCCCAAGCAATAAAAGGACTCATCTCTCTATGAGCCTCCCACAAGAAATCAACTCATTAAAGGAGATTACTCGAAAGAAGATCCATTGCCACAAATATTCTTCAAAAAGGAGAAGGGGCCATCAGAGAGGATTATAGACCAAACCTTCTTCATGCAAAGAGCTTTAATAAAATAGCAGAGGTTCCTAATGCCAAACCCATCTGGCTCAATAAGGACACAAAGAGCATTCTAGGAAACATAGTGATGGGCAGAGTGAGAAGAAGAGGAACCCCAAAATAATCTAGAAAAGATACAATTAGATCTCTGGATGACAGGGTTGGAGACCTTAAGAACCAACAAAATACATATAGGAATTGAGGAAAGAATGTGCTTCATAAGAAGAATTCTAGAACTTAAACAAAGGAGAGAGGATTCCTACCCTACCGGCTTGTTCTCAATCTTTTCAATAAGAAAATGAAAGTAAGACACTTTAGCACACCATACAGAAGATTGGACAACCTAGGTAGATGAAAGCGAAGGATCGTAATTGACATCCAAAAATTTTTATAATTCAAGTAGTCCTATTAGAAGAAAAATGATAGACCATGAAATAAAAGCTCTTGATCGGTCTAACCTTTTGACTAGAGGCAAGCTCAAAAGTGTGTATGAAATCACAGAGTAATGTAACAATGGGGGCACTCACATTCAAAAGGATGATGAGAAAAAAGTACAAGTTGACCAAAGAGTGTAAGTCGCTTGAGACCTCTAATAGAGACCTCTAGGAAGAGGGCAAAGAGAGATAGCAAGATTGGATCACCTTACCTAAGGCTCCTAGAAATAGGGAAAATTAAAAGAATTAATGTGGAGAAAACATCAGGATAAAAGAGCATTCATGATGAACAAAATTAAAAGAGAATCTAAAATGTCCGAGGATGGAAAACAGGACATCCCACAATCCTTAGATCCTTCCCTCTCCAGATAAGGAACTAAAATTCCTACACAAGCCTAAGATTAAGAAACATAAAAAATTTTTATATCCTAACTTATTTATCAAAATCATTTAATTTTCTACTTTGAACATTTAATGATAAATTAATATCGAAAGGAACAGACACCTATAAACATGTTTATAGATAGGCATGCACATTAAGCTAGATCAATTGAATAAACATTATTGTCCTCCTTCACATTTTTACAAGTTAAGTAAATTGTGACAATAAATTACATAAGAACAAGCAAATTTTATTTAGAATATTTAGAAAATAAATTAAACTCCATGTGAAACTAATATTCAGTCGAGATATTTGGAAATTCAAAAAGCCACTCAAAGCTTACATGGATATTAGTATACCGAAAGGATTCTCTCTTTCAAGCATATCTTTTCTTACAACCAAATGAGCTAAGGTTTTTCTTCCAGCCCATATATGGTTTATATGCTGGTGTGTTAACGTATCTTTCCAATTCTGAAATTTCTCTGATGTAATAAAAAGCTCAATACGTTTATTGTAAAAAGTCAACGTAGGCTCATTTCCTATAAATTTTGTGTCATTAACCAGTGCAATTTACCACGCCATCTAATGGGGCTTCAATCACAAGATAATTATTAGCACTTTTGTTGCAGGAACCTGTCAAATAACAACTTGACTGGTGATATAACAGATTTCTTGGGAAACCTATCACACTTGGTCCTTTCGTAAGTATAAATAATGTATCAAATGCAAGAGGATGATATTATCACTCTCATTCTCCTTCTTAGGGATCTAAGTGATAACAGGCTTAACGAGGAAATTCCTAAGGATCTTCAAGATCGCATAGCAAATGGAAATGGCATTTTTTTTTTCCTTGTTTTATAACGTAAATATTGTAGCCATGCATGGGTTTTAGCGGTGAGTGGTAAATATTGATCCATCTAGAATGACAATAAAATATCAATCCTAGTTATCTTGGACATTTTTCAATGTCAACGATAAATAGTAGTAGTAAACAGGTTGGTAGTGCAAAAGAGTACTGCTTAAGCAAAATGCTCAAAGACAATATTTACTTGGTAAAAAGAAATTAAGATTATTAAGATACGTTAACAGAGGAGTATATTTAATTGCATGCCCCCCCGGGGAAAAAACAAGTTAATATATCTTCTGAACTAATCCCATGCATTATGTACTTTAGAAAGAACCTATGCGTGATACAACAGGTATAAATCGAAATATCAAAGGAATTTTGCCTCTTGAAACTAGGAATAAAAAAAGAAAGAGAAAGAGGAATGGAGTCATGTGAAGTAATTATCAATTTGCTTGCCTAACTCCTTATTGACCGCATACTATGATGTATAAATTTGCTTGCAATATCTACGACAAATGTGATGTCCAATTTGGTAAGTAGTGTATGATAGATCAATTTCCCCACAAACTTGTGCTATCTTCTTTTCCGATAGTCATCGAGTATAACTTGCCATCTTTTAGACAAATATGTGATTTGCCTCAATAGTTGTAGCGATGGGAGTGTTCCCATGTTTTCCTATCTCCTTCGGTTGATCTAGTACACATCTTTTCTGGTATAGGAAGAAGCTATCACATGACCTAGCAATTTCAATCCTAACAAAGTATTTCAACTAATTGAAGTCTTTGTTCGCAAGCTTCTTCTTGAACTCAAAAATCTTCTACCCGACATCTCTTAAAATGATTATCATCAACATAGACAAGGAAAAGTAAAACTCCTATATCACAATGCTTGATAGAGATAGTATGATCGCAATTTCCTTCCTTCTACTCCTATCTCTTCATAGCAGCACAAAGTTTCACAAACCAAGCTTTAAGGGATTATTTTAGGCCATACAACGACTTTGTCAAGTTGCAACATTTTCCTTGCTATTCATACCTAGGTCGCATGTGCATCTACACTTACTCCTCCAATAGCACTTTTTTCACATCAATCTAATGTAGTGACCATGAGAACTAAATTGCAAGTGCCTGAATTACATGAACAAAACTCATCTTCAATACATGTGTGGTCTTAGAATAATCAATGCCATACTTCTCGATAAAGTCCCTTGCTACCAACCTTTCTTTGTATCTGTCCACTTATCCATTAGCCTTGTTCTTTATAGCGTACACCCATTTAGATCCCACAAAATGCATATCTTAAGGAATGTTCACCACATATCCTAAGTCCAATTTTTTATCAATGTCCTTATCTCTTGCATAGCTTCTACCCTTTTGGGATCCAACCGAGCCTCTACAACATTTTTGGGCACAACAAAAAATGCAAGAAATGACAAAAAGAATTTATAAGTATGACTTAGACAAGTTGAAGCCATATATCTTTTTATTGGATTGTGATTGCATTTAGCATTTTTTTTAGACATTTTTATCACTATCCTTTCCTATCTAAGAGAAATACTATCACCTACCACTTCTCTAATTGTTCCTCCAACTACATCATCACTTGTGTTAATAGGTCTATAAAGCTACTCCGCCTTACGTAAGATATCTTCTACACACATAAGATCACCACTATCAACAACAATAATAGGAATCGAGAAACTAAACAAACTACCATCTAACTGCACTGTTGAACTTGGATTCATAGTTAGGAAGGAGGAAGAGGATGTGGGTTTCATTTCATTAGTCTCATCTTACTTTTTGTCAGTTGCATCATTTTCCTACTCCCACTATTTATCAACACCTTCATCAAGAATACCAAAAGATAAACCTCTCCTCTTAAGAGGACCTTTGATGAAGTAGCACTTACTCTTAATGAAAATCATGTATCTGGTCACACACTATTCCCAGTGACAAGATCTAAACAATTGTAACCCTTTTGTGTAGAGGATTTACCAAGGAAAACAATCCATTTTAAGTAAGGATCCAAATTTGCATAACTTGGAGTAAGGTTATGCATGAAATAAAACATCCAAAAACTCTTGGCAACAAATAGAATGGTTGTTTATTTTCCATCAAACAGAGCATAGAGTCTTTCCTTCAAGCACTCCTGAGGACATTCTGTTGATAAAAAAGGCACTCATGAATGCAACCTCTCCTTAAAATATTTTAGGAAAATTCCTTGGAAAGAATAAAGATCGAGTAATATCTAATAGATCTCTATTCTTCGTCTCCAATACTCCCTTTTGTTGAGGAGTATAACTATGTAATGTCTCATGAAGAATTCCTTTTGTTATTAAAAAAATATTGTAAGGAACCAACTAAATATTCTTATGCATTATCCAACCTAAAAGCCTTTACTCTTATGTAAACTGATTTTCAATCATAAACACAAACGATTACACAATCATGGGAACCTCATAATGATGCTTAAAAAAATAAACAAATTTATATCTTGATCAATCATCCACAAAGATAATGAAATAGTGAAAACCACTAGCAAATTTAATACTCATGAGTCCCCAAACATCTAAATGCACCAAACAAAAGGAACTTTTACTTCGGCTACATGAAGGAGGGTAAAAAACATGTGCTTGTTTGGCAAAACAAAAAGTTAAAGCACACATCAATGAGTGGATATTTATTCAAAGAAATAAAAACAAAAACAACTTCTATGAACTTGAAATACTAAGATGACTGAGCCCTGACATGCCATAGAAGAAGCAACTCCTATTTTTCTAATATATCCTCATGATCTTTCAAAACTAAAACTAATGTAAAGGCAATCTTGGTAGGATTCTTGTAAGTCCATAAATGATCAAACTAATCCCATTCTTTCCAACTCCAAATCCTACAAAAAAGATCGATCACCATAAAAATGAGCCTTCAATTCAGCTCTGTTGTAATCTTGCTAAAAAAGAGAAGATTTAACAAGAAGTTAGGAACATAAAGTGCATCATTCAAAGAAAATCTATCATGAAGTTTTGTACTCCCTTTTCCTACTACTATAACATTAGACCTGTCAACAATAGTAATAGTAACTTGATCTCCACTAGACTCAAGTGTATATTTGGGGAATGGTTTGGCATGAACTATCATATGATTGGTTGCTCCACTATCCAAAATCTATTCATCATTACAAGCTTTTGCTTTTTTAATCACTTTTATTGCCTTATGCTGCCGGTGCTTGGTTGATGGACTTAGTCTCTGAGGATCCTTCCTTAGCAATTAAGGCTTGGGTGATTATCACTTGTAACTAACGAATTTCAATCAAATGTGAACCTAGAACTTGTTTCCTTCACGTAAGTTTTTGCTCTATTTGAAGCAAGGGTAGCCATTTGTCATCCCTTACTTCCTCTTTAGGGAGGATTCTGACTAACTTTCCTGTTCATATGCTTGTCCTCGATCAAGATAGAGATCCCAATAGAAGTCCACATTGTGCCCAATCTTTTGGTAATTTAAGCACCTCCTACTGCTTGTTTTAGACAAATCCTTTCATTTACCTTCCATACCTAGCCAACATAGAGTGCTCCATACCTCTCATATCCTCATCACTTAGGCTATGTTTGAACCCCATTACATCATTGGATTCTATTTGGTAATACACCCCATCGATACTCAAGATCTTTCTTGATTTTAAAATTTGGCTCCTTACTACTTTAATTTCAAGATTGAGTTCCCAAGGAGAGCATAAATACAATTCTTTCTATCCCGCTCCTAGAACAACTTCTAATCTTTGAAACACTTCCACTTTTCATTAGCATAATTATCCAAGTCCTCCCCCTTTCATGTCAGGGAAGTATAATAGTTAGAGATAGATAGGTTACATTGATGCAATGCATAGGTGTCTCAAGTGAGGTGATATATATAGGCGAACCTATTTCTTTTCTTATACCTACATACTTTCAAGAAAAAGTTGCATTTCCCTTACGATCTTCTTCCTTAAGATCGAGAGAAGTATTTCAGATGATACAAAGTTGATGATCCTTGATTTTACTTCGCTATCTTCCAAGTACCACTTCTTCCATACCTTACCTGTAGGCTTCAATTTAGGCTCAATCCATCAATATATTTCATCCAATATCTATATCAATAATTCCAATCTCCACTAACATAAACCACATAATTAAGATAATTATCCTTTGTGAGTTTGGTAGATTTGATTTAAATGCTAGTATGATGGGAAAAAAAGACTTTTATTGACATTTGTTTTTCCAAACGTCCAGATAACTATCGTGCTATCTAGATTTTTAATAAAAAATGTTAAGTCAAGATCTATCATAATGTACCCTTTCACGATGTTTGGTCTCAATATCTTGACTTTTGGTTTAAATGTCAAGTTTTCTCTATCATTATATACCCTTTCGAGACATTTAAATGATCTAATTTGATGTTTATTTTGATTAACTACCAATGTAATACTATAATTGTTTAGACGCCGAAAAGGATGAATGTCATAAAAAATCTTTTTTCTTGCAATGTAGGCACATCTTCAGTCATCCAAACTTCATTTCTATATCAAAACCAACCATCACAACAACCCATCAAATATCTGAGTTTTGGAGAAGACAAACCAAGGCTATAATATGTACTTCCTTCGATGCCAAAAAAAAGAATAGTGATATAGACACAAAAGTATACACAACTTTGTATACATCCTACATGGAGCATAACATAATATAAAACATGCCATGTCAAGTTGACGTGACATTTACATGGTACTGACGTGTCGTGCCTAACGTATCATGTTACTATAATGGGGAGGATATAATACATGACATGGCAGGCGTGACACATGACATGACACCAACATGGCATGTGTGTACAAAGTTGTGTACACTTTGGTGTCTAATAAAACTTTTCCAAAGAAGAAACAAAAAAAACCTTTTAGCCATGTCGAAAATCACTGCATAATTGACACACCCTCGTCAAAAAAGAGGGCACAAATACAAAAGTTGGAGCTATTTTTGTCAATGGAAGCTAACAGTGAAGATCAACGAATGTTGAAAATGATGTGGATAAAGAAAACTATTGCTCAAAAGACAATACGTGAAAGAAGACGTCAAAAATATGATCATGGCACGACTTAAAGATACTATCATGTTTTTTCCCCTTTTCCTCAAAATGAGATACTACCATGTTGAAGTGCTTAGAAACTTACAATGCTCACGGTGTGATCAGGCCTCTTAGAATAGAGAGCTCAACTCAAAAACAATCACAAAGAAGCACAAGAATTCTTGACCTAGTTCGACCTAATAGGTGTACGTCTGGGGGGAGGGATATGCTCCTAAAATTTCACTAGAATTGATATTATAAGCGCTCTACTTCTTTTTCCCTCAGATTGTGTGTTTGCAAAAGTTAACCTCACTTAACTATTTATAAAGGAGATTAGACAAGAGGTGGAGATTGTGCAGGGTTCCCCATGATCCTACAATTTGGCAATAAATAACATTTGGCTACGACAGTTACTATCATAAATTGTCATTAACTTGGACACATTGGTTGTCGTCAAAATACATTTTGTTGTTATTGTCATAATGTATCGCAACTGTCGATAGCCTTTATTTGAGACCCGCTGAGCCAGGCGAGTTGAAGCTTCATCGAGTCGACCTCGATTGTCAGTCCCATGTAGGTGGACCTAGCCTCCGGCTGTTAGACTGATATTCCTGCCAAGTCCAACACTCAGTCAAATCTGGTAATTGCCCTTCAACAGATCCACCATGCTTCCACGGGTGGTTGGGTCCTGAACCTCAGATAGTCGAATCTTCCAGAGCCCTTGGATAGTCAGATCTGTCCGATTCTCTAGGTAATCGGATCCTTGTTGGCCTTAAGATGTTAGGAATATTTTGTCCCTCATCACAGTGAAAGGAAATATCACCAAGTTGAAATGACATACCATTATGAAGATAATTAATATGATCATGGTACCACGTATGAGAACATAAGATCATGATACCAAAAAGTAGAATAGATTCAAGCAATAGAAAATAATATCTAATAATGCTACAGAAAATGCAATCATGCACACATACTAGCATACGAGTATGTGTGCACCAATACGAGAGTAGTGCGCCATGCTCCTTGGAGTGCAGGCCACTTTGAGTACTAACACAAACTAGCACACTTCGATACTTCAAAACATTCATTAATTAGGCCCCCCAATTAAAATGAACATTTCTCCTAGCAATAGAATACACATTGTAGGGAGACTGACAAAGGGAGAGGCAGACGTCCACCTCAATGCTCTTGAAGATGCCATCAAGGTGAGGCCTAGAACCCTCCACCTAATATAGGATTTACGATTTCCAGATCCACCAGATAGCACCTACAAAAGTGATGGCATCGTCATCATTCTCTATAACTAACCTAATTTAGCTAAGTTCTAAGGTTAAATTCACCTAATTAATACATTGAAGGGTATAACTCAATCAGGGTTGAAGAGAGAGGAATTAATAGAAAAAGGGGTTAATTCTGCAATTTTCATGAATAATTATAAATGCAGAATAGCTGAAGGGTAAACCTATGCTTAATTAAAGGTCAATTAAGCTTAAATATCTTAAAAGTGCGTTAGTATTGAGTAATTCAGGATTAACATTCAAATTGAACATTTAATTCTAATCAAAAATCCTAAATTCAACCCTACTTCAATTAAAATAGTTTCGATGGAAATAAATGTAATTTAAAACTTCTGAAAATCAATTAAAAATATTTTATAAGGTTTGGCACAGTCAATTTGGCGATCGGAACTCGTTTTGACCTAAAATAGAATCATAAACGGGTATTTGGTACATTTTGAATCTAAACATAAATTGACCATGTAAAAGACATCAAAACCCAAAATTAAAGTCACCATCAACTTGCTTATGTCCAAATTAGGCTACAATAAAAATTTGGGTTCATTTGGACTTCATCTTGGTCAACTTTGCATTTTGGTCCTTAATTCCTAATTTCCTTAAAAATGCCCCCTTAACTTTCAATTTTCTTGCAAAATAGTCCCTACCAACACCTTCTCCACCTTCCACCTCCGACTCCTCTGGCCACGCAACTCCGACGAGGTTGTTCGCGCAACCTCTAGCCCTCTCCTCGCGCGCCAACAAGCTATAAACCTTCCTCGCCTCACGTCATTGCAAGTTATCGAGTTTTGGCGAGTGCAACTCCCCTCCTTCCTCCACAAACGCCACCATTAACATCGACCTTGGAGCTTCTCAATCTCCGTCCTCCGCTGCTCCTCCGAAGAAATTGGTTGAGGGCTTCATCTCCTCTCGTCGTCGTCGTTCGCCCCATCACAAGAGGCGATTCATCTACCCCCTCGTCGCTCCAATATCCTCGCCATCTTCTTCTTCTCCAACTCCGGCAGCCACGTCGGCCTCTTCCCCGTCCTCTCTTCCTCCCATGTAACTCTTCTTCTCCCCCTCTTCTTCTAGATTAGGTTAGGCATCTTAGAACTAGGTTTTAACTCTCATCCTCCCCCTCTACTTCTTCTCCACTCATGGTGACCACGCCAGGCACGCTCCAGCATGTCTCCAGCAAACTCGCCATGACTCTCTGTGCTACCTCCCACATCACCAACTCCCGTAGAAGCACCACCACGCCTCCATGAGCAAAAGCCCCAAGTTTATTGGTCGATTGCTCGCCGAGGCCCCTCACCGGACTCACCTCACCGCCGCCGTCTTCGTTGAGGTCGTCAGCCCATCCTCGACCTCCTCGCAATGAATCATCACCGCCAACACCTCCAGTGCTCCATGGCGAAATCCCTGCCCTCTTGGTCGAGAGTTTCGGTGCCTCCATCACCAAGATGTCTGCCACTATTGAACCCATCATCCTCGATAATGCCCCTCACGGTTCAACCATCCGCAAGCCCCCAAGCTTCGCGAGAAGATACCGGAAGGTGCGAGGAATCTCTTGCAACCTCCAGTGGGTCGCCCCGTGCCCCGAGGAGCTCGACCGAACTTCACCAGCAACCTCCTCCATGCCTTCTACTGTCAATGCAAGGAGGAAGAAGAGGAAGAGGAAGAAGAAGGAGAAGGAGAGCAAGGACCTATCTGAAAGAAAAGGGAAACCTAGGTTCCCACTCACAAGGTACAAGGACCCAATTGTAAATTCGCTGGGACCAAAAATCAAGGCAATCAATGTTTTTTAATTTCAAGGGACTAATGTGTAGTATCCTTAGAATATTATCGGATTTGTCTTGATTATTGAGCATTTAGAGTTTCCACTACATTATCTCATCAATTAGGCATTATTGAATTATTTTGTGCTATATCATAATAACTTTATTTTACTTGATCAAGCAATCTACAATTATTGAAGTTAGAGTGTAAAATTAATTTCTCAATGAATTATTTACATACTTAATTACATATTGGTGGATTACATCTTTGTTATTTGAAATTCAATAGTCCTAGTGCTTGTTCTTTTAACTTTATTAAACAAGAATGCCCGTAATTGAAAGCTAAACTTTCTGCATCTAGTTTCCGAGTTTAATTCTGTGGCATTTAAATAGTGGTAATTGTACATTAATTGCTCCCAGAGACAATCTCGGATTTATTTTCTAATTCAAGCATTAAAATTTAAATACTTGATTTGCTTTGATCACTATACTACAACACAACAATTTTAAAACACGATCAAGGCGAACCAACAAAAAGCTTGTCCAATAATCATACCAAATAGGGAATTCCTGGGAAAGGTCATGATTTCCTCTAACGCTTCCATCATGGAACATGCACCTAACGACTTAAGCGCAAGCAAGAGTTGGCACCTATCCCATATGTATGCAAAGAAGTGGCAGCCAAAAAATAAGTGATCATGGGATTCCTCTGCCTACCCATAAATGGAGCAAGTGGTGGCTCATAGAACATTCCAACATGAGAAATGGTGATCGAACGTGGGAAGGCATCCCTTGAGTGCCCAAAAAGAGCAAGAGAATTTCATCATGCATTGAGGGAACCAGAGGATACCACACCAATGCACATGATCAACATGGGGGTGCAGAAGATCTCAGAGGGATGAAAACATTAACTATGGAATGGGTCCATGAGCACCAAAGCCAACTCCCATTGGGACCTAGTGAGATGCCCATCTATGCCTCCATATGGGCAAACAAAATAGTTTGCCATAGCCAAGAACTACTGATGGAGGGAGCAAGTGACTAGAAATCACCTCACTCAATGTAATACTCAGACAACCAATGCCCCCATATCAAGTTTTCCCCATTCAAGAGTTACCAAATCCGTTTCACCATGAAGGATTGTCGAAGGATTTTGAGGTCCCGCAGCTGCAAGCCGCCTCCTCTTTGGGATAGCACAAGGAGCTGAAAGCAATGGAAATTGGTTTGAAATCCCAGAGGAAGTTGCAACAGAGCAATTGGATTCTATCAAGAATGGTCATTAGAATGAAGGCTCCACCAAGCCAGAAGTACAGCATCCCATAGACAACTGACTTAATTAATTGGTGCTTCCTAGTGAAGGCTAGGACCTTCATCTTCCAACCACAAATAATGTTTTGGACATGCTCCACAATTGGGTCAAAATCTTGAGTAGATTGACTTGGACGAGAGACGAATACCTAAATACTCCATGGGAAGGCTATCCAAGGAGAATCCTGACCCCAAATAGAAAGCAAAAGAGTTTTTAGAAGCATGACACAAGAAGATCTTACTTTTGGCTACATTAGCTTTCAAGCTAGAGAGCTGCCCAATGTCCAAGAAGCATCTACAAAGTGCCAAGGAGCCTTTGACGGAAGGCTTTCCAAAAATGAGGGGATCATTTGCACGTGTAGATTAAGTGGGAGGGAGCTAGTGTACCCTATAGCTTCATACGCTTAACTGCACCCTTCTCAACTGTTGACTTGAGAATGTTCATGAGTACTTGCATTGGGAGGGTGAAGAGGTATGGGCTAAGGGGTTCCCCTTGCTAAAATCCTGAAGAACCTTGAAAATAACCTTTCAACGAGCCATTCACTAGGATAGAGAAGGTGATTGTTGTAATTCATTAAAGAATCCAATGCACCCACCTCTCAAAACAACCTCAAGAGAGGTAGCACCTCCATAAGGAAGGGGTGGCTTAGCTAGTGTTACGAACGCACTCCAAGACGTTTTTTTAAGACGTCTGAGAGGTGGCCCAGATGTCTTGCCAGACGTCTGGAACCCCTTCCAGACGTCTGGGATCTATTTTCGGTGGCACACGGGGCTGCGTCTGCGCGCAGGCGTGTGCAGACCCGCAACCGCCTTTCTCTCTTTTTCCCTCTCTCCTCCTGCGACCGCAGTCTGCATTCTCTCTCTCTCCCTCTCCCCGAGCGGCTTTAAAAAGCCTCGCCCTCTCCCTCACTCTCATCACCTCCGCTCCTCCTTCTTCTTCCAGCGAGTGCAAGCACGAGCGAGCGGCGGCGGCGGCAGCCGCGGCGAGTGCGGGAGGAGGTGTTGCACGAGGGAGGAGGCGCTCGGCCGTGAGGTTTTGAGCTTGCCGGGGCTACTAGAGCCGGTCGGCGGGGGCGCAGCGGGCGTGGAGTGATGCGGGAGGTCTGCTGCAACTCGAGCAGCAGGCAGACGAGGCGCGGCGCGGCCGTGCGTCGCGGGCGGAGGGCGAGTAGCGCTCTGGTTCTGGAAGTTTTTCCAGAATTAGACGTCTGATCTTCCAACCAGACGTCGGGAGGACTATCCAGACGTCTGGCAAGTAAGTTATTTTTTTCGTCCTTCGTCCTTTTTCTGCGACCATTGTACTGAGAGCGATGAGTGGGTACGTGCAGGCTGAGATTCGCATCCAACGCGAATCAGACGTTTGGCCGCAGTGCCAGACGACTGGAAGGACTTCCAGATGTCCGGGGTGACCATCGGACGTCTGGGAACTAGGCCAGACGCCCCCGCAGGCTTCTGGACGTCTGAGAGACTACACAGAGCGAAGGTATCCTCTGAACCACTTTTTAAGACGTCTGGAAGAGGTTCCAGACGTCTGATTTTGCAATGTTTCGTCATTTTCGACCCGTTTAGGGCCCGTTCGGAGTCCGTTTTTCGCGTTTCGAGTTGCATCCTTTTCGGAATAAAATCCTCTACCCATCTACAGTGATTAGATAGTGTTTTGAGAAACTCCTTGTGCTTGATCCTTGTGTTAGGACCCCGTTCCATTGCAGTCTCGGGGGTTGCGGAGGCACGCGGGATTTCCAACCACGCCCCCATTACTTCCGTTGTAGCTGGTAGAGTGGCTTTAGAATTTATTAACATAATTTGTTACAATTATGAAACAACTAATAGAACTTAGGGCATTGCATGAATCCTAGGAATGAAAAACCAGATTGAATGATAGATCCTAGGGTATTGCATGAATCCTAGGGCTGGAAAACTAGATTGAATGATAGATCCTAGGGTACGGCATGAATCCTAGGGCTGAAAAACTAGCGAAATGAATATACATATTGCAGTCTTGGAAAATGTGGAAAGGAAATAATAACTGCATGTAAATTGATTTTAACAGCTGCCTGTTATGAATAAATGAACATGTTTGAGAATATGGGTTGTAAGAACGTAAAACTGGAATGGTGAAACCTGAATGTGCTAAGTTAAAAGAGTTGGAACCCTACGGGGAGTTAGGAGTAGAACTCCTGGAAAGAGAATGAAATGGAACTGAGAAAGAAAGATGTGGTAGTGTGCTGTCTCTTGGGTACGTGGTACCAAGGGAAGTACCTGTTACCTGTTTAGTGCAGAGCGTAGCCAGCCGCCCCAAGGACCCAGGGTTAGGTCTGGCTACTTTGTACCGACTTGCTGGCCCTCGTGTACACAGTACCGAGGAGAGCTACTAGTGTAAGGCGAGTACTAGCTACCCCACGGGTCCCGGGGTTCTGCTAGCTCACCTACACCGACTTGTTAGGCCCACTGGGCAAACCAGGGTAGTCAGGCGAGGGTGCGCGGACTGTGGAGGGGCAAGGCCCCTGTTTGGTTACTGTGGAGGGGTTGAACCCCTGTTACTGAGAGGGCTCTGCCCTGTACTGGTTCCATGTTGTGCTTTGGGCGCACCCATTAACGGAAACGACTGACCGCGTGCCAGTGCGGATTAGCTACCTGTGTGTTTATCGCGCATGCCGTAGTTACCGTTACGTCTGTCCGTGACCTTGGGGTGGTTGACTGAGAGTAGGATCACCACGGGGGACTCTCCCGGCCAGGAGAGCACCACGTGCTACTTCTACTGTTCGAAAAAGACTGCAATCAAGATCGTTCCCACGAGGAACATTCGAGATCAAGTGAAGGATCTGAGAAATAGATAAATTGTGAAACAATAGAAAGACGTAAATAAAGGAAGAAAATAAAACAGCTACTGTATACCTTACTGCTTCTTTAGTTTAGCTGCCACTCTACTCAGCATTTCGCTGACGTGTTACACTCATTACTTTTCAGGACCAGGTGTTGAGCAGCCAGGGTCAGCGGCTGCAAAGGACACTTGGCCGAGTAGGGTCTAGTAGAGTTACCACTGCTCTTTTGTGACCTTTTTTTTTCCACTGTAGTGAGTAGTTTTTGTTACTCTCTGTACTTTTCTTTACTCGTAGTTCTTGTTTTGTTAAATGTTGTTCTACTGTTGTGGTGGTACATGCTGTAGTAGTTCTTTTTCTTACTGCTGTATTTTGTTACTGCTAGTTATATTTCATGTTGAATGTGGTTTATTTTACTGCTCTTTTGGTTACTTCCTCGTTGGACGACTAGGTCTTGGGATTAGTCGAGTCGGTCCGGTTCTCGTGCCTCGTAGGGACTCGGGAATCGGGTCGTTACAGCTAGGGAATCAAAAGCTTTCGAAGATCCGCCTTAATGCACGCCTTCGCATCCCCTCGCTTCTAAGTGAAGCTAGACAGGAGCTCTAGTGTAAGGACGATGCAATCCACTATAGACCTGCTGGGAATAAAGTTAGATTAATGGTTGTCCACAAGTAAGGGAAGGACACCTTTCAAATGTTCGACAAGGATCTTAGTAAAGACCTTGTATAGCATGTTACATCATGACATTGGACAGAAGTCCCCAAGGCTGGAGGTAGAATCCACCTTTGAAACAAATGTCACAAAAGTCTGGTTGACCATGCACACCATGTTCCCACCTTCTGCCAAGGATCTGATTGCATCAAACACTTCCAATTTTATGTGATGCCAATGCAAGTGAAAGAACATCAAGGAAAATCCATCAAGCTCGGGGGCTTTGGCAAGGCTGATAGACTTAATTGCCTTCTCAAACTCAAGAGAAATTGACCCCTCAAGGTGGGAGGCCACATCAGGAGTCAAGGTGGCGAATGGTGGCCGAAGAGGAGTAGCACCTCCATGTGGCTACTTATAAAAGGCACAAAAATGGCACCGCCTCTAAATGAAGGGCCTCTTCCTCAAGGAAGTGCAATCCATCGGCATGAAGAAGATAGTAGACATGGTTCCTCACTTCCCTCACCTTAGCAACACAATGAAAGGAGGTGGATTTATCCCCCAATTGTTTCCAACCTTCTCAGCTTCTCTGCCTCCACAACGACTCCTCATCTAATCGAAGAGTAGCAATGGACCCTGTACAAACTCACTCTAAATGCATGAGGTCAAGGTCAAGTGCATTGTGAGCGAGCTCCCAATCAATTAAGCAAAGCTCCTCAGACTTTGCTTTTTGTTTCTCATCTGGCCTAATGCCAAATGTCCATGCCTTAAGGCATGCCTTCATAGCCTTGAGTTTGCAAACAACTCTAAACAGGGGTTGTTGACAACTAAGGGTGGCCTAGCCAACATGTACGACATCACTGTGGCCCTCATGCTGGTACCAAAGATGGAGAAGTCGAAATGGATGGGACTAGAGCACAAATAGGGCCAGCAAAGCATGCATATAAGCATGGTTGTTAGGCTTAAGGAGGTGGTAGAGTAGCTTGAATTGTTGGAAATTCTTGGCCCAGTCAACATTCACCAATCCATGGTGCAATCTCTTGAGGTGGTAGTGCAGTTTGAATTGTAGGAAATTCTTGGCCCAATCAGCATTCACCAATCCATAGTCCAATCTCGCAATAATGCAACCCCCACTAATCATGGATGTTAGAATATGAAGATAGAGGTCTGTAGGAATCTTAGAAATGGTTCATATTTTATTGTAGGAGCTTACACCCATATTTATAGACAATGACTCTGAGTAGTTCTATTCAAAATTCATTACAACAAAATAATTGATCCACGGCTTCTACTTCTAGCAGGATTAATACCGCAACGTATCAATCTTTCTCTTCAGCCGTTTAGAATATCCTTGGTGAAGGATTCGACATGGAGGATGGGGAATGGAGAGAGCCAAAAAAGAAGAATAAGAAAAAGCAGAAGGAGGCTAATGTTGATACTTCAAGGATGGCATCATCCAATGCTAACCATGCATTGTCTATACTAACTTGGAATACTTATGGTCTCAATGACCCGAGTAAATTGAAGGAGGGCTGATGGAAACACCATCATAGGTCCTAACAAGCCCATTTTAGTATGGAATAAAAGATAAAAGCTCCTACATATTCATCTGAGGGTTATATCTCCACCATATTGTGTTTTGAAAACAAAACAAGAAACCAAGGTTAACTCTGTAATTTTAATAGCATATCATGAACACAGAATAACCAAGGGGTTGACTAGGGGTGAAATAAAGGTCAAATAAGCATTGAAGTCAAATAAGTGGGTTCATGCAGACAGAAATGGTTTTTACGCATTTCGAGAATTAACAATAACCTAAAACCCTAATTTCAGACTCGCTTAAATAACAGAGGTTATGGTTAAGATAAATTCCATATTAACCTTCTAAAAATCATAGAAAAATATTCTATAAGGTTTGGTACCCTTGATTTGACCTTTGGAACCCATTTTGACCTAAAATAGAGTCTCAGATAGAAATTTACCCTAATCTGGGTTTCTACATAATTTTCCCAATCAAACTTGGTCAAAACTGAAATCCAACTTCGCCATCAGATTACTTGGGTCCAAATTAGGCTTGTACCCATATTTAGGCCAAATCAGAGTTCGTCTTGGCCTAATTTGCCCTTTAGTCCAGTCAGGTCCCTGACTTTTTCATCGTCTTCATATTTAGGTCTCTACCACCATTAGGAGTGAGGTGTAGCTCACCGTTGAGATTCAAGCAAGATTTTCTAGCTCGATTCTCAATCAATCAATCTCAAAATTGAAAGAGAGATTCCTTGAGGAATTCCCTTCCAAATGAGACTGGCCATGAATCCTAACTCCTTCCCAAAAGCTGATGCGAACTCTTGGAAAGGAAGGGTATCTGTGCATGCACGATCCTTGAAGCTCGCTAATAGTCGAATTCCTATGACATATTAATCAATCACTTCACAAATAAGCGCTATTGTCGGCTTTTTATCCCTGGCAACGGTGCCAAAAATAATATGAAGTGATCGACCACGGTTTGTATAAAAATCGTCATTGTTGTAGTATATGTCATAAATACAAACCGTTATCGCATCAATTTTATTTAATTACATAATTTTTATTGGTTTATTCCAGGTCGTTCACTGGGAGGTAGTTATTGATATACATCATTCTCTAAGTCCAATATTATTCTTTAATTCCAAAAAGATCAATTTTATGTACAATCATAAATGAATGAGTTAATGAATGAAAAAATTAAACTAATTTATGTACAAAAGAATGAATTGAAATGCTTACAAACACCTAATTATAAACAAGCATCAAACACTATACATTTATACTTTATACTATCTATTTATAACTTATAATACTAATACTTACATATATATACAATAATACATAAGAATATATATTATACTAACTTAATATACTAACATATACAGTAACATATATAACATGTACAGCGACAGATATAAACGTCGCTAAACTGCAGAAAAACTATGTATAGCATCTAAGGTAGAAACTAGAGTCTATAGTGATACTTATTCTATCTATAGTGACAGTTTATTCTGTTAGTAAAGCTATAAGGTTATTTATGTATAAATATAGCTCAAACACATCTATACTACGTATACTTACTATGCATATACTTAATATTTACAATATACTTAGATATATATATACATATACACTATATATATACGTACATCTTCTTTCTCTTTTTTCTTTATCAAGTTCTTCTTTGTTCTTCTTCTCTGTTCTCTCTTTTTTTTTCTCTCTTTTCAGGCTCTACCCTTTCTCTTCTTAACTTGGCCATTTATTTCTTATCTCCTTACGGCTTCACACTTAGTCTCTTCCTCTTGGCTCAGTTTGTTTTGTAGCACTTAGTTCGCTCTCTGCTCCTCTTCTTTCCCTTAATCATTTTTCCTTCTCTTCTTTTCCTTAACCCCTCTTTAAGCCTTTCTTAACTTAAAAATTGTTTTAAGGTTGGTGAGCAGCTCTGTTTGAGGGATACACAGCACCTAAGGCAGGTGGGGTCAGACCTCTACTAAGAGCAGCCCAAATTCATTATTAGGCCTCTTTAATCATGTTTTATGCTTAGTAATGAGCTTAATCAAGCCCTCGCACAGTGCATGGTTCCCAGCCACACACCGCACACCATCATCGTATCTCAATGCCATGCCAATATGCTCAGTAATGCTCAGGATAAGAGAGGATAGGTATATGTGTTTCACGCACCTGACACCCATGAGAATTGCTTAAGCTATACAACAAAATCGTATTATAGCACTCCAAAAGCTCCGCAGTTCACGATGTGGCACTATTTGCGTCGGGTCTGAGCGTTAGAATTTTAATGCGCTATGTTGAATTTGTGATTTTGGCCCTCGATTTAAGGGCCATAATTTATTATAAATTAAAAATAAATTATAGAAAATTAAAGTATTTACATAGTACTTTACAATTGCACAATTAATTTACAAAATTAATTACGTTTATTATATAAATAAATTAGGTAAAGTTTCCGGTTTATACATAATGAATTTTAGGTTTTATTTCTTAATTACGTATAAATTAGTTAATGTATGGCTTAATTGACCTTCTACAGAGTTAATGTACATATTAAAGTATTTATTACCGATTTTTATTGTATTTTACATGGTTTATTTAGTTTATTTACATTTAAATAGCTTATTTCAGGCTGTCTTAAATATAAATTAGGTTTAAATAGTATAATACATTATAAATATAGTTAAATTAGCTTAATTTACGTAAAATACATTAACATAAAGGTACAGTATAAGTTAGTTTAATTTTAACTTAATTTACTAATTTATTTTGATTTAACTTAATAACTTAGGTAATAACTTAATAAATTCAATATTTATTCTATTACATAATTAAATTATGATACAAGATTTCTAATATACTTAATACGTATATAAATATGTATACACAATATAAATAGTAAATACGATTATATACAGGGTTGTATAATTTTACTTAAGTTATAGTACTTATAAGTTAGTATAACTAATATCTAGTTATATAATTAAAAGTTATAGATAGTTTAACTCATCTTAAATATATAATTTACATTATATAATAAATGTATAAGTTATTTACACCTATTATACCTCTATTTTACATTATAGACATATATACATACTATATAGCTTATATTTACATGTATGTATATAATATACAAGGTATTTTTGGGTTGTCTTGGAGTTTTTCTACTTTTTTATGATTTTTATGAGTTTTATAGAGGTAGGGAGTGAGAGAGAAAGAAATAGATGAGAAGAGTAGACTATTTTTGGTGTTTTTGTGTTACGAAATTTTTATTAAGTTAAGAGGTATATTGAACCATCGACTGGTATGTTCTACCAAGCCTAGGGTTTAGATGACCTAAAAACTTTGCAAATGGATAGAGAAATAGTTAATCCTACTCACTACACCTTCATTTTATTTTTTTGGATTTTTCATTGAATTTTTATTTATTTACAAGTGGAGAACATTCTAGGCCTTAAAAAAATTTCACTAAGAACTTAAGGCTCTAGATGGTATTCTAGTGGTTAGATAGCCAGTGAACTGCCTCAAACATGCTCAACACGTGGAATAGAAAAGATGCAAGCAGTTAAGCATGAAATTCAACTTGGATTTCCATTAATCTCAAGTTTGGATAGTTAGGCACAAAGATTAGCTGGTAATGAATGATTTGACATAAGTTACAAGCATTCAAATGAAATTTTAAAATCAAAATTAGTACAGGAAAGCTTGTACACCTAAATTACAACATTTACAACATGTCAGCTATTTAAGATAATACACCTAAGCCTACTGTCTAGCTGCAGCAACAGCAAAGCAGCAGCAACAAACAATAGCAAACAGTAGCAATGCTATTGCTAGAAACCAGCAGATCAGCAGCAACAATGTTGCTAACAACAGCAGTAGCTACTGAACAACATCAACAACTCCAGACATCTTAAGGAAACATCCAGGAGCTGCTAGACTTCAAATTCAGCAATCCTATTTCTTGATTCAGTCATTTACATCCCATATCAGACTAAAAAAAAAGTCTAAGGAGGTATATAAAATGGTCTGATCAGGGAATAAGCTGCTGGAATCATTTGGAATGTAGCTGCTCATGCAGCAAGTTAATATGATGGATTTTAGGATTCAAATTATAAAATAGAAAGCATAGAAGAATCTGATTGAACGTAAAAACACAATCTGATTGAAATCACTTGGGATGTTAAACTCTCTATCAGAAAATTCTCGGTAATAGTTTCTTTTCAAATCTGAGACAAAACTACTGATCTAACACCTTCCTAATACCATAGACAGCATGAAGGAAGGTCCTAGATCAGTCCATTAAATCCAAACTAAATCCCAATTTACTAAACCTTAAGGAATATTGACAATTCCTTAGGTGAACATTCAGAATTGACAAAATTAAATCTGCCTAGAAATACAAAAGACAGAGCCTCAAATCAACAAGGTTGATTTCCTTGGCTTTCTACACATTGAAAATCAAAACATCCCAATTCAAACCAAATTTGGGTACACACTCATCCATAATTCAAAACTACACTCAAGAACATTGGAATCATTGCATATACCCAGTTAAAGCCATTAAAATCCTCAAACAACTCGATTAAATCCGATAAAGCTCAAAATTGAATTCAAATCTCCAATTTGATCATTAAAACCATTTGCAAGCAAAATCGAGTCATCTGAGTTTTTGAACAAGATCGGGGGGTCTTGTGAATCTGCGAGATGAATGAGAGACCCCCCAAGGTGGGTTATAACGCTAATTTCAGATCTGAGGTTCAAAACCTTCATATCTGAAATTAGGTCTAATGAAAGGGTGATTTATGGATTTAATTGTGAGGAAACACAGAAGCAAAAATGGAAACGTGTAGGGGGAGAAAATAATGATCAGTTAATGAGGGAATTCGTCTCCACTTATCTGAAATGATCAGAGGAGGTGAAAATGTGGAATATATGCTAAATCTACTCCTAATTTACTCTAACAGTTACGCATAAATTAGAAGTAACCTACATCTAATTTCTACTGCTAACTACTCTAAGTAACACTATAACTAATCTAGAAAGCATTAAAACCTCGTCTAAATGGAAGAATGGGACCTGTTGAGAAGATCTGTAGCTGGTGGCTGCAGCGACGAAGGAGGGAGGATCTCCAACGGGTTGAAAAGCTCTCTAGTGAAGCTTCAGGTTGCCCTCAGGTGCTATGTGGTCCTTAGCGGTGAGGAGAGTCGGAAAAGATGAATAATTCACAGCCGGTGGCTGTGAAAATGGGGAAATGTGGGGAGGAGAAACTAGAGAGGATGAAGGGATCGCCTTAGGAAAGTAGGAGGGGAAAACGATCTCCCGCGCGCGTAGCTGTGGAGCTGCTTAAGTAGGAAGATCAGTGTATCAGAGCACCACGCGGGTGAAATTAGTCTCCAAGATCATGGGCGGTGGTGATTTGAGAAGAGGAGCGCCCGCGAGCTAAAATCAAATAGTGGCCATAGGATGAAATCTGGGAGGAGAGGTGACCACACGTGCCGAATCACGCGAAGGTTAGATTCAAATTAAGCAACAGATCAAAAGAAAAGGCAAATCGACGACTAGGATCGCTTCTATTCTTCACGTGAACAATGCGTGTGCGAGCTGCAGGTGACTCAATGTGTATTGGTGAAATTGCAGGCAAAGCCCCTCAGCGAAGGGGTAGAATAATTGTAGAGAGACCCATAAGTAGTAATGAATAGTTACAGAGAGATCCTTTAATGCTTGGAAATAGGTCCCTACAACTTACAAAGAGGTCTTAAGAGGTTTTCTAATGAATGATTTGTAATGCGCTAAGGACCTAAATGTAAATCTTTAATTTCAAGGCTTTAATGATGTCCAAATGTATCTAAGTTTTTATATAAACTTAATTGAACATTTAAGAAGTAAATTACACTTTTGATTTGAATTTTTAAATTCGTTTTCATGTTCAATTTACACTTGGATCACCATTTAACCTTTTTCACAAGAATATCTCGTTTAATGACCTACTTCGGCTATTTAGCTATGATGAGTCGCAACTCATCACTTGCAAACTGTCGATGCTGTGCTGTGCCTTGCCTCTCTTGAGGCTTGAAGGAAGAAGAGGCCTTTGCCTCTCTGTTGCAGCTGATCCTCTTGAGTACTTAAGGAGTCTGGAGGCCTTGTGCATTCATTTGATATCTATTGGTGTCTTAGTTCTATTGGGTTATTTCATCTGGTTGACGTGGAATATTAGTTGATAATTACTGTTGATAAATTTGATATATTTGAGCTTAACATTCAAAAGGGTTAATTGGTAATTCAAATCACCATTTTAACCAATTCTTTTTGCACTATGATACTGAATTTCATTTATATATCATTCTGAGTTGTTCTGAATCAAATTATTGCCTATATTTTTTGTGATTGGTGAGATTAAATTGTTCTTATTTGCTTCCTGTATTCGACCTCGGACTTTTTCTGAAATCTGAGTTATAAATTTCAATGATTTGAGTGCATTTGTCCTATACTACGACACATTTCTTAACAAACGATGAATTCGCTTAAACAAGATCGTTGGCCTTCTTCAGCATTTTGTTGTTCAGATTGCTACCCTCCTGGAGACAAGGATAATATTGCCTCTAATAGATGGGGACATTTTTTTTTTTTGAAACAGTGAGGACTGCTATCGTGAACCATAGTAATCCGGAGGGCAGTATATTTCATATCAAACAAAACATTATAAAAAAGATCCCCAGCTGTGTATGAGGGACCAGCATTCATTTACAATGTTCTCACATCTAACTGGTCTCTCCTGAAAAAATTTATCATTACGCACCCTCCACACACACCACAAAATGGCAGCCATACCCCCATATGGCCGTCTAGGAACAATGAACCTCTGCCAAAGGGAATCCCAGTTGGGAAGAGGTTCTAAGCAAATCATCCTCCAAATCTTGCCAGTGACCAGACAAGAGGAGAAAATATGCGACGTACATTTTGAGAGACGTATACGTATAGGATGGAGTGCCATCCATAACCCCAATCATGGCTACAATTGGCGTATTGTTCTCATATGCAAGCAAGGTGTATGGAATGTGAGTCTTCACTCCTCTGACCAAACTATTCTGGTCAGATGTCTTACTCAGGGAGGTTTGATTATATTCATTTCCTTAGTCTATGCCAAGAGATGCTCTTCTTTTTGGGTGGATCTTCGTACATATCAAATGATGATCAATGGTCCATGGATTGTTCTTGGGGATTTTAACATCATTAGATTCAATCAAGAGAAAAGGGGTGGGGCCACTCCATCTCAATCAGGGATGGACAGTTTTAATAACTGCATTACAGATTATGATCTACATGAAACAGCCCTTTATCATGGAAAAATATGGGCTCTCGAGATGGACATGTTGCATGTAAACTAGATAGGGTCCTTGCCAATCTAGAGTGGAGCAATATTTTCCCATTGGTTTGCACCTGTTATGTACCTTCTGATCTAAGTGATCATGCAACCATGATCTTGAATCTTGCTTCTTCTAAGCAGAAGAGACGCAATTTCAAATTCCTAAATTACTGGGCAGAAAGGGGTAATTTTCTTGATATGGTCAGGAATGCCTAGGGCTCCCACGTTGTTGGCAATCCCCTTTACTGATGTGTCGAGAAACTTAAATTGGCTAAAGAAAAGTTAAAGGCTTGGGTTGTGGAAGATCGTTCCAAGGAAACGGAGATGGCTAATCTCTAATCTGAATTAGAAGTTATTAATTCATAACAAACTCACACTTAATCTAGACTGCAATGTCTTGCATAAGGACCTGCATATTAAACATTCTATTCATAGACTAAGGCATAAGGAGGAGCAATATTAGAGACAAAGGAGTAGGTGTGATTGGCTGGATAAAGGGAACAGGAATACACGATTCTTTGCCCAAGCTACTAAGATTCGCTAAAATTCTAATACTCTTACAGTCTTATTGAATGAGAAAGGCGATATTATTGACAAAGAAATCAAAATCAGGAGGAAGGCTTCTACTTATTATGCTAATTTTTTTGCCAAGGATCCTTCTGCATTCCCATTAAATATGGCTTCTTGGTCTATGCCTCACAGGCTCTCTCTGGACGATGTATTGGCTCTTACAGTTATGTCCTCAGAAGAAGAAATTAAAGATGCATTCTGGAGCATTGGACCTGACAAGGCTCTTGGGCCCGATGGATTTAATGCCCTCTTCTTTCACAAAACTTGGTCCATCGTCAAAGAGGATATTAGTTCTAGAGTACGTTTCTTCTTTCAGGAGGGTGGAGGATTGGTTCGTGAACTAAATCACTCCTTTCTCACCCTAATACCAAAATCTTCTTCAATATCCTCTCTCAAAGATGTTAGGCCTATAGCATGTTGCAATACTCATTACAAAGCTATTACTAAAATGCTTGCTTGACGTTTAACTTTGGTGATGCCTAAATTGGTGGATTCTTGCTAAGGAGCCTTCATCAAAGGTAGAAGCATTTTTTATTGCTCTCTCGTTGCTCATGAATTTCTTAAGGGTTTTCATACTGCTGGTTCCTCCTTAAGAATGTGATGAAGATTGATATATCCAAATCATTTGATTCTGTAAGGAGAGATTTCATCCTTCAGGTTCTTGCTTCCCATGGTTTTCCTAAAACTTGGATAAATTGGATATCTATGTGTATTTGGGATCCTTCCTACTCCCCTCTCGTTAATGGTCAGCCTACAGGATTTTTCATTCCGGGAAGCGATTTGAGACAAGGTGATCCCCTTTTCCTTCTTTTATTGCACTAGCCATGAATGTGCTATCTATATTTATTAGCATGCAATCTCGTTCCGGCAGATTACATCAAGCATCAATAAAGGGGACCCCTTTCTCTACCCATATTTTCTTTGCAGATAATATTTTACTTTGTTGGAAGGCAGATTTACACTTAGCTAGAGCCATTAATTACTCTCTTAGTGCTTTTGCCCTTGTTTCAGGCTTAAAGCTTAATGGTGCAAAAAGTAGGGTATATCTCCCGAAAAGATGTAAAACTTGCTGGGAATGCTTGAAGGTTGATTCCCATGTTGTTATTTGGGGATTCAACTTATAGTAGGAAGAGAGGCTAATCCAGATGCAGTCTTAGAAGACAAAATACAACAATTTCTTCAAGGGTGGAAGAAAAACAGCCTCTCTAAAGATAAAATGGGTTATGGAAGGGACCCTTCGTTTTTGGCTATCCAATACCATGGTGAAGAAAACTACTCTTCAAAAAATCAAGGGATGAGTGGCAGATTTTATTTGGGATGGGAAGCCTCATTTGGTTGCTTGGAAGGATCTTTGCAAACCAAAAGAGGAAGGCGAACTTGGGCTTTATAATTATGAGAAACTCCAAAAGCTTGCCTACGTGAAACTTACACACAGGTTGTTCTCCTCTTCCTCAATTTGGGCTAAATGGATGTGGCACATGTGTGATCTTCGTTCATCAATTATCTCCATTAGTCATTCAAAAATTTGGTTGGCCCTTGTCAATTCCTAATCTTGGATTTTGAGTACTTTTCATCATACAAATGACTAGGATTGGCCAACTTTGGTAGAAGGTGGACTTTGCTCGCATATAGTTTGGAATTCTATCCAGGATAGAGGAGTTATGCTCCCCATATGGAAACATATTTGGAAAAATTCAATACCTCTCAAATGGAGTTGCAACTGCTTATGGCTTTACCTCAAAGAACGCCTCCTTACTGCAATAATACTACATTCATGGGGCTTACCCGTTCATACAACTTGCATTCTTTATTTCATTGAGGAAAAATTTGCAGGTCACCTTTTACACCATTGCCGTTATACTCTTAACACTTGAAAGGAAGCATAGGTTAAAATCATGCCTGATACTAGACCACCGCCTATCATATCGTCAAATTGAAGCAACCATCAGTTTGAGCAAACACACACCCTCTATTGGAAAGTTCTTGTTGCAGTTATATGGAATATATGGCATAAAAGAAATACAAGGAAACATGGTAGGAGCCAATCCTCAAGTATCTCGTTGGCAACGTGCATTTGCAAAAAGTTGTAACGGTTAATACCTTATGGGTTTTCTATTTTCATTGTTGTGAATCTCTCTGAAATAATTTCTTGTAACATTTGATCTGGTTGGTGGCCATTTTGAATAATATATTACCTTTTACTAAAAAAAAAAATTGTCATAATTACAATAGAGAAGGATTCATCTCTTTTACAAAGAACATGGACTCTAAAAATAGTAAAACTAAAATATGGCAACTACTAAAAATAAGAAAATAGATCCTAAAATAACTGGTAACACATTGCTATCTAAAAATAGCCAAAGACTCCTGTCCACATGACCACATGGTCTTCTAAAAAAAATCCCAACACTGCCAGCAAGTCAAGATCGAGGAAGTTACATATTTGAATGAGAAGACGACGGCGGCGATGCCCGCCTCGCACCACGGAGAAGAAGACGACGGCGGTGACGTCCGCCTCGCGTCAGAGAAGACGACGGTGGCGACGTCAGGGGAAAATGATGACGGCGGCATCCTCCCGCCTCGCATCCAGAGGAGATGACGACGGTGGCGCATCTGCTCGCCTCATGTCCAGAGAGAAGAGGACGACGGCGGCACATCTGCCTGCCTCGTGTCCATAGAAAATGATGGCGATGAGATGACTGGCCAGATCAGAGGAGTCGACAGCGGCGGCGAGAGGCCCGGCCGCCCTGCCCGGTCCAGTGACTGCAGAGGACGCGTGCCCTACGTTCCTCCCTCGCGCTACCCGGTCCAGCAACGACGGCAGTGATGCGTACTTCTGCTCCACGTTTATCGCCCTCGCAGCAGCAGTGGCGGTGGCGACCCCGCGCCCTCGCCCTTGCTCGCAGCAGCGAAGACGAAGAGAAGCCAGTAGCAGCAGAGGTGGAAGCAAAACGGAAAAGGAGAAGGAGAAGAAGAGGAGGCGGAAGGGGAGAGTGCCTCTCCCGAGGGCCGGAGGGCCTCCCACCCCCTACCCCCCAACCCTAGGGTTTTTCTCCCCGAGAAACTGATAACTCTGATACAATAAAGAGGAGTCCATCTCTTTATAGAACAGCATGTGCTAAATAGTAAAAACTAAATATAGCAACCAGTAAAAATCGGAAAATAGATCCTTAAATAACTCCTAATAGATTGCTATCTACAGATAGTCAAAGGCTCCTATCCACGTGGACTGTCCACCTGGCCCATAGTGCCATGTGGCAGTCCATGTGATCTTCTGAAAAATCCCGACAGTCACAGTACACTTTCTGAATATATCACAACTACCCCTGTTTATATCAGTACGTTAACATCTCCCCTCAAACAAATGTTCTTTTGTAATGAACAGGAAGTTAATTGCAAATTTTTTGAAATTGAGCTTGCGGAAGTGGCTTTGTTAAGATGTTTGCCAGCTGTTCTGAAGAAGAAATGTGTTTGACAACCAATTGTTGAGAGGCCGCCTACCCGTGAACAAAGTGAAAGTCAATTTCTATATGCTTTGTTCTAGCGTGGAAGACTGGATTAGATGTCATATAGATGGCACTTATGTTATCATACCATAGAATTGATGTGGAATTGATGGATAGCCCTGATTCAGTACATAAAGATAATAAGCATTATAATTCAGCTATGGCATTTGCTATGGACCTGTACTCAGCCTCCGTAGTTGATCGTGAAACAGTTGGTTGTTTCTTAGAGCTCCAAGAGATTAAAGATGAACCTAAAAATATAACATAACCTGATGTTGATTTACGATCCTCAAATGAGTTAGCCCAATCTGCATCACTAAGTGCTTGAAGTTGAATGGCAGGTGTTGTTCTGGAAAAACGTAAAAGATATTGAATGGTGCCCTTCAAGTATCTCAACACACGTTTAAGACATTCAAAATGAGTGGTTGTTGGAGAATGCATTTTTTGTGCAAGTTTGTTTACAGCAAATGTTAGATCTGGTCTGGTAAAATTAAAGTATTGAAGATGCCCAACCAATTGTCTATATACTGTTGGTTCAGAAAGAGGCTCCCCTTGGCACTGATTTATATGCTCAAGAACAAGAAGTTATTGGTGTTTTAACTGGTTTAACTTCATGAAATTGGTAAATTGTCAGCAAAGCTGCAATGTAGCTATGTTGATATAATGATAGACCAGATTTATCTTTGATAATTTTGATGCCAAGGAAATAAGATGGGAAACCAAGACTTCTAATTGGAAATTCAGACATCAGATTTTGTAGAATCTTATCCGCCATGGATTTATCTGATGAGATAGGTAAAATATCATTGAGATATATAAGGAAATATATTCTTGCATCTCCTTTACATAGAATGAACAACGATGTGTCTATCTTAGAGGTTTGGAGTCCCTTGGATAGAAGAAATTAACTTAGCCTTTTATACCAAACACGTGGGGCCTACTTAAGACCATAAAGTGACTCACTAAGTTTAGATACAAATGGAGGACAGACTGGATGAATGAACCCTTGTGGCTGTTCCATGTAAACAGTTTCCTCCAATGCACATCAAGCTGCAGCATATGCCATTTGAGTTGAGTTGCCAAAGTGAGTGGCAATCGAACAGTAGTTGCTTTAATAACAGGACTATAAGTATCAAAGTAATACTGCCCTGATAGTTGGTGAAACCCTTTAGCTGCAAGTTTTTTTCCTTGTATCTGTTGATAGATGCATCTGAATTTCTCTTGATATGAAAAATCCATTGATTGCCAATGATGTTCATCCCTGGTTCTCTAGGAACAAGAGTCCAAGTGTTGTTCTTTAGTAATGCATCAAATTCCTCAAACATGGCTTGAAGCAAGTTGGGATTTTTGCTTGCTGAAGAGTTGGACATTGGTGTACATTCATTACTTAAAATTCGTAGTGCAGCTGGTAGAGGATGAAGAGAAGCCTGAAAAGTTTTCCTTTTGATAATTCCATCCATGGTATGAATTTGCATAGGATGAACTCTTACAGGTTCTGAATTTATAGGTGGATAGGAGAATTTTCAGGTGCTGAATTTGCATTCAGAATAGGAGAATTTTCAGGCTCTGAATGTCCAGGCAAAGTAAGAGAATTTTCAGGTTTCTGAAATTGCAGGTGGGGTGGCAGTATGAGGTGAATGAGTGGTGTTAGGTGATGGGATTGACGTTGGGAAGGTTTTATCAATTGGTGTTGATTGATTAGTGATAGTATTAGACTCCCGTTGAATAGTGGTGGGTGCATTAGTTGTTGACTGAGGTGAAGGAAAGGGGCCAGTAGGCATTTGTTGGATGGATGGACTATTGAACGAATTGGGAGGTTTGAGTTAGAAGTTCAGGAATTTTGATGACAGTTGGTTGTGATGTAAGTAAATTGGAAGAGGATTGAGTGTGAATAGAAGAAGCAAACGGATAGAAAGTTTCATGAAAGGTGACAAAACAGGGAGTTATTGTTTTATTTGTTACAGGAATGTAACAGTGAAAAGCCTTGTGGTAAGGACTAAATCCCCTTGCAAAAAAAAAAAAAAAACGGACTAAATCCAAGGAAAATATGTAAAGAGGACGTCCTGGGTTGTAATTTATTTTTGGTGTAGGGTTGTAAATGAGGATAACAACCACATCCAAAAACATGAAATGAATGAAGGTATGGTTGAGACTTGTATAGAAGATGATATGGAGACTAATAGTTGGTGGATGGAGAAGAAGAATGTTGATAATATGGGAAGCATATAGAGCTGCATAATGCCAGAACCTGGATGGAGCTTTTCCTTGAAACAGTAATGGTCTAATCATTTCCCAAATATGGCGATTTTTCCGTTATACACTTCCATTTTGTTGTGGTGTGTGAGGAGAGGAAATTTTGTGTAGGGTCCCCTGAGGTTTGAACCATTGATGAATTTTCTGATACTCCCCTCCCCAATCAGATTGAAATTGTTTCATTAACATTCCAAACTGTGTTTTGACCATGGTAAAAAATTGAATAGTAACTTGGTAGGCTTCAGACTTCTGAGTTAGAGGGAATAGCCAGAGAAATTTTGAATAGTCATCTGTGAAGGTAATGTAATATTTGAAACCTTCAACAGAAACTACTGGAGATTGCCACACATCAGAGAATACTAAATCAAAGGTATTATTGCTTCTAGTACCAGTGGGATGCAAAGGAAACTTGTGTGATTTAGTTTCACAGCAAATGGAACAACAGAACTACCGTCTTTATTTCTGTTCACAACAATATGGTGTTGAGATAGCAGCTTCTTTAAGGTTTGGAAATTAACATGACCAAAACTTCTGTGCCATAGAGAAAATGGAATGTTGGAGACATCTGCTGTAGCTGAGAAAATTGATGGATCAGTCCTTTGCTTGGGTAGCCAAAGTTGATAAAGTCCTTTGTTAGTTCAGCCCTGCAATAGGATTGCCTTGCTCCGAAGATCCTTCACCACCACATTGTTAGGATACAATTTGAAATAACATTGATCATTTCGTAAAGCGGTAAATGCTCAATAAATTATTTTCAACATTTGGAACGGTGAGCACATTTTATAACTGCAAAGGATTGATCGAATTAGAAATTAGTTTGTGTCCAAGGTGGGATATTGGCTCAACACTACCATTGCAAAATTGAACTCGATCAGTGCCATTGTATTCTGATCCAAGGTCAAGGTTGCTGAGAGAATGTGTACTGTGGTGAGATGCCCCTGAATCTGCTATCCACGACTGAGATGGGTTTCTTGCTTGTGCGGTAGCAGCATTTGCTTGAATTGAAGATGGTGGCTGATTATAGCGATGCCAACCAGTAATAGCTGAGTGATTAATCTTCCCACAAATTTGACAGATAACTCCTGCCATGGACTGCCTGGAGGTAAAATTGGAAGAACCACAATTGGAGGAACCACCTAGATAACGGTTACCTCAAGTTCCTCTGTTAGCATAGGCAGTCTTTGTGGCTTGGTTAATAGCTAATGTAGGCATGGTGTTTTGGCAAAGAAGCCTCTGTTCATGATTCAACAAAACACTTATAATTTCATCAAAGGTAAGACTGTTAATGGAGGTAATAACAGAAACTACGGGACGACAGTCAGAGTTCAGTCCATTTAGTAGAGCAAGAACAACATCATCATAATCTATTTTTTTCAAGCAGTAGCTAAGTTTAGAGCCAATTGACGCGCCTTGTTAACAAATTCCAAAATAGAAGAATCACCTCTTTTATGTTGTTTAAGGCAGATCGATATTGAAAGATTTGAGCCTTAGAATAGGTGCCAAACAACTTTTCAAGAAAAACCCAAACCTCACGCGAAGAGGAAAGATCCGAAATTTGGACACAAATTTCCTCCCTAACCGAGGAGACCATCCAACTTAGCACCAACTGATCTTTCTTATGATAAGCTAAATACTCATTGTTGAGTATTTGAGAGATAGAATCTCCAAAAGATTGTTGCATGAACTCGGGAGGAGCGGTGGCAGTACCATCCGCAAAGCTTAGAAGATCATATGCTCTTAGAAGAGGAAGAAATTATGTTTTCCAGATTGAAAAATTAGAGGAGTTTAATCTGTAAGTGACATTGAGTTAAATGGAGGCAGTGGGTGTAGACGATGAATAAGAAGGAGAGCTTGAACTGATACCAAAGGTTGAACCAGAGATGGATGGGGAAGCCATCAGAACCAGCCAACAAATCAGAAACTACTGTTTTAAAGAGATGAGGAGAAGGATACCAAGATCAGCTTTCATGCGATCTTGGTTTACCTCAATCCTTAAAAGAAGAATCCAGATTTGACAAAGTCGATTAGATATCTGCTGCACCGTATTGAAGATTTGATTCAGGAGATTAAGGACACGGCGTAGAGCAGCACGGATCATCGAAGCTCCGTGCTGAAGAACTGACAAAGCGGAGCATGTTTAGCTTTCTTATACCATGTGAGAATACGGCGATAGAGGTTTGCAGGAATCGTGGAAATGGTTCATACGTTATTGCAGGAGCTCACAACCATATTTATAGACAGCAACTCTAAGTTGTTCTGCTCAGAATTCTTTACAACAAAATATCTGAAATTTGTTACAACAGTCTTTCTGAAGTACCACTACAATAACAATTGAGACACTTATATAATTGAATATATGCAAGTTTTTTTTCTCATACTTCCAAGCATGTACCTTATGTTCTCTTTTGATAGACATTATAAAATGTAATTTGATTTTCGATCGATAATGGTGCTCGTTGCCTTGTTGATTAGAATTGAAGGAAATTCCAATTCTTCAAATGACAAATGGATCATTTTGATAGCAGTCCTATCTACTGTTCTTTCCTGGATATTCGTGGTGTTGGCCCTCGTTCTCTATAGACAAAAGCAGAGAGGATGCTCCGGTAAGTGCTCCTTTTGTTACTGAAATATGATATATTTAATTAAATGCTATGAAATAGCTGACACAATTTCTTCGGTACCATGCTAGTGGTACTTCTTTGTCTACAGAAGCTAAGCATGCCTGACTGTAGCTTATTTTATTTATTTTTTTGTCCAGGTAGGGAAACCTCACAATTCCACAATGGCAGTATAAAATTTACGTATGATGATCTTGTCAGGATCACCAGAAATTTCATCCAAGAGATTGGTAGAGGAGGATTTGGCTCAGTGTACCATGGAATACTGGATAACAATGTCCCTGTTGCTATTAAGGTGCTATCTAAGACTTCGTCTCAAGGGCCTGAGCAATTCAGGAATAAGGTGGGCTTTTTTCAGTTTTTAAATATGGAGAGATTAGGCACACTTTGGTATCACCTATTAATTGGACATCTCTCTAAGACATCAAAGATCAGATCATATCTAAAATAACAAAAGATTTTAAGATAGTAATTATACATCAACTCCATACCTTTCAACTTGACCATGATTCCGTACCCTTTTTCTTTCTTCTTCGTATTTCTATGCTTGTTACATTTTTGTATAGCAATCTAAAATCTGTACTACGATAATGGTTTTGTGGCAACTAATTTAAAGAAGAACAATCAAATGCTACAAGGTAGAGTCCCCAACAAGACAAAAAAATAATGTGTTTATAAGTGCGTAAGTTTATTTTCTACAATTATATGATTTAGCTTTAATCTTAGTTTAGAGAAATTTGCTTAAGCAGAAAGAGTCAAATAAAATTAAATCCTGTTGGCTTCTTCAGTAAGAAGAAACTTTTCAACGACATATATACCTCTTTAGGAGTATTTAACTTAGTCCTTACAGGAATACCATCCTGGTAAAGGATTTCTTTTAATCTTGTTTAGCCTGTAGGGTTAACTCTTCCTTCTCTTCAGGGGCCTTTCAGTAGTGGGCTGCTAACTACCTTCAACCTTCCCCAACTTCTTCTGAGGGATCATCTTGATTAAAACACGAGAAGATTCATAGAAAAAAATAAGTCAAGTCTGAAGACATAGAATATAAAAGTAAAATACTAAACTTACATCTTAGGCATACATCAAGGGTCCAAAGAGACCATTTGGATTCATACTTTCATAGGATTTACTTCATCCGTTGGCATGTTGGACACCAACAATCAGTTGTGGCCTAGTTGGATGTTTTTAAGTTCGAGTTGCCATTTGTAAGAGATATTCATTTCTTAGAATCACAGAAAAAGAAACAATCTACTTTGCCTTATTACTAGATAGACTAGGCAAAAGCATCCAATACGTACAACTTACTCCTAATTGGAAGATATAGGAATTAAGATCAATAAAATTAGGGAAATTTTATATAAGCAATAGAACATGCTTGTGGTAGGATAAATCCATAGCTCCAAAGAAGACAAAGGAAATGATGGATCAATAATACAAGGTGAATTGCGAAGTAGTGATTTGTTTTGGAAGTTAGAAGATCCAATAGGAAAGGATTTACAGAAAATGAGAACATGCAACTGGAAGGAAAACTGAAAATATAGTGACGGTTATAATGATTGATACATAGGACATCAAGCACAATACTAGCATAAACTAGTACAAGAATCAACTTTGCTTGTGTAAATACCATCTTTCATTATCCTTAGCAAAAAGCACTCACCTTCATCAAAGATCAAACACTACAAAAAGATTGCCCTACACCAATGCATGCCTACGCTGACATCAAATGTATGTCGCTGTCGATTCTATTATATGTTGCTATTGTTCCATGCTATACCGATGGGCACATTTAGGGAAAAGGAAAACAATGGGAGGCAGATATGTCTTCTTTCGCTTGACACTTTTGCTAACACTCAAGCTTGAGTCAACGCCACTCCCCTAACTTCCTTCCTAGCTCATTGCTCGAGTCGACGCCACTCCTCGGCTTCAAAGTTGATGCCACTCCCAAGACCTCAAAGTCAATGCTACTTCCCTCCCGCCAATGTCGCTGCCCCTTATGATTATGGTTACTGAATAAAGATAGATCAATGCTAAACTTTTAGGAAAAGTAAAACGTTCATTCTCTCTTCTAATTATGGAGAAGTTAAAAACAATATAAGTATTTCTCACCTAAACTTTTGATAACATCATCCCTTCATTGCAACAAATTAGAAAAATAACTATAGGCACAACACATGTTCATTTTTTGTTTCAGAAACAGATCAAGATACAAGGTACAAGGTCAATTTCTATCTCTTATTAAAAGGGTAATAATTTGAAGAAAATGTGTTTTTAAAGTATAAATGTTTAGGAAATTTATTACTTTTCATAATTTTTTTGGAATTAGTATTCATGCCAACTTGTTTGCAAAAGTTGATTTAGAATTGGAGACAAACATTGTGTTTGAAATCTTTCCTTTTTTATCCATTACTTACTAAACATAAATTATGATCGAGGTGTAAAGGATGCAAACCATGCAAAGTAGAAATTACTCTTGAATGTATCCGATAACTAATGAGATTGCGTATGTTATTATTTGTTTGGTTATCAAGGGTATCTTTCTCTTACAAGGAAATTATTTAAAGAAAATTTAGACTTATAATTTTACACATATTATTCAAAACTTGTCTTCATCTAATAATTGACTATGGAATTCTGATGATGAAAAGAAAAAGCTAATAATCTTAAAAGAACCGTGCAGCTATAAAGCTTGAGAACTTAATCACTGAGAATGTCAAACATCAAACTCAAATTAGGACGCACCAGTGTTTTGAGTATCTTAACTATGCAAGAAAAGATATTATTGATCATACTCCTTTAGATTGAATAGAGATGATTTTCCTAATTTTAATATATTAAAGAAAAGTCTATTAGACATCAATCAACCCTAAGTTAGCCTATTAGGGTCTTCTTGGAGAGGATCAGCCTAGAATAAAATTATGAGTATCATTTGAGTGACTAGTTGTTCTAATTTAAGCTTGCAATGACCTACATGGATGGCACAAATTTCTAGAATATGCTTAGTAGACTTGCTAGGATGACATTTATTCTCAAAGCAAGCTCATAGGAGACTTACATGGGAGATACTTAGGTTCCGGTTGGTAATGGGGTTAAGGAAGCTTTTTTCCAACCCACGATTTTTATTCCAGTCTTTCCCATCATTTCAACACTGATATAGACACATCTATATCACATAAACTGTCTATTTATGCATATTTTTAGGCGTATAATTACATTCAACATTATAAATATTACATGACATGCATCATTCTGTATTTAGATTAGTTTGTACAAATTTTAGATTGATTTACCCTTTTGTGACTAGGGGATAGAGTGATATCATTTTGAGCCTCGTACTGAAGATCCAACTGTACGGATCTGATCAGGGCGACGATCAAAGTCCAATGCCTCTGAGATCGCCCCGATCAGACTTCCGTAGCATCAGATGCAATTTGAGGAAGATCAGAAGCCAAAGGACAAGGTGATGTAAAATCCATACCTCAAATGACAAATCAAATCACACAAATGGGTTTGAATCAACGATCATAACCCAACAGCGTAAAAATTGATCCAATCCGACGTCCGTGACACCACTTAAAAGCATTTGAAGATGGACGGCCCAGATGGCGTCACGTGGTACAATCCAAGCCGCCCAAGGTCATCTGCAGGACTTCCTCTTCACCCGACCAAGCAAATCTCAGCTGTCGATCGAAGATCCAACAATCTCAGCCACGCTTCATAAAGATCTGAAGATTAAACGCTCGAGTGATCTCGACCGTTGGATCTCTATCCAATGGTCGTGAGCGCTTGAGTGTTAAATCAAAAATGCGACAAATGAATGGCCTCAGTGCAGCAATAGTGCACTCGATTGCGAAGAGGGAGGCGGGGCTCGCCTTAAATCAAGAGCATGGGGAAGCATTGTAAAATTCGACCACCGGATTCACATTGAGCGATAGCGGCGCCAACACGTGGTGCGTCGAGGTGCACCGAATGGGTGTGAGTGCTAGACATGCACGATGACGCGCCATCAGATGCGCCATCGTACGCGAGCACTGCGATGCTGAAGGAGAAGAGGCGTGCGGCTTTTAAGGCTTGAAAGACTCTTTTGCCCCCAATTTTTGCACCTATAAAAGGGCCACCCCTACCATATATTTCATCATCCCTTCTCTTCTCCTCTCACCTCCTCCAAAGCTCTATGATCTGTGAAAATCTCAAAAGTCTCACCGTATAGGTAGTGCCTCCAAGTCTTCAGCGCGAAGACGACAGCTGCCAGCTCTAGGTCGTGGGTAGGGTAGCTATGCTCATGGGGCTTCAGTTGCCACGAAGCGTAGGTGACAACGTGACCCCGCTGCATGAGCACAACCCCTAACCCTTGCAAAGAGGCATCCGTGTACACAACGAAACTGCCACTGCTGTCTGGAATGGTAAGCACAGGAGCCAAAGTTAGCCTCTCCTTCAACTCCTGAAAACACGCCTCACAATCATCGGTCCAAGAAAAGGGCACGTCCTTCCAGGTCAAGTGTGTCATAGGACATGCAATCTGTGAGAAACCCCTAATAAATCGCCGATAGTAGCCTACCAATCCCAAGAAACTGCAGATCTCTGTAACTATACATGGTCTCTCCTACCTGAGCACTACCTCGATCTTGGCTGGGTCCACAGCCAGGCCATTCCCTGAAATCACATGACCTAGGAAGGTCACCTCCCTCAACCAGAACTCGCACTTGCTGTACTTGGCATACAGCTTGCATCGTCTCAATGTTTCCAAAACCAATCACAAGTGCTGTCCGTGTTGCGCCTGATCTCGTGAGTAGATGAGCACATCATCAATAAATACCACCACGAACTGATCCAGATATGGCCTGAACACTCGGTTCATCAAGTCCATGAAAGCAGCGGGGGCGTTGGTCAGCCCAAACAGCATGACCAAAAACTCGTAGTGTCCGTACCGGGTGCGGAAAGCTGTCTTTGGAGACGTCGGTCTCCTTGATCCTCAACTGGTGGTAGCTAGACCTCAAGTCTATCTTGTAGAAAACTGTGGCACCTCGCAACTGGTCAAATAAGTCGTTAATCCTCGGCAGCAGATACTTGTTCTTGATGGTGACCCTATTCAGCTGTCTGTAGTCCATACAAAGTCGTAGGCTACCATCCTTCTTCTTCACAAACAAAATCGGGGCTCCCCATGGAGACTCACTAGGCCTCACAAAGCCCTTCTCCAGAAGGTCCTGCAACTGAGACTTGAGCTCTTGCAGCTCAAGTGGTGCCATCCTGTAAGGTGCTGTAGAAATGAGGCTGGTCCCTAGTACTAGTGAGATCTCAAACTCGATCTCACGCTCAGGCAGTAGTCCTGGCAGCTCCTCTGGGAACACGTCGGGGTACTCTTTGACCACCGGGATACTCTAAAAGTCTGCCACGGAACTGGGCTCTGCCACTACACAAGCCAGAAAGCTCTCACACCCGTGGCCCAAAAGTCTCGTCGCCCAAAGTGCAGAAATGCACCTGAAACCTCCGTCCATCGGCTATCTGTGGAACTCAAAGGAAGGCAACTCCGGTATGGAGAAGACGATTTTCCTCTCAAAATAGTCCACCAAAGCGTGATAAGCGAACAACCAGTCCATCCCCAGAATCACGCCAAAGTTCTCCATCGGTATCACAATCAGATCAGCGGGGAGACTGTGTCCCTCAACACTAACCTCACAGCCTGTGTAAACCTCCTCAGCTACAAACAGCTGACCACCTGGACCTCTAATCATAAACGGATCCTCTAACAACACACAGTCCTGCCTCAAACTGACAGCAAAATTAGCAGCGACAAACCAGTGCATGGCGCTGGAATCAAAAAGTGTGTAAACTAGGCTGCTGAAAACTGTAACCATACCTGCCACCACTGAACCTGAAGCTCTGGCATCTCTGTGTGTCAAGGCGTTAATATGGCCCTCAGCTCTAGGTGTGGACGAAGCAGCCACACTCTACGTCGGACGGGTAGTCGCTGGTTGGTACCCTCCCTGCGACTGCTGACCTCTCCCACGCGCATGGGAACCACGACCTCCTGCTCGTCCTCCTGCGCTCGGTGAGGGAAGCATCTGCTGACTTCCAGCCCTAGACGAGCAGTCCCTCCGGATGTGGTCCGGTTGGCCACACTGGTAGCAAAGGGGAACTCGACTCCCGCCCTCGGTAGGTCCCTGCTGACGGCTGGACAAGGGTCCAGTGCTGGCAGCTGGCCCCTGTCGGGGGCCCCCAAAGGCCACTGATGGCCCCGCAAAACGTGACGGCTCTCCTGCGGGTGCCACGTGCCTCCTCTCTCGTCGGCCCTGTGAGTAGTCTGGCTGGTAGGGCCTCTTCCATCCGCTGTCAGTGTCACGTGCGGCTAGGTTCGTCTCCTCATATGTCATAGCTACCTCCACCACTCTCGAGAACGTAGGCAGCTTCAAGGGTTTGACATGCCCCCGAATAGCAAGCCGGAGCTCCTCAGTGAACTTCCACAAGCGCTCCTCCTCAGTAGCTACAGCTGTCGCGACGAAACAAGACAGCTCCAGAAAATGCGTGCGATACGCGCTCACGGTCATCGTCCCCTGGCGAGAGTGTGGAACTCCCACCTCCTCTGATCCTACCACGTTGGGGAAAGTACTGCTCGTAGAAGAGGGTGACGAATTGGTCCCACGTTGGCTTGGCCCTCTCCTGCCCTCTGACCGCCCTCCACCACCTGTGTGCCGCGCTCTCTAATTGGTACGTGGTAAAGGCCACGCGGCACTCCGCAGGGGGGTAAAGGGTGTCAAACACCTTCTCTATCTACTCGAGCCAGTCCTCCGCCTCGGTCGAGTCCTCATCCCCCTTGAAGGAGGGGGGCTTCAACTTCCGGAACTACCCGAAAAGCTCGTAATGGCGCTGAAGTGGGGAAACTAGTATGCCTCCAGGTAAGGAGGGCTCGTGCTCAGAAGTGTCAGAGGACGGCGGGTGGAGGCCCACTCCCTTCCCCACATCCAATGCTGTGTCTGTCTCGCGGTCCCACAGAGGACTCCCCCTCCGCAACCCCAAGGAGAGGCGCCCGTGGAGGCTGGTGGAGCTCCTCTAGTACGATCTCCCGTATTAGCTAGGTGAGGTCCTAGGCCTGAATGCCCGGAAGTAGTGGCTGGTCCACTGAGATGTCGGGCGCAACTCGTTCGTCCCTCCGACCTCGACCTCGGCCGCATCCGCGGCTTGCCTCGACGACTCAACGTCGGGGCATCTCCTACAAGGAGGCACGAACATAGAACAGGAAGATGTCAATTTCAATGGATATTCAGTAAAAGAACCTTAGAACAGATAACAAAAGGTACGTTGTGGTGGTTACTCTAGTTATAAGCATGTGAATTGGTTATTTTCCAACTAGTTGGTTCACTTCTCGGGACGACCTTGCTCCGATACCATCTTGTTTCGACCCGGTTCCCGAATCCCGACAGGATACGAGACCGAAGACCCAGTCGCCCAACGAGAAAGTAACCAAAAAGCAGTAAAATAAACCACAGTCACCATGCAAGCAACTAACAGTAACAAAAGTACAGCAATAAAAAAGTAAACTACTATAGTACACACCACCACAACAATAGAAAATTAAACAGGTACAGGAATATAAGGTACAAAACAGAAGAGTACAGAATGTAAAGGTACAAGAAGCTACTTACTACTACAAACGAGTACAAAGAACTACAACTGCTAGGCTCTACTGGGCCCAGCGCCCTCTGCAGCCGTAGGCTCTGGCTGCTCAACACCTGGACCTGAAAAAAGTTATGAGTACACGAAATCAGCGAACGCTAAGCAGAGTGGCAACCAACTAACTAAAGCAGTAAAGGTGGACAGGTAGCTGTTGTTTTCAAGTCTTTCTTTCTTAAACTAATTATTCTTTCTTTCCACCACTTGGTTTATTTATCAGGTCTCTGTCTTAATCTCGAATGTTTCTCATGGGAATGATCTTGATTGCAGTATTTTCTGAAGAGTAGAAGTAGCACGTGGTGCTCTCCTAGCCGGGAGAGTCCCCCGTGGTGGTCCTACACCCGGTCAACCACCCCAAGGTCACGGATAGACGTAACGGTGACTACAGCATGCGCGATAAACACACGGGTAGTTACCCCGCACTGGCACGCGGTCAGTTGTTTCCGTTAACGGGTGCGCCCAAAGCACAGCACGAAACCAGTATAGGGCATAGCCCTCTCAGTAATAGGGGTCTAGCTCCTAAGAACCAAACAGGGGTCTCAACCCTCCACAATCCGTGCACCCTCACCTGACTACCCTGGTTTACCCAGTGGGCCTAACAAGTTGGTGTAAGGCGGCTAGCTGAACCCCAGGTCCCGTAGGGTGGCTAACTCTCTCCCTACACTAGTAGCTCTCCTCAATACTGTGTATGGGAGGGCCAAGAAGTCGATACAGAGTGGCCAATCCTAACCTCGGGTCCCAACCCAAGGCCGGCTAGCTCCGCTCTACACTAAACAGGGGGACAGTCGCTCTCCTTGGTACTCCGTACTCAAGGGTCAGCTCACTTTCCCATTCACATTCCCAATTCCATTCCATTTGTTTCCAGGAGCTCTTCTCCTAATTTCCCGTAGGGTTCATGCTCACATTTCTTAGGCCAAGCCATAACAAGTTTCATCATTTCTATTTCCATTCTCAGGTTATACACATGCAATTTATAACTCTATTCCATATTCAGTTTATTCACAGATAGCTCGTGTTTCCATCATTCACCTTTTCATTTTCCAATTATATACATGCAGCTCATATTATGTCATTTCACGTGTGCGACAGGAAAGTACATTCAACAGTTAGTTAGCATAAGTACTACTTATTTCGCGGGCAACTGTTAATTATTTACAAGCAATTGTTATTATTCTATCTACTCATTTAAGATAGCCATCCATTCAATACACAAATTTCCAGTATCTTTAGTCCTAGGATTCATGCCATATCCTAGGTTCTAATCATTCATTCCACGCATGCATTCATTTTTAATTAAATTTAAGAGGAAGCCACTCTACCAGTAAACCCAAGAGTAATGGGGGCTTGATCGACAGGTCCACATGTCTCAGCAAACCCTAAACCCACAACGGAATGAGGTCCTATCACAAGAATCAATTACAAGAGCACACTCAGAATAGTATAGAAAGTATTCCAACAAGTAGAGGAATTTATACGGGAAACAACGGTAACTTAATTGCGGAAATCAGATCACAAACGGATCCTAAACGGGTCAAAAATAGTAATTCTAACTCAAATCAGATATCTGGAACACCTTCCAGACGTCTTAAAAGAGTCCACAGCCATACCTCAGTCTGCGCTACTCTTCAAACGTCCAAGATTTCCGCTGGATCTTCTGGACCTAGTTCCAAACGTCCAACCACCTCTCCGGACATTTGGAAATGCTTCCCGTCGTCTGATGCCTCGCCCAGACGTCCGAACTGCGTCGGAGGGCGTGTCCTGCGCCTTCCCCAAGCAATCTCTATGCAAAATCAAGCGTATCTTCTCAATAAGGCACGAAACAGCACTTCAGCGGAACAACCTGCATGGCCGTATCCTCAAAGAAGATGTACGTACGCGAAGCTTACCTCTCAGTCGTCTGGAACCTCCTCCAAACGTCTCCTACGTCGTTTGGATACCGCTCCAGACGCCTGATTTTGGGAAAATCCCAGAACCAGAACCCACCTTCGCCTCCTCGCGTCGTACATGGCCGTGGCCGTGCCGCACCCGCTCGCCTGCTGCTCCGGCTGTAGCAGTGTCGGGGAGGACCTCCCCGACGCACTCCTCCGCCCTGCGCATGCGCCGACCGGCCGTGAGCTCCCAAGCGAGCTCCTACGCGAGTTCGTGTGCTTGCTCTCCTCTCTTCCCCTCGATGCTCCTCCTTTCCTCTCACGCTGCTCCTCCTCTCCGCCAATCTCGCTCGACTGCATACTACTCTCGCTAGAGGAAGGAAGAAGGTGGCTGGAAGCGGGGGTGGTGTGAGGGAGAGGAGGGGGTTTATATAAAGTGTGGGGGTTAGGGTTTGCATCAGCGAGAGGAGAGAGAAGGAGAAGAAACGAGGATCACATACTGTCTGCGAGCAGCACGCGTGCAGATGCGAGCTCGTACACGAAAATTTCGATTTCCAGACGTCTGGGAAGGTGTCCAGATGTCTGACCAGACGTCTGACCCAAGTTCCAGACGTCTTAAAGGGCTCAATCAGCACGGGTCTTAACAGCATAACAAACTCAAAGGAAGTTTCGTCCCTGAAACTAGAGCTAGCTAGGGTGTGAAAAAAGAACAACATACACATAACAAACTCAAAGACGACCGAAGCCGATCCAAAAAGACGTACCCTCAAAGAGCTCCGGGTACCGCTCTCGCATCATCGCCTCAAGCTCCTAGGTAGCCTCCTCGTACCTCTGGCTCCTCCACAAGACCTTCACTAGGGGTACCTGCTTCCGTCTCAAACTCCAGACGGCTCTGTCTAGTATCTACACTGGTCGCTCGGGGTAGGTCAGGTCGTCACCCACCTCGACGCTCTCGTGGCTCAAAACGTGACTGGGATCGGCGACGTACTTCCTGAGGTTGGACACGTGGAACACGTCGTGCACACCAGAAAGCTGGGGAGGAAGGGCAAGCCTGTAAGCAACGGGTCCAACCTACTCCAGGATCTCAAAGGGCCCCACAAACCTTGGCGCGAGCTTCCCTTTCACCCCAAAACGCTGCAGGCCCTTCATGGGTGAAACATGAAGGAAGGCGTGATCCCCAACCTCATACTGCACCTCTCTACGCTTCCGATCGGCATGGCTCTTCTGTCTACTCCTGACAGTACGAAGTCGCCTGTAAATCTACTCAATCACCTCCTGACTCTGCCGGATCAGCCTGGGGCCAACCTCCCACTTGGTCCCCACCTCAACCCAACTCAAGGGTGCAGTACACCTCCGTCCGTACAGAGCCTCGTAGGGTGCCATGCCAATGCTCGAGTGATAGCTGTTATTATATGCAAACTCCACTACGGGCAACTGCTCCTCCCAAGAGCCCCTCCAGTCTAGTACACAGGCATGCAAAAGGTCCTCTAGCGTCCGTATCGTTTTCTCTGACTGTCCATCCATCTGGGAGTGGTATGCCGTACTGAACCTCAACCGTGTCCCTAAGGCCTACTGAAACTCAGCCCAAAACTGGGACGTAAAGTGAGTATCCCGGTCGGATACAATCTCACGCGGAACTCCGTGCATACGTACCACGTCGCGAATATACCTCTCTGCTAACTGTGCTGGTCCTAAGGTGACTCGGATCGGCAAGAAACGTGTCGTCTTCGTCAATCTATCTACAATTACTCAGACTACATCGTGTCCTCGCTGGGTAACAGGTAAGTCCACCAACAAGTCCATGGTGATGCTCTCCCACTTCCACTCTGGCACTGGAAGTGGCTGCAACGGCCCTGCAGGCCTCTGATGCTCAGCCTTCACCTGCTGGCACACCAAACACTGCTGTACGAACTCACCAACATCCCGTTTCATTCTCCTCCACCAAAAGTCACGTCTCAGATCATGGTACATTTTCGTGTTCCCGGGATGTATGGTGAACCTGGAATCGTGTGCCTCAGTCAGGAGCTCTCTCAATAGCTTCTCGTCTCTGGGAACGCACAAACGTCTCCTCATGCATAGCACCTCATCAGTAAAGGAGAAGTCCCCAAGGTCCCCTGACAGTACTCTGTCACGCAATGACTGCAGGTACGGGTCCACCATCTGTCCTGTGATGATGCGGTCAATCAGCTCTGGCCTCGTCTGTCGTGTCACGGTCACTGCCCCGCAGTGCCCCAGCAACTCTAGGGGTCGCCAACTACACACCTCCTCCATGAGCCTCCAACTCTGTGCCTGTAAACTGGCCAGGTGGGCGGGTGCCTTCCGACTTAAGGCGTCAGCCACCACGTTAGCCTTCCCCGAATAGTAGGAAATGCTGCAGTCATAGTCCTTTAGGAGCCCTAACCAACGTCTCTATCTCATGTTAAGCTCATTCTGGTCAAATAAGTACCTGAGGCTCTTATGATCTGTGAAAATCTCAAAAGTCTCACCGTATAGGTAGTGCCTCCAAGTCTTCAATGCGAAGACGACAGCTGCTAGCTCTATGTCGTGGGTAGGGTAGCTATGCTCATGGGGCTTCAGTTGCCGCGAAGCGTAGGCGACAACGTGACCCCACTGCATGAGCACACCCCCTAACCCCTGCAAAGAGGCATTCGTGTATACAACGAAACCACCACTGTTGTCTGGAATGGTAAGCACAGGAGTCGAAGTCAGCCTCTCCTTCAACTCCTGAAAACACGCCTCACAATCGTCGGTCCAAGAAAAGGGCACATCCTTCCGGGTCAACTATGTCATAGGACGTGAAATCTGTGAGAAACCCCTGATAAACCACCGGTAGTAGCCTGCCAGTCCCAAGAAACTGCGGATCTCTGTCACTATACGTGGTCTCTCCCACCTGAGCACTGCCTCAACCTTGGCTGGGTCCACAGCCAAGCCATTCCCTGAAATCATATGACCTAGGAAGGTCACCTCCCTCAACCTGAACTTGCACTTGCTGTACTTGGCATACAGCCTGCGTCGTCTCAACGTGTGAAACGACCCACCACCCTCTTGTGCCATTTAAGACGTCTGGGATGTTCACCAGACGTCTGTCCGGACATCTGGGATGTTTACCAGATGTATGAAAACGCTTTTAGAGCGCGTCGTATAAGCTCCATACTTCCTCCCTCACCGTGCCTCACCACGCCTCACCGTGCCTTCTCCACGACGCCACTCCACGCCATACCCTCCTCTCCGTTCCCCTCACCTCCTCTCCCTTTATATACCCCTTTCCCCCTCCTCTCGTTGCATCCCATAGCCGCAAGCGAGTGAGAGCAAGGTGAGAGCAGGGCACCCGAGCGAGAGGAAGCGCAGGAGCGGAGGGTGTAGCGCCGTTCCGCTGCAGCACCGCAGGCAAGGGCGTGCCAAGAGCGGATCCGCGGAATCATTTTTTCCGCGGAATCAGACGGCCGGGGAGACACCCAGACGTCTTACCGGACGTCCGAAGGTAGGGCAAGACATCTGGTAGAGATCTACTTTCTGTACTTTCCTTCTCTGACAAGTCCTAACAGCGTACATATGTGTTAGAGGGCAGAAGCGTAGCCGAGGTAGTTTCAGACGTCCGGAAGCACCCGCAGACGTCTGACAAAGTCCTTGGACGTCTGCAGCGAGTTCCAGACATCTAATAGTGGAACACCAAGAGAGGTATCCTTGAGAACTGTTTTAAGACGTCTGGGACCTCTCCCAGACGTCTGATTTCCGTCTGGTAGCGCGTTTTGGGCCGTGTAAGGCCCTATGATTATCGTTTTTTCGCAATTGAACTGTCTCTATTTTCCATATGGGTTCCTCGGTATACTGATACCTTGTTTATATCTTTCTGAACCTTTTTGGCCCTTCAATCCATGTTTTAGGTCTCCGGTCCATCTGGTATATGGGACCTGTGGAGACATCGGGAGCCGCTGTACGAACCCCCATTCCACCTGGTTACCCAGGTAGAGTGGTTACAATCTTAAATCTCTAATTTAATACATGCAAGTAAATAATCTCAGGACTTGAGATGAACCCTAGGAAAGAATAAACGTATATTCGAAAATAAATTTCTGAACCCTAGGTTTTGGCATGAACACTAGGGTTAGAAGAAACTGTATGTGAATAATCAAGAGCTGCCTGTTGTTAGCTAAAATGGACCTCTACTGTAATAAAATGGAAATTGAACTGTTGTTCCAAACATTCCCACTCAGATACGATAAAGAAACTCCTGTGCGAACCCCACGGGGAATATAGACAACACCGTACTACGGAGAACCGGATGGTTCTGAAAATTTGCTGCCTTTGGATAGCTGTTAAGGGAAGTAAGTTGACCTTCATGTACGTAGTACCGAAGAGAGCAACTATCCCTTGTGGTGTAGAGGGGAGCTTGCCGCTCTTGGGTTGGGACCCAGGGTGGGTTTGGCCACTCTACAATGACTCTTACTGGCCCTCATGTACGTAGTACCGAGGTGAGCTACTTAATGTACGTGGAGCTATCTGCCCTAGGGGGCCCGGGGCTAGGTATGGCCACCCTACACCGACTCTCGTCAGCCCGTTGGGCAAATCGAGGTAGTCATACGAGGGTACACGGACTGAGGAGGGGCAGACTCCTATTCTGTTCTGAGAGGGCAAGGCCCTATACTGTTCCGCACTGTACGTTGAGGCGTACCCGCTAGCGGAACCGACTGACCGCGTGCCAGTGCAGGGTAGCTACCCGCGCGCTTATCACGTGTGCCGTAGTCACCGCTACGTCACGACCGTGACCTCGGAGTGGTAGACCGGGTGTAGGACTACCACGATGGGACTCCCCTGGCCAGGAGAGTGCCACGTGGGCATCCTATGTCACAGGAAGCTGCAAGCAAAATTGTTCCAATAGGGAACAAGAAGATTAATTAACAAATCCTGATTAGAGATCTCTGAGTATGCACATAATACATTTGGAAATTGGAAAAATTTATATTAACTACTTGTTAAATGCATGTTACTTTTAGCCACCACTCTACTCAGCAATTGCTGACTCCGGTTAAATAAATTCTGTACAGGTCAGGGAGTTGAGCAGCCCGAGCCACCGGCTGCTGAGGACGCTGGGCCTAGTCGTACCTAGCTTTAGTTCTACTGCGTAATAGTGAGTTTTATAGCTTGTATTCTGTTATATGTACTCTGAAATGTGATAGCTGTAATTACACTGTTGAAACTTCTTTTGCTTAGTTACTGTACCTGTGCGATTGTGGTTTGTTGAATGTTACTCGGTTATTTCTTGTTGGACGACTAGATCTTGGGGAAAACCAAAGCGAACCAGTCGTAGGTCCTATAGGGATTTGGGACCGGGTCGCGATAGATGATATCAGAGCAAGGTTGTCCCGAGAAATAAATCGAGTAGTCCGAAAAATACCACATTCATACCTGTAACTAAGATAGCCATCACAACATTTCCTCTTGGTTACTATATCCGAGTCTCATGTCTCCTCTTTGGCCAAACGAGCACCAATAATCTCGTTCCTCTTCGATCTTTGAATAGGAAATGCCTCGCCAAGGAGCTATTGAGGCAGGCCGCGGACGTGGTCGTGGTCGAGGACGTGGTCGTAAGGGAGGGCAGGCGATGGTCGAGGATAGAGCCGCCCCACCTCTCCTCCCAGGCATTCAAGCCCCGAATCTCGCCCAACTGATTTGAAGTCTTATCCGTGAGGAGCTCCATCAGCCTCCTCCTCAGCCTTCCCTTCCGGGGGATGCAGAGGGGGAATCCTTCGTGGGGTAAGCAAGTCACCACGGCGCTGGGCTAGTTAGAGGAGGAGGGGGTGATCCTCTACCACCCCCTTCCGATACTTCGGGGCACGAGTCCTCCTTGCCAGGAGGTGCGCCCCTTCCTCCGCTGCGACTACACCATGAGGTGTTCAGCCAATTCAGAAAGCTGAAGCCCCCCTCTTTCAAAGGAGAGGAAAGCCCGTCTGAGGCAGAAGATTGGCTGGAACAAATGGAGAAGATCTTCGACACCCTCTGTCCTCCTGCAGAATGTCGCGTGGCCTTCGCCACGTACCAGCTGGAGAGTACAGCACACAGGTGGTGGAAGGCAGTTAAAGGATAGGAGGAGGGAGAATTGACATGGGTCCAGTTTGTGGCGCTCTTCTGTGAGCAGTACTTCCCACAAACTTGGCAAGATTAGAGGAGGCGGGAGTTCCACACTCTCTGCCAAGGGGCAATGACAGCACATACCGTACGCGTTTTCTGGAGTTGTCACGCTTCGCCCCGACAGCCGCATCCATCGAGGAGGAACGTCTGTGGAGATTCACTGAGGGTCTCCGACCTGCCATCTGAGGGTACGTGAAGCCCCTGAAGTTGCCTACCTTCTCCCGCGTAGTCGAGGCTGCTATGACCTACGAGGAAACTAACCCGTCCGCACGAGACATTGATGGAGGAGGATGCAAGAGGCCCTACCCATAGGAGCACTCACAGGGTCGCCGGGAGATGAGGCACCAGATGCTAGTAGGGGAACCGTCCCATTCTGTGGGTCCACCAGGGACCCATGGGTGACCCCAACAGGGACCAGCCGACTGTAGCAGAGCCCCGCCCAGTCACCAGCAAGGACAACAGATAGAGGGAAGTCGCGTACCCCTCTGTTATCAGTGCAGCCAGCTGGGTCACATACGGAGGAATTGTCCATCTAGGACTGGAGCGCAACCGGCGCTCCCAGCACCGAGCACTGGAGGCTGATCTGGCAGCAGCGGATACCAGACCCGAGGAGGAGGACAGCAGTCACGAGGAGGGTACCGGTCCGTTGCCTCCCGCCCAACCCAGAGTATAGCTGCTTCTTCTGCACCAAGGACTGAAGGGTGTGTTAACTCCCTAACTCACGGAGATGCCAGAGCTTCGGGTTCCATAGTGGCAGGTATGGTTACTGTTTCCGGTAGACTCGTCTACACTCTTTTCGATTCCGAAGCCACGCATTCGTTTGTTTCTGCAAGTTTTGCTATTTGCACGGGAGTGAGCAGTGTGCTTTTAGAGGAGCCCTTCCTGATTAGGGGACCAGGTGGGCAGGTATTTGTTGCTGAGGAGGTTCTTACTGACTGTGAGGTCATGATAGGAGGATATAGTCTCCCGATTGACCTGATCATGATCCCAATGGAAGACTTCGGTGTAATCTTGGGGATGAACTGGTTGGCCGCATACCACGCCCTTGTAGATTGTTTTGAGAGGAAGATTGCCTTCTCCATACCACGACTGCCCCCCTTCGAGTTTCACGGCCAGCTTGTAGACGGAGGATTCAGATGTATCTCTGCACTCTGGGCAGCAAAGCTATTGAGTCAAGGATGCGAGGGTTTCCTTGCTTGCGTTCTAACGGAGCCCGGCCCCGTGGACAGTATACATAGTATTCCGGTGGTCTGTGAGTACCCCGACGTCTTCCCAGAGGAGCTGCCAGGACTGCCACCTGAGCGCAAGATCGAGTTCAAGATCTCGCTGATACCAGGGACAGGCCCCATTTCTTCAGCACCGTATCGAATGACCCCACTTGAGCTACGAGAGCTCGAGACACAGCTATAGGACCTACTAGAGAAAGGCTTCATAAGGCCTAGTGCCTCTCCATGGGGAGCCCCCATCCTGTTCATGAAAAAGAAGGATTGTACTCTTCGGCTGTGTATTGACTACAGGCAACTGAACCGGGTCACCATCAAGAACAAATACCCATTACTTCGTATAGATGACCTCTTCGACCAGTTGAGGGATGCCACGTATTTTCAAAGATAGATCTGAGGTCAGGATACCATCAGCTGAGGATTAGGGAGACCGACATCTCCAAGACAGCCTTTCGAACACGGTACGACCACTACGAGTTCTTGGTCATGCCGTTTGGATTGACCAACGCCCCTGCCGCCTTCATGGACTTGATGAATCACATTTTTCGGTCGTATCTGGATCAGTTCATGGTTGTTTTCATCGACGACGTGCTCATTTATTCACGAGACTAGACACAGCATAAGCAACACCTTCACATGGTTCTGGATACCTTGAGACGGCACAGGCTGTATGCCAAATACAGTAAATGCGAATTCTGGTTGAGACAAGTCACCTTCCTGGGCTATGTGATCTCAAAAGACGGTTTAGTTGTGGATCCAACCAAGGTAGAGGCAGTACTCAGGTGGGAGAGACCACATTCGGTGACAGAGATACGCAGTTTCCTAAGGCTGGCTGGTTATTACAGACGATTTATCCAGGGGTTCTCGCAAATTGCCCGTCCTCTGACTCATTTGACTCGGAAGGGCGTATCCTTCGCCTGGACAGACGAGTGCGAGTCTTGCTTTCAGAAGCTGAAAGAAAAGTTGACCTCAGCTCCTATACTCACCATCCCTGATAGCAGCGGTGGATTCGTCGTCTACACAGACGCCTCGTTGCAAGGATTGAGGGGTGTACTTATGCAGCGGGGTCATGTTGTCGCATATACTTCGCGGCAACTGAAGCCCCACGAGCATAACTACCCCACCCACGACTTAGAATTGGCAGCAGTTGTCCTAGCATTAAAGACCTCGAGGCACTATTTGTACGGAGAGACGTTAGAGATTTTCATTGACCATAAGAGCCTCAGATACCTATTTGACCAGAAGGAGCTTAATATGAGGTAGAAACACTGGTTGGAACTCCTGAAAGACTACGATTGTAGCATCTCCTACCAACCAAGAAAGGCCAACGTGGTAGCTGACGCCTTGAGCCGAAAGACGCTCGCCCACTTGGCTTGCTTACAAGCACAAGGTTGGAGACTCATGGAGGAGTTGAGCAGCTGGCGACTCCGGGAGACACAGGGGTATTGCAGGGTAGTAACGATCGCGAGACAGACACGACCAAAGCTGGTGGATCGTATCATGGTTAAACAAATGACGAATTCATATCTACGGGCACAACGGGACCGAGTATTTGCAGGGAACCCAGGAGATTTCTCCTTCACTGACGGAGTTCTGTGTATGAGGGGACGCTTGTACGTTCCTAGAGATGAGGAGCTATTGAGGGAGCTCTTGACTGAGGCTCATGGATCCAGACTTACCATACATCCCGGGAACACGAAAATGTATCACGACTTACGACGTGATTTTTGGTGGAGAGGCATGAAACGGGATATTGGCCTTTTCGTTCAGCAGTGTCTCACATGCCAGCAGGTAAAAGCCGAGCATCAGAGGCCCGCAGGGCCATTGCAGTCACTTCCCATTCCAGAATGGAAGTGGGAAAGTGTCACTATGGACCTGATAGTGGGATTACCTGTGACACAGAGAGGGCACGATGCAGTTTGGGTGGTTGTGGATACATTAACGAAGACGACATGGTTTCTATCAATCCGAGCCACTTATGGACCAGCACAGCTGGCAGAGAGATACATCAGAGACATAATACGCTTTCACGGGGTTCCCCGTGAAATTATTTCAAACAGGGACACTCGTTTCACTTCCCAGTTCTAGGTAGAATTTTAGCAAGCCTTGGGGACTCGTCTGAAGTTCAGTACAGCCTATCACCCCCAGATAAACGGACAGTCAGAGCGCACCATTTAGACCCTTGAAGACCTTCTGCGTGCTTGCGTACTGGACTGGAAAGGTTCCTGGGAGGAGCATTTGCCTCTGTCAAAATTCGCATACAACAGTTACCACTCAAGCATTGGCATGGCACCATATGAAGCTCTGTATGGGAGGAAGTGTACGACCCCTTTGAGTTGGGTAGAGGTGGGGACCAAGTGGGAGGTCGGCCCCCGTCTGTTATGCCAGATTCAAGAGGTGATCGAGCAGATCCATCGACGACTACGTACTGCCCGGAGCAGACAAAAGTGTTACGGCGATCTGAAATGTAGAGAGGTATAATTTGAGGTTAGAGATCACGCTTTTCTCCGTGTTTCACCGATGAAAGGCTTGTAGTGGTTTGGGATGAGAGGGAAGCTTGCACCAAGATATGTGGGAGCCTTTGAGGTCTTAGAGCGGGTAGGACCTGTCGCCTACCGGCTTGCCCTCCCTCCCCAGCTTTCTGAAGTGCATGACGTATTTCATGTGTCCAACCTCAGAAGATACATCGCCGACCCCAGCCATGTCCTTAGCCACGAGAGCATTGAAATGGGAGATGACCTGACCTATTCCGAGAGACCGGTAGAGATACTAGACCGAACCATTCGGAGGTTGAGGCAGAAGGAAGTACCTTTGGTGAAAGTCCTATGGAGAAGCCAGCGGTATGAGGAGGCAACTTGGGAGCCTGAGTCAGCGATGTGAGAGCAGTACCTGAAACTCTTCGAAGGTATGACTCTTCCAACCTATTTCAGTCCTCTTTAAGTTTGTTATACGCTACTACATTGTATTTTTCGCACCCTAGTCTGTCCAAGTTTTGGGGATGAAACTTCCTTTAAGTTTGTTATATTGAAACGACCCACCACCCTCTTGTGCCATTTAAGACGTCTGGGATGTTCACCAGACGTCTGTCCAGACGTCTGAGATGTTTACCAGACATCTAAAAACGCTTTTAGCGTGCGTCGTACAAGTTCCATACTTCCTCCCTCACCGCGCCTCACCATGCCTTCTCCGCGACGCCACTCCACGCCATACCCGCCTCTTCAATCCCCTCACCTCCTCTCCCTTTATATACCCCTTTCCCCCACCTCTCGTTGCATCCCATAGCCGCAAGCGAGTGAGAGCAAGGTGAGAGCAGGGCGCCCGAGCGAGAGGAAGCGTGGGAGCAGAGGGCGCAGCACCGTTCCACTGCAGCACCGCGGGCAAGGGGGAGCCAAGAGCGGATCCGCGGAATCATTTTTTCCGCGGAATCAGACGACCGGGGAGACACCCAGACGTCTTACCGGACGTCCGAAGGTAGGGCAAGACGACTGGTAGAGATCTACTTTCCGTACTTCCCCTCTCTGACAAGTCCTGATGTGTACGTATGTGTCAAAGGGCGGGAGCGTAGCCGAGGCAGTTTCAGACGTCCGGAAGCACCCCCAGACGTCTAACAAAGTCCTTGGACGTCTGCAGTGAGTTCCAGACGTCTGATAGCGGAACACCAAAAGAGGTATCTTTGAGAACTGTTTTAAGACGTCTGGGACCTCTCCTAGACATCTGATTTTCGTCTGGTAGAGCGTTTTGGGCCGTGTAAGGCCCTATGATTATCATTTTTCCGCAATTGAGCTGTCTCTGTTTTCCATACGGGTTCCTCGGTATACTGATACCTTGTTTATATCTTTCTGGACCTTTTTGACCCTTCAATCCATGTTTTAGGTCTCCGGTCCGTCTGGTATACAGGACCTATGGAGACATCGGGAGCCGTTGTACGAGCCCCCATTCCACCCGGTTACCCAGGTAGAGTGGTTACAACCTTAAATCTCTAATTTAATACATTCAAGTAAATAATCCCAGGACTTGAGATGAACCCTAGGAAAGAATAAACGTATATTCGAAAATAAATTTTTGAACCCTAGGTTTTGGCATGAACACTAAGGTTAGAAGAAACTGCATGTGAATAATCAAGAGCTGCCTGTTGTTAGCTAAAATGGACCTCTACTGTAATAAAATGGAAATTGAACTATTGTTCCAAACATTCCCACCCGGATACGATAAAGAAACTCCTATACGAACCCCACGGGGAATGTAGACAACACCGTACTACGAAGAACTGGATGGTTCTGAAAATTTGCTGCCTTTGGACAGCTGTTAAGGGAAGTAAGCTGACCTTCGTGTACGTAGTACCGAAGAGAGCAACTATCCCTTGTGGTGTAGAGGGGAACTTGCCGCCCTTGGGTTGGGACCCGGGGTGGGTTTGGCCACTCTACGGCGACTCTTATTGGCCCTCATGTACGTAGTACCGAGGTGAGCTACTTAGTGTAGGGGGGAGCTATCCGCCCCAAGGGGCCCAGGGCTAGGTATGGCCACCCTACACCGACTCTCGTCAGCCCGTTGGGCAAACCGAGGTAGTCGGATGAGGGTACGCGGATTGAGGAGGGGTAAGACCCCTGTTCTATTCTGAGAGGGCAAGGCCCTATACTGTTTCGCACTGTACGTTAACGCATAGCCGCTAGCGGAAACGACTGACCGCGTGCCAGTGCGGGGTAGCTACCTGCGCGCTTATCACGTGTGCCGTAGTCACTGCTACGTCACGACCATGACCTCAGGGTGGTAAATCAGGTGTAGGACTACCACGATGGGACTCCCCCAGCCAGGAGAGTGCCACGTGGGCATCCTATGTCACGGGAAGCTGCAAGCAAAATTATTCCAATAGGGAAGAAGATTAATTAACAAATCCCGATTAGAGATCTCTGAGTATGCACATAATACATTTGGAAATTGGAAAAATTTATATTAACTACTTGTTAAATGCATGTTACTTTTAGCCACCACTCTACTCAGCAATTGCTGACTCCGGTTAAATAAATTCTGTACAGGTCAGGGAGTTGAACAGCCCGAGCCACCGGCTGCTGAGGACGCTGGGCTTAGTCGCACCTAGCTTTAGTTCTACTGCGTAATAGTGAGTTTTATAGCTTGTATTCTGTTATATGTACTCTGAAATGTGATGGCTGTAATTACACTGTTGAAACTTCTTTTGCTTAGTTACTGTACTTGTGCGATTGTGGTTTGTTGAATGTTACTCGGTTATTTCTTGTTGGACGACTAGATCTTTGGAAAAACCAAAGCGAACCAGTCCCAGGTCCTGTAGGGATTTGGGACCGGGTCGCGACAATGTGTCCAAAACCAACTGTAAGTGTTGTCCGTGCTGCGCCTGATCCCGCGAGTAGATGAGCACATCATCGATAAATACCATCACGAACTGATCCAGATATGGCCTGAACACTCGGTTCATCAAGTCCATGAAAACAGCGGGGGCATTGGTCAGCCCAAACGGCATGACCAAAAGCTCGTAGTGTCCATACCTGGTGCGGAAAGCTGTCTTGGAAACGTTGGTCTCCTTGATCCTCAACTGGGGGAAGCCAGACCTCAAGTCTATCTTGGAGAAAATCGTGGCACCTCGCAACTGGTCAAACAAGTCGTCAATCCTCGGCAGCGGATACCTGTTCTTGATGGTGACCCTATTCGGCTGTTTGTAGTCCACACAAAGTCATAGGGTACCATCATTCTTCTTCACAAACAAAACCGGGGCTCCCTACGGAGACGCACTGGGCCTCACAAAGCCCTTCTCCAGAAGGTCCTGCAATTGAGACTTGAGCTTTCGTAGCTCAAGTGGTGCCATCCTGTAAAGTGCTGTAGAAATGGGGCTGGTCCCTGGTACCAGTGAGATCTCAAACTTGATCTCACGCTCAGGCGGTAGTCCTGGCAGCTCCTCTAGGAACATGCCGGGGTACTCTCTGACCACGGGGATACTCTGAAAGTCTGCCACGGAGCTGGGCTCTACCACTACACAAGCCAGAAAGCCCTCACACCCTTAGCCCAAAAGTCTCACCGCTCGAAGTGCAGAAATGCACCTGAAACCTCCGTCCACCGGCTGTCCATGGAACTCAAAGGAAGGCAACTCCGGTATAGAGAAGACGATTTTCCTCTCAAAACAGTCCACCAAAGCGTGGTAAGCAGACAACCAGTCCATCCCCACAATCACGCCAAAGTCCTCCATCGGTATCACAATCAAATCAGCGGGGAGACTGTGTCCCCCAACACTGATCTCACAGCCTGTGTAAACCTCCTCAGCTACAAACAGCTGACCACCCAGACCTCTAATAAAAAAATGGATCCTCTAACAATATACAGTCCTGCCTCAAACTGACAGCAAAACTAGCAGCGACAAATGAGTGCGTGGCATCGGAATCAAAAAGTGTGTAAACTAGTATGTCGGAAGCTGTAACCATACCTGCCACCACTGAACCTGAAGCTTTGGCGTCTCTGTGTGTTAGGGCGTTAATACGGCCCTCAGCTCTAGGTGAGGACGAAGCAACCACACTCTGTGTCGAACGGGTAGCCGTTGGTCGGTACCCTCCTCGTGACTGCTGACCTCCTCCACGCGCATGGGAACCACAGCCTCCTGCTCGTCCTCCTACGCTCGGTGCAGGGAGCATCTGCTAACCTCTAGCCCTAGACGGGCAGTCCCTCCTGATGTGGCCCGGTTGGCCACACTGGTAGCAAAGGGAAACTCGACTCCCGCCCTCGGTAGGTCCCTACTGACGGCTGGACAGGGATCTAGTGCTGGCAGCTAGCCCCTGTCGAGAGCCCCTAAAGGCCACTGACGGCCCCGCAAAACATGACGGCTCTCCTGCGGGTGCCACGTGCCTCCTCTCTCGTCGGCCCTGTGAGTAGTCTGGCTGGTAGGGCCTCTTCCGTCCACTGTCAGTGTCACGTGCGGCCGGGCTGGTCTCCTCATATATCATAGTTGCCTCCACCACTCTCGAGAACGTAGGCAGCTTCAGGGGTTTGACATACCGCCGAATAGTAGGCTGGAGCCCCTCGGTGAACCTCCACAGGTACTCCTCCTCAGTAGCTACAGCTGTCGCGGCGAAACGAGACAGCTCCAGAAAACACGTGCGATACGCGCTCACGGTCATCGTCCCCTGGCAGAGAGTGTGGAACTCCTGCCTCCTCTGATCCTGCCACATCTGGGGAAAGTACTGCTTGCAGAAGAGGGTGACGAACTGGTCCCAGGTCGGCTCGGCCCTCTCCTGCCCTCTGACCGCCCTCCACCACCTGTGTATCGCGCTCTCCAACTGGTTTGTGGCAAAGGCCACGTGGCACTCCGCAGGGGGGCGAAGGGTGTCAAACACCTTCTTTATCTGCTCAAGCCAGTCCTCCGCCTCGGTCGGGTCCTCATCCCCCTTAAAGGAGGAGGGTTCAGCTTCCGGAACAGTCCGAAAAGCTCGTAATGGTGCTGAAGTGGGGAAACTGGCATGCCTCCAGGTAAGGAGGGCTCGTGCTCGGAAGTGTTAGAGGACGGCGGGGGCGGTGGAGGCCCACCCCCTCCCCCACATCCAATGATGTGTCTATCTCGCGGTCCCACAGAGGACTCCCCCTTTGCAGCCCCAGAGAGAGGCACCTGCGGAGGTGGGTGGAGCTCCTTTCGTACGATCTCCCGTATCAGTTGGGCGAGGTCCTGGGCCTGAACGCCCGAAAGTAGTGGCTAGTCCACTGAGACGTCAGGCGCAACTCGTCCGCCCCTCCGACCTCGACCTCGGTCGCATCCGCGGCCCGCCTCAATGACTCCACGTCGGGGCATCTCCTGCAAGGAGACGCGAACATAGAACAGGAAGATGTCAATTTCAACGAATATTCGGCAAAAGAACCTCAGAACAAATAACAAAAAGTACGTTGTGGTGGTTACTCTAGTTACAAGCATGTGAATTGGTTATTTTCCAACTAGTTGGTTCACTTCTTGGGACGACCTTTCTCTGATACCATCTTGTTACGACCCGGTTACCGAATCCCTACAGGACACGAGACCGGACCGACTCGACTGATCCCAAGACCTAGTCATCCAACCAGAAAGGACCGACTCGACTGATCCCAAGACCTAGTCATCCAACGAGAAAGTAACTAAAAAGTAGTAAAATAAACCACATTCATCATGCAAGTAACTAACAGTAACAAAAGTACAGCAGTAAAGAAGTAAACTACTACAATACACACCACCACAACAATAGAAAATTAAATAGGTACAGGAATATAAGGTACAGAACGAAAGAGTACAGAATGTAAAGGTACAAGAAGCTACTCACTACTACAAACAAGTATAAAGAACTACAACTGCTGGGCTCTACTGGGCCTAGCGCCCTCTGCAGCCGTAAGCTCTACCTGCTCAACACCTGGACCTGAAAAGAGTTATGAGTACATGGAATCAGCGAACGCTGAGTAGAGTGGCAACCAATTAACTAAAGCAGTAAAGGTGGACAGGTAGCTGTTGTTTTCAAGTATTTCTTTCTTAAACTAATTATTCTTTCTTTCAACCACTTGGTTTATTTATCAGGTCTCTTTCTTGATCTCGAATGTTCCTCGTGGGAACAATCTTGATTGCAGTATTTTTCGAAGAGTAGAAGTAGCACGTAATGCTCTCTTGGCCGGAAGAGTCCCCCGTGGTGGTCCTACACCTGGTCAACCACCCCAAGGTCATGGACAGACGTAACGGTGACTATGGTACTCGCGCTACACCGGCACGCGGTCAGTCGTTTCCGTTAACGGGTGCGCCCAAAGCATAGCACGGAACCAGTATAGGGCATAGCCCTCTCAGTAACAGGGGTCTAGCCCCTAAGAACCAAATAGGAGTCTCGCCCCTCCACAGTCCGCGCACCCTCACCTGACTATCCTGGTTTGCCGAGTGGGCCTAACAAGTCGGTGTAAGGCGGCTAGCTGAATCCCGGGTCCCGTGGGGTGGCTAGCTCTCTCCCTACACTAGTAGCTCTCCCCGATACTGTGTATGCGAGGGCCAAGAAGTCGGTACAGAGTGGCCAATCCTAACCCTAGGTCCCAACCCAAGGTCGGCTATCTCCGCTTTGCACTAAACAAGGGGACAGTCGCTCTCCTTAATACTTTGTACTCAAGTGCCAACTCACTTTCCCATTCACATTCCCAGTTTCATTCCATTTGTTTCTAGGAGCTCTTCTCCTAATTCCCCGTAGGGTTCATGCTCATATTTCTTAGGCCAAGCCATACCAAGTTTCATCATTTCTATTTCCATTCTCAGGTTATACACATGCAATTTGTAACTCTATTCTATATTCAGTTTATTCACAGATAGCTCGTGTTTCCATCATTCACCTTTTCATTTTCCAATTATATACATGCAGCTCATATTATGTGATTTCACATGTGCGACAGGAAAGTACATTCAATAGTTAGATAGCACAAGTACTACTTATTTCACAGGCAACTGTTAATTATTTACAGGCAATTGTCATTATTCTATCTACTCTTTCAAGACAGCCATCCATTCAATACACAAATTTCCAATATTTCTAGTCCTAGGATTTATGCCATATCCTAGGTTCTAATCATTCATTCCATGCATGCATTCAAATTTAATTAAATTTAAGGGGAAGCCACTCTATCAGTAAACCTAGGAGTAATGGGGGCTTGATCGGCAGGTCCACGTGCCTCAGCAAACCCCAAACCCACAACGGAACGAAGTCCTATCATAAGGATCAATCACAAGAGCACACTCAGAACAGTATAAAAAGTATTCCAACAAGTAGAGGAATTCATACGAGAAACAACGGTAACTTAATTGCAGAAATCGGACTCCAAACGGATCCTAAACAGGTCAAAAATAGTAATTCTGACTCAAATCAGACTTCTGGAACACCTTCCAGACGTCTTAAAAGAGTCCAGAGCCATACCTCAGTTTTGTGCTACTCTTCAGATGTCCAGGAACTCTGTTGGACCATCTGGACCCAGTTCCAGATGTTCGACCACCTCTATGGACATTTGGAAACGCTTCCCGTCGTCTGGTGCCTTGCCCAGACGTCCGAACTACGTGGGAGGGCGTGTCTCGCGCCTTCCCCAAGCAATCTCTACGTAAAATCAAGCGTATCTTTTCAATAAGGCACCAAACAGCACCTTGGCGGAACTGCCTGCATGGCCGTATCAGCAAAGAAGATGTACATACGCGAAGCTTACCTCTCAGTCATCTGGAACCTCCTCCAGACGTCTCCTATGTCGCCTGGATACCGCTCCAAACATCTGATTCTGGGAAAATCCCAGAACCAGAACCTGCCTTCGCCTCCTCGCGCCACACTTGGCCGTGCCACACCCGCTCACCTGCTGCTCCGGCTGCAGCAGTGTCGGGGAGGACCTCCCCGATGCACTCCACCCTGCGCACGCGCCGACCGACCGTGAGCTCCCATGTGAGCTCCCACGCGAGTTCGCGTGCTTGCTCTCCTCTCTTCCCCTTGCTGCTCCTCTCCTCTCACGTCGCTCCTCCTCTCCGCTGCTCTCGCTCTGCTGCACACTGCTCTCGCTAGAGGAAGGAGGAAGGTGGCTGGAAGCAGGGGTTGTGTGAGGGAGAGGAGGGGGTTTATATAAAGTGTGGGGGTTAGGGTTTGCATCGGCGAGAGGAGAGAGAAGGAGAAGAAACGAGGATTGTGTATTGTCTGTGCGCAGACACAAGCTCGTACATGAAAATTTCGATTTCCAGACGGGAAGGTGTCCAGATGTCTAACCCAAGTTCCACACTTCTTAAAGGGCTCAACCAGCACGAGTCTTAACAAGCATCCCATGGTTGTCTTCTCGCCACCATTCGGAAAGCGGATCCCGCTGCGACAGCGCCTTACTTCGTCCTCCATCCTCCAGCTCCATGCTCCCTTGTCTAGCATCTCACCACCCTCTTCCGAGCGTCCCGTCAACACGACTCGTCTTCCAAACAACCGTCGAGAAGGATTCTCTCATCCCTCTCTTTTTACCACTTTCTAATGTATATTTCTAACTTTCTAGTTGTAAAAATTAGTTGTAATGAACATTTGGTTATGAAATATTGGTTCACTCTCTCTTTTTCTCCATATTATTCTCTTTCTCTTTCTATTATTTATTCTTTAAGTAGAATAGCTAGCATAAATTAATTTCGCCCAACTACTTTGGTTTGTGAAAATGATTCAAAACATGATTTTTAATTAAACATTTGCCCCCTATGTTTGACCTAAGACTCACAAGAATTTCGATTATAAATTTTATTTAATAGTAGATTTTTACGCAATTATAACAAGAAGTTTTAAACTCAATCCTTTAACTTATGAAATCTAGCTCATCAAATACAAACTCTTACATAAGTATTTCCAATTATTATAATCAAATCATAATAATATTTACTCATTTTTAGTATTAAAAAATACCTACTACATCATTCACTCTCACTTTTAATATTAAATAAATACATATTAACATTCTTCATTCTTTTTTATACTATTAAATAAATATCAACTAACATCAAATCATTACATCAATCATTTTAATCATCTACTTAATTCTCGCTTTATTTCATCATCCAAACAAACATCTATCATCACTTATTCTATTTTAACCTATCCATACAGTATTTTATCTCCCTCCAAACATAACCTTAAGTTACTTGAGCGATGAAGAAGCAAAATTGGGGTTGCGGTAGGTATGTGATAAATAGTGTAGAGGTTGTCGGCATGATTTATGTGAAATGTTATCTGACATCACTGGATACAGCATAAATTAACCTACCTATCAAGTCTAACCCTGATTAACTCCACTTTACAATATAAATAAAAAAACAACTCTCTTTACTTAAATTATATTAAATTAGATATCACATCGACCACCACTACTTCTACCACAAACCTAAATTCATCTACAAATCGATGGCTCTTAAATTTTTTTTTGAACTAAAAATACATCCCAACTAATTGCACAATTAGTTTACGCTCCAAAACTAGTACTACTCGAGGGACATTTGAATTCCAAGCAAGCCTTACTTATTCTAAAAGATCATTTCCACAATATTGGGACTCTAGCACATGTTGCATATAGAGGCATATATGTTTATAGATATGAATGAACATGGTATTAGAACAAACATGATCATCTTGTCTTCGTTTCTTACTGATAGTTAAGTGGCTTCCACTCCTTTTCTTGACGAGGGGGAGGTCAATCCCTCCCCTCCTTTTCCTTCCTACCATGGAGAGCGATGCGAAAAGTAAGCAAGGGATTATATATATATATATATATATATATATATATATCGAATCTAGACTTACAACAACTTGGCACAGCAATATTGATCAAGTTAAAAGGTGCCATGTTAGGATAAGTAATATCACGGGTCAAAAGGTTTCTAACGATTTTGGAACATTAGAAGCTTCTACGATGACTTTGGTAAGGGTGGTTATGATGGTCAACCTTCATTCAATCAATATATGGTTATAATGGTTAATCTCCATTCAATCAATCTCTTTCATCTCGTTTCTTATTATGCAGCAATCTTTTTTATTGGTGACGGTTAAAAATTATCGATTGTGGTGATTCCATCCTCAAAAAATATGATCTTAGAATATTGTGTCATAGTTATGTTTTATTGATAGATTTACAATGTTATCGACAAGACAAAAGAAACCCCTCATCTAATGTGTGGTTATTTTTCTTGTCGTTTTTAAACGGTAGATGAAGGTTTTTCTCGATCGTTTCACATCAATCATTAAGATAAATGTTAACCTCGATGGTGATCACATCAATTAACAAGAAAGTGTATCCCTGTCAGTTGTATAACGATTGAGTAAATCATTATTATCGATCATTTTGACAAAATCAACGAGAAGATTATTATTCCCATTAGTTATATAATGGTTGATAATAATAACATCGACGGTAGGATATTGCCGTCGATTTTATAATGGATGAAATAATCTTTTTTTAATTAAAAATTTTAGTTATATTAAAGACATCTAAATAATTTGAAATCTTATATACAAGAATCATACAATCAAAACGAAGGCATTCATTCAAAATGAGAAAATAAGATTTGAAATCATAATTTCATATAAATAATAATAATATATATAAAATAAATGTATAAATAATAATGTATCAAAATACAAGAATCAAGTTGAGACACCAACAACTCTAACACCACCTAAATCATCATGGTCGGCATCATAATAATCTCTAAACTAAGTAAAAGAGGGGTGATGTTTACCCTCCACCTTCCTTGCTCCCCCGAGAGTTCACTAAAAAGAAACGAAGACAATCATACAATTATTCTTAGAATTGCATGGAAACAAACCATTCATCTATGTATTTTTATTGTTGATTGTGATACTTCACCCATATTACTAAATTTTCTACTATATTCTACCTGAAAGGTCATCTTTAATGGAATAAACCATTAAGTTCATCGATTAGGACTTTCGATTAGTTGAATTTTGATCGAGACTCCTTTAATAGAAGGGTCGACTCAAAAAACAATCACATAGAGAAAGATAAAGATTGGTGACTCAATTTTATCTTTAACTGGTGTACATCTAAAAAGGGTATAGAATTCTCAAGATTTATTATTAGCTTATGACAGAATGCAAAGGAACTGTCTTTTCTTTGCTATTAGATTGTGCAACCCCTTCTTCGTGAAAAAATTCAATTTATATAGGTTGTGCAATTTTGGATCGTAGATGTCATGGGTCCTCAAATTATGATCCCATGATCTAATCAGAAATGAGAACATGACTCGTAATTGAGATGTCCGTCTATCTTCTAGATAGTCGCGACGAGCCGACTTACTAGGTATTCTAGTGGCCAGCCATCTCTGAGTAGATAGATCTAGCCGGGTTGTCAGGCAAGTTCTGGATACATGGATCTAGTCGAGCTATCGAGCTAGTAAGTGAAGACCCAACGTCTAAGTAACCAGAGTTCACCATACCACCGGATAGTAGGGTTATCAAATTTAATCTATTCTTTTATTTAAAAATGAACTTATTTCCTTTTTATCCCTCTGTGGCGAGGCCCAATTATCAAATTCTCCTAAACATTTAGAAAAATATTAGCAAGGTATTCCCCAACACTAGTAAGGTGGTCGTATACTTCCACCGTATACCTCCATCCGCAACCCCGCACTAGCAAGGTATCGACATCCCAATCATCATGTATAGTAACAGTAAATATTCCAACTCATGGTAGTTTACTACCACCGACAATACTTAATATAATACATTTGACGTGTAACAGCCACTGCAGTACACTATTTCCATTGAATCTGTCGTCATTTTTTGTTAAATTTCTTTTACTTTTTTTCTCTTTCCTCTTTCTTTTTTCTTCTTTTATATTTGGCCTATTTTACTTTTATTTTTTTCCTTTTTTTATATTTCTATTTTCAATTTGTATTTTTTATTAGAGATTTATATTAAGTGTGTTTTTTTGAAAGTATAAAATAATATATAATTACATTGATATTTAGTTAATATAAAATCAAATCAATTTAAAATATTATTAAAAATAAAAATATATCGAATAATATATTTTAAATTATCCAAATGCATTTTAATTTTCAATCAATATTTTTAATTTTTTATTGATAAAAAATTATATTTTTTTACTTTTTCCAACCAAAATTTATTTTTATATTTTCATAATAATTAACTTTTGCACTGTGTTCGCCGTGAGTATCCCCACCACCACCACTCACGTTAACCTATGGGTGGTGTTACCGTCTCCATATACTACCAACAACGCGTCATTCATATTTACCACTATTGCTTTATCTGGCATTGTTGCCATATATCATCAGCCTCCATTTCGCCTCTCCTCTTCAACGACCATTAATGAAAGAAGCGACACCGTGCATGATATGACTTTTCTGGTTTTGTGTTTTTTTTTTTGTAAATGTAAACTTTTCATTAAAAAGGAAGAATACGATGCAAGAGTTTGTAACATAAGAAAAGAAAAGGAGAAGAAGGAGAAATATCACGTACGAAGGAGGGAATATGTCATGTAGAATGGGAAAAATTAAAAATAAAAAATGAGATAAGAAATAAAAAAGAGAAAAAAATAAAATATCTTAAGATCAAGAAATTGACGATCTTCTGGAGAAGAATAATTCTACATTCGTAGGTACGGTAAGATACAAATGAAACGAATCTAAAAAAATTACGTTAACGATATTGAATATATCGATCAAAAGGTTGAAATTGAAGGATCACATTCCAATAAATAAAATATCACACAAAAAAAAAGAAAAAGGACCAAACTCCCCTGAATCAAACTTGCATCACGACAATTAGATACACAGCCTGCTGCAATCCTTGACTTGATGCCTTTGCAAGCGGCCGTCGACCTACACATTTCAATGCCATGCCGCGACCACGAGGCCGTTGGAGACCACCACGCACAATCAGGCCGACAATAACCACGCCAAATGACGACCAGATGCCATGTCGGAGACCACTGCACCACTCCAAGGCCGAACATCAACCTAACACGACCGATCACTTTTCTAGTTGTGCATTGCCTTAATGCAAAATTCTAAATTAATGGCTTATTTAAAATACTTAATGTTACAAGGACGTGATAAACGACGCAAAGGAACCTTTTGGTTCTCTATGCAAAACTCGAATTCGCACATGTCAGTTTGATCTTTCCCGTCTTCATTTATTTTAAGAATTCCTTACTAATATCCATATATAATCTCAAGAATTTTAAGATATTATGTTTCTTTAGTGCAAATGGTATTATATATCTTTTCATTTTATCGTCCAGGTTGATCTTTTGTTCAAAATCTGCCACGAAAATTTGGTATCATTAAAAGCCTATTGTGAAGAAGCTGATCACGAGGCACTAGTGTACGAGTACATGCCAGAGGAAAGTTTAGAGAAACATCTCATTGGTAACTACGAATGATTGCATTCTAAGATTCAATGAAATCGGAGTAACTGATAAACGACTATGGAAATTAAGTGCCTCGTGAAATTCAAACTGACTTTTATTTTCTTTTGCACTTTGGTGAAATCTGGTGATGCCCACTGGTAAGAAAAAAAAATTAATAGATTTACAGCGTGAGCCCGCTACCAAAATGAATATATTTAATATATATCAATATTAATGCAGTGTAATAAGATAATACTAAAATATATAAAAATATGTTATACAAAATATTTTATAACGTATTGATATGATATATTCGTACAAAATGATTCTATACTGATGTAAAATGATGATAAAATAATTTTGCATTTGTATAAAGTAATTTTGTATTATTTTATACCGATATTGTTGAGAAAATTGAGTGATTGTTTAGTGTCACATTGAAAAGTATGGACTTTATGTGTGAATGGTAGTTTATAAATAGACGTATACTCCTCACATTTACCTTTGAGAAGAAATACAGAGAAAACATGCCCATAAGGCGCTTCTCCCGTGGTTTTCTCCCCGCTCCTCGTGAGTGGGGTTTCCACGTAAAACCCAAGCATTCTTATTATCTTATTACTTTAATTATTGCTTCCGCTTGATTATTCTATTCAACTTGGTAACAAAGCATGTCATTCTTGGGTTATTAGCTTCTTAGAATTTGTATTTCATTATCTATTGAGGTTCTTTATTGAGAGGAGATGATGGCATAAGGAAGATCCAGAGCAAGAAGGTTGTGGAGTGCTTACTGGCTGAAGAAGGTCCCAATGCCTCTCCTCCTTCTCCACCTTGATACTGTTGCTAAGGAGGAGGAGTGTGCATCTCTTGATAGGGTTGGTGGTGCTGTTCTCATCGCAAAGGAGGAGCAACGGCGCACCAGAGGCTGCAGAGGCGATGCCGAGGTGGTCTGTTGGGTCATATCAAGTGGCGAAGATTAAGGAAGAGGTCGACCCTCCTAGAGATGGGGCGACAAGGCCCTCATAGACCATGATGGTGCATCGCTAGGGTTAATGCAGCCCTCGCATCAGTCGCTGGAGGGCGTGGCGGCAATCAGAAGAAAGACGGTGGCTGGGGAGCACTGCTCAAGTCCGTGGCGCACTGCTCAAGGATGTGTTGCACTGTGAGAGGTTCATGGCACGGTGCGCGAGGTTTGGTGGTGCCCTACCCGAAGTCAGAACGGAGAATGAAGAAGGGGGCAATCGCCCCAAGCCTAACCCTCACAGCAATTCGATCGCTCCCTCTTCCCACCACTCTCCTCGCAAGATGGTGGCACTGTGGAAGAGGAGCTTGGTGTCGAGGCATGCGCGATTGATGATTGATGGAGCAGAAGTCGTCGCAACAGACAAGTGAGAAGAGGCCCTTTATTGCAGTGAGGATCGTGGTGATTTTGTTGTTGTTGCTCACGTTGTATGTGGCGAAACTGATGCCTCGAGGAAGGTTGTAGCAAGGGCAATGATGCCATGTGGTTGAGAGAAGGCACAAGGATCTCACACGATTGTGAGACAGATCGTGCCACTGGAGATCTTGCATGGTGTGGAGCGACGCGAGATCGGCAAAGAAAGCAGCTAAGATCCTGCGCGACCAAGTGAGGTGATTTAATTTCTTCTCCTTCCCTTTTGGTTTTGCTTGGGCAATCGTTATTGCCCCCATGTGTTGGTGAGTCACGTGAACAATAAGAAAAGGAGAACAAAAAGAAAAGAAAGGAGAGGTGGAGAGGCAAAATGATAGTAAAAAGAGAAAAAAATAAAAAAAGGGGAAAAAAGGGAAAAAGAGATAGAAAAAAAAAGAAAATAAATCAAAGAAATGATGAAAAAAAATGAGGATGAAGTTTATGCTTGAGAAAAGAAGTGGAGAAATCTCCTCTTGCTTTCATTATTTTATTTTCTTCTTGTCATTATTATTTTTTCTCCCATACGAGTATGGGAGAAAGGAGGAGTGTGGAAGCCATTATAGTCACCCCCATTTGGTAGTCCTTTTGTTGTAGTCCTAAGGCATGATGGGTGACATCGGATACCGCAATGGATTTGCAGTCCTAAGGCATGATAGCATCCTCAAGTAGTTGAGGTGACATCGGATACTGCTACGAATTTGTTTAGTAGCTGATCTTCACATGAGAAACCAAACTCTAGGAGGTCCAAAGTTTTGAGGTCTCCAGAGAAAGGAGATCCATTTTCGAGATCCTCAGAGGAAGGGCCCAGTAGGTTTCTATGTGGGAGATGCAACTTCGAGGTTTTCAGAGGAAGACACTTTTCAGGGATACTGAATGGAGAGCCATTAGCACCAAATATTTAGAGATAGTCACAATTCTTTCAATAGCTCTAGCCTATGTTCCCACCTCTGTAGAGTGGGTTCCTTTGTGTTACAAGCTGAGCATTCCATGATCCAGTTTGAAGGAGAGTGTTGAGAGAATTGAGTGGTTGTTTAATGCCACATTGGAAAGTGTGAGCTTTGTGTGTGAGTGGTGGCCTATAAATAGGTGTGTACTGCTCCCATTTACCTTTGAGAAGAAATATAGAGAAAACATGTCTATAGAACCCTTCTCCCATGATTTTCTCCCTGCTCCTCGTGAGTAGGGTTTCCATGTAAAACCCAAGCATTCTTATTATCTTATGGCTTTAATTATTGCTTCCGTTTGATTATTTTATTCAACTATTATGGTAATTTTACACCGATCAGTGTGTTGTAAAATATATCAACTTTTACATTTTTTACCCACATACTAAGATAATTTGATTAGAATGTTGATGAGTAATTTTGTGAGATAGAACTTTGTGCAATGAGATCATTCATTAGTAATAATAGCTGCATCTTCCAAACTTTATCCAAAGAGGAGATTTCCGACTCCATCGGGTGAATCAAATTTGAACAATTTTTGTGTCATTGAAAATGTTGAGAATTGACCATCTCTAATTCAAGGATTAGAAGTGTCATGTTGACTTGTAATTTGAAACATGGCAACATGATCAACTAAGATGATTTGAGTTATCAAAATTTCATTTCAATATATTACTTGTAGGGAAAAGTGGTTGGTGTCGAACCTCTTGATAATTTACCAAAGGGATAATCAATAACTAAAATAGAAATATAATTTGTGTTCCATATATATGCAAAGTTTACATTTGCAAGCATCAAAGTTATTTTCCTTCATGAGATATAGACTATGGCATTATGCAAGAAGGAGGAACATGAAGACTTAAAATCTCTTCGTAATTTTTGTTGTAACTTTTTCCTTATAATTTTTCCTCTATTTCCCTAGAAGTACTTATAAAAGCGCCTAAGGAGCATTTAAGTGGACTTAGATTATAAGATCCCAAGTTAGAATAGCTTAGGTATCCATATCCATATGTTAGAAACAAATATGCAACCAAATCAGATGTCCAACAAACCTTTCAAGTGTCCAAACATCCCATCAGATGTCTAACACACATCAGACAACCTATACCTTAACATTGAAACCTAATCATTAGATCTTGGAACCCTAAACCCAGAGATTTTGTGTGAAAATCTCGAATCAAATCTTGATTAACCTTTCAAATGTCTAACAAAAGCACAAACATCTTGCCTAACATTTTAGCCAGATGATCCTACAAACCAAAAATCCAACATGAACTCAAATCCAATAAAAATAGGAACTTTGGCCTTTTAAATTAGATGATTGAGTGCAAAATTGGATGACCTATATTCCAAAATGAGTTGTTTGATCACAAAATTAAACGACTGATGTTGCATCCATTCCTAACCTTTATCCATGGCTAAAATCAAATGACACACAAATCATTTGGCCTTCATTAAATGTCTAACAACATTTCTAGACATTCTGACTATTGGGAATCTTTTTGTAATCTTTTCTAAACTCGAGACACTTTTGGCCTAACCTCGCCTAATGACTAATAAGCCACCTCAAGGTATGAGTTGCATAAATATCTCTTAGTATTTATGAACACATACACAACTATTTGAACTCAAAAAATCACTCTTGCAAACACAAAATACTTGAGTGTGCTCTTCAAGAATTTCAAGCTCTCTTGTGCACTTTATCATTCATCTGAGTGCTCATTCTTCCTATGGTTTAAGCTACATCCTGTTAAAGGGAAGTACTGTTAAACTTATAGAAGCTAGAAACACTCTATACTTTTGGACTCTACAGAGGAACTTGCATTTTTATTTTGTTTTTATACTTGAATATCCAACCGAATGTATGTGGAGAGAAACTGTAATCCATCAACAGGTGCATATATCCGGCCTATATATTGGCCTTCTGGTTGCTTTTAGCATCAACCGCAATCGCTGCACAATCATCAGCAGGTGCATACATCCATCTCCTCCTCTTCGATTAATCCTCTCATTCAGCAATTAACTATATATCCGTACATGTGTTAAACTGCAATGCGTACGTAGTGCAGGCTTCTTGAACACCGAATTCGACAAGCCCGATCGAGTTCAAGACCTACCCTCGCAAGTGGCTTAGGGTTAGCGTACGCCTTGGACTTCAAATACGTAGACGCTGGCAAAATCCACGACGTCCAGCTCGAGTATCTAAATTTGGGCTACCGCACAACATCTCATGACGTGAGCAGCTTTCCTAACGGGAGAAGAAACTACTGCAACCTCAAACCTATCACGAAGTATCTCGTAAGGTCCAGATTCTTGTAGGGGAACTATGTCGGGCGCTAAACGATCGAATACTCGGAGTTTGGCCTCCATATCGGGGTCAACTTCTGGACGTAGATTATCATCCAAAGCCTATCCAAATATGACCTTGTTGCTGCTGCTGCTGCATCAGATTGCATGCATGCATGCATATGTTTATGGCTGGTAAATAGCGATAAAGGGACACTAGTATTCAGATCGGCTACTGAGGTGACACCCCTTCCTGATGGAAATGCGTTCGGATCACCCATAATTGATTTGATTAAGGAAATGAAAGATTATTGTTTGGTTAATATCTTCAAGTTTCAACCATATGCGAGGGGGTATAACTAAATCACCTAGAATAGGAAATGCTTCAAAAAGGAAATTGAATGACGAAACCTTCAATATTGACCGGCAAAAATAAGAAATATGAAGATTTCTTAAGAACCGTCCGTAGTACGTAACTCAATTTTAGATTGTTTAGGGTGAAAACCTTATTGATATCTTGTTAGCATGAGTGAACTATGGTATCGATGCATTTCTCTTGTTCATTCAAGACTTAGTCAACATGTTGACTTTCTTAAGGGTGTGTTACCCTTCCTCACACATGCATCGAATTTATCATCGTGGATTATACCAGTATTAGCTAGAGCTCCAATGTACTAATACTCTTCTATCAAGGATGTATTCACGTTGGGGCATGTCTCCTGACCTAATATGTATCCTCTACAATGTATGTGTAGAATCACACGAGCACCTCTTCTTGTCATGCAATTTTTCTAACATAATTTGAACCCTGGTCTACTGATGGGAACACTATCATAGGCACTAAATAGCCCATTTTAATCTGGAATGAAAGATAAAAGCTCCTATGTATCCATCAGAGGATCCTATATGCATAATGTTCTGCTTTGAGAAGAAAAGAAGAAACCAAGGTTAATTCAGTAATTTTAACAGCAAATCATGAACACAGAATAACCAAGGGGTTGGCTAAGGGTGAATTAAAGGTTAAATGAGCATTAAAAGTCAAATAAGTAGGTTCGTGCAGACAGAAATGGGTTTTCACACTTTTCGAGGATTAACAGCAACTCGAAACCTTAATTTCAGATCTACTTAATTAACAGAAGTTTTGGTCAGGATAAAATTCATCTAAACCTTCTAAAATTCATAGAAAATTATTCTATAAGGTTTGGTATCCTTGATTCGACCATCTGAACTTATTTTGATGTATAACAGAGTCTCAGATAAGAAATTGCTCTAATTTAGGTTTCTACATAAATTACCCAGTCAAACTTGGTCAAAATCAACATCAAACTTCACTAATAGATTCCTTGAGTCCAAATTGGGTTTGTACCAAAATTTGGGCTCAATCAAAGATCATTTTAACCTAGTTTGCATTTTGGTCCATTCAGACTCTTTCTTTCTCACATACACCCGTAATTTTCAAAAATCCTTAGAAAGACCCCCTAACTTCATTGTATTCTTCACATTTAGGTCCCTACCGCTATGGTAGGTGTGAACCCAGGCATTCGAGCTCTCAATCAGAGATTTCTCCCTAATTACTTGGCCAATCTTTTTCAAAATTGGAAGGGACAATCCTGAGGAGATCCTAATCGATTAAACCTAATCCTAAACTCCAAATCCGTCTAGGTTGTTCATGTGAACCCAAGAAGTTCAAGAATCCTTCTTCCTGAAAAACTGAGCCTTTCAAGCTTTTTTCCAAGCTTGGGAGCTTGCTTGAAGGCCTATAAAAGACCCTTATGGACTGCCTTACCTCCTTAGTGAGTTTCTAGGCCATAAAACCTTCTTCCTCTCCCTCTCCGGCTTGCTCCAAACTCTACTCCGGTGGCCCTCTACCTCCAACTCTCTCGCCAACCGCCACGTACAATAGGTGGCAGGTTCTGACTCCCCTCTTTAATCCGCATCTCGTAATACCGACGCGGCGCTCTCCTACCTCCTCCCCGTCGCCGTTCTCCCTCCCAAAGCATTCTTTGTCTTCGACGTCGGCTCATCACGGCCGACACCTCCTCCATATCTGCCTCATCCGCTAGCACCTTTTCTCGACTCCTCTTCATCAACTGATCACCCCAACTCCTCCAAACTTTAGTTTTGCTCACGAATCCGCCTGCTCTACCATCATCTTCGCTGTCTCCGACGTACCTCGAACAACCTCAGCAAACAGCTACACACCACCAAACCACCTGCCACCGACTCCTACACCATCGCCATGTTCACTCGAGCAAAACCCCTCAAGAAATTAAGGGGATTGCTGCACCAATCGCTCCACCAAACACCCTCACAACCTTCTACCTTTTCCACCTTTGCCACACTCACATACACACCATCACAGCACACCACTGCACTTGCCGCACTCCGAAGATTCTTCTAAACCTATTTGACGTAGCCTTGAGGCCGTTCTCATGCTTCAGGTATTCCATCGGAGCTCCACCACCGCCCTAACTTCTCCAACTATGCTTTCAGCTCTCCGGCCGCATCCGCTCTAGGTTCCTGTCCCAGGCTTCGCGAGCGACTCCCAAGCATCATTTCTAACCCTTAATACCTCGCTATGAGCTCACCTTCGGCTTCAATTGGAAGCCCCTCCATCTGCTGCTGTGCTGAGAAAACTGTGGGATAGATAGTCCCACATCGTGGGATTAGGAGTGAAAGTTGCAGGATAAATTGGATTTCTGCCCACGACCCCTCGCCCAGTACACGAGGGGTCAGGTCCCTCTTCACGCTGTCTTCACTCCTCGACTACCTATCACACTCGATAACCTTGGTCTCCTGCCCAGATCCATATACCCGCTTGGATACCCAATTATAGACCCGATTACGTGGGTTTCCGAGAAAGAGAAGAAGAAAGAGAGAGAGGGGGGTTTTTTCCTCGCTCTCTAACTCTTAACACTTAGAAGAATTTTCGAGGCTTTGCACCTCTATTGTGCGTGGCTACTAAAGTCTCTTTCTTGAGGCTTGAAGGAAGGAAGGAAGAGGCCCTTAAGCCTCTTAAGGTTGCTGTAGAGGCTTACACTTAAGCCGTCTGGTGCTTGATTCTATCGTCTGAATTCTAAAGCCTTAAGGGATTAAGGCCAATGTGGAAACATTTGTTGCTTACTGACGTGGCATTTGATTGATAATAGTTATTTGTGAGCTTATATTCAAGGGGTAATTTGGTGATTCAAGTTACTATTTTACCCTAATCTTTTTGCACATTGATACTTGATTTCATTAATATATCTTTCTTAGAATATATTGCTTATATTTTTCTTAGAATTGTGATATGTGAGAATGAATTGCCATTATTGCTCCCAGTAAACGACCTCGTACTTGCAAGTTATAAATTTGAAGTGTTTTCGAGCGATTTTGACTTGCTACGACGATTACATCCTTTAAAACAATCAATTTCGCACGATTACTCTACTTTGAGGCAATATGCTCCTAGCCCCATCAACCCCTTCCACGCTAACACCTCCCAGCATTGTACAGACTTATGTATGGCTGTTGGCACCACAATATGGTGGATATGGAAGGAGAGGAATGATAGAAAACATGGTAGTTCTACCACTTTGCCTTCAGCATTAGCAACAATCATTATAAATGACTTGTAATGAATTCATAGAGTGAATTCCCCCCATCCCCCCTCGGTATTCTGCCTTCAGGCATCTGTATTTTGATTTTTACCACCCCTCTTTTATTTTTAGCCAATTGGCCTTTTGAGTATATACATTACCATTACTCAAGAAAAAGGATGCACTAAAAAAGTATAGCAAGCACAGGGCCAAATTTAGTATGATTCAAAGCCATTAAAAGCTTATCAAGGAAAAATGGAAGAAGGAAAGATGAGGTCGATTACCTTTGATAATAAATTCAGGACCATCATTTGAAGGGACATAAGAGGGTCCTCTTGTATATGTGCGAATGTTGTTAGCTTGGACAATGATGAAAAGGTTATTAGAGACAAAGAAAAGTAAGAGAACCTTCCTAATGTTATTAGTCAAAGGATGATATTTTAGGAGGGTTAATAAGAAGAGAATGGCAACATTTTATCTACACCTTAATTTTCTTCTACTAGGAAAAATGTTGAAAACAATACAAAGATTCATACTAAGAAAATTGAAAGATGGACCAAGGTTACATGAATAATGGCTAGTCATATTTTCCTCAAATAAGCCTAAAGTTTAAAAGCATTAGACTTCAAGACAAATAAACATCACGCATCACAATGGAATCAAGTACAAGGAGGTCCCAAGTGTAACTAGGGAGAAGTTCAACATCTTAGTGTCCCTCCCTTGAGCAGTAACTTTTGTTAGCTCATTGGCAAACCCATGACTAAAACAAGTTGAGGATTGATCTTTAAATGTCAAAAACCTGATTGGGACAATTTAGTCTTGCCTAACCACCCATGGTACAAAATCATGAAAAATCAAGAAAATGCAACATGGACAGAGTTGAAAGTAGAGAAAATAATAGAAACTTTCACATGCAATTAGAAAGGTGCAACGAGGGCTTGAACCTATAGCAATCAGAGATACTTTAATGTAGTGCAACCCCTATATATCATGAGTGGTTTTTGAACATTATGTAGCAACATCAATTTTGTAACAATAAGGTGAGCTCTACCAATTAAGGGAGAAAACAGATGGCTCAAAATTTAACTACTTAATTTATATTGATGACAAAGTTACAACAAAGCAATATCAATAGATCAGAAAAGGAAGACGATCAACACATATATGGTTCTACATTATGTTAACCCAATGCAAAATAAGAGGTGTTGTAAAACATAGAAGCATTAACAGCCCTGCCAGTGAGTATTATTGATGTAGGGAGGATATAATGATAACCAAATCAATTGAAATTTTGTAGGGAGGATCAACAACCCAAACTCTTGGCTCCAAAAATTGGTTTCGTGGTTTAGGTTAGGCAGCCAACCTACTATGGAGTTCTATGGGTCTTTGCATATGAGATTTGTTTCAAATGGATTCACCCTCATGTCACAACAAATAATAGCATGTAATAAGAATGAGGTGTGGGTGTTCCCCACTATGAGAAAGGCACCTTATGATCTAAGCTTTTCAAGATGAGGCCTTTTGATGATGCCAAGCCCATTTTGGGCAACCAAACCTTGCAATCGAGAAGTAGGGAAGCGTGTAAGTTGTCACACTCCCTACCTTCCAAAGTGACTAGAAAATGGGCCAAATGCACTGGAGCAATGACTTGGGAGCGAATTCTCCATTGACAGGGAGACAAGAAATGGCCATCTTGAGGCACATCACAATCTACAAGCATGACTTGCAAGATCTAGAAAGTCTTGATTGGGACTTAAAGGATCCATAGTACCTATATTCTCCTGGATTGAATGCTCATCATTTTGGAAAGCAAGGGTAATAGATTCTTTTGTACTATGAAAACAAAACACCAGGGTAAATGTTGGAACAACTGGCCAATACCAATGATATGTGACTACTAATACTAAATTTCAAACATCATAGTTTATCAGAATGAAGTTTAGGAAAAGAAGTGGAGTACAGAGAATAGAGAAGAGTGAATCTCCACTTGGATTTGAAAGTATAAATGGCAATGTTTCGCCTAAAGGAATAGAAGAAGAAAGAGGTGGAGAGGTGGCTCCACCTCTAGTATCCTTCTATGACATGCCATTACCATCTTCATATATAATATATCACTTAGGTATATCTGCCTCGCTGCAGGTCAACACCTCTAAAAGAATGGAAGCACTTGTTTGGGTGATTTCACAATCGCCCTCCAAATGATCAAAATAAAGTAAACTTGAAGATGAGTTTTGTAATCTATTAATTTCTTAGTTCCTCTATAAAGTAAGCCAATACATGGTTCCATACGTCCCACCACTTCTCCATTCATTGCCAATACTAATCATAAAACACCATGAGCAGTAGGATTTTGAGGTCCAAAAATCAAAGTAAAATTCTTGATTTTCTCATTCATAATTGTCATGGAAACGAAAAGCATAAATAAGAAAGGGATTAGTCTCCCCAATGCTTGTCCAATAGCCCTCAAGAAGGGCCTTTGCCGATGTGTGAGGGATGGCAACCATCTTGCAAGCAAGCGAATCATTTAGCCCTCATATAAAATGATGATTGATGCTTTTGGAGACTAGATTACATTAGAGAGAGGGATCATGGTGCCTCAAAACCATGACAACTAAGAACAAACATCATCTCCTTGCTACATGCAAAAGACTTCCATGCAAACCTTTCTTACCATTTTGTGTTGAAAAAAGTGGTAGCACCTTGAATCGCTCCATTACCTTTCACTATGTGTTGCTTTAGTGTCAAACATCGAAGCCTTAATATGAAATCAAGCATCAAAAGCCTTAACTAGTATCATACCTTGCTAGTGCCCTTAGGAGCAAAACAATCAGGCCCTCAATCATAAATAATGTATCTTCATGCACTACTTGCAAAAGTATCTATCTATGAGATCCTTCTTAGAAAATCATGAAGCCTGTAAAAACCCCTAGATATAATCTTGGGGCATTAGTAGCACTAAGACGAGACAATGAAGACCCTTAATAAAGAACTTTAGGGAATTTAGAACAAGAATCCTTAAATCAATGAACAACAAGAACTAGCTTAACAATGTTCGGAAAATTACATACAAAAGGAATGGCTTCGCAATGACTACATGAGCTATCTTACTCCACGCATCAATTTATACTTTTGCAAAGGGTAGGGGACAAATAATAGGAGCTGGGCTACAACCTATTCTCTCGACCAAGTCGACATAAGGATAAATTGGTTCAGGCTATGAGAAGTTTTTTTTTTATGGTGAGGTTCCCTCTTGTGAGATAGTTCCTAGGAGACTGTAAGAGCCCCAACTCAACGGCCTCTAGGTAAATTCAGCGTTAGCAAGACTCAAACCGATGACCTCATTCCCTTAATAGTGGTATAAGGGCCTTACCAGCTGAGCCACCCGCTGAGGGCAGGCTATGAGAAGTTGATAGTGGGACTTTTGATGGTCCTACAAGCTAGCTCGTACTACAACAATATTTATCTAAGGCAACAAATAAATTACAATGATTAATGGTATTTGTCGTCATATTTAAATGTAACAACGATTTAAATTATTCATTACTATTTCTTCTAATAACAACAACGATTACATAAATTCATTATGTTCATTACAACGAAAGAAATCCTCATAATTTTTTCAATAATGATGAATAATCATTGTTATCTTCTATTTCACTGCACCAAACACTACAACCCCCATTGGCATTAGCACCCAACCCATCGCCACTCAAAACTACTCTCTCTCTCTCTTTCTCTCTCTCTCTCTCAATGCCAAATCTCATACGTTCTCTTTGTCTCCCCTTGTTGAATGCAAAAAGAGGAGATTTATGATATGATATGGTCGTTGTAGTACACTCCTAAACTGCACAACAAATACTTAAATTTATAAAACTCAAAATCTAATTGGAGTTCGAGGTCATTCGTAAGGAGAAAATATGAAATTCACATACTAATCTCTATTCAGAATTAATGAGCACAGTAAATTGAGTACAATAACAGATATGCAATAATAAAACTTGTTAGATTGATAATCCAATGTATCTCAGAAAGTATAGAGACAAAAAGAATGGAAGAAACTAAAAGTGGTGATTTAGATCACCATTTAGATCTCTCTAATTAAGCATGCATCTCATGTATTCAATTTATTCAAATAATCTAACAGTATTCTCAATAAGATAACTTAGGTACTTAAATGTTCCAACAGTACCAGCAGAATCAACCTCAAAGCTTCGATGACAGAATAAGGCATCAAATGCCTTATTAGAATAGGCACAGCACCAACAGAGCACAAGGCTCTCACAAGAGCCTCAAAGGTTCTAAGGCATGGCATAGCAATCACCATAGAGGCTTAAGGGCTTTTCTTCTTCAAGCCTTCACAAGCACAAGGCTAACCTTCTCAGAGGCTAACTGTTAGCCTCCTCTTCAGCATGCATCCTGAGGCACTTCCCCACAAAGAAAAACCCTCACCCCTCCTCTCACGAATCTCTCTCTTTTTCTCTCTCAAATAACTGAGTATATATTCGGGTAAAAAGGCATGTAATCAGATCTAGGCAGGGGACCAGGCTCACCGGGAGTGGAGGTGAGCGAGGTGTGAGAGAGCATGTGAGAGGGACCCGACCCCTTGTGACTTGGGCGGACAGCAGCAATCACAAAATCAACATATGCCCAGTCACGAGACCCTCAGCTTATGAGGTGGGACTATGTTCCCCACCTCCCTTCGTGTTCAATTACAACTGCATGGTGCACCAAATCAAGGCAGCTGGAGCCTGTTCTACCTCAATTGACACCTAAACTTGCTTTAGGACATGGAGCCACGTCAACAGAAGGCAGTAGCAAGTTATTGGATGACTGGAGAAGCACTATCGGGACCGAAGAAGATAGGGGCAGCTGTGGCGTCCGGCGGAGTACCTGAAACTCAAAACACGGCCTTGCAACCATGTCAAAGTAGCTCAGAAGCTTCATCGTGTGAAGGTGAGTGTGATGGTGGTGATTTTAGGGTGTGTGGGTGCGTGTGATGGGCGTGCGAAGTCAGAGAAGGTGTCGGCGATAGGTGGTGTTTGGTGGGGTGATTGAGTGGATGGAATGTGAAATAGGAAGAGGGTTTTAGCCGTGGCGGTGTAGCAGAGGTTGTGGAGGTGATAGCAGGTCAATTGGAGGTCTATGGAGGGTGGAAGGCCTCACCAGAGTTCGGCCAAAGCGGAAGAAGACGGTGGCATTGAGGGCGTGTTGGGGGTTGAAACAAGAGAGAAAAGAGTTGAACCTAATCTAGAGAAGGAGAGGAAGAGGTTGCCTAGCTAAAGGACGAAGGGGATGAGGACTTGGCACTGGCTATGATTAGCCGACGTCGAGGAAGGAGAAAGCTCCAGTGGAAGAGTGGCGAGGAAGAAGAAGGACTGGAGGGCTTCTGCCGGTATCACGAGAAGCGGAAGAAGGAGCTGAAGACGATCCCGCTGCCTATGGTATGTGGCAGTGGTCGAGGAAGTTAGAGAAAGGGATGTTGCCGGAGCTATAGAGGAGGTGGCTGGAGAGAGAGATTTTGTGAAGAAGTGCGGCCAAACTGAGCTAAGGAATGCGGCATTGCAAAGGGGAAGCTTTTATAGAGCTCAAGGAAAGCTCTAGACAAGGAAACAAGCCTAAATTGGCTTGTGATTGAAGTACAAGACACCCACGAATCTCGTGGGTTTGCTAGGGCTAGCTGGTGTGAACTGGAATCCCTAACCGCCTTCAGAAGATTCTTCGTAATGTAAACACCAATCCCACTAAATTTGGTGGGATTTGGTGTTGATTTGAGTAGGATTTGAGGTGGTCAAAAGCTACTTAGATGTTGGTTGACCTCCAATGGAGGCAAGGACTCGCTGGCAAAGAAGATGAGGAAGTTAGGCACCCATTTGTAAGGATTTTCGAAAGTTAGGGGCTTATCTAAAAAAAATATAGTTTAAATAGACTGAAATGTGAACTAGGTCAAGATGGACTCTGATTGGATCCAAATTTTGGTGCAAACCTAATTTGGTCATAAGGAATCTGATGGTGAAGTTAGATTTCAGTTTTGGCCAAGTTTGACTAGATAATTTGCATAGAAACCTAAATTAGGACAGAAATCTATCTGTAACTCTATTTAAGGTCAAAATAGGTTCCAATGGTCAAATCAAGGATACCAAATCTCAAGGAATATTTTTCTATGAATTTTAGAAGATTTAGATGAATTTTATCTTGAACAGAACCTTTATGATTTAAGCGAGTTTGAAATTAGGATTTTGAGTGCTGTATTGGTTCTCGAAATGCGTGAAACCCTATTTCTATCTGTGTGGATCCTCTTATTAGACTTTAATGCTCATTAGACCTTAGATTAACCCTTGGCAAACCCCGTAGTTACTCTGCATTCATAATGTGATGTCAAAACTACATAATTAACCCGGATTTAAGTTTCTTCTCTCAAAATGGATCTGAATGGAATTACGGCTCTCAATCGACTATGTAGGAGCATTTGTCACTTGATTATGACTAATTAAAGTTAGTTATAGCTCATGATGGCGTTACCATCATAACCCCATGCCTTACTAGTCCCTAGGAAAATCTTATGGAAAGAACTAAATCTCTAGACCATGTATTGAAGTTCAGATGCCTGATTTGCTCCTCTTTAGAAATTAGGTCAGAATGCCAACAATAGACCTAGAGGTACTCAAGTATCAATCAAGATCCTGAACTGACCAACTTCTGCCTGGGTCTACCGCGAAGGTTTCTAAGGCCTGCAAAAACTACCTAGAGGTTTGTTGTCCCCAACGGTTAAAACACCTATGCGTAGAATGTAGCATGTCTAGGTTCAGTTTACTAGTGCATTTTTGTAAGAGAGATAGAAGGATTTTTCATTTTGAGAGTTTTCTCTATTTTCATTTTATTTTTCCCTAGATCCAGCCTCAGATTGGCCCTAAAACAGGGTCTGTGTCGGATTCCTTGTCCCCACCATCAATCCTCGAAGGGTCCCTGGCTTTCGATGCTTCAAGATAGCACTGTCCATGGCAACCCCCAGAACCCTAGCTTTCGACACATCGAGATAGTGCCACCCATGGCGTTTTGTAACTAGATTTAGGCCCTGGCAACCGATATTTCGGAATAATCCCGCCTATAGCTCTTAAACTAGAACAAGGTCCTTTCATGCCCCCAGTAGGATATTTAGATATCCTAGGAGACAAGCACTGAGGAGACGATATGTTAATACACATCTTCAAGGGAAATTTCCCACCTCCCCCACCGGGAACACTTCTAATCAACTTGTGTTGTCGAGCTGCTCCTAGGATAGATCTTCAAGATGATTTTTCAGAACAAAACACTTTTGGCATGATTTTCTTTATTAAGCACATTGAACCAGACTAAGTGTGTGATTTTGAGTGCTTAGGTTACCAAGTCCCATAAGCCAAAGGACAGGCAACGGGGCTAAATAATCCCTAAGCCTTAGACCTACTGCATCAACCTCGCACTTTCCTCAACCTCTTGAGGACTAATACAAATCTTAATAAATACGTGAATGTTTAAGCCCTAAAATAAGCTCAAGAGGCCTAAGATCAGCAGTCATACTAATCTCCTTGTCTCTATCATTTTAGGACTTAATCTTTCTTTTGATTTGGTCTAGAACTTAAGTAGATTCCATAATCAATTGCTATGACTATTATCTTTTTTCTTGATTTTTGTTCCTTTTTGACATTTGAATTTCCTCCTTTTTTCCTCCTCAAGAAAGATTTGCAATCATTTCACAAAATTTTCTCCCCTTTCTCCAAATTTTTTTATTTTTTTATTATTTTTGAATATGTATTTTTTGTGAGAACCCTTCAGAGAATTGAATTTCCATATATTTACACTTTAACACCCTCCAATGCCTAAGTTTTGCAATGCCCTCATTGTAAATCAGGAGGGTACAAATTCAGCTTGGTTTAAAGTTTAGAACAGGGTCAAAGGGTGGGTGAATGGGTCGGGATGACTGTTGCAAATAATTTCAGGCTTTGATACAAGTACCAAAGGTGGGGTCGGCTGTTCTAAAGTTGAACTCAAAAGTGCAATAGGAGTGTATCTAAAAAGAATGATCAGAAGCATCTCGGATTTTTGGAATGACGGGTTACCTCCCATTAAGCACTAAATTCAATGCCTTCAACCAAGCAGAAGGTGGTCAAAGAGAAGGGGTTGTCAAATCAAAGGAGTTTTGTAGAATAAGCACCTTAATAAGTAGCTTAGTTGATCCAACCAGGTGTTTGTTCAGATCAATAGGCTGATGATGCAGGCCAAACCCAATCAGTCTAGTGGGTTGATGGATGTGAATAAGCAGGTATGAAGCCCACCAGGTATTATGTGGCTCAAAAAGATGTGGAAATGAGAATCACGAGTTTGGCTGAGTTGGCTCAACCCGGTCAGAGTAGGGGTCCTCAAAAGAAAATAGATCTATAAAGGATGTAGGAACCTTACAAGTGAGATGAAAGAAAAATAAGGAGTGATTTTCGGTCTAATCAATGTCCGATACCCGGTCAAAAGATGGAGGTGAATCATATGCAACCGAATCAGAGAGAGGTGAATTAGAGTAGAAGTTAATTCTAATGGCAGGTCGAGGTTGGGATCGGATTTTGGAAGGCTCTGTATGTGGATCGGAAGGTGTGGTTACTTCAAAATCTGGGTGCGAAGAGGGCTCTTCTAGAAATGATTTAAAGATAGGTTCATGTAGAGAGTCTTCTTGATGTTCATTCAAATCAAATGTAAATGCTTGGAGAGTGCTTATAGGATCATGGAATTCTAAGTCAGTGAAAGATTCGAACTCTGGATTGTGGACACTCTCGACATTTATTGTATCTCATTCTTATAGATCATGATAGAATGATTCCAAGTCAATGGAACATAATTTTGGATCAATGATCTCAGGAACAAGGACCTCAGAGTCAGAATCAAAGAATATGTCACGAATACTGAGGTCGTAGATTGACTTGTAATCATCAGGAAACAAAGGTTCTCCAAAATCAGAGTATAATTCAAAATCATCAAAGATTTTATGAAAATCAATTTCTGCACCTGATTCCAGATGAGGAATTTCACCACATAATGAATTATGATGCATAGAACCAACAACCTGACTTGGATCTAACCTAATCTCAAATTCTGAGCTCAAAGAGGTGTCCTTATTCGGCATAGGCTCAGGTTCTTGGCTCCTAGGATAGACTGAATTAAATTTCAATTCTTCCAACTCCTCTATTTCTGTATCGTAAGTCGGTATGACTTCCAAAAAAACAATTTGTATCTCTGAGGAGTTTAGAGAGGTGCAATCATCAAATATGGGCCTAGAATCATAGTTTAGATCCAAAATCTGATTCTCATCACATTGGGCCTCATGATCATCCTAAATAGGCTCAAATCTAAATTCTAGGTCAGGGTTAGGAATCGGGTCACTAGAAGCTGAACATGATTCTATTAGGATGTCAGAATTACTCTCGAGGATTACCTTAACAGGATAAGGTTCGGGAATTACATCTTCGAGGGGTTCTGATTCAAGCTTACTACAGGTGTTTGGAAAATCAAGACATGATGAACCAGCTACGTGACTCTCCAAGGCTGGTTCAGAATTAAGAACACCTGCAATTGGATCCTCCCAACCCACATTAAGATCAGGTATGTCAATCTACACAAAGTTTGAATTTAATTTCATTTGTGTTGGGGGTCCACAACAACCATGATTTTCGAACCCAGGATTTGGGAAATCATGTTGATCCTCAATGTTGATCTATGGTGTCTCATCAGTTTCTGAGGGGATATATGGATATTTTTGATTGATAGCTTCATACACCATATTCAGTAATTTTCCACATTCCTCCATGAGACCTTGGTGTTTTTCCAAAAGTGTGGGATTTAACAAACATTGTAGATACTCATCGCTATGTAATTTCCTCAATTCAATATATTCTAATGAGAGATCATCCCAGGTTGAACCATGTATCATTTTTGTCAATATCATTTCAACACGGTTCATAATGTGAGTTGTTGTTTTTGAAACATTAACCTAAATGTGCCTAGATGGATAAGAGATTTTGTAATATTCATCATGATGTCTAAAAGCATCTTGAATCATTTTTTCTTTCAAGCTCATTTGGGATTCAGGTTTCCTAAATATTCTTCCTAAATTGTCAGGTTGCATTTTCAAATCAGGTGGTGGATCAAGATGTAGAATCAAATTCAGGTTCAGATTAAATTGATAAGATCAGATAAAAAATCTCACAAAGATCAACCCTAATGGAGGCCTCTAGGTCAAAAACCTAGGGACCTTTCCTGTGTATGTGCTTTAAAGAATAGATGAGGGACTGGATATGAATTGGACCCAATCAAGGCACCCAAAGATTTTTGGATGACTAAGATTGTTTCAAGGCGAATGATACCTCTGAATCAAAAATCCACACACCCGAGAAGTACTTGGGCAACCAAGAAGGGAGAGCCCTACAAAGACCCCTACATGGTAGAGCATCCCCACAAGTTACAGGGTTTCCCCCACCTGACCTTCCTTGTCACTATGGTTCCAAGTAGATCGAAATGTGCTAATTAATACCTTAAGTTTACCAATTTTAGTCCTAATTTGTACCTTGGATTTCACTTGATTTAGAAGTTAATTTAATTTGTGACCTAATTTGAAGGTTGATTAGCCCACAAAGTAGGCCAACTTTACCTGACTTGCCCTAAAGGATTAAGGATGAAATCTGAGTCAAGACCCAAAATCACCCTGAATTGACTCTCAGGTTATTAGGTCTAAAGTTTAGGGTTCAAATGAATTTAGAGTCTGATTTTTAAGGTTTTTCTTGAATAGATCTTTTCAACCAAGGGCTTAGGTAGCACACAAATGTGAGAATATCAATTTTCTTTAATTCAGGAAAATGTGTACTAACACTTCAAAACCCTAATGTAGAAACCTAATTGATTCTATTTCAAGTCCAATTTAATCTCAAATGTAACACCTTGGACTTAAACAAGGAAGTGAGTAGTCCAAGATGTCAAGAATTTAAGCGTAAATCCCTAGTAGGTACAGGAAATCAGGATAGGGAATCTCTAATCAAATCATCTCAATCTTCAATTAGATATCAAGTTAATTTCGCAAATAAGGAAACTTTGCCTTTGAATGATAATTATTAAGAAAATACAGCAAGTAGATCCTAATTGATTTGTTTCCTTTTTTCTTTCCTAAGATTAGGAGGTTGATTAGGGATGAAGAGAAAGTTTACCTGTCCCTAGCATGGTTGATTGCGTGGAAGATCTCTTCGTGATGTACCTCACAAAATCACAAGCAAAGAAAATACGGCAAGTTAGTAATAAACTCAATCAAATACAATAAGACTAGTGGTGAATTGCGCGTTACTCCCCTGCAACGGCACCAAATTGTTGAGTGAGAAATGGGAGATTTAAGATATGATCATCGTAGTACACTCTTAAATCGCACAACAAACACTTAAATTTATAAAACTCAGAATCTAATTGGAGTCCAAGGTCGTTCGCAAGGAGCAAATGTGGAATTCACGCACTAATCTCTATTCAGAATTAATGAGCATAGTAAATTAAGCACAATAACAGATATGCTACTAATAAAACTTGTCAGGTCGATAATCCAATGTATCTCAGAAAGTATAGAGACAAAAAGAATAGAAGGAACCTAAAAAGTGGTGATTTAGATCACCATTTAGATCCCTCTAATAAAGCATGCATCTCACGTATTCAATTTATTCAAATAAGCCAATAGTATTCTCAATCAGATAACTTAGGTACTTAAATGTTCCAGCAGTACCAGTAGAATCAACCTTAAAGCCTCAGACGATAGAATAAGGCATTAGATGCCTTATCAGAAGAGGTACAACACCAACAGAGCTCAAGGCTCTCACAAGAGACTCAGAGGTTCTAAGGCACGACACAACAATCACCACAGAGGCTCAAGGGCTTTTCTTCTTCAAGCCTTCACAAGCACAGGGCCAACCTTCTCAGAGGCTAAGTGTTAGCCTCCTCTTCAGCACGCATCCTGATGCACTTCCCTGCGAAGCAAGACCCTCCCCCTTCCTCTCACAAATCTCTCTCTTTCTTTCTCTCAAATAACTAGGTATATGTTCGAGTAAGAAGGTGGGTAATCAGATCTAGGCAGGGGACCAGGCTCACCGGGCTTAGGGGTGAGAAAGGTGTGTAAGCGCATGTGAGAAGGACCCGACCCCTCGTGACTTGGGCGAACAGCAGCAATCACAAAATCAACTTATGCCCAGTCATGACCCCTTAGCTTACGAGGTAGGACTATGTTCCCCACCTCCCTTCGCGTGCAGTTGAACTGCATGGTGTGCCAAATCAAGGCAGATGGAGCTTGTTCTGCCTTAATTGACACCTGAACTTGCTTCAGGACTTGGACCCGCATCAGGAGAAGGTAGCAGCAAGCTGTTGGATGACTGAAGAAGCGCTGCTATGACCAGAGAAGACGAGGGCGATTGTGGCGTCTGGTGGAGTACCTGAAACTCAAAACACGGCCTTGTGGCCACGTCAAAGTAGCTCAAAAGCTTCGCCATGTGAAGGTGAGTGTGATGGTGGTGATTTTAAGGTGTGTGGGTGCGTGTGATGGGTATGTGAAGTCGGAGAAAGTGTCAGAGATAGGTGCTACTCGGTGGGGTGATTGAGTGGATGGAATGCAAAATAGGAAGAGGGGTTTTGGTTGTGGAGGTGTGGCGGAGATTGTGGAGGTGATAGCAGGTCATTTGGAGGTTTACGAAGGGCAGAAGGCCTCGCCGAAGTTTGGCCAGAGCAGAAGAAGATGGTGTCATTGAGGGCGTGTCGGTGGTCAAAATAGGAGAGAAAATAGTTGAACCTAATATAGAGAGGGAGAGGAAAAGGTTGCCTAGCTAAAGGACGAAGGGGATAACAACTTGGCGCCAGCTATGATTGGCCGACGATGGGGAAGGAGAAACCTCCTGTGGAAGAGTAGCGAGGAAGAAGAGGGTCTAGAGGGCTTCCGCCAATATCACGAGAAGCGGAAGAAGGAGCTGAAGATGGTCCCGTTGCCTATGGTGTATGGCAGCGGGCAAGAGAAAAGAGTTGAACCTAATCTAGAGAGGGGGAGGAAGAGGTTGCCTATCTAAAGGACGAAGGGGATGACAACTTAGCGCCAGCTATAATTGGCTGGCACCAGGTGATGTAGACATGTTTATATTACATAAAATGTCTATTTATGCATGTTCTTAAGCATAGAATTGCATTACATACTATAAATATTGCATAGCATGCATCATCTTGCATTTAGATTAGTTTGAATAAAATGGAGGTTAATTGTCTCCTTTTATGTTCAGGGATAGGGAAAATTTTTATCGGGGCCTCAGATCGAAGATCCAACCATACAGATTTTATCAGGGTGACGATTGGAGTTCAATGACTCTAAGATCGCCCTAATCAGACATCTGTAGCATCAGATAGAGATCGAGGAACCCTAGAAGATCAACGACCAAGATGGTGTGAATCCGCACTTCAGACAATAAATCTGACCGCACGGATGGATTCGGATCGACGATCGCTGCCTAACGGCGTGAAATTGACTCAATCCGACAACCGTGGCACCATCTACATCATCCAGAAGATGGACGGCCAAGATGGCACCACGTGGCACCATCTCGGCCGCCCAACCGGCCGCCCTCAACCTCTGAAGCTTCTAGCACCCATGCCTCTCTGCCTTTGGATCAAGATCCAACGGCTGAGAGTGGATCCCAACCGGCTCTCAATCTCTGAAGGCCACTTGAAGATGCAGCCTCGACCGTTGGATCTCAATCCAATGGTCCAGATAGTGCACCACTAAAACACACCGCCTGCCCATCCACGCGCGCAGCGTAGTGGATAAGGCGCTCGGTCGCCTTAAGGCGCGAGTTCGAGCCACGAGAAGCGCTTCGATTGGGCTCGGATGAGAGGGCGCTATCGACCACATGATGGAGATCGGGCGGCCATGCGCGCCCAATCAAATCTACGCCCCATCTGACGTGGCAAGGAAATGCCTCATTGGACGCGATGAGGCATGCGGTTGAAGCGACGGGGATGCATTCTCAGCCGTTCGATCGTGAGATCGAACGGCCAAGATTGAGAGATCGTGGATAGGCGTTGAGCGCGGGGAGGTGAGCGGGAGTGCGGGCACTGCCACTACGCCCACATTCGGACCTTTAGCGACGGATTTATCTGTCACTAAAGGTCCTGAATTAATGATTTTCAACTTAAAAAGACCAAATTGCCCTCACTCCTTTCAACTATAAAAGGAGACCCCCTCCATACGAAATTTTCATCCCTTCCTTCTCTTCTCTCTCTCTCCAAAGCTCAAGAGAAGCTTGTCCCACACCCGGGATGCTTCTCAAGAGATTAAGTCAAATTTTTGCCCCCATTTCGGAAGCGGATCCTGCGACGACGATGTCGTGCTGCTTCGTTCCCATTCCTCAAGATTCATCCTCCTTCTTCCCGCTCCATTCCTCATCTTCCAGGCGTCGTCCCGTCCGGCTCGTCCTCCAAGCGATCGTCGAGGAGGATATTTCTCTCTCCCTTCTTTTTATTACTTTCTAGAGTAGAATTTTCCTGCTTTCTAGTTGTAACAATTTTTCGCTTTCTAGTTGTAATGAGTAGTGTAATGAACAATTTCTGATAATGAGATTCATGTTTATTCTACATCCCTTTTGCTTTTATTTGTAATATTCTCTCTCTCTCTTCTATTTATTATTTGTTAAATAGATAGCTAGTTTTCGACCAGCTATTCTGTTTCGTGACAAACAAATAAAAACATGTATTTTTTATCAAACGTCCGCCTCCCTGTGTTCGACTCGGAACTCTTTTACGGATTTTCAGTATAAATTTTATTTTTGAACAGTTTTCTTCGCGACTCGAACTACAACGACAGGTTTTTAAAACCAAAGACGATCGCGTGAGTTTTCTTGTATCAACACCGAGGAAAGAGAAACCTCAAATGGAAGAGCAGCAAGGAAGAAGAGGCTCTAGAGGGCTTCTGCCAGTATCGCAAGAAGCGGAAGAAGGAGCTAAAGACGGTCCCGCTGGCTATGGTGTATGGCAGCGGGCGAGGAAGTCGGGGAAAGGGATGTCAACGGATCTACGATGGAGGTGGCCAGAGAGAGAGATTTTGTGAAGAAGTGCGGCCAAACTGAGCTAAGGAATGTAGCATTGCAAAGGGGAAGCTTTTATAGAGCTTAGGGCAAGCTCTAAATAAGGAAACAAGCCCAAATTGGCTTGTGATTGAAGCACAAGATACCCACAAATCTCGTGGGTTCGCTACGGCTACTTGGTGTGAACTGGGATCCCTAATCGCCTTCAGAACATTCTTCGTAATGTGAACACTATTCCCACCAAATTTTCAACCGACCTCCAAGCAGCTTTTGACCACCTCAAATCCTACTCAAATCAACACCAAATCCCACCAAATTTGGTCGGATTTGGTGTTGATTTGAGTAGGATTTGAGACGGTCAAAAGCTGCTTGGAGGTTGGTTGACCTCCAATGGTGGCAAGGACCCATTTGCAAATAAGATGAGGAAGTTAGGGACCCATTTACAAATATTTTCGAAAGTTAGGAGCATGTCTAAAAAACATAAAGTTTAAATGGACTGAAATGTAAACTAGGTCAAGATGAACTCTGATAGGGCCCAAATTTTGCTAAAAACCTAATTTAGACCCAAGGAATCTGATGGTGAAGTCAGATTTCAGTTTTGACCAAGTTTGACTAGGCAATTTACACAACAATCTAAATTAGGATAAAAATCTATCTATGACTCTATTTAAGGTCAAAATAGGCTCAAATGGTCAAATCAACAATACCAAACCTCAAGGAATATTTTTCTATGAATTTTAAGAGGTATAGATGAATTTTATCCTGATCGAAACTTATGTAATTTAAGCAGATCTAAAATTAGGGTTTTGAGTGTTGTATTGGTTCTCGAAACGCGTGAAACCTTTTTTCTGTCTATGTGGACACTCTTATTAGACTTTAATGCTCATTAGATCTTAGATTAACCCTTGGAAAATCCCATGGTTACTTTGCATTCATAATGTGATGTTAAAACTGCAAAATTAACCCTGATTTAATGTTCTCTCAAAATGGACCTGAATAGAATTACGGCTCTCAGGCGACTATGTAGGAGCGTTTGTCACTTGATTATGACTAATTAAAGCTAGTTATGGCTCATGATGGCATTACCATCACCCCTCTCTCTCATGTTTCCACTCTTTCCGTTCTTCCTCCCTACCTTAGTTTTCTCTCAACGCTGTGCTAAATCACCTAGGTCATATCTCTCAACTCTCTCTCTCTTGTCACATCTCTCCTACACACAATTCTTTCAAACTCAATTGTAGGTCAAATCTCATTCACAAATGTCACACAATTGAAATCCGATTCGCTTGATCCTCCTCCCCCTCGATCTCATTCGCTCAATCTCTCTCCTTTTATTCCTGAAATTAGATCCACACTCGACCAATCTATGCTCATATCTCCCTAAATATATCGATTAGTTAGGATCGTGGACCAATCTATGCTCATATCTAATACCAACAAGGAGTTCTCTAATGAGGATATCAAAATCGACCTCGCATGCCCATTTCTGTGAAGGTTCAAATTTTAATGTACTTAATGGACCAACTAAAATCTTAATTATTTACTTAATGAGGAATTAAGGGCCTTGGGAAATATGTAACCCCTTTAATCATTAACAAGTGTGTAAGTAATAAAAGTTGAGGGGCTACTGGTAATGTAACTTGAGTTCGTAAACTCTTTAAAAAGATATGTTTTGGGTGGAAGGGCTCATGTGCAAATTTTGTACCCCTTATTTAAGATAAAGAAAATTAAAAATGAAAATGGAAAATCTCATTTCTTGCACCCCAAACCCAGCCCCTCCTCATTCCTCTACACGGTGAAACACTTCCCCTTCCCCCTCTAATAGTTTTGATTGTATGTAACGAATGCTACATTGTTTTTGTAATTGTGCATTGTTATTGTGTCTTGCACTGGCATAAGAATGGCTTTGGTTCAGCTCTTTGAAATTTTTTTTTTTTGAGAAAATGAGAGTAAAACTATTATAGCCGTGTAATCGTCGAGCTTACACCTAATTGTCTTAGCTAATTTTCAAGATGAAATTCCTTTTAAAGAGGGTAGGGTGTAAGGATTCGAGTTTTTAATGTACTTAATGGACCAACTAAAATCTTAATTGTTTGCTTAATGAGGAATTAACAGCCTTGAGAAATAAGTAACCACTTTAATCATTAATAGGTGTTTAAGTAATAAAAGTTGAGGGGCCATTGATAATGTAACTTGAGTTTGTAAACTCTTTAAAAAGATTCATTTTGAGTGAAAGGGCTTTTATGAAAATTTCGTACCCCTTATATAAGGTTGATGTAGACACATCCATTTAGGTTAAAATGCCTATTTACGTATGTCCCTAGGCTTAGATATGCATTCCATGTTATAAATATCACATATCATGTATCATTCTACATTTAGAGTAGTTTGTGTATATGTTAGGTTAATTGCATCCTTTTATGGTCAGGAGAGAAGGATGTTTAATTCAGGACCTCAGATTGGCGATCTAATCATACAGATTTGATCAGAACGATGATCGGAGTCCAACGCCTCCGAAATCGTCTAAATCAGAATCCTATAGCATTATATGTAGTCCGCAGAAGATCAATGGTGAGGAGTCAATGCGAAATCCTTATGGGCTTCGAATGAGAAATCCGACTGTACGGATGGATCCGGAGCAATGATCGTAGTTCGACAATCAAAAATCATCTCGATCTGAGCACTGTGGCATCCTCTGCAAGCAAAAGAAGATGGATAGCCCAGAAGGTGCCACATGGCACCATCTAGGCCGCCCAACACCGGTCAGCAGTTTACCCAATGCTTCCTCTTCAAATGTATCATCCATTCCCAGCTATTGGATCTTGATCCAACGGCTGAGAAGCCGTCTCCAACACACGCCCTTGGCTCCTCAGGACAAACTCATGGGCTTGGTGCATTGGTCTTGAGGTGCGTTCCCAAAGGAGGGGTGCGAGTTCGAAACTCGTAAAGCCCCCCAATCCTCCAATTGGACGCACGCAGTGTGGCAAGGGCACACTAACCAGCGCATGCCCACAGATGCATGCCCACCCGCACCGCAGCGCACAAGCAATGCAAGCGCCAGTGCACCCGTGCGCGACACGGCCATGTGATGGGCACGCGAGCACACTTGCAAGCGAGCGTGAGTTGGCAAGGATCTTCAGCAACAGATAGCAGATCTTTAGCGACGTTTATGGACGTCACTAATTACCCATGTGCGACCAAACCTTTATCCTCCACTATAAAACGATCCATACCCCTCCATCCACCATCATCCGTTCCTTTTTTTCCCTCACCACCTCTAAGGCTCTAGAGAGAGCTTGTCTCAAGCCTGGGATGCTCCTCTAGAGTAAAAAACCAAACATTTGTCCCGCCTCTCATCCTCATTCGTGGAGCATCCCGTGGCCGTCCTCTCATCACTTAAGGAAGTAGATCCACACCGTGACGCCATCTCGTCCCACCCTCCATCCTCTGACACCATTCTCCTTCGTCTCACTCCTCACCACCTTCGTCCAAGCATGGTTAAAGCGAGCCGTCTTCCAAGTGACCGTCGAGGGGGATTCTTCTCACCACTCTCTATCTTTTCACTTTCTATTGTAGTTTTTCACTTTCTATCTGTAGCAAACATTTGTTTAGATAAAAATATTGATATTTTCTCTCTCTCTCTTACTTTGCAAGTAGACTAGCAAGATAATTATGTTGTCGACCTGATCTCTTGTCCTATAAAAATTCCAAAAAAAATAAATAAAAGATAAAAGACAACAAAAACAAATAAAAGCGAAACATGGATTTCAAAATCGAACGTTCGCCTCCCCGTGTTCAACCTGGGACTCCCTTTCGAGTTTCGGTATAAATTTTATTTGATAACGAGTTTTGCGACTACAATGACGGATTTCTCAAAACCCACTCATCATTTTGGCGTCGTTGCTGGGACGCAAATCTCTTTGGTTTTTTTCCGTGTTTCTTGGCTTAACTTTATACCACACTTTGCTCCTTTCTTTTTGTGATTATAGGTACCCTTCCAAGACGAGCCAAAGTAAAATAGATTATAGTAAAGTGCGGTTAGAAGGTTCTGTAAGTGTATCCCCACCACCCCACCCATTATATTTTCATTCCTTCACCTAATAACTCAAACTCAAATCAACCTAAGTGCTTTTATAAACCCTAGGATAGATCTGATTGTTTGATTGTCACTTCACCTCACCTCACCCACCTGCAAAAAATAAAAAAATAAAAAATACTCTTCTCTTGTGGGATTTAACTAAAAGTTACATGTTTACGCGGCTAGATCATGTTTTAATAGATATCTCGTTGTAATATAGACGAACTCTCCGCGAAAACAAATAAAAATTTATAACTCAAAAACCTAAGTATCCGAGGTCGAACACAGGGAGCAATTTGGGTATTCCAAAACTTGAGAACACAGCTTTTAATAAGCAATAACTAGTTCAAAAATGACAAGATAATGTTATAGAGAAAATGCTAAAAAAGAATTGGACGTCTGATGTTGTATCAGAAGTCTTAAAATTGGCCTTCAGTCTCTTCTCTTCTTTTGTTTACTTGGATCTGCTGTAGCTATGGTTCCTTGTTTCCCCTTTTCTTTTTCTTCCTTAGCCGCTCCTACTCCTCTTCTTCTTCCTTCCTTTGCATTTCTCTCTTCTCGATTCTCTTCTTGCAGCTAAGTCGTGGCCTTGTCTCTTTTCAGTTTCCTTCTTCTTTTTCTTCCTTCTCTTCCTTTGCTTGGCCACTCTTTCTAGCTTCTCCTCTTCTCTTTGGCTTCGCCTCTTCCTTCTGCATTGTTTTTCCTTTTCTTTCTTCCTCTGCGAGTCTTCTTCCTTCTTCTTCCTTTTCGCAGCAGCTAAGTTTCAGCTTCCCTTCAGCTATGCCTTCCTTCTTCCCTGCACAAATCGAAGAGCAAAACCTACCCCTCTACCCACACCCACATCTCTCTCTCTCTGTAGATCACTCTTCAGTACACTTTCCCAGAGCTGGGTAATCGGGTCGGGTCGTGCACCCGGGTCCAGGGGCATCGGCATGGGTGTGGTGCGCGAGGAGTGCACGGAGGGGTTAATCGAATTTGGGTGCCAAGTCAGTGAGTCAAATGTCATAGACGAGACGCGATAGGTGAGGCAAGGGACCTCACCCCAGTGATTTCGAGGCAAACTAAAAGGAACACAAAATCAACTTAAACTACTCAGAGGACTCAAGACTTACCGAGGTGGAACTAAAAGTCCCACCCGCTTCAGCTGGCAACTGCAGGAGAGTGACCTCCCAATAGATGCAGCTGCAGGTCTCGCGGCACTTTGTTCTCAGGCTAGATTTGCTCTCACCCACAATCCGCGCAGCCTGGGACCCTGAATTCTGGAGTTTGCTTCCTGCAGCTGGAGAACAAGCGAGCTCGTGTGCTCATTAATGGCAGACGAAAGCTCGACCTTGCACAATACAAAAGGAGCCTTGCAGCTCTATCAGACCACAGGAGAACCTTCTTCATGTCACGGCGAAGGTGAGGTGGGGTACAACATGGCTCAGATCAGCCTAGGCATGCGTGCCTAGGTCTGTCTGAGACCGTGTGAGTGGGTGTGTTCGGTGGAAGCGTGGAGTGTGTGTGGCAGTCTATGAGTGGGTGGAAAGTGTTCAATGGACTATGGCAGAGGTGTTGAGGTTGGTGGTGAGACGTGTGGAGGCGTGGAGTAATGGATGCATCTCGCCAGAGGTTGGCCGGAGATGGGGAAGATGGTAGGTGGACAGTGGCAGTCGAGGGGTGTTTTGTGAAATAGAATGAGGGAAAAGAAAGAGTAGGAGATGAGGAGCTTATCTGCGATACTTGGAGCAAAGGGGAGGCAGAGGGGACGTACGGTGCGTTTGCGCCGTCGTCGGAGAAGACGGCCCTGCGTGGGAGATAACGGCGATGAGGAGGACAGGAAGGCGTGCGCTGGTGCGACGTGACACAGAAGAACGAGGTGAAGTGAACCCTACTGCTAGTATGGCAGTAGAGCAACGAGAAGGGGAAAGAAGAATCGCCGTAGCTTGTAGGCTACTTGACCGGAGAGAGGGGAGATGAATTATGAGGGAATCAGCGGCCAAATCAAGCTTGAGAGATTTGCAGAGGACCGAGGGTCCTTTTATAGTTGGTTGCCGAGCTTCTGGTGCGTGGAGGGCAAGCCTTCTACCACCGAATTCTCACCGGAGAAGGAAGGTAGTTGGAGATCCAAATCTCTCGTGCATTCGCATGAGAGATTGGATGCAAATCAAAGATTGCCATTGAGCTCAGATGGAAGGGAATTCCTCAGAGAATCTCCCTTCCAAATTTGGGAGATCTCTGAGGAATCAGGGAGTACTCCCCCTCCATTCCTCGCCGGAGAAGGATTTCTTCCCATTAATGGAGGAGGGACCGATTTGTAAGAGTGGCGAGGAAGTTAGGGGGGTTTGTGTAATGGTTTTCAAAAGATAGGGGCCAAAATGTAATTGGGTGTACTAATTCTCAAAGTAGGTCAAGATGACCTCCCCTTAGGTCTAAATTTTGGTAAAAACCTAATTTTGACCTAAGGAATCCAATGGAAAAGTTTGATTCTAGGTTTGACAATGTTGGACTGGACATTTTACATAAAAACCCAAATTAGGTAAATTAATGAGCTAGGACCCCAATCTAAGTCAAAATAGGTTCCAAAGGTCAATTTGAAGGTTATAAATCCTAGGGGATATTTTTCATGAATTTTAGAGGGTTTAATTGATTTCTATCCTAACTAGAACCTTGTTGAATTAAGCAGGTCTATTTTAGGGTTACAGAATGTCATTTAATTCCTAGACTGCACCTTAACCCATTTCTAATTGAACCAACCCACTTTTTATCTTATTCAGATCATTTGACCTATGTTTTGCCTCTAAGAAATCCCGTTTATGTACTGTAATGGTAAAATTACAGTTTTACCCTTTATTTCATGTTTTCTTCTTAGAACACTTATTCCTTCAATTAAGCCCTTCTCTACGTTATGTAGGAGCTTTTATTCTCTTTCTTAGATCCAAATGAGCTAGTTAGGACTCATGATGAGGCTCTCATCATACCCCCATACCTAGCTTTTGCTAGTCCCTTAGCAAAATTTCAAGGTTTTAACTTCTGTTCTAGACCCTGAGTGTCTATCACTAGTTATAAGTGCTTTTCTTCTTCTTTTGATTTGGTTAAGAATGCTGACAATAGGCCTAGAGGTACTCAAGTACCAACCAAAATCTAGACCTGACCTGCTTTAGCCTTAGTCTTCCGCAAAGGTTTTTAAGGCCCGCAGAAACTATCCTAGGGTTTGTTGCACTCTACTGTTAAAGCACCCGTGCTTGAGACATTTTTAGCCTAGGTTCAGTTTGCAGTGCATTTTTTGTAAGAGAGAGACAGAAGATTTATTTGTTTAGAGAGCTTTCTCTTTCTTTACCTTTTATTTCTAGCCTCGAATTGGCTTCTCAACACGGTCTGTATCGGATTCCTCGTCCCCATCATCAATCCTTAAGGGTCCCTGGCAATCGATGCTTCATGATAGCACTGCCCATGGAAACCCCCAGAACCCTGGCTTTCTAGATTTCGGGATAATCCCACCCATGGTGTTCCGTGGCCGAATCCAGACCCTGGCAATCGACATTTCGTGATAATGCTGCCCACGGTATCTGAACCAGCATAGTGCTTACATGCCCCCGGTAGGATATTTAAATATCCTAAGAAACAAGCACCTAGGAGATGATATGTTGTTACGCACATTCGAGGGGAATTTTCCACCTCTCTGCGCCGGGAACTTGTCCAAATCAACTTGTTTGATCGGCCGCTCCTAATCTAGGTGACTTTTTTCAGAATATTGAGACGCTTTTTGCGTGATTTTGATATTTATGTGCACTAAACCAGGCTGTGTGTGAGTTGGGGTGCTTAGGTTACCGAATCCCGCAAACCAAACGTCAGTTAACGAGGCCGAATACTTCTTAAGACTTAGACCTAATACTTAAGCTTTGCATTTTCCCCAACTTCATGAGGAGTATCCTGATTTTAGCGAATACTTGAACTTTTAAGCTTAAGAGTCTAGCACAAAAGGCCTAAGATCAGCGTTCCTGCTAATCTCTTTTTATGTCTCCTTAGCACTTTTCTTTCATTTTTCTCTTTTCTTAATCTGGTCTAGAACTTCAGTTACTCCCTTAATCTTTTACTAATGACTATCTTTTTCTTTTTTATTTTGTGCTCCTTTTGTGGCATTTTTCTCTTTTCCTCCTTTCATTTTGTATAGCCCAAAAATTTTCTCTCACCCCTCAGGTTTTTTCTTTTTCAAAATTTTTTTTTGGCTGAAACCTTTTCTTGATATGAGTTTTCCTGACATTTTGCACTTTCATACCCCCCCATGCCTACGATTTGCAATGTCCCCATTGTAAATTAGGTGGGTTCGATTTCAGCTTAGTTCATGCATTAGGACAGGTGTTGGGTGGACGAATAGGTCGAAGTGACTATTGCGAACGATTTCTAATCTCGGGTAGGGGTACCTGAGGTGGAGGCAGCTATTCTAATGGATGAACCCTAAAGTGCAATTTGAATTCCACGTAGAAATGTTAGAAAAGGTTTCGAGTTTTTTTCAAAGAATGACGGGTTGCCTCCTGTTAAGCACTGAGTTTTACACCATCGGCTGGACGTAAGGAGCTCAAGGAGAATGGAGGGTAAAGAATGACTCAGCCAAATTTGTATTAGTCATGTCAATGAACAGTTTAAGTCTCTAACCATGCACAACAAAGGGTTCAGAATCGTGGCTGAGTGGGCTGATCTCAATGGCTCCATTTCCAAAGATTTGTCGGACTAGGTAAGGTCCGACCCACTTAGATTGTAGCTTTCCTAGGAATAATTTGAGTCGGGCATCAAAGAGTAGAACCTTTTGACCAGGATTAAAGATCTTTCTAGAAATGTGTTTGTCATGAAAAGCTTTAACCCATTCTTTGTAAATTCGCGAGTTCTCATACACGTCGTGGCGTAATTTATTGATCTTGCTCATTTGAAGTCTTCTATGGGTTCCAGCCTTAGAAAGATCTAAGTTGCAATTCCGTACTGCCCAATAGGCTTTATGCTCCAGTTCGATGAGGAGGTGACATGCCTTCCCATACACTAGTCTGAAGGGAGACATTCCTAATTAGGTCTTGTGGGCGGTCCTATAGGCCCACAATTCTTCCGGAAGCCGAGAAGACTAATCCTTCCTGTCAGGTCGAACAGTAACCTGGAGGATTTTCTTGATCTCTCGGTTTGATAGCTCAGCTAGACCATTGGTTTGGGGGTGGTAAGGAGTAGAGATTCGATGTGACACCCCATATTTGTTCATCAGTGACCTAAACTGAGCATTTTTGTAAAATGGGTCCCTTCGTCGAAAATTATTGCTCGCAGGATCCTGAACCTTGAGAAGATGTTTTAATGAATGAATCTGATAACAACTTTATGATTATTAGTTCGGGTTGGAATGGCTTCTATCCACTTGGACACATAGTCTATGGTGAGTAAGATGTATTCAAAGCCATCTGAGGTAGGGAAGGGTCCCATAAAATCAATCCCCCAAATGTCAAAAATTTCGCTTACCAGGATGGGCTGTAGAGGCATTATATCTCGATGGCTCATGTTGCCCAAGGTCTGGCAACGGGTACATGCCTTACAGTGATCGTATGCATCCTTGAAAATTGTGGGCCAGTAAAAGCCACACTGGAGGACTTTCGATGCAGTTTTGTGTCCTGAGAAATGTCCACCACATGCCTGGTCATGGCAAAAGGAGAGTATGTCTTTGATTTCTACCTCTGCGACACACCATCGAATTATTTGATCAGCACCAATGCTAAATAGATACGGGTCTTCCCACAGGTAATACTTGGCATTGGAACGCAATTTGTCCTTGGCCTTTGGCCAATCCGATGGGATCTGATGTGATGCCAGGTAGTTCACTATATCTACTAACCAAGGAAGTCCTGTATTGATAGTCAGGAGGTGCTCATCAGGAAAGTGTTCTATGATGGGTTCGGAAGGGTCAATTATTTCAGAAGGAAGGCGGGACAAGTGATCAGCTACCACATTTTGCTTTCCCACTTTGTAGCGAATCTCGAGGTCAAATTCTTGCAACAGCAAGATCCATCGGATTAATCGAGGTTTCGCATCCATCTTTGCAAGGAGATGTCTCACAGCTGTGTGATCCGAGTATATGATAACATGGGAACCCAGGAGGTATGATCTGAATTTTTCGAGGGTAAATACTACAACTAGCAGCTCTTTCTCAATAATCGTGTAGTTACGCTGAGCCTCGTCTAGTGTTTTGCTAGCGTAGTAAATGACCACGGGTTTCTCGTCAATTTTCTGCCCTAAAACTGCACCTACAGCAAAGTCAGATGCATCGCACATGATCTCAAAGGGTTGAGACCAATCAGGGGACTGTAGGATCGGGGCTTGGGTGACTCGGTCATGAAGGATCTCAAATGCTTGAGTGCATTCCTTGGAAAATTCGAAAGGCACATCCTTGGAGAGAAGAGTAGTCAGGGGGCGTGTGATTTTTGAAAAATCAAGAATAAACCGACGGTAAAAATCGACGTGCCCCAAAAAAGATCAGATGTCCTTGATCGAGCTAGGCATAGGGAGCTTGGAAATCAGGTTAACCTTAGCTCGATCGACTTGGATGCCTTTCTCCGAGATTAGATGTCCCAGGACAATTCCCTCAGGCACCATGAAATGGCTCTTTTCCCAAGAAAGAACCAAATTCACATCGATGCATCTCCTGAGTATTTGGACCAAGTGCTGGAGGCAATTGTCAAATGATGCTCCGAAAACTGAAAAGTCATCCATGAAGACTTCCAGATAATCACCTACCATATCTGAGAATATGGCAAGCATGCACCGTTGAAAGGTCGTGCATGCATTGCAGAGACTGAAAGGCATCCTTCGAAACGCGTACGTCCCGAAGGGGCAGGTGAACATGGTCTTTTCTTGGTCTTCTAGATGGATTGTCACCTGGTTGTAACCGGAGTACCCGTTAAGAAAGCGAAAGAACCTATTTCCCGCTAGTTTCTCAAGGATCTGATCAATAAACGGTAGTGGGAAATGGTCCTTCTTTGTGGAGGAATTGAGTCTTCTGTAATCAATGCAGACTCTCCATAAGTTAGCTATTCGGTTAGGAATGACCTCTCCAGTTTCAGTCGTGATGATGGTGAGTCTGACCTTCTTAGGCACAACCTGGATTGGACTCACCCAACGACTGTTGGAGATTGGGCAGATGATCCCTACATCTAACCACTTGATGATCTCCTTTTTCACGACCTCCTACAAGTTAGGGTTTAAACATCTCTGCATCTCTCGTGAAGGTCGTGCGCCCTCTTCTGTGTAGATTCGATGTGTGCAGTACGAGGGGCTTATGCCAGTCAAGTCATCGAGAGTCCATCCAATGGCTCTACGATGTTGCTAGAGGACAGTAATCAGACGAGATTCCTGGTCAGGTGTGAATCGGGAGTTGATAATCACAGGAAATGTCTGATTGGAACCCAAAAAAACGTACTTCAGATGCTCGGGAAGGGGCTTGAGTTCCATGACAGGATTATCAGCAGCAGCAGGTGGTTCGGGGTTTGTATCAGGAACAAGGGTCGGAGTCATGGGTGTGTCTAGATCAGGTTCATACTCCTTTGTTTACGGGTTTTGATTTTCTAGTGGTTGATCAAGGATAATCAGGTTGTCCTCTGCATGCGATTCATCAACCACGCTCTGATATCACATATTTGCTCTATAACCCCACAATTAATCCCTTGTTGGGCCTTAAAGATGTCAATCTTCAGAGTTTGATTCCCGAATTTTAATTTTATTTGGCCCTCTTCGCAGTTTATGTTGGCCCTAGCAGTGGCCAAAAAAGGTCTCCCTAATATGATTGGTGTGTCCCTTGGGTTCTCAGGTGCGTCCATATCCAGAACTATGAAATCCACCAGGAAGTAGAAATCCCGTACCCTAACAATGACATCCTCTAGTATTCCTTTAGGTGACTTGATGGATCGATCGGCTAACTGCAATGTCACCTCAGTCGGTTTAAGTTCGGACTCTTCAAGGTGGTCAAGGAGGGATGTAGGTACTAGATTTATGGAGGCACCTAGGTCTAGCAAGGCTCTATCAAATTGGGTTTCACTAATTTTACAAGAAATCAGGGGAGTTCCTGGGTCTTTAGCCTTGGGTGGGAGTTTACTCAGGATGACAGAGCTGGCTTGCTCTAACAGTACGATCAGATTCCCATTCTTGGTTCACAGCTTACGTTTAGGTGTACATATGTCTTTCAGGAATCTTGCGTAAGCCGGTACATGGCGAATTGCATCCATCAAGAGGATGTTTATCTGGACCTGTTCAAAGAGCTTGACCAGATCCTCCTCAGGAGCCACGGGTTTGGTTATCCTTTTTCCTTTGGTCAAGGCCTTAGGAAATGGAATCCTAGTTGGTTCCTCTAGAATAGGTCCAGGTTCTTGATCTGGGACAGGGGTATCTTGGATAACTATCCTAGGGTTTTGGCTACTACCTGGCTTGGAGTGGTTCGGATAATGTGGGTCTTGGGTTGCTTTACCACTACAAGTTGTTACAGAGTTTAATCCTGCCTGGTTTTGGGTTGGGTTTGGTAAGAGGGGTGGCTGCTGCTGAAATCCCGCATAAGATGTCGAAGCTTCCATCCCGTCTGGTGATGGAGTAGCAGGGGCCTGATAAATCAAATGTGCGTGGCCTGAATTTGGGTTCATAATAAACCTCTGGGTCGGCACGTTATTTGGGTTTGGTAGAGGTTGCGAAGGAACGATGCCAGGTTGGCGAGAATTTGCCACCTGGGCTAGTTGATTGCGAACCTCTGTGATCTCATCCTTGTGCTATTTTTGCATTGCCGCATTCGTCTTTTGAATGTCAGCCAGTGCTTGAAGGATAAGAGTCATTTGATCCTAGTTTGGCCCGAATTGATAGGTGGGATTAGGCTGAGGCGGCTGATATGGATGAGGAGATTGTGGACGGGGCTAGTAAGGTGGTCTTTGAGTCTGAGAATTTCCCGTCCACTGAAAGTTGGGATGATTTCGCTATCCAGGGTTATAGGTATTGGAGAATGGGTCATTCTGGATGGCATTGAGGTCCTCGCAGGTCTTAGGAACCTCAGGCAAGTCAGAATACGAGGGTTCAGAGTTCCCCCAACTCAAATAGAGTGGATCGGAGGTCACTTCGGTCCGAGAGTCAGATGGGGGTGGATACGGGTCCATCCCCTGAGAAGATTGGTGATAGATGTTCTGCACAGTTTCCCTCGCCAGAGGTGGCTGTGCAAAAGAATTCTGCGTAGAGGTGGCTCGCTGCAAATGCCGAGTTAGCTTGTCCACCTTCTTTTCTATGATAGAAACCTTGTCCAAATGATCGGCCATCAGTTCCAAGTCGATGGATGTGGACAAGCCCTGCGTCTCATGTGCCCCCCTTAGATTCGTCGATGCCCGGGCATTTGTCCTGTCGAATAAGCCCAAGGAGTCATTATTGATGGAGTTCTCGCACATGTATTCGAGAATCTCCCACACCGTGTCCTCATGTTGACCCATGATGTTTCCTCTACACATTGCATTGATGAATAATCGAATGTCTTCACGGAGTCCCTGGTAAAAAGATTGGACTTGTTCCCATTTAGGAACTCCGTGATGGGGGCACTTTCTCATGAGATCTAAGAATCGGTCCCATGCTTCGTGAAGAGGTTCTCCCATTTGTTGAGTGAAGTGGGTGATCTGGTGGTGCAAGGCATTTGTCTGGCCAACGGGAAAGAACTTTTTCAAAAGTTTGGACTGAAGTTCATCCCATGTGTTGATCAGACGAGTCTGAGTTTGATACCAATGAGCAGCCTTGTCCAGGAGGGAGAAAGAAAACATTTTCATAAGCAGAATATCTTGGTTTTGTGGATCTGACCCGAAGGTCTGGGCCAGATGCTTGAGTTGTTTAATGTACTGGAAAGGATCCTCGGAGTTAAGCCCATGATATTTTGGTATGGCATGAATCATATTGGGCTTGAGTTCAGAATCAGGACCTCCAACCGGGATTCAGACTCGAGGCTCGATTGCCACCGCAGTGGGATTATAGTGATCTTGCATCATTGGTCGCTGCGGTGGGTTCACAAAGTTTTGGAAGAGATCAGTCAAGTGCTGAAGCTGGTGCTCAAGGTTGTTCTCTTCTTCAATGGGTTGTGCCATGATGAAAGAAGGAGAACTTGGTTCTGAATCAGAGGAAAGGTCTATGTGGTGGGGTAGCTGCACAAACAAGGGCGTCGAGGCTTAGCCTCGACGAGAATGAATTTCTAAAGGAGGTCTAAAGCACCGATGGATGTGATGAGATTAGAAGGTGCTGGACCCAATCGAGACACCCAAAAATTGTTGGGTAACTATCGAGGCTCGGGGCGGATGATACCGCTTAGTCAGAAAGGTCGTCCACTTGAGAAGTACCTGGGCAGCCAGAGAAGGAGAGTCCTGCAAAGACCCCTACACGGTAGAGCATCCCCACGAGTTCTAGGGTTTCTCCCACCTGACCTCTCTTGTCACTGAGGTTCCAGGTAGACCAGAATGGGGACCTTGACCTCTTAAGTCTACCTTTTTTAATTAAGACCAAGGTGCTTACGGTTCCACTTGAACTTTTAGATCTTTTGAGTGAAAAAAGTGACCTAATTTTAAGGTTGGTTGACCCAAAGGATCAACTTCACCTCTTGTTCCTTTGAGAACTTTTAGGTCCTTTCTTTTAGGGTTCAAATGGATTAAGAGCCTGATTTGCTTAGGGTTTCTCTTGTATAGATGTTTTCAAACAAGGCTTAGGCACACCTCTTTTTGAAATTTTCTGCTTCTTTGTTTAAGAGAAGATGTGTCTCTAAAAACCCTAGCTTTGCAATCCTTAGGTTGGCTCTAGTTGGTCCAATTTAGTTGCCTCAAAAATTGGTATTTAGGGCTTAATCAAGAAAGTTTTAGCCCTAGTTACCTTAGTTAGATGTGCAGTTCAAGATGTGTTGAAATGAAAATTAGGCAACTTTGATGAATTACTAAGTATGAAACAGGTAGCCCTAGGTTGATTTTTCTTTTTTTTTTTTTTTCTTTTCAGACTTGGAGGGGATTAAGAGAGAGGGCTAATGAAAGTTACCTGTTCCTTGGTGTGGTTGTTGTGCGACTGCTCTTCTTTTCTCTGCTTTCCCTGAAACAAGCACAATAAAGGAGAGGAATTAAGTCAGTATTGAATCAAAAGTTGTGATCAAAAGCTTCAGAATTGCCCGTTGCTCCCCGGCAACGGCGTCAAAATGTTTACGCGGCTAGATCGTGTTTTAACAGATATCTCGTTGTAATATAGATGAACTCTCCGCGAAAATAAATAAAAATTTATAACTAGAAAACCTAAGTATCCGAGGTCGAACACAGGGAGCAATTTGGGTATTCCAAAACTTGAGAACACAGCTTTTAATAAGAAGCAATAACTAGTTCGAAAATGATAGGATAATGTTATGGAGAAAATGCTCAAAAAGAATTGGACATCTGATGTTGTATCAGACGTCTTAAAATTGGCCTTCAGTCTCTTCTCTTCTTTTGTTTACTTGGCTCTACTATAGCTATGGTTCCTTGTTTCCCCTTTTCTTTTTCTTCCTTAGCCGCTCCTGCTCCTCTTCTTTTTCCTTCCTTTGCATTTCTCTCTTCTCGATTCTCTTCTTGTAGCTAAGTCCTGGCCTTGTCTTTTTTCAGTTTCCTTCTTCTTTTTCTTCCTTCTCTTCCTTTGCTTGGCCGCTCTTTCTAGCTTCTCCTCTTCTCTTTGGCTTCGCCTCTTCCTTTTGCCTTGTTTTTCCATTTCTTTCTTCCTCTGCAAGTCTTCTTCCTTCTTCCTTTTTGCAGCAGCTAAGTGTCAGCTTCCCTTCAGCTATGCCTTCCTTCTTCCCTACACAAATCGAAGAGCAAAACATACCCCTCTACCCACACCCACGTCATTCTTCAGTACGCTTTCCCAGAGCCGGGTAATCGGGTCAGGTCGTGCGCCCGGGTCCAGGCGCACCGACATGGGTGTGGTGCACGAGGAGTGCACGGAGGGGTTAATCGGATCCAGGTGCCAGGTCCGCGGGTCAAATGTCACGGACGAGGCGTGATAGGTGAGGCGAGGGACCTCACCCCAGTGATTTCGAGGCAAACTGAAAGGAACACAAAATCAACTTAAACTACTAAGAGGACTCAAGACTTACCGAGGTGGGACTAAAAGTCCCACCCACTTCAGCTGGCAACTGTAGGAGAGTGACCTCCCAATAGATGCAGCTGCAGGTCTCGCGACACTTTGCTCTTAGGCTGGATTTGCTCTCGCCCACAATCCACGCAGCCTGGGGCCCTAAATTCTGGAGTTTGCTTCCTGCAGCTGGAGAACAAGCGAGCTCGTGTGCTTGTTAATGGCGGACGAAAGCTCGACCCTGCACGATACAAAAGGAGCCTTGCGGCTCCATCAGACCATAGGAGAACCTTCGCCGTGTCACGGTGAAGGTGAGGCGGGGGTCAGCGTGGCTCAGACTAGCCTAGGAGTGTGTGCCTAGGTCTGTCTGAGACCGTGTGAGTGGGTGTGTTCGGTGTAAGCGTGGAGTGCGTGTGGCAGTCTGTGAGTAGGTGGAAAGTGTTTAGTGGACTGTGGAGGAGGTGTTGAGGTTGGTGGCAAGACCTGTGGAGGCATGTAGTGACGGATGCGTCTTGCCAGAGGTTGGTCGGAGATGGGGAAGATGGTGGGCGGACAGTGGCAGTCGAGGGGTGTTTTGTGAAATAGAATGAGGGAAAAGAAAGAGTAGGAGATGAGGAGCTTATCTGCGATACTTGGAGCGAAGGGGAGGCAGAGGGGATGGACGGCGCGTCTATGCCGTCGTCGGAGAAGACAGCCCTGAGTGGGAGATAACGACGACGAGGAGGACAGGAAGGCGTGCGCTGGTGCGGCGCGACATGGAAGAACGAGGCGAAGTGAACCCTGCTGCTGGTATGACAGCAGAGAAATGAGAAGGGGGAAGAAGAATCGCCGGAGCTTGCGGGCTACTTGACCGGAGAGAGGGGAGATGAATTATGAGGGAATCAGCAGCCAAATCAAGCTTGAGAGATTCGCAGAGTACCGGGGGTCCTTTTATAGTTGCTAGCCAAGCTTCTAGTGCGTGGAGGGCAAGCCTTCTACCACCGACTTCTCACTGGAGAAGGAAGGTAGTTGGGGATCCAAATCTCTCGTGCGTTCGCACGAGAGATTGGATGCAAATCAAAGATTGCAATTGAGCTCAGATGGAAGGGAATTCCTCAGAGAATCTCCCTTCCAAATCTGGGAGGAGATCTCTAAGGAATCAGGAAGTACTCCCCCTCCATTCCTCACCGGAGAAGGATTTCCTCCCATTAATGGTGGAGGGATCGATTTATAAGAGTGGCGAGGAAGTTAGGAGGGTTTGTGTAATGATTTTCAAAAGATAAGGGCCAAAATGTAATTAGGTGTACTAATTTGTAAAGTAGGTCAAGATGACCTCCCCTTAGGTCCAAATTTTGCTACAAACCTAATTTAGACCTAAGGAATTCAATGGTAAAGTTGGATTTTAGGTTTGACCACATTGGATTAGACATTTTGCACAAAAACCCAAATTAGGTCAATTAATGAACTAGGACGCCAATCTAAGTCAAAATAGGTTTCAAAGGTCAATTTGAAGGTTCTAAACCCTAGGAGATATTTTTCTATGAATTTTAGAGGGTTTACTTTATTTTTATCCTGACCAGAACCTTGTTGAGTTAAGCGGGTCTATTTTAGGGTTACAGAATGTTATTTAATTCCTAGACTGCACCTTAACCCATTTCTGATTGAACCAACCCACTTTTTATCTTATTCAGATCATTTGACCTATGTTTTGCCTCTGAGAAATCCTGTTTATGTACTGTAATGGTAAAATTATAGTTTTACCCTTTATTTCATATTTTCTTCTTATAACACTTATTCCTTTAATTAAGCCCTTCTCTAAGTTATGTAGGAGCTTTTATTCTCTTTCTTAGATCCAAATGAGCTAGTTAGGGCTCATGATGAGGCTCTCATCATTACACACATTAAACACCCACAACTCTCGACCTAAGGTGCACCACTCTACATTGATTCTACCACTTAATCGGAATCTAACATGTAGATCCGGTACACCTTAATTCAACACACAAATAAGTGAGTAGGAAATTTGAATAGGTTAAACAATTGTGTGCCTTAATCAAGTGATGCAACTAGCCAATTGCTTGAACTATTTGGGCCACACCACTCAATTTAAAACTGATCCATCAAGTAGCTTGCCATTTAGGGTTGATTTTTAGGGCTGAACAAGGCACTCCACATTATTCTGATTTTTAGAGGAATATATCTACACCCATGTTTTCAAAACTTGGAGTGTTCTACTAAACCTTGATTGAACCAACCTAAGGATTAAACCCTAAAAGCTACTAAACAAGGTTAAACCCTAAAAGATACATCATCAAAACCTTATTTGAAAATCATTGGTTGTGCATACACACACATATTAACTAATTTTTAAGGGCACAACCCATCTAAAGGGCCCATCACATTCCAAGTACACAATCATCCCAAGCCTTAATTAAAATTGAGTAGACATTGGCCCTAGGATTCATTGAGTCCGTTTCAGGGTGTTCTCTTGATGGCATTTAGAATTAGTGACGTCTGCTTACTTCAAAAGGTGCTAAATTAGGGGGCTCGATTGTCAAATGACTTAAGTAGGGGTTTGGCATAATTAGCAGCCCTTGGGACACGCTCCCCCTGCTTCATCGGCCCAACTTTACCACCTTCAGGAGTAAGGACAACACCAAATGCATTGTGTGGTCAGAGTTCATTTCTGAAGCATAGGTTCTTAAGCTACCCAATTTAAGGATAGGATTGGTTGATTGTATTGCAGGACACCTTTCTCTGTTCTATTTTCCCTCCTACTTCACCATGTATTCTTCCACATCCTATACACATTTCCAATCCTACCCTCCTACCACTACTTATCCTCAAGATGATTACTATCCCGACTCAACTTATGATTACCCATCCATTAGCCAGGATAACTTTGATTGGGGATATGAATCCGAACCTCAGTGTCCAGGGCCTAACCTTGGACAACAAGACTGTGATTATTATCTTTCTCATACCTACAATGATTATAGATCTCCACCCTTTGATGATCAACCTAACCTAATCTACAATCAAGAAAGATATGATGATTATAACTCTTACCCTTCCCAGGATTATGTTGAACATAGGTCACCACCATTCTTTGAACCACCTGAAATGACCTATTATCAGGGAGGACCTCAATTTCTTGACTCCCCTAGTTTTAACCCAAACCCACCCAACCTTGAACCGAACCATTTGGTTTAGGTGAACCAGGTCCAAGACAGGGTGTTGGGTAACTTAAGGAACACCATACAATCTTTAGAAGCTCAGCCAACACCATGCACTGAAGCATTGGAGCCCATGATCAAAATGATTGATAAGCTTAATAGTTTGTTATTGGATTGGCTCTGAGATGTTAATGATAGGGGCCTAGGTGAGTTTCTACTTGGAAAATTGTCGAGATTGAGAATGAAATTTGTGGTTGCCTTAGTCTAATCTTAGGATGATTCTCAAGATGAACCCCCTTCAGGAGAGCCAATGTCTAAACCTGCTGAGGCGCCCGTCGGGGAGGATACATTTTCTGAGACTAGAGATGACCAGGTTGGTCTAAAGTAACCGACTGAGGATAAATCGATTGTCTCACCTGAGATCCCTGAGCTAGGAAGCAAGGAAAAATATGTCTCTATAGACCAAGGAAGAACATATGATTTTGAGACATATAAATAAGGATCAAGAATTCTTTGATTATGAGGGTGAAGAATCTATAGGCGAGGTCTCACTCAAGCTCAAAGAAAATGTTTTTAGTGAAACAAACAGGCCTGAGGAATCTAATGAACTATTTCATAGCCCGATAACTGAGGATTATGATCCGATTGAGGTTGACATGGAGGATTCTAATCCTAATATAATAGATGATCCAATCGGTAGCCCTAATCTTTAACCACACCCCAAAGAGTTGAATGATCATACTTTTGACATCATGGTGCCCAAGTCAATCCTGATTCAACCACCATTTTTGAACTTGGGTGAATCACACAGGGTGAATGATATGCTAGAGGTCTCAGAACTCAAACACTTGATGTTGGAGGATAGGAATTTGGAAGTAAAGATCTAGGAAGTTAACTTCAAGGCAAACAAGAGTTTTGATCTAAGGGTTCCTATTGATCTAAAACCACCAACCTTCATCAGGACATTTATGATATCTTTGCCATGCAACCCAAGTACAGAATAATTGATTATCTTTCTAAGCTAAACTATAAGTAGACACATGAATCTATTGAATCAGATCTACCCATTGTCCGACATTCAGACTTGGGTTGCACACCACCAAATTGCAAGCCCAGCCCCGCAAGCACAACAATCTTATATTCTGGGTGATTTTCATCCAAAACCTTAGAACGAATCGACCTTAGGGCATGGGTCTGCACCATAATCTAGTCCACATCTGTGGACACTTGCTGGCAGGTCTTGAGATAAATATTTTTATTTTGATTTTGACCTGCACCTATGAATTCTTAACCTCTTCTTTGTTTGTATAATATGCCTAGCTGAAGGCAATAAACTTAGCACGAGTGGATATTCCATTTTCTTTGCCGAGTTGATTGGAGTTTCATGAAATTCAGGTGATATTCTATTTATTCTACCCCTGTCATGTATTTATTTCTACAATGAGGACATTGCATCATTTAGGCATGGGGGGTTGATACTTAGTCCTGAAAATATTTTGTTAGCTCTGTGGAATTTCTTTTATTTTCTTAAAAAAAATAATTAGAATTAGGAGAAGAGAACTTAGGCATTAGGAGTTGTTAACTTTAGGAGATGATGCTTAAGGATTTGAACACTTAGACTCTTCAGGTCTTCAAGCTTAATCAGCCTGGGTGTCCACTAAAATGTGGACTTGGTCTCGAGTTCTCGCTAAGTTAATTTTATTTTAATTTGGTAAATAAATTAGGGTGATAAGTACATGACTTATCAAACCGCCCTCTGAGGGGACTTTAAGTCTAAGCATCTGCACACTATTTACACTGACTCATTTTTCGAAGGTTTTTATGGAAATTAGGTAGCTAATGAACTTTCTAGGGTAGTATGGCTGGCAAGTTGTCGTGGGTAATAGCCCACTGGCTGATTTTCCAGAGCCCAGCTACATGACCATACTCATTTTTACTATTTTTAGGTAAATCTTAGATCAAGGAAGCCACCTACTTAGAAAAAGAAAAGAAAAAAAATGAAATGATACTCAAAAATAAAAAGAAAAAATATAGAAAAATAGAAAAAGGATAAAAATAAAAATAGAAAAATGAACCACACTTTACCACACGAGTATGGCTGGCAAGCTGTTGTGGGTAACAACCCATTGGCCGGTTATTCAGTGCCTAGCTCACAAAAATGCATAAATAATTCTCAAAACACTCAGGGAAGAAGTGGGGAAGTAAAATAAATTGGGGAGATATACACTGGGTTTGCGCTTGTGTTGACCCCATAAAAAAATAAAAAAAACTAGGGAGAAAGCTACCAATTGGAAAGATAAACCTTTAGGCAGAAACTCTTAAGGTCACCTAGGGTCGTAGAAACCTGAAGTCTATTTTAACAGCCGCTCAGTGAGTCTATCACATTCACAAAGATGCTTAGAACTTAAAGTTTTTTTCGAGTCTTAGGTGTGTGGGTTGGGTAGCCGTAGAAAGCTGCCCCAAAACCCTAAACTCCAAAATTCCAAAAATAAAAAATAAAAAAGAAGAAAAAGAAAAAAAGAAATGTATCTTCCGTTTCCAAATAAGGACAGGACTTGGGCACCTAGGCACTGTCAAGTCTTCGTCGTTTAGGCCCTTAGTTGAAATTTCCTTTTGTTAATAAACAACTAATGCCTTAAGCGATCAAGCCCTAATTCTGTCTTTATGCATAGCATATAGTTTAATTTTGCTAGGGACTACCAAAAGATAGGCATGGGGATATGATGTTGACACATCCATTTAGGTTAAAATGCCTATTTATGTATATTCCTAGGCTTAGATATGTATTCCATGTTATAAATATTGATAGCATGCATCATTCTACATTTAGAGTAGTTTGTGTATATGTTAGGTTAATTGTGTCCTTTTATGGTCAGGAGAGAGAGATTTAATTCAAGGCCTCAAATTGACGATCTGATCATATGGATCAGATTAGGACAACGATTGGAGTCCAACGCCTCCGAAATCGTCTAGATTCGAATTCCGTAGCACTGTATGTAGTCTGAAGAAGATCAATGGCTAGGGGGCAACGCGACATCCTTATAGGCTTCGGATGAAAAATCCGATCGTACAGATGGATCCAGAGTGACGATTGTAGTCTGGCAATGCGAAAATCATCTCGATCTGAGCACCGTGGCATCCTCTGCAAGCAAAAGAAGATGGACGGCCCAAATGGTGCCACGTGGTGCCATCTAGGCCGCCCAACACCAGCCAGCAGTCTACCCAATGCTTCCTTTTCATTCGCATCATCCATTCCCAGTCGTTGGATCTTGATCCAACGGCTGAGAAGGCATCTCCACTGCACGCCCTTGGCTCCTCCTCGGGACAAACTCGTGGGCTTGGCGCATTGGTCTTAAGGCGCGTTCCCAAAGGAGGGGCATGGGCTTAAAACTCGCAAAGCCCCCCCAATCCCAATTGGATGCACACAGCGTGGCAAGGGCACACCAGCCAACGCACACGCGTAGACGTGCGAGCACCAGCCCGTGCACCCATACCGCAGCGCACAAGCAGTGTAAGCGCCAACGTGCGCGCGCGCGACATGGCCACGTGATGGGCGCGCAAGCACAGCTACAAGTGAGTGTGAGTTGGCACGGATCTTCAGCATCAAATGGGTGGATCTTTAGCAACGGTTACAAACGTCATTAATTACCCATGTGCGACCAAACCCTTCATCCTCCAATATAAAAGGACCCATACCCCTCCATCCACCATCATCTCTTCCTTTATTTCCCTCACCACCTCTAAGGCTCTAGAGAGAGCTTGTTCCAAGCCTGCGATGATCCTCTAGAGTAGAAAACCAAATATTTTTCCTGCCTCTCATCTCCATTCGTAGAGTATCCCGTGGCTGTCCTCTCATCACTTCAGGAAGTAGATCCTCGCTGTGACGCCGTCTCATCCCGCTCTCCATCCTTCGACACTGTTCTCCTTCGTCCCACTCCTCACCACCTTCATCCAGGTGCCGTCAAAGCGAGTCGTCCTCCAAGTGATCGTCGAGGGGATTCTTCTCACCACTCTCTATCTTTTCGCTTTCTAGTGTAGTTTTTCACTTCTATCTGTAGAAAACATTTGTTTAGATAAAAATATTGATATTTTCTCTCTCTCCCTCTCTTACTTTGCAAGTAGATTGCCAATAATTATGTTGTCGACCTGATCTCTTGTTTTATACAAATTCCAAAAAAAATACCAAAAGATAAAAAATAACAAAAATAGATAAAAGTACAACGCGGATTTCAAAATCGAACGTTCTCTTCCCTGTGTTCGACCTGGGACTCCCTTTCGAGCTTCAGTATAAATTTTATTTGATAGTGAGTTTTGCGACTACGACGATGGGTTTCTCAAGACCCTAACTTTTCTTCACAAAACCCTCCTCATCAAAGGTAAAGAAAATAAAAAAGAAAAATCCCATTTCTTGTACCCTAAGCCAAAGCCCCTCCTCATTTCTTTCCTCTTTACTGGTGAAATGATGTGTGCAAAATGAGTTTTGTTAAAAAAAATCGCATCGTAGTATAGTCAAATCGCCCAAATCAGCTTTTAAAATTTATACATGAAATAGTATTTTAAGGTCGAACACGAGGAGCAAAGTGTTGCGTAAGTACCACTATCTTGTTAATTAAAACTGATTTGATGAACTTGTTGAATGTTAATTTTCAAAACAAACAAGTTCAAAATTGCACTTTATTTTACAAATAAAGATACGAAATCTAAACTCACGTGTAAAAGTTATTTAATGCTCAATAGAATAAATTAATCAAGTGTGAATGTAACTAAACACTAAATGATCAATTATCAAGAGTATTTGAGCAAGAAATTACAATAAAAACTTATTCAAGATCAAATATCAAGCTAAACCCACAAAAAGTATAAATCAGTCCTTGCAAAGGCTAATTTCTATGTAATTAGGTCCTTGGATCCTTGCAATTGGGTCCCTACATCAAAACTTCTCTTGCAAGCTAGTCCCTACCAGCTTCTCAGGCCTTGAGGCCTTCTTCCCTTCCTCATCGATGAGAGTTTCAGGACTTAATGGAGTTTGACCGAGTGCCTCAAGGCATGGGAGCTTCTAGCCAAGGGTCACAAGTAACTCCACAAGATGCCACGAAGCTTCTCTCGAAGTTTGAGAGCTCGAGGGCAGTTGTGGATGATGAACGACATGATTGGAGATGGAGGCTCTGGTGAGGATCTTCACAAAGCAATATGGCCTTACAGCCCAAGTTAGCTACGTCGAAACCTTCACCGAACCAGAACGAAGGTGGTAGAGGTGGTGATTTGGCATGGCACTGCCAAAGGAGGCCGACCGAGGTCAGGACGGACGGCGACAGCAGAAGGGGTCAGGTGAGGGTCTTGAGACGTCGAAACCCTCAATTTCTTGAGGGCTTTTGAGGCCTCACGATGGTGAGGAGGTGGTCGACGGTAGGAGTTGGTGCACGGAATGGTATGGAGTGGCTCACTAGTGCATGGTCGAAGCTTCACCGGACTTGAGGAAGAAGATAAAAATGACAAGAAGAATGGGGCTATTCCTAAGTCTAAGGTGCCTATCCTATGCTAAGGAGAAGGAGGACGAAGAAGGAGTACCTAATAGAAGACGAGAAGGGCAGAGATGGCTAGTTTTGGCTCTCTAGTCATAAAGAAGGAGACGGTGAGGGGAGTTGGAGCAACAAGGGGTGTAGAGGACCGACTTCGATGGTGGGAAGCTCGGCGAAGACTTGAGGAAGATAGCCGCAACCTCTGTTGCCCGAGAGAAGCGATGACGAAGGGCGTCGGAGGAGCTCCAAGGTCTTCGTCAACAACAACATTAGAGAACAAGAGGTGGAGACACATCACGACTTGATGATGAAGCTTGGACGAGTATAGTCGTGCTTTATAGATGAGAGGCAACCGTAATTAAGGCCAATTCATGGCTATGATCTCACTTGCTTTGGTGAGGTTTTTGAGCTCCAATCTTGGCGACCACAGTTGGCAAGAACAGCTAGGGATTGAGGCAATCAACGTGGGAATGATCAAGGAAGATCTCGACCAAGATTTGAGAGATTCCAATTAGAAGATTCAGAGAAATCCACCTCTGAAGTTGTGATCTCGTGCATGTTGTGGTTTGCTGGAGGAGGATGATGGCTGATGCCATCACTGACGTCAGCCAAGGACCAGAATGAACGATTTTTTGACCTAAACTTAAGGAATTCAAAAGTTAAGGGTCAATATGCAATGTAGGTTAACATGAAGCCCAATTGATCTTGAATTCTTAAGGTGACCTAATTTTGACCCAAGGAATCTAATGATGACTTCAATTTTATATTTTGATGATGTTTGATTGGTCAATTTACATTTTAACCCAAAATATATTAATTACCCGCCTTAGTCTTTGTTTTAGGTCAATTCGGGCTCATTTTGTAAAATTGAATGTTTTAAACCTTATATAATATTTTTCAATGATTTTTAGAAGGTTTAATACATTTATTTCCATCAAAACCTTTTAAATTAAAATGAGGCTGAAATTAGGATTTTAGTAATTGTAATTTGGCTTTTATTTAATAAAATCCTTAAATACATCAATGCAATCCCACTTATTTCAATTTTAAGTTTATTTGATCTTAGATTAATTTTAAGTTCGCCCATTGGTTTAATCAGCATTTATATTTATATGTTAAAATAGTACAATTAATCTATTTTGCAACATGCCCTCTAAGTCTTGATATTCTTCAGTTATACCCTTTTAATGATTAATTAGGTGAATTTAACCTTATAACTTAGCCAAATTAAGATAGCTATAGAGGATGATGGTGTTACCATCATGAAACACTTCCCCTTCCCCTCTCCCTTACACCACTGATCAACCACCGACCCCTCCACCGGCCACCATCGCCATCGTCGGTGAAGCTGCTACAGTTGCTATTGCTACTGCCAAAGTTGCTATTGTTGCTGCTATGCACGTGCTAAAAGGAAGGAGAAAAAGAGGAGCTCATCTCCAAGGTAGGGTTTTTTCTCTTGATTCCCATCCTATTTTTCCTATGTTTAGGAATGATACAAGGGAGGGTTTTTGGATGTTGGCATGTGGGTTATATGGGAAAACCTTTGCATGCTTACTCTCAAGGGTTTTGAGAGGTTAATCTTGGGTGTTACGATTTAAATGAATGGAGAAAGGTTTTCCTTAATTTTTTTCCCTTGATATATGATGAGGTGTAGCTCATCATAGCTAAAATATCCAAATTAAGCAAGAAACTAGGTTAAACACTATATTCTTAACATAATAAATGAGTTAAGTGTGGGAATTAATGAAAATGACCAAAAACATTAAATTTGGGTTAAAAATGCATAATTAGGTCAAATAATAAGATAATCTAAACACAAACACAAATTGATGATCCAAATGTCAATTGAACACCTTTTTGAGCTCAAAAGTACAAATCAATGGTAAAATGATATTCTAATATGTTCAATTAGCATTCCATCAAAATCTCAGAGCATTTTGACATCACTAGGACCTTGCATTTAGTTGTTTACATATAGGTCCTTAGTATATAACATTCTCTTAAGCTTAAAAATCGCAGGGACTTATTTGAAGGACTTTTGGACTGCTCTATCATAGAACTCATCGCTTATCTGCTTCTACACAACATTTCCACCCCTTCACTTTAGGGGCATTCTTGTAAAAAACCCAAAACACCTATTGCGAGCTTCCTCCCCCCTCGCACACTATTCACCCGTTGGAATATGATGCACAACCATCGTTTCTCTTTTGAACCTTCGATCCAACAGTGGCTCTTGATCCAATCATCGCGTGCCCACACATGAAGCTCCGTCACCTCCTCCAGATCTGATCTAACGTTGGAACTTTATCCTAGATCTTCTCGTGCACCTCTCCTTCTCTCATCCACCATTAACCCTATTTGCGCATAATATGAATCTTCGGTGACCACAATCACTCCCTCACCTATTTAAGTAGCTCTCAAGTGAGCCTTAGGTCCTTTATCAGCTCCCCTCCTACTTCCTTGAGCTGGTCATTCACTCCCTCCAGCTTCCTTTCTTCTTCACTTGACTCCATCAGTGGTAGAGGTGGAGCTTCACCTTCCTTGCTTCCTCCACATTGCTAGGGATGATGTATGCCTAAGGACAACCCTGAGCTCCTCTAGTGGGCTTTCATTAACTAGAGATCTCCCTCATTCATCGCTATAGTGACCAGCTGTAGCCCAGGTCCCATTCCTCTGATTAGCTAGGTTTTACTGCTTTCTAGGTAGATCTACTATTTTTTAGATTATATAGGAATAGTGTTAGGTATTGTAGATCAGAATCTATCACTTGGTAGTTTAGATTGGGAGTAGATTAGATTAGCTCTAATTTCATTCTTTCTGATCAATTCAGATCAAAGAGGTGGTTTTCGCATTCATACAGCTCCCTAATCATCTCACGACCACTTTCATAAATTTCCCTCGCATTTTCATCGTAGTCCACCCCATTCACCAGAGTTACTCTAGATCTGAAGCTTGCAAGCTCCTAGATCTAGAGTATGCTCAAATCTCACTAGGAGGACCTCCCATTCTTTTCATTTGATCACAAAGGTCCTCCACTTGTACTGAATTGAACGAATTTGGTCGATTACTTCTGATTTGATTTGAGATCTTGATTGAAGAATTTTTTATGATTTGATTTCAATCAGGTGTTAATCGACTAAATTTAGTATATATTTGGTTAATTGGATTTCATATGATGGTTCTGAACTCGACGAGATGTGTTTTCAATGATTGAATCAGTTTTACCCAAAAATCTGAAGGAATCCCTATTTTCTTCTCACTACAAAGGGAGGTTAGGTCAATGAAATCAATGACACTGATTAGAGGCCTAATCAATGATCTGCACAACTTTGAAGCAATGTAAGGAAGATCTAAGAATGGATTTTAAATTGGTTTTAAACCTAAATTAATTCCCTTCTCTTTGTTGCCTAGAGCGAGATAGAAAGGATTGATTAGGGTTTTTGAACATGTTCTTGAGCTTCAATCTGATTTTGGATGAGTTTTTCTGTGTGAATGTTTGCAATGGTTGAGATGAACTTTCAATGATTTAATTTTCATCTGGAGGAATTTAGTTTTAAAATTCAATTTCCAGATTTTTAGAGTTTTCAATAATTTGTGTTTTTGAGGAAAGGATTTAATCAGATCTAAACCTACAAAGCAACAAATCAAAAGGACTGATTGTATCAGTCCAACATTGATCTAACTAAAGATTTTTAAACAGAATTTTTAGTGGTTTTTCCAATGGGATTGAATCTTAGATTTCAAGAGTTTAGTTGAAAGATTTGTTCATCTAGGTTGAATATTCCTCAGATCTATTTTTGGGAAGAAAAATCAGACCTGAGCAAGGTCTAATCTAGCTAATTTCCAACATCACTTAGTTGTTGTACATGCAGCAGGTTACAATGCAGCAGCAGCAACAAAAGCTCTGTCAAGTGAAGGTTTTGAGTGGAATTTTTAAGGATTAATGAGTCATTCACGTAATACACTGTTAGAACAACATGTTAAGCATTCATGTACATTTGTTGGCTCAAAATTGAAGAGAATGACTTGTAATCCATGTTTTAAATTAGTTGTTAGCAACATGAAATGGGTCTAATCTATCCAATATGTAATTTGAGTGGAATTCATAGTAAAAATCATATTTAATTGTTCATTCATGTTGCATATGATGTATTGGATGTTTTTGAATGTTAAACCTGCAGTTCCAAATCTTAAAGTGCATTTCATGGCCTTAGGTTCACTTCCAACACCACTTCAAGGCCACATTTGGGTGAGATGAGAAATACATAAAAAAATAAAATAAATGTGTCTTGAATAGGATTAGGTATTTCTTTAAATGCATGCAAAGTTTCAAAATATTCTGAAGCCTTTAACTGATAGAACATACCCGTAAACAGTTCAATCTACTTTGAAACTTAATAAATGAATTCAATATAAAAATTACAAAAAAAAATATTTCTTCTCTTCTCACCTTCCCTCTCTCTCTCTCCTTACCTCCATAAGATATAAGAAGATCATAAAAACTCGAAAAAGTCCAAAAATACCTAAAAATATCATGTATATAGTATTTATACTTGTAAATATCAATTAATTAATAAGTTAACTGTAAATAATAACATATATGTATATAATGTACATAAATAACTTATATATGTACTATGTATATTTAAATAATATTTATGTTGATTTCTAATATATATTTTTTAATTATATAATTATTTATTATTTATAATAGATTATATGCGCATAAACCTATATAATTATAAATAAATATGTAAACTTGTAAAATCATACTTATAACTGTATATACATATTTAATTAATTATTATATACTGTATTATACCAGTATATTTATTTATTTAAGTATTTATTGTATATATTTAAATTATTAAGTTAAAATAAAATAAATTAGTAAATTAAATTATTACTGAAGTAAGTTATGTTGTATACTTGTATACATTAGTTTTAAGTATTTTCAACCTATTTATTATGTATTTGTACTGTATAGTAATATGTATACTGTATATTAGTATATATCTATCAGTTACGTGTATATAATTATATATAAATTCTTTCTCAAAAAATAATTATATATAAATTAAAATAAATGACTAAAAATAAATTAAAAATATGTAATAAATACTCTATTTTGTAAATTAACTAATTTATAGGTCCATTGACTCATTAATTCATTAATTTGTATATTAATTAAGTAATTAAGTTTGAAATTAATGTGTATAAATCACTAATTTTAGATAATTTTAAATATATTTAAATAAGTTATTATTATAAATTAATTACATAATGAAGTAGCCCTATGTGAAGGTTTTTCAATCCTATATTTAATTTTGAGAAAGAACATGGATCAAGCCTGCAATTCGAGGCACAAAGTGGCCTCCTACGGACGTGTTTGCACATGCATTTTCAACACCTATCATCGGGTGGGATAGTCCCACTTTGGTAGCATCAAGCCTTTCACGACTACATAAAAAGATTTCGGTGCGTTGGATAGGCAAGCTGAAATGAGTAAAACAAACATGCATATAGGTACCTTTGAGCATTGATTGTGCACGTGCGTGTGCACGCCTGTGTGTGCCTTGGTGTGAGCATAGGTTGGGAGCCGTTGCCAATCGTACGATTTTACACTAACTTACACTTAAATTAAGAGTTAAAAAAAAAACTGTGTTTAAATGAGTAACTGTAGTGTTGTGTGGGTTGCGTAAAATAGTTAAGTGTTAAGTGCCTTTGTGTGCATGCATGAGTATAGTAATGTGTAAATATGTATATGTGTGTGTTGTGTGTATTACATAGTATATATGTTAAGTCTTAGTGTGTGTATATATATATATATATGTGTGTAATAAATATATATATGTATATATATTATACGTATAGATTTAGATTAAGTAGTATATGTAGAGCATCCTTTTTACTTTAGTTTTGTACATATATTATTTTACTAATGTTTTCGTAGCTCTTATAACCGTCACTATACATATAGTATATGTTACTATAGGTATTTGTATATGTAAGAATAACTTAGTTTAGTTTATACTCATGTTGTTTTTGTGCTTATACTTAGGCATTAAGTAGCATAGTCGTATATAATTAACATACAGTAAATTAATTAGTCTTTCATGCCTGTTTAATTGAAATATGTTTAAGATATTATAAGTAGTCATAATTAATTCTTTTTGTACATAATTAACCTTGAATTCAATTATTCTTTCATTCATTGAATAATTTGTAAATAGACTTTACAATTTTTGGAATAAAAGAGCATTTTTAGATAATAGAAAGTGATATATGTTAATAATTGCCTCCCAATGAACGATCTGAAATAAACCAATAAAAATTATTTAAATAAATAAAATGATTGAACATTGCACTATACTACAATAACGACATAATTAGCATGCGATCCAGATTAGAGGCAATCAATATACGTGTTTATTTATGCTTGAAAATGCATGGATTCATTTTTTTATCATGTGTAGTTCGGTGATAATTGTGGGAAATAGAATGGGTGTTTAACATTTGGAACTGGGTGTTGTAGGCATCTAGTAGCACTAGTTAAAAAGGGCTCTCGATCTAAGACTGAAGGCACCTAGTACCAGTACTAGTACCAATGACCAGTAGAAGTATTAGATGAGTTTAGTTGGACATAACTATGGGGTGCCTAGTATCGATACTGGTGCTCAATACCAATATTGATTGGAGTTTGTAGAATGGTACCAAAGGTGCCTAGTATTGGTACTAGCTGGTCATGTTGAGGAAGTGCTGTGAGTGCCCAATACCAGTACTAGAGCTTAGTACTATTACTGGCACACTATGGCTTGGATTAGGTTGATGGTGCCCAACACCAGTACTAAGGCCTAATATCGATACTAGTGTACATGTTCTTTCTTGTTTGATCCCAGGAGTCAAGGAACTCTTGAGCACTCTAGAGGGTTAAAAATCGATCTAATCCAGCTAAGAAAAGGTTTGAACCCAAAATGTTAAACTTATAAATGATTCCGTTGGAGTCTAATAAGGGAAATCCCTAGATCTTAAGGTCTTAAATAAAACCCCAGGCAATCTAATAGGTCTTTAGTGTTGCTTGATCCGGTACCGATCAAGAGAAAAAGGAATAAGGAATCACTAGGTCGATTAGGTGAGCTCGTAAAGTAAGACACTAAGACCTTGTGAATCATGAGTTCACTGTCACAGGTTGGAAACATGGGAATCTGAGGTAGTTAGAGGCTACTAGAGTTCAACCTTAGAACTGGAGTAGTTCCTGGTTAGGGTATTGCCATATGCCATCATGGAGATGAGACATTAGATATGACCTAAATCTGACTCGACGCGAGGTAGGCTAAGATCTTGTGTAAAATAGCTTTCGAGGGATCTCAAGTGCCGTGACTTGATCAATTCTACATGAAATAGCCTTACAAGGATCTCAAGTGATGGGAAACGCGAGCGATCTTGTATGAAATAGTCTTCCAGGGATCCTAGGCATTGGAATGCAGGTGATCTTGGGTGGAATAGTTTTCCAGGGATCACAAGATTAAAGCGAGGAGTCACTCCCACATAATCGAGTAGACCGAGGTTCGAGGAGTCTTGTGTGGAATAGCTTTCCAGGGACCTCAGGTGCAGTCAACACTTCAACAACTAGAGCAATTTTCCTTGTCTAGTGAGCATGAGTGCTTTAATTTCTTCGAAGGCCAAGGAGAGGTTGTTGTACAAGTGTACCATTGGAGAGGATACATCGAGATCTCCTTCGGTAGGAAGGGTTGATTTGGTCACTCCAAGGATCGGAATGGCGGGTGTCAGGATCTTGGATCATTAGGATAGTTGTGCTACAACATGTAGCATTAATTAACAGGTTGCCTTTCAACTAGTGCCTGAAATTCCTTAAACATACAAAGGACCTAATCCTTTCATTTTAACGAATAAACTTCTACTTTCCTAGAGCAATCATCGACAAAAGTGACAAAGTAGAGTGCACCTCCGAGGGAAATAACCTTCAAAGGTCCACAAATATCGGTATGAACTAGATGCAGCACTTGTATCTTCCTTGAAGGCAAATTACTCTTGACAAAGATTCTCATTTGCTTTCCAACCAAGTAATGAGTGTATTTGTCCAATTTTGCTTTTCTCACACCATGAAGGAGATCTTCTTAATTAGCCATTGCACTCCTTGTCACTCATATGCCTCAACTTTCTATGCCATAGCTTAATCGATCTGTCATCCTATGTTGCATGAACCACATCTCCAAAAAGTGATGCCTATGTATGTGAAGGCTACTACTGAATTTCTTACATCTAGCCATAATCAATGAAACCCTTGTGAACTGCCACTTCCCATCAACAAATATGTTATGATATCCTTCATTACTAAGTTTTCCTATAGAACTGAGATTCGGGAGCATATATGGAGCTTGTTTTAACACCCTTGAGCCTAAACCTGGTTCCATTTGCATTCTACAAAAAGACATAACCCATGCTAACAATCTGAGATTAAAAAACCACTACATGTTCTTAATACCAAAATCACTACGAGTATAGGAAGAGAAAAATTCTCTACTAAAAATAACATGAAGAGCAAAATCAATGTCAACCAATCAGTGTGTCATCACTTGCCACATTCACCATGTTAATGTTACAAACAATAAGCATGTCATGCTAAGTAGCAATACTTGCCATCTTTGTCAACTTCCTTTTCTTGCTTTGTCTCCATTTTTAACTTTCTTTCCAAAACTTTTAGCAATATTTCTTAACATACCACTTTTTTCAAAGATATGACACTATGTTCTTATACTTAAGCCTCTACTTGCTTGTGCTTTTATCAGTACCTCTCTCATTCTTGAACTTAATTACTTCTTCCCTTATTCCTTATAACAAGAACCTTTGATTGTAAAGAGAACCCCTGGGACTTTCACTTGATTAATTCATTTCGAATATCTAAGTTAATAGTCTTCGAGGAAATAATCCCCACTATCTATAGAATTAATGTCTCCCATGTGTATCTAATAAAGTAGCAAGTAATAACAATCCCAAGATCTCATACTCAAATTTAATTCTCTTGCCAGAGAACTAAATAATAATTCCCTAAAAATAATTTAAAAAATTTAACACCAAACTATTTTCCTTAAGATAGCAAATTACATTAATCTCTTAAGTGTAAATAATTTGTCGCTATCAATCTTTTAAGGCATCAATGAACTATCTAATAGATCCACAAACTTGCTCATGCTTAAATTTTCATTTTTTATCAATTTTAGATTGATATTTGTATGGCAACAACAGAAAGATGCATAGCCTTTACAATCAAAACATCTTTTATCATGTTTTTCCATAAATTATAATTAACCCCATTTAAGGTAATCATTCAACTAATACCAAAATTCATTTTATCAACCATGACACTTTGATATCTATTGATGAGATTAAAAACAAAATCCTTCCAATCAAATTCAATCTATAAAATGGATCCTATGGTATGATGCAAAAATCTTTCAGCAAAATCACAAATCACAAAATCCAGCCATTAAAGAATAAGAAGGTATGATGTCAACATCACCGAAATCAATCATTATAATAAAAAAATATTCTTTCCCACAATAGGTCAAACCTCATCATAGGGCAAATCTTATCAACAAAGATGGGTGAAAGAATATCACCAAAATGATAAATGAACTTCTCACAAGCAAAACACCTGTGATCCCTTGAAACCAAAAACACTCAAAAAGCCCTTGGCAGGCCTTCCTCCTATCCAACACAGAGAGAGACCTCTGGCAGCCACAAGTTGAGGGAAGGAAAAAAAATTAGGCCTTCGAACAGCCCACCTCTTATTTTGTTTCGTTTGTCTCCTTTTGCTTCTCACGTACACTCCAACAAGGCAACATGCTTATTTGTTTAATAAAAAACGGAGAAACATCATCAAAACCCATGGCAATGTTGTAAGGAAGCCACCAAAAATTTCCATGTTTCCCATTAGAGCGCTAAAGGTACAAAATATGAGTTGAGTTCCCACATTGAAGGGAACCCACTCAACATACGAGAGAGTGATTATTAGTCCTATATCTCAGATAGCCTCTGCTAGCCATCAAGCAGTTCCTTGGCGGAGAACCTCGGAACAGGAAAAAACAAACCCAACATTTTTCAACACATCTAAATCTCATAAATTAGTCTATTAAGTTTACACAAGGCAGCAGCTGTGGAACTAAGAATCAATAGAAGACATCATAGATGGAAATGCATTCACTGGATACCAATTTTCAAATCCATCTACACCATGAGTGCTTGCTTCTGGAACCACCAAGCAATGCTCCACCATGAAGGACAACCGAGGATGATTCCTTGGCAATGGCTACATATTGTATGAGACAAGGGGCTTGACCATTTCTCTATTCGTCAGGCGTACCTTATCCTGAGTATGTCATATCTCTTACTATTGCTTGGAACTGAACAATGGTTATTTTCTAGTTCTTGGACAGGAAGCTGCCGGCTTCGATTGTTGATGTCATATCTTGGAGTGGAGAAGCAACTAGGGTCCATGACCATATCACCTTCCAGAATCCTGATAACCTGAATGGAATATAAATGGTTCAGCTAACTGCATCAGAAATGCATGTCAAGCTATCACCCAGTATATTGATGATATTTTGATGTTTTCAACCTGTGACATGTGAGGACGAGCACTGGGATCACGACGGATGCATAAAGAAGCTGCATACAGCATGCACAGAACCTCTCGCTCAGAGTATTTGCCTCCCATGCTTGGATCCACCAGCTCTTCTATAGCGAATTCTCCCAATAAGGGGCGAACCTTATTTTTACAACAGGACATTTAAAGATAATAAGAAAGAAAGATGTGACAAGATGGCTACTACAGATTAATAACTTGTCTCTATAAATGGTTTCTGCTTGTAATACAAATAAATTTATCAGTATCATTTGTTTTTCTATGTCTAAGTAAAGCATTTAGTTTTGCAGGAGCTTCTACCCATTCGGTGAGACATTGTTGTCCTTTTGGCCTGGCAACATCTACAGCTCTGCGTCCGCTAACAAGCTCGAGTAGTACCACTCCAAACGAGTAGACATCAGCTTTCTCAGTAACTTGGCCACTTTGTACATACTCTGGTGCTAAGTACCTATAATTTTAATGGAACTATATAGCATTAGAATATGATTACTTCAAAGCCAAAAGGATACCGAGACATTACCCAAAGGTACCGATAACTCGGGTTTCAGCCCCAACATGTCCATCAGGCTGCCACCTTGCTAAGCCAAAGTCCCCAACCTGTGGAGACAGCACATTGTATTGGGAAATGAGCTGCTTGGTATTCCTTTGAGACAAGATAACATTTAGATGCCAAATTTGGCACTTCAGTGTACATTAGGGTAAATTTGCAAGCATCTTCCAAGGAAAATCAATTAAAATTCTATATAAACTCTTGTCACTTCTGAAGAATTCCATGGATCTCTCACGATGAAAGAAACATAAAACAACAATTTCAGGAATTATATATGGCCAAGGAATGTTGTGATTGAGTTAATGATTTTGGTGTACCTCATGATTCTTACTCCTCTTCACAGCGGTCAAGAAGTATCTGTCAGTTTCCTCTCAAGGTTTCGCTAAGGGTGTTGCTGATAAATAAATGCAAGCACGTGCTCTTGCTACAACATGGAGCTTAAAAACTGTAAATTGGATCATTTTTAAGTGTAAACAGTGGCTTGTCCAGAGCCATGTAAAACAATTTGTTCCCTTGTTTATTCCATATACTCTGTCGAGTTCTTAACAGGAATTAATATTGATGTTCAAATACAAGGAGGTTTGCTTTTTTAGCATCTAGATGGGAAGCTATCGAGATGGAAGTGCAAAATAGGAACTAAATTTTTTGCCTTCTTTGTAAGCCTTCGGTAAGCAATATAATGTACAACCACATTATTATTGTAAATTAGATACAAGAATTTGCTTTGGACTATGGACCATATGGATGAGGAAACTCAGGTGATATCAAAGTCTGATTCTGTTTTTCATGACATTTCAACTAAGGCTTCAAAGATATTCTTGCAGATGACCTCCACATATACACAACTGATTCAAATTAAAAAGACATGTTACTAGGATATACCCAAGAAAAACTGGGAAAAAGAAGGGAGCTAGCCCAATGTTAATTATGAAAACAGACTCAGGCCCGGGAAACTAAATTGTGGTATTTCTTTCCTAATCTACTAGTGCAAAGAGTGCATCTAAGTGATATACTCTACAACGTCTGTCAAGAAATAACTGTCTTCCTCAAATAAGCAGAGAGGATGAGTGATGGAGTTAATCAATGGATTGAGAAATGAAATGTACCACGCCAACAGCTAAATGCAACAATAACAGTCAGAAATAGAGGTTCTTACCAATGGTTCAAAATCATGAGTAACAAGAATATTGTTGGGCCTCATGTCGCGATGAACAATACAACCCACCCTGCATTCCTCATGAAGATACCGCAATCCTCGAGCAGCTCCTCTCGCAATCTTTTTGCGGGCTGACCATTCTAAAGGTTTGCACTTCTGACCTGTGATTAGCGAGAATAAATAAATCCTTGCATTGCGTGAGATCATTTGTACCTTGCCAAATAACTGAAAGAACATACAGCAGGGAAGAATGCCAGATGGAGTTGGGACGAAAACCAAAAGGAATATGTTTATAGCAAAAAATCTAAATGTTGTTCTCTCAATTACAACATTGCGCCAAACTTGGTTCCATGTTCCCACTTTCTCCCATAGGGGAGTTAAGTCATTTCATATATTTTGAAAATGAACACTCAAAAAGGGTCACCCTTACTCCCTGGCATCTAAACTAAAAAGGTATACACATCCACAGGAAATATGGGAAATTTTAAGAATTTACATAATGCTGATTGCTTACCATATAGATGAGAATCAAGTGACCCATTGCAAACATATTCATAAACAAGCAGCCTTCTTCGATCCTCGGTGCAGTAGCCAATTAGCATTACAACATTCCTATGCTGTGCGCAACTAAGAACTTCAACCTCTGAGGTGAACTCACGATCACCCTGAGAACTGGCCAATTTATGCTGCTTGACAGCAACCACCTGACCATCTGCCAAGACACCTCTATAGACAGCTCCAAATCCTCCCTCAGCCAAGAAGTTCACCTTAGAAAAGCCATCTGTCGCAATCTCCAGCTCACCATAGCTAAACCATCTAGGAGGCTTCCCCAAAAGGGGTGCCTTGTGCTGACATATCGAGCATAGAGAAGGCACAGGATGTTCATTTCTGAACATTGAAGTCATCCCTCCAACACTCAAATTGAATTCCGAATTACAATCTCGATCGCCGACTTCCCTGTTTTGCTTGCGAAATTTTCCCACCAAAGCCTTCTTCATCTCAGTTTTGTTGTGCAGTACCCCCGGAACTAATTTGGATGGTGGTCTTGTGGAATTCAAAATATCTGCTGCCCAAGGATGGAGTTCAGATATTGTGGTTGGACTTGCAAGATCTCTATCAGTCTTGGAACTTTCTGAATCATCATTCCTCAATCCAACCGAGCCTGTGACCCTTTCGTTGAGATTTTGATTCACTTCAGATACGGAGAATGGCGAAGAACTAGGATCAGAGCTCAATATGGAAGATCCTCCAGCATCTGTACCAGTAAAGGAAGATACCATATCAGGACTACTTGTTGAAGATGTAGCAGGCCCTTGAGTTGATGTTGGTGCATCAGCATCCTTGTTGGGCATGCTTTTTGATGTTTCTGTCTGATGAGGCGAAACACAAGCTACTTGGAGCTCTGATTCGTTGGATCCAACTAGATGTAACCGGAGGACTTTTGGTTGCATGCGTCTCATAGCAACAATGTTACACTGGAGCTCTACCAGGCATTTCTTTTCTTCATTCTTCAATTTTCTGTGTGCCAAAAATATGGAAGTTTCAGTAGTTGAGGGAAATGACATACAGGTGTCTTAACCAATCTAATTGTCATGCAACAAAGATCAACGACTGATACATTAAATCAAAAACTTTGACATACATGACAACAGTTGGTGTAAGGGGAAAACTTTAAACTCGAAAACACACGAAACCACCTACTAGCATTGATTTTTTGAGAATTAGCTTAGAACAATTTTAGGATGGATTTTGTGAAAAATGCACCTTTTCAGATTTTGTTTAGAACTACTATCAAATTTTAATACAACTAACTTCTCAGAAAATATGTCCAAACTACGAGTTTTGCTAAAGAATTGCAGCCTTGCAATACAGAGTGCTATTTTTGAGTGTTGGGAGTAAAAAACTGAAAGTTCATACAAGTGTGTGTATATATATATATATATATATATATATATATATATATATATATATATATATATATATATATATATATATATATATATATTACAAATGTAAAGCCTTTGATGATCACTGGAGACACATATTCAGTTACAACGAGAAGCCAACAAATAAAAAAATTTAATAATTTCATGGAGTTCACAATGAAACTTTTCCAATGAGTACCTGGGGTTTTAATGTCATCACATTCATTAGAATTTCCCTTCAAACTCTAAAAAATCGCATACCTATCTCAAAAGTAATAAATCACTTCTTAAAAACCATACATATACTCTTGTATTATAAAAGGAATCCCAACTTTTCTTGAACAATTTCTGATGATACAATGTTGCCACATATGAAGTTTACACATGGACAAGCACTGAGGCAATGGATGTAAGATCATAAATATAGGAAAAAAATATGGTATCAAAAATATAGGAGAAAAATATGGTTTCCACTTTCTATGTCAGTTCCAAGAATCCTACGATAAGAACACAGAGGCATATATAGCTGCGTTACCTATCCAACACAACCCAACTGGCGTGCGTTCTCTTGGACTCTGCTGAAACAGCTCCACATGGAGATGCAGGGACAATCTTGGCTATCACATTTATCTACACAGAAACAGCATACAAATCATTGCACTCCGGAAATTTCCATCAAACACCAACAAGCAACAAAGGATTTTTCAGAACTCTAACCTTATCAGGATCATACACATACTTAAGTTGAAGAGTCAATTTCGAATATGACTCCATGATGTTGGTACCCATCTCAGCAGGAACACCAGCTGGTGAAGAAGACCTCCCGTTCCTATTTGCGCAGTCCCCCGAAAACCTCGGGAACCCCCACAGCCTCCTTCCTGAAGGATCAAAACCACCCCAGAGAGTTACGAACGAGAAAACTTAAACAAAGGAAAGAGCAGCGGAAGAAGGTACCGGAGTTTCGAGAGGGAGCAACCACCAAAAGCGTGACGAAATCCCCAGGCTGAGCCACATGAGTCAAAGCCCAAGCAATGGCAGTCTTGGGGATCTCCTTGGCAGCTCTCACGGCCACCACTATCTTCTCTGCTGCTTTCGACCCCTTATCGGTGATCCCACGCTCCTGGTTGAGGGCATCGGTAGCCATTGCTCTCCAAGAAAACTCAGAAGACCTTGACCACTTTCATGCAGAGCACTAATAAGCCGACATCGACGAGTGGTGCAATAACTACAGTTCACCCAACCAGGTGAGGGCTCTCACAGGGGGTTGCACTGTTCCAAAACAAGAAAGTAAGTGGTGAGAGGTGATGCAGAATCTGCTTCCATGTTTCTGTCCAAGTTAAAGCAGAAACCTTGAGACGGAAATGGGGTGCTGAAAGGAGTAGTTGGGGGTGTGGATCAGAGTTTGGTTTCCATATGCGGGAAAGCAGATGGAGCAGATGTGAATGCCTTGTGGTTCGGCAGGAGGTTTTTGAATGGCCACCGACTGTTACCCATAATGGGCGTTGTTTCATTTAGCGCTTGTTTCTGCTGCTTCAACTTTGGCCACTGCTCTGCGACCAATTGCTGAGCGAACTGCCTACGGTGTTATTAATGAAGTCCTTTGTGTTCCTCAGGGAAAAAAGATTTGAACTTTGCCGCCATCAACGGAAAAGGATAAAACCAGTAACAAACATGATCCAAGTAGCTTGGAATTCTTTTCCTTCTTTTGTTGAATCCTTCTTCTTCTTCTTTTTTTTTTTTTTTTTGGTGGAGAAGGTAAACCCTACTTCGTAATTGATAGATTTAATTCGTATAAATCAAAATCGAATAATTTTTTATCAAATTTTAAGAATATTATATTTCCTATACCATCAACTAAAATGATAATAAAAAAGAAAACGATGGAGAGATACCTGAGTCCATCGTAGCGGAAGCGAAGCGGATATCACGGAGATCCTCTGGGATTGTGGGCTTACTTCTCCAACGAGAGATGATGGCTATGATGCTTCAAGAGCGAAAAGACTTATGGAGGTGGTGGTAGTCGTGGTACCCCTTGAGCTCTATTTATAACATTTTTGTGATGCGATGCAGAAAATAAAAATACTCGTTTTGCCCTCACCCCTTCGAGGACCATAACCGCTTAAAATAAAATGCCAATTCCACCCATCTCGGAATTTCAATTTTCTATAAGGTTTCTATGCATTAAATCTCATATCCTAATAAGATGCGAATGGTTAATTTATGTAATTAGACCACTTTAATAACTGTATATGTGATGTTTAAACATATGTATATATTTAACGTATAATTCCATATAATAATATATGTTGGTTCGTATTATGATTCTAAAAATCTCTCACTCGAGCCACATATATCATCCTTATAATCATACGTTCATATATACCTGTATGAGCTCATTACTACAACATCACAATAAACCGCATCTCCACCAATCTCGTCCATACTCTATTAACATACACCAAAGATGGTTTTCATCATTATGAAGTCGACTAGACCAAACAATGATCGCATACATTAACACAAGTAATGACATAGATCTGATATATGTACATAGCATGAAAATTGCATGTTAATGTGATATATATATGCCTATTTTCAACTACTCCAAAACTTTATCATACAAGAGATCACATGGCAAGGACTAATGAGTTCTAAGAATGGAAAACTTTATCATTATGCGCATAATCCAAAAACATGTTCATATATGAAACACCAAAATAGAACAAACTCTCACTGCATTGTTGTATTACAAAATAAATACAACACCCATACAGACAACATGCTCATGAAAAACCTTTGGCATTAGCCCTTTAGTGAGCAGGTTTACAACCATGGAGTTGGTCCCAATGTGTTCAATGGACACCTGCTCACTTTGAACTCTTTCCTTGACCACTAAAAACTTGATATCAATGTGCTTTGACCTCGAAGAACTTTTGTTACTGTTGGAGTACATCACCGCCTAGTTATTGTCACAGTAAAGTCGAAGTGGCCTTTCGACGCCATCAATGATCGTTAGTGCTGTGGAAAAATTTCTAAGCCATACTCCATGATTTGAGGTCTTGAAGCACGCTATGAATTCTACTTCCATGGTAGAGTTGGCTATTAAGGTTTTCTTTGCACTCCTCTATGAGATAGCCCCTCCAGCCAGTAGAAAAATGTATCCTGAAGTAGATTTTCGAGTATCCTGACATCCCGCAAAGTCAGAGTCAGAATATCCGAGGATTTCCAAATTGTCTGATCTTCTATATGTGAGCATGAAATCCTTTGTTCTTTGTAGGTAGCGCATGAGCCGTTTTGCTGCCTTCCAGTGGTCGGGTCCAGGCTTACTTAAGTATCTACCCAACATGCCGACAATGTATGATAGGTCTGCCCGCATGCAGACTTGAGCATACATCAAACTTCTCACTGCCAATGCATAGGGAATACTTTCCATCTCTTTAGCTTCAAACTGATTCCTGGGGCATTGGTTAAGAGAGAATTTATCTCCCTTAGCCACTGAGTATCTCCTGGTTTGCAATTCTCCATGCAAAATGCCTTAGAATGGTATCAATGTATCTCCTTTGTGATAATCCGAGGATACCCCGAGAACGATCTCGTTGTATTTGGATTTCTAATACAAAAGAGGCTTCTCCAAGATCCTTCATTTCAAAATTACCAAAGAGAAATGTCTTGGTTTCCTAAAGCAAATCATTATCATTACAGGCGAGGAGAATGTCGTGCACATACAAGACTAGGAAAATATATTTTCCCCTCGGAAATTTGTGGTATACATAATCATCAACCGGATTTGTCTTAAAGCCAAATGAGATAGTTACTTGATGAAATTTGTAATACCACTGTCTTGAAGCTTGCTTTAGTACATAAATGACTTTCTTTAGTTTGCAAACAATTTTCTTTGCATCTCCTAATACAAAGTTTTCTCATTGCATCATGTAAATTGTTTTATTAATGTTTCCATTAAGAAACGTTGTTTTTACATCCATCTGATGTAGCTCTAAGTCAAAATGAGTTACTAAAGCCATTATGATTCTAAATGAATCCTTGGATGAAACTGGCGAAAATGTCACTTTATAGTCTATGCCTTCCTTTTGAGTGAATCCCTTAGCAATAAGATGAGCCTTATATTTGTCTACATTGCCTTGTGAATCCCATTTGATTTTAAATATCCATTTACAACCAATGGGCTTCACACCTTCATGCAATGCGACAACATCCCAAATCTCGTTGTTACTCATGGATTTTATCTCTTCATTCATGGCATTGATCGAGTCCTAATGATGGGAACTCCTTATGGCATGAGTGATCGAAATGGGATCCGTATTCATTTGGTCTGCCTCTAGTTCTTAGAGAAAGATAACATAATCACTAGATATTACACTTCTCCTTTCTTTACTAGATCTCCTAATGGGTCTGGGATCTTGAATATTTTGAGGTTGTTCGGTTTGATTAATGGGAAGATTATCCACATTACTTTCTTCCCCTAATGTTGTTGGAATAACGTTTGGAATAAGAACTTGACCCTGTTCAATGATTTCCTTATGAACAAAATCTGGTTCTTTAAATGTAATGTGGCGACTATCACCCTCCAAACCAACATCCTCAAAGAAGTCGGCATTCTTGATCTCAAAAAATGAGCAAGTCGTTAGGTCATAAAACTTATAACCTTTCGACCTCTCCGAGTACCCTACAAAATAGCAAGTGACCGTCTTAGAGTCTAGTTTTCTTTCAGCAAGCCTGTATGGCCTAGCCTCAGCTAAACACCCCTAGATATGAAAATGTTTCAGACTAGGTATCTTATCAGTCCACATTTCATATGGGGTTTTAGGTGTTACTTTAGTTGGTACTCGATTAAGACCATATACAGCTATTTTCAATGCTTCTTCCCATAGAGACTCAAGTAAAGAAGTATGACTAATCATACTCCTTATCATATCCTTAAGAGTCCTATTGCGGCGTTCAGCAACACCATTAATGCTTGGATTCTTTGGCATGGTGTACTGAGGTACTATGTCGCACTCATCTAAAAAAGAAGTAAATGGTCTTGGACGCCGTTCTCCTGATCTATCATATCTGACATAGTACTCACCACCACGGTCAAATCTGACGACCTTAATCCTCTTTTCCAGTTGGTTTTCCACCTCGACTTTATTGGACTTGAACGCATCCAAAGACTGTGACTTTTCGTGAAGAAGAAATAGATAGCCGTATCTATAGTAATCGTCTATGAACGTAATAAAGTACTGTTGCGCATTTCAGGAAGCCGCAGGGAATGGACCACAGATATCCGTATGTATTAGTTCTAAGATATCTGTAGCTCTAGTGGCACCTACACCTTTCTTGTTTATTTTCTTCCCTTTTAAACAGTCTACACAAACATCCAAATCCGTGTAATCAAGGGAATCAATAATTTCATTCGAAACAGGCCCATCCATTCTCTGTTTAGAGATATGGCCTAAACGCTTATGCCACAGTCAAGCGAAATTCTCCTGAGTTATTTTACGCTTTGTACCACTGAAAGTTGCATTGAAGGTTTCTAAATTGGAGCAAAACGTATGCAGCATATATAATTTATCACCAACATAGAAATAACCAGAATCAACTAAATTTGAATTAAGGAACAACTGGAATTGTATATCTCCAAATGAACAAGAATAACCAAATTTGTCCAATAGATAAATAGAAACTAAATTTCGTCTAAACGAAGATACAACGAGTGTTTCTTTCAAATCTAACTGGTGATCGATAGTCAGTGATAGCTTGAAATCTGTAATGGCTTCTACCTCCACCTTCTTGTCGTCGCCCACATAGATGTATCTTTCACCATCACTTGGAATTCAGCAACTTAGACAACCCTGCACAGACATACTAATGTAAATAGTAGTTCCCGAATCTATCCACCAAATGTTTGAGAGTACAGAAGCATAATTAACTTCTGAACAAACCAAAAAGAGTGATGTACCTTTCTTTTCATGCCAAGTGTGATATTTGGTACAATCCTTCTTCACGTGTCCTCCCTTACAGAAGAAGTAGGATGTCTTAAACTTCTTCTGACTCCCTTTAGAGGAGGATGAACTAGCAGCAGCTGTATTCTTAGCCCGCTTCCTTTTGGGCCCAGAAACCAAATGAGCACTTTCTGGTTTTTCCTATTTCAGCCTCTCTTCCTCTTGCACACAATGAGAAATGAGCTCGTTAAGAGTCCACTTCTTCCTTTGGCAGTTATAGCTAACCTTAAACTACCCATATTGTGCAGGAAGGAAAATCAAAACTAAGTGCACGAGGAGGTCATCTGACAACTCCAACTTAAGTGCATTTAGTTTCGAGGCTAAATTAGACATTTCCATAATATACTCCCTTATGTGTCTAGTGCCCTTATACTTGAGTGAGACAAGTTTGCTAAGGAGATTGCTTATCTCAACTTTCTCATTCTTAACAAATCTTTTCTCAATCTCATCAAGGAATTTCTTAGCATTTAACTCCTTTGAGATAGTACCCCTAAAGTTTTCTGGAATAGCACATTTCATGATATTAGACACATGCGATTTGATCAGTCCCACCTCTCATAGTTCTTTATTTCCTTAGAAGAACTCTTATCCGTAAGAGGGGAGGGAGGATTAACCCGAAGTGCATAGCTTAGATCCATGTATCCCAGAACAATAAGGACACTTTCTTTCCAAAATTTAAAATTAAATCCATTTAGTTCTGGAATAGAATTCAGGTTGGTAGTTATGGCAGATATAGAGGAGTTAACTGGAAAAACAAAGGAAATAAATCAAATACATGCTCAGAATGAAGTAAACTTAACAATACAATCATTAATATTTAATCTTTAGACAATAAGCATTAATATTGTAAAGGGTAGTCTTAAGAATGATAAATAGCTATTGAAAACAATCATGTAAGTAATTATGTCATCTTTGGGTTAACTTAACTACCCACATGAAACCTAATAATTCAATAGAAAATTTATCATTAAATATGAACATATGCATTCAGTCATGAGGTGACTCACCTTTGGGTTAAGCTCCGCACATAGAAATACAATGTACATAGTCGCTTTAATGTTTGAAATAAACTGGTACAAGGAGTAACCTGCTTTGGCAAGAATTACTAAATGTGACAGAGTACTTAATACATTAAAACCACCTACTAATGTTTGTACCAAAATAATCATGACAAAAGCATCCAAAAATAACACTCCAATACCAGTACTCAGGATTGGTACCGGTACCAGAATGAGTAGTACCGGTACTGAACTTAGGTACCGGCACTTCATGAATACTGGATCGATCTTGGGATTGTGTCTAGTATCTTACATGTACCGGTACTCATGATGAGTACTGGTACTCCATCAATACTGGACCGGTCCTAAGTCGCGACCAGTATCCTTCATATATTGGTACTCATCATGAGTACTGGTACTCCTTTGATATTGGCAATGCCTCTGGTCGTCACCAGTATCCCACATGTACCGGTACTCCTTTGATACTGGTGGAATTTCCTTAAACCCGATCGATATCCAATATGTACTGGTACTTATGATGAGTATCAGTACTCCATCAATACTGATGGTGTCCGAGAAGCGTCCAATGGGTACCCATGCCTTACCAATATCGGTACTCAACATGAGTACCAGTACAGGACCAATCACGACCCGATTCTAGGGCAGCGATCTGAAGTTGGGATTTGGGGAAAATACCCCAAATCACGATTTCGATCGAAAAATTTGATTTGATTATCAAACGTGGGATACAAATGAACATGAAAACCCAAAAATAAACATTAGTGAGCATTGATTTATCAAGATTGGATCGAATCAATCCAAACTCTAATCGAAGAACAATCCCTCAAAAATCGAACGGAAATTATTTTTCTTAAAATCCAATTCATTTAGGCAATGGTATAGTGAACAGAAAGAAGCTCTGATACCACTTGATAGATTTAATTCGTATAAAATCAAAATCGAATGATTTTCTATCAAATCCCAAGAATATTATATTCTATATGCCATCAACTAAAATGAAAACGGAAAAGAAAACGATAGAGGGATACCTGAGTCCATCATAATGAAAGCAAAGCGGAGATCGCAGAGATTCTCTGGGATCGTGGGCTTGCTTTTCCAATGAAAGGCGGTTGCTATGGTGCTTCCAGAGGGTTGAGAGAGTGAAAAGACTTATGAGGGTGGTAGTCGTGGTATCCCTTGAGCTCTATTTATAACACTTCTGTGATGAGATACATAAAACCAAAATGATCATTTTGCCCTCACCCCTCTGGGGACCATAACCGCTTAAAATAAAATATCAATTCTACTCATCACAGAATTATATTTTTCTATAAGATTTCTATACATTAAATCTCATATCCTAGTGAGATACGAATGGTCATTTTACATAATTACATCATTTTAATAATCATAAATGTGATGTTTAAATATATGTACAGATTTAACATATAATTTCGTATAATAATATATGTTTATTCGTATTATGATTTTAGATGTTTTACCACTAAGATCCCTTAGAGGCATTCAATCCTTTTTTTAGAAGGGTAAGTGAGGTGTGTGTAAGGTTTACTTCATCCATGGATATTAAAGGAGATATTTTATCACTCTATTAATCGCTCAGTGGCAAATCAAATCGTTTCATTTCATCGAAAAGAGAGGTTACAATAAAAAATTACTACAAAGTTAATGGGACAAGTAAGGAATCAAGACATTCTACTACTTCATTGGGGTTTACTGCATATTGGTCTACCAAGGCGGAAATTATAACGGCAAATAAAAACACAAAGTAGAAATGACGAGCAAGGAAGCCTCGCCATCGTCATCAGCCTACTCTTTTGCAACATAAAGAGAAGAATTTGCACGACAAAGAAAGAATCTCAATGATCCATTGTTCTCTGCATAACAAGAAACCCACAGGTGATCTGGATGGTCCATGGTTGTGTTAAAAGTAAGACCAACCATCGAGTCCAATGAGTCAAATCTAGCTTTGCTCAAGCTTAGGCTCGATATGTTCTAATAAGCTCAAGCACGGCTCAAGCTCGATTAGTTTTAGCAAGTCTTGTCTAAACTTGGCTCGTCTGGGGGATTTGAGTTTGTTATCGAGCCTATCATTGAGCCTAATGGTTAATGAGTTGAAATTTTCATGACTCATGTGGAGACTTGATTAAAAGAGTACAATATATGGTGAATAAAATATAAAAAATGAAAAAAAATATATTAAATGAAATAAAAATAGTTTACAATACATATGCTGTTGCACATTTCATTGAATAAAAAATAATGTTGCACCATAATCATAACAAAAGAGTATGTGGGACAACGGCGAGAGATAAGGATCATACGGTAGGAAGGGAGGGAAGAGGGGAGAGTGGCCAGAGTTTCAAGAAATTGTACGCATATCTTCTAATTTTATTTATTATATAATTTATACATGCATATTCTCACGTACGAACCCTACTCATTAACTTATCAAGAAAGTCCTTAGGATGGCGCTTGTTCAAATCAATCAAATGTGGTCCCATTTATAAGCAACCATTGGAACTCATAAAACAAAAGGAGAGTGCAATTGTGATGACAAGGTGCAAGTATGATCCCAATTGTCAAACATCATGGAATGAGGTCAATGATCTAGCCTCTCTAACAGAAACTCACACGCTAAACCAAAAACTTGTGATCGGATCAAGCCATTCATAGCAGATTGTTAGGACATTTACATGTTATTGGATTATGTTATGGCTATCTAGAATAATCCCCTCCCACCCGAGGCTAAAATTTAGCTCTCATTGAAGATAGACAAGCCAATCTAGCAATAACATTAGAGATCTAGCTAGATATGACTTTGTACTCGACGTAGATTGGACTACATTTATCAGAGGACGTACCTTGTACTCAAAGTAGCAAAGAGTTGAGTAGCTTATGGGAAACCAAGGACCCAACCATCAAACATGCTACCTATTGAGCTCAAACAATGACTATGGTGGCATTGTGAAAGCATGAAATGAAAGAATAAAAACCAACGACCTAAAGGGAAATCATATGGAAAGAATTAATTTCTTCCTATTTTGGGTTACTCATGAGTATCGAGGTATACCTTTGAGGCAGCGTAGCACAACACCTCACGTGTTGTGCCCTCTACAGTAAGTCTCAGCTCTGTGGGACTCCCTTCTTCTCGACAGGCTGATGAGATCCTTTGCATTGAGAACATTCAACTGTCATGTGCTTCGCAAACACATTCGCAACTCTCGAAAAGATGCTCACCACGGATCTCCTTCAGAGATTAGTCACGTGAGTCAAGAAATCACAACCAACCTATACTAGACGTCCAGTAGGGAATCTAGATGTTTGGAGGCCCCTGTAGATTTCTCGTCAGGATCCTAGATGTCCAAAAGATGAGAGTTCTGAACACCCAATCCTATTACTGGACTGGAGACACACTAGTAGAAAAATAGGTTTACTGGATGTCCACTGATTTAGATACATTTATCTAGCTTAAGTTGCTTATGTATGTGTGTTCCTAGGCTCATGGATGCATTTAACATTATAACTATTGCATAACATGTATTATCATGCATTTAGATAAGATTCTATAATTTGTGTATTAATTTTCTTATTTTAATAGTTAGGGGACAGTGTGATGAGAACCTCATCATGAACCCTAAACTAGCACCATTTAACCCTGATTTGCAGGAAAAAACTCCTACATAACCTTAGAAAGGCTTGGCTCAGAGAGATTCTGAGTTTGCAAAGAAAATAGAAACTGAGGGGTAAAAATGTAATTTTACCAATCCAATCTGAAAACAGGGTAACTCAGGATCCAAACATAGGTCAAAACAACTTAACAAGAAGGAAAGTGGGATGATCTGATCCAATAAGGGCTACAGCAATTCCAAGGAACTAAATGATAATTTGTAACCCTAAAACAAACCCACTTCAATTCACGAGGTTCGAGGTAAAGTAAAAATAGAATAAACCCTCTAAAATTCATAGAAAAATAATCTCTAAGGTTTATAATCTTCAATCTGGCCTTAGGAATCCATTTTGACCTACATTGAGAACCATGCCCAATTAATAACTTAATTTGGGTTTTTGCATAAATTGACCGGTCAAACAAGGTTTAATCTAGAAATAAAATTCACCATCAGATTCATTAGGTCTTAATTCGTCATGTATAAAAACTTGAGCCTAAGAAGAAACCTTCTTGACCAACTTTACACTTTGGTCCTCATATATTTACTTTTTGGCCCTCAACTTTTGAACCCTCACATTTTGGCTCCTAACTCTCCTTCGTTCTTTACGTTTAGGTCCCTCCTGCAAAACTTGCGCAGCGCCATGCTCCGGCGACCTTGCGCGGAGCATGGCGCCGCGTAAGGTGAGGGAGGGGCCCTAGCAAGTCAATGGGAGGTACCCTGCGTCGTCAGCCACCGCAGGGACACCCCCTGAGTACTGCGACCGCCCATACCGCCCGTGCGAACGCACGGACGGTATGGGTCTCCTTCCTCCGGCGAGGGAGACACGTCGTCTTCCTCCGCCCTCCTCTCTGATTCTGCCCCTATAAATACCCCCGTTGCTCTGCCGTTCTTCGGAGCTCGGATCTGACGGAGACACCCCCCTAAATTCCTCCCTTCCCACTCCGACAGATGCCCCCTTGCTCCGGCGGCCATCTCCTCCTCCTCCTCGTCGCCCTGCCGCACTACCAGCAGCAGGGTTACCTTCCCTCGATCCTTCTGCGTCACGCCGCACCCAGCTGGCGCCTCTCCGGTCCCTTCCTCGTCGCCGCCCCTTCCTCTGGGCAATTTCTTCTCCGGCGACAGTCGATACGACTGTCGCCTGCGCCAACCCCTCCTCGTCCAGCTTAGCAGGTAGAACTTCTCCTCTTCCTCCCCTCTTTCTTTTCCATACTGAAACCCTTACTGTCGGCCCCGATTTCCCACCGATCACCCTCACCTTCTCCACCTCCGGCCAAACTCTGGCGAACCGCTCCCATCGCTCCAGCACCCCACACGGCTCGCCGACCTGTGCATAACCTCCACCTCGTCACCCTGATCCTCTTCCACCCCTCCTCTTCCCACCAAATGCCCTCTGCAGCTCCACCAAACACACCCACTTCTCTGCCCGCAGTTTGACCTAGGGCGATCCGTTGGCTCCACCACGCCCATTGCAAACCATCCGACCACCTTCGCTGTGCCACGGCGAAGGTCCCCCTCCTGTTTGATTAGGACGAGAGGCCATTCTTCTGTGACCAGGTGACTCGCCCGCCGTCGCCATTACTGAGCAGGCAGAGCTCCTTCGCCTGCAGGTGCAGGCACACCTTCGCCCAGGTTCGACTCCCAGGTTGCGCGGGGTGTCTCCGCAAAACGTCCCAGGCTCGCAGTTGGGGAGAAGGCCGCGCGTGAAGCCACGATCGCCCACTGCTCCCTCCGCGACGGGTGCTCAATTGGGGTGGGACATTTAGTCCCACCTCGGAACTTCTCAGAGGCGCGCGGACGCATAAAGTCAAAAAGTGCCTTATGCTGTCTGCCTCCTGACCACGGGGTGAGGTCCCTCTCACCTGACCCGGCCTCATCCGTGACCATGCTCCGCGGACCTGGCCCGACCCGATTAAACCGACCTGCACTCCTCGCCCACCACCGCACGCCGGTGGGCCTGGACCCGGGCGCGACTCGTACCCGATTACCCGGTTGCTCTGGGAGAGCTGTCCTAAGAGCGAACTTTGAGAGAAAGAGACGCGCGGGGGGGGAGAGGGGTAGAGTAGGTTTTGCCCTGACTCTGAACTCTTGAGCGTGCAGGCACAGGTGAAGAAGAAGGAAGCTCAGGGAGACACTGTAGCAACAAGAGGTTTAAGTCGTCTAATTTTCAAATCAGACGACGTCCTGAAGACAGGTGAAGGCAAAGAAGAAGGAAGGCGAGGCAAAAGAAGAGACAAGGAGCAGCCAAGTGAAGAAACAGAAAGCAGAAGAAGAAGAGCACGGGAGGCAGATCTGAAGCAAGAAAAGAAGAAACAAAGAAAATAAAAAGAAGAAAACAACAGGATCGTCCAACCAAGAAATAGAGGAAGAAAGAAAAGAAGAAGAAGAACAGGAAGAACAAAAGCCAAAGACAGAGAAAGAAAGAAGAAGAAGCCAAACTTTCATCTCTCTCTCTCTCTCTTTATTTTTGTAATAAAACATGTATATCTCTAGAATACGACTTGCTCCCTGAGTTTGACTTCGGGAGAACTGTATTTTTCGAGTAACAAATATTAGCAAATGATGGCAATAACTATCTGTACTACAACGACTTAAGAAAAGCTAGTTGCTGCCACCGTTCCGCCAGTTGGCGCCATTGCCGGGGAGCAACGGCTATTCTAGAGGTAAACATTTCTGTTTCTTTTTAGTTCTAATAATCTCCTTTTTTTTTTGTGCAGCTACAGGAAGTCAAGAAGACAAGCAACTGCACCACAACCACTCCGAGGACAGGTAATTTTTTCCTCTCGCTATTAACCCCTAAACTCTAAAAGAGAAAGAAAAGAAAAGAACAAGCAATATAGGGCTAACCTGTCTTCTATACTTAGTAAACCATAAGAAGTTGCATGTTTTCAACCCATTATTCCTGTACACTATTAAGGGTATTTAGGGGCTAACACATTCTTGCTTGAGCCCTAATTACCCGCCAAAGAACTAACTGGACCAAGTAGAGCCAACATAAGATTCAACATTAGGGTTTTAGAGACACACTACTTAAATCAAGAATTGAGAAACCTTAAAAGAAGTGCGCCCAAGCCATTATCTGAAAATACCTATCCAAAGAAACCCTAAAATAAGATTGGCTCTTTAAACACTTGAACCCTAAAAGACAAGACCTAATAAGCAAAACTAGCAGGTAAAGTTGACCATTCGGGTCAACTAACCTTCAAATTAGGTCACTCTTTGCACTTAAAAGACTAAAGTTCAAGTGGAACCCTAAGCACCTTGCTCTTGAACTAAAATTGGTAGACTTAAGAGGTCAAGATCCCCATTCTGGTCTACTTGGAACCGCAGTGACAAGAGAGGTCGGGTGGGGGAAACCCTGTAACCCGTGGGGACGCTCTACCGTGTAGGGGTCTTCGCGGGACTCACCCTCTCTGGATGCCTAGGTAATTCTCAGGTGGACGATCTTTTTGATCAAGGGGTCCATCTGCCCCGAACCTCTATAGTCACCCAACATTTTTGGGTGTCTTGATTGGGTCCAGCACCTGCTTATCTCATCCAGTCCTTCAGTATTTTGCAGGAGGTCCTTGAAACCTCCTATAGAAATTCACTCTCCCCGAGGCTAAGCCTCGGCTCCCTTGTTTTTGCAGAAATCATTCACATAGCCCCTCTTTCCTCTGATTCTGAACAAAATCCCCTTCTTCCATCTTGATTCAAACTTCGATTCTATATCTTGATTCCACCACCTGATTCAAAGATGCAGCCTAATTACCTAGCAAGACTACCATTCAAAAAACCTGAATATCTGAGATCCATGAAAGATAAGATGATTGAGGATGCCCTTGAATTCTATGAAATCAAATGTAAACCCTCAACACCAATAGAAAACATTCAGGTTGATGTCCCAACAACCACAGCTTTCATCATAAACTGTGCCCAAATTCTATTGACAGAAGTTACAAAAGGATCAACCCGAGATATGCTCATGGCAGGATACATTGAGATAGAAAAATTACACCAATCTGAATACCTTCAATGCTTGACAAATCCTGTACTGTGGGAACAACACCAAGATGCCCTTATAAAACGGGTAGAAATGATGAGATCACTAGAACAAACTATCAACCAGAAATACCCGTATATACCAGAAACAGAGGATGAACCATCTTGGAACAGTAGTAAGGAACAATCTAGTTTCCCAGATCTCGGGACTAAGGCACAAAGTGGTTGTGGAATCCCAACCCAGATAGAAGACAATGTTAAATTAGGTTGGGATATTGCAGGAGAACACAATGATGAGCCAAACTTAGACCATGAATTGCCAAGCCTAGAATTCCAAAACTCCTGCAATAATGAGATCAGAACTGAACCTTTTGAGGGTATAAATTCCGCCCCTTATTTTGATAAGGTGGCCCTCGAAGGTTATTCAGACTTAGGTTCTAGTAACTCTACCCACATCCTAAGCCTAGAACCTAGATCTGAAACTTATTAGGAAGATTATGAGGACCCTTATGAGAAAGATCAAATTTTTACAGAATATGATTTCGGGCCTCTATTTGATGAATGTCCCTCTCCAACATCCTCAGGAAATCTGATCGATTTTTCAGAAAACATGCCAATTTATGACACAAAAACTGAGGAGTTGGATGAGCAAGTTTTTAATTGGGTCTATCCTACCAGCTTCAAGCTTGAGCCTAGACAGAATACCTTTTCGAGCCCAGAATTGACATATAGGCTAGACCCTAGTCAGCCTACTGATTCCACATCTGATGATTTTTGCTGTGGTGGAATTCATGATCATGAATCTCATTTTCGCCAACTCTGCGACAATTTCAGATTTGACTATAATTGCGGAGAGACTTTCCTTCCTGAACACGCCAGGCCCATCTACGACCTCAGTTCACATGACTCTGACTCCGACTCTGAGGTCCTGATTCCCGAGATCACTGATAACACAGAATCACTCCTTTTCGATCATCAGGAACCAAAAATAGAAAATGCCAAGAGTGATTGCAACCCAGAATTCAAATCTTTTCTCAATTCAGATTTCTTTCATCCTACAGACACTCTTCAGGCATTTGATAGTTACCCGGAGGACTCTTTACAGAAAATCACCTGTCATTCCTTTCTAAAAGAGCCCCCATACACAGTTGCCACCTCGTCTGCACACACAGAACTAATCAAAGCCTCTTCCCAACCCCGACCCGCAACCGGACTCAATTTCTATTCAGATTCACCTCTCACCGAGCCGATTGCATTTCCACATCGGGTTTGGAACACTGATCAGACTACATTTCATGCTCCATCATTCTCTGATCACCCCTGTAGGGTTTCCGCGTCATTCATTGATTATTCTACGGGTCCCTACTCTGACCAGGCTGATTCAACTCAGCCAAACCCTACGTTTTCACTTCCACATCCATCTGAGCTTCATAGTATATGGTGGGTTCCACACCTTTTTATCCACATCTATCAACCCACCAGATTGATTGGGTTTAGGCTACATCATCAGCCTGTTGATCTGAACAAGCACCTGGTTGGACCAACCAGGCTCTTAATCAAAGTGCTTGTATTACAAAACTCTGCTGATTTCACCATCCCCTCTCCATCGCATTTCCCGCTTGGCTGAAGGCATCAAATTTAGCGCTCAACGGGAGGCAGCCCGTCATTCTCTTTAAAAATCTGAAACCTTTTCAAAAACCTTTGTGCACTTGAAATTCATACTTTAGGACAGCCGACCCCACCTCAGGTGCTTGCATCTGAGATTAAAAATCATCCGCAACAGTCACCCCGACCCATTCACTCATTAAAACATCTGTCCTAATGTATCAACTAAGTTAAATAAAAACCCCCTAACTTACAATGAGGACATTGCAAATCTTAGGCATGGGGGGGTATGAAAGTGCAAAACGTGTAAGAAAAGGTTTCAAACAAAAAATTCACATATGCCAAAAACACCATAAAAATTAAAAATTTTAGAAAAAGAATAAGAGAATAAGAGGAGAAATGAAATTTTGTGAAGGAGAAGGAGAAAAGAAACAAAAGGAAAAAAGGAGCACAAAATATGAGAAACAAGTGATAGTCATTAGTAAGGAACTAAGGAATTAACCTAAGTTCTAGACCTCATTCAAAAAAATAACTGAAAAGTGCATAATGAGATTAGTAAGAACGCAAACCTTAGTCATTCTTGAATAGACTCTTAGTACCCATTAAGATCTGGACACTCCTCAAGAGGTTGAGGAAAATGAAAAGCTTAAGTACTAGGTCCAAGGCTTAGGGAGTATTTGACCTCGCTAACTAACTTCTGGTTTACGGGACTCAGTAACCTAAGCACCCCAACCCCATACACTGCCTGGTTCAGTAAGCATAAAAAAAATCAAAATCACGCAGAAGCGTCATTCTGAAAAGTACACCTAGAATAGGAGCGGCCGATCAACACAAGTTGATTTGGATGAGTTCCCAGCGCAGAGAGGCGGGAAATCCCCTCAAAGATGCGTAACAAAATATCATCTCCTCGGTGCTTGTCTCTTAGGATATTCACATATCCTACTGGGGGCATGTAAGCACCCTGCTGGTTCAGATTCCATGGATGGCATTATCACGAAGTGTCAACTTCCAGGGTCTGAACGCGGCCACGGAACACCATGGATGGGATTATCTCGAAATCTCAATAGCCAGGGTTCTGGGGGTTACCATGGGCGGTGCTATCTCGAAGCATCGATCGCCAGGAACCCTTGAGGATTGATGATGGGAGCAATGAATCTGATACAGACCGTGTTGAAAAGCCAATCCTAGGCTAGAACTAAAAAGAAAAAGAGAGAGAAAACTCTCCAAACAGAAAAACTTTCTATCTCTCTCTTATAAAACGCACTGCGAACTGAACTAGGGCTAAAATCATTTCAAGCACGGGTGCTTTAACCACAAAGTCCAATAGACCTTAGGTTAGTTCTTGTGGGCCTTAAAAACCTTTGCTAAGGACTGAGGCTGAGGCTAGACAGATTTGGATCTTGATTGGTACTAGATTACCTTTTAAGCCTATGGTCAGCATTCTAACCTAATCTAAGTTTAAATGAAAAAGCACCTATCTGAAGCTATTATGAACTTCATGGTCTAGAACAAGGGTTGAAACCTTAAGTTTTTGCTAAGGGACTAGCAAAAGCTAGGCATGGGGGTATGATGAGAACCTCATCATGAGCCCTAAACTAGCACCATTTAACCCTGATTTGCAGGAAAAAGCTCCTACATAACCTTAGAAAGGCTTGGCTCAGAGAGATTCAGAGTTTGCAAAGAAAATAGAAACTGAGGGGTAAAAATGTAATTTCACCAATCCAATATGAAAACAGGGTAACTCAGGGTCCAAACATAGGTCAAAACAACCTAATAAGAAGAAAAGTGGGATGATCTAATCCAATAAGGGCTACAGAATTCCAAGGAACTAAATGATAATTTGTAACCCTAAAACAAACCCACTTCAATTCATGAGGTTCGAGGCAAAGTAAAAATAGAATAAACCCTCTAAAATTCATAGAAAAATAATCTCTAGGGTTTAGAACCTTCAATCTGGCCTTAGGAACCCATTTTGACCTACATTGAGAACCGTGCCCAATTAACAACTTAATTTGGGTTTTTGCATAAATTGACCGGTCAAACAAGGTTTAATCTAGAAATAAAATTCACCATCAGATTCCTTAGGTCCTAATTCGTCATGTATAAAAACTTGAGCCTAAGAAGAAACCTTCTTGACCAACTTTACACTTTGGTCCTCATATATTTACTTTTTGGCCCTCAACTTTTGAACCCTCACATTTTGGCCCCTAACTCTCCTTCGTTCTTTGTGTTTAGGTCCCTCCTGCAAAACCTGCGCAGCGCCATGCTCCGGCGACCTTGCGCGGAGCATGGCGCCGCGTAGGGTGAGGGAGGGGCCCTGGCAAGTCAATGGGAGGTACCCTGCGTCGTCAGCCACCGCAGGGACACCCCCTGAGTACTGCGACCACCCATACCGCCCGTGCGAACGCACGGACGGTATGGGTCTCCTTCCTCCGGCGAGGGAGACACGTCGTCTCCCTCCGCCCTCCTCTCTGATTCTGCCCCTATAAATACCCCCGTTGCTCCGCCGTTCTTCGGAGCTCGGATCTGACGGAGACACCCCCCTAAATTCCTCCCTTCCCACTCCGACAGACGCCCCCTTGCTCCGGCGGCCATCTCCTCCTCCTCCTCGTCGCCTTGCCGCACTACCAGCAGCAGGGTTACCTTCCCTCGATCCTTCCGCGTCACGCCGCACCCAGCAGGCGCCTCTCTGGTCCCTTCCTCGCCGCCGCCCCTTCCTCTGGGCAATTTCTTCTCCGGTGACAGTCGATACGACTATCGCCTACGCCAACCCCTCCTCGTCCAGCTTAGCAGGTAGAACTTCTCCTCTTCCTCCCCTCTTTCTTTTCCATACTGAAACCCTTACTGTCGGCCCCGATTTCCCACCGATCACCCTCACCTTCTCCACCTCCGGCCAAACTCCGGCGAACCGCTCCCATCGCTCCAGCACCCCACACGGCTCACCGACCTGTGCATAACCTCCACCTCGTCACCCTGATCCTCTTCCACCCCTCCTCTTCCCACCAAACACCCTCTGCAGCTCCACCAAACACACCCACTTCTCCGCCCGCAGTTTGACCTAGGGCGATCCATTGGCTCCACCACGCCCACTGCAAACCATCCGACCACCTTCGTCGTGCCACGGCGAAGGTCCCCCGCCTGTCTGATTAGGCCGAGAGGCCGTTCTTCTGTGACCAGGTGACTCGCCCGCCGTCGCCATTACTGAGCAGGCAGAGCTCCTTCGCCTGCAGGTGCAGGCACACCTTCGCCCAGGTTCGACTCCTAGGTTGCGCGGGGCGTCTCCGTGAAACGTCCCAGGCTCGCAGTTGGAGCGAAGGCCACGCGTGAAGCCACGATCGCCCACTGCTCCCTCCGCGACGGGCGCTCAATTGGGGCGGGACATTTAGTCCCACCTCGGAACTTCTCAGAGGCGCGCGGACGCATAAAGTCAAAAAGTGCCTTATGCTGTCTGCCTCCTGACCACGGGGTGAGGTCCCTCTCACCCGACCCGGCCTCGTCCGTGACCACGCTCCGCGGACCTGGCCCGACCCGATTAAATCGACCTGCACTCCTCGCCCACCACCGCACGCCGGTGGGCCTGGACCCGGGCGCGACTCGTACCCGATTACCCGGTTGCTCTAGGAGAGCTGTCCTAAGAGCGAACTTTGAGAGAAAGAGATGCGCGGGGGGGGGGAGAGGGGTAGAGTAGGTTTTGCCCTGACTCTGAACTCTTGAGCGTGCAGGCACAGGTGAAGAAGAAGGAAGCTCAGGGAGACACTGTAGCAACAAGAGGTTTAAGTCGTTTGATTTTCAAATCAGACGACGTCCTGAAGACAGGTGAAGGCAAAGAAGAAGGAAGGCGAGGCAAAAGAAGAGAGAAGGAGCAGCCAAGAGAAGAAACAGAAAGCAGAAGAAGAAGAGCACGGGAGGCAGATCTGAAGCAAGAAAAGAAGAAACAAAGAAAATAAAAAGAAGAAAATGACAGGATCGTCCAACCAAGAAATAGAGGAAGCAAGAAAAGAAGAAGAAGAAGAACAGGAAGAACAAAAGCCAAAGACAGAGAAAGAAAGAAGAAGAAGCCAAACTTTCATCTCTCTCTCTCTCTTTATTTTTGTAATAAAACATGTATATCTCTAGAATACGACTTGCTCCCTGAGTTCGACCTCAGGAGAGCTGTATTTTCTGATTAACAAATATTAGCAAATGATGGCAATAACTATCTGTATTACAACGACTTAAGAAAAGCTAGTTGCTGCCATCGTTCCACCACAGTGCAATACATTTCTGGGCTTCAGATTAAAGATTTGACTGTACAGATGTGATCAGGGTGATGATTGGAGTTCAACGCCCAAAATCACCCCAACCGGACATCCGTGGCATCTTTTACAAACCATAGAAGATCAATGGCAAGGGGATAGGGTGGTGCAAATCCGGGTGCCTTGAACGACAAATCTGACCTCATGGATGGGTTTGGCTCGACAATTGCAGCCCAACGCTACGAAGACCAACCCGATCAAACATCCTTGGCACCTCCCATAAGCACTTGAAGTTGGATGATCCAGACGGCACCACGTAGTGCCATCTAGACCGCCCAAAGCCAGCCCAGGCCACCGCTGCCCTTCCTCAACCACGCCTCGCAAATCTTAGTTGTTGGATTAAACAACCCAGATCCAACCCTACACGCCCCCTTAGTATCCCCCTCACACTTTCAAACGAACCCCTCTTCACGCATCCTCAGCCGTTGGATCCTCGATCCAACAGCTCATAGCCATTCCCGCTCGACGTAGCACAGTGGTGTGTTGGAGGGCATTTTTGTTAATGTTAGGGAAATACGTTGTAGTATAACTGACAAATCACTCTCAAACAAATACAATTTATAACTCGAATATCTAAATGAAATCCAAGATCGAACACAGGGAGCAAGTATTATAATTCATGTGCTAATCGAAATGAGTATATATGAGCACAAGAAATAAGCCAAATATAAGATATTCAATGAATAATTACTACTCAAATCTGATGTTCAATAAGAACATGAGTACATCAAGAGTTAACTATGACAAAAGGACACCTAGAACAAGATAATGGTGATTTAGATCACCAATTATTAGTCTAAGCACATATATATCAATTACTCAAATAATATGAAATAAATGAATAGTGACCTGAACCACTTAAACTTCAATATTTCCACAGTGTCAGAACCCTGCTTTAGCCAATCAGACATTGCCTTCTCAATATCAAACGACTTAAATGTCTCCTTCTCAGCACAGCAGAAGGCTCTCAAGGCCTCTCCTCTTCAGCTCTTCTTCTCTTCTTCTACCTTTAGCTTCTCTCCTCTTCTCTTCTCTCACGAGCCTCTTCAACCTCAGCTTCTTCACAGAGCCTCTTCTTCCTTTCACTTTCTGCCTTAGCTTCTTCTTCTTCTAAGGGTCTTCTCGTTCTCAGTGACTAAGTGTTGCACAAAGCACATAGGAGCAAAACCCTCCCCTCACCCGCTCTCCTTTTCTTCCCTTCCTCCTCTCTCTCAGACCTAGGCTTATCGAGTATTCCAGTATGTGTAATTGGGTCTAGGGCTACGTGCGTGGGGTCGTAGACGAGGAGTGATAGGCAGGTCGAGTTTGTGTGTGGGTGTGAAGGGGACCTTACCCCCAGTGTTGAGGCAATAAAGCCATGTGAGAAAAACAACTTATATCGTGCAGGCGCTTCTCCCATCGATGTGGGACTAATGTCCCTCCTTTTCGCATCTACAGCAGCAGCAACAAGTGGCTTCAATTGGCATCTAGGGAGTAGTCAAAGCTCGCAATTGACCACTTGGAGATGATTCTTAGGTGATTCCGCATCACCTAGAGCAAGCACTTGGGAGCGGGGTCGCAAGAACACACTCTAGAGCTCTTCGAAGAAGCTTTAGCAATGGCGGTGAAGGGGCGAACACCTGAAAATAAGAGCACGGCCTTTCGACCAAGTTAAACTAGCTCAGAAGCTTTGCAAGGGAGCGGCGAGGGTGTTGGTGGTAGTGGCGTGCTACGTGGATGGTCGGAGATGGCTAACGAAGGCGGAAGAGGTCGTGTGAAGTGGGTTTGTTCGGTGGGTGGTTTGGGTGGTCAATAGCCCTGGAAAGGTTAGGGCTTTTGCTCATGGTGATGTGGCAGAGGTGTATGGCTTGTTGGCGAGGTGTTTGGAGGTTTGAGGTGACAGGAAAGCCTCATTGAAGAGGTGGCCAGAGCAAAGGGAGATGATGGTGTACGTTCTGTCGAAGGGGTATTTTTTGGGTTTTGAGTATGGGGAATTAACCTAAAGATCTAACTAACCTAACTACCTAATCTAATTGGATGAAGGGGGAAGGATCCGCTCTGCTTTGGCAGGCCGACGACGGAGAAGATAAAGCCTTCGATGATGGAGCGGCGAGGAAGACGAGGTAGGAAGCATTCGCCGGTATTGCAAGACGCGGAAGAACGTTGGAAGAAGGAATCCGCTGGCTATTGTATGTGACGACAGACAAGGAAGGTGGATGGAGGGGCTCATTGGACTTCGCAGAGCTTTCGGTCAGGGAGAAGAGAAGATGATGGGGAACTGGCCAAAAACGAGCTAAAGAACTCGGTCGTGCATCAAGAGTGCTTATAGGCATTAGATGGCCGTTCCAAGCTTGAAATCCATGCTTGGAAGCATGGAAACTCGACAAAGAAGGAAACTCAAACATTTGAGAGGTTCGCATGAGCCTTTGGGAAAGACGTAGAGCCCAAGATGTAGCTTAGATTGTAGGAGATCCTCTTAAGAGTCTCCCTTCCAATCTTGGAGGGGATTGAGCGTGAAATTAAGGAGATCTTCCTGATTGAAGGTCGGCAGTTGCTATGTTCACATGGCAATGGCGGCAAGGATTTGAATGCGAGGAAGATGATAAAGTTGGGGGGCTATTTGCAATAGATTTGGAAAGTTGAAGGGTTATTTGAGAGAAAAAGACTAAAATTGGACGAAAATGCAATCTAGGTCGAGATGATCTCTAATTAGGCCTAAATTTTGGTACAAACCTAATTTGGACCCAAGGAATCTGATGGTGAAATCAGATTTTGGGTTTGACCAAGTTTGACTAGGTAACTTATGCAGAAACCTAAATTAGGGCAACTATCTGTCTGAGACTCTATTTTAGGTCAACATGGATTCCAATGGTCAAATCAAAGGCACCAAACCTTATAGAATATTTTTCTATGATTTTTAGAAGGTTTAGGTGAATTTTATCCTGACAAAAACCTCAGTTAATTAAGCGTGTTTGTTTTTAGGGTTTTAGATGTCCATTAATTCTTGAAATGCGTGAAAAACTTATTTTATTCTGCATAAACCCTCTTGTTAGACTTTTATGACCATTTTACTTTTAATAAACCCCTGGAAAATCCCGTGGTTGTTCTGCATTTAGGATGTAATGTTAAAACTGCAGATTTACCCCTATTTTCATGTTAAACTCTCAGAAATGATATTCAGTGAATTACGATCCTCTGGCTGTTTATGTAAGAGCATTTATCTTTTGATTATGACTAATTAAAGCTAGATATGGCCGATGATGAAGAGGGGCATTCCCAAGCACACGACACAGGGTCGAATCCCCATTTGCATCTCCTTTTCAGCACTGGCATGGAAGTAATTTGAATGTCCGATCGGTTATGGAGGGCTATTAGTGAGCCACGTCTACGCTAAAAGCACACTTCACTCCATCAATGTGTGTGAGGCACATGTTTAGCGTTGCCCGATCATGATCAGGCGATGAAGATGAAGCCATGTGGCACAACCAATCACTCCAAGCATGATGACGCACGATATCAGGCGAGGAGGGTGTGATTTGTTGGGAGCGTGCACGTGCATCCTCGCCCTCTGATGGGCATCGAGTGGTCACAAAAATGCCTCACCAAACTAGCTACGCACGATGCACGGGTGCTGCAGAGGGCGTGTGCTATGCATGGGAAAATGATTTGGCAGTCGCAGCTTAGCCTTCTTTTCACCCTTTTTCCACCCTATAAATACCCCATACACCCACCATTTACAATTCATCTCTTCCTACTCTCTCCTCTCCCTCTCCAAAGCAGTAAGAGCTAATCCCAAGCCCAGGATGCTCCATTAGAGTCGAGAATAATTATTTTCCCCTCTCTCTCAACCCCATTCATGGAGCACCCATGGCCATCTTCTCACCCCCCATCAAGAAGTAGATCCCACTACGACGCTACCCTACCTTATCCCCAATTCTTCTGGCTTCATCTACCCAACTCCAACTCCTCACCACCCTCTTCCAGGCACTCCGTCAACGTGGCTCGTCCTCCAAGAAGCTGCCGAGGAGGATTTCTTCTTTCTCTTCTCTTTTACTACTTTCTAGCATAGTTTTATTTCCCACATTATTTTCTGTAATGAATATTTATTTAAGCATATAAATTATCTATTTCTCTCTCTCTCTTTCACACTCTCTATCTCTCTCTTTAATATTTTGCGAGTTAAAAATATTTCGCTTGATTTTCTACCTTCTAAAAACACCTAAAAAAATTACAAAAACAAAACACCAAAAACAAATAAAAGCAATCATGGATTTCATTTACATCAAACGCTTGCCTCCCCGTGTTTAATCCGGGACTCACCTAAGTTTTGGTTATTTTATTTAATAAATGGATTTTTTACGACTGCGATGACCAGGTTTTCAAACCTTGATTTTTCTCATGTAAAATCTTGTTCATCATTTAGGCATCGTTGCCAGGGAGGCAACGGTCTTTGATTTTCCATGTTAGCCCAAATTGACCTAACTCTTATCTCACTTTGTCTCCATTCTTATTGTGATTGTATGTACTCCCTAAAGGCTGTCGAAACACGAGTAGGGTTATTTAATTAGGTGATATTAACGTCAAAATGTGTATAATGGGAGTGATTACCTATAAGCGAATCTACACTAGTTTATCAAAAATTTATTATCCTGGGTTAAATCAGATTTTAAGATAGTAACTTTTAGGCCAGGGCCGAACTCAGGGAGGTGGGTTTTTGAATTAATTAGTTTCTACACACTTCCTAAAATCACATCAATTCCTTTTGCTTATTATATTTTTGGATTTTTCTCGATTTTAGATTTTTTTTGATATTCTTGTCCTTGAGGTACACCTTCAACAAATGGTCCTTGGCTACACGCCAAAATAATTAGAAACAGTCTCGCCATACGTGAGACCATGCACCTGCAAGTAAAGAATTATCTTTTCTGTTTTATACTTTTTTTTCTTTTCTTAATCAACAAAGTAAAAGAGAATATAAAAGAAAAGAAAATGTAGAATTGAAATGTGAAAAAGGAAATGAATTGAAATACTTAGCTTATATATATATACATATATATATATAATATAATATAATAAGAAGGGAGGAATATTGAATCAAAGATTCAATGGAAATGTAGCACCACGCTAGGTTAACCGTCATCTAGAGAGATGTGATTAACCTAGCTATGTGCCGCGTGCAGGTGTGGAGTGGACATGTGGGAGTGTGTGTGGAAGGCTTTAATGTGCATGAATATCAGGGATATATATATATATATATATATATATATATTTGTATGTATGTATGTATGTATGTATATAACTATGTACAACTATATATATTTATATATATGTATATGTATATGTATATAAATATCTATGTGTGAATATGTATGTGTGTGCGTGAAATATATATATAAGTGTACATATGTATAGGTGTGTGTGTATGCATGTGTCTGTGAGAGGGTGGCGTGAGGTGGGTGAGTGAAGAGAGAAGTGAGTGAGCGTGATGCTGCGTGAGTGCTCGTGTGAGGGAGCAGGTGAGAGAAAGGCTGAGGGAGCAGCATCGACTAGAGGCGGTCACGATGAGAAGAGAGAGGGTGCGGGTGACCGGCTAAGTGAGGAACGCTCGATCACTCGTGCGTGCGAGCAGAGAGCGCGTGAACAGTACCAGGGGCAAAAAGCCACCAACTAGCATGATTTCTGACTGGCTAGGTTTCTCAGCTAGCCGATCAGAGAGGAGAGAGAAGGCGAGGCGGGCATGAACGTGAAGTGGATGGCACCTGTTGAGTGCGTGGAAATAGGAGTAAAAGGTTGAAGCTACAGGATAATTAAGGAGCATCTAGTGGCTTCTGAAGAAAATGAGTCGCGATGAACTCAACGGTGCTCAACAAAGCAAAACAGAGTAGAACCTTCTATGCTAAAGGTGAAACAAAATGAAATAAATAAAATAAAAATAAAAATAGAGAATCCACCATGTCCACCTGCTCGCAAGGGAGGTGGGCGATGGTGTACCCTCACCGTGGTGGTTGCAACCACGGGAGAGACTCCTTTGTTCTACAGTGTTCCTCTCAACTTGTGAGACGATACTGAGAGTGGAGGAGGGGGAGGGAGAGAGGAGAGCTCAGGTGAAGTGGCCGGCTGAGGAGTGGCTATGTGTGCATGGGAGAATATGAGTGTGTGTGTGTCTGTAGGAGGGAGGGTGGATTACTGTTGGTGGAGGTGGAGTCGACCCCTACTCATGGGCATAGGGTGGGGAATTATATAGGTCAGGGGATGAGGGTGGCGGCTGAGGATGAGTGCTGTTAGGAGATTTTGTTAGTGGGGATATTTTGGGTAAATTATGGGTAGGCACTTAGGTTGTCATGGAATTAATGTAAGTGGTATTAGGTGGTAGAAATGTGGGGGAATTGAAATGGGAATGAGGTGGAAATGGGTGGATAAAATGAATGAAATGGAGGCTCAATCTCTCTCTCTATATTCCTCTCCATAAAATGCACAAATGCAAATATTTACAAAATGCATGTAAGCCTATCTAATTTAAATGCATAACGTTAGGAAATAGCATAAGGCATATTAACTTCGGAGGCCGTCAATTGGCGAGGATGACGTTGAAGGCAAGGAGGATCACGACATCGATGAGGGCGGCGCAGTGTCATTCTTGCGATGTGTGGTGATGGCTAGTGGTGTCGGAGGTCGTTGGTCGACCACGGTGGCTGGAGGAGGAGAGGTGGGGTCGAGAGGAGGAGAGTTTGATCAGTGGTGGAGAGAAGATGTGGGACTGAGTGTGGGGTATAGGTTTCTAAAAAAATAGGTTTTGTGGTAAAAACATTGGTGTTTTATACAAAGTTGGGTTAACAAATAAGGTAAAAACACTTAGGGTAGGTAGTCAAGTAGATTAGGTTCGATTGAGATGATTAGGGGTGAGATTAGAGGAGATTTGAATTGAAATCGTAAAAAGCAAATCCGCCCAATTTTGGTTAATCAAAAACATGTTTTGGTTGATCAAAATAGAAAATGATTGATCAGTTAAGCTAATTGGTCTATCAGGGTTCAAAAGTTTGGAGGGAAAATTCCCGTCCAATCAGATTGGTCAATCAAAACAACTAAGTTGATCGATCAAACTTCAAATTTTTGCAGGGAAAATTCCCACCAAAGATTTTGGTCTATCAATCAAGATATATTGATCGATTAAATAGTTTGGTCGATCAATGTTAACTTTTTGATCAATCAAAGGTAGAAAACAATGCAGTCCAAATTATCAATTAAGCACTTTCAACCTAGATAAACCAAGTGCATGGCAGATAAGATTAAATCTTTCTTTTGATAAGGTTTTGTAAAGATATCAGCTAATTAATCCTCAGTTTTAACAAATTCTAAGTTGATCTTATTTTTTAGGACATAATCCCTTAGAAAATGATGCCTAACATCAATATGTTTAGTCCTAGAGTGCTAAATAGGATTTTTAGATAGATTTATAGCACTAGTGTTGTCACAACGTATTTTGTTATTCTTATAGGATAGGCCAAAATCTTCTAGAGTCTGTTTCATTCATAAAAGTTGTGAACCGGCTAATGATGTAGCTATATATTTGGCTTTTGTTGTTGGTAATGAAACGGTGTGCTACTTTCTAGAGATCCAAGAGACTAGGTGCTGTTAGCGGAAAACTACACGATCGGAGTTGGATTTGAAAACCCGTCATTGTAGCTCAATTTGCGAAGCAATCCGTCAACAGATAAAATTTTACCGAAATTCATAAAGAAATTCTGGGTCGAACATAGGGAGGCGGACGTTTAATTCAAAATCGCATTTGTTTAATTGTCACGAAGTAGATTAGCTAATCGAATTGAATCTAAATTAGCTATCTACTTAAAGAATAAAGAATAGAAGACAGAGAGAGAATATTACAAATAAAGACAAAAGAGAGGTAGAGTAAACATGGATTTCATTATCACAAGTTGATGTTCATTACAATTACAACTACTCACTACACTAGAAAGCAGGAAATCTATACTATAAAGCGGGAAATCTACACTAGAAAGCAGTAAAAGAGAAGGTAGAGAGAAGTTATCCTGCTTGACAGCTGCTTGGAGGACGAGCCAGATGGGGTGACGCCTGGAAGACGGAGGACGAAGCGAGAAGAAGGAGAACGAAGCGAGAAGAACCAAGGGCGAGGTGGGACGTTGTCGTCGTTGTGGGATCCACTTCTCAAATGGAGTGAGAGGATAACCGCGGGATGCTCCATGGAGGGGGAAGGTGGAAAAATTCTAATTTTAACTCTAATGAAGCATCCCAGGTTTGGGACAAGCTCTTAGAGCTTTGGAGGGGGTGAGAGAAGAGAGGAAGGGATGAAGAAGAAGTGGAGGTCGTAGGGCTATATATAGGTGTAGAGGTTGGGGACAATTAGGTCTTTTCATATATAAAACATTAATTTAGGGCCTTTAGTGACAGATTTAGCTGTCACTAAAGGCCTGAATGTGGGCTAAAGATTCGTGCGCATGCCCACCTCCTCACCTTCGGCTGCCTCAACGCCCACACACAATCTCGCCTTATCAACCATCTAATCGCGAGATCGGACGGCTTAAACACACCGCACCTGACCTCCTTCAACGCTGTTAAGAGGCGACACGGCCTCCTTCATCACCGTTGGATCGAAGATTAATGGCTTAGGACGCACGCTCGCCCGCCTTCACAAAAGCGCATCTGATGGAGCGTTCATGATCCTCGCATCTGGGTGCGCCACGTCGCCCACATCTGCATCGTTCACTCGCCATCCAACAGCCTGATTTAGTCGCTCCCACGCTTGCGCCTGATTTGAGGCGCAGCGAGGATCGAACCCATGCCTCGCTCTCGTGAAAGGGCACTCGACCGCTGCACTGCGGCTGCCTCTTTGTCGCGCTTATGTTTTAAGCACGCGGGCCCATGGCCATTGGATCAAGATCCAACGGCCTAGATCTTGCCTCGCCCCCGCCTTCATAGGTTGAGAAGAGGTGTTGCGGCTAGTTTGGGCGGCTGTGATGGTGCCACGTGGCGCCATCATGGCCGTCCATCTTCTGTGAGTTGCAGATGGTGCCATGGATGTTGGATTGGATTGATTTTCACGCTGTTGGGCTACGATCGTCGATCTGAACTAATCCGTGCAGTCGGATTTGTAATCTGAAGTGCGGATTTACACCATCTTGATCCTTGATCTCTGACCTTCCTTAGATTGTATCTAATGTTATGGATGTCCGATCAGGGCGATCTTGGAGTCGTTGAACTCCGATCATCGCCCTGATCAGATCCATACAGTTGGATTTTGATCAAAGGCCTCGATTGAATATCATCCTGTTACCTGACCACAAAAAGGGAAAATTAACCTAAAATTTACACAACTTAACCTAAATGTAAGATGAAGCATGTTATGCAATATTTATAATGTATGATGCGACTCTATGCCAAAGAATACGCATAAATAGACAGTTTATGTGATATAAAAGTGTTTACGTCACTAGGTTTTGTAAGCGGAAAACTACGCGAATGGAATTGGATTTTGAAAACCCGTCGTTGTAGTTTGAGTTGCGAAAAAATCCGTCAATAGATAAATTTATATCGAAATTCGCAAAAAAGTTCTGGGTTGAACACAAGGAGGTTACATCAATCTAAAATTCGCGATTATATTTTTTTGGTATTTTTGTTTGAAAGTGAGATAATTACAATGAAATTCATATTAACACTAAGAGAGAGAGAGAACAATCACTTTATATCTGAATAATGTTTTTACAACTGGAAAGCGGGAAATGATTACAGTTAGAAAGCAGGAAATTCTATTCTAGAAAGCGATAAAAAGAAGGGAGAGAGTTGTTATCCTCCTCAATGGTTGCTTGAAGGACAAGCCGGATGGAGTGACGCCTAGAAGACAGAGGATGGAGTGAGAAGGAGGACGATACAGGAAGAACCAGGAATGAGGCAGGGCATCGTCATTGTTGCAGGATCCACTTCCAGAACAGGGGCGAGAAAACTTTACTTTTGACTCTAAAGGAGCATCCCAGGTGTGGGACAAGCTTCTCTGGAGCTTTGGAGAGAGAGAGAGGTGAAGGAAGGGATGATAATTTCATATAGTAGGGGTCTCCTTTTATAATTGCAAGGATTGAGGGCAATTTGGTCATTTCATGCTTAAAAACATTAATTCAGGGTCTTTAGTGACATATTTAAACATCACTAAAGCCCCTGAACGTGGGCATAGGTAGCGCGCCGCACGTGCCTCTTCCTCTTCGGCTGGCTCAACGCTTTCACACGTACAAAGGCTCTCAATCGTCCGATCAAGAGATCGGATGGCTTAAAAGCCATCCTGCCGCTTCTCCTTCAATGTGCCCAAACGCCCACGCATGCGATTGCACGTGGGCTTGGGTGTTCGATCTCACATTCGCCCGCCCACGCATCTGGTCCGGCCACGTAGCTTGCATCCCAACCGCTCACGCTGCATCCAACGGCCGAAATCGGCTGTGCCAGCACTTGCGTTGAATTGAGATGCGTAGAGGACTTGAACTTGTGATCTCTGGCTCCGCATTACGCCTTTGACCATTGTACTGAGGCACATTTTTGGTTGCGCATTTGTTTTAAGCTCGAGCATTCACGGCTGTTGGATCAAGATCCAATGGCCTAGATCATCCGTGCCTTAGCCTTTAGAGGATGAGTGCAGGCGTGCTTTGAGTAAATCTTGGCCATTGGATCAAGATCCAACGACTAGGATTGCATGATGGAGGGGCCTTTGAAGTACAACGGTGGGTCCTTAGACCTATTGGGTGACTGAGATGGTGCCATGTGGCACCATCTTGGTCGTCCATCTTCTATGACTTTTAGAAGGTGCCACAGATGTCAAATTGGATCGATTTTCACGCAGTTAGGTTGCAATCATCGATCCAAACACATCCATGCGGTCGGATTTGTCGTCTGAAGTGCAGATTGACACCATCTTAGCCCTTGATCTATGATCTTCCTTGGACTATATCTGATGCTACGGATGTTCGATCAGGGTGATCTTGGTGTCGTTGAACTCCAGTCATCGCCCTGATCAGATCCGTATGGTTGGATCTTCAGTCCGAGGCCTTGATTGAATATCTCCCTATTACCTAACTATAAAAGAAGACAATTACTATACAATTTGTACAATTTGACCTAAATGCATGATGATGCATGTTGTGCAATATTTACAATACATGATGCTAATATGATACTAAGAACATGCATTAATAGACATTTTTGGCTATTCAGATGTATGCACATCACACCCCCATGCCTATCTTTTGCTAGTCCCTAGCAAAAACTACATGCTATTTATAAAAGAATTAAGATTGGATTACTCGAGAAAAAGTCATCTTTCAACATTAAGAAATTTTTACTAAGGACCTGAACTACAAAGACATAACAGCGCCCAGGTATCTGCCAAAATGCAGACCGCCTCAAGCCCTCGCCTTATTCAAAGAAGGATCTTTTTTTCTTTTTCTTCTTTTCTAAATTTTTTTTTTTGGATTTTTGAGTTTAGGGTTTCGGAGTAGCTTTCTATGGTCACTCAACCTACCCAAGACTCGAAGAGAACCCTAAGTTATAAGCATCTTTTCATGAATGTAATAGACTCATTGATCAAAAATCAGAACGAAATTTAGGTTTCTACTCTCCTAAGTGACCTTAAAAAGAATTCTGCCTAAAGGTGTATATATACGATCGGTAGCTTTCTCCCTACTTTTATTTTTATAGGGTCAACACAAGGGCGAACCCAGTATATATCTCCCCAGCTTATTCTACTTCTCCGCTTTTTCCTAAGTGTTTAGGAATTATATGTGCATTTCTTAAGCTAGGATCTGGACAACTTACCGATGGGCTGTTACTCACGATAACTTGCCAGCCATACTCGTGCGATGCAGTGTGACTTATTTCTTTTATTTCTTTTTCTTTTCTCCTTTTCTATTTCTTTTTCTTTTCTTTTTGGACTTCCTTTTTCTTTTCTTTCTTTAAGTAGGTGGCTTCCCTGATCTAAGATTTACCTAAAGGTAGCAGGAAAAGAATGGTCCAGTGGCTGGGCTCTGGACAACTTACCAATGGGTTGTTATCCACGATAACTTGTCAGCCAAACCACCCTAGAAGGTTCATTAGCTACCCAATTTCAATTAAAATTTTCGAACAACGAGTTAGTGCAAAAAGTGTATAGATGCTTAGACTTAAAGTTCCCTCAAATCAGAAGGCAGATTGATAAGTCATGTACTTATCACCCCAACTTATTTAACCAAATTGAAATTGAATTCAGGATGGCAAAGACTCGATAAACAAATCCACATTTTAGTGGATACCCAGGCTGATTAAGCCTGAAAACCTGAAGGGTCTTAGTGTTCAGATTCTACTGTATTATTTTCTAAGATTGAAAAGTCGTAATGCCTAAGTATTCCTTCCTAATTCAATTTTTCCTTTTTTTTATAAAGAGAAAAACAAGTAGAATTTACAAGAATTCGATAGAGCTGACTAAATGTCCTCATTGAAAATAAAAGACATGAAAGGAAGGGTAAAATGTAGAAGATATCACCTGAATATGATGCTTGGGTCAGCTCTGAGTCAGACTGCACAAGTGATGAGTTTAATGTCATCAGTTGGGCGAATTCTAGCCAAAGAAATCATGAAATGATTAAAGCAACTGTGTCTGAGATGGGTTTTGGAACAATACGGTCAACAAAAGGCTTCAGACGTTGACCATTGACTTTAATTGAATTACCCGTCTTTGGGTCAAAGATCTGAACATCTCTGTTTGGAAATATTTGATCGATGATGAATGGGCCATTCCATTTTGACCTAAGCTTGCTGAGAAAGAGATTAAGTCAAGAATCAAAGAGCTAGACCTTCTGGTTCAACTCAAAGCTCTTGCGGGATATCAATTGGTCATGAAGAGCTTTGGTCCGAGCCTTATAAATCTTGGCATTCTCGTATGCATCGTTTCTAAGCTCCTCCAACTCAGATAGTTGGAGTTTCCTGATCTTTCTGGCTAAACTCAAATCTAGATTACACTGCTTGATTGCCCAGAATGCCCTATGTTCAATCTCTACGGTAAATGGCATGCCTTTCCATACACTAGATGAAACGGTGACATGCCGATAGTCATTTTGTACGTCGTACGGTAGGCCCAAAGAGCATCCTCAAGCTTTTGAGTCCAATCTTTATGATCAGGCCTAACCATTTTCTGTAGAATATTCTTGATCTCCCGATTGGAGATCTCGACCTATCCGTTCGTCTGGGGGTGGTAAGGTGTGGAGATTCTATGATTTACCCCGTATTTTGCCAGTAAACTACGGAACTGGGCATTAGTGAAGTGAGTACCACCATCGCTGATGATGGCCCTCTGAATCCCGAACTGACTAAGGATGTTCTTCTTGACGAAATCGATGACTACCTTATGGTCATTGGTTTGGGTGGGAATAGCCTCGATCCACTTGGACATGTAACCAACAGTGACGAGAATGTACTGGTATCCAAATGAAGTTAGGAAGGGTCCCATGAAATCGATGCCCCAAACATCGAAGATTTCGACAGGAAGAATTGGGTTTAAAGGTATCATATCTCTCTTGGTTATGCTCCCAAGTGCCTGGCATCGGGAACCCGACCTTGAGAATTCTTGGGCATCCTTGAATAAAGATGGCCAATAGAATCCAAATTGCAAAATTTTTGCAGCCGTCTTTTTCCTGGAGAAATGTCCACTACACGTAGATGCATGGCAAAACTCGAGTATACTTTGGAATTCATCCTTCGGAGCACATCAGCGAATAATCTGATCAGAGTGGATGCGGTACAGTTCAGGGTACTCCCAGAAGTAATATTTGGCCTCAGATTTGAGTCTATCTCGTTGTTGCTTGATCCAATCCCGGGGGATTTGACCAATGGCCAAATAATTTACGATGTCTGCAAACCAAAGGGTTTTGACACCTAATACTGTAAGAATAGTCTTGTCCGAAAATTTATCAGCAATTGGAATATCCGAACGAGAAGAATCAGTCAGAAGTCTCGAAAGATGATCTGCCAACACATTCTATGCCTCGGATTTATCTTTGATTTCAAGATCGTATTCTTGAAGCAAAAGAATCCATTGAATAAACTGGGGTTTGGCATCCTTTTTGGCCAAGAGATGTCTCAAGGTCGAGTGGTCGGTATAAATTATGACATGAGACCCTAAAAGATAAGCCCTTAATTTCTCCAAAGCAAATACTACAGCTAGCAATTCCTTTTTAGCAACAGTGTAATTCCCCTGGGCCTCGTCTAGAGTTTTGCTAGTGTAGTAGATGACAGAGGGCTTCCTGTCAATCTTCTGACCTAAAACAGCCTTGACTGCATAATCAGAAGCGTCAGTCATGATCTCAAATGGGGTTGTCCAGACCGGTGGTTGCAACACCGGAGCACAAGTGACTGTCGTTTTAAGAAAATCAAATGCCTTACATCATGATTCGTTGAAATCAAACGACGTATCTTTGTTAAGAAGGTTGCTCAGAGGACGAGCAACCTTAAAAAAGTCTTTGATGAACCTCCTATAGAATCCCACATGACCAAGAAATGATTGAATTTGTTTAATAGATGTGAGATGAGGAAGTTTAGAGATAGCATGAACTTTAGCTTTATCAACTTTGATTCCCCGTTCAGAGATTACATACCCAAGACGATGCCTTCTTGTGTCATAAAATGACTCTTTTCCCAACTAAGGACCAATCTTGTTTTGATGCATCTTTTAAGGATCATTCTAAGATTAGCTAGGCACGAATCAAATGATTCTCCGAAAATAGAGAAATCCTCCATGAAGACTTCCATAAACTGTCCCACCATGTTAGAGAATATGGCTAGCATACACCTTTGAAAAGTTGCAGGTGCATTGCATAAGCCGAATGGCATCCTACGGAAAGTAAAGGTTCTGTAGGGACAGGTGAAAGTCATTTTTTCCTGATCCTCAGGATGGCTAAGGACTTGATTGTATCCTGAGTAACCATCTAGGAAACAGAGGTACTTTTGCCCCGCAACTCTTTCTAGGATTTAATCGATAAAGGACAAAGGGAAATGATCCTTTTTCGTGGCTGTGTTCAGCATCTTGTAATCGATATAGACCCTCCAAGAGGAAGCTGAACGAGTTGTGACAGATTATACTTTCTTGTTAGTCACAACGGTAATCTCAGCTTTCTTGGGAACAATTTGCACTGGACTTACCCAAGGACTATCAGAGATCGGATAAATGATTTCTGCGTTGAGCCACTTAATTATTTCCTTCTTGACCACTTCTCGCATATTAGGGTTTAATCTCCTCTGCATCTGGTGAGAAGGGCGAGATCCATCTTCCATGAATATTCTGTGATTGTAGTAAGATGGCTTGATCCCCCTAAGGTCATGAATGGTCCAACAAATTGCTTCCTTATGTTCCTTTAGGAGCTTGATCAGTTTAATCTCCTGCTCCTTAGTTAATCTAGCACTGATAATCACAGGAAGTGTCCTTTACGGTCCCAAAAACTGATATTTCAAATTCTACAGCAATGGTTTTAGTTTGAGTTGGGGCGAGTTTAGGATGGAAGGTAAGGATGATGCTGATGAAGATTCATCAAGAGGAAGAGGTTGAAAGCGAACAAAATCAATAACCTTCAGAATGTGGCAGGTTTGCTACAGAGGGTTATGGGTCAGATTCATCAAAACAGGAGGAACTTTCAATTCAGAAACTGCCATACATGTTTCAATATTCAAGTTATCGTCCTCAAGTTCCTCTATATATCCACAATCCTCAAATTTGTTATTCTCCTTAAAAATATCCAATTTCAATGTTTGATCCCTAAAGGCGATTTCCATGCTACTGCTCTCACAGTTGATATTGGCCTTAGCGGTAACTAAGAACAGATGCCGTAGAATGATGGGCATGTTCCTTAAATTCTCAGGTACATTCATGTCAAGGACAAGGAAATCTACAGGAAAATAGAAATCCTTAACCTTGACAATAACATTCTCAATAATGTCTCTTGGATTGGTTACTGAACGGTCCACTAACTGCAGTGTTACTGAGGTCGGTCGAAGTTCATCTAAATCCGAACTTCTCGTAAAGAGAAGTTGGAATTAGGTTAATGGATGCACCTAGATCTAGAGTGCTCTATCAAAGGTGTAATCTCCAATGTCATAAGAAATCAAAGGAGCACCTGGATCTCTCTTTTTCGAAGGAGGGTGATGCAGGATAGTGAACTAGCCTGCTCGGAGAGTACCACCTTCCTCGGAACAAATTCCCTCGACTTACGCTTCTGTGTGTATAAATCCTTTAAAAATTTAGCGTAAGCTAATATGTGTTTGATAGCTTCGAGGAAAGGGATATTGATCTTGACACTCTTGAATATATTCAAGAGCTTCTCGTTACTATCAACAGGCTTCTTCTTCTTAGGTTTAATCAAGGCCTCAGGAAAAGGAACGTGAGTCAGATCTTCAGAATTAGGTTCTTGAGCCTTGGTTTCTTTTTTAGAGTTCTCCTTTCTCTCCTCAGGCTCTCCAGAATTTGGTAGATCAGAATAGGGTAGTTGTGGGACTTGAGTTTGCCTTCCACTCCTCAAGGTAACAGAGTTAGCAGATGCATACTAGTTTGGGTCTTGGGGAGGGTTGGGAAAGATTGAAGGGGCTTCATTAGCTAGAAACCTCGGATTTCATGAAGCAGAAGAGGAAGGACCCTACTCAACCACCTGAGCATGTGCGTGTGGGTCCCTCTGATTCCCGTACGCTTGGGCTTGATTGTCAGGATTCTGTATATTACGCAGGTTGGGTATGGTTGAGATGGTAGAGATCCAGGTTGACGAGAATTAGTAATGTACCCGATTTGCAAGTTGTCCAGCGAGGTTTTCATTTGCTGCATAAGCTAGAGGATAGATCCTTTCATCTCTACAATCTAACGGTTCAAATCAGCCTGCCCTACGGGTTGACAGGCATTCCAAGCTGGTAGATTGACTTGATTCGGGGGCAGCTAAGTGTAAACATGACCCTGACCCATTGGTCTTTGTAGAGCATAGTTGTTGGGTCGGAATTGGGTCTACTACCCCGGGCTCTTCCAGGAGAAGTTAGGGTGGTTCCTCCAACTTAGATTATAAGCATTGGAGTAAGGGTTGGACTTAACATTCTCCTGTACAGCATAGACATCCTCAAAGGGTGAGGATGGAGAGAAAGAAAGGGAGGGATTAGAGAAACTAGGATCAAAGGCTCCAGTTTGGAACTCGTGGTGTTCCAAGTAATGCTGACTCACAGGTTGAGCCGCATCCAGTTGATTCACGAACTCCCAGCCAGAAGGAGCTCCCGAAGAATGGAATCCCAAATTCTGGGATTGAGTGGATCGAGAATTGTTCACCGAATTTCCAGCCATCCACTCCATCGTTTTGGTAACCAGGTCCACCTTATTTAGTTTATTACAAATCAGCTCCATATCGAATGAATGACAGTTGTGGACCCCATTAACATTTCATCTGGGTTGTTGGGACCGGTTAAAAGTATCCATGGAGGCATGATTGATTGAATTTTCACTCATTTCCTCAAACAAATCGTGCAAGCTATCTACGTCTTTGTTGAGGAAATTGCCTCCGCAAGAAGCATCCACGTGATTTCCAAGTTGCTTAGCCAACCTGTGGTAGAGGATCTGCACGAGTTGCCATTTTGGCACCTCATGGTGTGGACACTTCTGCAATAGGTCCTGAAATCTCTCCCAGGCAGCATGAAACTGTTCCCCTGACCGTTAGGCGAAGGTAGTAATCGCCCGTCTCAGAGCATTGGTACATCCGACAAGGAAGAATTTCTTCAGGAAATCCTGATGATAACTTCATAATCAGCCATATCTAGCTTTAATTAGTCATAATCAAGGAATAAATGCTCCTGCATAACCACCAAAGGACTGTAATTTACTGCACAATCTTTCTGTGAGAAAGACATGAAAACAGGGGTAAAACTGTAATTTTAACAGCATATCTCAATTGCAGTACAATCATGGGATTTCCCAGAGGTTAACTAAGGGTAAAATGGTCTTAAATGTCTAACAAGAGGGTCCGTACAGATAGAAAGGAGTTTTCACATGTTTTGAGAATTAAATGACTTCTAAAACCCTAAAAATAGACCTGCTTGATTAGAGGAAATTTTGGTCAAGATAAAATTCATCTAAACTCTCTAAAATTCATATAAAAATATTCTCTAGGGTTTGGCATTCTTGATTTCACCATCAGAACCCATTTTGGCCTAAAATAGAGTCTCAGACGGAAAGTTACCCTAATTTAGGAAATTGCATAATTTACCCAGTCAAACTTGGTCAAAACCTAAATCCGACTTCACCATTATATTCCTTGGGTCCAAATTAGGTTTGTACCAAAATTTGGATCCAATCTGAATTCATCTCGACCAAGTTTGCATTTTGGTCCAGTCTGACTCTTTTATCTCACACAGGCCCCTAACTTTCAAAATTCCTTCACATTTAGCCCCCACATTCTTTGTCTTCTTCACAAGCAAGTCCCTCCGCCATTATCACGGAGAACTCCTCCAGCAAGTTTGATTTGGCATGTTCTCCTTGATTCCTTGACGAATCCCTCTCAGATTGAAAGGGAAATTCGTCAAGGAATTCCCTTTCTTTTGAGCGAGATCCTAAGCCCTAAAGCCCTCCCAATCTCTCATGTGAATGCATGAGAGATTTGGGTATCTTTGAGGTTTCTTTCTCTAGCGAGTTTCCAAGCTTGGGAAGCTTGCTTTCCAAGCTCAAAACGTCCTTTTATGGCCTATAAAAGAAGCCCCAATGCCTTCTGTCCATCCCAGACTCGATTTCGACCGGAAAATCCCCAATCTCCTCTCTCCTATTTTGGCCAAATAGCTCCTCGAGCTTCGGCAAATCCCTCTGACTCCTCTCGTCATCTGACCGCAATACCATCGGCAGATTCTTCTTCTCCTTCCTCCACGTCGAGCAGTACCAACTAGCGCCTTTATCTCCATCGTCCTCGCTGTCCACCCTCACCAGAACACTCATCTTCTCCACATCTGGCATACCTTCGGCATGCCATTCTCCCCCTTTCTTCTGATTAGATTAGGTTAGATTAGTTAGTTTAGATTCTTAGGTTAATTTTATATCCAAAAACCCCAAAAATAACCCTCGACGCCACCGTTCATCCTTGTCTTCCCGTCTCTGCCCGCTCCTCTAGCGAGGCATTTACGCCGCTACACTCCTCCATCCGCCTCACCAACCACCTCACGACCTTCGCCACACCACCCTCTACCAAAACCCTCTCCTATTTCGCTCCACAGCTCACCCAAATCACCCCCTGAACAAACCCATCGCCGTCCACCTTCTCTAACCTTCGTTGGCCACTACACACCCCAATCTGTCATAGAACTACCGCCACTACACTCGCCGTGGTTCGGCAATGCTTACGAGCTATTCTAATGTGGCCGTGAGGCCGTATTTGTGATTCCCAGGTTTCACCATCCTCTGCCATCACCACCACCTTCTCCGACCAAATCCGCCCTCCTTCGGCCTTGTTCTTCATTACTGTTACTTCCAGGCCCCGCAGATGACCTTCAAGATCTTTCCCAGGTCCTCAATCGAAGACCATAGGAGCAGCAGCTACTGCAATTGAGGGTGCCATCAAGACTGCGCATGCGAAGGAAGGAGGGGGACAATAGTCTCACATCGTTCACAACAAGACGTCCACAGCGCAATAAGAGGCAAAACTGATTGGGGCTTATCGCCTCAAGTCACTTCGGGGGTAAGGTCCCCTGGGCACCCATACACGCGCCTCACCCATGACATGTACCGAGCGGGCCTAGCGCTGACCAGACCCGCCTAACCTGACTTCACTCCTCGGTTGCGATATCACTCCCGTAGCCCTGGTCTCGGGTACACTTAGATCCAAATCCGATTACTTGAGACTTTGGGAGAGCGGATCCCAGAGAGAAAGAGAAAGAGAGAGCATGGGGTAGGGGGTTTTGCTACAAAGACTAATGGCTAAACACTTAGTCGTTCTAAGAAGAAATCCCTCTATGCCTGAAGAGACAAGGTAACCCTAGAGAAGAAGAAAAAGGAAGTAAGAGCAAAAGAAGAGAAGCCAAAGAAGAGAGAGCAGAAGCAAAAGGAAAGGAAGAAGAAAAATAGTGTTTCCCTAGCACTGTAGCACCTGTTGTTTAAGTCATCTGATACAAGCCTCCGCCGTTTGATTGCATACATTAGAGGCTTTCCTTGATTGATTCTATGGATATGTTTGAGTACTTAAGTTTGAATGGTTGATGACACTATTGCATTATTTGAACTCAATGCATATATACTTAAATTGAATAATTGGTGATCTAAATCACTATTATTTTTGCTTTGAGATTCTTTTTGCCATGCATAACTATTGATAAACTCATGCTTTACATTGATTATCATTTCTGAGTAATTATTGTTCATTTCTTCATATTATTTGGCTTAGATCATGTGCTCAATTACATTTTTACTCAAGGTTAGCACATGAATTCCTACTTGCTCCTAGCGAACGACCTCAAACTCTCATTTCTGACTTTTCAAGTATAAACTTTATCTATTTTTCGCGAGATTTTGACTATACTACAATGCAACGATTTAAAACCCGATTTCGAGCGAACTAACAAAGTCGATTTTAGATTGTTCCATGTTGCGATCGACCTTCCTATGGTCCTATAGCAATGAGCGGCTTTATCCCTAAGAGAATGGGGAAAGAGCCTCATGATCATCTGCTCTTCATTCACGTTTCGCACCTTGGCGGTCTGGACCAAAGTGGTCAAGTCCTCCAAATACTGAAACAGGTCTTCAGAGCCAAGCCCATGAAAATGTTTGATCAGGCTTAACACCTGGGACTTGATTTCTATGTCTCCGGCAGGAATCTGGATGCCAGGACATTCCCAGTAATTTGAAGGATCATAAAAATCCTTCAAGGGCTAAGTGCTCTGCATTCTCTTGAACCATTCTTGCATTCTCTGCATTTATTCTAGCTACCTTTGAAACATCTCTTGTTGATTATGAGGCAGAGGAGGTTGTTGATCAGCCATGGGATCAATTTGGCCAAAATTCAATCTACGCCTCCTAGAATACTCTAATGGTCTTTCTAATCGAGGATCCAATGACCTCCTTCCAAGCATAAACTAGGAAGAGATCGGAAGGACTGGGGATAAGAACCCTGCAAGACAACAAAATAAGCATGTCCTTAAGTTGAGTAGCCTAAGGATCTACAGACTCAGAATCTGTCTTAAGATTATAGACGATTTACTCTGCTTGCATCTAATCAATCCAACCAATTAGAAGGAGTGACTGCAGAGAAGGTTCTTCCTTTGGCTTGCGCCTTCGGTTCCCAATGTACCCCCCAACCGCGGTCGTTTGACGCTACTCCCCTAGCTAGACATCAGATTGATTAGTATAAGCATGTTAATCGTAAACAATCTTAGGCCGAGCCCTGAAGAGCGAATGAGTCCTTAAGGCCAACATCTACTTGATTTTACTTAGGCTTAGGATTGTAGTGCTTATGAAATGTGGTGGGCCCTTAAGATGGGCTGTGCCCTTAATGATCGATTGAATATGTGTGAGTGCGTGCACAACCAGGGTTTTCAAGTAAGATTATTTTGATGAGAGGATTTTAAGATTCAAATCTTGCTTAAGTAGCATTTAGAGTTTAGAATTAGGTTAATTCAATCAAATTTTAGAGGCAAACTAGATGTTCAAACACAGGTGAAGATTTTTTCCTTTTGAAATCAAAGATAAAAGTGGAGTGCCTGGTATTGACCTAAATTGAAAATCGTAAAGGGAAGCTACTTGATGAGTTGATTTTAGATTGAGTGGTGCGGCCCAAACAACTTAAATAATTGGCTAAAATGCACCACTATGTTAGGCACACAAGATGATTAACCTAGACTGATTTCTACTCTCTTATGTGTTGATTTGTGTGTACCTGTTCCATAGGTCAGAATCCCGATTGAGTAGATAAAAATCAAGTTAGGTTATGTGCCTTGAATGTGGGTGTATGTAGTGTGCATGTTAATTTATCCCACAAGAAGTATCTTTCTTTTTTGGTGAGATGAGTGTAGGTGAAAATCAAAGCAACCAAACTAATCCTAGGATTTATGCGAACACCTAGGTTAATTGGGGTTTGAATTAGGATTGTGAAATGAAATCTATGGAGGGGGGAAAAATGGGGAGCACTTATAGTTGTCTTCAACTGCACTTTACTCCTTTCTACCGCTTGAAGATACCTTGTTGAGGTACCAGTAAAATAATAGAAGAGAAATAAAAGAAGTTAGAAAATGATAAAGTGCACGAAATGCGAAAAGAAAATCGAGAATCGTTGCCTCCCCAGCAACAGCACCAAAATGTTCTAAGCAGAAAACTATGCGAACGGAATTGGATTTTGAAAACCCATCGTTGTAGTTTGATTCGCGAAGAAATCCATCAACAGATAAATTTATACCGAAATTCGTAAAGAAGTTCCGGTCGAACACAGGGAGGCTACGTCCATCTAAAATCAGCGATTATATTTTTTTGGTATTTTTGTTTGAAAGCGAGATAATTACAATGAAATTGATATTAACACTGAGAGAGAGACTAGAAAGCGGGAAATGATTACAGCTAGAAATCGGAAAATTCTATTCTAGAAAATAATAAAGGAAGGGAGAGAGATGTTATCCTCCTCGATGGTTGCTTGGAGGACGAGCTGGACAGAGCGACGCCTGGAAGACGGAGGACGGAGCAGGAAGAAGGAGGATGAAGTAGGAAGAACTGGGAACGAGGTAGGGTGTCGTTGTCATCGCGGGATCTACTTCCGGAACGGGGGTAAGAAAACTTTGCTTTTGTCTCTAAAGGAGCATCCCAGGTGTGGGACAAGCTTCTCTAGAGCTTTGGAGAGGGAGTGAGGTGAAGGAAGGGATGAGAATTTCATATGGTAGGGGTATCCTTTTAAAGTTGCAAGGATTGAGGGAAATTTGGTCATTTCATGCTTAAAAACATTAATTCAGGGTCATTAGTGACGTATTTAAACGTCACTAAAGCCCCTGAATGTGAGCATAGGTAGAATGCCGCCCGTGCCTCTTCCTCTTTGGTTGCCTCAATGCTTTCGCACGTACGAAGGCTCTCAGCTGTCTAATCAAGAGATCGGATGGCTTAAAAGCCATCTTGCCGCTTCTCCTTCAACGCACCCAAACTCTTGCGCGTGCGATTGCATGTGGGCTTGGGTGTTTGATCTCGCGTTCACCCGCCCGCACATCTGGTGCAGCTATGTAGCTTGCATCCCAACCACTCGCGTCGCATCCAACGGCCGAAATCGACTGTGCCAGCACTTTCGTTGAATTGAGATGCGCGAAGGACTCGAACTTGCGATCTCTGGCTCCGCATTATGCCTTCAACCACTGTGCTGAGGCACGTTTTTGGTTGCGCATTTGTTTTAAGCTAGAGGGTTCACGGCAGCTGGATCAAGATCCAATGGCCCAGATTATCTGCGCCTTAGCCTTTAGAGGATGAGAGCAAGCACGCTTTGAGCAAATCTTGGCAGTTGGATCAAGATCCAACGGCTAGGATCGCATGATGGAGAGGCCTTTGAAGTGTAGCGGCAGGTCCCTCGACTGATTGGGCAGTTGAGATGGCACCACGTGGTGCCATCTTGGCCATCCCATCTTCTGTGACTTCTAGAAGGTGCCACAGATGTTGGATTGGACCGATTTTTGCGCCGTTAGGCTATGATCATCGATTCGAACCCATCTGTGTGGTTAGATTTGTCATCTGAAGTGCGGATTGACATCATCTTGGCCCTTGATCTTTGACCTTTCTCGGACTATACCTAATGCTACGGATGTCCGATCGGGGTGATCTTAGAGTCGTTAAACTCCAGTCGTCACCTTGATCAGATCCGTACGATTGGATCTTCAATCCGAGGCCCTGATTGAATATTGCCCTGTTACTTGACCATAAAAGGAGATAATTACTATACAATTTGTACAAATTAACCTAAATGCATGATGATGCATGTTATGTAATATTTACAATGCATGATGCTAATATGACACTAAGAATATGCATTAATAGACATCTTTGGCTATTCAGATGTATGCTCATCACTAGCGAATTTTTGAGAAATTGATACATTCCACTAGTACTCTTTCAGTCTGTAAAGCTACCCGCATAAACAACATCACAAAAGGAACAAAGATCCAATGTGGTCGACTTCGGATAGGAAAGTCCTAGATCTAGTGTGTGGTTTAGGTATCTAAGTATTCTTTTAACAACATTTAGGTGTACTTCTTTAGGGTTAACTTGAAAACGAGTACACAAACAAGTGCTAAAAGGAATATCAGGTTTAATAGCAGTTAAATATAATAAAGAACCTAGCATGCTTCTATACAAATTCTGATCTACAGACTTACCTATCTCATCAGATTTTAGCTGTGTAGAAGTTGCCATAGGCATTTCTTTTCCTTTTACCTTGTCCATGGTGAATTTCTTCAAGATCTTTGTGGTGTACTTGGTTTGAGATATGAATATTTATTTGTCGCTCTAAAATGGGTTTTAAAATCGTAGCATTGCAGTATAGGTCAAATCAACGCGAAAAAAAATAAAATTTTTAACTCAAACATCAGAAATGAAGTCTGAGGTTGTTCACTGGAAGCAAATATGAAATTCAGATGCTAATCTCAATAAACAATGTAAATGAGCATAATTAATTACTCAAAATCTAATATGCAAGGTGTAACATGAGTATATGAGGAGATAAAAAGAAATCTAGATGAAATAATGGTGATTTGGATCACCAATTATTAGTCTAACATATGAAACAATTACTCAAACATTATCAAAGAAAGGAACATATGATCAAACGTCTAATTTTACAATCAGACGTCTTAAAAGACATTTCTACAGTGCTCCTCCTTTCTATTTCTTTTCCTTTTGGTCTATTCTTCTTCTTCTTCTTCTCTGATTTCTTCTTCTTCTTCTCTGATTTCTTCTTCTTCTTCAGGTCTTCTCTTGCTCAAGTCTTGTTCTTCTACGGTTCTCCTCTTCTTCTGCCTTGGCTTCTTTTCTTTCTCTACTTCTTCTCTTCTTCACACACAGAGGGAACAACTTTCTCAAATGGCTAAGTGTAAGCTGTTCTTCTCCATAGCAAAACCCTCCCTTGCCCCACACTCTCTCTCCTTTTCTCTCTCTGGCTTCTCCTCTTTCTTGCCCTCCCAGGGCCAATGCAGTTTATCAGGTAATCGGGTATTCGGGGGTTCGCACACCTAGGTCTAGGGTCACCGGCGTGGTGTAGTGACCGAGGAGTGATAGAGGCTTAGGCAGGTTAGGTGAGTGAGGGTGTAATGGGACCTCACCCTGTGTCTGAGGCAAGAGAACTTAGGTACAAAAACAACTTATGCATTTGCTGAGCCTTAAGAACCAACGATGTGGGACTATGTTCCCCTCCAATTCGCGAAGCTGCAGAAGGCGACCTCCTTCAATTGGCATGGATGTGCTTCAGGTTCGTCTCAATTGATGCCCTAGAAGGATGTCTGGAACTAGGCCGCATCACCTGGGCATGGAAGCAAGGACAAATTCAGCTGGAACTCACGGAACGAGATCGGAGAAGGAGGTGGTTGCAGCAGTGCTTCGACGTAGACCTGAAGTACAAAATACGGGCTAGGAGCCCCTGTTAAACAGTTCAAAGGCTTCACCGTGATTCATGGAATGTGGTGGTGATGGTATCATGATGTGTATGCGAAGTCGATAAGGGCGGATAGATGATGGGTTGTTCGGTGAGGAGATGGAGTGGGAAATAGGCCAAGAAAGGTTAGGGCTTTTATTCTAGGGGCCACGGTGGAGGTTTTGGAGGTGGTGGTGTGATGTTTGGTGGCTTGTGGTGGTGGCACAGGCTCGTTGGAGCCCTTACCAGAGCGGAAGAAGGTGGAGAGGGATGAGGGTGACCGTGCGTCGAAACGAGATTTGAAGGAGAGGGAAAAGGAGTAGATAGGGAAAGGAGAGAGTTGGACCTAGTTTAAGGACGAAAGGGGGAGAAACTCGTGCCGGCGTGCCTTGCTGGATGCGAGGAAGACGAACTCCTCTGGTGAGGGTAGACGGCACGATGAGGAAGTTTGGATGCCCTGGCTTTAGCCCACCAGGTGCAGACGAACATGAGGAAGAATCTGGCACTCCCAATTTGATGGTTGGGAGGCCATAGGAAGATGGGGAAGAGGAATGCTGGAGTCAAGGTTGGAGGGCGGCCGGAGAAGAGAAGAAGGCTTGAATATGGCCTCAACCTGACTCAGGAGGTCGATTAGACCTCTGCAAGTCTTTATAGAGCTTTAGGTTGAGCTCTAGATTGGGAAAGAGGGATTCCATGGGTTGGACTTGAAGGAAAGGAACCCATGTGCATTCGTATAAGCAATTCATGGAGACTTGGGACTCCAAATTGATTCCAGATTGCTTGCATAAGTGTGAACATCAATCCCACCAAATTTGGTGGGATTTGATTGCCATTAGAGTACGATTTGGTTTGGTCAAAGTGGCTTGGAGGTAGGGTTTGACCTCAATGGTGGCAGGAGCTTTTTCATGAAGAAGATGAAGAAGCTGGGGGGATAAATGCAAAAGAATTTGAAAGTTAGGGGCATGTGTGGAAGAAAAGAGTCAGACTGGACCAAAATGCAAACTAGGTTAAGATGATCTCGGATTGGGTCCAAATTTTGATACAAACTTAATTTGGACATAAGGAATCTAATGGTGAAGTTGGATTTTGGTTTTGACCTATTTTAATTGGGTATTTTATGCAAAAACCCAAATTAGGGCAGATGCCTATCTGAGACTCTGTTTTAAGTCAAAATGGGTTCCAATGATCAAATTGAAGGTACCAAGCCCTAGAGAATATTTTATATGATTTTTAAAGGGTTTGGGTGAATTTTATATTGACCAGAACCTTAGTAGATTAAGTGGATCTATTTTTAGGGTTTCAGATATCATTTAATTCTCGAAATGCGTGAAAACCCTTTTTTGCCTGTATTAACCCACTTGTTAGACTCTTAAGACCATTTGACCTTTAATTAACCCCTTAGAAAACCTGTGATTGTACTGCAATTGAGATATGGTGTTAAAACTGTAGTTTTACCCCTATTTTACTGTATTTCTCTCAAAAAGGATGTGTAGTGAATTACGATCTTTTGGCAATTATGTAGGAGCATTTAATGATGGAATATGACTAAATAAAGCTAGACATGGCTGATGATGATGTTATCATCAATATTCCAGAGAATAGCTGGTCAATTTGAAGTAAGATAAAGAATCGACGTTCTCCCATCATACTCATCTCAAGCTGACATTGCATTACCTTTGCAAATTCTTGGCATAAAAGATCATTAGTAGCACCAAAAATGATGCCATCTACATAAATAAGCATTATTAAGAGTTCATTTTCTTTTCTTTTTGTGAATAGAGTTGGATCTATTTTACCAATTTTAAAATCATTTTCAATTAGATAGGTTTTTAATTTGTCATACCAAGCTCGTGGAGCTTGTTTTAGACCATATCATGCTTTGTTTATCTTATATATGTATTCTAGATGATTAGCATCTTCAAAACCCAAAGGTTGTTTAACATAGACTTCCTCCTTGATAAACCCGTTTAGAAAGGTGCTTTTGACGTCCATCTGAAAGAGTATAAACTCCATGTGGGCGGAAAAGGCTAGCAACATTCTAATGGATTCTAGGCGAGCCAAAGGTGCATATGTTTCACCAAAATCTATTCCTTCTTTTTGATTTTACCCTTGGGCCACAAGTCTAGCTTTGTTCCTAACTACTCCTAATTCATTCAATTTATTCCTAAAAACCCATTTGGTTCCTATGATGGTCTGAGAGTCATCCCATACTTGATTTCTTTTAAATTGATTCAATTCATCTTCCATTGCAATAATCGAACAATTATTAGCAAAAGCATCCTTAACATTTCTAGGTCCTAATTGAGAAATAAAAGCTGTGAAAGCTAAGGTGTTGATGGAAGATCTGGTCTGAACTCCTTTGGATAGTTCTCCTATCACCAATTCTTTTGGATGATCCTTCATATATGATATATCTTTTGGTAGTTCATCCGAAATGTTTTCCTTTGGTATGTTTGAAGGATCTTCTATTTGGTCATTATGGTCATTTACAGAAGATTGAGGTTGAACTAGTGTCTCATCAAATGGTTTCCTCAACGACAAATATTCTTCTTGTTAAATACTCTATAAGCTTTACTTCTGGTTGAGTAACCTAGGAAGATTCCTTCTGAGCTCTTAGCATCAAATTTATCAAGTTTATCCTTGGTGTTAAGTATAAAACATCTATAAGAAAATATCTTGAAATATGAAATTCTAGGTGTTCTTCCATATTAGAGTGCAAAATGTGTTTTATTTAGGATTGGTCTAATCAAGGATCTATTTTGGATATAGCAAGTAGTGCTTATAGCCTCAGCCCAAAAATATCGAGGCAGCTTTGACTCGCACAACATTGTGTGGGCACACTCTTGCAAGGTCCTATTTTTCCTTTCAACTACTCCATTTTGAGGTGTGACTCTAGGGAAAGCAAACTCATGTTTTATTCCATATTGATCACAAAAATAAGAAAAAGATTGATTCTCAAATTCTCCACTGTGATCACTTCTAATCCTAATGACTTCAAATTCTTTCTTATTCTGTAGTCTTCTTACTAGCTTACTAAACACTTAAATAGTCAGATCCTTACTTTTTAAGAAGGATATCCAAGTAAATCTCGAAAAATCATCGATTATGACTAAATAATATCTGCACCCGCTCAAGTTTTCGGATTTGGCTGGTCCGAAAAAGTCTAAGTGAAGTAACTCTAGGGGTCGAGAGGTACTAACCATCCTTTTTGGTTTAAAAGGATTTTTGGTTTGTTTACCAATTTGACAAGAATCACAGAATTTGCTTTTTTTGAAGTTGATCTTTGGCAAGCCTTTAACAAGCTCATGTTTCACATGTCTACCAATGTTTCTCATGTGAACATGACCTAGTCGTTTGTGCCAAAATATTGCTGATTGCACAGTAATCATGCAACCTAAATCACCTGAATTAAGCTAGATTCTAGCATAACTTAGGAATAATGCATTCATAGGTATCATAATTTGCACAATAGCTAGTTTATTAATCATATAGATAATATCGTAATTTTATGACCTAAAAGAGAGATGATTTTAATCGTAGATGATTCGAAGCTGTGGATGTCAGATCAGACTAGACAAATCCAATCAGAACTACGATGGGAGTCCAACACTCCTGAAATCGTCTCGATCAGACAATTATAGCATCTTGTGTAGTTCATAAAAGAACGGAGATCATAAAGCCAAAGGACAAAGATCCGAGCCTCAGATAAAAATCCAACCGCATGGATGAATCTGGATCGACGATCGCAGTCCAACAACGCAAAAATCAACTCGATCAGAGGTCTACATCACCAGATACAAGGAAAAGAAGATGGACGATCATGATGGTTCCATGTGGCACCATCACAGCCGCTCCCTCACCACCACCCCATCTAGGAAGGCCACCCTCGCATGCTGTGGGCTGTTGGATCTTCATCCAACGGCCACGAGTGTGCCACGTCGCCCATCCAGTCAGATAAGAATAAATATATACAAAGAGGTAACTATAACAAAATGCACGTGTAGCGCGTTGGCTCGCGTGCTAGCGCGAGACCTGGAGATGCCCATTAGAGCCGCAATCTGCGTGAGGACAGGTGCAGATTAAATCATGTTGTCTGATGTCAAGTGGAGGGCGGCAATGGAGTCCACGTGGTGAAGCGAGGGCATACTGCCGGTCGAATGCACGTTTAACATGCGATCCCATGCACTTTTCAAAACAAACACAGCGAGGTGCGAGAGCATAAGCCGTCCAATCGTAAGATCGAACTGCTGACAATGAGGTGGGTTTTGAAGGTGAGCGGCTAGAGAAGAAGATAAGCGCGCATGTGAAGAGAAATCAGAGCAGCACGATCGAAGATCAACGACGCAGCGGCTGCTACGTGTTGCCACCAAAGCAAATCCGAGCATAGAAGGCCTTTTGAAGGCTATTTTGAGGCCAAATCAGAGCTGTTGATCACAAATAAGAGTTGTTACACAAGATTAAGGCCTTAAATACCCTTTTTTCCCTCCATCAAAGCTATAAAAGAAGGCCCAGGACCCCCAGTTGAAGGCATCCTTTCATAGAACCCCAGATCTCTTCCACCATCATCTCTGCAATTCTCCATCCCTCTGCAACTCCGCTCCGACTTTCGTTCGGTGGTCTGGATCTGAGGTGCTTCAGCAACCTCGCACAAGCATCCTACAAGCGACGTCGTTTCTCTGCCACTTTCTCTCTCTATCTCTCTATCCCCCTCTCCTTCTATCTATCTACTATCTTTCTCTCTTTTTAGCATAGTACTTTCTACTTCGAGAACTATTTATGAATGCAAGAAAATTCTGATATTTTGAATGCTTGATATCTGCTCTTTATATATATATACATATATAAATACTTGTTAGAACTAGTTTTTGAAAAGCTTCCATTAAAATCGAGATTGCCTCCTTGCGAATGATCCGGTACTCATCGATTTTATAAATATTATTTGTCGTCATGTTTTCGCGCTATACTACAGCGACATATCTTTTAATCACAATCATGCACCAAACAATTGCCTCTTCATTAGATGGGACAAGACATTCAAGGTTGCCGCATTTGTCGAAGTTGACAATATCAATATCTTTATGTTTGTTTCCTTTAAGAAGAATTTGTTTGGTTTCTTTATCTCTTATTTTAAAGCCATTTGAGGTGAAAGTGATTTTATATCCTTTATCACATATATGACTTACACTAAGAAGATTGTGTTTTAATCCACTAACTAGATGCACATTATCAGAAGATGTAGAGGAGTTTCCAACTTGGCGAGTACTGTTCTCACGTTTTTGTGCGGGTTTAAAGTATATCACATTGTAGTATAACCGACGAAACATTTAAACAAATATAAGGAATTTTATTACTCGAGAAACTAAAGTATCCGAGGTCAAACATAGGGATCAAGCTCAGTACTTTTTAAAACCAAAGAATACAACTGTTAAATGAAAAGGATTGATTCAAAGAGAGAATTTTAAAAAGGATTTATGAAATAAAAATAGAATTGGACGTCTGATTTCTGTATCAGACGTCTTAAATGTAATCTCCTTTCTCTCTTCTTCTTCGTTGCTCTTCTCTCTTTCTGCTTTTGCTTCTTGTCTTGTGCAGGCTTCTTCCTGCCTTTGTTTCTTTTCTCTTATTTCTTCTTCTGCCTTGCCTTTCTTCTTCTTCACTTGGCCTCTCTTCGTTCTTCTCTCTCTTCTGCCTTGTCTTTCTTCTTCTTTCTTCTTCTCTGCGAAAACTTCTCCTTTCACTGCTACACAGCCTCTTCTTTCTTCTCTTCCTGTTCTGCAGCTGCTTCCTTTGCTTCTTCCTTCCTGCACACACCACAGCCGAAGCAAAACCTACCCCCGTCCCTCTACCCAAGCGTCTCTCTCTCACCAGCAATTCGTTCAAGGACGCTCTCCCAGAGCCACACGGGTAGTCGGGTCGGATTCGCACCCGGGACCAGGCGCACCGGCAAGTGGTGATGCGCGAGGAGTGCGTAGGTTTAGGTCAGGTCGGATCCCACCAGATCCGCGAGGTCAAGCCGCGGACGAGGCGGGTGTGAGGGCAAGTGAGGGACCTCACCCCTGTTCTTACGGAGGCAATGGGCTTAAAACACAAAAATAACTTATATGATACCTGTGTTTTGCAATCCCATGATGTGGGACTATCTAGTCGGTCCTGCTTTCATGCCCGCAGAGCTTTCGTCACGCGATTGCTCCAGCTGCTGGCCTCTCTTTGCAACTTGAGCCTCACTCACTTTGCGACACTCGCGGGAATTTGCTGCACCTGCAGCCTGGGAGTCCTGGTACCTGAAGCTGCTGCAAGCTCCTTGCTGCTTCAGCTGATAATGGCGGTCGGAGCTTAAACCTGTCACACACAAGAACGGCCTATTGGCCCAATCAGATTGGCTAGAAACCTTTGCCGTGGCACGGCGAAGGCGGTGGGCGGTGCTGTAGGCTGCAGGTCGGCCTAGGCGTGCGTGCCTAGGTCAACCTGTGGCCGGAGATGTTGGGTTGTTCGGGGGGTGATTGTGGAGGTCTGGAGTGGCAGTGGTGGGGTGAAGTGAGTTCCTGGTGGTGAGGCGGAGCTCACAAGGGGTTTGGCGAGCCGTGTGGAGGGGCAAAGTGGTGTGGGCAGCTCGCCGGAGGGCGGTCGGAGGCGAGGACGATGGAGGTGGTTAGGCACTGTCGAGGGGTAATCAGATAAAATAGCAGGGGGAAAAGAGAGAGGAGAGGAGGGAGAAGGATCTGGAGTGGTCTAGAAGGAAGGGAGGCGGCGGAGAGGACGGCGCGTAACTGCCGTCTTCGGGGAAGAAGGACCCTGAGGGAGGAAGCGGCGACGAAGATGAGGTCAGGGGCACACGCGCGTGGTACAGCGCGACGTGGGAGGAAGTGGCGGAGTTGACTCTGCTGCTGGTATGGCAGCAGAGCGACGAGAAGGAGGGGAGGAGGTCGCCGGAGCTTACGGGTCGTTTGGCCGGAGATGGGAGGGAGAGAATTTGGAGGGGATCTCCGTCAAAATCAAGCTTAGATCGAGCGGTCGGAGGTGTTGTCTCTTTTATAGACGCTGGGCCGGGTGTGCAGAGCGTGGAGGGCACGCCAGCGTCTGAGGTTGGTCACCGGAGATGGAAAGAAGTTAAGATACCCAAATCTCTCGTGCATTCACATGAGAGATTGGGTTCACACCAGCGGTTGTGATCGGCCTTAAATGGAAGGGAATTCCTCAGAGAATCTCCCTTCCCTTTCTGGGAGAGAATCTCTGAGGAATCGGAGAGGAATCCCTCTCTAAACTTCGCCGGAGCTTGGTTCTGCCCTAACAATGGCGGCAGGACCGGATTGCAAAGGGGGCGAATAACTTAGGGGGCTCTCTGCAAAGATATTCAAAAGATAGGGACCAAATTATGATTTGGGTGGACTGAATTGCAAAGTAGGTCAAGATGACCTCCCCTTAGGTCCAAATTTTGGTGCATACCTAATTCTGACCTAAGGAATCGAATGGTGAAGTTGGATTTTAGGTTTGACCTCGTTTGACTAGACATTTTGCGTAAAAGCCCAAATTAAGTTAATTGAAGAGCTAGGACCCTATTTTAGGTCAAATTGGGTTCCAAAGGCCAAATTAAGTGTTCTCAACCCTAGAGGATGTTTTTACATGATTCTTAGAGGGTTTAATTGATTTTTATCCTGACCAGAACCTTGTTAATTTAAGCGGATCTGTTTTAGGGTTACCAAATGTCATTTAATTCTTAGATTGCACATAAACCCATTTCTGATTGACTCAACCCACTTTTTATCCCATTTAGACCATTTGACCTATGTTTTTCCTCTGAGAAATCCCATTTATGTACTGCAATGATAAAATTGTAGTTTTAACCTTTATTTCAAGTTTTCTTCTCAGAGCACTTGTTCCTTCAGTTAAGCCATCTTCTAGGTTATGTAGGAGCTTTTATCTTTTTTATTGGGTCAAAATGAGCTAGTTATGGCTCATGATGAGGCTCTCATCAAGTACCAATAATACAACCCTTGTGGTTGTTCCCAAATGTGATTGTACCACCTTCCTGGAGATGGAGTTGCAGGAAAAGGTCTTCCTCTCTTGTCATATGCTTGGAACACCCATTGTCCATGTTCCACCTTCTTTCTTCTCGATCCCGTCATTTGTTTACAATTGTGAGGTCTTGGATTGTTGGATCTATAAAGTGGCATTAGGTTTCCATTTATTTCTTCGTATGTCCACCTCTTATAATCTACTTGACCTACAAAATAGGATTTCAAGAGTGCTTTTGGTATCCATTTTTGTTTGGATCCACGGCGGTTAGTTTGTGCTGCCTGTTTGGGTAAGCTACCTTTCTCCTTCCTTTGGCTAGAACTAGATGTTTCATGATCATTTTTGGGTATATAACCTAACCCAAATTTTGTGGTGCTCTGGGTTTATGTTCCTAAGAGTTTATGTAGATTTTGACTACCTTTAGTAAACTTTGCTAGATCATTTAAGAGAATAGCAAAGTTTTCTTTTAGTTTATCTACATCCACTTTTAGGTTATCTATTTGTGATCTTAGTAAAGTAATTTCAATAGATAACTCTTTGTTTTGCAAAGTAAATGTATCTCTTTGTGCTTTCTCTTCTTCTAATGCTTTTGCTAAGCTTTTATTTTCTATTTTAGAGATTTGGCTATGTCATGCATTTCAAAGAAAGCTTCTTATAATTCATCTTATGAGCAAGATGTTACCTCGTATTCTAGATCCATGACTCCTATAAGAGCTTCTTCTCTGGAGGTCTCTTCTTCCTTTGAGCTTGAATTTGACTCATCCTAGGTGGCTTGAAGAGCCTTTTTCTTTCCATCCCTTCTGGGGAATCTCTTCTTCTCTGATTCCTTCTTAAGAAGTGGACAATCCTTCTTGATGTATCCTTTTCATTTGAAGTTATAGCAGATAATGGTGTTTACTTTGGATTCTTCTTTCTTTTTCCTCCAGTTCCTCTTGTTTTTGAGGAACTTCTTGACCTTTCTTGAGAGAAGAGCTATGTCTTCCTCTTCATCTTCACTTGAAGAGTCTTCAGACTGATCATTGGCTTCAAGTGCCACAGTCTTCTTCTTTACTCCTTCATTTTCATGCTCCTTCATGTGTTGAAGCTGAACTTCGTATGCCATCAAGCTACCAGTAAGATCGTCTAGTTTTAAAGTAGATAGATCCATTGATTCCTATATGGCTGTGGTCTTTGTCTCCCAATTGCTGGTGAGAGACCAGAGGATCTTCCTCACCAGAGCTTCATTCTTGATGTCTTGGTCTAGGTTCCGTAGGGAGTTTATGATGTCCATGAATCTCATGAACATATCTTTGATTGACTCTCCTTTCTTCATCCTGAAAAGCTCATAATTTTGTGTTAGTAAATTGACTCTGGTCTCTTTTACCTTGGATGTCCCCTCGTGGGTGACTTCGATGATGCTCCAGATTTCGTAGGTTGTCTTGTAGGATGATACATGATTGAATTCTACTTTAGAAAGTCCACAGAAGATCACGTTCATGGCCTTCGCATTGTGTGTTGCCATTTTCTTCTGGTCTGGAGTTGCCGGCAATCCCTCCTTAATTTCTAGGCATGTGTATTTGGAGCAATGACATCCCACACCTCGAAATCCATCGATTCTAGGAGGAATTGCATCCTAGTCTTCCATTATCCATAGTTCGTTCCATTAAATAATGGAGGTCGAACTGCTGACTGTCCGTTTGCACACGTGTCGATATATGATTTCGACATCTTTTGGATGACGAGGCTCTGATACCAAATGAGGGTGCCTGTGGATCTTAATAGTATACTAGAGGGAAGGGGTGAATAGTATTGCTTAAAAAAATTCAAATGAAATATACACAGATCAATCCACAAAAGAATCAAACACAGATAATATCTGGATTTATAGTGGAAACCCAGACCGGGTGAAAACTACTACCTAAGCCTCTCAGCTTAGGATTTTCCTGACTAAGCAAAGCTAGTCAATCAACTAACGTACCACTTGAACGAGGGTGGCACAACCTCTTACAATGATCCCTTCTCTTACTAACCTGAAGAGAAGCACAAAAACAACAACGAATTTCTCCCAACAGCTTGGGAACCATTAATCAAAAGCAACAATTTATAAGAATAATATAAACCTATGGAACCTTAATAAAAGTCAAACCAGAATTTCAGTAGAGGTTTGAAATGTCATGCTTTGGAAGGTATGAAAACAGAAGCATAGAAGCACTTAGAGAAGCATGAAGAGCTCTTTTCTTTTAAATGGATTTTCTACTTTTTTGTTGTGTTGAAAAGGGCTACGAATGACCTCTATTTATACTAGCAAATCGACCTAAAAAGGAAATCAAATTGGTTGATTAATTAAGATAATTTGGTCGATCAAACTAGTTATTTGATTGATCAATTATTGGTTGATTAATTAACCTAAATGGTCAATCAAAAGTGTTTTTATTAACTTCATAAAATGGGCTGATTTGATCAATTAATTAAGTTGGTTGGTCGATCAATGGCTTTAGTTGATCAATTAATTTATTTGGTTAACCAATAACCCTAGAAATTTATTTTTAAAGTGAAGTACGAAAATCCGTTTGACACTTATTTTGAGGTTCCTTACAAAATATTCTATACTCAATAAAGATAAAAAGACACTGAGGCACAGGTCAGCATTCATCTAGCTTTGATCCAAGAAAGAGTCCTGAAATATTAGTTTCAGAGATAGTATAATTTAATTTGGTGCATCAAAACAGAGGTACTTACATCACCTTCTCTGATTTAATCACTTAACTGGGATTCTGATTCGTGGACCCGGTACATTCAAATTTAACACATAGATAAGTGATTAGATAATTGAATAGGTCGAAATAATTTGTGTGCCTTAATAAGTGGTGCAACAGGCCATTTGATTGAATTGTTTAGGCCACATCACTCAAATTAAAAGTGATTCATCCAGTAGTTGCCCCATAGGATTCAATTGTTAGGACTGAACTAGCACACCATATTTTTTTATTTGTAAAGGAATATATCTTCACCTGTGCTTTCAAAATTTGGTGTGCTTCACTAAACCTGATGAACGAACCTACCGATTGAACCCTAAAAGCCACTACACAAGGTTAAATCTTAAAAGACAAATCATCAAATAACCTTGTTTGAAAACCTTGGTTGTGCATGCACACATGAATCAATTGATCCTTAAGGACACAATCCAGATAAAGGGCTCACATTCCCAAGCACATTCAAACCTAAGCCTAATTAAACTAAGTAGATGTTGGCCTTAAGGATTGACTCGCACTTCAAGGCCCAGACCGACATCATTTTTTATTAATCTACTTCTATCGATCCATTTGATGTCTAGCTACGGGAGCACCATCAAACAATAGTAGTTGGGGGGTATCAAAGAAACCCAAGGTGCAAGCCAAAGGAAGAACCTTCTCTCCAATTCCTCCCTCTAGCAGAGGCACTAATCGACTTTCTACGACATTCGTCAAACAATCACAATAAAGCGCTGTTGATGGGTTTTTATCTTCGGCAACGGCACCAAAAATAATTGACTTTCTGCAACATTTATTAAACAATCATAAAAAAAGCACTATTGTCGGGCTTTTATCCCTAGCAACGGTGCCAAAAGATATGATCGCTGACGATTGGCTCGTACAAAAAAGGGGTTTTAAAACGTCGTTGTTGTAGTATATGTCACAAATACAAACCGTTGTCGCGTCAATTTTATTTATGTACTTAATTTTTACTGGTTTATTCCATGTCATTTACTGGGAGGCAGTTATTGATATACATCACTCTCTAAGTCCAATAATATTCTTTAATTCCAAAAAGTTTGATTTGATATACAAGAATGAATGAATTAAAGAATCAAAGAATGAATCAATTATATACAAAAGAATGAATTAGAAATAATTACAATGCTTGAAAATAATTATATACAAACAAGCATCAAAAATCATAAATAAATACTATATATTATCTATTTATAACTTATAATAATAATACTTAGCGATATGTATAATAATAAGTAATAATATGTACTATACTAACTTAACTTACTAATATCTACAGTAACATATAATATATCTACAGCGACGTATAAAAGTATCACTAAAATCTTAGAAAAACTATATACATAAGCTAGGATAAAAACTAATATCTGTACTAACATATTATACTATGTACAGTGACGAGTATGTCTATCACTAAAGCTATCTTTTATTTATATACATACATAGCTCAAACACTACTCTATACTCTAAGTATATTTATATACATATTATTTACATATATACTATGTATATACAGACACACACACACATATACTTATGTACACACACTACACAACTCAACACACACAACACTCAGGCACAGCACAGGCACAGGCACACAGGAGAAGCTTCAACACTCAAGCACTCACGCAAGCTTTAACACTTAGCCAAATTCATCTGTCTCTTCTTCAGCCTAGTTTTTAACCAAAAATAGGTCTAATTTGCGGGCGACCTTTTCGAGGGATACACAGCACCCGTAAGGGTGGGACCAGACCTCTACTAGGACCACCCTAGATATCATTAGGTGCATTTTAATTGGTTAATGGCTCGTTACTGGGCCTAATCAAACCCATGTAAAGTGCACAGCTCCCAACCATACACCGCACTCACATTTCAAATGCCAAATCAATTCTCATACGTTTTAAATGCTCACAGGGATATGGTGTATGCGTGTGTGCTCAAGCGCTCGGTGCCCGTGACAACTGGTGAGGGCACATGACAAAATCAATTTATGGCGCTGAGAGTGCCTGTTCACTCACGATGTGTTACAAGAGTGCCCTCACTCGACACCGTAATCCAGTGCACCAGTGGTTGATTCATCAAAATTTGGCCCTAAATTTAAGGGCCCAATTGAGTTCCAATTTTGAATTAAATTATATGGTTGTAAAGCCCTTATATAGGGCTATATAATTATGTAATTTATTTACAAAATTAATTAATTTTACTACATAAATAAATTAGCTAAACTTTGCGAAACACATTAGTTTAAGTGTTTATTTTTTTAATCTAAGTATAAATTACTTAATTTATGGTCTAATTGACCTTATACAGTATTAGTATACATATTAAATTATTTAATACATATTTTAATGATAATTTACATGTTTTATTTTAATTTATATACAATTAAATATGCATTTTCAGGCTGTTATACATATAAATTAGGTATAAATATTATAATATAGTATAAATATGGTTAAATTACTTTAAATTACTTAAAATAATATAATACAACTATATAGTATAAATTAGTTCAATAATAACTTAATTTACTAATTTATTTTAATTTAATTTAGTAAACTACCTAGTAACTTAATAAATTAATTATTTATTGCACATATATAATTAAATTAATTTGCAGGTATTCTAGTGTACATAATAAGTATATAAATACGTATGTACAGTATCATTAATAAATAAGTTTATTTATAGGGGTTTCTACAATTATATATCTTATAGTACACATAAGTTAATTTAATTAATATCTACTTATTTAATAATGTTATATATATATTAAGTTATCCTAAATACTTAATTTATACTATATAATACATACATAAGTTATATATACAATTTATATACACATTTTACATTATATAAATATATAACTTAGTATATAGCTTATATATATATATATATGTATTTACATAGTATACATAGTATTTTTAGGTATTTTTCGAGTTTTTTTTATTTTTATGGGTTTTTTAAGTTTAATAGAGGTAGGGGATGAGAGAGAAAGAGAGAGATGAGAAGAATAGAATTTTTTTTATTTTTTTAAAGTTGAGTTCTTTTATTAAGTTTTAAAGTATACTGAACCGTCGGCTAGTATATTCTACCAAGTCGGACGTTCAGATGACCTTTTAAAAATATACTTATTCTTACTCACTAAATATTTATTTTATTTTTTTAAAATCTTTATAATATTTTTATTTATTTACAAATGAAGCACAATTTAAGCCTAAAAGAAATTTGTTCAATGAAACCTAAGGCCTAAATGAGTGTTTGAGGAGTGAAATGGCAGTGGAAGCATTTAGAAATGTTCTAAACATGATATGGAAGTTGTTCAATCAGATAAGCATGAATTTCAACTTAGATTTCCATTCATTTTGAATTCGGACAGTTGGACACATTTATAGCAAACAAAGGGGGAATTAAATCAAATTACAATTTATCAACAGAGATTAAAAGTCATTACAAATATATGAAAGCTTGTTTACATTATATACAACAAGTAAAACACTTCAGCTAAGTAAAGACTTAAATCCCAGCTACTATCCATTTGTTATCAGATCAAACAGTCCAACTGCTACAACAGCAGCAGTAATCAATAAAGCAGCAACTACAGTAACTGATTGGCAGATCCAGTATCTAAAATATCCAAAATCAAGGAATGATTTGCATCAAATTTAGGGTTAATAACTCCTTGGATATGTAGCTACTAAAGCAGCACTTAGATATGTAGAATTGGGATTCAAAAATCACACAGTAAGCATTTTAAAATTATGACAAGGCTTGAAAATAGCATTGAAATCACTTCGAGATGTTAAACTCTGCATCAAAACTCCTTGTCATCATTCTCATTTCAAATTAGAAGGAAAACCACTGATCTAACACCTTCCTAATGCTATAGACAACATGAAGGAGGTGTTGGAATTAGTCCAATAAATCCAACTTGAATACCAACTGTCTAAAACCTTAATGAATACTAAAAATCTCTTAAGTTAGAAATCAGAACCTCAAACAATAAATCCACACAAAAATACTTGGTAGAGCCTCAAATCAACAAGGATGATTCTCCTTGGCTTTCCCACACATTCAAGATCATAAAATCCCCAACTCATGTCAAATCCAATCATGGCTCATCTGAGGAAAAATTCATCACTAGCATCATCTCACATTCATGGCCATGTACTGACTCACACAAAAATACATTAATTCGCTTGATTAAAAACCCTTCAAAACTTAATTTGATCAAAATCTCATGATCTTTTTTTTGAGAAACTGAGAGGAAAGCTATCGTGCTACGATAGCAATCTGGAGGGCATTTTATTTCATACTATTTGAAAAGAACTATGGAGAACTACACATTGGATCCCCATCTATATATGAGGGACCGGCACTCATTTACAATTTGCACACAGCATACTGGTCTTTCCTGAAATAGCTTTTCATTTTTAGCCCTCCATACACACCACAAAGTCGCAACCATGCGCATATGTGGTCTTCCAGGTGTTGCAAACCTCTGCCATAGGGACTCCCATGCGGGTAAAGGTTCCTGACATATTTTTCTCCATATCATATTTGTGACCAGGCATGAGGAGAATATGTGGGATAAACTGTTGGTGCTAGAGCACCACGATCATTTGTTTTGATGATAACAAAACACGTGTTATTTAACATTTGCAATTTGAGTCCTAGATTTCAGGTCAATTGCAAATGAAGACGTGTTTAGACGGAACTCGAGCTCGCATCCAGGACGGATTGGAGAAGCTTGACGGAAAATAGAGGAGGTTCGCGTGGAGCGAAAGATTGGAGATGGAAGACAAGAAGAATAGGATAGATTCTTTTTTATCCTTTCATGTATCTCTTGTATTTATTTTCTTGCTCTTTATTTTCCTTAGACATTATGTTAAAGAGCCTCAAAGAACCCTAACAGTAGTCCTAGGAACACCTGCACAACCCTAGGATACGTAGGTTTTCTGTAGAACACTTAGAAAACCAATATAGGGTTAAAACTGACTTTCCAGACGTCTAATTCACGAATCAGACGTCTGATAAAGGATTTTAAGACGTCTGACTGTTGTTTCAGACGTCTGATAACTGTTAGGCTGGACATAGTTAGTTCTGTCTGATGAATTCAGACGTCCATACCTTATACCAGACGTCTTAGGAGACGTCTGATGACTTTGCCAGACGTCCAGTTAGTGGACCGTTGGCTGGCTTAGAAGACACTCAAGAATATGACCGTTAGAGTCTTATCAGACGTCCATAGGACTTCACAGACGTCTGATAAATGACCGTTTTGCCTCGGCTGACCCAAAATCTCTTCTCAGAGATTTTCTAGCCGTTGCAACGTTTGGAAATCAATTCCCACGGTAAAAGTAGGTTTCCAGACGTCCAGACTTAGTGCCAGACGTCCTCTATGTCGTCTGATGGACTTGTACAAAAACCCTATTTAGATCTGATTCAAGTCAGGGAGAAACCCGCATAGAATCAGACGTCTGACCTTGGAATCAGACGTCTTAAAGTGGCCTTCCAGACGTCTGATGCCAGAGTTAGACGTCTGATAACCCTGTGAAGTGTAATCATTGTCCTGATTTCGGCCTGATTCTCTTGGGCTTTGCACCCAACGGCTATGGAAGCTTTTCCAAGCCTTCCAAAGCCTTCCTAAGGCCTCTATAAATAGAGGGGAACCTTTGTAACACAAAAACACCTAGAGAGACATATACACACTAAGACAAACACTTTGCAATACACTAAGATCAAGTATTTCCACTCTCTTGTGTCCAAGAAGCACTTGCTCTCCAAGCTCAAGCTCTACATCTTGAGAGCATCAAACAGTTTGCGCGCCCGCTCTCCCGCCATAGATAACGAGAGCGACGTAGCGCCATCGCGTGGCACACGCACCGCGTCATCGTCGACGCACTCCTTGCAAAGGGGAGTTTCCTATTTCCTATAGAAGCTAGGTTCAATTTTGTTGGCTCTATAGGACTGTTGTTTATTTTTGTATTTGGTTGGGTATTCGCTTTGCGAATTCCCGTCTCCTTCGTGGGACAAAATCCTTCTCGTGGAGAGAAGGGGTTGAGGAACGCTACCCTCGTACTTGTAGCGTGGTTGTATTGAGGTTGAATCACCCTCGTTCAAAGTGATTCGGTTAGTGGATTTGATCAACTTGGTTGATCGGAAAATCCTAACTCGAGAGGGTTAGGTGGTGGTTTTTACCCGGTTTGGGTTTCCACCTAAAAATCTTTGTGCACATTTTGTGATTGCTTATTTTGTGAGATTGCTTGTTTTATTTTTATTTCCGCAATTTTATTACGTCACCCCTCCTGGTAGGGAAACCTTCAATTGGTATCAGAGCAGGTTTTCCGCCGACAGGAGTAACATCTGCGGAAAGATCACATGGAGGGAAGCTGTTCCACAAGCAGGATTTCCGAGGGGCAGTCCACAACCCGTCCGCCCTACTTTGATGGGAACAACTACACCTACTGGAAGTTGCGGATGAAGACGTGGCTTCAAGCCACCGACTTCACAGTCTGGGCCAGGTGCGAGACCCCCTTCGACATCCCAGAGAAACCCGCCGGAGGATACTCGCAGCAGCAGATCCGGGAGCTCTCTCTCAACGCGAAAATAATGAACGCGTTGTATTGCGCGCTCAGCCCGGAGGAGTTCAACAGAATCTCGCAATGCGCCACCGCATACGAGATCTGGCACACACTCGAGGTAACTCATGAAGGTACCTCTAAGGTAAAAACTTCTAAACTCAATTTACTTTCACAAGAATTTGAGGCTTTTTCTATGAAATCTAACGAAACTTTAAGTGAGATGAACACTAGGTTCACTCTCATAGTAAATAACTTGAAAGCTTTAGGGAAGACTTTCATCAACGGGGAGCTTCAAGGGAAGCTTCTTCGTTCCCTTGGACCGGAATGGGAACAGAAAGTCACCGCCATCGAAGAGGCGAACGAAATGGAGGAGCTCAACATGGAAGATCTCCTAGGCAATCTGATGGCCTACGAGACTAAGTTGAAGCAGAAGAAGAAGGATACACCGGAGCCTAAACTAAAGAAGACTCTCGCCTTTAGAGCCACGTCGGATAGCGAGGTAAGTTCCGACGACGAAGACTTTAGAATTTTACTTAAAAATTTTTCCAAGTTTTGTAGGGAATTAAAGAAAGAGAAAAAGGAGAAGAAGGAAAGCCCGAGACGTTGCTACCACTGCAACGGGAAAGGGCATCTGCGACCAGAATGCCCTCTTCTCAAAAAGGAGAAGAAGAAGGAAAAGGAGAAGAAATCTAAGAAGAAGGCGTTCCAAGCCACTTGGGACGATTCTAGCTCGGAGGAAGAAGAAGAAGAAAAGACCATAGAAGAAGAAACCGCTTGCTTCGGTTTCATGGCCAGAGGAAGCGACAGCGAAAGCGAAAGTGACTCAGACAACGAGGTAAATCTCGATCTTCAAGAAGCATTTAATGAACTTTTTGAGATTAGTAAATCACTTAGGGTAGAAAATAAAGGCATTAAAAAGAACCTTAGTTTTCTTAGAAATGAAAATGATAGGTTAGAAAAACAACTCAAGGACATAGAAACTAGTCCTAAGGATAATAACCTATTATTAGAAAATCAAGACCTCATCAATGAAAATAATAAATTGATTGAGGAAAATGATAGTCTGAAAATAGAAATTTCTGATTTAAAGACTAAGATGAATACTATAGAAAGAGAAATTGCATGTCTTAGGGAAAGCTCTAACAAACTAATCAACAAAGTAGATGATTTTTATAGCCCTAAGGTTGAGAAAGGATCTCCATCAAGGAGACCCGCTAACAAATCCGGATCCAAGCCCACTTGGATACCAAAGAAAAAATTAGAATCTTGTTTTGTAGGGTTCAGGGATGACTACAACATAAAGGACTGGACCTACAAGCTCAAGGCTGGTCAACTTAAGTTGGGAGAACCAATGAGTAGACCAAGGAGGAGAAGAAGAAGACCGACGAGACGGCGAACAAACGACGGACCCGCCGCACGTCGACCACCAGATTGGAGACCGGCGCCGATGCCCGGGCCTCCAAGCTACGGATGGGAGCCCCATCCGATGTGGCATCCACCACCACCATTCGGGCCATTTTATTGGCCATGGTAGGTGAGGTAAAATTCTTAACCCTATCCTTTTTATAAGCATTTAGATAGGGGGAGTTAAAAATGATGAGCTTATTGTCAATTTTTAAGGGGGAGATACAAGTTAGCTAAATTTCCTTTAGTAAGGGAGAGAAAAATAATAGCTATCTTGTTGTTATAAAAAGGGGGAGGACATTACCTTTGTTAAAAATAAATAGAAGAGCATGTTTTAAGGGGGAGTAATAGGAAATATAAAATCAATCAAACCTTTTTGATAATGTCAAAAAGGGGGAGGATTTTTATGCATTATTATTTACGGTTTTGTCATCATCAAAAAGGGGGAGATTGTTGGTGCTAGAGCACCACGATCATTTGTTTTGATGATAACAAAACACGTGTTATTTAACATTTGCAATTTGAGTCCTAGATTTCAGGTCAATTGCAAATGAAGACGTGTTTAGACGGAACTCGAGCTCGCATCCAGGACGGATTGGAGAAGCTTGACGGAAAATAGAGGAGGTTCGCGTGGAGCGAAAGATTGGAGATGGAAGACAAGAAGAATAGGATAGATTCTTTTTTATCCTTTCATGTATCTCTTGTATTTATTTTCTTGCTCTTTATTTTCCTTAGACATTATGTTAAAGAGCCTCAAAGAACCCTAACAGTAGTCCTAGGAACACCTGCACAACCCTAGGATACGTAGGTTTTCTGTAGAACACTTAGAAAACCAATATAGGGTTAAAACTGACTTTCCAGACGTCTAATTCACGAATCAGACGTCTGATAAAGGATTTTAAGACGTCTGACTGTTGTTTCAGACGTCTGATAACTGTTAGGCTGGACATAGTTAGTTCTGTCTGATGAATTCAGACGTCCATACCTTATACCAGACGTCTTAGGAGACGTCTGATGACTTTGCCAGACGTCCAGTTAGTGGACCGTTGGCTGGCTTAGAAGACACTCAAGAATATGACCGTTAGAGTCTTATCAGACGTCCATAGGACTTCACAGACGTCTGATAAATGACCGTTTTGCCTCGGCTGACCCAAAATCTCTTCTCAGAGATTTTCTAGCCGTTGCAACGTTTGGAAATCAATTCCCACGGTAAAAGTAGGTTTCCAGACGTCCAGACTTAGTGCCAGACGTCCTCTATGTCGTCTGATGGACTTGTACAAAAACCCTGTTTAGATCTGATTCAAGTCAGGGAGAAACCCGCATAGAATCAGACGTCTGACCTTGGAATCAGACGTCTTAAAGTGGCCTTCCAGACGTCTGATGCCAGAGTTAGACGTCTGATAACCCTGTGAAGTGTAATCATTGTCCTGATTTCGGCCTGATTCTCTTGGGCTTTGCACCCAACGGCTATGGAAGCTTTTCCAAGCCTTCCAAAGCCTTCCTAAGGCCTCTATAAATAGAGGGGAACCTTTGTAACACAAAAACACCTAGAGAGACATATACACACTAAGACAAACACTTTGCAATACACTAAGATCAAGTATTTCCACTCTCTTGTGTCCAAGAAGCACTTGCTCTCCAAGCTCAAGCTCTACATCTTGAGAGCATCAAACAGTTTGCGCGCCCGCTCTCCCGCCATAGATAACGAGAGCGACGTAGCGCCATCGCGTGGCACACGCACCGCGTCATCGTCGACGCACTCCTTGCAAAGGGGAGTTTCCTATTTCCTATAGAAGCTAGGTTCAATTTTGTTGGCTCTATAGGACTGTTGTTTATTTTTGTATTTGGTTGGGTATTCGCTTTGCGAATTCCCGTCTCCTTCGTGGGACAAAATCCTTCTCGTGGAGAGAAGGGGTTGAGGAACGCTACCCTCGTACTTGTAGCGTGGTTGTATTGAGGTTGAATCACCCTCGTTCAAAGTGATTCGGTTAGTGGATTTGATCAACTTGGTTGATCGGAAAATCCTAACTCGAGAGGGTTAGGTGGTGGTTTTTACCCGGTTTGGGTTTCCACCTAAAAATCTTTGTGCACATTTTGTGATTGCTTATTTTGTGAGATTGCTTGTTTTATTTTTATTTCCGCAATTTTATTACGTCACCCCTCCTGGTAGGGAAACCTTCATAAACTATCAGTGTGCAACCCGCATAGATAGTATTCATTTAAAGTTTCCCCCATTCTTTTGTGTCTAAGATCTCCCATGATCAAACCTTCCCTCCTGCACAACCATAAAAAAATTTGTACTTTGAGTGGGATCTTCAATAGCCATATCTTCTTATCGACAAGGTCACTTTCCATACTCCTGCTGGATCTGACAATTTCTTCATATGCCCGCTGGGCAATGTACCTGCCATTCCAAATATATGTGTCCTCCACGCCAGGCCTTGGACTGAAATTCTACAAAGCTGAGATTAGGTTTTGCCTTTCCTCCCACAGCCGGGTACCCTCTCTGCTGGTTTCAGATTCATCCAGAGTCCAGCAATCACTGGTTTTAGACCACAAGTTGCTGATTGAAGCATCTTTGTCTACTACAGCCAAGTATGCTCTTGGATATGAGACTTTCAGAATACCCAGCGGTGACCATTGTTCATTCCAGAAGCTAAACTCATGAACATCTCCAAGCTTGGGCTGCAGCAAATGCCAGTTGCTTTTGATCGCAAGAATAATCGATCTCCAAAAAGGGGATGGCTTGACTAGGAATAGTCTCTTCAACATACTGCTTGAGTAGCCATAACAATCCTTAACAAGTTCGGTCCATAGCTCTTCCTTGCCATCAAGAATCTTGATCGCCCATTTATTCAAAAGGGCCTCATTGAATTCTTTAAGAGCCTTAATCCCCAATCCACCCTCTTCCTTTGGTCGGCATAAGTGATCCCACTTCATAGGCTACATGAATCTCCCCTCATGTCGAGCCCCTTTCCAAAAGAATCTCTTTCGCATAACATCTACACGTTTCCAAAGAGATTTCGAGGCTTTGAAGATAGAGAAGTAGAACACTAGGATAGATGTAATAACTAAATTTAATAGGATCAGTCTTCCACCTTTTGATAAAAATTTGCTGCTCCATCCTTCCAACTTAACTGAAATCTTGTCAAAAAGAATGTTCTAGTCACTCTTCCTCAGTTTCGAGCACCACAGTGGTAGTCCCAAGTATTTAATTGGCAATTTTGAGCGACGCATTCCTAGCGTAGCTAACAATGTTTTTTCCTCCTGTTCATTCAGGCCAAAGCAGATAAGGGTAGATTTCTCCCTATTTAGTTTCAGACCTGATATGTCTCCGAAGATCTTCACCATGTGCCCTGGAGCATGAGCTGCAGCAGTTGTCCCCTCCACAAAAAAGACTATATCATTTGCATATTGTAAAATAGGGGCCATACCCTCCTATTGGATAGAGAATAACCTCTTATAACACCAACCTCTGTCAATTTACATGCATATCTAGCAAGCCCATCAACTGCAAGATTAAATATCAAAGGGGCTAATGGGCACTTGTAATGACCCGGTTCCGAGTCCCTACGAGACACGAGAACCGGACTGACTCGACTAATCCCAAGACCTAGTCGTCCAACGAGGAAGTAACCAAAAGAGCAGTAAAAATAAACCACATTCAGCATGAATATAACTAACAGTAAGAAAGTACAGCAGTAAGGAAAGAACTACTACAGTATATACCACCACAACAGTAGAACAACATTTATCATATAACATGAACTGCAGGTAAAGAAAAGTACAGCGGAAACAAGAACTACTCACTATAACGGAAACAAAGAGGTACAAAAGATAGTGGTAACTCTACTGGACCCTACTCGGCCCAGCGTCCTCTGCAGCCGCTGGCCCTGGCTGCTCAACACCTGATCCTGAAAAAGGTAACGAGTGTAACACGTCAGCAAAACGCTGAGTAGAGTGGCAACTAAAACTAAAGACAACAGTAGAGTGTACAGTAGCTGTTATGTTCTATTACTTTCTTTATTCACATCTTTCAATTGTCTCACTATTTCATTTATTCCCCAGATCTTTTTCTTGATCTCGAATGTTCCTCGTGAGAACGATCTTGATTGCAGTCTTTTCCAAAAAGTAGAAGTAGCACGTGGTGCTCTCCTGGCCGGGAGAGTCCCCCGTGGTGATCCTACCCTCAGTCAACCACCCCAAGGTCACTGACAGACGTAACGGTGACTACGGCACGTGCGATAAACGCACAGGTAGCTAACCCGTACTGGCACGCGGTCAGTCGTTTTCGTTAACGGGTGCGCCCAAAGCACAGCACGGAACTAGTCCAGGGCAGAGCCCTCTCAGTAACAGGGGTCCAACCCCTCCACAGTAACCAAATCGGGGCCTTGCCCCTCCACAGTCCGCGCACCCTCGCCTGACTACCCTGGTTTGCCCCAGCGGGCCTAACAAGTTGGTGTGGGAGGCTAGCAGAACCCCGGGGCTCGTGGGGTAGCTAGTACCTCCCTACACTAGTAGCTCTCCTCGGTACTACGTACGCGAGGGCCAGCAAGTCGGTACAGAGTGGCCAGTCCTAGCCCCGGGTCCCTGGGGCGACTGGCTCCGCTCTGCACTAAACAGGGGGGACAGTCGCTCTCCTTGGTACTCCATACTCAAGGGCCAGCTCACTTCCCCAATACTATTCCATTCACTTTCCAGGAGTTCTACTCCTACTTCCCTGTAGGGTTCCATCCTTTTTACTCAAACATCCAGGTTTCACTTTCCAGTTTCACATTCTTACAATCCATGTTCTCAACCATGTTATTTATTCACAACAGGCAGCTGTTAATTCAAATTACAGGCAGCTTTATATCCCTTTCCATTTTCCAAGACTGCAGTATTATACATTCCACTAGTTTTTCCCATCCTAGGATTCATGCCATATCTTAGGATCTATCATACAATCTAGTTTTCCAGCCCTAGGATTCATGCAACACCTAGGAGCTATCATATATTTCTCATTCCTAGGATTCATGCAACGTCCTAGGTTCTAGTTATGGTTCCATACTTTAGCAGATTTTATTAATAACTTAAAACCACTCTACCAGGTACAACGGGAGTAATGGGGGCGTGATCGGGAATCTCGCGTGCCTCCGCGACTCCCAAGACTGCAACTAAAGGAGGTCCTATCACAAGGATCAAACACAAGGAGTGTCTCAAAACAGTGTATAGCTACTGTAGACTGGTAGAGGGATTAATTCTGAAAAGAACGCAACTCGAATCGCGGAAAATGGAACCCGCACGGGCCCTAAACGGGTCGAAAATGACGACACTGTGCAAAATCAGACGTCTGGAACTTCTTCCAGACGTCTTAAAAAGTGGATCAAAGAATTACCTGTTCAGCGTGGTTTCCCAGACGTCCAGAAGTCTGAGGGGACGTCTGGGAGAGAATTACTTGTTCAGCGTGGTTTCCCAGACGTCCAGAAGTTTGAGGGGACGTCTGCCCTAGCTCCCAGACGTCCGATGGTCACCCCGGACGTCTGGAGGTCGCTCCCGCCGTCTGGTACAACAGCCAGACATCTGATTCACGTTGGATGGCGAATCACCGAGCCTGCGCACACCCATCTCCCTCCCTCAGTACGGTCAGTTGACAGGAAGGAAGAAGAAGATGGAAAACTCACCTTTCAGACGTCTGGAAGGTCTTCCAGACGTCGTCCTCGCCGTCTGGCTATCAACCCAGATGTCTGATTCTGGAAATTCTTCCAAAATCAGGGTGCCACTCGACCTCCGCTCGCGACGCCGCCCGTGTCGCACCTCGCGCGCCTGCTGCTCAGACCGCAGCAGTCCCCCCTCCGCGTCACTCCGCGCCCCCCGCGCCCTCCGCCGGCCGACCCTAGCAGCCCCGGCGAGCTCGCCCTCATGGTAGAGCTCCACTCTCGCACGCCGCACCTCCTCCGTGCTCACTGCGGCCGCCGCTGCCGCCCTCGCGCTCGCGCTCACGCTCACTGGCTGAAGGAGAAGAGGGAGGAGACGGTGGAGACGATGGGAGGGAGCGCGTGGCCTTTTAAGGCCGCGTAAGGAGGAGAGAGAGGACGCGGCAGGCGTCTGCAGTCGCAGGGAAAGAGGGAATAAGCGAATATCCAGTCACGCGCTTAGGCGCGCAGATGACTCGCGCGTGTCGAAATTAACAGATTTCCAGATGTCTGGAAGCGATCCCAAACATCTGGTCAGACGTCTGGATGTGATCCCAGACGTCTGGTCCGACGTCTAGGGCACCTCCCAGACGTCTTAAAAGACGCCTGGGGCACGCATTCGTTACAACACCCTTGTCTAACCCCACATTGAGGTTGAATCTAAGCTCCACATGGTTTCCCATTTATCAATGGAGAGAAGGAAGTGGTTGTAATACACCGCTTCATCCACTGGATCCAAATGGGAGGGAAGCCTCTTATTTTGAATACTTCCCAGATGTAAGGCCATGAGACCGAGTCATATGCCTTTTGGAAATCCACTTTCCACATAAATGCTTTGCACTTCCTTCTATGCCACCCACACACCATTTCCTGGGCCATAATGAACGATTCCTGAAGAGATCTGTTAGGTAGAAAGGCTGATTGTACAGGGTGGATCAAGTGCTACAAAACAGTCCTCAATCTATTAGCCAATATCTTGCTCACCACTAAGTAAATGGAGTTCGATAAAGCGATAGGTCTAAATTTAGAAAATTTCTCAGGCCCCTGTATCTTTGGCAACAGAAAGAGAAAGGATTTATTGATCTTGTCAAAGCCTGCATTGTCCCTCTCAAACTCTCTAATAACATCCATCACCTCATTGCCAATCACACTCCACATTTCTTTATAGAAGACTTGAATACCATTCGGTCCGGGGGAACCCTCATTATTTAGTTCTTTTATGGCACCTATAGTTTCCTTTTTAGTGATAGTATCCGTCAACTTGGAAGCCTGACAATCTGAGACTCTAGGAACATCACTCACAGCCATCCTCCAACAACCTCTCTCTACTACCCGTGATGAGTCCCTATAATACTTGTCAACCTCCGCTCTAATTTCTTGCATAAATGACAGTCCTTGCCTGTCTTTGAGGATGGATGAAATAAAGTTTACCCATCTATGAGAGCTGGTTGTGGGGTAAAAAAATTTTGTGTTGGAGTCCCCCTCCTTGAGCCATAGCTGTCTAGATCTCTCCCTCACGTCCATCTCCTGTTTGAGGTCCTCCTCTGCTACCACACCTTGCCACATTCTTCTGGCTTCAAGATCATCATCAGATAGTGGACCTGCTGCCTCCTTAGAATCCAAGATCTGAATTTTATTTAAAGCCTCCAAACGCCTCTGCTACCTTAGTGCAAACACCGTAGCTCCATACTCTTTCAAAACCATATGCAGAGCTGACAACTTGGAAGCAAGTCTGATGGTGGCTGAGCCCTCCATCTGTTTGGTTTTCCACCACAAAGCAATCATCTCGCGAAAACCAGGCTCTCTCAGCCATGATCTTCTTAGTTTGAAGTAGGAACCTGTTTGAACCTCTTCCCCACTATCCCAGGCCAATGGAGTGTGGTCTGAGAAGGGGCGTTCCAGTCCAGCAACGGCAGAGAGTTGAAATCTATCAAGGAGAGTAGCATTCCCAAAGAATCTATCAATCTTTGACATAAGGCCATTGACATTTCGCCAAGTGAATTTAGCTCCTGATGATGGGTACTCGGTCACACCAAGAGATTGGATCACCAACTGAAATCCAATAGATGAACTATCCATGATCCCATTCGGCCTGTCATTCCCTGTCAGTACACAGTTGAAGTCCCCACCTACTAGCCAAGCATCCCCTTGCACAAGTTCTGCAACTGCTACCCAATCATCCCAAAGTTCCTATCTCATCGAGGCAATGCATGGACCATAAACACCAGTAATAGATGCCATCTTGCCCCTGATTTCTCTGGAACTTACAAGTCACCAGATGCCGAGCTTTGTGTACTTCCAGTAGATGTGGCCAAGCCCTTCTCCACCATATAACAATGCCACCAGACCTGCCATGAGCGTTATGCATCACACACTCATTTACCCCTGCAGGCTTCAAATCATTCCATACCCTATCAGATTCATTCTCAATGTGAGTCTCTTTTATTATCACATAATCGATCTCCCACTCTCTCAAATATCTCATCAGAGAAGCCCTTTGGCTCTTGTCATGCAACCCACGCACATTCCACGTAAGGACTCTTATCTTCCCTTTTGAGAGCCCTCCCTCTTTTGGTTTTGAGTCTTGCTAACCTGCATAATCGCGGCTACTGTATTTTCATCCAGGAATAGGTCTGATTTCAATCTCCTCTGTCTGAGCCTATAGGGCAATCTACCCACACCAACCTTGGTAGCTGTCTAGTACCGAACTTTAGGCCTTCCACATCTTTTAAATTCGATTGGGACCTCAAGGAATTATTTGAAATCTCTTTCAAGACTTGTACCTCAGTTTTATCAGTCGTTGGCTGTGGATCACCCGCTGCCTCAGTCGTGGGTGTCAATGCCTCTTTCCTGGCTGATTCCACCTGCTCCAAATCCATCATCTCCCCCATTTCCCTAAGGTGGTGGTCCTTACTTTTTTGGTTGCTGGTGCCTCATCTGGGGAAAGCCTGCTCGGTACATGTGTATTCGTCTCTTCAACAACTTGCATATAAGATGTCTTATCCTACCCCTTCTCCAAAACATTATCTCCCACTATGAATCTCAAGATCAGTAGCCAAGAGCTACCCCCTCACCGAAGGATCAATCTATCAGGGACCGATCTTGCCTTGAAGACATCCACCATGACATTAAGGACTTGACCATCACCCTCAATCAAACCAACATCTGCATCTTCAGCTAATGTAGCAAACCCAGAAATCATGGTTGCCACCGCCTCTCTTGATCTCAGGTGAAGCGACAGACCTTTAATCTCTAGTCTCCTCGATCTAGAGCCTGACCTCTGGGGTAGCCTCTCCAGCAAGGCTCCATCAAAGGGAGAGACTAATCTCCATATCACCATCAACCCCTCAAAGGAACTCGACTGAAAGCGTAGACGTTCGATGTCCATCATCCCCAAGCCAAAAACACAAATCGTGTGGGGGATAGAAAAGCGATTTTCCAACCGTCGATCGATGGGGGTAAAGAGCTTACCAGTTTTTGGAGCTTCTCTGAAGATGGGTTTCCGGTCATTACCTCTCGGATTAGAGCCCCTCTTAGCACCAGTTCTGCCAATCTTATGTCCTCTATCATAGGGACTTCTACATCAATCGTATGACCCCTGTATGTAGGAGGAGGCAGCGGTGGGGGCGATTGTGCCCTAAAATTCATACCTCCAGTGCGCATATTAGTCTGACCCTTCATCTGCTCACCATTGGCCTTGCACGAGTCCTGCTTATGGCCATGTCCTTCACATGCGAGGCACACAAGGGGGAAGCGGCATGCCACCGTCATATGACCTCGGCGCCGACATCTAAAGCAGACAATCTCCTTGTTGCCCCAAGACCTCCCTCTGTCTGTCCTTCTTAAACCCGCTTCCCATCTGCCATTGGCCATGATACCTCTCCTTTCCTTCCATCTCCACACCCTAGATCTCCACGTAGTCCATCCCTCAGCATCACGGTTCCTCCCATCTGTCGCCCCATGAACGCCCTCCATCTCCAGATGTCCATCTCCCTCCCATCTCACGATCTTGCATTGAAATCCAAATTAAAAATAGATCAACCAAACCGACTCCATTTTAAATTCAGATCAGGGGCCTTTGTGGATTTTTGAAATGAATGGGAGACCCCTAGATGGATTTTGAGCGCAAATCCTCATCTCAAAGCTACAGCAATGAGATGAGGGTTTGACTCTAATGGGTGGGTGGATTGCGAATTAAAACATGAGGGAAATCAGAACACGAAATGGTGATGTGAGGGGGAAGATCAATGATTAGATGAGTGGCATGAATTCATCTCCTCTAATCTGAATTGATCAGAGAAGGTGCGAGTGTGAATTCTACACTACACTACTCCTAACTAATGATCAAATCCGTGAACTTTTAACATCTATTCTACTCTAATCTACTCTGAATTACACTAACTGAACTACAATTAACTAGAAAGTAGCAAAATTATACTAATTCTACTCCTAGAAAGCATATAAAGTCCTAATCTAAAGGAGGAATTGGATGCCTAGGCTGCAGCTGGTCATTGCAGTGACGAAGGGGGTTGAGGAAGATCTCCAACGAGGAATGGGATCCCTAGGCTACAGCTGGTCACTGCAACGACGAATTGGAGGGAAGCCACTTTTGTCACCAGCAGCCGATGAATGGGGGAGGAAACTGGAGACTAGATGAAGGGATCACTCAAGGAGGAGGGAGCGATCAGTTGTGCGCGCGAGCTGAGGGAGTGCTTAAGTAGAGTGATCAGTGGATCAGGTCACCATGAGGTGGGATTAGGCATTTAAGGCACCTATGGTTATGATGAGTTGCGAGGGCACGGGAAGAGCCAAATCAAGGATGAGTCGTCAGATGGGATTTGGGCAAGGTGGTGAGGCTACACGACAAATCACACAAAGCTTCGATTGCATTTGAGCCACAGATCAGAGGGAATCAAGGAGTGAACGACTGGGATTTCACCTATTCTTCGTGTTAACAGTGCACCAAGAGTGCACCGTTCGCAACAACTTCTGTTGGTGTATTTGTAGATAAGGGCCCTCAACAAAATGGTGGAAAACTTCAGCAAGGCCCATAAGTAGCAGAAAAACACTGCAGAGAAGTCCCTAAAGCCTTACAAATGGGTCCCTAGAGGGTTTCTAATGAATGAAAGGTTATATTGAAGGACCTAAATGTGAATCTCTAAATGCCAGGCCCTAATGATGTCCAAATGCTACTATGTTTTTATTGAAGATTGATTGAACATGTTAGAAGTTAATTTCACTTTTGATTTGAGTTTTGAGCTCATTTCTATGTTCAATTTGCAATTGGATCATCATTTTGTATTATTAATAGAATATCTCAATAAATGACCTAATTCTACATTTTTAACACAAATTTGGTGTTTTAGGTCTTTTCTATTAATTCTCACACTTAACCCTTCCTTTGTGTTAATTTGATAGTGTTTAACCTAGTTTCTAGCTTAACTTAGGCATTTTAGCTATGATGAGCCACACCTCATCAGGCGCCCTTCCTCCAAGGACCTTTCATACTCCTCTAGGGCGGAAGAGTAGCAAGTCTTAAACACCTGCACCTCCTCCTTCAACTAGGTGAGGTTGGTGACGGTGCCCTCAAACTTGTCATCGAGCTCCCCTATCTTCATGAGATCCTTCTCATGGATCTTCCCAAGGGAATTGTCCAGCTTGGCGGCCATCTTCCCAGTCGCCCTCAGCCCAAGCCTGGTGGCTTCCGCCTCCTTGCAAGCATGGACAAAGCGCGCAAGGAGATCCCTGAAGGAATTCACCCTCCTGTTGGCCTTCTTTGACTCCTCTCCCTTTTGGCAGGTAGCATTGGCATCCGCTAGTTTGCAGATAAAATTCCTTTACTCCGCCCTGGCAGTAACAACCCATTTCGCTGCCAGGTCGGTCACCTCGCTGGGGGTGGTGAAGTTGGGCTCAAAGAAGGATTAAGTCGTTATAGAGCCAGGAATAAACCTTAGCCCCAAGGTATCCACCTACTTAGCAACAAGATGGGGAGTGTTGAAACATATTGGAAAAAGTTCCATTAGGGTACATGCTTCAGAAAATGGCTTACCACCCAAAGGCAGTAGAAGTAGATGGTCTTTAGGTTAACCATCTCGCTCAGAGGGTTAGCCCAGGTGTTCATGAACAATCCATCAATCATAATGCGAACATTGTTGTCGGGTTTTTATCCCTGGCAACGACGCCAAAAATTGATCGTGAAAATCGTTTGCATAATAAAAGTGATTTAATTATGTCGTTGTTGTCTGTAGTATAACGTCACAATGCAAATAAATGTCGTGTCATTTTATTTATTTACATAATTTTTACTGGTTTATTCAAAGTTATTCACTGGAAGGCAGTTATTGATATACATTACTCTCTTTGTTCCAAAAATATTTTTTTATTCCAAAAATGTCGATTATATATACAAAATAAATCAATGAATCAAAGAACGAATGAATGAGTTAATTATGTACAAAATGAATCAATGAATGCTAATTATAATGCCTTAAACATGTTCACAATAAAATAGGGATCAAAAACTACTTAAACTACTCTAAGCTAGTTATATACAACTATCCTAGTCAATGCCTAAGTGTAGGCACAAAAATAAAAAACAAATACACTAACATATACTATACTAACATATATACAAACATACTAACTACTATTAACCTAAGACATATTATATACAACCTAAGGCAAACAATAACTCTAACTATAGAAATATACATATATACATATATATAATACAATATATATATACATACGTATAATATATCTATTTACAAATATGTATTAATAATACTTATATATATATATACTCTATATAATGCTTATCATATACTACACATATAAATATACTTATGCATCCTATAGACATTATATATAATTCTAACTTAACTAAACAACTATACAAGGTTACACTGACAAACATAAGTGCGCTAAAGCCTTCTGTAACGAGCGCGTGCCCCAGACGTCTTTTAAGACGTCTGGGAGGTGTCCCAGACGTCTGTAAAGACGTCTGGGATCACATCCAGACGTCTGACCAGACGTCCGGGATAGTTTACAGACGTCTGGCGAACAGTTATGCTCGCACGGGATATTCGTCTGCGCGCCTGTGCGCGCAGACCTGCGATCCTGCATCTTTCTCTGCGGCTGCAGGCGACTGCGACCGCCTCTCTCTCCTCTCCGCGCGGCGTTAAAAGGGGGGGGGGGGCGCGCCTCCCCTCCCGTCTCCACCATCTTCCTCCTTCTCTCCTGCCTGTGCGCAAGAGCGAGCGGACGCGAGGGCGCAGCGGCAGCGGTAGCCGCAGTAGGCGCGGAGGAGCTGCGGCGTGCGAGGGCGGGGCTCTGCCGTGAGGGCGAGCTCGCCGGGAGCGGCTTGGCCGGCCGGCGGAGGGCGCAGGGGGCGCAGAGCGTCGCGGAGAGGGACCTGCTGCGGGCGGAGCAGCGTACGCGCGAGGTGCGACGCGGGCGGCGTCGCGAGCGGAGGCCGAGCAAGGTTCTGATTCTGGAAAAATTTCCAGAATCAGACGTCTGGATTGATATCCAGACGGCAAGGTCGACGTCTGTGAGATCATACAGACGTCTGAAAGGTGAGTTTCCGCTTTCTTCTTCTTTTGTCGACTGACCGTACTGAGGGAGGGGGGTTGGCTGTGCGCAGGTGTTCTGATTCGTCATCCTTTGCGAATCAGACGTCTGGAAGTTGTACCAGACGGCGGGAGTGACCTCCAGACGTCCGTAGTGACCATCGGACGTTTGGGATCTAGGAGAGACGTCCCCACAGACTTCTGGACGTCCGGGGAACCAAGCCGAACAGGTAATTCTCTGATCCACCGTTTAAGACGTCTGGAAGGAGTTCCAGACGTCTGATTTTGCACAGTATCGTCTTTCTCGACCCGTTTAGGGCCCGTTTGGGCTCCGTTTTCCGCGATTCGAGTTGCGTTCGTTTCAGAATTTATTCCTCTACCCGCCTACAGTAGCTATACACTATTTTGAGACACTCCTTGTGTTTGATCCTTGTGATAGGACCTCGTTCGGTTACAGTCTTGAGAGTCGCGGAGGCGCGCGGGATTCCCGACCACGCCCCCATTACTCCCGTTGTACCTGGTAGAGTGGTTTTAAGTATTAATAAAATCTGTTAAAGTATGGAACCATAACTAGAACCTAGGGCATTGCATGAATCCTAGGAATGAGAAATATATGGAATGATAGCTCCTAGGTGTTGCATGAATCCTAGGGCCGGAAAACTAGATTGTATGATAGATCCTAGGATATGGCATGAATCCTAGGATGGAAAAACTAGTGGAATGTATATTACTGCAGTCTTGGAAAAATGGAAAGGAATATATAAGCTGCCTGTGAATTTAATTAACAGCTGCCTGTTATGAACAAAGAAACATGTTTGAGATCATGGAAATTGAGAACGTGAATCTGGAAAGTGAAACATATGATGTTCTGAGATAAAGGGCTGGAACCCTACGGGGAATTAGGAGTGGAACTCCTGGAAAGAAAAGGAATGGAACTGAGATGTAGTTTGTACTGTCTCTTGGGTACGCAGTACCAAGGGAAGTACCTGTACCTGTTTTAGTGCAGAGTGGGGCCAGCCGCCCCAGGGACCCGGGGTTAGGCTTGGCCGCTCTGTACCGACTTGTTGGCCCTCGTGTACGTAGTACCGAGGAGAGCTAGTAGTGTTAGGAGAGTACTAGCTACCCCACGGGCCCCGGGGTTCTGTTAGCCTCCTTCACCGACTTGTTAGGCCCACTAGGGCAAACCAGGGTAGTCAGGCGAGGGTGCGCGGACTGTGGAGGGGCAAGGCCCCGGTTTGGTTACTGTGGAGGGGTTGGACCCCTGTTACTGAGAGGGCTCTGCCCTGGTTCCGTGCTGTGCTTTGGGCGCACCCGTTAACGGAAACGACTGACCGCGTGCCAGTACGGGCTAGCTACCTGTGCGTTTATCGCGCGTGCCGTAGTCACCGTTACGTCTGTCAGTGACCTTGGGGTGGTTGACTGAGGGTAGGATCACCACGGGGGACTCTCCCGGCCAGGGGAGCGCCACGTGCTACTTCTACTTTTGGAAAAGACTGCAATCAAGATCGTCCCACGAGGACATCCGAGATCAAGTAAAGGATCTGAGAAGTAAATGAAATAGTGAGAAAAATTGAAAGATGTAAATAAAGGAAGTAATAGAACATAACAGCTACTGTACACTCTACTGTTGCCTTTAGTTAGTTTGCCACTCTACTCAGCGTTTTGCTGACGTGTTACACTCGTTACCTTTTTCAGGACCAGGTGTTGAGCAGCCAGGGTCGGCGGCTGCAGAGGACGCTGGGCCGAGTAGGGTCCAGTAGAGTTACCACAGCTTTGTACCTTCTTTTTGTTTCTGTTCTAGTGAGTAGTTTTGTTTCCGCTGTACCTTCTTTACCTGCAGTTTTTGTTATATGATAAATGTTGTTTTACTGTTGTGGTGGTGCCTACTGTAGTAGTTTCTTTCCTTACTGCTGTACTTTCTTACTGTTAGTTATATTCATGCTGAATGTGGTTTATTTTACTGTCTTTTGGTTACTTCCTCGCTGGACGACTAGGTCTTGGGATTAGTCGAGTCGGTCCGGTTCTCGTGTCTCGTAGGGACTCGGGAACCGGGTCGTTACAAGATGGTATCAGAGCAAGGTCGTCCCGAGAAGTGAATCAACTGACTGGAAAATAACCAATTCACATGTTTATAGCTAGAGTAGCCACCACAACATATCTCTTAACATGAGCTCTTAGAAGTGTTGTTAGGTACCGTCTGTTTTGACGTTTCCGTTTTGTTTCGCGTCTCCTTGCAGGAGATGCCTCGTCGTGGGACTGGCGAGACTGGCCGCGGGCGCGGCCGAGGGCGAGGTCGGCGAGGTGGACGTGCTGTCGTTGACGTCTCGGTGGACCAGCCACCACTCCCTGGCATCCAGGCCCAGGACCTCGCCAGACTGATACGGGATATTGTACGAGAGGAGCTCCACCCACCGCCCCGAGCACCTCCTCCTGGGGTTGCAGAGGGGGAGTCCTCTGTGGGGCCACGCGACGGACGCGGCGCTGGACACGAGGGAGGGGATGAGCCCCTGCCGCCCCCACCTTCCTCCGACACTTCTGTACACGAGGCACCTTCGCCTGGAGGTGCACCAGCACCTCCCCTACGGCACCACTTCGAGCTTTTCGGACAGTTCCGGAAGCTGAAGCCCCCCTCCTTCAAGGGGGATGAGGACCCGACCGAGGCAGAGGACTGGCTTGAGCAGCTGGAGAAGATCTTCGACACCCTTCGCCCCCCGGTGGAGTGCCGTGTGGCCTTTGCCACGTACCAGCTGGAGAGTGCGGCACACCGGTGGTGGAGGGCGGTCCGGGGACAGGAGAGGGACGAGCCGACGTGGGACCAGTTCGTCACCCTCTTCTGCGAGCAGTACTTTCCCCAGACGTGGCAGGACCAGAGGAGGCGGGAGTTCCACACTCTCCGCCAAGGGACGATGACCGTGAGCGCGTACCGCACGCGTTTCTTGGAGCTGTCCCGCTTTGCAGCGACAGCGGTAGCCACTGAGGAGGAGCACCTTTGGAGGTTCACCGAGGGGCTCCGGCCTGCGATCCGGGGGTATGTCAAACCCCTGAAGCTGCCGACGTTTTCGAGGGTGGTAGAGGCAGCCATGACTTACGAGGAGACCAACCCGTCCGCGCGAGAGACCGACGGCAGGCGGAAGAGGCCCTTTCAGCCAGACTTCTCACAGGGCCGGCGAGAACGGAGACACGTGGCATCCGCAGGAGAGCCGTCACGTTGTGCAGGGCCATCAGTGGCCTTTGGGGGCCCTCGACAGGGGCCAGTCGCCAGCACCGGACCCCCTCCTAGCCGACAGCAGGGACTCACTGAGGGCGGGAGTCGGGTTCCCCTCTGCTACCAGTGTGGCCAGCCGGGCCACGTCAGGAGGGACTGCCCATCTAGGGCAGGAGGTCAGCAGATACTTCCCGCGCAGAGCACTGGAGGGCGCGCAGGAGGCCGCGGTTTCCAGGCGCGAGGAGGAGGACCGCAGTCGCGAGGAGGGTACCGGCCAGCACCTACCCGTCCGACGCAGAGTGTGGCTGCTTCGTCCGCACCTAGAGCTGAGGGGCGTATCAACGCCCTAACACACAGGGACGCCAGAGCTTCGGGATCCGTGGTAGCAGGTATGGTTTCAGTTTCTGGCAGACTCGTTTACACGCTTTTCGATTCCGACGCTACGCACTCGTTTGTCGCAGACAGTTTCGCAGTTAGTTTGGACCAGGATTATACGTTGTTAGAGAACCCGTTCGTAATCAGAGGTCCGAGTGGTCAGCTGTTTGTAGCTGAGGAGGTGTACACGGGTTGCGGGGTCAGCATCGGGGGACACAGCCTGCCAGCTGACCTGATTATGATACAGATGGAGGACTTTGGGGTGATCCTGGGGATGGATTGGCTGTCCGCTTACCACGCCTTGGTAGACTGCTTTGAGAGGAAGATTGTCTTCTCCATTCCGGAGTTGCCTTCCTTCGAGTTTCACGGGCAGCCAGTGGACGGAGGTTTCAGGTGCATTTCGGCACTTCGGGCGGCGAGACTTTTGAGCCAGGGGTGTGAGGGCTTCTTAGCTTGTGTGGTGGCAGAGCACAGCCCCGTGGCAGACTTCCAGAGCATCCCGGTGGTCAGAGAGTACCCCGACGTGTTTCCAGACGAGTTACCAGGACTACCGCCCGAGCGTGAGATCGAGTTTGAGATCTCACTAGTACCAGGGACCATCCCCATCTCCACCACGCCATACAGGATGGCACCGCTTGAGCTGCGAGAGCTCAAGTCTCAGTTGCAGGACCTTTTGGAGAAGGGTTTCGTGAGGCCCAGTGCGTCTCCCTGGGGAGCCCCGGTACTGTTTGTGAAGAAGAAGGATGGGACCCTACGCCTTTGTGTGGATTACCGACAGCTGAATAGGGTCACCATCAAGAACAGATATCCGCTGCCGAGGATTGACGATTTGTTTGACCAGTTGCGGGGTGCCACGGTGTTTTCCAAGATCGACTTGAGGTCTGGATACCACCAGTTGAGGATCAGGGAGACCGACGTCTCCAAGACAGCTTTCCGCACCCGGTACGGACACTACGAGTTTTTGGTCATGCCGTTTGGGCTGACCAATGCCCCCGCTGCTTTCATGGACCTGATGAACCGGGTGTACAGACCGTACTTGGACCAGTTTGTGGTGGTTTTCATAGATGATGTACTCATCTATTCTAGAGATCGGACGCAGCACGGACAACACTTGCGGATGGTTCTGGACACTCTGAGACGACGCAGGCTGTACGCCAAATACAGCAAGTGTGAGTTCTGGTTGAGGGAGGTGACCTTTTTGGGTCATGTGATCTCTGGAGACGGCCTGGCGGTGGATCCCGCCAAGGTCGAGGCAGTGCTCAGGTGGGAGAGACCGCGTTCAGTCACTGAGATTCGCAGTTTCCTGGGACTGGCAGGTTACTACCGACGGTTCATCAGAGGGTTTTCGCAGATTGCACGTCCTATGACACAGTTGACTCGGAAGGATGTGCCTTTCGCTTGGACAGACGCCTGTGAGGCGTGTTTTCTGGAGCTGAAGGAGAGGTTGACCTCGGCTCCCGTGCTCACCATCCCTGACAGTAGTGGCGGGTTCGTTGTGTACACGGACGCTTCCTTGCAGGGGTTAGGAGGTGTGCTCATGCAGAGGGGTCACGTGGTCGCTTACGCTTCGCGGCAACTGAAGCCCCATGAGCATACCTACCCTACCCACGATCTAGAGTTGGCAGCTGTTGTCTTCGCGCTGAAGACATGGAGGCACTACTTGTACGGTGAGACCTTCGAGATTTTTACAGATCACAAGAGCCTCAGATATCTTTTTGACCAGAAGGAGCTCAACATGAGACAGAGACGTTGGTTGGAACTCCTGAAGGACTACGACTGCAGCATCTCCTACCACCCGGGAAAGGCCAATGTGGTGGCTGACGCCTTGAGCCATAAGGCGCCCGCACGCTTGGCCAGTCTACAGTTACAGAGTTGGAGCCTTTTGGAGGAGGTGGGCAGTTGGCGACCTCTAGAGTTACGAGGGTACTGTGGGGCAGTGACGGTGACACGGCAGACCAGACCAGAGTTGATAGACCGCATCATCACGGGACAGATGGCCGATCTGTACTTGCAGTCTTTGCGCGACAGAGTACTGTCAGGGGACCCAGGGGACTTCTCTTTCACAGGCCAGGTGTTACGCTTGAGGGGACGGCTGTGCATCCCCAGAGACGAGGAGCTGTTGAGAGAGCTCCTGACTGAGGCACACGGTTCCAGATTCACCATACATCCCGGAAACACGAAAATGTACCATGACTTGAGACGCGAGTTCTGGTGGAGAGGGATGAAGCGGGATGTGGGTGAGTTCGTGCAGCAGTGCTTAGTGTGCCAGCAGGTGAAAGCCGAGCATCAGAGGCCTGCAGGGCCGCTTCAGCCGCTTCCAGTGCCAGAGTGGAAGTGGGAGAGCATCACCATGGACTTGGTGGTGGGCTTACCTGTTACCCAGCGAGGACACGACGCAGTCTGGGTAATAGTGGATAGATTGACGAAGACGGCACGATTCTTGCCGATCCGAGTCACGTTGGGACCAGCACAGTTGGCAGAGAGGTATATCCGTGATGTGGTGCGACTACACGGAGTTCCGCGGGAGATCGTATCCGACCGGGATACCCGCTTTACGTCCCAGTTTTGGGCTGAGTTTCAGCAGGCTTTGGGGACGAGGTTGAGGTTTAGCACGGCTTACCACCCCCAGACGGACGGACAGTCGGAACGCACGATACAGACACTTGAGGATCTTTTGCGTGCCTGTGTACTAGACTGGAGGGGCTCTTGGGAGGAGCACCTGCCCCTGGCAGAATTTGCATACAACAACAGTTATCACTCGAGCATCGGCATGGCTCCCTACGAGGCTCTGTACGGACGGAAATGCACGGCACCCTTGAGTTGGGTTGAGGTGGGGACCAAGTGGGAGGTTGGCCCCAGGTTGATCCGGCAGAGTCAGGAGGTAGTTGAGCAGATCCACAGACGACTCCGCACTGTCAGGAGCAGACAGAAGAGCTACGCAGATCGCAGACGCAGAGAGGTGCAGTTCGAGGTCGGGGACCACGTCTTTCTTCGTGTTTCGCCCATGAAGGGCTTACAGCGGTTTGGGGTGAGAGGGAAGCTCGCGCCGAGGTTCGTGGGGCCCTTCGAGGTCCTGGAGCGGGTTGGACCCGTTGCTTACAGACTTGCCCTTCCCCTGCAGCTTTCTGGTGTGCACGACGTGTTCCACGTGTCCAACCTCAGGAAGTACGTAGCCGATCCCAGCCACGTACTGAGTCACAAGAGCGTCGAGGTGAGCGACGACCTGACCTACCCCGAGCGGCCAGTGCAGATCCTAGACCGAGCCGTCCGCAGGTTGAGACGAAAGCAAGTACCCCTGGTAAAGGTTTTGTGGAGGAGCCAGCGGTACGAGGAGGCTACCTGGGAGCCTGAGGCGGCAATGCGGGAGCGGTACCCGGAGCTTTTCGCGGGTACGTCTTTTCGGACCGGCTTCGGTCCTCTTTGAGTTTGTTATGGTTATTTGGACACCTTCTTCCCGCACCCTAGTTGGCGCAAGTTTCGGGGACGAAACTTCCTTTGAGTTTGTTATATTGTAACGAGCGCGTGCCCCAGACGTCTTTTAAGACGTCTGGGAGGTGTCCCAGACGTCTGTAAAGATGTCTGGGATCACATCCAGACGTCTGACCAGACGTCCGGGATAGTTTACAGACGTCTGGCGAACAGTTATGCTCGCACGGGATATTCGTCTGCGCGCCTGTGCGCGCAGACCTGCGATCCTGCATCTTTCTCTGCGGCTGCAGGCGACTGCGACCGCCTCTCTCTCCTCTCCGCGCGGCGTTAAAAGGGGGGGGCGCGCCTCCCCTCCCGTCTCCACCATCTTCCTCCTTCTCTCCTGCCTGTGCGCGAGAGCGAGCGGACGCGAGGGCGCAGCGGCAGCGGCAGCCGCAGTAGGCGCGGAGGAGCTGCGGCGTGCGAGGGCGGGGCTCTGCCGTGAGGGCGAGCTCGCCGGGAGCGGCTTGGCCGGCTGGCGGAGGGCGCAGGGGGCGCAGAGCGTCGCGGAGAGGGACCTGCTGCGGGCGGAGCAGCGTACGCGCGAGGTGCGACGCGGGCGGCGTCGCGAGCGAAGGCCGAGCAAGGTTCTGATTCTGGAAAAATTTCCAGAATCAGACGTCTGGATTGATATCCAGACGGCAAGGTCGACGTCTGTGAGATCATACAGACATCTGAAAGGTGAGTTTCCGCTTTCTTCTTCTTTTGTCGACTGACCGTACTGAGGGAGGGGGGTTGGCTGTGCGCAGGTGTTCTGATTCGTCATCCTTTGCGAATCGGACGTCTGGAAGTTGTACCAGACGGCGGGAGTGACCTCCAGACGTCCGTAGTGACCATCGGACGTCTGGGATCTAGGAGAGACGTCCCCACAGACTTCTGGACGTCCGGGGAACCAAGCTGAACAGGTAATTCTCTGATCCACCGTTTAAGACGTCTGGAAGGAGTTCCAGACGTCTGATTTTGCACAGTATCGTCTTTCTCGACCCGTTTAGGGCCCGTTTGGGCTCCGTTTTCCGCGATTCGAGTTGCGTTCGTTTCAGAATTTATTCCTCTACCCGCCTACAGTAGCTATACACTGTTTTGAGACACTCCTTGTGTTTGATCCTTGTGATAGGACCTCGTTCGGTTGCAGTCTTGAGAGTCGCGGAGGTGCGCGGGATTCCCGACCACGCCCCCATTACTCCCGTTGTACCTGGTAGAGTGGTTTTAAGTATTAATAAAATCTGTTAAAGTATGGAACCATAACTAGAACCTAGGGCATTGCATGAATCCTAGGAATGAGAAATATATGGAATGATAGCTCCTAGGTGTTGCATGAATCCTAGGGCCGGAAAACTAGATTGTATGATAGATCCTAGGATATGGCATGAATCCTAGGATGGAAAAACTAGTGGAATGTATATTACTGCAGTCTTGGAAAAATGGAAAGGAATATATAAGCTGCCTGTGAATTTAATTAACAGCTGCCTGTTATGAACAAAGAAACATGTTTGAGATCATGGAAATTGAGAACGTGAATCTGGAAAGTGAAACATATGATGTTCTGAGATAAAGGGCTGGAACCCTATGGGGAATTAGGAGTGGAACTCCTGGAAAGAAAAGGAATGGAACTGAGATGTAGTTTGTACTGTCTCTTGGGTACGCAGTACCAAGGGAAGTACCTGTACCTGTTTTAGTGCAGAGTGGGGCCAGCCGCCCCAGGGACCCGGGGTTAGGCTTGGCCGCTCTGTACCGACTTGTTGGCCCTTGTGTACGTAGTACCGAGGAGAGCTAGTAGTGTTAGGAGAGTACTAGCTACCCCACGGGCCCCGGGGTTCTGCTAGCCTCCTTCACCGACTTGTTAGGCCCACTAGGGCAAACCAGGGTAGTCAGGCGAGGGTGCGCGGACTGTGGAGGGGCAAGGCCCCGGTTTGGTTACTGTGGAGGGGTTGGACCCCTGTTACTGAGAGGGCTCTGCCCTGGTTCCGTGCTGTGCTTTGGGCGCACCCGTTAACGGAAACGACTGACCGCGTGCCAGTACGGGCTAGCTACCTGTGCGTTTATCGCGCGTGCCGTAGTCACCGTTACGTCTGTCAGTGACCTTGGGGTGGTTGACTGAGGGTAGGATCACCACGGGGGACTCTCCCGGCCAGGGGAGCGCCACGTGCTACTTCTACTTTTGGAAAAGACTGCAATCAAGATCGTCCCACGAGGACATCCGAGATCAAGTAAAGGATCTGAGAAGTAAATGAAATAGTGAGAAAAATTGAAAGATGTAAATAAAGGAAGTAATAGAACATAACAGCTACTGTACACTCTACTGTTGCCTTTAGTTAGTTTGCCACTCTACTCAGCGTTTTGCTGACGTGTTACACTCGTTACCTTTTTCAGGACCAGGTGTTGAGCAGCCAGGGTCGGCGGCTGCAGAGGACGCTGGGCCGAGTAGGGTCCAGTAGAGTTACCACAGCTTTGTACCTTCTTTTTGTTTCTGTTCTAGTGAGTAGTTTTGTTTCCGCTGTACCTTCTTTACCTGCAGTTTTTGTTATATGATAAATGTTGTTTTACTGTTGTGGTGGTGCCTACTGTAGTAGTTTCTTTCCTTACTGCTGTACTTTCTTACTGTTAGTTATATTCATGCTGAATGTGGTTTATTTTACTGTCTTTTGGTTACTTCCTCGCTGGACGACTGAGTCTTGGGATTAGTCGAGTCGGTCCGGTTCTCGTGTCTCGTAGGGACTCGGGAACCGGGTCGTTACACCTTCAAAAATGTCACTAGAGACTCTATACACAAAAGGTTAAAACACTTACACTACTTATATATATACAGGACACACACATATACAGATCATACATATACTATATTTATTATACATATACATATATATATATAAACTTATGCTATGTATAGATATATACATATACATATATGTATACACTATATACACACTCTTAACATAGCATACGCATCTCAAACAACACTTAGGCGCTTTGGACACTAAAGGCTCTCATAACACACATTGAAGCTCCAACACTTAGCTTGTCAATACTTAGCACTCACTAACAAAATTTAGGTTTTTATTAAGCGAGCTAGGCTCTTCGTGGGATATACAACACCCTTAAGGGTGGGACCAAACCCAGTTCTAGTTTTCTTTAGGTGTATTTTTGTACATCCATTCGAGCCTAGACCTAGCTCAGATGAACTGGGCCCAAACCAAACCGAGCTCCTAGCCCCACACAATTGCTTATTATATGCTCATAATGCTCAGAGAGAGTGGAGGGGTATATGGGGTATTTGTGCACCCAGCGTTGATGACTAGTTGACATGGGTGCACAAAACCTTATATGTGGCAACAGCTCCTTGCAAAGCACCGATGTGGTGTCATGTTTAGCATTGAAATTCATGCGTAGTGTTCTGTGAGTCAAGATTTGGGCCTCGATTTGAGAGCCCTGATGGAGTCCAAATTCCAAATAAAATGTAGGGTTGGAAAGCCCTTATATAAGGTTATTTAATTATGTAGTTAATTTACATAAATAAGTTATTTAATTCTATATAAAAATTGCTTAAACTTAGTGATTACTTAATTAGTTACAACTTAATTACTTAATTAATGTATAAATTAATAATTTAATGAGTCAATTGATCTTATAATTAGTTAATTAACATATTAAGGCATTTATTATACATTTTTAATTTATTTTAGAACATTTATTTTAATTTATGCACATTTAAGTACATGTTTTTATTAGATATATACATATTTAAGGTATAAATACTATAATTCAGTATAAATATATTACAAATAGGTTAAAAATAATTAAAATAATAGTATACAAGTATACAATATAAATTACCTCAGTAATAACTTAATTTACTAATTTATTTTATTTTAACTTAATAATGTACCTAATTAACTTAGTAATCTAATTTTCTACAATAAATATAGAAATAAATCAATATACAAGTATAAATAGTTATATAATAAATACTTAAATACGTATGTATAGTAATAGTTACTATTATACAGGTTTACATATTTATTTATAATTATCTTAATTTAAATACATATAATCTACTATAAGTTAATATATAAATATAGAATAAAGTTATATATACAGTAACTCAACCTAAGTACTTATTTAATTATATATAATACATCTATATGTTATTCATGTACATTATTTACATTTATTACAATATTTACATATAACTTATTAACTAGTTCATATTTACAAGTATAAATATTATATACATGGCATTTTTATGCAATTTTTGGCTTTTTCATATTTTTATGGTATTTGTATATATAATAGAGATTGCAGAAGAGAGAGAAAAAGTGAGATGATAGAGAGAGGAATTCTTTTTGTGATTTTTATGTTGTGTTCATTTATTGAATTTGATAGTAGACTGAACTGTCAGCTAATATATTCTACCAGCCCGGGGGCTCTGAATACTTTGAAACTCTACGCATGCCTAAAGAAATACCTGATCTTACTCTAGATAGGGTTATTTTATTTTTTTATGATTTTTTATATTTTTTTATGTATTTACAATTTCGTACAAACTAGGCCTGGAATGAGTTTTTGAAAAAGAACCTAAGGCCTCAAAGTGGTTTCTAAGGGCTGGAAAAGGTGTTTAAGCAATCAAAAATGTCCAGCATATTACATGAAAGATATTGGAACAATTAAACAAGATTTTGACCATGAATTTCATCGGATTTTCATTTTGGATAGTTAGAGGCATTGACATGTAGTAGACATGAATTAAATACAAGAAATACATGATATTTTAGATGGATTGAAGTACAAACTTGTAGATACATGCTTGTTCATGAAGTTCTAACAATACAATACAATGTAAGCCCATTAGAATCCAAAATCCCAACTCAAATTCTCTTTGAATCAGTGTAGCAATAGCTAATATAAAATTAGTCCAACAACTGAACTCAACTGCTGTGCAGTCAACTAAGCATTGCTATTGCTTAACTACCCAATAGAAGGTTAAGCTGCTACTACTGTCGGCTGCTTTGATTAGACCAAACATGTTTGATCTAAGACTTCTCAAAGCCACCTCAGATCTGAAAACCTAGATCTAAGTGTCAAATGAATTCCATCAATGACATCTAATCGACAGATCCCATTGAAAACAAAGAGGAACTCCACTACATGTAGCCATTATGTAGCCTTTTATGTGCTGCTTTGGGAGAATTGGAACAAAAACAAATGTTTAAACAACCATATAGGAATTGATTGTGCTTCAAACTCATCTTAATTAAAAATCAGATCTATGCATCGAAATCACCAATGAACACCATATAATTCAGTTTTCATCTCAGATCTAGGATGTAAAAATGCACCCCAGAACTAAGATAAATGATTAAATCCCCATGAAGAATTATTTCAAAAACTTTTCTATCCATTCTGAAAACCAAGGGAAACCAATTTCAAGTTCAAAAAAATCCTTGAAATCCTAATATCCCCATCTTACACCATAGATAGTGTAAGATGAAAATGCAAATTAAGGTTTCAATGGTGATAAATCCCAATTCAGAAGTACCTCAAGCCTTCTTTGATAGATCTAGGACTCATTCAAATCTGATTAAAGCTCAAAAACCACAAAAGGCCCTAATCTATGAAAGTAGGAAATCTATCTAAGGGAAGAAGGTGACTCTCTAGGATCTACAGTCGACGGCTAAAGAGGACGAAGTGGGAGGAAACTCCAACGGAAGGAGACTCTTAAGGGATACCAGCCAGTGGCTGAAGGCGACGAACGGAGGGAGAACAATGGCCTCTGTCACTGACCACCGAGGAAGGAAGTGTGCTGGAGTGGTAGATGACGATCAAGCTCAAGGGGAGGGAGCTGATAGGGGTCGCGTGAGCTCAGGGGAGGTGTTTAAGTAGGTGCTGGAGCGAATCAAGTCACCATGGAGTTGTGATTAAGCTTTATGGTCATGGACGATGGAATGAGTAGAGAGGATGCGTGGGAAGCTTTATACCAAACTTCCATCGTCAAATCAGATCTAGATGAGGCAACGGAGCTTCACGCAACGACATGGGAAGGATGGATTGAGATCTGCCGTAGGATTAGGGATACAAAGAATCGATGGTGCCTATGCACCGTGTTCTTTGCATGCTATAGTGCATGCGAGTGAAGCAGGTGAGTTGGTGAAATTGTACACAAGGATTTTAATTGAAACGCTGCACACTTTGCGAAGAAGCCCATAAGTGGTTACAAAGAAGTCAAAGCAGTCCCTGGATGCTTGCAAAAGGGCCCTTGAAGGTTTTCAAAGAAGTCCCTGAAAGGTTTTTATGTGTATGAAATGTGATGCATAGAGGACCTGTAAAAATCTAAATGCAAGGTCTTAATGATGTTCAAAGGATATAAGATTTTTATTGGAGCTTAATTGAACATATTAGAACATGATTTTGCCCTTGATTTGAACTTTTGAGCTCAAAATGTATTCAGTTAGAAATTGTATCATCAATTTATATTTATGAATAGAATATCTCATTAATTTGACCTAATTATGCATTTTAACCCAATTTTAGTGTTTTAGGTCATTTTTATTAATTCTCACAGTTAAGCCATTTATTGTGTTAATTAGATAGTGTTTAACCTAATTCTAGCATAACTTGGGTATTTTCGCTATGATGAGCCACACCTCATCACAAGGTCATGCCATCTTGAAGATGCCAAAGCACCTGCTTCTCCAGGTTGGCTAAGGAAGGGTCAACGCCTCAGGCCTAAGGTGCTGAGGAACTCCTGGGAGTAGGCCAAGGACCGTTGGACACGATGGCTTGCAGAGCGGTGGTGAGATCCCAGCTAGGAGGCGCCGCTTAAAGTGCTATATGGGAAAAGTTGGTGCTCCTCTACCTAAGAGCTATGTATCCACCCACATCCTAAGAATTAGTAGAGGCGCTAGTCCTTGGGGCTCCAGTTGTGGGTTGCGGAGGCTCAAGTATAATTTTGACCACAAAACTCCCTCCCATGGCTGCTTGTTTTGCCATGCAAGCAAACTCGGTGGAGGTGCCGGACGAAGTAGGGGGGAAAGCATGCCTGTCTCCCTTCGTCCCATTCAGCAGGGACCTCAGCGCCTCCAACCCCTGCCGAGGCTGGTTGATGGGAAGACGAGGAGCGAACACCTCCCTCGCCACTCGCCTCTTTAGAACCGAAGGAGAATTACACAACACCCGTGTGTTACCTCCTCTATCAGAGGGTCTCCTCTAAGATGGTGGATGCCTCCTCCCTTCCCTTCCTCTTGCTCTCCTGGTGGCAAGGGGGCTAGCTACTTTCACCCGCTCCCCTGGACTCACGCTTCGCTGGTTAACCCTGTGGGAGCTCCTCGAGCCCCACCTAGAGGTATCTAGCCTAGCGAACCACTTGAAAGCTGCAGCAACAAAAAAGGAAAAGCAACAAGTGGTCAACATCAAATTAAGGTAAAAAGGGTCAAAGCCACCTCCCCATAACATACATGGCATAGGGTAGGAGTCTGCCACCCACACATCCTCAACTCAGAACAGGCTATGGATCCAAATTCCATTATTTTTTTGGCGTCCTCCTCCACATCCGAGTCAAGGGCATTGGGACTAGGAGACAAGTCCTTCTCAAGTGGATTCTACCAAAAGTTGGGGACTTCTAAATTCTCCACATTGTGAAGAAGGAAAAAATGATGGTCTTTCCCTTGTAAATTATCTAGCATGTCAGTTATTTTATACTTAGTCTGCCTGTTGTACAAAGTGTAGATCCCAGAGGGTGGCTTGCCCCTCTTTCACTTTTAGGGGCATCAATCCAAAAATGAGGCGAAAAGTCCCATTCAAGGGCAGATACCCAAATGGAAGCAAAGAATGGTAAAAATATTCAAAATTGGCCAACAGTTAAGGGTAAGTTGGGAAGGTGCAAGGCAGTAGTACAAAAGGAAAGAAGTCAAAAAAGGGTTCAAAGGAACCCTGACGCCATTTTCAATGGCATATTTACAAATGAGAAAAAATCACCCCTGGCCAGGGAACATAGGCAGGTCAACGTCCCTGGTACCTAGAACTGGATGTTCTCAAGCCCGTACTCCCTCAAAAAATCTTGAATAGCGGGTTTACTACCAAAAGAAAACTTGAAGGTGTATAACCCAAACGGTTCGTTAAAGTGATGGGGGACAGTGGAAGATGACTCACCTTTCCCATAGATGCCCAACTCTTTCCGCAAAGTAAAGGGCTCCGGCAAGGAAATCCATTTCATCTCCAACAGGATCGCTCCTCTGTGGACGGCAGCACCTGCTGTGATTAGGGTTTCCTCTTCCTTGTAATGGGAATGTGGGGTAAGGGCATTTACTACCCAACTACCCCTTATTTATAATTGAGGATATGTGCGGACTCCAACGCTATTAAATCCCAATAATTACCGGGTGCAATTAATGCTCCTGCACATGTAATCATTACAGCGCGATTCGAATGACTGGCGCAAACCCCGTAATCCTTCCCGACTATCGGGTTGCGATTCTATCATAATTACAGCAATTAATGCACGTCTTATCAACATAAAGTGACAAAATTTTACCTGTAGTGATTGGCCATCACTCGTGGAAGACGATGCTTACATCGTCTAATTAAATGCCTCAGCAAAAGGCCTCTTAAGGACAAGGGAAAATCAGGCAATGGCATGCCTATTCTTTCGTAAAACAAACAAGTGGCGATATGCTTGTAACTTAAGCACATGGCGCCTTGCCCACCTAAATAATTGCTTATCGGGTATACAAGTGACACTCCACCCACCTACGTAACCCACTAATAAATAGGCCTTGACCTATCCATTAAAGTAGCTGACGACTAATTACCCACCAACATATGGTACAGGCTTCATGGCTGGTTCTTAATGATGGCACTGTCGGGAAACCTCCCAACCCATTATTGGGGGAATGGTACACACGAAGTAAAAATAGTTCTACTCTCTTCGCCGACAAACTCGATCAAAGAGTGTGGGGGAAACTGATGAGGGGGGAAAAATCACCCCACGAGTCAGGCTGCGTAGAGGATCCGGCTACCTAGCAAATAGTGAAAACCTGACATCTCAAGGTAGGCTCGTTTACCCGGATCCGTATACCCGACAGAATGGCAGGTCGTTCTAGGTCCGAAAAACCACCAACCGACAGGCTTGTCACTACCACTAAGAAGGAATCGTACGAAGTACGGAATTGACTTATGATCACCTATTGGTTACTATATGACATACTATTTTTAATTAGCAAGAATCCCAAGATTGTGGGAACAGAAAAAAGGCCCGCAACTGAGGGAAGTCCACCCTATAAATACTAGGGGTAGATTAGCTTTTATTTTTTATGCAATCAAAGAGAGAAACAGAAAGTTTGTACCACCCAAATACCAGTGCATATTTGAGTATCATCCTCGCCCTAAATGTACACATTTTTCTTGGTGGAATTGGGTCATCAAATCTCGTGCATGAATTTCTTTGTGATTGTTTATTGATTCAAAATTTCTATTCTAAAGTCCTCAATTAGCCTTAAAATTAAACCGAACTAGGTTCAACTCAAGTTTGTCTTGCTAATGCTGTTGCGTGTAAATTACTGATCCAACTTGATCTGGTAATGAGTGAGCTTACATATGGTGCTTCACCAATCACAAGCTTTTTAGCATATGGAGCATGGGGTGGGGGATAAATTGGGAGAGGGGGCAAGAATCAAAAAAGTAATGGAAAGGGGTAATAGGTCGTTGGATGAAGGAGCAACCTACAAAGGTCGTTACTTCATCTGGCGAGCTATCGCCGATTCCCACTTTGCAACGGGTAGCGGAAAAAGTCGAGCAGAGGTCGCCAGATGACTAGGACCTTTGACCGACCATTACGTGCAATCGAACGTTAGGCGGAGGTCGCTATTTCATCCAAGGACCTTAACCTAGCAGTTACACCCACCCCGCTCCCCCCCTCCCCCACCCGACGCTTCGCCTATATAAACACCCCCCTTCCCCTCTTATCATCACACATCCTCCTCCATTACCTCTTCCCTCTTAAAAATTTTCCTCTTCATTCATTCATCTTATTGAGATTTTAGATCGCGATTATGTTGAAACTCTACATTGTAATCTCATTGAAATTCTGAATTTGAAATTGCAATCTTGTTGAAGCTCTGAATTTCCTTTCATTCCCTACTTCGACATCTACATTTAGCAGTAATGTATCTTTATTATTTTTTTAAACAATAGTTAGTTGTAATTATTTTATATACATTCATATTAATTTATTGTATTTTGATTCCTACAATAATATATAAGATATTATGAATTAATAAATTTATAAAATGTAATAATATGTAAAATTATGTCATTCGTATGATGTAAAATAATGTTAAATAAATGTGTTGTTTTTTATTTGATAATAATAATGATTACAGTGTAACTACTATATTTAAATAAGAATTTATTATTTTTTATTCGATTGCAATGCAACTGATGCTTTTACATTGAAATATATAATTTTCATAATGATAATGATATTATTCACAATTATTAAATCACTGTTATTGTTAATATATTTATTTTCTAGTAAGGAATAAATGTAAATATCGTATTTTATTAAAAATAAATTAGATTAAAATTGAACATATGTTATTAGAAATTGTTATCATTTTAAAATAATGATAAATGAAATAGTGAAGTAATAAATAACATATAATAATATTTGAAAATTAATTAAAAAAATCCTTTTTAACCAGAAAATTAGTAATAAGATTAAGTTATTAACAATTAATTAACTTTAAAAAGGAATTCGTAAATTTACTTAGCTAGAAAAGAGAAATGAAAATCATAAAATTTATAAAAATGAAGTAAAATTATACATGTGAAATAAAAGACTTACTAGTGAAATAATATAGAATATATCATTTGGGAAGAAGTGGAAATTTTTTTTTATATAAAAAAGTATTTTTTGAGGTTAACTTTTTTTTGTTTAGTAAATGACACTTTTATATTTTATTGATTATGCAGACATGACAGACAATATTATGGTACTTAGGATTTACTGGGGTGATAGAGTAATATCTACTTATTCTGGAATGAATACATTAATTAACTTTCATACTTCATTTGAAAAATTGTTATCTATTGTACATAATATTACCAGATATTCTGAATCATATTATAAGCTTTAGTTAAAGTGCAAATGAATAAGCAAAGAAAGTAGATCACCTCTTTATGATATTGAGAATGATGAATCAACTCAAATGAAGTTAGAGTTATTAGGAAGTATGCAGAGTACAATCGACTTATATGTTGTAGTGGAGCCATTAAGAGGTCAACCACTATACCCTCAATATGAAAACATAGCTTCATGTTTAAATTATGGATTTAGTAGCGACCCGTATTCATTATATTATGGGATGTTAAGCTCCTCGTAACATATTCCAATGGATAAAGCGAGACATATATCAGAAGAACAATTACATCCAGTAGAAGTAGTTACTTTAGATCACAGAAATATTGATCTTTACATTGAGGCTCATCAAAGTAATTTACATGAAGAAAGTGATGAAAGTGAGAATAATGGGCCTGATGATCATGGTATATCAACCATTATGAATGTCGTAGCTAACGAAGGACCTCATCAAAATTTTGTAGAAAACAATGAAGATGTTTTTAACGACGACGATGACAATGATGACTTAGAAGGAGAACTAATGGATGAAGTACCTTCTTTGCCTAATGATAATGATTGGATAAATCGGATGATAGATCAAGATGAGACATCATTTTTTCCCTCAACAACAAAGAGGAGAAAGAATGGATTGGATGATGAGAAGATGGAAAACTAGGGAAGATTTACAACAAGACTTAAGGCAGTGGAGTGTATAGAAAGGTGTGCAATACAAGAAAATTGCATTGTAGAAAAAACTCATAACTATTGCATGCATCGTTAATAGCTGCAAGTGGCAATTTCATGTATCATAAACAAGTCTTTTAATGATTGGACAGTGACTAGATACGATCAGGAGTATAGTTGCATAGCGAACATCTTAGGAGATCATAAACAACGTAACATAAAGTTCATACTCCACCACATATTGCCACATTTTATGACAAGTCTTACTTTATCTTTGAAACAAATCCAGATTTTAATTGACAACGAAGATAAGGTAAAGACAAGATATGTCAAGGCTTGGTATGCTCGAAAAAAAGCTTTGGAACATGTATATGGCAACGTAAAGGAATCTTTCTTAGATTTGAAATGATTTATGAGAGAAATGATTCAGAGAAATCCAGGTACTATTTACCATGTTATGATGTGCCTGCATCAACTTCACTAGGAAAAATAGAATTTCGCCGTTTATTTTGGACTTTCGATCTGTCAATTCAGGGATTTCAGTATTATCGTCCAATACTTTCAATCAATGGTACACATTTGTATGGTTCACATCTTGGACATTTATTAAGTGTAATTGGAATTGATACGAATGATCAATTATTTCCATTAACTTTTGCAATTGTGGAAAGAGGGGAGAATAACAGTAGTTGGGCTTGGTTTTTGATGTATCTCTCTGAAATTGTCAATCGAGATGGTATATGCATCATAAGTTATCGTTTCCCAGAATTAAGAAATTTAATTCCTCAATATTTTAGCCTGGAATGAGGTCATTCATATAGACATTGTTTGAGACATATGAAAGCAAACATGCATAGAGAGGGATTCAAAAGCAAAGATTTATAGAGATGCTTTTATGCATCTGGTTCTGCATCAACAGCATATGATCAAATCGAATATTAGGAGATCTCCAATGAGTAGGATTTAATAGAGGCAGGGTGAGATTTGCGTGATATAAAAATGATGCAGAAAATATAATAAATAATCTCACACAAAAAGGCAACCACATAGGTACACAATGATTTTTAGGTGGAAACCCAAATCCAGGTAAAAACCACTAGCTAAACCTTTCGGTTTAGGATTTCCTGATTGACCAAGTCGATCAAATCTATTAACAAGTCACTTAAACGAAGGCGACTTAACCTCTTACAAGCACACTACTTATGTGAGGGTAGTGTACCTCAAATTCTCCTCTTCACAAGGAGTATTTTGTCCCATGAAGGAGACAGGAATTCGCAAAACGAATACCTAACCAAGAACAAAGAAATAAACAAGAACCTATGGAGCCACAAAGTGATAGTAATCTTATGCTACTATAAGCTAGAATCTCCACTTAGTAGGAAGTGTGCAGGTGTGATCTCGACAGAGTATCGATGCTCTCGGATTTGAAGCTTTGAGAGTAAGACACTTCTTCTTTGATCTTTCTCTTCTAGGACACAAAAGGAGTGGAAAGTAGTATTGCTTGGTGTGTCTAACAAAGGAAGGGCCCTCCTCTATTTATAGGTGGCTTAGGAACCCTTAGGAAGGCTATGGAAGCTTAGGTAGCCGTTGGAAATAAATCCAAGGCTAATCAGGCTGGAATCAGGGTTATTAATGATTCTAACAGTGTTATCAGACATTTTGTAATCACCCGATTCCCGAGTCCCTACGAGACAAGAGAACCGAACCGACTCGACTCATCCCATGACCTAGTCGTCCAACGAGGAAGTAACCAAAAGAGCAGTAAAATAAATCACATTCAGCATGAATAGAACTAACAGTAAGAAAATATAGCGGTAAGGAAAGAAACCACTACAGTATATACCACCACAACAGTAGAACAACATTCATAACATAATATGAACTGCAGGTAAAGAAAAGTACAACGATAACAAGAACTACTCACTACAGCGGAAACAAAAGGAGGTACAAGAGAACAGTGGTAACTCTACTGGACCATACTCGGCCCAGCGTCCTCTGCAGCCGCTGACCCTGGCTGCTCAACACCTGGTCCTGAAAGGTAACGAGTGTAACACATCAGCAAAACGCTGAGTAGAGTGGCAGCTAAACTAAAGAAACAGTAAAGTGTATAGTAACTGTTTTAATTTTCTTTCTTCCTTTATTTACGTCTTTCTATTGTTTCAAAATTTATCTATTTCTCAGATCCTTCACTTGATCTCGAATGTTCCTCGTGGGAACGATCTTGATTGCAGTCTTTTCCAAATAGTAGAAGTAGCACGTGGTGCTCTCCTGGTCGGGAGAGTCCCCCGTGGTGATCCTACTCTCAGTCAACCACCCCAAGGTCACGGACAGGCGTAACGGTGACTACGACACGCGCGATAAACGCACAGGTAGCTAACCCGCACTGGCACGCGGTTAGTCGTTTCCGTTAACGGGTGCACCCAAGCACAGCACGGAACCAGTACAGAGCAGAGCCCTCTCAGTAACAGGGGTCCAACCCCTCCACAGTAACCAAACAGGGGCCTTGCCCCTCCATAGTCCGCGCACCCTCGCCTGACTACCCTGGTTTGCCCAGTGGGCCTAACAAGTCGGTGTAGGAGGCTAGCAGAACCCCGGGGCCCGTGGGGTAGCTAGTACCTCCCTACATTAGTATCTCTCCTCGGTACTACGTACACGAGGGCCAGCAAGTCGGTACAGAGTGGCCAGTCCTAACCCTGGGTCCCTGGGTCGGCTGGCTTCGCTCTGCACTAAACAGGGGGACAGTCGCTCTCCTTGGTACTCCATACTCAAGGGCCAGCTCACTTCCCCAATTCTATTCCATTCACCTTCCAGGAGTTCTACTCCTAATTCCCCGTAGGGTTCCAGCTCTTTTAACTCAGCGCATTCCGGTTTCACCTTTCCAGTTTCACGTTCATACATCCCATATTCTTAATCATGTTCATTTATTCATAACAGGCAGCTGTTTAAATAAATTTAAAGGCAGCTATTATTTCCTTTCCACATTTTCAAGACTGCAGTGTTCACATATTCCACTAGTTTTCCCATCCTAGGATTCATGTCATACCCTAGGATCTATCATACAATCTAGTTTTCCAGCCCTAGGATTTATGCAACACCCTAGGATCTATTATTCAATCTAGTTTCTCATTCCTAGGATTCATGCAATGTCCTAGGTTCTATTTATGGTTCCATAATTTAATAGATTATGCTAATAAACTTAAATGCCACTCTACCGGTTACGACAGGAGTACTGGGGGCGTGGTCGGGAATCCCACGTGCCTCCGCAAACCCCGAGACTGCAACGGAATGGGGTCCTATCACAAGGATAAAACACAAGGAGTTTCTCAAAATAGTATATAGCTACTGTAGACGGGTAGAGGATTAAATTCCAAAAAGCACGCAACTCGAAACGCGGGAAACGGACTCCGAACGGGCCCTAAACGGGTCGAAAACGACGAAACAGTGCAAAATCAGACGTCGGGAACTTATTCCAGACGTCTTAAAAAGTGGATCAGGGGTTACCTTGCTCTGCGTGGTCTCTTAGACATCCAGAAGCTTGCGAGGGCGTCTGGCCTAGTTCCCAGACATCTGATGATCACCCCGGACGTCTGTAAGTCATTCTCGTCGTCTGGCACTGCAGCCAGACGTCTGATTCGCGTTGGATGCGAATCCACGAACCTGCGCGTACCCATTTCTCTCTCTCAGTACGGACGGTCATAGGAAAGGAAGAAGGTACGAAAATAACTCACCTTTCAGACATCTGGACAGTCCTCCAGATGTCTTCCCCGTCGTCTGGTTGGAATCCCAGACGTCTGATTCTGGAGAAAATTCCAAAACCAGGGCGCAACTCGCCCTCCGCTCGCGACACTCGGCCGCACCGCGACTCGTCCGCCTGCTACTCGAGCTGCAGTAGACCTCCTGCGTCACCCCGCATCCGCTGCGCCCCTACCGGCCAGCTCCCGCTGCCCTGGCAGGCTCGAGCCCTCACGGCCGAGCGCCTCCTCTTCTCATGCAGCGCCTCCTCCCGCATTCACCGCGGCTGTCGCCGCCCCGCTCGCTCGCGCTCGCACTCGCACTCGCTGGAAGAAGAGGAAGGAGGAGCGGAGGTGATGAGAGTGAGGGAGAGGGCGTGGCTTTTTAAAGCCGCGTGGGGAGAGAGAGCGAGAGAGAGGGGCGCAGTCTGCGCCCGCAGGAGGAGAGGGAAAAAGAAGAGGCGGAGCAGGTCTGCGTGCGCAGACGCGCAGACGCAACGGTGCGTGCTGCAGAAAATGAATCCCAGACGTCTGGAAGTGATACCAGACGTCTGGTACGACGTCTGGGCCACCTCCCAGATGTCTTAAAAGACGTCTGAAAGCACGGTTCGTAACAGTATAACAAACTCAGAGGAAGTTTCGTCCCCGAAACTTGCGCTAACTAGGGTGTGGGAAAACGTCATAAATACCATAACAAACTCAAAGAGGACCGAAGCCGGTCCGAAAAGACGTACCAGCGAAGAGTTCCGGGTACCGCTCCCGCATTGCCGCCTCAGGCTCCCAGGTAGCCTCCTCGTACCGCTGGCTCCTCCACAAAACCTTTACCAGGGGTACTTGCTTTCGTCTCAAACTGCAGACGGCTCGGTCTAGAATCTGCACTGGCCGCTCGGGGTAGGTCAGGTCGTCGCCCACCTCGACGCTCTCGTGACTCAGTACGTGACTGGGATCGGCTACGTACTTCCTGAGGTTGGACACGTGGAACACGTCGTGCACACTAGAGAGCTGGGGAGGGCAAGCCTGTAAGCAACGGGTCCAACCCGCTCCAGGACCTCAAAGGGCCCCACAAACCTCGGCGCGAGCTTCCCTCTCACCCCAAACCATTGCAGGCCCTTCATGGGCGAAACACGAAGAAAGACATGGTCCCCAACCTCAAACTGCACCTCTCCACGTCTCTGATCCGCGTAGCTCTTCTGTCTACTCTTGACAGTGCGGAGTCGCCTGTGGATCTGCTCGACCACCTCCTGACTCTGCCGGATCAACCTGGGGCCAACCTCCAACTTGGTCCCCACCTCAACCCAACTCAAGGGTGCCGTACACCTCCGTCCATACAGAGCCTCGTAGGGAGCCATGCCAATACTCGAGTGAGAACTGTTGTTGTATGCAAACTCCGCTAGGGGCAGGTGCTCCTCCCAAGAGCCCCTCCAGTCTAGTACACAGTCACACAAAAGGTCCTCAAGTGTCTGTATCATGCGCTCAGACTGTCTGTCCGTCTGGGGGTGGTAAGTTGTACTAAACCTCAACCGCGTCCCCAGGGCCTGCTGAAACTCAGCCCAAAACTGGGACGTAAAGTAGGTATCCCGGTCGGATACGATCTCCCGCGGAACTCCGTGTAGTCGTACCACGTGGCGGACATACCTCTCTGCCAACTGTGCTGGTCCCAAAGTGACTCGGATCGGCAGGAATCGTGCCGTCTTCATCAGTCTATCCACAATTACCCAGACAGCATCGTGCCCTCGCTGGGTAACAGGTAAGCCCACCACCAAGTCCACGGTGATGCTCTCCCACTTCCACTCTGGCACTGAAAGCGGCTGTAGCGGCCCTACAGGCCTCTGATGCTCGGCCTTCACCTGCTGGCACACTAAGCACTGCTGCACGAATTCACCCACATCCCGCTTCATCCCCCTCCACCAAAACTCGCGTCTCCAGTCGTGGTACATCTTCGTGTTTCCGGGATGTATGGTGAATCTGGAACCGTGTGCCTCAGTCAGGAGCTCTCTCAACATATCCTCGTCTCTGGGAATGCACAACCGTCCCCTCAGGCGCAGCACCTGGTCTGTGAAAGAGAAGTCCCCTGGGTCTCCTGACAGTACTTTGTCGCGCAAGGACTGCAAGTACGGATCAGCCATCTGTCCTATGATGATGCGATCTATCAGCTCTGGCCTGGTCTGTCGTGTCACCGTCACTACCCCACAATGCCCCCATAACTCCAGGGGTCGCCAACTGCCCACCTCCTCCAAAAGGCTCCAACTCTGTAACTGTAAACTGGCCAAGTGTGTGGGCGCCTTACGGCTCAAGGAGTCAACCACCACATTGGCCTTTCCCGGGTGGTAGGAGATGCTGCAGTCATAGTCCTTCAGGAGCTCCAACCAACGTCTCTGTCTCATGTTGAGCTCCTTCTGATCAAAAAGGTATCTGAGGCTCTTGTGATCTGTGAAAATCTCGAAGGTCTCACCGTACAAGTAGTGCCTCCAGGCCTTCAGCGCGAAGACGACAGCTGCCAACTCCAGGTCGTGGGTAGGGTAGGTATGCTCATGGGGCTTCAGTTGCCGCGAAGCGTAAGCGACAACGTGACCCCTCTGCATGAGCACACCTCCTAACACCTGCAAGGAGGTGTCCGTGTACACAACGAACCCGCCACTACTGTCAGGGATGGTGAGCACGGGAGCCGAGGTCAACCTCTCCTTCAGCTCCAGAAAACATGCCTCACAGGCGTCTGTCCAAGCGAAGGGCACGTCCTTATGGGTCAACTGTGTCATAGGACGCGCGATCTGTGAAAAACCTCTGATGAAACGTCTGTAGTAGCCTGCCAGTCCCAGGAAACTGCGAATCTCAGTGACTGAACGCGGTCTCTCCCACCTGAGTACTGCCTCAACCTTGGCTGGGTCCACGCCAAGCCATCTCCAGAGATCACGTGACCTAAGAAGGTCACCTCCCTCAACCATAACTCTCACTTGCTGTACTTGGCGTACAGCCTACGTCGTCTCAGTGTGTCCAGAACCATCCACAAGTGCTGTCCGTGCTGCGTCTGATCTCTAGAATAGATGAGTACATCATCTATGAAAACCACCACGAACTGGTCCAAGTACGGTCTAAACACCCGGTTCATCAGATCCATAAAAGCAGCGGGGGCATTGGTCAGCCCAAACGGCATGACCAAAAACTCGTAGTGTCCGTACCGGGTGCGGAAAGCTGTCTTGGAGACGTCGGTCTCCCTAATCCTCAACTGGTGGTATCCCGACCTCAAGTCGATCTTGGAGAACACCGTGGCACCCCGCAATTGGTCAAACAAGTCGTCGATCCTCGGCAGCGGATATCTGTTCTTGATGGTGACCCTATTCAGCTGTCGGTAGTCCACACAAAGGCGTAAGGTCCCATCCTTCTTCTTCACGAACAGTACCGGGGCTCCCCAGGGAGACGCACTGGGCCTCACGAAACCTTTCTCCAAAAGGTCCTGCAACTGAGACTTGAGCTCTCGTAGCTCAAGCGGTGCCATCCTATATGGCGCAGTGGAGATGGGGCTGGTCCCTAGTACTAGTGAGATCTCAAACTCGATCTCACGCTCAGGCGGTAGTCCTAGTAACTCGTCTGGAAACACGTCAGGGTACTCTCTGACCACCGGGATGCTCTGGAAGTCTGCCACAGGGCTGGGCTCTGCCACTACACAAGCTAAGAAGCCCTCACACCCCTGGCTCAAAAGTCTCGCCGCCCGAAGTGCCGAAATGCACCTGAAGCCTCCGTCCACTGGCTGTCCATGAAATTCGAAAGAAGGCAACTCTGGAATGGAGAAGACGATCTTCCTCTCAAAACAGTCCACCAAGGCGTGGTAAGCGGATAGCTAATCCATCCCCAAAATCACTCCAAACTCCTTCATCTGTAACATAATCAGGTCAACTAGCAGGCTATGTCCCCCGACGCTGACCTCGCAATCTGTGTACACCTCCTCAGCTACAAACAGCTGACCACTCAAACCTCTGATTACGAACGGATTCTCTAACAGTGTATAATCTTGGTCCAAGCTAACTGCGAAACTGGCTGCGACAAACGAGTGCGTAGCGCCGGAATCGAAAAGCGTGTAAACGAGTCTGCCGGAACTGAAACCATACCTGCTACCACCGATCCCGAAGCTCTGGCGTCCCTGTGTGTCAGGGCGTTGATACGCCCCTCAGCTCTAGGTGTGGACAAAGCAGCCACACTCTGCGTCGAACGGGTAGGTGCTGGCCAGTACCCTCCTCGCGACTGCTGTCCTCCTCCTCGCGCCTGGGAACCGCGGCCTCCTGCGTGCCCTCCAGTGCTCTGCGCGGGAAGTATTTGCTGACCTCCTACCCTAGACAGGCAGCCCCTCCTGATGTGGCCCGGCTGGCCACACTGGTAACAGAGGGGAACTCGACTCCCGCCCTCAGTGGGTCCCTGCTGTCGGCTGGGCGGGGGTCCGATGCTGGCGACTGGCCCCGGTCGAGGGCCCCCAAAGGCCACTGATGGCCCTGCAAAACGTGATGGCTCTCCTGCGGACTCCACGTGTCTCCTTTGAGTTCTCCTAACATGCCTAGTGTGACGGCGAAAATCTCGTTCCACCACCAACTCCCCTGTCGTATGCTCGGAAGGGGAAGGAGGGGGTGGCGATGTGGGTGGAAGCTGAAATTCTTCTCGAACCACCTCTCGAATTAGTTGGACGAGGTCCGGAGACGGTATGCTCAGGAGAAGAGGAGGGGTAGTATGTACTCCAAGCCTGACACATCTGTCCCTCGGGCCCCGACCTCGGCTGCGCCTGCGGCCCACCCTCCTAGTTCCACGATGAGGCATCTCCTACAAGGAGACGCGAAACAAAACGGAACACGTCACTACGGAATGATACCAAACGGAAACGTCTAAGAGCTCATGCCAAAAGATATGTTGTGGTGGCTACTCTAGTTATAGACATGTGAATTGGTTATTTTCCAGTCAGTTGATTCACTTCTCGGGACGACCTTGCTCTGATACCATCTTGTAACGACCCGATTCCCGAGTCCCTACGAGACAAGAGAATCGGACCGACTCGACTCATCCCAAGACCTAGTCGTCCAACGAGGAAGTAACCAAAAGAGCAGTAAAATAAACCACATTCAGCATGAATATAACTAACAGTAAGAAAATACAGCAGTAAGGAAAGAAACCACTACAGTATATACCACCACAACAGTAGAACAACATTCATAACATAATATGAACTGCAGGTAAAGAAAAGTACAGCGGTAACAAGAACTACTCACTACAGCAGAAACAAAAGGAGGTACAAGAGAACAGTGGTAACTCTACTGGACCCTACAGGGCCCAGCGTCCTCTGCAGCTGCTGACCCTGGCTGCTCAACACCTGGTCCTGAAAGGTAACGAGTGTAACACGTCAGCAAAATGCTGAGTAGAGTGGCAGCTAAACTAAAGAAACAGTAAAGTGTACAGTAGCTGTTTTAATTTTCTTTCTTCCTTTATTTACGTCATTCTATTATTTCAAAATTTATCTATTTCTCAGATCCTTCACTTGATCTCGAATGTTCCTCGTGGGAACGATCTTGATTGCAGTCTTTTCCGAACAGTAGAAGTAGCACGTGGTGCTCTCCTGGCCGGGAGAGTCCCCCGTGGTGATCCTACTCTCAGTCAACCACCCCAAGGTCACGGACAGGCGTAACGGTGACTACGGCACGCGCGATAAACGCACAGGTAGCTAACCCGCAGTGGTACGCGGTCAGTCGTTTCCATTAACGGGTGCACCCAAGCACAGCACGGAACCAGTATAGGGCAGAGCCCTCTCAGTAACAGGGGTCCAACCCCTCCACAGTAACCAAACAGGGGCCTTGCCCCTCCACAGTCCGCGCACCCTCGCCTGACTACCCTGGTTTGCCCAGTGGGCCTAACAAGTCGGTGTACGAGGCTAGCTGAACCCCGGGGCCCGTGGGGTAGCTAGTACCTCCCTACACTAGTAGCTCTCCTTGGTACTACGTACACGAGGGCCAGCAAATCGGTACAGAGTGGCCAATCCTAACCCCGGGTCCCTGGGGCGGCTGGCTCTGCTCTGCACTAAATAGGGGGACAGTCGCTCTCCTTGGTACTCCGTACTCAAGGGCCAGCTCACTTCCCCAATTCTATTCCATTCACCTTCCAGGAGTTCTACTCCTAATTCCCCGTAGGGTTCCAGCTCTTTCAACTCAGCGCATTCCGGTTTCACCTTTCCAGTTTCACGTTCATACATCCCATATTCCTAATCATGTTCATTTATTCATAACAGGCAGCTGTTTAAACAAATTTACAGGCAGCTATTATTTCTTTTCCACATTTTCAAGACTGCAGTGTTCACATATTCCACTAGTTTTCCCATCCTAGGATTCATGTCATACCCTAGGATCTATCATAAAATCTAGTTTTCCAGCCCTAGGATTTATGCAACACCCTAGGATCTATCATTCAATCTAGTTTCTCATTCCTAGGATTCATGCAATGTCCTAGGTTCCATTTATGGTTCCATAATTTAACAGATTATGCTAATAAACTTCAATGCCACTCTACCAGTTACGACAGGAGTACTGAGGGTGTGGTCGGGAATCCCGCGTGCCTCCGTAAACCCCGAGACTACAACGGAACAGGGTCCTATCAAAAGGATCAAACACAAGGAGTTTCTCAAAACAGTATATAGCTACTGTAGACGGGTAGAGGATTAAATTCCGAAAAGCACGCAACTCGAAATGCGGGAAACGGACTCCGAACGGGCCCTAAACGGGTCGAAAACCACGAAATAGTGCAAAATCAGACGTCTGGAACTTATTCCAGACGTCTTAAAAAGTGGATCAGGGGTTACCTTGCTCTGTGTGGTCTCTCAGACATCCAGAAGCCTGCGGGGGCGTCTGGCCTAGTTCCCAAACATCCGATGATCACCCCGGACATCTGTAAGTCGTTCCCGTCGTCTGGCACTGTAGCCAGACGTCTGATTCGCGTTGGATGCGAATCCTCGAACCTACGCGTACCCATTTCTCTCTCTCAGTACGGACGGTCGTAGGAAAGGAAGAAGGTACGAAAATAACTCACCTTTCAGACGTCTGGACAGTCCTCCAGACGTCTTCCCCGTCGTCTGGTTGGAATCCCAGATGTCTGATTCTGGAGAAAATTCCAAAACCAGGGCGCAACTCGCCCTCCGCTCGTGACACTCGGCCACGTCGCGAGTCGTCCCCTGCTGCTCGAGCTGCAGCAGGCCTCCCGCATCACCCTGCGTTCGCTGCGCCCCCGCCGGCCGGCTCCCGCTACCTCGGCTGGCTCGAGCCCTCACGGCCGAGCGCCTCCTCCCGCATTCACCGCTGCTGTCGTCGCCCCGCTCGCTCGCGCTCGCACTCGCACTCGCTGGAAGAAGAGGAAGGAGGAGCAGAGGTGATGAGAGTGAGGGAGAGGGCGTGGCTTTTTAAAACCGCGCGGGGAGAGAGAGCGAGAGAGAGGGGCGCAGTCTGCGCCCGTGGAGGAGAGGGAAAAAGAAGAGGTGGAGCAAGTCTGCGCGTGCAGACGCGCAGACGCAACGGTGCGTGCCGCAGAAAATGAATCCCAGACGTCTGGGCCACCTCCCAGACGTCTTAAAAGACGTCTGAAAGCATGGTTCGTAACACATTTGGAATTAAGGTCAAACATCTGGGTCTTCGTCTGATTCTATGATCGGCCGTCTAATCTAGAGGGGTGGATCAACTAGATGGTGTTGGATCAAAATAGATGTCTAAAGATTACTTTTAAGATGTCTGGGAAACTAATCAGATGTCTAAATTAAGATGGATTTCCTTCCTGTTTTGCCCAGAGCTAAATAGGGATCTAGGATTTGTTGGTCAGACGACAGGTTGATCGTCTGGCACAAAGTCTGGACATCTAGAAATAGGCTCCGCTGCGTGAATGGATTTCCCGAGACTCAAACGGCTATAATTACTAGCAAAAGTGATTTAGGGATGGATTGAGCCTAACATCTATTTATCAAATGTCTAAGGATCTCTATAGACGTCTGAAAGTGAAATAGGCCACATTAAAGGTTAATCCTCAACGATTAAGTCTGACAAAGGCAATGGTCCTTTAGTTGGACGTCTGGTAGGGTCATCAGACATCTTCTAAGATGTCTGGACTATGGGCTGGATGTCTGAAATTGGCAGACAGAGAGTGGGTTACCAGCCTAAATGTTTTGGACCTCTGATCAAACAGTCAGACATCTTAAAGTCTAAGATCAGATGTCTGATTTTCAAATTGGACGTTTGATTAGGTTGTCTGAAGCCTATTTTGGCTTTCTAAGTTCTCTACGAAAAGCCTAAGTATCCTAGGTTTGTGTAGGTGTTCCTAGGACTATTATTTTGTTAATTTAAGGCTCTTTAACATGTAATCTAAACAAAATAAAGAGTAAAGAACAAAGAAACAAAAACTACATACAAAATACAAGACACAAAGAAATCTATCATATTCTTCTTATCTCCTAGCTTTTGTTCCAAGCAAGTTTCTCCTCCATCAAGCTCCTCCAATCTGCCATGGATGCGAGCTGGAGCTCCTTTACACTTGTATCCATTTGCATTTTCCTGAAACTCATAACCTCAATGCAAATGTTAAGTAAGAATTATTTTGTTATCATCAAAATTAACAATCGTGGTGCCCTTGCACCATCACAATGCATGTGTGATGGAGCGTAAATAGATGGATTATACAATAAAATGATTGTAATCGATCATACTGGGCATTATGCTATGACAGGGGTGAAGAGATATGAAAGTATGACAACTAATGCATCTGAATGTTTCAATAATGTTTTGAAAGGTTGTCAAGGATTACCACTTATTGCTCTTATTAGAACGACTTACTTTCATTTGAACAAGTATTTTACTGAGCGTTACGATAGTGGAGAAGTCATGACAACAATTCTTACTTTGAATTTTGACGGAGTTGTGAATAAGGAAATTTTGAGCTCGCGAAGATTACAAGTTGTTAGATTTGGTAGAACGAAGTTCAAAATTGGAGAGAAACCTTACTCATATGAGGTTGAGATTACTTCTATCAATGGAATGAATAACACAATATGTTCTTACAGCTATATTCAATTAAAGCATCTTATTTACAAGCATGTGTTAACTGCTTGTGCACATATTAGATTTGATCATCTTTCATTTTGCTCAGAGTATTATAAAACAACAAACTATTGATTAGCGTATATAAAATCCTTTATTCCAATTCGTGACAAGAGATATTGGGGACAGAAAGAATCTTCACAGTTACTACTCCCATATATTAAGTATGCTAGGGGTAGATCACATGTTGAAAGGATTAAAAATAAAATGGATGAAATGTGTAGTCGTCGTATCCCTTGATGCTCAAAGTGTCAGCAACAAGGACACAACAAAAAATCATGTCCCAATAGAGATGCCAACTAAATGAATATGGTACTCATTCACCTCACTCTTGCGCACACACAAACATTGACCTACTACACACAGCTCACATTCACACATCACATGCAGGATTTTCATTTCCGTGCATTATATTACATGTGCGTGCACACAAGTTGCGCACACATACATGGTAACCTGCTGATGAGTGGCTACTCATCATGGCTAAAAAGCTGAAGTTAAGCTAGACACTAAGTAAAACAATATCACATTAACAGATAAAAAGGGTTAAGTGTGGGAATTAAAGAAAAAGACCTAAAACCTTTACTCTGTGTTAAAACTTCATAATTAGGTCACAAAAATGAGATATTCTGAAAGCAAAGTACAAATATGATTCATGCATCAATTGAACACATAAATAAGTTTGAAAGGCCAAATAAGAAGTATAATCAATGTCTTAAATGTTCAATTAAGCACATATAAAAACTTGAAGGCAATTGGACATCATTTAGGTTATGAAATAGGTAGTTTACACTTAGGTCCTTCATGCATTATACTCTCACCCTTAAAAGCTCCCCTTTGGACCTACTTGTAAGCCATAGGGACCCTTTTGAAAGGCTGCAGGGCCCTTCCTGTTGTAATTCTTTTCACTTATGGGCCTACACGCAATTCTTCTACCCCTTCGTTCAAGGGTCTATCTGCAATTTTCCTTTATTTCAGAGAGAGGCCTGTTGCTCTTCACACGCACTGAAGCGGGCGAAGAACACGACCAATCTCAGCCGTCCGTCGCTCTTCCTGATCCTGATCTGCGGTTAGATTTGAATGGAAGCTTCATGCGATTCGGCACGTGCGATCACCCCTCTCCCCAGATCTTATCTGACGGTCAGATTTTGTGCTTAGCTCACCGCGCGCTCCGCCTCTCTCATCCTCGCCGCCGGTTGCATCTTGATTATCCTCACCTGCACGGTGATCTCAGAAACTAAGCATGCTACTTAAGCACCTCAGTGGTGTCGCGCGCAAGGGATCGCTCCCTCCTACACCTCTTAGCGATCATTCGTCCACTCCAGTTCCACCTCCCCATCCAGCCTCTGATTTCACAGCCACCGGCTGTGAAATCATCACCTTCTCTCGACCTCCTCGTCGCTAAGGACTTCGTAGCACCTGAGGACGACCCTGGAGCCTCACTAGCAGACTCTTCCCTCCGCTGGAGTCATCTTCCTCCCTTCTTCCTCCTTAGCCACCGGCTAAGGACTCAGAGGTCCCATTCTTCCTATTAGATTAGGTTTATAATTCTGCATATTAGTTTTAGCTGTAATTAAGTAGTTTAGAGTAGAATTAATATAATTGTTAATGTTTAATTTTGCTGTAGGATAAAGTAGCTGTAGTAGTAGAATTAGGCTTTAATTTCCCCCCCTCACCTCCTCTGATCATTCCAGATCAGAGGGGAAGACTTCATAGAACCATGTTTTCAAATTATCTCCCTCTCCATATTTTCATGTCCAGTTCTGATTTTCCACGACATGTTTTCTCATCTTCCACCCATACACTCTGACCCAATTTCAGAGCTAGTTGGTTTTCAACCTCAGATCTGAAATTGGCGTCAACAAGCACTTAAGGGGCTTCCCACTCACCTCACTCTTGGTCACAAAAGCCCCTGATTTTGTGTTGAAACTTTCAGTTTGTCAGATTTCTCCTCAATTTGGATTTCAAGGATTTTTCTTTCAATTTGGTTTTACTGTTTGATTTGACGAATTGAATGAAGTTGATTTGAATTCCTTGTTGGCAGGGAATCTGAGAGTTTTCTGGTGACAGAAATCATCTCAGAAGAGCCATACATAGATCTGATTTGATGATTTTTCGAATGCATTGAATGCAAGTCAGATCTGAGGATGATTACTGTAGTAATTTGAAGTCTGATCTCGCATTCATGAGTGTGTTTTGAATGGCTGTTTGGTGATTTCCTAACCTAAGGAGTTCTCAATACTCCTTAAGGTCTCATGAAACTGGGATTTGAACTAAGGGCTTTAATTGATTGAATTAATCCTTCCTTCATGCTGTCTATGGCATTAGGAAGAGTTAATTCAGTGATATTCGTGGATTTCATCTGAAATGAAGTTTTTGATGAGGGTTTTTGGCATTTGAATTAGGGTATTTAGTGATTTAGTGAGAAATTAAACCCTTGTCAGATTTGGGATTGATAGATTTTCTTTTCAGTTTGGATTTGTTTTTGACTCTGATCCCAGTAAACAAAGCAAAGTGTTGCATCTTGCAGCTACATGTTTTCCTCTTCCAATTCACAGTTCTTCTCAAATGGACTAACTGCAGCAGCAGTTAGACCATTTAGACAGTGACTTGAGCTGCTGTAGAGTCTGGAAGGTTTTGTTGCTGCTACTGTCTAGTTAGTTGCAGCAAATAGGTTCTAATGTATTTTCCTGGAGACTCTAATTTGATCATAGCTGACATTAGATTGTGTTTCATCTTATATGTAAACAAACTTTCTTGTTTCAATACTTGAGCTTTAACTTCTGTGCATGCTTGTCTATTCTTTCCCAATTCTGTCAGCTGGTCTAGTCAGAAATCACCATCCAAACAAGAGTTAAAAGAGAAAACTTAACTAAGGACTCTCTCCTCAGTTAACTCTTCCCTTCTTCTCTCCTACTTCTGTCAAACCTGTAACAACAGTAGAAAAATTTAAAAGGAAACACCCAAAAGGACCATAAATAAAAATATTTATATACCTATATATATACATATATATATTACTTTGTATATTAAGTATACTTACATAGACATAAGCTATATATTAGGCAACACATGTAAATAGATAGCGTAAATATATATATATATACTGTATACTTAACTATGTAAATATAATACTGTAATTTAGGTTTTAGATCTAGTTTAGACAATAAATACAATAATTATATAACTATATATAAATTGAACTAATTTATATGTATTATTAAACTAAATAGATTAGTAAGTAGTATAATTAAGAGAATTAAACTATAAAACTGTATATATATCTATGTATATGTAGATTATAAGTAAATAAAATCTTTTATCTTAATTTAATCCTTTATAAATAATAAATAATGAATTTATTAAGTTTATAGCTAAGTTGTTAAATTAAATTAGTTCAATTAGTAATTTAGAATTATAATTAAGTTAAATTGAATCTGTATACTAAGACTAATATACTTTAAGTAATTTAAGCTAATTTACGTATATTCATACCTGATTACATTAAGTTTAACTTAATTTATAAGCAGAACAATTGAAACTGCTATTTAAAGGTAAATAACACATATATTAATTCAGAAAAATATAATAAAAATGTATATAAAATACTTATATATGTATTATAACTCTGTATGAGGTCAATTAGATCATCTAGTAAATAAATTATAAGCAATTAACCAAGAAAACACCAAAATCAGTGTGTAAAAATAGTCCACTTTAGTGAATTTATTTATGTAGTAAATCTAATTAAAATTTCAAATTAATTGAACAATTATACAGTATTATGTAAATACTTTATTTTCCATAATTTATTTTTATTTTTTAAATAAATTGTGGCCCTCGAATTGAGGGCCAAAATCCCTTCCAACCCACAGTTGCATGCGGTTTCCAGCACAGATATGGCTCTCGAATAGTGCCACATCGTGCGCTGCAAACCGCACGTAGCGGTTTATATGTAAATTGTGCATAAGCCGTTCAGTCGTCACGGCGCTAGGCGCCCGAAACAACCTTTACATTCGATTCATATGAGCATACTTCTGAGTACACATTAAGCATACTTCTGAGCATACTGAGCATATTCTCTACGGGGCCGGGGGCCCGGAGAGGCATGTGTGCGTGGGGCTGAGAAGGCCATGTGCCGAGTTAAGAAAAATGTAATTAAGCAGCCTAATGAGAATTACGGCGCGCTTAGTAGAGGTTTGGTCCCACCCTCTAGGTGCTGTGTATCCCTCGAAAGGCGCGCTCGCAAATTAAACACATTTTTAACTAATTAAGGAGATCTAATGACGATTGTTAAACGCCTCTCAACCACGCTGTTAAACTCACTAAGGCAAAATGAAAACACAGAATTAGAAGAACATCTAATGAAGATTGGTGTGAAGGAGAAGAGAGAGAGAGAGATGTTGTACATACGTAAGTAAAAACAAAAAGAAGAGAAATATAAATATATGTATACGTAGTATAGCCAACTATTTGTATAAATAAACCCATATATTTACTAACAGAATAAAACGTCACCATAATCGTCGCTACAGACCCCAGTTTCCCTCCTTAGGTTTGTATATAGTGTTTTCTGGGATCTAGCATGCTTACGTCTGTCACTATAACTGTTGTATGTGTCACTGTAGATATCAGACTAGTAAGTTAAGTTAAGATACTATGTAATCTTAGTCTATTGTGTACTTTCATGTAACTATTAATACTATAACTTGTAAAGACATAGTTTAAAGTATAGTGATAAATTGTTTGGTGCTTGTTTATAGTTAGTTTTTGCAAGCATTATAATTAATTCTTAGTAAGTAGGCAAATCATGTCCACATTCATTCATTTTTTAATAAGATGTAAAGCTTCTTTTCGGAATTAGAGGATAATTTTGAGATCAAAGAGCGATGTAATTCAATAAATTGCCTCTCAGTGAACGACCTGAAATAAAACCAGTAAAAATTACATAAGTAAATAATAATGGTTGTAATGACTGGTATTCCATACAACTCACCACAATGACACTCATGGTGTTTCAAACTACAACACATCATTATAACAATCCATTGCAAACAACCATGTACAATCACAATCATCCACCATTATTATTACCTGCGCACATTAAGCCTTCACACACACACGCCCACACGTCCATTCCACATCTCGCATGCGGCGCATTATTAGCGTCGATCACATCTCTGTAGACGTTGGTCGAGCTAAGCCACACTACATCCAAATTAAATAACTACTTTATTTCCCATTACTATATTATATAAATAAGGTAAGTTTTTCAATTTCAACAATATCTCTTTATCATAGAAAATATACTAGCTTCTTTTCTCTGATGATATACTTTTTTTTCTCTTATTATATAATAATAGATGGAACAACAGAACGTAGGTGATTACGAGCTTATCTAGAGAGATCATGCTCACATCTTCAATCTAGATCGGTGTAACGTTACACATGTATTATAAATTTTATTATTTGATATTATTCATTTATATAAGCAATTTTTGAAAATTTTGTTGTGACTATGATAATTTTTATTGTAGGTGACATTTATTGGCATACCATAATGATGAATTAAGTATTGGGAAAAAAAAAGAACTTAGTGCAACAATAGTTGAAGTTAGCGGGGTTTGGAGTGACCTCACGTTTGCTGAGGCCGCAACTCGATCATACACTTATGCATGCTATGGTTAAGTGCTGGCATCCAGAAACTCACACTTTCTGATGATAAAACATCATGAGCCATAACTAGCTTTAATTAGACAAGATTAATTGACAAATGCTCCTACATAATCGATGGAGCATCATAATTCACTGCATATCCATTCTGAGAGTACACTAAAACATGGTTAATTATGCAATTTTAATAGCATATCATGAATGCAGAATAATCACGGGGTTTCCCAGGGATTAATCTAAGGTCTAATGAGCATTAAAGTCTAATAAAAGAGTCCACATAGATAGAAACGGGTTTTCATGCACTTCGAGAACTAACACAGCTCCCGAAACCCTAAATGTAGACCTGCTTGAATAACAAAGGTTTTAGTCAGGATAAAATCCATCTAAACCTTCTAAAATTCATAGAAAAATATTCCATACGGTTTAGTAACCTTGGTTTGACCATCTGAACCTATTTTGACCTAGAACAAAGTCTTAGACGGAAAGTTGCCCTAATTTGGGTTGCAAGCCTTCGTCTGTCGACCATCGTCGCCACCATCATCCCTGACTTCGTCCACCGTGATCCATCCAAGCCTGACCTCACTTCCATTTCCAAGAGGTGCGGACTTCACCTATGTAGTCAACTGCAACACCAATTGAAGATGTGAAGCCCGCAGCAGCTCCAATCGAGCAGCATCCCCTACTGCTGGTGCAAGCGAAAGAAGCCTATGGGAATAATCCTACATTGTGCACGATCAACCTACCTGCAGTGCATATTAGGATTTGCGAACTAAGCTCTCTGCCCAGTAACATGAGGGGTCGAGTCCCTCATCACCCTCACACCAGCTTACCCGACCTATGCATACTCCTCGCTTTCGATACACACCGTAGGCCTGGTCCATGCTCTCGACCTGATAACCCATATCCGGATCTGATTATGCCTTAGGTTTGAGAGGAGGGATTGTGAGAGAGTGGGGGAGGGTTTTGCTCCTGAAGGTATGCCCCTGTGATGATAACGTCATCATCAACCATATCTAGCTTTAATTAGTCATATTCCATCATTAAATGCTCCTACATAACCACCAGAAGATAGTAATTCACTGCACATCCTTTCTAAGAGAATAACAAGAAACTAGGGTTAAAACTGTAATTTTACTATCATATCATTAATGCAGAATAACCACAGGTTTTCTTAGGGGTTAATTACAGGTCAAATGACCTTAACAGTTTAATAAGTGGGTTCATACAGACAGAAATGGATTTTCACGCGTTTCAAGAATTAAATGACATCTGAAACCCTAAAAATAGACCCGCTTGATTAACTGATTTTCTGGTCAGGATAAAATTCACCTAAACCCTCTAAAATTCATAGAAAAATATTCTTTATGGTTTGGTATTCTTGATTTGACTATCAGAACCCATCTTGGCCTAAAATAGAGTCTCAGATAGATAGTTGCCCTAATTTGGATAATTACTCAATTTACCCAATCAAAATTGGTCAAAACTTAAATCTAACTTCACTAACATATTTTTTGGGTCCAAATTAGGTTTGTACCAAAATTTGGACCCAATCAAAGATCATCTTGACCTAGTTTGCATTTCAGTCCAGTCTGAGTCTTTTCTCTTACACACATCCCCTAACTTTCAAAATCCTTACAAACAGATCTCTATCTTTGTTGTCATTCTTTGCAAATAGTTCCCTTCGCCATTATCGCGGAGGAATCCTTCTCTGGCGACCTTTGATTGAAGAGAACTCTTTCTTTGATCAACGAATCCCTTCCAAAATTGGAAGGGAGATTCCTTAGGAAGTTCTCTTTCCAATGCACCCAACCTTGAACCTTATAACCTTCCCAATCTCTCATGCGAATGCATGAGAGATTTGGGTATCTCTTGAGTTTCCAACTCCGGCGAGCTTTCCAAGCTCGTAAGCTTGATTTCCAAGCTTGAGCCAACCCCCTGATGCCTATATAAGAATGTCCAAGACAAATCGAACCTCTTAAGCTCGAATTTGGCCCGAAATCCCCCACATTCCTCCCTCCTATTTTGGCCGAATAGCTCCTTGAGCTCTGGCGACTCCTCCCGATCTCTTTCGTCATCCGTTAGCAAAACCAGTGGTGGATTCCTCTTCTCCTTCCGTGCTGCGCCATACCAGCAGGCATCCCCAATCTCCATTGTTGTCGCTGCTTCTACCCCACCATAGTATCTTCTTCCCCGACACTGAACAATCAAAGCTGGCGTGGTTATTCCCTTTTTGTCTATTAGTTCCAGGTTAATTAGCTTTCTTTAGGTCAATAGGTTAGATTCACCTATTTCTATCCTCGTTTCAATCCCTCGACATCGTGAATCACCCTCGTCTTCTCTGTCTCCGACCGCTCCTCCGACAAGGCACCCCAACTGCTACACCCCTCCATCCGCCTTGCCGAAACCCTCGCCACATCCACCAGCATCAAAGCCCCATCTTTATTTCCTACTCCACCCACTCTTGTGACCCTCTGAACAAACCCACCGTCGCACTCCTCCTCCGACCTCCGCAGACCACCTCACACGCTCCCACATTCCATGGACACCACCATCATACTCCATACACCATTGCGATCGTCCTGAGAGTTTTTAACTTGGCCGAAAGGCCTTGTTCGTGTTTTCAGGTGTCGAGCTCCTCCCCGCCATTAACAGTGAGTTCGAGAAAGCTTTGAAGCTTGCTTCGGGTCCTGCAAGTCCTAGGTGGAAGTCCCAGGCGTTGCGGATTAACCCAGGAAGCTTCTCAGAGCGTCAAGTGTAGGCGTTGTCCTCAGCAACTACGTCAATTGGATGCATCTTCACAGCAGCAATGCATGATGAGTGGCTACTCATCATAGCTAAAAAGCTAAAGTTAAGCTAGAAACTGATTTAAACAACACCAAATTAACACATAAAAAGGGTTAAGTGTGGGAACCAAAGAGAAATACCTAAAACATTAATTCTGTAATAAGATTGCATAATTAGGTCATAAATTGAGATATCTTTAAGAAGAAAGTCAAATGATGATCCAAGAGTTAATTGAACATACAAACAAGTTTAAAAGTCCAAATCAAAAGTATAATTAACTTCTCAAATGTTCAATTAAGCACATATAAAAACTTGAAGGCATTTAGATATCATTAAGGCCTTGAAACTTAGAATTTACATTTAGGTCCTTTGTGCATCACATTTTCTTCATTAGAAAACTTTCCCGGACCTATTTGTAATCTGCAAGGACCTCTTTGAAAGCCCTTAAGGACCATTTAGTTATGATTTCTTGCCACTTATGGGCTCGCCTATAAGTGTTATACCCCTTCACTGACGGGTATGCCCTGCAATTTCACCAACACAAACCTGCTGCCGCACGTGCACTGTTTCATGCGAAGGACACGGAGGATCTCGACCATCAATTCTCCCTTGATCTTAATCTGCGGCTTGATCTCAATCGAAGCTTCACGCGAAGCGGCGCGTGTGCTCACCCCATCCCCCAGATCCCATCCTACGGTCAGATTTCAACTTGGCAGCCCGCACACTCCTCTCCTCTCATCCTTGCCGCCGGTGCCCTCATCAACTATTCTCACCCACGCAGTGATCTGAGCCACTGAGATTGCTACTTAAGCACCTCAGTGGTCACGTGCGCAAGGGATCGCTCTCTCCTACCTTCTTAGCGATCATTCTTCCACTCCAGTCTCTTCTCCTCACCAATTCCCTGATTTCACAGCCATCGGCTGTGAAATCTCCGACTTCTCTCCGACTCACCTTGTCGCTAAGGACCACGTAGCACCTGAGGATGACCCAGAAGTCTCACTAGTAGACTTTTCCCTCCGCTGGAGCTTTTCCCCCTCCCTTCTTCCTCCTTAGCCACCAGCTAAGGACCCACAGGTCCCATTCTTCCTGTTAGAGTAGTTTTAAAGTTTTCTAAATTTTCTGTAGCATTAGATAGATAGATTAGAGTAGAATTATATGTAGAGCTAGTAGTCAAATTGCTGTTCTGATTAGTTTAACATTAGAGTAGTTTTAGCATAGCAAATTTCCCCCCTTCACCTCCTTTGATCATCCCAGATCAGAGGGGAAAAAATTCATCCTGTCACTGTTCATAATTTTCTTCCTCTACGCATTGTCATATCGCTTTTGATTGCCTCGATTTTTCTCACAATCCACCCACTCATTAGATCTAATTTCAGATCCGATTGGTTTCCAATCTCAGATTTGAAATTAGCATCAGTAATCCAATTTAGGGGCTTCCTATTCATCCCATTTGGTCACAAAAGCCCCTAACCTGAGTTTAAAAATTGAATTAGTTTGCCGGATTTTTCATGAATTTAGATTTTAAAGGTTTTTACTCAATTGGGTTTTGAATGTTTTGATCTAGCAAACTGAAATATTTTTGATTGAATTCATTGTTTGGCTGGGAATCTGAGGTGAATCTGAGATCAGAATTCACCTTAGATAAGCCATAATATAATCTGGATTTTCCTGAGGATTTTAATGCTTTGGAATGCATGATAGAGCTAAGGAAAATCACTTTGGTGATTTGAGGTTCTATCTTGTGTTCATGAGTTGTTTGTAAGATAGAATTATGATGTTCAACCTAAGGAGTTCTCAATACTCCTTAAGGTTTCAGATATCTGGGATTTAAGTTTATATTTTAAATAGACTGATCTAACTCCTTCTACATGCTGTCTATAGCATTAGAAAGAGCTAGATCAGATCTCTTTCAACTTTGATTGATGAGATTTCATTGACAAGGGATCTTGAGTTTGATTTGTATTCTTGAGTGATTTTTATGAGAATTTAAACCCTTGTCAGATTTTGTCTTTAGGGTGATTTCTATTTTTGTTTTAAATCCCAGACTTATAGCAAACTGCTGCAGAAGCAACTACATTCCCCTCCTCAATTCCATCCAAGTGTTCCCTGGATTATCCCTTTTAAATCTCTGATCAAGCTATCCTACATTTGATCTGGGATATAAAGGGTTAAATCAGGAGATACAAGTTGAAATTAGCCCTTTCCCTACTATAGACCTTTTCTTCTTTAGATGAATTAACTGCAGCAGCAGTTAAGACATCTGAAGAAGAATTACTTTGCTAATTGAGTAAAGTTCAGCAACTTTTACTTTTGTTTGTTACTGCTTTGGCTGTTAGCTTGCTTCTGTTGTTTATGCAGAAGATCTCTGTATGGATAAATCCTATGGACAATAGCTTAGGTTGTAGTCCTGTTAAACTAGCTGCCTGATGTGTAATGTTGTGTTTAACTTTTACAAGCTTTCATGTAAACTCAATGAATTTTTAAGCTCATTTGAAGGCTTGTAATTTGGATTTAAATTCTTTTGTCAGCTTACATCAATACCTAACTGTCCATAAACATAATTAACTGAAATCCATGTTGATTTGCGTGCTAATGTGCTTATATCCTGTCCAGATATTGTATTGAGTTGGTTGAGGCAGTTTACTGCCTAACAACTTTCTAGAGTTCCATTCTAAGCCCTTTGCTTATCTTAGAAAATCTTTGAAAGGCTTAGGATGAGTGAGATTTGAAATTCAAGAAAAATTAGATAAAAAACCTAAAAAATTAAAATAAACCTGTCTAATTGAAGATTAGGTATTTCTTTGAATGCTTACCAAGTTTCATGGTAATCAGAACCCTCGACTTGGTAGAATTTACCAGTCGACAGTTCTGTATACCATGAAATTCAATAAAAGAAATAAAACATAAAAAAATCAAAAACACCTCTTTCTCCTCATCCATTTCTTTCCCTCTCATCTCCCACCTCCATAACATATATAAAAACCATAAAAAGTGAAAAAACCCTAAAAATACTAAAAATCCTTTGTATAATATGTATATAAGTGTATAATTAAGCTATATAGTAAGCTTATTAACCTATAATGTAAATTATACATATATAATGTAAATAACTCGTGTATATATTGTAGTATATAATTTAAGTATTTAAGTTAGATTATACTGTAGGTAACTAAATTATATAACTACTTATTATGTGAACTAATTTATATGTACTAAATAGTTATGTAAATTAATACCTTCTATAAATAACCATATTAACTTATAATACTGTATGTACATATTTATATGTATATTATAAACATATTAAACCTTGTACCTTAATTTAATTATATATCTAGAATAAGTAATTAATTTATTAAGTTAATAGTTAAGTTATTAGATTAAATTAAAATAAATTAGTAGATTAAGTTAAAACTAAGTTAACTGATATTGTATATTTATACTAATGTATTTTAAATAATTTAATATAACTTAAGTATATTTATAATGTTTATACTATTTAAACCTAATTTACAAATAAAATAGTCTAAAATTGCATTAATTAAATGTAAATAAAATAGGAATAAAGCTTGTAAAATACAATAAAAATATCTATTAAATACTTTAATATATTTACTAACTCTGTATAAGGTCAATTAGACCATTTAATAACTAATTTATACGTAATTAAGGAATAAAGCCTAAAATTATGTATGTATAAATTGTATACTTTAGTTAATTTATTTATACAATAAATATAATTAAAACTCTAAAATAATTGTACAATTAAGTAGTGTTATGTAAATACTTTATTATCCCATAATTTATTTTTATTTTATAATAAATTATGGTCCTCGAATTGAGGGCCAAAATCCTCAATCCAACACAGCCCCAGCTGATTCCAGTGCAGATGCAGTGCTAGAATAGTGCCACATCAGCTATTGCAGGATGCACTGAGCGGTATAAGATGAATTTGTTATCTTACCGCTCAGTCGTCACGGGCGTCGGGCGCCCGAAAACGCTAGCATCTGACCTTTACCTGAGCATTTGATCTGAATCTGTGCATGTGTGTGTGGCCGGGGGCCGAAGTGTGTGCGAGGGCTTCTTTAAGCCCAAATATGTGCGAAAAACATGCTTAAGCGGCCTAATTAAGAAATTAGGGTGTGCTTAGTAGAGGTCTGGTCCCACCCTCGGGTGCTGTGTATCCCTCGAAAAGCGTACCTGCCAATTAAACACATTTTGCTAAAAAATAAGACCCTAATGACTCGTTAAGGAAGAAGAAAAGAGAAGAAAGTTAAGTGAGAAAGTGGCATAAGAGACACAGGGAAGAAGAAGAATAAAGAGAAAGTTGAGTAAAAGAAGAGAAGAAGAACACAGAGGATAATTTGGAAGTTAAAGAAGGAATGTGTATGTATAATATATAACGTATACTTGTAGGGATAGTATATGTAAATAAATAAGTATAGAGTAAATAAGAAGTATACGCATTAGTATAGCTATATTTATATATAAACTACATATTTTCACTAACAGGAAAAATTGTCTCTAAAAGTAAGATAAGTGTCACTATAGACCCTAGTTTTTGCTTTAGAGTTTGTATCTACTTTTTCTGGGGTCTAGCGACGTTTGTATCTGTCACTGTAGCTTCTATATATGTTACTGTATATGTTAGTATATTAAGTTAAGTTAGTATGATATGTAATACTAGTTAGTAGTGTATATTTATGTAAGTATTAGTAATGTAACTTATAACTAGATAGTATAGAGTATATCTATGTGTTGTTTGATGCTTGTTTGTAATTAGTATTTGCAAGCATTTTCATTGATTCTTTGTGTACATAATTGAATTTTCATTTCATTCATTCATTCATTTATTCTTAATTGTATATAAAATTAATCATTTTTGGAATTAAAGAATAATGTTGGATTTAGAGAGTGATATATATCAATAACTGCCTCCCAGTGAACAACCTAGAATAAACCAGTAAAAATTATGTAAATTAAATAAAAATTGATGTAATAATGGTTTGTATTTGTGACATATACTACAACAATGACAAATTTTTGATACGAATCGTGATTAGTTGATCGCCTTACAATTTTGATACTGTCGCTGGGGTTTAAAACCCGACAACAACGTTTATGTGAAGCGATTGATTAATTGATTAATTTGACTAAATAAGAAACATCGCAAATGATTAAACTAAATCATATATCACATATCAAACCAACATTGCGGAGCAGAAGGCTTGAAGTTAGTCCCACATCATAGGATTTGGATGCGGTGCACGCGTATAAAAGGAAATTGTGTCTGAGAGCTTATCGCCTCAGACACAGGGGTGAGGTCCCTCTCACCCGCTTACACTAATCCGCCTAAGCCTGCACACCTCTCTCACCACTCACTGCCGGTGAGCCTGGTTTCGGGTACGCGGACACCTTTGATTACCCGAATACCCTACACTATGCATTGGCCCTAGAAGGGTGGGAAGAGGAAAACCTAGAGAGAGAAAGAGAGAGAGAGCACTGGGCAAGGGCGGGTTTTACACTTCAATGTTCTCAACACTTAGCGAAATTCGCAAAGGAGAAAATCAAAGAAGCACTGTAGCAACGCACTTTAAGATGTTTGATTGCAAAATTAGACGTCTGATTCACTATTTGTTCATTTGATTCTATTTGAGTAATTGCTAGATATGTGTTAGGTTAATAATTGGTGATCCAAATCACCATTATTTTGTCTAGATTTCTTTTTGTTACATCAAGCTCTTGATATACTCTTATTTCTCATTGAAGACCAATTTTGAGTAGAAATTATTCATTGAAAATCATTGTTGGCTTGATTTCTTGTGCTCACTTATATATTATTTGAGATTAGCGTGTGAATTCCATATTTTCTCCTAGCTAACGATCTCAGACTTCATTTTGTAAATCTGAGTTATAAATTCTTATTTATTTGAGAGCGATTAAGGTATTACTACAATGAATGCATATTTAAAACCTCTTATTAGCCTTTGAACACCCTGTGCGATACTTAGCCGCTGAGGAGAGGCTGTGCTCTGTGTGTGAGAAGGCCTTGAAAGAGAAGGCCTTGAGAAATGTGAAAGGCATTATGAAGGAGAAGGAAGCTGAAGAAGAAGAAAAGAAGAGGAGGCTCTCTGAAGAGCCTTGTGTTCTGTTAAGGTGTCTGATATGATTTGATTTGGCACTATTGAATGATTTAAGTACTATGGTTTACATTGAATTCTGATTTGAATAAATTGAGTAATTGAATGCATGCTTAATTAAAGAGAATAAGTGGTGATTTAAATCACCATTGCTTTTATTCTCTTTCCTTTTTGCTTCATCATACATTGGTTCTTATTGAATATATTTCTGAGTATTTGATTCATTGAATATCTTCTATAGCTTCTGTTTATTATGCTCATCTATTTTAAACGAAGATTATTAGTTGAATTGCCATTAATTACTTCCTATGTTTGACCTCGAACTCCTTTAGAATCTGAGTTATAAATTTAAATGATTTGAGCGAGTTTGTCCTATACTACGACGCATTTCTTAAACAACGATGAATTCACTTAAACACTTTCCATCTCCCGAAAGGAGAAGCTACCGTGACGTTAAAAGATGTCGCGATTTTCACGGGTCTTCGCGTGCATGGTCCACCTGTTACAGGTGTTGTACAACGCGGAAATTGGAGGGAAAAATCCAAGCAAAATGAACTTAACGTTTAAAGGGTTAAGTATGACCTAGTTGAAGTCTAAGTTTGTAGATAACCTCGAGTTTGTAGAGATAGAAGATGATGTGATTAGATATGTTCGAGACACCATTTTAATTTACTTGGGAGATAGTATCCTTTTGGATTCAACCAAAAATAGGGTCCTAATTAGGTACTATCAATAAAACACATACAATATTCTCGAGTAACGTTTTTATGCATACTTGACCAATACTTTCATACATTTGCAAGTACTTATTACTACTAGAAGATCTTAAAGTATGCAGGCAACTAACCTGGGAAGCTGCTTCACTTGCTCAGTTATACCACCAATTAATTGAAGCAGCACGATGTTTAATAACAAACGTATATGTTTTTTTTATAATGTTACAGGTAATTTTTACATTAATTGATATAAACTTTATAAATTTCTTCAAATATACGTTATAATATTTAAATTATATTTGTAGTTATGGATTTGGGAACACCTTCATATTAGGAGACCAAAAGAAATGTTATTTCCTCCTCATTTGATACGTATTGCACCGTTAGGCATTTAGTAGGTTCAAAATATTCAATATAATAATTATTAAATTCATTACTCTTTTCTTAACATGATAAAGTTATGTTTCAGGTGGAGTGGTGGTAAAGAATTTAATAACAATGTGAGAACAACAAATCATATTTACTACCAAAATGAGTTAGATACACAACGCATTCATCAGGTAACATACAATTACTCTAACTAAATTTCATATTTATTATAAATTTTTTATTTATTATTTAATAACAATATTCAAAATATTTTCATTCGTATTATACGTGATTTGGAATCCGTACACAGATGAGAGGACACGGTACATTCATCACATCTGCTTAACAGATTCAATGGTTTGAAGACTAGGACATGCTTGATTTGTTATAATATAGTAGTCATGCATGTTCCTGATCGTGTGATGTCACAGTTCGGGTTGAAGCAACACATATTCGATCAGATAGATATAATAATATATGTCGACGGACGAGTAAGGGGTGTCTCTTCTTAGGCATCATATCATCAAGGCTACATTGAACGGTGGACTCGGAGGCTAGAAAGAATTGTTGAAGAGCATGATTTAGATGGCACACCTACAGAAGTTAGAGAACATTACTTGTGATGGTATTGGAGGAAGATAAGAATGTGGGTGCAAGAACAGATGCTGCAACCTCTAGTTACGTACAAACCTCAAATCTCAATTGAGAGAGACTTGATAAGAAAATTATGTTTTAAATGAATTATTAAAATTTTAATTTATATTTTTGATAAATAATCATTTATTTTGCTTAATATTAGGTAAGTTTTATCTTTAAATCAAAAGAACAAATGACGAGGTAGTTAAATACACCTCATTTACATTCAAACATACGAGAGAAGGAAATGAATGACTTGAACAACTTACGAAGAAGATAGAAGAGCATGCGTTGTGTGATATTGAAGACTATGAAGTTGTAGATGAATCCACAGATGCTGTTTCCGAGGAGGATGTCGGCCTACCTTAAATGCAGTACACCCATCCTCTGATACACTTTACCCATCCTCCTCCAACGCTGTTTACCTAGCCTCCTCCAATTGATTACACCGAGCAACTGATAGATTATATGTACATCCCGACGCAGTCTACCCAATCATCGTATGCTTACATTCCATTTGGAGAAGGATCTTTGTAAGTTTGAAATTTTTCTACTTCTAAGAGTCAGCAGGGTAGTTTTGTAGATATGTTTTTTGGAGATCCGATGCAAAATCCATACTTGTCAAGTTGTTCTATATCGGGTCCGAGTCCATCTAAACCACCATTTCAACCTCCTCCGATGCTTACCTATCAATATTCGAGACGTCCACCTGTTTGAAATGAACCGCAAATGTAACAACAAGAAGGCGACGATACTGAAAGTGACAATGAGAGTTATGTACCCGATATTAGAAGTGTACGTGGCCAATCTAATGTTGGCAGTAAGTCTATTCACCTAGATCGTGACGATCTTGAAAGAGAAAGAGGAATGTTGTACAAGAAAAATCGTTATGAGATAGGGATGAACGCAGAGGAAGAGAAAGTAGACGACATAAAGGGATTTTTAGTATACAAATAATAATATATATATACTCTTAATGTATACATATACATACATATATATACTCTTAATGTATACATATACATTTTATATATATATTATATACAAATAATAATATATACATATACAAGTGAGGGAAAACGGAGCAGAGGTTGTCAGATCATCCAGCAACTTTTAAAAAGTCATCAAATTTCCTCCGGTCCACTTCTGTCGGGCACCGGAAGACGATGGTAGGTCACTAGATGAATTAACAACCTTTGTAGGTCACTTCTTCATCCACCAACCTATCACTCCTTTTTATTTATTTTTCAATTACTCCTTATAATTTATCCCTCATCCCATGTCCTTCCGCTGCAAAGCCCACCAATCACCATATATGGTGTCTCACAGATGTTTGTAAAGAGGACCCCATCTGCGCATAATCGGCCTGCGGGCGATAACACAAACGGAGAGGAGACCCACGGTCCCCATGCATGGCGTGCCCAGTGTTATCACCTCTCCGTCGCCCACATCTCGCTACTTTGTCTCACAGAGGCGACGCGATCACCGGCTGGTCCCTGTTGCCAACAATCTTCCAAACTGGGCACCGATAACGGGACTGATCCGTGTGGATCGCATGAGCAGGTGAGAGCAATTATCACGACGGGTCCGAAGTCAGACACCCGGCCCTTTCTACCGTGAGGGCCAAAACCACGCAATTACATGGGCTAAGAGTAACAACGTACACCTCTCTTTCTCTCTCTCTTCCCCGCCTCTGTTTCCATCTCTATGTATGTACGTCTACCGAGGTCTTTCAGCGGCAAAAGAGCTTGTTGCAGCAGGACGAGCACGAGGGAAGCTGCAGGAAGCGTTATTGCGCGCCGCAGAGCTTTTACTCCGCTGCCGGGCGTTAGCTTCATCTCCCGCCGTCCAGTAGTATTAGCCTAGGATGATAGACATCCTATTTTTATGAGTAGACAGCTAATTTACTCCATGCTGGTTATCAGGAGCCTTTTCTTTCGGTGTCAGATCTCACTTGTACAAAATAGAGGAAATTGGTCATCCCTGGCACATCATATTCGAAACGATACGGCACATCAAAGTCCTTCCGAGAGTAACCATACGAAACTGCCTTTCGAAGGTGGGGGAGAAATTTTCTTTTAAATTTTTTTATCAGATTACAATAATATTCATTCATATTTTTAATATTAAATAAATATTTACTAACATCATATATTTATAATTTTAATATCAAATAAATATCCACTATATCTTTTATACTCTTATTTTCTAATATTAAATAAATACTTACTAATATTACACCAATATACTAATTATTTTATTCCTTTACCTGTTTCTGTATCTAAATAAATACCTCTTGCTACGTATTCTACGTTCATCTTTTCCTACAATATTTTATTTCACGTTGAAACGAAAGCTCATGTAAGGATAACGCTTGCTCGACTTAAAAACGTAGCTAGCCCAACAACTATGCATGCCTCCATAGTTTCTCACGTAAGTTTTGCTCTTTTACCCATATTGGGTAGGCACTATTAGAATAGGCACGTTTTGCAATGGTTTCCTAACGATCGCCAAATGTGATCATTTCCGACGATTATCTATAAAATCGTTGTCTAAAGTATGATGAAACCTGCGCTCCTTATGGTGCAGATGGTGAAATATCTTGAAATCGATGGTTGTTATAGAATCATTCCCATATATAATTGACGACAGTTAGGACGATATCGTTGCCGAATAATGTCTCAAAATTTAGGTCAGCACACAAGGTGAAATTTTACTAATGAAATGGACAATGGCATTAGTATTATTATTACTGATCTTCCAATCTAATTAATTTTATAATATATTGTGGCAATTTTATCAAAACTACAGCGAAATGTGTATTATTAAGGTGCGCCACACATAGCGACTCATCTTCCCCCCAAGGTCATCTCCATCTCCATCGCCTGCACAACACTTCTGCCTCCTCCTCGCCGCTGTGCCTCCACCTCACCCTTGAGGTATCACCCTCTCCTCCTCCCTTTCCGCTAGGCCACCACCCCTACCTGCCCCACCACCTTGCTCTCCTCCTCCGCCTCCCCGACCTCCCCCCCCACCACCCCCCCATCCCCCTCCTCCACCTCCCTACCACCCCCATCCCCTTGCAGCCGGCAATACTCGGCCCCTCCCCCTCCTCTTCCACAAAACCTTCCCCACTACAGCCCTCCTCCCTCCTCCTCCACGAAACCCCCCCTGCAGGGCCCCTCCCCACACATCCCAATTTTTTTTAAAATTAAAATTTTAGGATTTTTACATATATACCCCTGTAAACTTTCAATAAGACGTATATACCCCCATATTTTTGATATTTACATATATACCCTCGTAAAGTTACTTTGTTAAGGCCATATGCCCCTACTCTGTTAAATCCAACGGAAAACGTTAAAAAAAACTTTAACAAATAAGAAAATTTACATATATACCCCTATATTTATAATCCCTAAATCCCTCCCCTCCCCCGCAGATGCCCCTCCACCCGACAACCCTCCCTCTCCTACCTCTTCAAACCTCTACTCCCTCGTCCTGTCTGACACCTCCCTCATTGGCCCCATCCCCCTGTCCCTCCTGAAGCTCGACCACAGCAACAACTCGATCGAGGACAACCACCCCGTGGAGGGAGGATCGAAGTCAATGGTGGAGGTGAAGGACTCTTCCTTATCTCCTTCACAACCACCACCATGAGGTTGCTGTCCGATGGTGATTGCGCAACAATTCACGTCTCTAATTTGGCCATCTTATGCTAGTTTCTAACATTAGGCAATTAGATTGAATAAGTTACATGCATCTTGTAAATATTTTCATTTCTGTATTTTACGGAGAGGAAGATAGAAAGAGAGATTGAGCCTCCATTTTTACCTCATTCCCATTTCATTTCCATCACATTTCTACCTAACACACACCACCAACTTCACCTACAATAATTTCCTAACAACCTAAGTACCTAGCCACAAAATACCCAAATACCAAAAAATGAAATGAAAAAAAAATCTCTCGTAAAAAGGCACTCTTGTCCTCACCCTCACCTACACCATACCCCCTCACCTATATAACCACTTCACCCCCCCCCCCCCCCATTTCCATGCAATCGTCGGCACCCATAACTCCCCATACCTTCAGCCATTCCCTCCACCTCCATATCCTCTGAGATACACACCATCACAACACACATCCCTCCAGCCAGCCACACTCCTCCTGAGCTCTCCTCTCTCCCTCTCTTCCCCTCCTCATCCTCAGTAACCTCTCACAAGTTGAGAGGAACACTGAGAGCAGAGGAAACTCTCTCTTGGTTACAACCTCCATGGTGAGGGAACACCACCGCCCAGCTCCATCGCGAGCAAGTGGGTGTGGTGTATTCTCCTTTTTGTTTGTTTTGTTATTTTGCTATTGTTTTTGTTTTAGTTTCTGTTGTCTCTGTCCATCGCCATTAGAGTAGCAGCAAGCTCTGAAGCTTGCTTTGTCGAAGCTCGCGCGCCTCTGTGCATGCCCCAGCCACCTAGCTGAGGCCCACCACTCACCTTAGAAGCCCTTCCCGAGCCTGTGCGTTCTTCCCTGTCAATCAGAACACCTTCCCATGTGCCTGCATCGCATGACTGCGTGCGTATCCAGCCAGTGCCCACGTGGGTTTGTCGGTCACCTTTTTGCCCTCGCACTGTAGCTGCGACCTCATGTAGCTACAGTGCGGTGACTAGTTCATTTCTCACTTATCCGGTGAGCACCGCACTCTCCTTCCTAGCGTCACTCGTGCTAGCTGGTCCCAGCACTTACATCTCATTCCCACTTGTGCTGCTGCACATTCCGTGGTGCCTTCTTCAGCGCCTACACGTGGTGCTCATCTCTCCCAGCATGAGTGGCTCCCCTTCCTAGCACCTTAGCATGCTGCACCTCGCCCCTGCCCTTGTGCCATCTGCACGCCCTCTCTCTCCTCTTCCTGCGCACCTACACACAGACATACACACACAAATGCACATCCCCCCTCCCTTGCCATCAGATGACTTAACACACACACACACCTACATATATACATATATATCTATACTTATATACATATATAGTTACTATATAAATATATATACATACATATACCTACACCTAGATACATACATACATACATACATACATATATATACACACACACACACACACACACACACACACATATATACTCATATATTCCACTTCGTCCTTCACACATGTATACCTATCTCCCATTCACATTACCGTGAACCTATCCATCTACCGTGCATCATATCGCAGGAATATTCGCACCAGTTGTGTATATTTCCCGCTATTCGAGCATATCAAGCCTTCTACCTACACTCACATGGGTCCGCTCCAAAACTGCATGCGGCACGTAGCTAGGTTAATCCTATCTTTCTAGACGACGATTAACCTAGCATTGTGCTACATCCCTATTGAATCTTTGATTCAATATTCCACCATTCTATTATCTATTATATAGTTATATATATACTTATACTTATATACATATATCTATATCTATATCCTATACATATATATATATTCTACATATATATAAGCTAAGTATTTCCATACCTTCTTTTCGCATTTCTTTTCCTTGTCTTTTATTTTGTTGACAAAGAAAAGACAAGAAAAAACCTAAAATGAAAAGGATAACTCTTGTCTTTGTAGGTACACAGTCTTGCGTGTAGCAAGATCCATTTTGAACTTGATTTTTGGTGAATCGCCAAGGACCAACTTTTGGCGGTAGCCAAGAATAAATTTTTGAGGATGTGCCTCAAGGACAAGACTATCCAAACAAATTATAAAATCAAGAAAAATGCAAAATGAAAAAACAATAAGCAAATGGAATTGATGCAAGTCATAAGAATCGTGTAGAAACAGATTAACCCCAAACCCGCCTCCCTGAGTTCAACCCTAGGCCTAAAACTGACAAGTTAAAATTTGATTTAGTCCAGGTTAATAAATTTTTGATAAACACGTGCACATTCGCTTGTAGATTAACCACTTCCACTATACAAAATTTGATGCTAATATCATCATATTAAATAACCCTACCCACATTTTGACAGATGGCAACAAGTCGAACTCCCAGATCCAACTCATGACCAGCCCTATCGAGGAGGAGTTGAGTGTGTCACTCCTACCAATCCCAGTGGCAGAGCCCGCCAGCTCCTTGTCATCCTTGATGTTTCTATCGCAGTTGGATAAGGAGCCAGAGGAGAAGGATGCGGAGAGGGAGAAGGATGGGGAGGAAAGGTTACAAGAGAGGAGCTCCTTGATGTCATTGGTGTGGGAGGTGAGGATGTGGGAGAGCTCATCCTTGAGGCGGTCCATAGCGAGCTGGAGGGAGGTGCACCTGCAGGGGCCTTCGACTGCGCACATCTGATGGACCTCGTCAACCTTACAGAGGTAGCGCCCGGCCTCCTCATCGACCTACAAGATGGGGAGGAGAAAGAGAGAAAGTGTGTGGCGATGGAGAACAGAACACGATTACGGTGAGACTTAGGTCCTTTTGTTTCTGAAGGACCTATTTTAGATAGATGAAGATGAAGAGGGATGAACATGTAAATTTTTCTAACACATACAAGAGATGGTGAATGGTGTGATGAATATAAGGATGAATATGTAAATTTTCTTATTTTTAAAGTTTTTTATGATGTTTTCCGTTAGGTTTAACGGAGTAAGGGCATACGACCTTAACGGAGTAACTTTACAAGGGTACATATGTAAATATCAAGAACATAGGGGTATGTATGTCTTATTGAAAGTTTACAGGTATATATATGTAAAAACCCCTAAAATTTTTTGTGTTAAATTTGTTAAGAAAATATTTTGTTAGTATGTGTTAATTAATTTTATTAATTTTATTTGAAATGAATATATTTGAATTTGATTGGTTTGTATTAATTTTGTAGAATTATGAGATGTTAATATATTTTGGTTAGGGTTAGGTTTGAATTGTAATGGTTAAAATTGTAAAGGAGAATTTGGCTTTTATTCTCTTATTAAATCCCATGCATTATCCCACAAAATTGAAGCCTTTTGCTTCCTTTTACTCATAGATGTTGGTTGAGGTTTGATGTGTATGCATCTGAATAGCCTAAAATATCTATTTATGCATGTTCTTAGTGTCGTAGAAGCATCATGTATTGTAAATATTGCATAATATGCATCATCATGCATTTAGATCAAATTATATAATTTGTATAGTAATTGACTCTTTTGGTGGTCAGGGACAAGTGATACTTAATCGGGGCCTCGAATTGAAGATCAAACCATACGGATCTGATCAAGGCGACAATCGGAGTTCAACGACTCTAAGATCACCCCGATTGGATTTTCATAGTATCAGATGCAGCCCGAGAAAGATTTGAGGTCAAGGGGCCAGGTGGTGTAAATTCATTCCTCAGACGACAAATCCGACCGTACGGATGGGTTCGGATCAACGATCGTAGTCCAATAGTGTGAAAATCGGTCAAATCTGACATTAGTGGCACCACCTACAAGCATGTAAAGATGAACGGCCAAGATGGCACCATGTGGCGCTATCTCAACCACCCAAACAGGCCCAGCTAAAATGGAGAGGATCCGTTGCACCCTCTTTCTCCTCAACTGCATGATCAGATCTATCCAACGGCCATGAGCATGTGCACCTCAGTTAGAAATTTGACAAAGCGGCAAGATGATGCGTTGGTTGAGTGCTCCACGCGTGAGATGACGTTGCAGGTTCGAAGCTCATCACACGCCTCAATTCAGTGCAGTGCAAGGAACAGCCGATTTCGACCGTTGGATGAAGCATGAGTGGCGCAGATGGGCAAGACGTAGTGCAACGAGATGCGCAGGTAGCCGCATGCACGATCAAACGCCCAAGCCCACACCCAATCACATGCGCAGGCGTTGGGCGTGTTGGAGGAGAAGCGACGCTGAGGGCTTTTAAGCCGTCCGATCGCTTGATCGGACAACTAGGAGCTCGTGTACGTGATGCATGCATTGAGAGCTAAGGGGTAGGGAGGTGCACACATGTCGCGCACATTCAGGTCTTTAGTGATGGTTTTATCCGTCAATAAAGACCCTTACATTAATGTTTTAAGGTTAAAATGACATATTTGCCCCCAACCTCTACAACTATAAAAAGGCTGACACCCCCCACATATCATTCATCCTTTCGTCTCTTCTCTCACCCCCTCCAAAGCTCTAAGAGCTTGTCCCAAACCCGGGATGCTCCTCTAGAGTTAAAAATACAAATTTTCCACCTTCTCATCCCGTCCGTGGAGCATTCCGCGGTTGTCTTCTCACCGTCGTTCAGGAAGTGGATACTGCTACGATGTCGCCCTATCCCGTTCTCCATTATCCGTCATCGTTCTCCTTCATCCAGCATTCCACCACATTCTTCTGGGTGCTCCGTCAACGCGGCTTGTCCTCCAAGCAGCCGTTGAGGAGGGTAATTTCTTACCTCCCTTCTCTTTACTGCTTTTTAAAGTAGATTTACCACTTTCTAGTTGTAATATTTCAGCTTTCTAGTGTAGTGGTTAGTTGTAATAAACATTACTCTGTGGTTATGAAATCCATGTTTATTCTATCTCTATTTTGTCTTTATTTGTATTATTCTCTCTCTCATCTATCAATTATTCTTTAAGTAGATAGTTAGTTTAAATTTAATTCGACCAGCTAATTTGTTTCATGACAACAAAACAAACACGATTTTTAATCAAACATTTGCCTCCCTATGTTTGACCCAGAATTCCTTTTGAGTTTCGGTTAAATTTATCTGTTGACGATTTTTATCACAAATCAAACTACAAGATGAGTTTTCAAAACTCAACCTCTTTGCGTAGATTTCCCGAAACAACATTTTGGCACCATTGCGAGGGAGGAAACGAATCTCAATTTTCTTTCCGCATTTTGCGCACTGCTTTTATTTCTTTCCTATTATTTTGCAGGTACCTCACTACGGAATCTTCAAGCGGTAGAAAAGAGTAAACTGCAGTTGAAGACAATTGTAAGTGCTCCCCATTCTTCTCCCTTCCATAGAGTTCATTTCATAACTCTAATTCAAATCCTAAATAAACTAGGTGTTCTCATAAACCCTAGGATTAGTTTTGATTGTTTGATTTCCACCTCGACACATCCTACCCTTCGCTTATAAAAAGAAAAAAAATCTCACAGAGGTACACGACCTCTTCTGATTTTCATACTCAACTGGTCAACCGATCTTTGGTATCGGTACACACATGCCCAAACACATAATTGAGTAGAAATCAGATTAGGTAACCACTTGTGTGCCTAACTCGGTGGTGCATTAAGGCCAATTGTTTGAGTTGTTTGTGCCGCACCACTTCATCTAAAATCAACTCATCAAGTAGCTTCTTCTTAGGGTTTACAATTTAGGTCAATACCAGGCACTCCACTTTACTCTTGATTTCAAAAGGACAAGATCTTCCCTTGTGTTTTGAAAATCTGGTTTACCTCTTGAACTTGATTGGATTTACCTAATTCTAAACCCTAAAAGCTACTTAAGCAAGATTTGAACCTTAAAATTCACTCATCCACACATATTCAATCAATCATTATGGGCACAACCCATTTTAAGGGAACATCACATTCCATAAGTACTACAATCCTAAGCCTAAGTTAAAATTGATTAGACATTGGCCTTAATTCGCTCTTAGGGGCCTAGATTGAGATTGTTCATGATTAACCTGCTTGTACTAGTCAATCTGATGTCTAGCTAGGGGAGTAGCGTCAAACGACCGTGGTTGGGGGGTACACTAGGAACCGAAGGTGCAAGCCAAAGGAAGAACCTTCTCCCCAGCCCCTCCTTCTATCTAGTTGGATTAACTGGATACAAGTAGAGTAAATTGTCTATAATCTTAAGACGGATTCTGAGAGTTTGTAGATCCTTAGGATACCCAACTTAAGGACATGCTTATTTTGTTGTGTTGCAAGGTTCTTATCCTCAGTCCTTCTAACCTCTTCCTAGTTTATGCTTGGAATGAGGTTGTTGAATCCTCGATTGGAAGGATCATTAGATCATTCTAGGAGGCGTAGATTGAATTTTGGCCAATTTGATCCCATGGCCGATCAACAACCTCCTCTGCCTTAGATCAACAAGAGATGTTTCAAAGGTAGCTAGAACAAATGTAGAGAATGCAGGGCACTTAGCCCTTGAAGGATTTTTATGATCCTTCAAATTATGGGGAATGTCCCAGCATCTAGATTCCAGCTGGAGAAGTTTAAATCAAGCCTCAGGTGTTAAGTCTGATCAAACATTTCCATGGGCTTGGCTCTGAAGACCCATTTCATCATTTGGAGGACTTGACCACTTTGGCCTAGACCACCGAAGCACAAAATGTGAATGAAGAGCAAATGATCATGAGGATCTTTCCCCACTCTCTTAGGGATAAGGCTGCTAATTGGTACAGGACCATAAGAAGGTCGACAACAACTTGGAACGATCATAAATCGACTTTCTTAAAGAAATTCTTTCCAGTCGGGTGTGCCAATGCACTGAGGTGGGTGATTACTACTTTCGCCCAACGGTCGAGGGAGCAATTTCATGTTGCCTGGGAGCAATTCTAGGACTTATTATGGAAGTGTCTACACCATGAGATGCCGAAATGGTAACTTGTTCAGATCTTTTACCACGGGTTGACTGGGCAACTCAAAAATCACGTGGACGCTTCTTGCGGAGGCAATTTCCTCAACAAAGACACAAATAGTGCGCATGATTTGTTTGAGGAAATGAGTGAAAATTCAATCAATCATGCCTCCATGGATACGTTTAACCGGTCCCAACAACCCAGATCAAATGTTAATGAGGTTCATGACTCTCATTCATTCGATATGGAGCAAATCTATAATAAACTAGATAAGGTGGACCTGGTTACCAAAAGGATGGAGGGTGGATGGCTGGAAATTCTGTGAACAATTCTCAATCAACTCAATTCCAGAATTCGGGATTCCATTCTTCACGAGCTCGTTCTGGACTGGAGTTCGTGAATCAACTGGATGCGGCACAACTTGTGTTCCAGCATTACTCAAAACCCCATGGGTTCCAAACTAGGACCTTTGATCCTAGTTTCTCTGATCCCTCCCCTTCTTTCTTGCCATCCTCACCCTATGAGGATGTGTATACTGTACAGGAGAATGTTAAGTCCAACCCATATTCCAATGCTTATAATCCGGGTTGGAGGAACCACCCTAACTTCTCCTAGAAAAACCTGAGGCAGCAAACCTAATTTCGACCCAGCAACTATGCTCCGCAAAGACCAATGGGTCAGGGTCATGCTTTTACTCAGCTGTCCTCGAATCAGGTCAATCAGCCAGTTCGGAAGGCTGTCAACCCATAGGGTAGGCTGATTTAAACTGACAAATGGTAGAAATGCAAGGATCTATGATCCAGCTCATGCAACAAATGAAAACCTCGTTGTACAACTTGCAAACTGGGCTCATTGCTAATACCCGTCAGCTCGGATCTCTGCCATCTCAACCTGTACCCAACTTGCGTAACATATAGAATTCGGGCAATCAAGCCCAAGGGTACGAGAATCAGAGGGACCCACACGCACATGCTTAGGTGATTGAGTAGGGTCCTTCATCTTCTGCTTCTTCATCAAATCCGAGGTTTCTGGCTAATCAAGCCCCTCCAATCTTTCCTAACCCTCCCCAAGACCCGAACTCGTAGCATATGCCAACTATGTTACTTTGAGGAGTGGGAGGCAAACCCAGGACCCACAACTACCCTATTTTGATCAACCAAACCCTAGTGAGTGTGAGAAAAAAAAGGAGAACACGGAAGAAGAAATCAAGGCTCAGGAACCTGATTCCGAGGATCTAACTCATGTTTCGTTTCCTGAAGCTTTGGTCAAACCGAGGAAGAAGAAGCTTGTTGATAGTGATGAGGAGCTCTTGAATATATTTAAGAATGTCGAAATCAATATCCCGTTCCTCGATGCTATCAAACACATATCGACTTATGCTAAATTCTTAAAGGATTTATGCACACAAAAGCGTAACCCGAGGGAATCTATTACGAGGAGGGTGGTACTCTTCGAGCAAGCTAGTTCTGTTATCTTGCACCACCTTCCTCCGAAAAAGAGAGATCCAGGTGCCCCTTTGATTTCTTGTGTTATCAGAGATTACACCTTTGATAGGGCACTCCTGGATCTAGGTGCATCCATTAACCTAATTCCGACTTCTCTTTTTGAGAAGTTTGGATTAGGTGAACTTTGGCCGACCTCAGCAACGCTGTAGTTAGTGGACCATTCAGTCACAAATCCGAGAGGTGTTATTGAAGATGTTATTGTCAAGGTTAAGGACTTCTACTTTCCCATAGATTTTCTTGTCCTTGACATGGATGTACCTGAGAATTTAAGGAACACGCCCATCATTCTGGGGCGTCCATTCCTGGCTACCACTAAGGCCAATATCAACTGTGAGAGCGGTATCATGGAAATCGCCTTTGGGGATCATAAACTGAAACTAGATATTTTCAAGGCAATTAATAAATTTGAGGATTGTGGATTTATAGAGGAACTCGAGGAAGGTAATTTGAATATTGAGACATGATCGAGCATGTTTCGCAAAGTAGAAATCAAGGTTTGGAGAACCCATCGTCGTAGCTCGCAAAACGCATCTATCAAATACAATTTTACCAAAACTCCAAGGCAATCCCAGGTCGAACACAGGGAGGCGACGTTTACTTTGTTGAAAACCATGCTTCGTTTTGTTTATTTTTGGTATTTTGAGGTTTTGTTATTTTTTTGTGTTTTTGAAATAGAAAGACAAGCAATCACAAGAGAGATATGAAACAAATATGATATATCAATCCAATGTTTAGTACAATAATCTATGAAAGTATAAAAAGAGAGGGGTGAGAAGGAATCTCTCGAATCAGCTGTTCGGTGAGACGACGGTGCCTGGTGGAAGCTCGAATGAAGGAGGTGAGGAGCAAGACGACGGAGGTGAGATGTAGGAGGACGTCAGGTAGAGGAAAGCTTCACCGAGGCTCTGGAATGGAGGTGGGGAGGCGGAGGTGATCTGCTACTGGAATGGAGGTGGGAGGTTGGCTCAAGGGCAACCTATGAAGGTGATGGGATGAGGGACGAATATTTGGTGGGATAAAGAAATGCTACACTAATAGGAGGCCTTTGGAGCTTGAGAGTAAGCTCTAATGGAGCGTTGGTAGGCTTGCTAGAGCTTAGGAGTAGGTGGGAGTAGAATAGGTAGAGATGAAGAGGAATGGGGGTGTAGAGGTGTTTATATAGTGATGGGAGGAAGAGCTTCCTGGGCATAGATGATCAGCGACAGCTACAAGCGTCACTAAAGGCCGCTCAAGCTGTCACCAAAGATCTGCGCCTCTTCATTGCCTCGGCTAGCGCACGCACCGCGCAGGCCATTTAGTGGTAGTTGCAAACGTCACTAAAGGCTACCTTTCTGTCGCTGAAGATCGCGCCCCCACCGCTCACTCCTGCAGTTGTTTGCTTGAAGAGATCTCCACCGTTGGATCCGTCATCGTGCAGCTAGGATGCTCCCTGAGATTGCGCCCTCACAGATTCAAACGTGCACGCATCGTGCCTTCAAGAAGATCCGACGGCCGAGAGTGCATCCGGTTGTCTTAAACGAGCGCCCTTGATTGCGCACGTGAGATGGCACGTTCTCGAGGTATGTCGACGGTGTCGTTCTGCACCCGTGCTCATCAAGTAGTGCTATGTGGTGAAGCCTCTGCCGCTTGATGGCATCCAATGGGCTTAATCAAATTGCGCCCGCACTCGTGGAATTGAGCGCAACGGTTGGGGCTTCTAATGCATGCTCGTTGGATGAGAGAGAGAGCTTCACCCGCTATGCTGAGGGCGGCACTGTGTCTCTCTTAGGATTTAAGGCCACGTGCCCATGACCATTGGATTTTGATCCAATGATCGAGGATATTCCTTGCTTGACCTGCCTGACGACGGGTGAGATGAGGCACTTCTTCAGCCCTGGAACACACATCTCAGCCATTGGATTGAGATCCAACAGCTGGGATCTCATCTTGCGGTGAGCTTGGGGAAGCATTGGCTCAGGTGGGGCGACCTGGATGGCACCACGTGGTGCCATCTGGCCCATCCGTACTCTTCTTGTTGTGGAGGGTACTACAGAGCTCTGATCAGGGCGATTTTTGCATTGACAAACTGTGATCGACGCTCTGAATCCATCCATATGGTCAGATTCTTCATACGAAGCTTGTAAAGATGTCTCACTGCCTCCTGCCCATGTAAAATGAAGGAATTAACATAGATAATATACGACTATTCTAAATGCAATGCAATGGATATTTATGCAATATTTATATCATGATATGCAATGCTAGGCCTAGGAACTATCGTAAATAAGCATTTTACGATAAATTTATTCGTGTTTATCATACCCCCATGCTTACTTTTTGCTAGTCCCTAGCCAAATTAACCTAAATGCTATGTATAAAAGTAGAATTAGGATTCGATCTCTTAGGTATGATCTGTTGGTTATTTTAGAAACTTTCAACCCAAGACCTAGTTACAAAGACTGGACAGTACCTGGGTGTCTACCAGAATGCAGACTGCCTAAGTCGCTTTATTTGAAAATGGAAGATACAATTTTTTCTATTTTTCTTCTTTTCTATTTTTTTGACTTTTGGAGTTTGAGAGTGTCGGGATAACTTTTTACGGCTACCCAACCTGCCCAAGACTCGCAAAGGACTCTAAGTGCTTAGCATCTTGTGAAAATAGTGAAAAACTTATTAAACGGCTGTTAAAATGGACTTCGGGTTTCTACGACCGTCGGTGACCTTGCCTAAAGGTTTATATTTTTGAATGGTAACTTTCTCCCTGATTCTTTTATTTATGGGGTCAACACATGGGCGAACCAAGTGTATATCTCCCTGGTTTATTTTACTTCCCCGCTTCTTCCCTAAGTGTTTTGGGAATTATTGTGCATTTTTTGTGAGTTGGGCTCTAGACAACCAGCCAATGGGCTATTACCCAGATCACCTGCCAGCCATACTCGTGCGGTGAAGTGTGGCTTTATTATTTTCTTTTTTTTCATTTTCTCCTTTTTCTATTTTTTTTCTTTTCTTTTTGGGTGTTTCTTTTTTTTTCTCTTTTCTTCTAAGTATGTCGCTTCTATGATCTAAGATTTACCTAAAGGCAGTACAAAGAAAATGGGCTTGTGGCTGGGCTCTGGACAACTGGCCAATGGGCTATCACCCACGACAATTTGCCAACCATACCACCCTAGACAATTCATTAGCTACCCAATTTCCATAAAAATCACCAAAAAGTGAGTCAGTGCAAATAGTGCGTAGATGCTTAGACTTAAAATCCCCTCAAATCAGAGGGCGGGTTGATAAGTCGCATACTTATCATTCCAAATTATTTACCGAATTAAAATGAGTTTAACTTAGTGAGGACTCGAGACCAAGTGCACATTCGAGTGGACACCCAGGCTAATTAGGCCCGAAGACCTGAAAAGTCTACGTATTCAGGTCTCAAAGTATTAATTCCTAAAGTTTGCAACTCCTAATGCCTAAGTTCTCGTCTCCTAATTCTTTTTTTTTAAAACTAGAATAATAGGAAATTACTGTTACAGCTGACAAAAAGATTATAAGATATATCCTCCCCCCTATGCTTAGCTAATGTAATGTCCTCATTATTAAAAATGAAAGCATGAGGAAAGTAGACGTGGAAGAATTGCACCTGGTTTCCGTGAGATTTTGGTCAGCTTGGAACAGTCTTTACACGTGCTGAGTTTAGTGCCTTCAGCTAGGCGATGATCGGCCCGCGGTGGTTAGGGCAAGGTAAGAGTAACTGATAAGTCCACTTTTGTGGATCATTATTTGGCCTAAGTACTCTTTAATTAGTTGTCCTTAATTCTTAATTCAGTAGGAGTTAAATGGCAATTCACCTTAGTCTACATTTAATTTTATGCGCTAATTTCACATTTAATAGCATATGATATGATCTATTTGATGAATGTAGGTTAGGTACGAGAGTCAGACATCCATTTTTGCTTCTATAAGACATCCTGAATTGAGTTTGGACGTCTGATGAGCAGGGATCGTAGTATTGTCAACTTTTAAGGCATCCAAAACTTATTCTGGACATCTGATGATATTCAAACTACAGTCGCCTTTCCTCTGCCAATTGTGCCTCATCTCTTCAACCACCCTAACCACTCACGATCTTCAATGAGTGGTTGGAGAAATCGGCGGCTGAAGAAAAACAAACCAGGGACGTATAAAATGAAAGCCGACATCTTCTTCAGGGATATCTTCCCTTCCCCCTGGTGGAGGAATTCTTTATCCTCTCCACCGTGAAGGGGGCATGCGCCCTATGGCCAGAGCGTGCACCATGAACCCCTGGCATACACCGTGGCCGAAAGCATATGCAGCACACTCGTCGTTCTCCAGAACCATAGGTGCGCATGGTGACAACGTGCGCACCACCACACCCTCTCCTCTTCTGTTTCCCTCTTCTTCCTCTTATTCTTCTATGTAACAAACCACCACCACCATCGCTGACCCCCTCACCGTAGATCACCCCCTCCTCACGCACTGCCTACAGCCGCATGACCAACGCACCTCCTACGTGCCTTCTATGCGCTGCCCGCGCCCAAGCTGCACTTCTGCTACTCACGCACCACGCATAGCCCCTCACCCTTGCGCACCCATGGACAACTGTTCATATTCTTCTTCCTCGCATCGGTCATGCAGTGAAGGGACCCAAAGTTGCAGCTGCCTCCTCGCTTCATACGGCCTACAAGCACCCAAACTCACCGTCGACCTCGCCGTTCTCCTCGTCTCACTCCCCCGACCCCCGTACGTCCACCAACTGCCCTCCACGACGAGCGCAAGTTCCACCTGCTGTCACCGACAATCGACATTCTCCTCACCAGCTGGCCGATTCTAGCCGCCTCTCGATGCCCCAACACAGTCATCGCAAAGCCTACATCTCGGCCACCCTCCACCGTGCACTGTAGGACCACTCACACCCACGACGCACGCGAGGACGAAAGAGGAGAAATCCTTTGTTTTCTCTCATATTTCTATTTACCCCTTATGCCATTAAGAATTCTACTATTTACTTATTTATTGAATTAATATATTACGATAGATTTGCGTGGATATCCCTCTGATTTATTCGAATTACATATAGTTGCATTTATCTCATAAATGATAGTGTAGGGGATATTGGTTATGGGGAACAAGTTCTGTTTTAATTAAATTTGACAGTGCTTGTCAGTACTAAGATCAAACTTCACGTATTTCCATGATAGTGATTTTGTATTTATGCACCTATATTCTTGATTATCTAGATCGAGAATTTGTGCTAGAAATGAAAGCACTAGTTAGCATGCACATCCGGTGATATTCCTAAATACTTGATGCATCATTAATCATTTTTAATCGGTTAATTCCTCCCTATGGAAATGACCTAACTATTTTCGTGGTTAGTTTTGAATTATTAAATGTTTTGAAAAGCGATTTTCTACCACGTGACATACTACAACGACGCATCATTTTATGTTACAAATTTTATCGGAAATGAAGATCGCTCTTTCAGTAACCTTGTCTGAGACGGGTTTAGGGAGCACATGGTCAACAAAGGATTTGAGACGTTATTCGTTGACCTTGAAGGAATTATCTGTCAGAGATTTCGACGGTCCTGTTAGGGAAAATTTGCTCAATAAGGAATGGGTCGTCCCATTTAGACCTAAGTTTGCTGGGGAAGAGCTTCAATCGAGAATCGAAAAGCTAGACCTTCTGGTTCGACTCAAAGTTCTTACGTGAAATCATCTGGTCATGGAGAGCTTTGGTCCTTGTAATATAATCGACATTCTGTGATGTATTAATCAATCACTTCACAAATAAATGCTGTTGTCGGGTTTTTATCCCTGGCAACGGTGCCAAAAATATGAAGTTGGTCGATACGGCTCATATAAAAATCATCGTCGTTGTAGTATATCTCACAAATACAAACTGGTATCATGTCAATTTTATTTATTTACATAATTTTTACTGGTTTATTCGAGGTCGTTCACTGGAAGGCAATTATTGATATACATCACTCTCTAAGTCCAATATTACTCTTAAATTCCAAAAAGGTTTGTTTATGTACAATCATGAGTGAATGAATCAATGAATAAAAGACTTAAACTATTCTATACACAAAAGAATGTATTGAAATGCTTGCAAACAAATATAAACAAACAAACATCAAACACTATAACTAAATACTATACACTGTATACTTATAACTTATAATACTAATACTTACATATACTATAATACGTAATAATATATACTATACTAACATAACTTAATATACTAACATATACAGTAACGTATATAGTATATATAGTGACATACATAACTGTCGCTAAACCTTAGGAAGACTATGTACAAAACCTAAGGCAAAAATATGATCTATAGTGACACTTATTCTATCTACAGTGACGGTTTATTCTGTCAGTAAAGCTATAAGGTTATTTATATACATATATAGCTCAAACATCATCTATACTACGTATACTTAATATACATATACTTACTATTTACAATATACACTTATATATATATACTACACTATATACACTATATAGTACACATGCACATACTTCTCTTTCACTCTTTCTATTCTCTTCTTTTACTTAGCCATTTTCTTTTTCTCTTCAGTCTCTCTTCTTCTAACACTTAAGTCTTTTCTTCTTTTTAGCTCTACACTTAGCCAGTTCTTCCCTTACCTTAGTCTCAACACTTAGGCAAATTTTTGCGTTCACTCTCTTCTCTTCTCTTCTTTTCTTTTCTTCCCTTAACCCCTCTTTAAGCCTTAGTTCAAAAATTGGTTTTAAGGTTGGTGGGTGGCCTTTTAGAGGGATACACAGCACCCTTAACGAGTGGGACTAGACATTTACTAAGAGCCACCCTAATTCATTAATTAGGCCTCATAATCGTGTTTTATGCTCATTAATAGGCTAATTCAAGCCCTCACATAGTGCATGGCTCCCAGCCACACACCGCACACCAGTACAAATCACAATGTATGGTCAGTAATCATTCATGCTTAGGTGATAAGGGTATGTGTTTCGGGCGCCCGACACCCATGAAAATTGAATAAGCCATATGATAAAATCAACTTAAGTGGTGCCAGGAGGTCTAAAATGCCGATGTGGCATTATCCAACGCCTCTTCAAGTGCTGCTGCTTCCAACGCAGTTGTCTTGTTGACTTGATTTTGGCCCTCGATTTGGGGGCTGATGTGCATACATCTGATTAACCTAAAATGTCTATTAATGCATGTTCTTAGTGTCACATTAGCATCATACATTGTAAATAGTGCATAACATGCATAATCATGCATTTAGATCAAGTTGTATAAATTATATAGTAATTGTCTCCTTTTTATGGTAAGGGATTGGGCAACTGTTTATCAGGGCCTCGAATCTAAGATCCAACCATACAGATCTGATCAGGGCGATGATTAGAGTTCAACGACTCCAAGATTGTCCTAATCGAACATCTATAGCACTAGATAGAGACCGAGGAACCTTAAAGAGCAAGGGCCAAAATGGTCTTAATATGCACCTCAGATGACAAATCTGACCACACGAATGGGTTCGGATCGACGATCGCTGCCTAGCCACGCGAAAATTGGTCCAATCCGACACCCGTGGCACCATCTACATCACTCAGAAGATGGACGGCTTAGGTGCCATGTGGCACCATCATAGCCGCCAAACACCAGCCGCAACCCTCCTTCTTCACCCGCTCGTTTGATCTCGACCATTGGATGAAGATCCAACGGCCGAGCATGCGTGACCTTATAACAAAATCGCGACCATCCACTGGCTTAGCGCAGCTGTTGCTTGCTCGTGGGCGAGGCAGAGGTCGCGGGATCGATCCTTGTGGTGCCTTAAATCACGGTGCGGGCGTGGAGCAGGCGCACGATCAGAGCCGCGCGATGAAGATCGAGCAGTGGGGAGCAAGCAATAGCACCCACGCGCGATCAGACGCACAGTGCATACGCGTCATCGCACGTGGGTGCACGACGCGGGCGTAGCTACTCTCAGCCGTTCGATCTCTTGATCGAACGGCTGTGAGCGCACGAACATGCGTAGGCATTTTAGGCAAAGAAGAGTGGGAACGCGCAACGCGCGTACACGTCGCCCATGATGGACCTTTAGTGACGTTTAAGTCCGTCACTAAAGGTCCCATATTAATGTTTTTGTAATTAAAATGTCCAAAATGCCCCCACTGCTTGCAACTATAAAAGGAGACCCCTATATACGGATTTCTCATCCCGTCCTTCTCTTCTCTCCCTCTCCAAAGCTCAAGAGAAGCTTGTCCCACACCTGGGATGCTCCTCAAGAGCTAAAATCAAGTTTTCGCCCCCATTCCGGAAGTGGATCCCGTGACGATGACGACGTGCTACCTTATTCCCATTCCTCCTGCTTCGACCTCCTTCCTACTCCATTCCTCGTCTTCCAGGCATTGTCTCGTCCGGCTCGTCCTCCAAGCGATCGTTGGGTAGGGGGCTTCACCGATGCTTTTAGCATCGGTTTAGCGACATCCCGGACGTCGCTAAAGCTCATACTTAAAATAGAAACCCCTTTTTCATATATAAACCCCCCCGACCACCCATGTAAAGCATTCAATTCACTTAGCAAGTGTTGTAACACCTTCCTAGCCTCCTTTAGCATCTCTTGTAGTCAACGGAGTCGACGAGCCGCCGACGAAGCCTTCTTCCACCGCCGTGGCCACCTCACCATCTCCCCTCTCTCTCTCTTTCTCTCTCTTTACTCTAGATTTACTTTCCTTTTGTTTAAGCATTTAAATATCATTGTATTTGTAAAACTTGAATTGCATGTTTAATATAATGTTGATGTTGTTCTCCATCTTGATTTGAGTAATTGCTATGATTTAAAAGACTCTAACCCTACTCTCTCTCTCGCTTTCTCTCTCTCACTCACTTTTCTCCAATGTCTTCTCGCAAGAAAAAAACCCATTATTTCCGTGACATTAAGTGACAAGAAAAATCTGATTTTCACGCCTCCCTGTGATCGACACTCAGACTCACGTTCTTTTCTTCCTTTAAAATCGACGTCGTGAACACGAACTATAACGATCCTTTTAAACAAACACGTCTTTAGCATGTCATCCTGCTCCGTTCCTCGTCTTCCAGGCATTGTCTTGGCTGGTTCGTCCTCCAAGCGATCGTTGAGGAGGATAACTTCTCTCTCCTATTCCTTTTTCCTGCTTTCTAGAGTAGAATTTTCTTGCTTTCTAGTTGTAATAATTTCTCACTTTCTTAGTTGTAAAAATATTTTGCAACATTAAGTGAATGTTTTCCCCCTCTCTCTCTTATTGTCTATATTTATTCCATTTCATTGTGATTATTTCGATTTTTAAACAAAAACACAAAAAAATATAATTACGAATTTTGATCGATGTAGCCTCCCTGAGTTTGTCCCAGGATTTCTTTATAGATTTCCAGTATAAATTTTATTTGTTGAACCTGAGTTCTTCGCTACTCGAACTACAACAACAAGTTTTCAAAACCAACTCTGATAGCGTAGTCCTCCGACGTTCAATATTTTGGCACCGTTGCCGGGGAGGCAACAATTTTCTAATCTTCTTTTTGCATTTCATGCACTTTACTGTCTTCTAACTTGCTTTCTCTCATGTCTATTGTTTTGCAGATACCTCTATAAGGGAATCGTCAAGCGGTAGATTGGAGTAAAGTGCAGTTGAAGACGATTGTAAGTGCTCCCCATTCTTTCCCTCTCCAAAGATTTCATTTCATCACATTAAATTCAAATTCCAATTAACCTAGGTGTTTACATAAATCTCAGGATTAGTTTGGTTGTTTAAATTTCCACTCACATTCATTTCACCCTTGCATATAAAAAAAATAAAAAGATAATTTCGTGGGGTAATTCAACATACATACAACATACACCCACATTCAAGGCACTTAACCTGATTGATTTTCTTATACTCAACCAGATTCTGATCCATGGAACTGGTACACACAAATCAACATATAAAAGAGTAGAAATCATTCTAGGTTAATCATTTCTATTGCCTAACCCAGTGGTGTAATTGTGGCCAATTGTTTGAGTTGTTTGGGCCGCACCACTCAATCTAAAACCAACTCACCAAGTAGCTTCTTCTTAGGGTTTTCAATCTAGGTTCATACCAGGCACTCCACTTTATTTCTGATTTTAAAAGGAAGGCAATCTTCACCCGTACTTGAAAACCTGGTTTGCCTCAAACTTGATTGAAATCAACTTAATTCAAAATCCTAAAAGCTACTTAAGCAAGATTTAAACATTAAAATCTACTCATCACAAATAATCTTACTTGAAAACTCTGGTTGTGCACACACTTACACATGCTAAATTGATCATTAAGGGCACAACCCATTTTAAGGGCCCACCACATTTCATAAGCACTAAAGTCCCAGGCCTTAATAAAATCAAGTAGATGTTGGCCTTAAGGATTGATTCGCTCTTCGGGGATGAGTTTGAGATTGTTTAATCCAAACTTCTCGTAAAGAGAAATCGAAATTAGGTTAATGGATGCACCCAGATACAGTAGTGCTCTATCAAAGGTGTAATCTCCAATGACAGAAGAAATCAAAGGAGCACCTGGATCTCTCTTTTTCTGAGGGAGGTCGTGTAGGATAACAGAACTAGTCTGCTCGGAGAGTACCACCTTCCTCAGAATAGATTCTCTCGACTTACGCTTCTTGTACATAAATCATTTAAAAAATTTGCATAAGCTGGTATATGTTTGATAGCGTCGAGGAGCGGAATATTGATCTTGACATTCTTGAAAATATTCAAAAGCTCCTCATTACTATCAAGAGACCTCTTCTTCCTTGATCTAATCAAGGCCTCAGGAAAAGGAACATGAGTCGGATCTTCGGAATCAAGTTCCTAAGCCTTGATTTCTTCTCCAGAGTTCTCCTTTCTCTCATCAGGCTCTTTAGGATTTGGTAAATCATAATAGTGTGGTTGTGGATCCTGAGTTTGTTCACCACTCCTTAAGGTAACAGAATTAGCAGATGCATCTAGGTTTGGGTCTTGGGGAGGGTTAGGAAAGATTGGAGGGGCTTCATTAGCCAAAAACCTTTGATTTGAGGAAGAAGAAGAGGAAGGACCCTGCTCAACCACCTGAGCATGTGCGTGTGGGTCCCTCTGATTCCCATACCTGTGGGCTTGATTGGCCGGATTCTGGATATTACGCGGGTTGGGTACGGGTTGAGATCGTAGAGATCCGGGTTGACGAGAATTAGCCATAAACCCATTTTGCAAATTGTCCAACGAGGTTTTCATTTGCTACATGAGCTGGAGCATAGATCCTTGCATCTCTACCATTGGTCGGTTCAAATCAGCCTTCCCTACGGGTTGACGTGCATTCCAAGCTGGTTGATTGACCTGATTCGGGGGCAGCTGAGTGTAAACATGACCCTGACCCATTGGTCGTTGCGGAGCATAGTTGCTCGGTTGGAATTGGGTTAGCTGCCCTGGGATTTTCCAGGAGAAGTTAGGGTGGTTCCTCCAACCCGAATTATAAGCATTGGAGTAAGGATTGTACCTAACATTCTCCTGTATAGCGTAAACATCCTCATAGGGTGAGGATGGAGAGAAAGAAAGGGAGGGATCAGATAAACTGGGATCAAAGGCCCCAGTTTGGAACCCGTGGGGTTCCGAATAATGCTAGCTCATTGGTTGAGCCACATCAAGTTGATTCAAGAACTCCCGTCTGACGAGTCGATTGTTCGCTTTAAAGTCGTTTGCAGTTTTATGTGGTGGAAAAATCGACTAATCAATATTCAAAAAGAAATAACCACTCGCAGAGGAGCGGGTCGTATCCACAGGGAGGCAATGACATATTTAAATTCGCACCAGTTAAAAATGTTTGTTCGTAGTTAGTTTGGACAAGAATCAAGCCAAAATTGCCTTTAGATTAAGGTTAAAGCAAGAAACAATACTGAAATAGCAATTCTGAGTAACTAGAGGATATTTGTCCCAATGTAGAATCAATAAAATATTATTAAAAATTGACAGTGGCAGAAAATGTAATTTTTAATGGCCCAGTTACTGTAGCAAAACAGGGGATTTTTTCCCCTTTGCCGTGTGCGACGAGGAGTGGACGGCCGGACGCGGGAAGCTCGGAGGAAGTTCCTTGGACTGAGGGCTTCGAAACAGTGGTGGCGGCGTGTCGCGCGGCGGTCGGAGTCGACCGGATGACCTCCGGCAGAGGTGGCTGCAGCCGGTGCTGCAGCTGCTATTGGCGTGCGTTGCAGGCGGGTACGGGAGCGCGCGCAGCCTGTTGAAGGTTCTGCCTGCTCTGCTGCTACGTGCTGGCTGAAGGCGTGGGCGCACACTGCAGTCAGTGCGTGCTCTGTTGGCGGTGAGAGCGGGTGCTGCAGGCGTGGGAGGAGGGGGTGCGCAGTCAGGCGCGCGTGGGACTGCTGGCGGGAGGGCGCTACCGGTGAGGTTCTGCAGATGCAGCTGCAGCTGGTGTGGGCGCGCACTGCAGCCGGTGCGGGGATGGTGCTGCGGATGCGGGAGTGAGCGGATGAGGTTCTGCAGGTGCGGCTGGAGGTGAGCGGGAAGACTGCTGCGGCGTGGGTGCGCAGGCTGGAGGGCGTGGAGATGGCTGATGAGTGGCTACTCATCATAGCTAAAAGGCCGAAATTAAGCTAGATACTAAGCAAAACAATATCAAATTAACACATAAAAAGGGTTAAGTGTGGGAATTAAAGAAAAGACCTAAAACTTTTAATGTGTGTTAAAATCTCCTAATTAGGTCACAAAAATGGGATATTTTGAAAACTAAAGAACAAATGATGATCCATGCATCAATTGAACACATAAACAAGTTTGAAAAGCCAAATCAGAAGTAAAATCAATGTCGTAAATGTTCAATTAAGTACATGTAAAAATTTGAAAGCAATTGGACATCATTTAGGCTTAGAAATAAATAGATTACAATTAGGTCCTTCATGCATTACATTTCTACCCTTCAAAACTCCTTTTTGGACCTATTTGCAAGCCGCAGGGACCCTTTTATAAGACTGCAGGGCCCTTCCAGCTGCTATTCTTCTCGCTTTTGGGCCTGCATGCAAATGTTCTACCCCTTCTTCTAAGGGTCCGTCTGCAAATTTTCCCTCATTTCAGAGAGAAGCCTGTGTTCTTCACGCGCACTGTAGCGCGCGAAGAACACAGCCATTCTCGACCGTCCATCGCACTTTTGATCTCGATCTGCGGCTGGATTCAAATGGAACCTTCGCACGATTCGGTGCGTGCGTTCACCTCTCTTCCCAGATCTCATCTGACGGTCAGATCTCTCTCTTGACTCGCCGCGCGCTCTACCCATCTCATCCTCACCGCCGGCCTGATTCTGATTAACCTCACCCTTGCGGTGATCTCGGTCACTGAGCTGCTATTTAAGCACCTCAGTGGTGTCGCGCGCGAGGGGATCGCTCCCTCCTACATCTCTTAGCGATCAATTCTTCCACTCCAGTCTCTCCTCCTCATCTGGACCCTGATTTCACAGCCACCGGCTGTGGAATCATCGCCTGCTCTCGACCCTCCTCGTCGCTAAGGACCTCGTAGCACCTGAGGACGACCCTGGAGTCTCACTAGCAGACTCTTCCCTCCGCTGGAGTCACCCTCCTCCTTTCTTCCTCCTTAGCCGCCGGCTAAGGACCCATAGGTCCCATTCTTCCTGTTAGTTTAGTTTTTAATTCTGCACAAGTAGTGTTAGATTTAGTTTACAGTAGTTTAGAATAGATTTAGTTTTAATTGTTAGTGTTTAATGTTAGCTGTAGTTAGATTAGTCTTAGGAGTAGAATTAGTATTAGATCCCCTCCCTCACCTCCTCTGATCAGTCCAGATCAGAGGGGAAGAATCATCTGTTCATTAATCAATTTATCTCCCTCTTCATGTTTTGTTTTTCCACCATCCAATTCTGATTTATGTTCCTTTTAACGACGAATCTTTCATCTGTCACCCACACATCTGGACCCAATTCCAGATCTGATGGTGTACTGCCTCAGATCTGAAATTGGCGTCACAAGCACCATTTGGGGCTTCTCACTCACCCCATTTGTGTTCACAAAAGCCCCTTTTATTTTAGATTGATTGCCTCAGTTTGTCAGATTCACTTTAACATGGGTTTTGAAGAGATTTTGCTTTCTGAAATGTCTTGACAGATCTGACAAATTGAAGGGATTTTGGTTTTCCTTGAGGGCAAGGATTCTGAGAAGTTCTCTGGTGACAGAGAACAAATCAGAAGAGCCTTTCATGAATTTGCTTCTGCCTTGATCTGAATGCATTTGCTAGCTTTTATAAATTCCTTTAATGCATTCTTTTTCTGATTTGTCATTTCAGAACTGCCATACACCACCTGTTTGATAATTATTTTTGTATGGTGATTCTCTAACCTAAGGAGTTTTCCATACTCCTTAAGGTTGCAAGAAACTGGGATTGTATGTTTTTGGTAGTTTAGCTTAAATAAAATAGAAATAAATTCGTAAATATACAATAAAAATATGTATAAAATACTTAAGTATGTAAATTGAATCTGTATAAGGTCAATTAGACCATTTACTAACTATTTTATAAGTAATTAACTATTTAATCACCTAAATCAACCTGTACAATCAGCCTAGTTTAGCGAATTTATTTGCATAGTAAACATATTTAAAATTCAAAATTAATTAATCAATTATGTAGTATTATGTAAATACTTTATTAACCATATTTTATTTTATTTTATTTAATAATTTATGGCCCCCAAATCGAGGGCCAAAAGTCCGATCAGACGCAGCTGCGCCTGATTTCCAGCGCACGATGTGGCGCTGGAATAGCACCACATCGTGTGCTGCAAGTCAAGCGCAGCCACATAAATGGAATTTGTGTTTCCTATACACCAGTCGTCACGGGTGCCGGGCGCCCGAAACACTCCCTTTACCCGATTACCCAATGAGCTGGTCTGAGTACTCTGTCTGATTTGCGATTAGTATGTGGCGCGTGTGTGTGGCCGGGGGCCCGAGCGTGTGCGAGCATATGACGTTGGGCTGAGGCCTGGCGCTGAGATTAAAGACATAATTAAGCCACCTAATCTGAGATTAGGGCACGCTTAGTAGAGGTCTGGTCCCACCCTTGGGGTGCTGTGTATCCCTCGAAAAGCGTGCCCGCAAACTAAACACGTTTTAAACTAATGATATTAGCCTAATCCCCTCCCCACCGCAGCCTCTGAAATATGCTAAGACAGAAGAGTGAACAAAGAGTTAACACGAGAAAAAAAAAAAGCAAAGAGTACAAGAACAACAGAGAAAAGAACAAGAGTAATAAAAAGAGAAAGAAGAAGATGAATACTTAAAACAGAAATATGAACGCAAGAAGAACAGGAGTTAAGAATACAAAGAACAGAGACTTAATGAAGAAAGAAAGAGAAACAAAGAATAAGTAGTATACATACGTATAAGTAAATTTATATAATTACTAACAGAATAAAGTGACACTATAAACGTCGCTAAAGATCTCAGTTTTGCCTCTTTAGGTTGTATATAGTGTTTTCTGAGATTTAGCGACGCTTATATCTGTCACTGAAACTGCTGTATATGTTACTGTACATAACAGACTAATAAGTTAAATTTCTACACCATTGCATTCTAATGTATTATAGACTATTATGATAGTATTAATAGGATAACTTGTAAATACATAGGTTAGAGTATAATAATAGATTGTTTGATGCTTGTTCATAGTTAGTATTTTTGCAAGCATTTCTTAGTAATTAGGTAAATAAAACACACATTCATTCATTCTTTAATAAAATGTAAAGTTTTTCTTTTTTTTGAATAAGAAGACAATTTTGAGATAATCAAAGAGTGACCAAATTAAATTCAATAAATTGCCTCCCAGTGAACGACCTGGAACAAAACCAGTAAAAATTAGATAAATAAGCAAATGATAATAATGGTTGTAATGACTGGAACTCACCCATACTCACCACTATACGACATCCTTAATGTTATATTGTACACCCTGTACTACAACGACATAATCAACAATTATTACCAATTTCAAACACAACAACCACACAACCAACGCATCATTATTTTGGCGCTGCTGCCGGGGAGGCAACGCTCTTTGCACCAAAATTTTCTTTTCATTCTTTTGTATATAGAAATTCTTCATTCATTTCATTATAATTGCTTTTATTTTCCATTGAAGTAATTGTGTATACATTCCTTTATTCTTTTACTAATCATTTGTTTTTTTTCCATAGCACTTGAGGAGGAGTGTCGTCTTCCTGGTGGAGTCGCTGCGCTCCAGATCCGTCTTCCTGGTGGAGTTTTGCCTCGAAGTCGCTGTAGGATTTTAGTATTAGTTTTAGTATAGATAGTTTTAGGTTTATTGATTAGGAGCAATTGTTAGTCATAAGTTGTGAGAGCTTGTTCTCACACAATTTTTGTAATAATTCTGGACTATCTGGACTTTATTTCTTTCTGTTCTTAATTTCTTTCCTTACTTTTGAATTGCATATAAAATTTTTCAAAAAGAAAGAAAAAAAAAAAAAAAAAAATCAAAAAGACCTCATACTTATCTAGCAGCAGCATAACCTCAGGCATCCATTTTTAGGATTGCATTTCATTCCTGCTAGATTTTAATTCAAGTCAAATCTGCATTAGAAGATTGCTGGAGTCAGGTACGCATTTCTTACCTAACTCTAACTCCTGCCATATCTGCATTTGACTTAAAATTAAAGAAGACCACTACTTGTTCTGAATTTAGTAAAAAGTGAAATGAGCAGCATAGAAAACATATTTTAATCACTTTAATTAAATCAAAAAGGAGATAGCAAAATTGGGTGAAACCATGTTTGAGATTTTAATCGCCTTGTGTTGAATGTTATCGTGCACACAGCACGATCACTTAAGGCCACAATACACGGGTTTCTACCTCATCTTTCTGCAACCACAGGATCTGGATCCGCACGCTCAGTCTTATCCAGATTCCCAGTGGATTTTAGAGGTCTGCACTTCGCTAGGTTTATCTTAGGATACGTACAATTGCTTGAAACAATTGTTTGCGTATAACATACTTTGCGTAGCAGCCTCTAGGAAAAATTTTCTCCGATTCATTTCGATTGATTGGTCTTCTTGAATTGAGATTTTGTTGGGATTCTTCTGTTTTATTGTGAACGTTAAAAATTTTTTCCCATTGAGTTGGATCGAATTAGAGTAAACGGGATTTCAAAAAAAAAAAATCAACTCAATGGAAGGTAGGAGATCCCAAAACCCAGAACTTGTACTCCACTTGGGTACTGCTACCCAAGCTACTGCATCATCTTCTTTGCCTTCCACTTCTAATCCCTTACCTCCTGAGTCTCAAAATACTTTCCACAATCCCCCTCGCCAAGAGGATGATCTTGATTCTTCACACTTTGAGGATTTTGAAGAACTTCCTCCAGACTCAGTTGCACATCCTCTACCACAGCAACCACCTATCCCTAGGTTCCAACCTCCACCTTATCCTAATCATCCTAATCCACCCCCGGAGAGAGGACCTATGCCTCATCTTCAGCACCTTTTCGATACACAACTACAAATGAATACCTTAACCCAACAGGTGCAACAGCTTGCTCAAGCTGTAAATCTATTAGCTAATCCCCAACCACAACCACTTCAACTTAGAAATCCTCAGGCACCACCCCAACCCCGTAGACCTCAACTACGAGATTACTATAATCCCGCAGTTGCCCAACCAATGCCTGTGGTACGTTATCCCAATGGGGGTCGTGCTGCTGAACTGAAGCCGAACATTATAGCACTCATTCCTCACTTCCATGGACTTGCTTCTGAGGACCCTTTTCAGCATTTAGAGGAGCTGAAGAATCTTGCCCAAACTTTGGGTCCGCAAGGACATGATCAGCACACGCTTTTGATGAAAATGTTCTCCTTTTCATTAAAAGATAAGGCAGCCTTTTGGTTTAGAACACTTGCACGGACTACACCTATAGATTCCTGGGCTTCTTTAGAACATGAGTTCTTAAAGAAGTACTTTCCTGTAGGCCGCACTAATGCCTTAAGGCGTGCCATCACCACCTTCACCCAGAATTTAGGAGAACCTATGCACGAGGCTTGGGAGAGATTCCATGAGCTTTTGAGAAAATGTCCCCACCATGGTGTCCCACGCTGGCAACAGGTCCAGATCTTCTACCATGGGCTCCATGATGACACACGGAATTTTGTAGATGCCGCTTGTGGAGGCAATTTCCTGTGTCGGGACGAGGACTCAGCCTTTGAGCTCTTTGAAGGCATGGCCGAAAACTCTATTAACAATGCTTCAATGAGCGTGTTTAATAGAAAGTCCTCACATTCCCACTCACACACGGGGGTACATGAAGCCCAATCCAGTAGCAAAGACTTAGAGATAGTGGCTAGTCAACTGGATAAAGTGGGCTTAATCGAGAAGAAAGTAGATGAAGTATGGAAATTTCTCTCAAAACACCCATCTTCTTCTTCTCAGTCACCAGCACAAAACACTTCTTCTCAGTTTCCCACAGGGAGGGAAACTGTGAATAACCTTTCTGTGACACAAACTGCATTACCGGATTTTCCATTTCCATATCCTTCACCGGTTGGAGGAACCTTTGTTCCTCCCTTCACTGACTTCCCTGCACCTTCTGGAGCTTCGGAGGAGCTTCACGCCATTCACAATGATCCTTTCACACAAACCTATAACCCTGGATGGCGTAATCATCCAAATTTCTCGTGGTCGGGAAATTCACAAAGACCTCCTTTTCAACAACCTTCTGCACCACCATTGCACAACCCGATCCGAGCACCACCTCCACAATCACACGGATATCCACCGCGTACCCACCAGCAACCCCAACCCAGGCCCACCCAATACTCTCAATCTGGGCCTACACGAGATGACCAGTTGGGGTCTATCATGAAAGCTCTTGCTGATATGCAACAACAGAATATTGCTATGCAGCAGAGACAGGACGCGGCCTTAGCTGAGATGAGAGCCCAGCTATCACACTTGACGGAGTCCCGTCAACCACATACACTCCCATCCCAAGCACAACCCAACCCTAGGAACATACCTGCTCAAAGGTATGTCCAACCTAGACCAACACTGCAAAACCAAACACATGACATTTCACAAGCAGTGCACAACACTGAATTCTTCACTGACTCAAATTCCTCTCTTGCACAAACGCAACCACCTCTGCTACCTAACAATGATTTACCATCTACCTCTAGAGCTGAACTAAATGCCATAGTCACTAGGAGTGGTAAATGCACACTAGATCCACCTCTTCCAACACCTACCACTTCTAGTTCTGCTCCTCCACTTCCTACTTCTCCTCTACCTATAACTGAACCTCTCACAACTCCAGTACCTTTTCCTGAAGCTTTAAAGAAGAAGGAGAAAGGAAAGAAAAAGACCTGTGTGGCACCTGAGGAGGATTTGCTTAAGCTCTTTGAGCAAGTCCACATAAACATCCCCTTGTTGGATGCAATCCGCCACATCCCTCTTTACGCTAAGTTTTTAAAAGACCTATGTACACCTAAGCGTAAAGCAAGAATTCAAAAAGGGAGTAGTCCAATCATTCTCTCGGAACAAGCTAGTTCCATCATCTCTAGTACCCTCCCAACTAAGATGAAAGACCCAGGCACCCCTCTCTTATCCTGCATGATTGGTAACACCACATTCAATAGAGCACTACTTGACCTAGGTGCTTCCATCAATCTTATCCCAACCTCTCTACTGACACATTTTGAGGTTGGCAATTTGAAGCCAACCAAGGTGTCCCTGCAATTAGCTGACAGATCAGTTAAGACACCTCAGGGAGTGTTGGAAGATGTCATAGTGCGGGTCAAGGATTTTTACTTCCCTGTAGACTTTATAGTCCTTGACATGGAAGTACCTGAAGATATCCAGAATACACCTATCATTTTAGGAAGACCTTTCTTGGCTACGGCCAAGGCAAACATCAATTGTGAGGAGGGCCTTATAGAATTAAAGTTTGGAGATCAGAAAATAAAAATTGATATTTTTCAGGCCCAAAGAGGACCGACCTGTAGTTTAATTGAAGAAATCTTCTCCCTGGATTCATTGGATCAATTGGTTGAGGACACCTTGATCAATTCATTAAATTTAGAACCTCAACACTCTTTGGACTCTGACGTGACTTCCACTGAGATACCAAATTTAGAGACTGAGGACCTTCCTCCCATTCCATTAGTATCTCTAGGATCTCCTGAAACTTTCACACCTGCTCCTTCTGATCCTGTGCCTGTTGAACTCAAACCTCTTCCTGACTCTCTCAAATATGTTTTCTTAGGACCTGATCAGACCTATCCGGTGATTGTTAACTCTTCCCTTTCTTCTGATCAAGAGTCACGACTCTTATCTGTCCTAAGAGCACATAGGCAGGCTATAGGATGGAGCCTTTCTGACCTTACTGGCATCAGTCCTTCTTATTGCACACATAGGATTTTCACTGAAGAAGGATCTAGACCTACTAGATAGCCCCAGCGTAGATTAAATCCTACATTACAAGAGGTGATAAAAAGTGAAATGATTAAATGGCTGGACAATGGAATTATCTACCCAATTTCTGACAGTAGATGGGTAAGTCCTGTTCAGGTTGTGCCAAAAAAGGCCGGACTTACCATCATCACCACTGATTCTGGAGAAGTCATCCTTACACGCATTGCTAGTTCGTGGCGAGTATGTATAGATTACCGAAAACTCAACCAAGCCACGAAGAAAGATCATTTCCCTTTGCCCTTCATTGATCAAATACTGGAAAGAGTGGCAGGGAATAGATTTTTCTGCTTTTTGGATGGCTATTCAGGATATAATCAGGTGGCAATTCACCCCGATGATCAGGAGAAAACAACATTCACCTGCACCTACGGAACCTTCGCATTCCGTAGGATGCCTTTTGGATTGTGCAACGCACCTGCTACATTCCAGCGGTGTATGTTTGCAATCTTTTCTGACTTAGTAGGCGATTGTTTAGAAGTCTTCATGGATGACTTCTCGGTCTTCGGGAGCACATTTGATGCATGTCTAGACCACCTGACCAAGGTCCTGCAAAGATGCATTAATGTGAATCTGGTACTTTCCTGGGAGAAATCTCATTTCATGGTAACTGAAGGACTTGTATTAGGTCACCTTATTTCTGAGAGAGGAATTGAGGTTGACCGCGCGAAGGTAAAGTTGATTTCTGATTTACCACTACCTTCGTCGGTTAAGCAAATTCGATCTTTCCTCGGGCATGTTGGTTTTTATCGCCGCTTTATAGCGGATTTCTCGAAAATAGCCCGACCTCTTACTACTCTCCTCTCTAAAGACGTAGACTTCCAGATCTCTGACGATTGTGTTCGTGCCTATACGACACTTCGTGATCTGATTACCAAGGCACCCATACTGCAACCCCCAAATTGGTCTCACCCTTTTGAGATCATGTGTGATGCCTCTAATTATGCAGTAGGAGCTGTCCTTGGTCAAAAATTGGACGGGAAACCCACAGTCATCTATTACGCTAGCAAGACCTTGGATGAAGCTCAGAGGAATTACACCGTCACGGAAAAGGAATTGCTAGCTGTAGTATATGCACTGGAAAAATTCAGACCTTATCTTTTAGGTTCCCACATTATAGTCTACACTGACCACACGGCAATTCGATATCTTCTCGCCAAGAAGGACGCGAAATCTCGTCTGATTAGATGGATCCTACTTTTACAGGAATTTGATTTAGAGATTCGTGATAAGGCTGGAAAGCAGAATGTGGTAGCTGACCACTTATCCCGCCTTCCTTCTGAAGCGATTTCTCCTTCTTTACCCATCTCTGACCACTTCCCTGACGAGCAATTGCTGGTCATTCATTCTGATCTTCCCTGGTATGCTGACATTGTCAACTACCTGGCTTCTGGACTCATCCCCACTAATTGGGTCCGACATCAAAAAGACAGACTTAGATCTGAGGCCAAGCACTATTACTGGGAAGAACCTTGGCTTTTCAAGCATTGTAAAGACCAGATCTTTAGGAGGTGCGTCCCTGATAAGGAGATTAGAAGCATCTTATCATTCTGCCACGACCAGGCGTGCGGCGGTCACTTCTCTGGCAAAAAGACCGCTGCAAAGATTTTGCAGAGTGGTTTCTATTGGCCCACAATCTTCAAGGATGCACACGAATATAGCAGGGCATGTTCACGCTGTCAGTCTCTTGGTAGTATTGGCCGCCGAGACATGATGCCCTTGAATCCGATCATGGTGTGCGAAATCTTTGACATTTGGGGCATTGACTTCATGGGACCTTTTCCTAAATCTTATGGCTTCGAGTACATATTGTTGGCAGTTGAGTATGTTTCAAAATGGATTGAAGCCATCCCCTCAAGGACTAATGATCATAGAGTTGTGACACAATTTGTTCAAGATTTCATCTTCTCTAGATTCGGGGTACCTAAAGCCATCATTAGTGATGGAGGGTCTCATTTTAGAAACACACATTTTCAGTCCCTACTACAAAAGTATGGGGTGTCACATAGGATTGCTACATCTTATCACCCTCAAACCAATGGACTTGCTGAATTATCTAATCGGGAGATCAAAAAGATTTTACAGACTACCATCCGACCTGATAGAAAGGATTGGTCCTCCCGCCTTTCTGATGCGTTGTGGGCATATAGGACAGCCCACAAAACCCCTTTAGGCATGTCTCCTTTTGGACTTGTGTACGGGAAACACTGTCATCTTCCTGTCGAATTAGAGCACAAAGCCTATTGGGCCATCAGAAAGTGTAACTTAGACTTAGAGAAGGCCGGTGATCTTAGGAAATTACAAATGTCTGAGCTCGATGAATTAAGGAATGAATCTTATGAAAGCTCAAGGATGTATAAGGACAAACTTAAGGCCTTCCATGACCGTCACATTCTTAGGAAATCTTTTCACCCTGGTAAAAAAGTCCTTCTCTTCGACTCTAGACTGAAACTCTTTCCTGGGAAGTTAAGATCAAAATGGATTGGACCTTTCAAAATCTTGAGATTATTTGATAATGGAGCCGTTGAGATCACTGAACTTGACAAATCTGAACCCTTTATTGTTAATGGACAAAGACTGAAACCTTTCATTGAGCCGCAGGATCTCAGACTTGTCAATTCCACCATTTCGCTCCTACATTTTGAATTACCATGTAAGTTTTCGCCTAGCTGAAGGCGTTAAACTTAGCAACACCTACCCTTGTATATAGCTGTTTTACACTTTTCTTACTCTTACCTTTAATTGCATATAGTGTCTACCCTTGCATTCTGAGCATACATTCATTGACACACATGTCATGCATTTCACTTCCTAGCCCGACTGTTCACTCTGATCCTAGATCAGACTTAAAATCGTCCGCACAGAGATTTTATCTCCTCATTCCAACTTCCTTCCATCACCCAGCCTAGGATAGTGAAAAGCAGAGCATGCATTTGCATCCACCCCTTCATTCAATGAGGACATTGAAACATTTAAGCATGGGGGGGGTGTAAATGGTAAACCATTTAAACCAAAATGCAATTGTAGACACAACTATAGTACATATAGTATTATCAAAAAATTATATACTTCAAAAAAAAATTGAAAAATTTTGAAAAAAATTTTTTGAAAAAAATTACAAAGCTAAAAATACAAAAAAATAACAAATCAGAAAAATTCCAAAAATACAATAAGGGACATGTACTTTATTTGTCAAAGGAGGATATTCATTTCAAGAGAGGAGGGAGAAAAAGAAAAAAGAAAAGAGAAGTGATCTTATAGCTGTAAACAAAAAATCGAATAAGTGTCTATGGACATTCAACCATTACTGGTTTGACCTACCGGGCCATAGGAGCTTGATACAAGCTTAGGCTTAATACACTTCGAGCCTTGACAAGATAGACCACAGTCTCTCCTAACTTTAGGACAATTCTTGTACCTGAGTCACCAGTACAGGATTCGTTGGTTTGCTTTGACTTAGGAGTCTAAGTAACCTTGGCTTACACTACACAATGTCAGGAAAGACCACTTGAACCTAAACCTCAACCCTTGTGTTCATTAGGGAAGGTGGAGTCCTTACCTGTGCGTGCAGGTAGACTCTTTGTCCTAATCTTTAGTTTTGTGTCTAGGAGAAGCTCTTTCCACAAAAGAAATCCACCCACCAAATACAGTGCGCTCTACCAAATAAGTTTTGGAGACATACTGTTCAAAAAAAAAAAAAAAAAAAAAAAAAAAAAGAGAGAAGTTAAGTATGTTCTCCAAAATGTCTGAAAAACAACTCTTCCACCAAAAATGTTTTCAGGGTTCAAAATAAATACCCTATTTTTCCACCAAAAAAAAAAAAAATCTTCTCTGAGCCACAAATACAATAAGGGTTGGGTTTGAATACCATCAATTTTTGAGAGTCATCCGAAAACATGAGCTGAAGTTAGGACCAACCTGGACTTAAAAAGAAGTGAAACCCCGGGATTGAGCCTTAGAATTCACCTGGTTAGTCCTGACTTATCACAAAGCACAGCCATAACTTCATAGCATTCTGAGTCTCTGTAAAAACCTCCTGAGTCCTGGAATTCGACTTAAGGTTTAAATATCAAGAGTCCTTGTTGGTTGAGAGATGGTCTATGTCATTTAAGCCTCGAGTTCTGGTAGGTTATCCTCAGTAACCAGGTTCTCACAATGTCCAAAAACATAGTCGGTATTGGAAAATGTTTCAGCTTAAAGATCATCATCATAAACACTTAAAAATTTTTGAAAGAAGAAAAAGATATCTTTACACACTTACCTTGCTGATACTTAAATTGCCTTACACTTCAACAGATTGTTTGCTAAGGGACTAGCAAAACGTAAGCATGGGGGTATGATGAGTGGCTACTCATCATAGCTAAAAGGCCGAAATTAAGCTAGATACTAAGCAAAACAATATCAAATTAACACATAAAAAGGGTTAAGTGTGGGAATTAAAGAAAAGACCTAAAACTTTTAATGTGTGTTAAAATCTCCTAATTAGGTCACAAAAATGGGATATTCTGAAAACTAAAGAACAAATGATGATCCATGCATCAATTGAACACATAAACAAGTTTGAAAAGCCAAATCAGAAGTAAAATCAATGTCGTAAATGTTCAATTAAGCACATGTAAAAATTTGAAAGCAATTGGACATCATTTAGGCTTAGAAATAAATAGATTACAATTAGGTCCTTCATGCATTACATTTCTACCCTTCAAAACTCCTTTTTGGACCTATTTGCAAGCCGCAGGGACCCTTTTATAAGACTGCAGGGCCCTTCCAGCTGCTATTCTTCTCGCTTTTGGGCCTGCATGCAAATGTTCTACCCCTTCTTCTAAGGGTCCGTCTGCAAATTTTCCCTCATTTCAGAGAGAAGCCTGTGTTCTTCACGCGCACTGTAGCGCGCGAAGAACACACCATTCTCGACCGTCCATCGCACTTTTGATCTCGATCTGCGGCTGGATTCAAATGGAACCTTCGCGTGATTCGGTGCGTGCGTTCACCTCTCTTCCCAGATCTCATCTGACGGTCAGATCTCTCTCTTGACTCGCCGCGCGCTCTACCCATCTCATCCTCACCGCCGGCCTGATTCTGATTAACCTCACCCTTGCGGTGATCTCGGTCACTGAGCTGCTATTTAAGCACCTCAGTGGTGTCGCGCGCGAGGGGATCGCTCCCTCCTACATCTCTTAGCGATCAATTCTTCCACTCCAGTCTCTCCTCCTCATCTGGACCCTGATTTCACAGCCACCAGCTGTGGAATCATCGCCTGCTCTCGACCCTCCTCGTCGCTAAGGACCTCGTAGCACCTGAGGACGACCCTGGAGTCTCACTAGCAGACTCTTCCCTCCGCTGGAGTCACCCTCCTCCTTTCTTCCTCCTTAGCCGCCGGCTAAGGACCCATAGGTCCCATTCTTCCTGTTAGTTTAGTTTTTAATTCTGCACAAGTAGTGTTAGATTTAGTTTACAGTAGTTTAGAATAGATTTAGTTTTAATTGTTAGTGTTTAATGTTAGCTGTAGTTAGATTAGTCTTAGGAGTAGAATTAGTATTAGATCCCCTCCCTCACCTCCTCTGATCAGTCCAGATCAGAGGGGAAGAATCATCTGTTCATTAATCAATTTATCTCCCTCTTCATGTTTTGTTTTTCCACCATCCAATTCTGATTTATGTTCCTTTTAACGACGAATCTTTCATCTGTCACCCACACATCTGGACCCAATTCCAGATCTGATGGTGTACTGCCTCAGATCTGAAATTGGCGTCACAAGCACCATTTGGGGCTTCTCACTCACCCCATTTGTGTTCACAAAAGCCCCTTTTATTTTAGATTGATTGCCTCAGTTTGTCAGATTCACTTTAACATGGGTTTTGAAGAGATTTTGCTTTCTGAAATGTCTTGACAGATCTGACAAATTGAAGGGATTTTGGTTTTCCTTGAGGGCAAGGATTCTGAGAAGTTCTCTGGTGACAGAGAACAAATCAGAAGAGCCTTTCATGAATTTGCTTCTGCCTTGATCTGAATGCATTTGCTAGCTTTTATAAATTCCTTTAATGCATTCTTTTTCTGATTTGTCATTTCAGAACTGCCATACACCACCTGTTTGATAATTATTTTTGTATGGTGATTCTCTAACCTAAGGAGTTTTCCATACTCCTTAAGGTTGCAAGAAACTGGGATTGTATGTTTTTGGTTTTAATTGATTGAGTTAAGTCTTCCTTCATGCTGTCTATGGCATTAGGAAGACTAACTCAATGCCATTTGTGTTTTGATCTGAAATGATGCTTTTGATAAGGGCTTTTCCTTGTGGGTATTTGAACTGAATTCTTATGTGATTTTCGTGAGATTTATACCCTTATCAGATTTGGATTTCAACTCTTTAATTTTTAGTTTGTTCTGAATTTTCTCTTATTCCCAGTTATACAGTAAAATGCTGCAAACTGCAGCAACATTCCCCTCTTCTCTAAATTCTCCTCTTCTTTGTGAATGCTTTCCCCCTCTTCAAATGGACTAACTGCAGCAGCAGTTAGCCCATTTGACAGTGGCTGAAGCCACTGACACTGTTAAAACACCCTGAACAGTACATTCTCTTCCCTCTCCATCTTCTCTGACAGTAGCTTAGCTGCTGTTTAAAATGAAATAAAAACTTAATTAACCCTCATTCCCTAAGTTCCTACTAAAACCTAATTATACATACTTAATTTCACACTGTAAATATACATATCCATACTATTATAACTATAATATACAGCCTGATTATGTACGTAGACATACATAGATATACTGTAAATACTGTATAAACTTGTACATAAATCTATATACATATGTAATCTATGTAAATATATGTATAAATACTGAACTATTATGTATGTATTTACTGATATATGTATATGTATATATACAGATTCATATGTACATATTCAGTAGCTATATTGTAGAATAAATTAGCTAAATTAATAATTTAGAGCTATAATTAAGTAAATAAATCTATAGACTTAGGTTAACATATATAGTAAGTAATTTAAGTTAGTTAAAGTACAATTATACCTAGTATAGCTTACTGTAACTTAGCTTTATTTAAAACACTCAGAACAGCTAGTTTAGCTTAAATAAAATAGAAATAAATTCGTAAATATACAATAAAAATATGTATAAAATACTTAAGTATGTAAATTGAATCTGTATAAGGTCAATTAGACCATTTACTAACTATTTTATAAGTAATTAACTATTTAATCACCTAAATCAACCTGTACAATCAGCCTAGTTTAGCGAATTTATTTGCATAGTAAACATATTTAAAATTCAAAATTAATTAATCAATTATGTAGTATTATGTAAATACTTTATTAACCATATTTTATTTTATTTTATTTAATAATTTATGGCCCCCAAATCGAGGGCCAAAAGTCCGATCAGACGCAGCTGCGCCTGATTTCCAGCGCACGATGTGGCGCTGGAATAGCACCACATCGTGTGCTGCAAGTCAAGCGCAGCCACATAAATGGAATTTGTGTTTCCTATACACCAGTCGTCACGGGTGCCGGGCGCCCGAAACACTCCCTTTACCCGATTACCCAATGAGCTGGTCTGAGTACTCTGTCTGATTTGCGATTAGTATGTGGCGCGTGTGTGTGGCCGGGGGCCCGAGCGTGTGCGAGCATATGACGTTGGGCTGAGGCCTGGCGCTGAGATTAAAGACATAATTAAGCCACCTAATCTGAGATTAGGGCACGCTTAGTAGAGGTCTGGTCCCACCCTTGGGGTGCTGTGTATCCCTCGAAAAGCGTGCCCGCAAACTAAACACGTTTTAAACTAATGATATTAGCCTAATCCCCTCCCCACCGCAGCCTCTGAAATATGCTAAGACAGAAGAGTGAACAAAGAGTTAACACGAGAAAAAAAAAAAGCAAAGAGTACAAGAACAACAGAGAAAAGAACAAGAGTAATAAAAAGAGAAAGAAGAAGATGAATACTTAAAACAGAAATATGAACGCAAGAAGAACAGGAGTTAAGAATACAAAGAACAGAGACTTAATGAAGAAAGAAAGAGAAACAAAGAATAAGTAGTATACATACGTATAAGTAAATTTATATAATTACTAACAGAATAAAGTGACACTATAAACGTCGCTAAAGATCTCAGTTTTGCCTCTTTAGGTTGTATATAGTGTTTTCTGAGATTTAGCGACGCTTATATCTGTCACTGAAACTGCTGTATATGTTACTGTACATAACAGACTAATAAGTTAAATTTCTACACCATTGCATTCTAATGTATTATAGACTATTATGATAGTATTAATAGGATAACTTGTAAATACATAGGTTAGAGTATAATAATAGATTGTTTGATGCTTGTTCATAGTTAGTATTTTTGCAAGCATTTCTTAGTAATTAGGTAAATAAAACACACATTCATTCATTCTTTAATAAAATGTAAAGTTTTTCTTTTTTTTGAATAAGAAGACAATTTTGAGATAATCAAAGAGTGACCAAATTAAATTCAATAAATTGCCTCCCAGTGAACGACCTGGAACAAAACCAGTAAAAATTAGATAAATAAGCAAATGATAATAATGGTTGTAATGACTGGAACTCACCCATACTCACCACTATACGACATCCTTAATGTTATATTGTACACCCTGTACTACAACGACATAATCAACAATTATTACCAATTTCAAACACAACAACCACACAACCAACGCATCAATGGCGCTGGAGGTGAAGTGGGCGGATGTGGTTGTGCGGGTGCGGCTGCAGGTGGGGGTGCGCAGGCAGGTGGTCGCGATGAGGTTGCAGGCGGAAGGTGAGCGGGTGGCTTCAGACGTCTGGGAAATTTCCCGGATGTCTTAACTGACTGAGAAGGTGATTGCAGAGTTTCTGCGGTGGTGGTTGTTGGTGACACGGCGAGGGAGATGCACGCTAAGGTGCTCACGGTAATGCGGATGAGCTCCAAATGGAGGTGTGGCCTGTCACACCACACGCCCACGGTGGTGGAGACTCGCCGCCACTGTTGAGGCCGACGGTGTGGAATGGAAGAGAGGAGATCTCTCTGCACAGTGGTGGGTTGGTGGTGGAGGCCTCCCGAGCTCGGCTACCTCCCTCCTCCTTTTGTAGCGGCCTGCACAAATTTGAAATCAGCTGCCCGACCAGATTCAACACATCTGCTCCTCCTTGAATGGGTTCTTCACTGCGGCAGCTGGTGGCGTTGGAGCGGCAGCCAGCCGTTCTTGCAAGAAGAAGAATAAAGAAAATAATGTTAAAATATTATGCTTATTTATATACAAACCCTCAACTTTTATGTTAACTAAAATAATGGACCTAATTGGTTAACTAATTAGATGAATGACATTCTAAGCTAATTCTAAATGCACTTAAAATATGAATGCAATGCATGGATTATGTAATTAAATTAAAAATATGAATTAATCTATTTAGATCCTAATTTATGCTAAATAATTGTTAGAATTAATCTAATGTCTAGGCACTTAAATACTTAAATAGCCCACAACTATGGGCTAATCAACGTCCAAAAGGAGATCGTGGTGAATGGAATCCTGAATTCTGGGGTTGAGTGGATCGAGAGTTGTTCGTTGAGTTTTCAGCCATCCATTCCTCCATTCTCTTCGTAACGAAGTCCACCTTATCAAGTTTATTACAGATCAATTCCATATCGAATGATGAGAGTCGTGGACTTCATTAACATTCGATCTAGGCTGTTGGGACCGGTTAAAAGTATCCATGGAGGCATGATTGATTGAATTCTCACTCATCTCAAATAAATCATGCACGCTATCTGCATCATTGTTGAGGAAATTACCTCCGCAAGAAGCGTCCACGTGATTTCTGAGTTGCTTAGTCAACCCGTGGTAGATTTGCACGAGTTGCCATTTCGGCACCTCGTGGTGTGGACACCTTCGCAATAAGTCCTGGAATCGCTCCTAAGCAACATGAAACTATTCCCCTTGCCGCTGAGTGAAAGTAGTAATTGCCCATCTCAAAACATTAGTATGTCCAACAGGGAAGAATTTCTTTAGGAAGGTCGATTTCAAATCATTCCAAGTTGCAATTGGACTTCCTATAGTCCTATACCAATAAGTGGCTTTATCCCTAAGAGAGTAGGGGAAGAGCCTCATGATCATCTATTCCTCATTCACGTTTCATGCCTTGGTGGTCTGGATCAAAGTGGTCAAGTCCTCCAAGTACTGAAATGGGTCTTCAGAGCCAAGCCCATGGAAATGTTTGATCAGGCTTAACACCTGGGGCTTGATTTCTATGTCTCCGATTGGAATCTGGATGCCAGGACGTTCCCCATAATTTGAAGGATCATAAAAATCCTTCAAAGGCTGAGCACCTTGCATTCTCTGCATTTGTCTCGACTACCTTTGAAATACCTCCTGTGGATCCTGAGGCAGAGGAGGCTGTTGATCAGCCATGGGATCAATTTGGCCAAAATCCAATCTACGCCTCCTAGAATACTCCAGTGGTCCTTCCAATCGGGGATTCAATGACCTCCTTCCCAACATAAACTAGGAAGAGGTCGGAAGGACTGGGGATAAGAACCCTGCAGCACAACAAAACAAGTCTATCCTTAAGTGGGGTAGCCTAAGAATCTATAGACTCTCAAAATCCGCCGTAAGATTATAAACGATTTACTCTACTTACATCTACTCAATCCAACCAGTTAGGAGGGACTGGGGAGAAGGTTCTTCCTTCAGCTTGCGCCTCCGATTCCTAGTGTACTCCCCAACTGCGGTCATTTGATGCTACTCCCCTATCTAGACATCAGATTGATCACTACAAGTAGGTTAATCATAAACAATCTCAGACTGGACCCTGAAGAGCGAATTAGTCCTTAAGGCCAACGTCTACTTGATTTTATTTAGGCTTGAGATTGTAGTGCTTATGGAATGTGGTGGGCCCTTAAAATGGGTTGTGCCCTTAATGATCAATTGAGTATGTTTGAGTGCATGCACAACCAGGGTTTTCAAGCAAGATTATTTGTGATGAGTAGATTTTATGGTTCAAATCTTGCTTAAGTAGCTTTTAGGGTTTAGAATTAGGTTTAATTCAATCAAGTTTGAGGCAAACCAGGTTTTCAAGCACGAGTGAAGATCACTTTCCTTTTGAAATCAAAAACAAAGTGGAGTGCCTGGTATTAAACTAAATTGAAAATCCTAAGGGGAAGCTATTTGGTAAGTTGATTTTAGGTTGAGTGGTGTGACCCAAATAACTCAAACAATTGGCCACAATTGCACCACTGAGTTGGGCACGCAAAACGATTGACCTAGACTGATTTCTACTCTTTTATATGTTGATTTTTGTGTACCGATTCTACAGATTAGAATCCGATTGAGTAAAAGAAAATCAATTAGGTTAAGTGCCTTGAATGTGGGTGTATGTAGTGTATATGTTGAATTACCCAACAAGAAATATCTTTTTGATTTTTTTATATGCAAGGATGAAATGAATGTGGGTGGAAATCCAAGTAACCAAACTAATCCTAGGATTTATGCAAACACCTAGGTTAATTGGAGTTTGAATTAATGTTGTGAAATGAAATCTATGGAGGGGGTAAAATGGGGAACACTTACAGTTGTCTTCAACTGCACTTTACTCCGATTTACTGCTTGATGATTCCCTGATCAAGGTATCTGCAAAACAATAGACAAGAGATAAAGCAAGTTAGAAAATAGCAAGTGCGTGAAATGCGGAAAGAAGATCAAAAAATCGTTGCCTCCCAGCAACGGCGCCAAAATGTTGACAGCAGAAAACTACGCGTTTGGAGTTGGATTCGAAAACCCGTCATTGTAGTTCGAGTCGTGAAGAAATCTGTTCAACAAATAAAATTTATATCGAAAATCCGTAAAGAAGTTTTGGGTCGAACACAGGGAGGCTACATCGATCTCAAAATCTGCAATTATACTTTTTTGTATTCTTTTTTTGTTTAAAGGCGAAATAATCACAATGGAATCGCTATAGACAATAAGAGAGAGAGAGAGAGAGAGAGAACAATCACTTGGTATTTGAATAATGTTTTTACAACTAAGAAAGTGGGAAATGTTTACACTAGAAAGCGAAAAAATTGTTACAACTTGAAAGCAAGAAATTCTACTCTAAAAAGCGATAAAAGAAAGGAAAGAGATGTTATCCTCCTCGACGAATGCTTGGAGGACAAGCCGGATGGAGGCGATGCTTGGAAGACGGAGGATGAGGCGAGAAGAAGGAGGATGAAGTTGGAAGAACAGGAACAAGGTAGCACGTCGTCGTCGTCGTGGGATCCACTTCCATAATAGGGGTAGAAACTTGGATTTAGCTCTTAAGGAGCATCCTGGGTGTGGGACAAACTTCTCTTAAACTTTGGAGAGGAAGAGAGGAGAAGGAAGGGATGATAATTTTGTAGGGTAGGGGTCTCCTTTTATAATTGCAAGGATTGGGGGCATTTTGGAAATTTTAACTTCAAAAACATTAAAGAGGGGCCTTTAACGACAGACATAAACGTCGCTAAAGACCGGTCGTGGATGACATGTGCACGCGCTGCGCATGCCTTCTCCTCTTCCACGCCTAAAATGCCCTCACACGTTTGGGCGATATCAACCGTCCGATCTCAAGATCGGATAGCTTAAAGTCATCCTCACCCGCGTTGCTTGGTCGCGCATTAGATCGGGCGTAAGGCAGAGCGTCTGATCCCGCGTACACCTAATTGGGCGATCTGAACCATCCACAGCTGATCATGCGGTTCGGATTTAACGTGTGCGTGCAGTGGATCGCGAGTCGAACTTGCACCCCTCGCTCATGCAACACCTCATGATCATTGCACTGCACCTTCATTTGTGTCGCGCGGAGGTTTTAAGTGGCGCGCGCTCACTGTCGTTAGATGGGCATCCAACGGTGGAGATTTGTTGAGCGGGTGAAGAAGAAAAGTAGAGGTCGGTCCTTTGGTTCTTTTGGGCAGCTGAGATGGCGCCACGTGGTGCCATCTTGGCTGTCCATCTTCTGTGTGTTGTAGACAGTGCCACGGGAGTCGGATTGGACTGATTTTCGCACCATTAGGCTACGATCATCGATCTGAACCCGTCCGTGTGGTCGAATTTGTCATCTGAAGTGTGGATTGACCCATCTTGGCCCTTGATCTTTAGGATTCCTCGATCTCTATCTGGTGCTATGGATATCCGATTAGGGCAATCTTGGAGTCCTTGAACTCCAATCGCCGCCCTGATCAGATCCGTACGGTTGGATCTTCGATCCGAGGCCCCGATTAACAAGTTGCCCTGTCCCTAGCAATAAAAGGAGACAATTACTATACAATTTATACAACTTGACCTAAATGCATGATTATGCATGATTATGCAATATTTACAATGTTTGATGCTAATATGACACTAAGAACATGCATTAATAGACATTTTTGGCTATTTAGATGTTTGCACATCATGCTCATCACATGATATGGAAAAAGTGCAAGTAGTTAAGCATGAAATTTAACTTGAATTTCCATTAATTTTGATTTTGGACAGTTAAAATACAAGTTTATGACTGACAAAGGAATTTATATACCTGATTACAAGCAATTCAGGTTGAATTTAACACTATCAGCACATGAAAGCTTGTTATAAAGTAAACCACACATTACAACATAGGTTAGCCTTTTAACATTTCAATCTTAGCCACTACCCTATTGATCTAGCCTACTATCCAGCTACGGCAACAGCAACTACAGTAGCAACAACAGCTGAAAAGCAGCAGCAACTATAGCTGCAGCATCAACACTTAGTTTAGAGGGCTTAAAACCATTCAACTGGCTACTGCAGTGCATCTAAACACCAATCAGCAAATCTGAATGAGGAGTTCAGTTAGGGAAATGCATCAGCAGCTCTGAAATGGGGATTTCAGTAGCTGCTAAATTGACCAAATCTATTCCATCATCTTTTTCTTAGACAACAAAGATAATGGGATTAGATTGGAATTTAATCCAACAAAAATGTTGCTGCTATGCAGCATTTTACTATGTAAAGTTTGGGGTTCAAAATTCACACTGAACACTTCAGAAAATCTGATGAGAGCTTGAATATCTAAAAATCACTTTAAAACACTAAACCCTCACTCAAGAAAACTTTAAACCTTGATCCCCGATTCAAATTAGAGAAATCACTAATTTGATCTCTCCCTTATTCTATAGACAGCATGAAGGAAGGGATCACATCAGTCCATTAATCTACTAACTTGAAGCCCAAATGTTTAAAACCTTAAGGGATATTGAGAATCCCTTAGGTAAAAATCAGAAGTTCAAACACTAATATCCACATAAAAAGATTACGTAGAGCCTCGAAGCAACAAAGTTGATTCTCCTTGACTCTACCTTACATTAAAAAAAACATCAACATCCAAACACATAACAACCTCAACCATGGCTCATCTAAGGAAAAGTTCATCATTAAAATTGTCTTAGATTCACAGCCATAGACTAATTCACTCAAGAATATATCAATTCGCTTGATCAAAACCGAATTTGATCAAAATCTCACAATCTTGCTTTGAAAAACCACACTAAAATCAAATCAAGCAAATCAATTCCATTTTAAATCAAAATCAGGGGTCTTTGTGGAAAACCTCAAATGGAAGGGAGACCCCTGAATGGATTTTTGAGCATAAATCCTCATCTCAAAGCTTGAGAGTAATGAGATGAGGGTTTGACTCTAAATGGATGGGTGGATTGCGGATTAAAAATTGAGGAAAATCAGAATGCGAAGTGAAAACATGAGGAGGGGGAGTCAATGATCAGTGAATGGTGGTGAATTCTTCTCCTCTAATCTGAATTGATCAAAGGAGGTACAGGATCTATTCCATCTCTACTCCTACATTACTCTATTAGTCACGCATAAGCAGATCAAAAGTAATCTACATCTAAATTCTACTGCTAAACTACTCTAATTAACACTACAGCTAATCTAGAAAATGGTAAACCTAATCTAAATGGAAGAATGGGACATGTTGGGAAGATCTGAAGCTGGTGGCTGCAACAACGAAGGAGGGAGGATCTCCAACTGATTGAAAGTCCACTAGTAGGACTCAAGGTTGCCCTCAGGTGCTATGTGGTCCTTAGCGGCGAGGAGAGTCGGAGAAGATGAAGTTCCTTTGCTCATTGCACCAGAACAGGGTCGGGTGGAGAGGAGAAACTGGGGAGGACGAAGGGATCGCCTCAAGAAAGTAGGAGGGGAGGTCGATTGCGCGCACGCGATTAGGGGAGGTGTTTAAGTAGAGCTTGGCAATGATTCCCCTCACCGTGAGGGTGAAATTAGGTGCTAAGGTCATCCATGATGAGGATTCAAGGAGAGGAGCACGCCCAAATTTAAACCAAAAATGGGTTGTAGGATGGGATCTGGGTGAGGTGGTGACTGCATGCGCTGATTCGTGTGAAGCTTCTAATCAAATCCAGCCACAGATAAAGAGGTAAGGGAGATCGACGGCCAGGATAGCTTGAGTTCCTCATGTGCTACAGTGCACGCATGGGCTGCAGGTGGGCGTGGGTCTTTTGGTGATTTTGCAAGGTATACCCTTCTGTAAAGGGGTAGAAAAATTACACAGAAGCCCATAAGTGGTAAAAAGCTATAACAGAATGGTCCTTTAGGGCTTGCAAAAAGGTCCCTGCGGCCAACAAATAGGTCCTAGGAGGTTTTCTAATGAATAAAATGTAATGCACTAAGGACCTAAATGTAAATCTTTAATTTTAAGGCCTTAATGATGTTCAAATGCATCCAAGTTTTTATATAAGCTTAATTAAACATTTAAGAAGTTAATTACACTTTTGATTTGAACTTTTGAGCTCATTTATGCATTCAATCTGCAATTGGATCACCATTTAACCTTCTTTAATAGAATATCTCATTTAATGACCTAATTATATGTTTTTTACACAGAATTAATGTTTTAGGTCTTTTTCTCTAATTCCCACACTTAATCCTTTTTATGTGTTAATTTAATATTGTTTAACCTAGTTTCTAGCTTAACTTCGGCTATTTAGCTATGATGAGTCGCAACTCATCACCATGTCTTATAGATTCTGGCATTTTCATAAGCATCATTTCTAAGCTCCTCCAACTCAAATAGTTGGAGTTTCCTAGTTTTCCTGGCCAACTCTAGGTCAAAATTACATTTCCTGATGGCCCAAAATGCCTGGTGTTCTAGTCTACGAGTAAGTGACACGTCTTACCAAACACCAGACGGAACGGAGACCTACTGATGGGCATTATGTACGTCATATGGTAGGCCCAAAGAGCATCATCTAGTTTTTGGGTCCAATCCTTCCTATCAAACCTAACGATTTTCTGTAAAATATTTTTGATCTCCTGATTGGAGACCTTGGCCTGTCCATTCATCTGAGAATGGTAGGGTATGGAAATCCGATGATTCACCCCGTATTTCCCCAGTAAATTCCCAGTAAATTTTGAAACTGGGCATGAGTGAAATGTGTCCTACCATCACTGATAATTGCTTGAGGAATCCTAAACTGACTAAAGATATTTTTCTTTACAAAATCGATGACCACCTTGTGGTCATTGGTCCGAGTGGGGATTGCCTCAATCCATTTGGCCACATAATCAATAGCGACCAGAATATACTAGTGTCCAAATGAAGGAGGGAGGGGTGCCATGAAGTCGATGCCCCAAATGTCAAAAATTTTGATGGAAAGTATTGGGTTTAGGGGCATCATATCTCTCTTAGCCATGTTCCTGAGTGTTTGGCATCAGGTGCATGACTTTGAGAATTCCTAGGCATCCTTAAATAATGACGGCCAATAGAATTCGGATTGCAAGATTTTTGCTGCCGTCTTTTTCCCAGAAAAGTGTCCACCACACGCAGATGTGTGGCAGAACTCAAGTATGCTATGGAACTCAATTTCCGAGATGCATCAATGAATAATCTGGTCTGCGCTGATGCAGTACAGCTCGGGATCGTCCTAAAAATAATATTTGGCCTCAGACACAAGTCTATCCCAATGTTGTTTGGTCCAATCCTAGGTATTTGACCAACGACCAAATAATTGACGATATTCGCAAACCAGGGGGTTCGAATACCCGAGACTATAAGGATAGTCTCATCCACAAAAGTATCAGAGATTGGGATATTCGGATGAGGAGAATCAATTAGGATTCTCGAGAGGTGATCCGCCACTACATTTTGTGCCCTGGCTTTATCCTTGATTTCAAGATCAAATTCTTGAAGTAACAGAATCCAGCAATAAGCCGGGGCTTGGCATCCTTTTTGGCCAAGAAATGTTTCAAGGTCGAGTGGTCAGTATAAATGATGACATGAGAACCTAAAAGATAAGCCCTAAATTTTTCTAAAGCGAAAACTACAGCTAGCAATTCTTTTCCAGTAACAGTGTTGTTCCTCTGGGCCTCGTCCAGAGTCTTGCTAGTGTAGTAGATCACAGAGGGCTTTTTCCCAATCTTCTGACCCAAGACAACCCCGACAGCATAATCAGATGCGTCAGCCATAATCTCAAACGAGGCTGTCTAGACCGGTGGTTGCAGCACCGAGGCATAGGTGACTGCTACTTTAATAAATCAAATGCCTTATGGCATGATTCATCAAACTCAAACGGCGTGTCTTTGACCAGAAGGTTGCTTAAGGGCCGAGCAACCTTCCAGAAGTCCTTGATGAATCTTCAACCCACATGCCCAAGGAAAGAGTGGATCTGTTTTACGGATGTGGGTGGAGGAAGTCTATAGATAGCATCCACCTTAGCTTTATCAACCTCAATACCCTGACTAGAGACCACATGACCCAGAACAATGCCTTCCTAAGTCATAAAGTGGCTCTTTTCCCAGCTAAGGACCAGTCGTGTCTTGATGCATCTCTGAAGAATCAATTCCAGGTTAGCTAGGCAGGACTCAAAAGAATCTCTGAAAATGGAGAAATCATCCATGAACACCTCAAGACAATCTCCCACCATGTTGGAAAAGATGGCTAGCATGCACCTCTGAAAAGTCACGAGTGCATTGCAAAGCCCGAATGGTATTCTACAGAATGCAAAGGTTCTGTAGGGACATGTGAAAGTTGTCTTTTTCTGGTCTTCGAGATGGATAGGGACTTGGTTATATCCCGTATAACCATCCAAGCAGCAAAAGTATTTTTCCCAGCTAACCTTTCTAGGATTTGATCGATGAATGGCAAGGGAAAGTGATCCTTTTTTATGGCTGTATTCAGCTTCCTATAGTCAATACAGACTCTCCAAGCAGAAGTTGAACGAGTGGTGAAGGTTTCCCCTTTCTCGTTAGTCGAAATGGTTATTCCCTCCTTCTTGGGTACAATTTGAATAAGGCTAACCCAAGGACTATCCGAGATTGGGTATATCAATCTAGCATCTAGCCACTTGATTATCTCCTTCTTGACCACTTCTCGCATATTCGGGTTTAGTCTCCTTTGCATTTTGCGAGAAGGGTGGGATCCATCTTCCGTAAAAATACGATGATTACAATAAGATGGCTCGATCCCCCTAAGGTCGTGGATGGTCCAACCAATTGCCTCCTTATTGTTCTTAAGGACCTTAATTAACCTCAATTCTTTCTCCTTAGTCAAATCAACACTGATAATCATAGGGAACGTGTTTTTAGGTCCTAAGTACTCGTATTTCAAATTTTTAGGCAATGGTTTCAATTCAAGCTGAGGTGGGTTCAGTATAGAAGGTAGGGAGGATGCTGATGAAGATTCATTAGGACTATCCAGTGGAAGAGGCTGGGAATGAACAAAATAAAAATCCTCTTCAGGATATGGCAAGTCTGCCATGGAGGGTTGTGGGTTGGGTTCGCTAAAGCTAGTGGAGTCCTCAAGTGCACTGATAGTCATACAAGTCTCAAAATCCTGATCCTCGAGCTCCTCAATGAATCCATAATCCTCAAATTCTCTTATCACCTTAAAAATATCAAGAGTTATCTTCTTATCCCCAAAGGTGATCTCCATACTACCGCTCTCACAATTTATGTTGGCCTTGGTGGTAGCTAGGAACGGACACCCCAGAATGATGGGCATGTTAATCAAATCATTAGGTATATCCATGTCAAGGACAAGGAAATCTACGGAAAAATAGAAATCCTTAACCTTTACGATCACATCCTCAATAACGCCCTTCGATGTGGTGACCGAACGGTCCATTAATTGTAGCGTTACTGAGGTTGGCCTAAGTTAACCTAACCCAAACCTCTCATAAAGAGAAGTCAGGATTAGGTTGATGGATGCACCTAGATCTGATAGTGCCCTATCAAAAGTGTATTCCCCAATAACGCATGAGATCAAGGGGGCACCTGGATCTTTCTTCTTTTAAGGAAGGTGATGCAAGATAACAAAACTTGCCTGCTTAGAGAGAATCACCTTCCTCGAGTGGGTTCTCTCAGTTTACGCTTTTGGGTACATAGTTCTTTCAAGAATTTAGCGTAAGTCGAGATATGCTTAATAGCATCGAGGAGTGGAATATTGATCTCTACGCTCTTGAATAAATTCAGAAGCTCCTCGTTGCTATCTAAGGTTTTCTTCTTGGCTTTTAATAGGGCCTCAGGGAACGGGATGTGGGTAGCATCTTCAATTTTCGATCCCTAGACCTTATTGTCTTCTTTAATTTCCTCCTCTCTCTCAAGCTCTCCAGGGTTTTGGCTTCTAGAAGGTAATTCAGGGTCCTAGGTCTACTTTCCACTTCTCAAGGTGACGGTGTTTGCAGAGGCATATGCGTTCGGGTCTTTGGGTGGGTTAGTGAAAATTGGAGGTCCTTGGTTGGTCATGTAACCAGAAGAAAAAGAGGATAAGGGACCCTGCTAAACCACCTAAGCTTGTGCGTGTGGGTCCCTTTGATTTCCGTACCCTTGGGCTCTATTGCCTTGATTTTGCACATTGCGTAGGTTAGGTACGGGTTGGGATGGTAGAGATCTGGGTTGTCGGGTGTTAGCAATAAACCCGGATTGTAGGTTGTCTAATGATGTCTTCATTTGCTGCATATGCTGAAGCATGGACCCTTGCAATTCTACCATCTGCCGATTTAAATCAATCTGCCCTGCAGATTGTTGGGCATTCCAAGATGGCTGAGTAACTGGTCTCGAGGGAAACTAGATGTATACTTGACCCTGACCCATAGGTCATTGAGATGCATAGTTGCTAGGTTGTGTTTGAGTCTGTTGCCCCTGACTTTTCCAGGAGAAGCTAGGGTGGTTCCTCTAACCCAAGTTATAAGTGTTGGAATATGGGTTGGACCTAACACTCTCCTGCACTGCATACTCATCCTCATAAGGCAAGGATGGAGAGAAGGATGGATCAGAAAAACTGGGATCAAAGGCCCCAGTTTGGAACCCATAAGGTTCCGAGAAATTCTGGCTCATACGTTGAGCCGATTCAAGTTGGTTCACGAACTCCCGCCCCATGGGAGCTCGTGAGGAATGGAATCTGGAATTCTGGGATTGAGTAGGTGTAGAAGTGTTTCCCAAATTCCCAGACATCCATTCTTTTAGCAACCAGGTCCATTTTATCAATCTTATTACAAATCAATTCCATGTCAAATGAATGGGAATCTTGGATCTCATTAGCATTTGACCTGGGTTGTTGGGACCACTTGAATGCATCCATGGAGGCATGATTAATTGGGTTCTCACTCATTTCCTCAAACAAGTCGTATGCACTATTTGCATCCCTATTGAGGAAATTACCTCCGTAGGAGTCGTCTACGTGATTAGGGAGTTGTTCAACCAACCCGTGATAGAAAATCTGCACGATTTGCCATTTCGGCACCTCATGGTGTGGACACTTCCTCAAAACTTCCTAGAATCACTCCCAGGCACTATGAAACAGTTCCCCTAGCCGCTGGGAAAAAGTGGTAATCACCCGTCGCAAGGCATTGGTCCGTCTGGTAGGGAAGAATTTCTTTAGGAAGGTCGACTTAAGAGCAGCCCATGTTTCTATCGGCCTTCCTATGGTTCGGTACCAATGTGCGGCCTTATCCTTGAGAGAGTGGGGGAAAAGCCTCATTATCATTTGCTCTTCGTTCACATTCCTTGCTCTGATGGTCTGAACCAAAGTGGTCAAATCCTCCAAGTGCTGGAATGGATCCTCCGAGCCAAGCCCATGGAAATGCTTAATTAAACTCAAGACTTGGGTCTTGCTTTCTATGTCTCCAGTGGGAATCATGATGCCGAGACATTCCCCATAGTTTGAAGGATCATAGAAATCCTTCAAGGGCCAAGCGCCCTGACCATGCATACATTGAAATCATTGCTGCATCTGTTGCAATTCTTCCAACTGCCTCTGAATCAGCTCTTGCTGGTTTGAGGGTGGGGGAGGTGGTTGTTGATCAGCCATGGGATCTGCTTGGCTATAACTCAACCTCCGCCTCCAAGAATGGTCTAAAGGTCCTTCCAATCTAGGGTTCAATGACCTCCTTCCAAGCATACACTAGAAGGAAGTCAGAAGGATGGGGAAGAGAAGGAACCCTGCAACACAAAAAATACAAGCTTGTCCTTAGGTTGGGTAGCCTAAAGATCTACAGACTCTCAGAATCTGTCCTAAGATTATGGGCGATTTACTTTACTTGTATCCAAGCAATCCGACCAGTTAGGAGGAGGGACTGGAGAGAAGGTTCTTCCTTTGGCTTGCACCTCCAATTCCCAGTGTACCCCCCAGCTGCGGTCGCTTGACGCTACTCCCCTAGCTAGACATCCAATTGACTAGTATAAGCAGGTTAATCGCGATTAATCTCAATCTGGATCCCAACAAGCAAAGCAGTCCTTAGGGCCAACGTCTAATCGATTTTAGTTAGGCTTGGGATATTAGTGCTTTCGAAATGTGATGGGCTTTGATGGGAACACCATCATGAGCCATAACTAGCTCATTTTGACCCAATTGAGTCCATAAATGCTCCTACATAACCACTAGAAGGTCATAACTCATTACATAACCATTCTGAGAGAAAAATAAGAAACTAGGGTTAAAATTATAATTTTACCAATGCAGTACAACCACATATTTTCTCAAGGGTTGAATAAAGGTCAAATGATCTTAACAAGATAACAAGTGGGTTGGATTAGATAGAAAAGGGTTTGTGTATGTGTTCTGAGAATTAAATGACTTTTGAAACCTTAAAAATAGATCCACTTAATTAACCAAGGTTCTGGTCAGGATAAAATTTACTTAAACCCTCTAAAAATCATAGAAAAATATTCTCTAGGGTTTAGTACCTTCAAATTGACCATCAGAACCCATCTTGACCTAAATTGGAGTCTCAGACAGATATTTGCCTTAATTTGGATTTTTTTCATAAATTACCTAGCAAACGTGGTCAAAACCAAAATCCAACTTCACCATTGGATTTCTTAAGTCCAAATTAGGTTTTTACCAAAATTTGGACCTAAGGGGAACTCATCTTGACCTAGTTTGCAAAAAGGTTCTGTCTGATTACATTTCTACCTCTAACTTTCAAAAACCCTTGCATTTAGCCCCCTAGCTTCCTCGTCATCTTCACAAGTAGGTCCCTCTGCCATTATCGCGGAGGAAACCTACTCCGACGATCTTCAACTGGGATTTTCTCCCTGATTGATTGATGAATCCCTTCTAAAATTTTAAGGGAGATTCATCAATTAATCATCTACGATATGAACCCATTGATGAGCCCTGATTCTTTCCCAATCTCTCTTGCGAACGCATGAGAGATTTGGGTCTCTTGAAAGCTTCCTTCTCCAACGAGCATTCCTTGCTCGGAAGCTTGGCTTCCCAGCACAAAACCCTCTCCGATGACCTATTTAGGAAGCCCCAGATCCAATTGTACTCCTCAGCCTAAAATTGGGTCGGAATCCCCTCCATTCCTCTCTCCTCTCTGGTCACAACTCTCTGCAAGCTCTGGCGGCCTCTCCCTAGATTTTTCATCGTCCGGCCACAATACCAGTGGTGGATTCACCTTCACCACCGTCCTCCACGTCACGCAATACCAGCCGACGTCGTTCCTGCCCCGCCTTCGCCACCACCTCTCCTACGGAGGTTCGTCTTCCCCATGTCCGACAACCACACCGGCGTGGGATTCCTTTCCCCTTTTGTCGTCCACTCTTTCTCATACGTTCTTCCCCTCTCTCTATTTCCCAAAACCAACCACCAATGCTATTGACCACCATCATTCCCTCCATCTCCGGCGACTCCTTCGGCGAGGTGTTCCCATCACTACGCACCTCCAACCACCTCGCCAACCACCCTACAACCTCCATCGCACCTCTTTAATCATTTCCCTTCACTCCATTCACTCCATCAACCACCCAAACACCTCCCCGAACAAACCCACTCTCACCGTCCATTCCCTTCACCGTCAGGCCACCACAGCAACCCTCGCTCCACGCCATGGCCACCGTTACATTTGTCGTGCCACGGTGACCCTGCTGAGCATTCTGATGCGGCCATAAGGCCCCTATTCTTGATTTCAGGTAGCAGGTTAACACCTGCCATTGCTGTCGAGCTTCGAACAAGCTTCAAGCTACTCCAGATCCTGCTACGCCCAAGGGCTACCTCCAAGCCACACGGAATAAAAGCTTACACGCATCCAAGTCCTCACGCAGGGGCTTCAGCAGTTGCAACCTCATCGATTTGCCTGATACCCTACTGTTGTGTTGCGCAGAAGACAGGTGGGACATTTAGTCCCACCTCGGAAACGAAAAGGCACCCGCACCCACATAAAGTGTAAAAGTGCACATAGTTGTTCGCTTCCAAACACTGATGGTGAGGTCCTCCTCCCCCTTCACTGGACTCGTCCGCAACATTGCCCCCGCGGACCTAGCCGACCCGACTACCTGCCTAACCTACACTCCTCGCTCACCAAACACGCCGGTGAGCCTGGATCGGGTATGCGATAGGTCCGATTACCCGACCGACTATGGCTCTAGGAGAGCGAGACTGAAATAGAAAGAGAGAAGGAGAAAGGAGAGCTGCGAGGGGTAAGGGGGGTTTTTGCCTTAGGAAGATTAGCTCCAACACTTAGTCGAATTCAAAAGGCAGAAAGGTTAAAGAAGAAGAAAGCCTAAGGAAGAAAAAGAAGAAGAAGAGAGGGATTACAGGGCTAAAGGCAAAAGAAGAAGAAGAAGAGAAAGGAAGAATCAAAGAAATCAGAGAAAGAGAAAGAGAAGAAAAGAAGAGGCACGCAGATAAGAATAAAGAGGAATACTGTATGTTGAAATAGTTTTGCGCGAATCGCTACGCTTACGTGTTTGGTTTTGGAAAACTTGTCGTTGTAGTTCGAAAGCGAAGAATTCGTGTTCAACAAATAAAATTTATACCAAAAAGAATTCTGGGTCGAACACAGGGAGGCTACGTTGATCTATATTTGCAATTATATTTTTTTTTAGGATTTTCGATAAGCAAGGCGATATAATTACAATGGAGCTATCAGACTAAAAGAAAGAGAGAGTGAGAGAGAAAGAGAACATGCATTCAATATTTCAATTGTTTATAAAAGTTACACTAGAATGCGGAAAATCAATTACACTAGAATGCGGAAAATTCTACACTAGAAAAGATGTAAATAAGAATGGGAGAGAGAAGTTATCCTCCTCGATGATTGCTTGGAGGACGAGCCGGACGGGACGACGCCTGGACGAAGGAGAACGAAGCAGGACGAAGGAGGACGAAGCAGAAGAACGAGAACGGAGCAGCATGCCGTCGTCGTCACGGGATCCACTTCCGAAGGGGAATGAAAATTGGACTTTATCTCGCAAGAAGCATCCCGGGTGTGGGACAAGCTTCTTTTGAGCTTAGGAGGGTAGAGAGGAGAAAGAAGGGATGACAATTTCGTATGGAGGGGGTCTCCTTTTATAGTTGCAAGGAGTGGGGGCAAAATGGACATTACAACTTCAAAATAATAAAAGAGAGGTCTTTAGTGACGGATAAATCCGTCACTAAAGCCCTCAACGTGGGCATCGTGGCCGGCTCGCTCGTGCGCTCAACGGCTTGCGCACGTTCGCCGCTTTTCAGCCGTCCGATCGCGAGATCGGACGGCTTAAGTCGCGCCTTCTCCCGCTATATTACGCGCCCGCCCACGCGTCTAATTGCTCGTCCGATTGCACGTCCAATCGCGCGTCGACGCTATCGGGCGCGCACGGCCATCCGATCTCCATTTGACGCTCCACCCGCGCCTAATAGCCCGCGCCTGCCGCTCCTCGCCACGACTCGAACCCGCGCCCGGCGCTCGCGAAAACGCGCTCAACCACTGCACTATGGGGCGTGGATGGTCGAGCGGACGCTTTTAAGCACGAGCGCCCATAGCCGTTGGATTAAGATCCAACGGCGGAGAGCGATCGGGCACGGGGCCTTCACAAGACGCAAGCGGCCGTTTGGGCGGCTGAGATGGCGCCACGTGGCGCTATCTTGGCCGTCCATCTTCTGGAAGTTGTAGATGGTGCCATGGATGTCGGATTGACTCCATTTTTGTGCCGTTGGGCTGCGATCGTCGATCCAAATTCATCCGTGCGGTCGGATTTATCATCTAAAGTGTGGATTTACACCATCCTGACCCTTGATCTTCTAGGGTTCCCGGGTCACTATCTGATGCTACGGATGCCTGATTAGGGCGATCTTGGAGTCGTTGAACTCCAATCGTCATCCTGATCACATCCATACGATTGGATCTTTGATCCGAGGCCCTGATAAAATATTTTCCCTATCCAAGCACATAAAAGGAGACAATTAACCTCCATTTTATTCAAACTACTCTAAATGCAAGATGATGCATGTAATGCAATATTTATATCATGAAATGCAATCCTATGCTTAAGAACATGCATAAATAGACATTTTAAGTAGTGTAAATGTGTTTACATCATACCCCCATGCCTATCTTTTGCTAGTCCCTAGCAAAAACTATATGCTATTTATAAAAGAATTAGGTTGGATTATTTGGACTTGAGTTATTTTTCAATCATTAAGAAATTGTCTACTTAGGAACTGAACTTTCAAAGACACAACAGTGCCCGGGTATCAGCCAAAATGCAGACCGCCTCAAGCCCTCGCCTTATTAAAAGAAAATTTTCTTTTTCTCTTTTTCTCTTTTCTAATTTTTTTGATTTTCAAATTTTCGGGTTTAAGAGTGGCTTTCTATGGCCATTCAACTCACCCAAAATTTGATGAGAACCCTAAGCTTTAAGTATCTTATTGTGATTGTGATAGACTCATTGACTGGCAATTAAAATGGACTTCGGATTTCTACACCTCTAGGTGACCTAACCAGAATTCTACCTAAAAGTATCTTTACAACCGGTAGCTTTCTCCCTACTTTTATTTTTTTTACGGGGTCAACACAAGGGTGAATCCAGTGTATATCTCCCCGATTTATTCTACTTGTCCACTTCTTCCTAAGTGTTTTGGAAATTTTTAGTGCATTTTCTGAGTTGGGTTCTGGACAATCGGTCGATGAGCTGTTACCACCGACAACTTGCCAGCCATACTCGTGCAGCGAAGTGTGGCTTATTTCTTTTTGTTCTTTTCTCCTTTTTTTTTTTAAGTAGGTGGCTTCCTTAGTCTAAGATTTACCTAAGGGCAAGAAAAAGAGAAAGGTCCAGTGACTGGGCTCTGGACAGCCTACCTATGGGCTGTTACCCACGATAACTTGCCAGCCATATCACCCTAGAAGGTTCATTAGCTACCCAATTTCCATTAGAATTGCCAAACAAAGAGTCAGTGCAAAGAAAGTATGTAGATGCTTAAAACTCAAAATTCCCTCAAATCAGAGGGCGGGTTGATAAGTCGTGTACTTATCACCCAAACTTATTTATTCCAATTATAATAGAATTAAGATGGCGAGGACTCAAAGACAAATCCACATTTTAGTGGATACACAGGCTAATTAAGTCCAAAGACCTGAGGGGTCTTTGTGTTCAGATCCTAATGTAAAATTTCTTAGGATTGAAAAGTCCTAGTGTCCAACTAATCCTTCCTATTTTTTTTTTTAAATAAATAAATAAGAAGAGAGACAATTTATATGGATTTCACAAAGCTGACCAAATAATTCAAGAATGAATCCACCCCCCCATGCCTAGCTGATGCAATGTCCTCATTGAAAAAGAGACATGAAAGAAAAGGTAGAATATGAAAGGTGTCACCTGGATATGAAGCTTGTATCATCCTTGTGTCGTATGTACAACTGCTGAGTTTAATGCCGTCAGCTAGGCGAAGCCAGCCAAAGAAGTCACAGAATGGCTAGAGCAACAGAGTCTGAGACGGGTTCTGGAAGATTACGGTCAACAACAGGCTTCAAACGTTGACCGTTGACTTTAAAGGTCTTACCCGTCTTTGGGTCAGAAATCTGAACGGCACTATTAGGAAAAATATGATCAATTATGAATGGGCCATTCCATTTAGATCTAAGTTTACCAGGAAAGAGCTTAAGTTTAGAATCAAATAACCAGACCTTCTGGTTTGGCTCAAATCTCTTACAGGGAATCAATTGATCATATAGAGCTTTGGTCCGAGCCTTGTAGATCTTGGCATTCTCATAAGCATCATTTCTAAGCTCCTCCAACTCAGATAGTTGGAGTTTCCTGGTCTTTCCAGCTAGATTCAGATCTAAATTGCATTGTTTGATTGTCCAGAATACCTTGTGTTCAATCTCTATGGGTAGATGGCACGCCTTTCCATACACCAAACGGAATGGAGACATGCCGATGGGCATTTTATATGCCGTACGGTAGGCCCAAAGAGCGTCCTCAAGCTTTTGAGTCCAATCCTTGCGATCAGGCCTAATCATTTTTTGCAGATGTTCTTGATCTCTTGATTGGAGACCTCGGCTTGTCCATTCGTTTGGGGATGGTAAGGTGTGGAAATTCGATGGTTAACCCCGTATTTGGCCAATAAATTTCGGAATTGGGCATTAGTAAAATGAGTGCCACCATCACTGATGATAGCCCTCGAAATCCCAAACCTACTGAAGATATTTTTCTTAACAAAATTGATGACCACCTTGTGGTCATTGGTTCGGGTGGGAATTGCCTCAATCCATTTGGACACATAATCAACAGCAATAAGAATGTACTGATGTCCAAATGAAGGGATAAAGGGTCCCATGAAATCGATGCCCCAAACATCGAAAATTTCTACAAGAAGAATAGGGTTTAGGGGCATCATGTCTCTCTTAGTTATGTTCCCGAGTGACTGACATCGAGAACATGACCTTGAGAAGTCCTGGGCATCCTTGAATAAAGACGGCCAATAGAAGCCAGATTGCAAGATTTTTGCAGCCGTCTTTCTTTCGGAGAAATGTCCACCACACCCAGATGCATGGCAGAACTCGAGTATACTGTTGAATTCATTCTCCGGCATGCATCAGAGAATAATCTGATCAGAGCCGATGCGATACAGTTCAGGGTCCTCCCAAAAGTAGTATTTGGCCTCAGATTTGAGTCTATCCCGTTGTTGCTTGGTCCAATCCTGGGGGATTTGACCAATGGCCAAATAGTTAACAATATCAGCAAACCATGGGGTGTGGACACCTAAAACTGTAAGAATGGTTTCGTCCGAAAAAGTGTCAACAATCGGAATGTCCAGACAAGAAGAATCACCTAGGAGTCTCGACAAATGATCCGCTACCACATTTTGTACCCCGGCTTTATCCTTGATTTCAAGATCAAATTCTTGAAGAAGAAGAATCCAACGAATAAGCCAGGGTTTAGAATCCTTTTTAGCCAAGAGATGTCTCAAGGCCGAGTGGTCAGTATAAACAATAACATGAGACCCCAAGAGATAAGCCCTGAATTTTTCCAACGCAAATACTACAGCTAGTAATTCTTCTTCAGTAACAGTGTAATTCCTCTGAGCTTCATCCAGAGTTTTACTAGCGTAGTAAATGACAAAGGGCTTTCGGTCAATTTTCTGACCCAGGACAGCCCCGACCGCGTAATCAGAAGCATCGGTCATGATCTCAAATGGGGTTGTCCATATTGGTGGTTGCAAAATTGGAGCACAGGTGATTGTCGTTTTCAGAAAATCAAATGCCTTTCGGCATGATTCGTCAAAAACAAACGGCGTTTCTTTGGTAAGAAGATTGCTCAAAGGACGAGCAACCTTCGAGAAATCCTTGATGAATCTTCGATAAAATCCCACATGGCCAAGAAATGATCTGATTTGTTTAACAGATGTGGGAGAAGGAAGTTTAGCGATAGCATCAACCTTAGCTTTGTCTACTTCAATTCCCCGTTCAGAGATTACATGACCCAAAACGATGCCTTCTTGGGTCATGAAATGACTCTTTTCCCAGCTAAGGACCAGTCGTGTCTTGATACATCGCTTAAGAATCATTTCCAAATTAGCCAAACAAGAGTCAAATGATTCTCCAAAAATAGAGAAATCATCCATGAAGACTTCCATAAACTCTCCCACCATGTCGGAAAATATGGCTAGCATACACCTTTGAAAAGTCGCAGGTGCATTGCATAACCCAAAAGGCATCCTACGAAAAGCAAAGGTTCCGTAGAGACAGGTGAAAGTAGTTTTTTCCTGATCCTTGGGATGGATAGGAACTTGGTTATATCCCGAGTAGCCATCAAGAAAACAGAAGTACTTCTGCCCAGCTAATTTTTCCAAGATTTGATCAATGAAGGGCAAGGGAAAATGATCCTTTTTAGTGGCTGTGTTCAGCTTCCTGTAATCAATACAAACTCTCCAAGAGGAAGCTGAACGAGTTGTGACAGATTCACCTCTCTCATTAGTCACAACAGTAATCCTGGCTTTCTTTGGAACAATCTGAACGGGACTTACCCAGGGACAGTCATAGATTGGATAAATAATTCCTGCATCGAGCCACTTGATGATTTCCTTTTTGGCCACTTCTCGCATATTTGGATTCAATCTCCTCTGCATCTGGCGAGAAGGGCGGGATCCATCTTCCAAAAATATTCTATGATTACAATAAGATGGCTCGATCCCCCTGAGGTCATGAATGGTCCAACCAATTGCCTCATGTTCCTTTAGGACCTTAATCAATTTAATCTCTTGCTCCTTTGTCAATTTAGCACTAATAATCACAGGGAGCGTATTCTACAGTCCTAAAAATTGATATTTTAAATTCTCGGGTAATGGTTTCAATTCAAGATGGGGTGGGGTAATGATTGATGGTAGGGTAGATGCTGAAGATTCAACAAGAGGAAGAGGTTCTGAGTGAACAAAATCAGTAACCTCTTCCGAAGATGATAGGTCAGAGGGTTGCAAGTCAAATTCATCAACCAAAGAGGAACTTTCAATTAAAGAAACTGTCAAACAAGTTTCAATATTAACATTATCCTCATCAAGTTCCTCAATAAATCCACAATCCTCAAATTTGTTGATCGCCTTAAAAATATCTAATTTCATTCGTTGGTCCCCAAAGGCGATTTCCATGCTACCGCTTTCACAATTAATGTTGGCCTTTGCAGTAGCCAGGAACGGATGCCCCAGAATGATGGGCGTGTTCCTCAGATTATCTGGTACATCCATATCAAGGACAAGGAAATCTACAGGAAAATAGAAATCCTTGACCTTAACTATAACATCTTCAATAACGCCTCGCGGGTTTGTGACCAAACGGTCCGCTAACTGTAGCGTTACTGAAGTTGGCCGAAGTTCACCTAACCCAAACTTCTCGTAGAGAGAAGTCGGAATTAGGTTGATGGATGCACCGAGATCCAAAAGTGCTCTATCAAATGTGTAATCTCCGATAACGCAAGAAATCAAAGGAGCACTAGGATCTCTCTTTTTCTGAGGGAGGTAGTGCAGGATAACAGAGCTAGCCTGCTCAGAGAGTACCACTTTCCTCGAAACAGATTCTCTCGACTTACGCTTTTGTGTGCATAATTCCTTTAAAAATTTTGCGTAAGCCGGTATGTGCTTGATAGCATCAAGGAGCGGAATATTGATCTCAACATTCTTAAATAAATTCAGAAGCTCCTCATTGCTATCAACAGACTTCTTCTTCTTTGCTTTGGCTAAGGCTTCAGGAAAAGGAACATGAGTCAGATCTTTGGAATCAGGTTCCTGTGCCTTGATTTCTCCTCTAGAATTCTCCTCTCTCTCCTCAGATTCTTCAGGATTCAAAAGATCAAAATAGTGTGGTTGTGGATCCTGAGTCTTCTTACCACTCCTCAAAGTGACAGAATTTGCAGAAGCTTAAGAATTTGGGTCTTGGGGAGGGTTAGGAAAGATTGAAGGGGCTTGATTGACCATGAATTGTTGAATAGTAGAAGAAGAAGACGAGGAACCCTACTCAACCACCTGAGCATGTGCGTGCGGGTCCCTCTGATTTCCGTACCCTTGGGCTTGATTGCCCGAATTTGTAATGTTTCGCGAGTTGGGTACGGGATGGGATGGTAGAGATCCGGGTTGACGAGAGTTAGCAATGAGCCCGGATTGCAAGTTGTCCAGCGAGTTTTTCATTTGCTGCATAAGCTGGAGCATAGATCCATGCATCTCTACCATTTGACGGTTCAAATCAGCCTGCCCTATGGGTTGACGGGCATTCCAAGCTGGCTGATTGACCTGATTCGGAGGCAACTGAGTATATACTTGACCCTGACCCATTGGTCGTTGCAGAGCGTAGTTGCTGGGTAGGAATTGGGTCTGTTGCCCCGGATTTTTCCAAGAGAAGTTAGGGTGGTTTCTCCAACCTGGATTATAGGCATTCGAGTAGGGGTTGTATCTAACATTCTCTTATACAGCACATCCATCCTCATAGGGTGAGGATGGAGAGAAAGAAAGGGAAGGATCAGAAAAACTAGAATCAAAGGCCCCAGTTGGGAACCCATGGGGTTCCGAAAAATGCTGACTCATAGGTTGAGTCGCATCAAGTTGATTCACGAACTCCCGTCCAGAAGGAGCTCGTGAGGAATGGAATCTCGAATTTTGGGATTGAGTGGATTGAGAGTTGTTCATAGAATTGCCAGCCATCCACTCTTCCATTCTTTTAGCAACCAAGTCCACCTTATCAAGTTTATTACAAATCAATTCCATATCAAATGAATGAGAGTCATGGACTTCATTGACATTTGATCTGGGTTGCTGGAACCGGTTAAAAGTATCCATGGAGGCATGATTAATTGAATTCTTACTCATTTCCTCAAATAAATCATGTGCACTATCTGCATCTTTATTGAGGAAATTGCCTCCGCAAGAAGCATCCACATGGTTTCTGAGTTGCTCATTCAACCCATGATAGAAGATCTGCACGAGTTGCCATTTCGGCACCTCGTGGTGTGGACACCTCTGCAATAAGTCCTGGAATCGCTCCCAGGCCACATGAAACTGCTCCCCCGGCCGCTGGGTAAAGGTAGTGATTGCCCGTCTCAAAGCATTGGTACGATCGACTGGGAAGAATTTCTTCAGAAAGGCCAATTTCAACCCATTCCAAGTTGTAATTAATCTTCCTATTGTCCTATACCAATGCGCGGCTTTATCCCTAAGAGAGTGGGGGAAGAGCCTTATGATCATTTGCTCCTCGTTAACGTTTCGAGCCTTGGTGGTCTGGACCAAAGTGGTCAAATCTTCCAAGTGCTGAAACGGATCTTCGGAGCCAAGCCCATGATAATGTTTAATCAGGCTTAACACCTGGGGCTTGATTTCTATGTCACCGGCTGGAATCTGGACGCCAGGACGTTCCCCGTAATTTGAAGGATCATAAAAATCCTTCAAGGGCTGAGCACCCTGCATTCTCTGGAACCATTCCTGCATTCTCTGCATTTGTTCCAACTGCCTTCGAAATTCTTCCTGTGGATTTTCAAGCAAAGGAGGCTGTTGTTCTGCCATGGGATCAAATTGACCAAAATCTAACTTGCGCCTCCTAGAATGTTCTAACGGTCCTTCCAATCGGGGATTCAATGACCATCTTCCCAGCATAAACTAGGAGAAGGTCGGAAGGACTGGGAATAGGGACCCTGCAGCACAACAAAACAAAGCTGTCCTTAAGTGGGGTAGCCTAAGGATCTACTGACCCCCAAAACCAGCCTTAAGACTGTAAGTGATTTACTCTACTTGCATCTGTTTAATCCAACCAGTTAGAAGGAGGGACTGGGGAGAAGGTTCTTCCTTTGGCTTTCGCCTCTGGTTACTAGTGTACCCCCCAGCCGCAATCGTTTGACTCTGCTCCCCTAGCTAGACATCAGATTAATCAGTACAAGTAGGTTAATCAAAAATAATCTCAGACTAGGTCCTGAAGTGCGAATCAAACCTTAAGGCTAACGTCTACTCAATTTTATTAAGGCCTGGGATTGTGGTGCTTATGGAATGTGATGGGCCCTTACAATGGGTTGTGCCCTTAATGATTGATTGAGATTTGTGTAAGTGCATGCACAACCAGGGTTTTCAAGCAAGATTATTGATAATGTGTGAATTTTAGTGTTCAAATCTTGCTTAAGTAGCTTTTAGGGTTTCAAATTAGGTGAATTGCAATCAAGTTTCTAGGCAAACCAAGTTGTAAAACACAGGTGAAGATTGTTTTCCTTTAAAATCAGAAAGAAACTGGAGTGCCTGGAATATACCTAGATTGAAAACCCTAAGGAGGAGCTACTTGATGAGTTGGTTTTAAAATAAAGTGGTGCGCCCAAACAACTCAAACAACTGGCCACAAATGCACCACTAAGTTAAGAACTCAAAGATGATTAACCTAGAATGATTTCTACTCTGTTATGTGTTGCTTCTTGTGTACCGATTCCACAGATCAGAACCCGGTTGAGTAGAAAACAAATCAAGTTGATCAAGTTCCTTGAATGTGGGTGTGTGTTGTGTGTTTGTTGAAAATTACCCCACAAGATTATCTTTTTGTTATTTTTTTTTATGAATGAGGGCGGAATGAATGTGAGTGAAAATCCAAACAACCAAACTATTCCTAGGATTTATGCAAACACCTAGGTTAATTGGGATTTGGATTTAATGTGGCGAATAGAATCTATGGAGGGGGAAAAATGGGGGAGCATTTACAGTTGTCTTCAACTGCACTTTACTCCAGTCTACTGCTTGTTGATTCCTTGATGGAGGTCTCTGCAAAAGAATAGATACAAGAGAAAGCTAGTTAGAAAACAAATAAAGTGCAAGAAATGCGAAGGAAAGATCGGAAATCGTTGCCTCCCCGGCAACGGCGCCAAAATGTTGAACGATTTTGCGCGAATCGCTACGCTTACGTGTTTGGTTTTGGAAAACCTGTCGTTGTAGTTCGAAAGAGAAGAATTCATGTTCAAAAAATAAAATTTATACCGAAAGGAATTCCGGGTCGAACACAGGGAGGCTACATTGATCTATAGTCGCAATTATATTTTTTTTTAGGATTTTCGATAAGCAAGGCGATATAATTACAATGGAGCTATCAGACTTCGAGAGAGAGAGAGAGAGAGAAAGAGAACATGTATTCAATATTTCAATTGTTTATAAAAGTTACACTAGAATGCGGAAAATCAATTACACTATAAAGCAGGAAAATTCTACACTAGAAAAGCTGTAAATAAGAATGGGAGAGAGAAGTTATCCTCCTCGACGATTGCTTGGAGGACGAGCCGGACGGGACGATGCCTGGACGAAGGAGAACGAAGCAGGATGAAGGAGGACAAAGCAGAAGAACGGGAACGGAGTAGCACGCCGTCGTCGTCGCGGGATCCACTTCCGAAGGGGAACGAAAATTGGACTTTATCTCGCAAGAAGCATCCCGGGTGTGGGACAAGCTTCTTTTGAGCTTTGGAGGGGTAGAGAGGAGAAAGAAGGGATGAGAATTTCGTATGGAGGGGGTCTCCCTTTATAGTTGCAAATAGTGGGGGCAAAATGGACATTACAACTTCAAACTAATAAAAGAGGGGTCTTTAGTGACGAATAAATCCGTCACTAAAGCCCTCAATGTGGGCATCGTGGCTGGCTCGCTCACGTGCTCAACGGCTTACGCACGTTCGCCGCTTTTCAGCCGTCCAATCACGAGATCAGACGGCTTAAGTCGCGCCTTCTCCCGCTGCATTGCGCGCCCGCCCGCGCGTCTGATTGCGCATCCGATTACGAGTCCAATTGCGTGTCGACGCTATCAGGAGTGCTCGGCCGTCCGATTTCCATCTGATGCTCCACCGGTGCCCAATCGCCCGCGCCTGCCGCTCCTCGCCATGGCTCGAACCCGCGCCCGGCGCTCGCGAAAGCGCGCACGACCACTGCGCTATGGGGCGCGGATGGTCGAGCGGACGCTTTTAAGCGCGAGCACCCACAGCCGTTGGATTAAGATCCAACGACGGAGAGCGATCAGGCGTGGGGCCTTCACAAGACGCAAGCAGCCATTTGGGCGGCTGAGATGGCACCACATGGCGCTATCTTGGCCATCCATCTTCTGGAAGTTGTAGATGGTGCCACGGATGTCGGATTGACTCAATTTTTGTGTCGTTGGGTTGCGATCGTCGATTCGAATTCATCCGTGCGGTCGGATTTATCATCTGAAGTGAAGATTTATACCATCCTGGCCCTTGATCTTCTAAGGTTCCCTGGTCACTATCTGATGCTACGGATGCCTGATTAGGGCGATCTTGGAGTTGTTGAACTCCAATCATCGCCCTGATCACATCCATACGGTTGGATCTTTGATCCGAGGCCCTGATAAAATATTTTCCCTGTCCAAGCACATAAAAGGAGACAATTAACCTCCATTTTATTCACACTACTCTAAATGCAAGATGATGCATGTAATGCAATATTTATATCATGAAATGCAATCCTATGCTTAAGAACATGCATAAATAGACATTTTAAGTAGTGTAAATGTGTTTACATCACTGTAGCACAAGTCATTTAAGTCGTCTGATTGCTAAATCAGACGTATGAATTCATATTCCCTCCTTTAGTAGATTTGTGTACATTGGTGATTCAAATCACCATTATTTTGTCTACAATTCTTTTTAGTCTTCATCTACTCATATGCTCTACATTCCTAATTAGTTTTTGAGTAATATTTTGTGTTCAATTTGCATTAATTATTGAGATTAGTGTGTGAATTCCATTTGCTCCCTGTGTTCGACCTCGGAATCTTTTCAAGAATAAAATTGTATTTGTTTTCAAAGCGATTTCGACTATACTACAACGCGATTATTTTAAACATCGACCTCGCCGTGTTAACAGGCTCTTAATGGGTTGTGCCCTTAATGATTCATTGAAAACGTGTGTTTGTGCACAACCAAGAAGTTTTCAAGCAAGATTATTAATGATGAGGTGAGTTTTAGGATTCAGATCTTGCTTAGTAGCTTTTAGGATTCAAATATTAGGTGTATTCAACAAAGTTTTGTGAGGCAAACTAAGTTTGAAATCATGAGTTCAAGTGTTTTTCCTTTATAAATCAAGAAGAAATATAGAGTGCCTGGCTTGACCTAACTATTGAATCCTATAGGATAGCTACAAAATGAATCTCTTTTAAATTAGGTGGTGCGGCCCAAACAACTCAATCAATCGGCCTAAATGCACCATTGATTAAGGCACACAGAAAGGTGATTAACCTCATATGATTTCTACTCCTTTATGTGTTGAATTGGTGTACTGGCTCCACAGGTCGGAATCCGGTTGAGTAGTTGAAAATCAAGTCAAGTTATTTGCCTCAAATGTGGGTGTATAAAGTGTGTTTATTGATTCATCCCACAGAAAGTATCTTTTTGTTTCCTTTTTTATAAAAAATGCATTGGTGAGATGGGTGGAGGTGGCAAACAAGACAAACAAGGTCTATCCTAAGGTTTATGCAAACACCTAAGTAGATTAAGTCTTGGTTATGGGTGTAGCGAAATGAAACTAGTGGGGGGGATGTAGGGGACACTTACCAAGTACTCTACCCGCACTTTACTCTGATCTATCGCACTTCGATCTCCATGCTAGGGTACTTGCAAGACAATAGATCAGAGATAAGAGGGGTTAGTAATATGTAAATGCAAAGAAGAGCAGAAGAAAAGAAAGTAAATTCCGTTCCCTCCCAGGCAACGACGCCAAAATGATCGAGTATGTTTCGCGAAGTAGAAATCAAGGTTTGGAGAACCCATCGTCATAGCTTGCAAATCGCGTCTATCAAATACAATTTTACCGAAACTCCAAGGGAGTTGCAGGTTGAACATAGGGAGGCGACGTTTACTTTGTTGAAAACCACTCTTTATTTTGTTTATTTTTGGTATTTTGAGCTTTTGTTATTTTTTTGTGTTTTTGAAATAGAAAGATAAGCAATCACAAGAGAGATATGAAACAAATATACTATATCAATCCAATGTTTATTAAAATAATCTATGAAAGCATAAAAAGAGAGGGTGAGAAGGAATCTCCCAAATCGGTTGTTCGGTGAGACGACGGTGCCTGGCAGAAGCTTAGACGAAGGAGGTGAGGAGCGAGATGACGGAGGTGAGGAGCAGGATGACGTCGAGTAGAGGAAAGCTTCACCGAGGCTCTAGAATGGAGGTGAGGAGGTGGAAGTGATCTACTATCTGAATGGAGGTGGGAGGATGGCTCAAGGACAACCTATGAAGGTGATAGGATGAGGGATGAATATTTGGTGGGATAAAGGAATGCTACACTAATAGGAGGCCTTTGGAGCTAGAGAGTAAGCTCTAATGGAGCATTGGTAGGCTTGCTAGAGCTTAGGAGTAGGTAGGAGTAGAGTAGGTAGAGATGAAGAGGAATGGGGGGTGTAGGGGTGTTTATATAGTGATCGGAGGAAGAGCTTCCCACGCATAGATGATCAGCGACAGCTACAAGCGTCACTAAAGGCTGCTCAAGCTGTCGCCAAAGATTTGCGCCTCTTCAATGCCTTGGCTGGCGCACGCACCGTGAAGGCCATTTAGTGATAGCTGCAAGGACACTAAAGGCTGCCTTTCTGTCTCTGAAGATCGCACCCCCACCGCTCATGCCCGCAATTGTCCGCTTGAAGAGATCTCCACCATTAGATTCATCATCATGCAATTGGGATGCTCCCTCAGATCGTACCCTTGCAGATTCAAATGCGCCCACATCACGCCTTGGAGAAGATCCAACAACCGAGAAAGCATCCGGTTGTCTTAAATGAGCTCCCCTTATCGTGCGCCTGAGATGGCACGTTCTCGAGGTGCGTTGACGGCCACGTGTTGCATCTGCACTCATTGAGTAGTGCCACATGGTGAATCCTCCACCTCTTGATGGCATCCAATGGGCGCAATTGAAGCACGCCCACACTCGTGGAATTGAGTGCAGCGACTGGGGCTTCTAACACATGCTCGTTGGATAAGAGAGAGAGCTCCACCCATTGTGCTGAGGGCGGCACTGTGTCTCTCTTAGGATTTAAGGCCACGCACCCATGACCGTTTGATTTTGATCCAATGGTCGAGGCAAATCCTCGCTTGATCTGCCTGAGGATGGGTGAGATGAGATGCTTCTTCAGCCGTGGAGCGCACATCTCAGCCATTGGATTGAGATCCAACGACTGGGATCTCATCTTGTGGTGAGCTTGGGGATGCATTGGCTCAGGTGGGGTGGCCTAGATGGTACCACATGGCACCATCTGGACCATCCATCTTCTTCTTCTTATGGAGGGTACTACAAAGCTCTGATCGGGGCGATTTTTGCGTTGATGGACTATAATCGATGCTCTGAATCCATCCGTACGGTTGGATTCTTCATCCAAAGCCCGTAAAGATGTCACACTGCCTCCTGGCCATGTAAAATGAAGGAATTAAAGTAAATAATATACAACTATCCTATATGCAATGTAATAGATGTTTTTGCAATATTTATATCATGATGTGCAATGCTAGGCTTAGGAACTATCGTAAATAAGCATTTTATGATGAATTTATGCTTTTTATCAAGACATGTATGGCTGTATCTACTATTGAGAGTTCTTCTTGCACCAGTGAACCCAACCCACAACCCTCCGTGGCAAACCCGTTACATTTTGAAGAGGTTGCTAATTTTAGTCACTTTCAACCTCTTCCTCTTGATCGTCCTGATAAATCTTCATCATCATCCTCCTTACCTTCCATCTTAAATCCACCCCAGCTTGAACTAAAACCATTGCCTAAGAGTTTGAAATATCAATTTTTAGGACCTAAGAAGACGCTCCTTATGATTATCAGTTCTAGATTGACTATGGAGCAGGAGATAAAACTAATCAAGGTTTTAAAAGAATATAAAGAGGCAATTGGTTAGACCATCCATGACCTTAGGGGGATTAAGCCATCTTACTACAATCACATAATTTTCATGGAAGATGGATCCCGCCCTTCTTGCTAGATGCAGAGGAGATTAAACCCTAATATATGAGAAGGGTCAAGAAGGAAATTATTAAGTGGCTCGATGCAGGAATCATCTATCCAATCTCGGATAGTCCATGGCTAAGTCCTGTGCAAATTGTTCCTAAGAAAGTTGGGATTACCGTTGTGACTAACGAGAAAGGAGAATCTATCACAACTCATTCAACTTCCTCCTGGAGAGTCTGTATCGATTACAGGAAGCTGAACACAACCACCAAAAAAGATAATTTCCCTTTGTCCATCATCGATCAAATCCTTGAAAGATTAGCTGGGAAAAAGTACTTGTATTTCCTAGACGGTTACTCGAGATACAATCAAGTCCCTATCCATCCTGAGGATCAAGAAAAGATGACTTTCACCTGTCCCTACAGAACCTTTGCTTTCCATAGAATGCCATTCGGGCTTTGCAATGCACCTATGACTTTTCAAAGGTGTATGCTAGCCATCTTTTTTGACATGGTGGGAGAATTTATGGAAGTTTTCAAGGATGATTTCTCCATTTTTGGAAATTCGTTTCAATCTTGCCTGGCTAATCTCGAATTGATCCTTAAAAGATGCATCAAAACAAGATTAGTCCTTAGCTAGGAAAAGAATCATTTCATGACACAAGAAGATATCATCTTAGGTCATGTAATCTCTGAACGGGGAATTGAGGTTGATAAATCTAAGGTCGATGCTATTTCCAAACTTCCTCCTTCCACATTTGTTAAACAAATTCGATCATTTCTTGGTCATGCGGGATTCTATCAGAGGTTCATTAAGGACTTCTCTAAGGCTACTTGCCCTCTGAACAACCTTCCCACCAAAGATACACCATTTGATTTTGACGAATCATGCCACAAGGCATTCGATTCTCTTAAAATGGAAGTCACTTGTGCTTCAGAGATGCAACCACCGGTCTGGATAGCTCCATTTATGATCATGATCGATGCTTCTAATTACTCGGTTGAGGCTGTTTTGGGTCAAAAGATCAACAAAAAGCTCTCTATCATCTACTACACTAGCAAAACTCTGGACGAGGCCCATAGGAATTACACTATTACTGAGAAGGAATTGCTAGTTGTAGTATTTACTTTAGAAAAATTTAGGGCTTATCTCTTAGAGTCTCACGTCATAATTTTCATCGACCACTCGCCTTGAGATATCTCTTGGCCAAAAAGAATGCCAAACCCCGACTCATTCGATGGATTCTTCTGCTTCAAGAATTTGATCTTGAAATCAAAGATAAATCTAGGGCACAAAATGTGGTAGCAGATCATCTTTCAAGGCTTCTAAGTGACTCTTCTCATATGGATATTCTGATTACTGATACTCTTCTAGACGAGACTATTCTGGCAATTTCAGGTGTCCAAACCCCTTGGTTTACAGACATAGTAAATTATTTGGCTATTAGTCAAATCCCTCAGGATTGGACCAAGCAACAATAGGATAGACTCAAATCTGAAGCCAAATATTACTTCTGAGTTGACCCTGAACTGTATTACATCGGCTCTGATCAGATTATTCGCCGATGTGTTCCCGAGAATGAGTTTCAAAGCATACTTGAGTTCTGCTAGGTATCTATGTGTGGTGGACATTTCTCTGGGAAAAAGACGACTGCAAAAATACTTCAATCTGCATTCTTTTGGCTGTCTTTATTCAAGGATGCCCAGGAATTCTCGAGTTTGTGTTCCCAATGCCAGGCACTCAGGAGCATAACCAAGAGAGATATGATGCCTCTAAACCCAATCCTTCCCATTGAAATATTTGACATTTGGGGCATCGATTTCATGGGATCCTTCCTCCATTCATTTGGACACCAGTACATTCTCGTTGTTGTTGATTACATGTCCAAGTGGATTGAGGATATTCCCACCCGAACCAATGACCATAAGGTGGTCATCGATTTCGTCAAAAAGAACATCTTCAGTCAATTTGGGATTCCGAGGGCCATCATCAGTGCTGGTGGTACTCACTTCACAAATGCCCAGTTCCGTAGTTTACTGGAAAAATATGGGGTAGATCACAGAATCTCCACACCTTACCACCCTCAGACGAACGGATAGGCCGATATCTTCAAACGAGAGATCAAGAATATCCTGCAGATACGGTTAGGCCTGATTAAAAAGATTGGACTCAAAAGCTTGAGGACACTCTTTGGGCCTACCGTATGGCGTAGAAAATGCCTATCAGCATGTCACCATTTCATCTGGTGTATGGAAAGGCATGCCATTTACCTGTAGAGATTGAACATTAGGCATTCTGGGTGATCAAGAAATGCAACTTTGATTTAAGTTTAGCTGGAAGGACCAGGAAGCTCCAACTATCTGAGTTAGACGAGCTTGGAAACGATGCGTATAAGAATGCCAAGATCTATAAGGCTCAGACCAAAGCTCTTCATGACCAACTGATTTCCTACAAGAGCTTTGAGCTGAACCAAAAGGTCTAGCTCTTTGATTCTCAATTAAGCTCTTTCCCGGCAAGCTTAGGTCAAAGTGGAGCAGCCCATTCATCATCGATCGAATATTTCCCAATGGAGCTATTGAGATCTCTGACCCAAAGATGGGTAATTCTTTTAAGGTCAACAGACAATGTCTAAAACCTTACGTTGACCGTGTTATTCCAAAACCCGTCTTTGACAAGGTTGCTTTAATCTTAATGTGACTTCTTTGGCTAGACTTCACCTAGCTGATGGCATTAAACTCAGCACTTGTATAGTCTGACTCAGAGCTGACCCGAGCACCATGGAATACAGGTGATATTTTCTTCATTTTACCCTACTTCTCATGCCTTTCATTTTCAATGAGGACATTACATCATTTAAGCATGGGGGGTGGATTTATTTCAGAATCATTTTTTCAGCTCCATGGAATTCTTGTAAATTCCACTTATTTTTCTCTTTATTTATTATTTTAGAAAAAATGAATTAGGGAAAGAATACTTGAGCATTAGGATTTTTCAACCTTAGGGAATAATGCAGTAGGATCTGAATACTTAGACCTCTCAGATCTTCGGGCTTAATCAGCTTGGGTATCCACTAAAATGTGGATTTGTTTATTGAGTTCTCGCCATTCCGAATTCAATTTCAAATTGGTTAAGTTGGGGTGATAAGTACACGACTTATCAACCCATCCTCTGATTTGAGGGGATTTCAAGTCTAAGCATCTACACACCTTGCACTGACTCACTTTTCGATGATTTTAATGAAAATTAGGTAGCTAATGAACCGTCTAGGGTGGTATGGCTAGCAAGCTATTATGGGTAATGTTCGTACGCTTTTGTGCGGGTTTTAAAGAGAATATCACGTTGTAGTATAACCGACAAAACGTTCAAACAAATATAGAGAATTTTATTACTCGAAAAACTAGAGTCTCCGAGGTCGAACACAGGGAGCAATCTCAGTACTTTCAAACCCAAAGAATACAACTTTTAAATGAAAGTAATTGCTTAAAAGAGAGAGAGTTACATAAAAAGAATTTCTAAAAGAAAATAGAATTGGACGTCTGATTTCTATATCAGACATCTTAAATGTAATCTTCTTTCTCTCTTCTGCCTTCTTCTTCTTTGTCTTCTCTGCTTCTTTTCTTGCGAAGGCTTCTTCTTCCTGCCTTTGTTCCTCTCTTGTCTTCCTTTTCTTTTTGGGCCTTTCTGCAGTCCTTCCGTCTCTCAGCTTCCTTTCTTCAGAATTCCTTCTTCTTCTGCTCCTGTTCCTTCTTTGTGCTTTCCTTCAAAGTTTTCTCCTTCCTTGTCTTCTCTGCGAGGGCTTCTCCTTCTTTCTCTGCTACACTCATCCTCTTCTTCCTTCTTTTCTTCCCTTGCTGCAGTGGCTAAGTGTTCGCTTCTTCCTCTGCTCCTTTCCTGCGCAAACCACAGCCAATGCAAAACCTACCCCCGTCCCTCAACCCAAACGTCTCTCTCTTTCTCTGCAATTCGCTCAAGGACACTCTCCCAGAGCCACACGGGTAATCGGGTCGGATTTGCACCCGAGACCAGGCGCACCTGCAGGTGGGTGATGCGCGAGGAGTGCGTAGGTTAGGGTCGGGTTGGATCCTGCCAGATCCGCGAGGTGAAACTGCAGACGAGGCAGGCATGGGTCAGTTGAGGGACCTCACCCCTGTGCTTTCAGAGGCGGTAAACATAAAACACAAAAACAATTTAAACCATACCTGCACGTTGCGTTTCAACGATGTGGGACTATCTGGACCACCCCAATTTCACGCGCACCTGCAGAGGAGTCCTCGTGCAATTGCCAAGGCTGGGGGCTTCGCAGCGTGCCTTGCAGGCCTTGATCACTTCGCAACACCCGCGCGAGCCAGCTGCACCTGGAGCCTGGAGCTGCTTCGACCGTCAATGGCGGCAGGAGCTGAAACCTGTCGAACACGAACACGGCCTATTGGCCTAATCAAACTAGTTGGGCACCTTCGCCGTGGCACGGCGAAGATGGTGCACGATGCTGTAGGACGCAGGACGACCTAGGCGTGCGTGCCTAGGTCAACTTGTGGCCGGAAGTGTGGGGTTGTTCGGGGAACTGTGGTGGAGGTGTAGAAGGATGATGGATGGGCGGAAGTTGATCCTGGTGGTGAGGCGGAGCTTACGAGAGGGTTGGCGAGCTGTGTGGAGGGGCGGAGTGGTGGGAGCGGCTCGCCAGAGGTTGGTCGGCGGCAAGGAAGGTGGAGGTGGTCAGGCACTGTCGGGGGGGCAATTAACTAAAATAATAGGGGGAAAAGAGAGAGAGGAAGATGGAGAAGGTATCTGGAGTGGTTTGGAAGGAAGGGAGGCAACGGTGTGGACGGCGCGTAACTGCCGTCGTCGGGGAAGAAGCACCCTGAGGGAGGGAGCGGCGACGAAGACGAGGTCAGGGGCACGCGCACCTGGTACTGCGCGACGTGGGAGGAAGAGCGACGAGAAGGAGGGGAGGAGGTCGCCGGAGCTTGCGGGTCTCTTGGCCGGAGATGGGAGAGAGGGAAATTTGGGGGAATTTCCGTCAAAATCAAGCTAAGGATCTGCGATCGGGTCTGGGGAGCCTTTTATAGGTGTTGGCCGAACCTTCTAGCGCATGGAGATCGCGCAATCATTCTCTGCTGGCTCACCGGAGATGGAAAGAGGGTGGATACCCAAATCTTTCGTGTGTTCGCACGAGAGATTGGGTTCACACCAGAGATTGTAATTCGCTTTAGAAGGGAATTCCTTAGAGAATCTCCCTTCCATTTCTAGGAGGGAATCTCTGAGGGATTAGAGAGGAATCCCTCTCTAAACCTCGCCGGAGATCGGTTCGGCCCTAACAATGGCGGCAGGACCTATGGGGCTCTCTGCGAAGATATTCAAAAGATAGGGACCAAATTGTGATTTGGGTGTACTAAATTGCAAAGTAGGTCAAGATGACCTCCCCTTAGGTCCAAATTTTTTTATAAACCTAATTTGGACCTAAGGAATCCAATGGTGAAGTTGAATTTTAGGTTTGACCTCGTTTGACTTGACATTTTGCGTAAAAACCCAAATTAGGTCAATTAAAGTGCTCGGACCCTAATCTAGGTCAAACTTGGGTTTCAAAGGCCAAATTGAGTATTCTAAACCCTAGAGGATATTTTTCCATGATTTTTAGAGGGTTTACTCGATTTTTATCCTGACCGGAACCTTGTTAATTTAAGCGGGTCTGTTTTAGGGTTACCAAGTGTCATTTAATTCCTAGATTGCACATAAACCCATTTCTGATTGACTCAACCCAATTTTTATCTCACTTAGACCATTTGACCTATGTTTTGTTTCTGAGAAATCCCATTTATGTACTGCAATGGTAAAATTGCAGTTTTAACTGTTATTTCATGTTTTCTTCTCAGAGCACTTATTCCTTCAGTTAAGCCTTCTTCTAGGTTATGTAGGAGCTTTTATCTTCTTTACTGGGTTAAAATGAGCTAGTTATGCTCATGACGAGATTCTCATCATACCCCCATGCTTAGCTTTTGCTAGTCCCTTCGCAAAATTTCAAAGTTTTAACTTCCGTTCTAGGCCCTGAGTGTCTGTCATCCATCATGATAAGTGCTTCTCCTTTTCTTTTATGATTAGGTAGGAATGCCGACAATAGGCCTAGAGGTACTCAAGTACCAACCAAAATCCAGACCTGTTCCGCTTTAGCCTCAGTCCTCCGCAAAGGTTTCTACGGCCACAGAAACTAACCAAGGGTTTGTTGGACTCCGCGGTTAAAGCACCCGTGCTTGAGACAATTTTAGCCTAGGTTCAGTTTTGCAGTGCATTTTTTTGTAAGAGAGATAGAAGAATTTGTTTGGAGAGCTCTTTCTCTCTCTTTTCCTTTTATTTCTAGCTTCGGATTAGCTTCTCAACACGGTTTATATCGGATTCCTCGTTCCCATCATCAATCCTCAAGGGTCCCTGGCTTTCGAGATTTCGGGATAATCCCTCCCATGGCAACCCCCAGAACCCTGGCTTTTGAGATTTCGAGATAACCCCTCCCATGGTGTTCCGTGGCCGTATTCAAACCCTGGCGATCGACATTTCGGGATAATGCCGCCCATGGTATCTGAACCAGCAGAGTGCTTACATGCCCCCAGTAGGATATTTAAATATCCTAAGAGACAAGCACCGAGGAGACGATATGCTGTTACGCATCTTCAAGGGGAATTTCCCGCCTCTCCGCGCTGGGAACTCATCTAAATCAACTTGTGTTGATTGGCCACTCCTAATCTAGGTGACTTTTTCAGAACATTAAACGCTTTTCGCGTGATTTGGATGTTTATGCGCACTAAATCGGGCTGTGTGTGAATGTGGGGTGCTTAGGTTACCGAATCCCGCAAACTGGAAGTCACTTAACGAGGCCGAATACTTCCTAAGCCTTAGACCTAATACTCAAGCTTTGCATTTTCCTCAACCTCTTGAGGATTATCCAGATTTTAACGGATACGTGAATTTTTAAGCTAAAGATTCTAGCCCAAGAGGCCTAAGACCAGCGTTCCCGCTAATCTCTTGTTGTATCTTCGTAGCACTTTTCTTTCCTTTTTCTTGATTCGATCTAGAACTTCAGTTAACCCCTTAATCTTTTACCACTGACTATTTCTTTTCATTTTCATTTTGTGCTCCTTTTTGTCATTTTATTCTTTTCCTTCTCTCATTTGTATGACCTTGAATTGTTCCTCCCCTCTATCAAGTCTTTTTTTTTTTATTGAAACCCTTTCTTGATATGAATTTTCTGACATTTTGCACTTTCATACCCCCCCATGCCTAAGATTTGCAATGTCCCCATTGTAAATTAGGTGGGTTCGAATTCAGCTTAGTTCATTCATTAGGACAGGTGTGTGGTGAGTGAATCGGTAGAAATGACTTGTTGCGAACGATTTCTAGTCTCGGGTAGGGATACCTGAGGTGAAGTCGACTGTTCTAATGGATGAACCCTAAAGTGCAATATGAATTCTGCATGAGATGTCAGAAAAGGTTTCGGGTTTTTCAAAGAATGATGGGTTGCCTCCCGTTAAGCGCTGAGTTTTACGCCATCGGCTGGGCGCAATGAGCTCAAGAGGAACGAAGGGTAAAGGATGACTCAGCCAAATCTATATTGGTCATGTCAATGAACGGCTTGAGTCTCTGACCGTTCACGACAAAGGGTTCAGAATTGTGGTTGAGTGGGCTGATTTCAATGGCTCCATTTCTGAAGATTTGTCGGACTAGGTAGGGTCCAACCCACTTGGATCTTAGCTTTCTTAGGAATAATTTGAGTCGGGCATCAAAGAGTAAAACCTTTTGACTAGGATGAAAGACCTTTCTAGAAATGTGTTTGTCGTGAAAAGCTTTAACCCGTTCTTTGTAAATTCGCGAGTTCTCATACGCATCGTGGCGTAATTCATCAATCTCGCTTATTTGAAGTCTTCTGTGGGTTCCAGCCTTAGAAAGATCCAGATTACAGGTCTGTACTGCCCAATAGGCTTTATGCTCCAACTCGACAGGGAGGTGACATGCCTTCCCGTACACTAGTCTGAAGGGAGACATTCCTAATTGGATCTTGTGGGCGGTCCTATAGGCCGACAATGCTTTCGGAAGCCGAGAAGACCAATCTTTTCTATCAAGTCGAACAGTAACCTGAAGGATCTTCTTGATCTCTTGGTTAGATAGCTCAGCTAGACCATTGGTTTGGGGGTGGTAAGGAGTAGAGATTCGATGTGACACCCCGTATTTGGTCATCAGTGACCTGAACTGAGCGTTTGTAAAATGGGTCCCTCTGTCGGAAATTATAGCACGTGGAATCTCGAACCTTGAGAAAATGTTTTGATGAAGGAATTTTATAACGACTTTATGATTGTTGGTTCGGGTCGGAATGGCTTTTATCCACTTGGAAACATAGTCAACTACGAGTAAGATGTATTCGAATCCGTCCGAGATCGGGAAGGGTCCCATGAAATCAATCCCCCAAATATCAAAAATTTTGCATACCAAGATCGGCTGTAGAGGCATCATGTCTCGATGGCTCATGTTGCCCAGAGTCTGGCAACGGGAACATGCCTTACAGTGATCGTATGCATCCTTGAAAATTGTGGGCCAGTAAAAGCCGCACTGGAGGACTTTTGATGTAGTTTTATGTCCTGAAAAATGTCCACCGCATGCCTGGTCATGGCAGAATGAGAGTATGTCTTTGATTTCCACTTCCGCGACGCACCGTCGAATTATCTGATCAGCACCAATGCGGAATAGATACGGGTCTTCCCATAGGTAATACTTGGCATCAGAATGCAATTTGTCCTTTTTGGCCTTTGGCCAATCGGGCGGAGTCTGATTTGATGCCAGGTAATTAACTATATCAGCGAACCATGGAAGACTTGTACTAATAGTCAGGAGGTGCTCATCAGGAAAATGTTCTGTAATAGGTCCGGATGGGTCGATTATTTCAGAAGGAAGGTGGGACAAGTGATCAGCTACCACATTCTGCTTTCCCGCCTTGTCGCGAATCTCGAGGTCAAATTCTTGCAACAGCAAGATCCATCGGATTAATCAAGGTTTCGCGTCCTTCTTTGCAAGGAGATGCCTCACAGTTGTGTGATCCGAGTATATGATAACACGGGAACCCAGAAGGTATGATCTAAATTTTTCCAGGGCAAATACTATGGCCAGCAGCTCTTTCTCAGTAACCGTATAGTTACGCTGAGCTTCATCCAGTGTTTTGCTCGCATAGTAAATGACCACAGGTTTCCCATCAATTTTCTGCCCCAGAACCGCTCCTACAGCGAAGTCAGATGCATCGCACATGATCTCAAAGGGTTGAGACCAATCAGGGGACTGTAGGATCGGGGCTTGGGTGACTCGGTCACGTAGGATCTCAAATGCTTGAGTGCATTCCTTGGAAATTTCGAAAGGCACATCCTTGGAGAGAAGATTGGTCAGGGGGCGCGCGATTTTGGAGAAATCAGGGATAAATCGACGGTAAAAACCGACGTGCCCCAAAAAAGATCGGATGTCCTTAATCGAGCTAGGCATAGGGAGCTTGGAAATCAAGTTAACCTTAGCTCGATCCACTTGGATGCCTTTCTCCGAGATTAAATGTCCCAGGACAATTCCCTTAGGCACCATGAATTGGCTTTTTTCCCAAGAAAGAACCAAATTCACCTCAATGCACCGCCTGAGTATTTGGACCAAGTTTTGGAGGCAATCGTCGAATGATTGTCCAAAAACTGAAAAGACATCCATGAAGACTTCCAGATAATCACCACCATATCTGAGAATATGGCAAGCATGCACCGCTGAAAAGTTGCAGGTGCATTGCAGAGACCAAAAGGCACCCTTCGAAACACGTACGTCCCAAAGGGGCAGGTGAATGTGGTCTTTTCTTGGTCCTCTGGATGGATTGCCACCTGATTGTAACCGGAGTACCCGTCAAGAAAGCAGAAGAACCTATTTCCCGCTAGTTTTTCGAGGATCTGATCAATAAACGGTAGTGGGAAATGATCCTTCTTCATGGAGGAATTGAGTCTTTTGTAATCAATGCAGACTCTCCACGAGTTAGCTATTCGGGTTGGAATGACTTCTCCGATTTCCGTCGTGATAATGGTAAGTCCAGCCTTTTTAGGCACCACTTGTATTGGACTCACCCAACGACTGTCGGAGATCGGGTAGATGATCCCTGCATCTAACCACTTTATGATCTCCTTTTTCACGACCTCTTGTAGATTAGGTTTTAGGCGTCTTTGCATTTCTCTTGAAGGTTGTGCGCCTTCTTCTGTGTAGATTCGATGTGTGCAGTATGAAGGGCTTATACCAGTCAAATCATCGAGAGTCCATCCAATGGCTCTTCGATGTTGCTGGAGAACAGAAATCAAATGGAGTTCCTGGTCAGGTGTGAGTCGAGAGTTGATAATCATAGGAAACGTCTGATTTGAATCCAAAAAGACGTACTTCAGATGTTCGGGAAAGGGTTTGAGTTCCATGGCAGGATTTTCAGCAGCGGCGGGTGGTTCAGGGTTTGTATCAGGAGCAATGGTAGGAGTCATAGGTGTGTCTAGATCATGTTCACACTTCTCTATTAGCGGGTTTTGATTCTCAAGTGGTTGATCAGGGATATTCAGGTTGTCTTCTATATGCAATTCATCAACCACGGCTTTGACATCACATATTTCCTCTATAACCCCACAATTAATCCCTTGTTGGGCCTTAAAAATGTCAATTTTCAGGTTTTGGTTCCCAAATTTTAATTCTATCTGGCCCTCTTCGCAGTTTATGTTGGCCCTAGCAGTGGCCAAAAAGGGTCTCCCTAATATGATTGGTGTGTCCCTTGGGTTCTTAGGTGCATCCATGTCTAGTACTATGAAGTCCACTGGGAAATAGAAATCTCTTACCCTAACAATGACATCCTCTAGTATTCCTCTAGGTGACTTGATGGATCGATCGGCTAACTGCAATGTCACCTCAGTGGGTTTAAGTTCAGATTCTTCAAGGTGGTCAAGGAGGGATGTAGGTATTAAATTTATAGAGGCACCTAGGTCTAGTAAGGCTCTATCAAATTGGGTTTCACCAATTTTACAAGAAATCAAGGGAGTTCCTGGGTCTTTAGCCTTGGGTGGGAGTTTGCTCAAGATGACAGAGCTGGCTTTCTCTGACAGTACGATTGGATTCCCATCCTTGGTTCGCGGCTTATGTTTAGTGGTACATATGTCTTTCAAGAATCTTGCGTAAGCTGGTATGTGGCGAATTACATCCATCAATGGGATGTTTATTTGGACCTGTTCAAAGAGCTTGATCAGATCCTCCTCGGGAGCCACGGGTTTGGTTATTCTTTTTCCTTTGGTCAAGGCCTCAGGAAATGGGATCCTAGTTGGTTCATCTAGGATAGGTCCAGGTTCTTGATCTGGGACAGTGGTATCTTGGATAACTATCCTAGGGTCTTGGCTATTATCAGGCTTGGAGTGATTTTGATAATGTGGGTCTTGGGTTGTTCTACCACTACGTGTTGTTACAGAGTTCAATTCGGCCTGATTTGGGTTAGGTAGGAGGGGTGGCTGCTGCTGAAATCCCGCACACGATGTTGAAGCTTCCATCCCGTCTGGTAATGGAGCAGTAGGGGCCTGATAAATCACATGTGTTTGGCCTGAATTTGGATTCATAACGCGCTTCTGGGTTAGCACGTTATTTGGGTTGGGCAGAGGTTGCGAGGGAAGGGTACCAGGTTGGCAGGAATTTGCCATCAGGGCTAGTTGGTTGCGAACCTTTGTGATCTCGTCCTTGTGCTATTTTTGCATTGTCGCATTCGTCTTTTGAATGTCAACCAGTGCTTGAAGGATAAGAGTCATTTGATCCTAGTTTTGCCCAGATTGGTAGGTGGGATTGGGCCGAGGCTGAGGCGCTGATATGGACGAGAGGCTTGTGGATGGGGTTGATATGGTGGTCTTTGAGAATTTCCCGTCCACTGAAAGTTAGGATGATTTCGCCATCCAGGGTTGTAGGTATTGGAGAATGGGTCATTCTGGATGGCGTTGAGGTCCTCGCAGTTCTGAGGAGCCTCAGGAAAGTCAGAATACGAGGGTTCAGAGTTCCCCCAACTCGAGTAGAATGGATTGGAGGTCACTCCGATCCGAGAGGTAGACGGGGGTGGATATGGATCCATCCCCTTGGCAGATTGGTGATAGATGTTTTGCACAGTTTCTCTTGCCAGAGGAGGTCGTGCAAAAGAGTTTTGCATAGAGGTGGCTTGCTGCAAATGCCGAGTTAGCTCGTCCACCTTCTTTTCTATGATAGAAACCTTGTCCAACCGACTGGCCATCAGTTCCAAGTCGACAGAATTGGACAGGTCCTGCATCTCATGTGTCCCTCTCAGATTCGTCGATGCACGGGCATTCGTCCTGTCGAATAAGCCCATGGAGTCATTATTTATGGATTTCTCGCACATGTTTTCGAGAATCTCCCACACTGTGTCCTCGTGTTGACCCATGATGTTTCCTCCACATGTTGCATTGACAAATAAACGAATATCTTCATGGAGTCCCTGGTAAAAAGACTGGACTTGTTCCCAATTAGGAACTCCGTGATGAGGGCACTTCCGCATGAGATCTAAGAATCGATCCCAAGCTTCGTGAAGAGGTTCTCCCGGTTGTTGAGTGAAATGAGTGATCTGGTGGCGCAAGGCATTCGTCCGGCCAATGGGGAAGAATTTTTTCAAAAATTCGAACTACAGTTCCTCCCATGTGTTGATCGGATGGGTCTGAGTCTGATACCAGTGTGCGGCCTTGTCCATGAGGGAGAACGAAAACATTTTCATGAGTAGGATGTCCCGATTTTGTACATCTGACCCGAAGGTCTGGGCCAGATGCTTGAGTTGTTTAATGTGTTGGAATGGTCCTCAGAGTTAAGCCCATGAACTTTGGTATGGCATGAATCATATTGGGCTTCAGTTCAGAATCAGGACCTCCAATCGGAATTCGTACTCGAGGTTCGATCGCCACCGCAGCAGGATTATAGTGATCTCGCATCATAGGTGGCTGCGGTGGGTTTACAAAGTTCTGAAAGAGATCGTTAAGGCAATGAAGTTGGTGTTCAAGGTTATTCTCCTCTTCAATGGGTTGTGCCATGATGGAAGAAGAAGGAGAACCAGGGCCTGAATCAGATGAAAGATTTATGTAGTGGGGTTGCTGCACAAACAAGGGCGTCGAGGCTTGGCCTCGACGAGAGTGGATTTCTAAAGGAGGTCTTAAGGGTGGTCTTAAGGACCTCCTACCGAACATGCACCGAAAGATGTGATGAGATTAGAAGGTGCTGGACCCAATCAAGACACCCAAAAATGGTTGGGTGACTATAGAGGTTCGGGGTGGATGGACCCCTTAGTCAGAAAGGTCGTCCACTTGAGAAATAACTGGGCAGCCAGAGAGGGAGAGTCCCGCAAAGACCCCTACACGGTAGAGCGTCCCCACGAGTTACAGGGTTTCCCCCACCCGACCTCTCTTGTCACTGCGGTTCCAGGTAGACCAGAATGGGGACCTTGACCTCTTAAGTCTACCTCTTTTACTTTAAGATCACGGTGCTTAATGTTCCACTTAAACTTTTAGGTATTTTCAGTGAAAAAGTGACTTACTTTTAAGGTTGGTTGACCCAAGGGATCAACTTCACCTTTTGTTCCTTTGAGAGTTTTTAGGTCCTTTTCTTTTATGGTTCAAAATGGATTAAAAACCTGATTTGCTTAGGGTTCCTTTTGTATAGATCTTTTCAAACAAGGTTTAGGCACACCTCTTTTTGGAAAAATTTATTTCTTTGTTTAAGAGAAGATGTGTCTCTAAAAACCCTAGCTTTGTAATCCTTAAATTGGCCCTAGTGGGTCCAATTTAGTTGCCTCAGAAATTAGCACCTAGGGCTCAATCAAGAACGTTTTAGCCCTAGTTGCCTTAGTTGGATGAACAGACAAAAAGTGTGCTGAAATGAAAATCAGGCAACTTGATGAGTTACTAAATATGAAATAGGTAGCCCTACGTTGATTTTTCTTTTTTTTTTCCTTTTTAGATTTTGAGAGGGTAAAGAGAGAGGGCTTATGGAAATTACCTGCTCCTTGAAGTGTCTGTTGTGCAGCAGCTCTTCTTTCCTTTTTGTTCTGCTTTCCCTGCTTGAACACAACAAGAGAGAGGAGTTAGGTCAAATATTGGATAAAAAAAGTTGTAATCAAAAGCTTTAAAAGTGCCCGTTGCTCCCTGGCAATGGCGCCAAAATGTTCGTACGCTTTTGTGCGGGTTTTAAAGAGAATATCACGTTGTAGTATAATCGACAAAACGTTCAAACAAATATAGAGAATTTTATTACTCGAAAAACTAGAGTCTCCGAGGTCGAACACAGGAAGCAATCTCAGTACTTTCAAACCCAAAGAATACAACTTTTAAATGAAAGTAATTGCTTAAAAGAGAGAGAGTTACATAAAAAGAATTTCTAAAAGAAAATAGAATTGGACGTCTGATTTCTATATCAGACATCTTAAATGTAATCTTCTTTCTCTCTTCTGCCTTCTTCTTCTTTGTCTTCTCTGCTTCTTTTCTTGCGAAGGCTTCTTCTTCCTGCCTTTGTTCCTCTCTTGTCTTCCTTTTCTTTTTGGGTCTTTCTGCAGTCCTTCCGTCTCTCAGCTTCCTTTCTTCAGAATTCCTTCTTCTGCTCCTGTTCCTTCTTTGTGCTTTCCTTCGAAGTTTTCTCCTTCCTTGTCTTCTCTACGAGGGCTTCTCCTTCTTTCTCTGCTACACTCAGCCTCTTCTTCCTTCTTTTCTTCCCTTACTGCAGTGTCTAAGTGTTCGCTTCTTCCTCTGCTCCTTCTTTCCTGCGCAAACCACAGCCAATGCAAAACCTACCCCCGTCCCTCTACCCAAACGTCTCTCTCTTTCTCTGCAATTCGCTCAAGGACGCTCTCCCAGAGCCACACAGGTAATCGGGTCGGATTCGCACCCGGGACCAGGCGCACCTGCAGGTGGGTGATGCGCGAGGAGTGCGTAGGTTAGGGTCGGGTCAAATCCCGCCAGATCCGCGAGGTGAAACCGCGGACGAGGCAGGCATGGGTAAGGTGAGGGGCCTCACCCCTGTGCTTTCGGAGGCGGTAAACATAAAACACAAAAACAATTTAAACCATACCTGCGCGTTGCGTTTCAACGATGTGGGACTATCTGGCCCACCCCAATTTCGCGCACGCCCTCAGAGGAGTCCTCGTGCAATTGCCAAGGCTGGGGGCTTCGCAGCGAGCCTTGCAGGCCTTGATCACTTCGCAACACCCGCGCGAGCTTGCTGCGCCTGGAGCCTGGAGCTACTGTGCCTGGAGCAGCTGCACCTAGAGCTTCTTCGACCGTCAATGGTGGCAGGAGCTGAAACCTGTCAAACACGAACACGGCCTATTGGCCTAATCAGACTAGCTGGGCACCTTCGCCGTGGCACAGCGAAGATGGTGTACGATGCTGCAGGCCGCAGGACGACCTAGGCGTGCGTGCCTAGGTCAACCTGTGGCCGGAAGTGTGGGGTTGTTCGAGGAACTGTGGTGGAGGTGTAGAAGGATGATGGATGGGCAGAAGTTGCTCCTGGTGGTGAGGAGGAGCTTACGAGAGGGTTGGCGAGCTGTGTGGAGGGGCGGAGTGGTGGGAGCGGCTCGCCGGAGGTCGATCGGAGGCGAGGAAGGTGGAGGTGGTCAGGCACTGTCGGGGGGGCAATTAACTAAAATAATATGGGGAAAAGAGAGAGAGGAAGATGGAGAAGGTATCTGGAGTGGTTTGGAAGGAAGGGAGGCAACGGTGTGGACGGCGCGTAACTGCCATCGTCGTGGAAGAAGCACCCTGAGGGAGGGAGCGGCGACGAAGATGAGGACAGGGGCACGCGCGCCTGGTACTGCGCGACGCGGGAGGAAGAGGAGGAGTTGACTCTGCTACTGGTATGGCAGCAGAGCAACGAGAAGGAGGGGAGGAGGTCGCCGGAGCTTGCGGGTCTCTTGGCCGGAGATGGGAGAGAGGGAAATTTGGGGGAATCTCCGTCAAAATCAGGGTAAGGATCTGCGGCCGGGTCTGGGGAGCCTTTTATAGGTGTTGGCCGAACCTTCTTGCGCGTGGAGATCACGCAATCAATCTCTGCCGGCTCGCCGGAGATGGAAAGAGGGTGGATACCCAAATCTCTCGTGCCTTCACACGAGAGATTGGGTTCACACCAGAGATTGTAATTGGCTTTAGAAGGAAGGGAATTCCTCAGAGAATCTCCCTTCCATTTCTGGGAGGGAATCTCTGAGGGATTAGAGAGGAATCCCTCTCTAAACCTCTCCGGAGATCGATTCTGCCCTAACAATGGCGGCAGGACCTAATTGCAAAGGTGGCGAGGAACTTAGGGGGCTCTCTGAGAAGATATTCAAAAGATAGGGACCAAATTGTGATTTGAGTGTACTAAATTGCAAAGTAGGTCAAGATGACCTCCCCTTAGGTCCAAATTTTGGTATAAACCTAATTTGGACCTAAGGAATCCAATGGTGAAGTTGGATTTTAGGTTTGACCTCGTTTGACTTGACATTTTGCGTAAAAACCTAAATTAGGTCAATTAAAGTGCTCGGACCCTAATCTAGGTCAAACTGGGTTCCAAAGGCCAAATTGAGTGTTCTAAACCCTAGAGGATATTTTTCCATGAATTTTAGAGGGTTTACTCGATTTTTATCCTGACTGAAACCTTGTTAATTTAAGCAGGTCTGTTTTAGGGTTACCAAGTGTCATTTAATTCCTAGATTGCACATAAACCCATTTCTGATTGACTCAACCCAATTTTTATCTCACTTAGACCATTTGACTTATGATTTGTTGCTGAGAAATCCCGTTTATGTACTGTAATGGTAAAATTATTGTTTTAACTGTTATTTCATGTTTTCTTCTCAAAGCACTTATTCCTTCAGTTAAGCCTTCTTCTAGGTTATGTAGGAGCTTTTATCTTCTTTACTGGGTTAAAATGAGCTAGTTATGGCTCATGATGAGGTTCTCATCAGGTAACAACCCATTTGTAGGTTGTCTAGAACCTAGCTAAAGAAATGCACGTATAATTCCTAACACTTAGGAAGAAGCAGAGAAGTAGAATAAGCCGGGGAGATATACACTGGGTTCACCCTTGTGTTGACCCCATAAAAATAAAAGTAGGGAGAAAGATACCACTTGAATAGATACACCTTTAGGCTGAATTTCTTTTTAAGGTCACCTAGGGGTGTAGAAACCCGAAGTCCATTCTAATCGTCGATCAGTGAGTCTATCACATTTCACACATAAAGATGCTTAGAACTTAAGGTTCTCTTTGAGTCTTGGGTAGGTTGAGTGGCCGTAGAAAGCTGCTCTGAAACCCTAAACTCAAAAATAAAAAAAAAGAAAAGAAAAGAAGAAAAAGATTCTTCTTTGAATAAGGCAAGGGCTTGAGGTGGTCTGCATTTTGGCAGACACTTGGGTGTTGTTGTGTCTTTGTAGTTCAGGTCCTTAGTAAAAATTTCCTAGTGTTGAAGAATAACTTTTGCCCAAGAAATCCAATCATAATTCTTTTGTAAATAGCATATAGTTTTTGCTAGGGACTACTAAAAGATAGGCATGAAGGTGTGATGTGTATGCATTTGAATAGACTAAAATGTCAATTTATGTATATTCTTAGTGTCGTAGATGTATCATGTATTGTAAATATTGCATAACATGCATCATCATGTATTTAGGTCAAATTGTATAATTTGTATAGTAATTTACTCTTTTTGGTGGTCAGGGACAGGCGATATTTAATCAGGGCCTCGGATTGAAGATCAAACCATACGAATCTAATCAGGGCAATGATCGGAGTTCAATGACTCCAAGATCGCCCCGATTGGATTTCCGTAGTATTAGATGCAGTCTAAGAAAGATCAAAGGTCAAGGGGCCAAGTAGTGTAAATTCGCTCTTTAGACGACAAATCTAACCAAATAGATAGGTTTGAATCGACGACCACTGCCCACCAACGTGAAAATCAGTCTAATCCAACATTCGTGGCACCACTTACAAGCATGTAAAGATGGATGACCAAGATGGCGCCACGTGGTGCCATCTTGGTCGTCCTGTGCCATCTCGGCTGCCCAAACCAACCCAGCTAAAATGGTGAGGACCCGTTGCGCCTACTCTCTCCTCAACCGCACAATCAGAACTGGGTCGTTGGATCTTGATCCAACGGGCATGAACGTGTGTGCCTCGGTTAGAAATTTGACAAAGCAGCAAGATGGCGCATTAGTTGAGCACTCCACGCGTGAGATGAGGGCACGAGTTCGAAGCTCACCGTGTGCCTCAATTTAGCGCAGCGCAAGGCATGGTCGATTTCGACCATTGGATGAAGCATGAGCAGCATAAATGGGCGAGACATGGCACAACGAGATGCCCAGGTGGCCGCACGTGCGATTAGACACCCAAGCCCATGCGCAATCGCATGCGCGGGCATTGGGCGCGATGGAGAAGCAACGTTAAGGGATTTTAAGCCGTTCGATTGCTTGATCGGATGATTGAGAAATCGTATTCGTGGTGCATGCATTGAGCGCGAGGAGGCGCACGCACGTCACCAATGTTGAGGTCTTTAGTGACGATTTTATCCGTCACTAAAGACCCATACATTAATGTTTTAAGGTTAAAATGACCTATTTGCCCCCAACCTCTACACCTATAAAAAGGCCTACTACCCCCACATATCATTCATCCCTTCTCTTCTCTTACCCCCTCCAAAGCTCTAAGAGATTGTCCCAAACCCAGGATGCTCCTCTAGAGTAAAAAATACAATTTTTCCACCTCATCCCATTCGTGGAGCATTCCGCAGTTGTCTTCTCACCACCATTTGGGAACCGGATCCTGCTGCGATGACACCCTGTCCCGTTCTCCATCATCCGTCGTCGTTCTCCTTCATCCCACATCTCACCACATTCTTCTGAGCGCTCCGTCAAAGCAGCTCGTCCTCCAAGCAGCCGTCAAGGAGGATAATTTCTCACCTCCCTTCTCTTTACTGCTTTCTAGAGTAGATTTACCACTTTCTAGTTGTAATATTTCCAGCTTTCTAGTGTAGTGATTAGTTGCAATGAACATTATTTTGTGGTTATGAAATCCATGTTTATTCTATCTCTATATTGTCTTTATTTGTATTATTCTCTCTCTCTTTTTATTAATTATTCTTTAAGTAGATAGCTAGTTTAGATTTAATTTGACTAGCTAATCTGCTTCGTGTGTTTGACTTAGAATTCCTTTTGAGTTTTGGTTGAATTTATCTGTTGACGATTTTTCTCATAAATCAAACTACGACGACGGATTTTCAAAACTCAACCTCTTTGCGTAGATTTTCCGAAACAAGGTTCCATACATCTATCCAGAGTTTGATTCTAATTGAGCCCATAATTTGGATTTAGGTTGGGCAAGTATGGGTTTAAGTCTTAATGATTGAAATAAAAAGGTTCTAAATGTCCTCCTTTGTTATAGGTCATGTTGGGATAATCATTTAGATTTAATGACCTAGATTAGAAATTTTCATTAGGATGATGAGAAGCTTGATAGTGATATCACCAGTTGGGTGCAGAATTATCCCAATTAGAAGTTGGATAAGGTCGATTCAAGTTGGAGTTAGGGTTAAAATGACTCTTAGGATTTCCTCTTTAGTTTTGAGTTATATTGAGATAGTGATTATTAGGAGGATAAGAGTTTTGATCTTGATTTGATATCCAAAATGTGATATCCCTGATTTAATGTGGTGTTATCCCAATGGAAGGATGGATATGGTTGAGTTGAATTGAGATCAAGGTTATAATTATTTCGGGGATAAAGAGTTTGATCTATTGTAATCCCAAGTTGTATCCCCAATTGGAGGTAGAGTTAAGATGAATAAGACTTAGGTTGAATCAAAATATGAATTATAATCATTTTGGGGATAAAAGAAGTTTGAAGGATAATAGTTAGAGTCCATGTGCTTTGTGTTGGAAGAATACATAGATGAGAATGGAACAAAAGAGAGAATTTCTGCCCAAGCTAATATCCAAGCAAACAAATTCTAGCCCTAAACTATAAATCCTAAGGTAGCGTTTGTTTTGTGGGTTTGGGCGGTGCATCCCCTATTTGGGAGAGTTCAACCGAGATGGGGCAAAATTGAGTTAGAGGTCATAAACTTGCGATATCGTCTGATTTCGGGGGGGGTGGGGGGTGTGAGATAGTTTCATCTCGTGCCTAAAGGACCTAATTAGGATACAATTAGGGTCAAATTAAATCTCCTTAACCCCTGAATTACTTAACCAACTAGATGGAAGGGATGCCCTAAGAAAATATGTATAGAGGCTCCCCCTAGACAATGTTAAATCATTTCAAACAAACCAAATCTCTCTACCTTTGTTATTTTGTTTTGCTATTACCTAACGTATTCTCTCTTAGAAAAAATGTACATTAGTTAAGGTTTAGCCGAAAATCTATCATTTCCTGCTCAATATATTAATTATATTTTGGTGAATTGATGGTAGGGTGTGTCCACTTTTGTTTCTTTTGTTTGTAAATTTAGAATTTTATTAGAAGTGGGGTGTGCCCACATATATGTTATGCATTTATGTATTTTGTTTGTTACTTTTTAAATGTAAAGTGTGACCACTTCTATTTCTGCATGTGTGGTGTGCTCTTTTGAAATGCAGGTTTGTAGGAAAAATTAAATATTGAAGGGAAAACTATACCAAAATTTTTCTAAAATTTATTAATGCAGAATTAAATTATGATGCACAAATTTAGATGCACATGAGGCCAAACACTAGGTATTCTAACCCTAAGATAAAAGTTACGGAGTCAAATTGTGTTAAAATACTTGCCCGTCTACACTTATGATCATGTTATATGGACAATACAGAGTGTGCGTATACCTCAATTACATGCACAAAGCTTTGTCTCTATAGCATGCCAAAAGAGTCAATGTCCTTAGTTCAGAGAAGTTCTGAACTAAGGGGGGTCCTTGAAGATTTGATCACAACTTAGGGTTACTTGTTACATAGAATTGATGTTAGGAGGAATTTCGGTAGTATCTTTTCATTCTTCTCTGGTATACCAACTGATCTTAACTACGTTCCTAGATCTCTCTTAAATGGGAGTTATTGGGAATGTAGTTAAGGTTAGTCTTAGGGGTATATTGGAGAAGTGAAAGGAGATGTTGCCAAAATTTCTCCAGATACTGATTATATGTAACAAGTAACGTTGTGATCAAAATTTCAAGGATAAGCTATCAAGTGAAAACCTTCATTAAAATTAACACACATCATCCCTACATTCAATTCTAAATTGGTCGTGGTTTACTATAAATTGTAGGTTACCATGGAGAAGTCGTGGATTAGTTTGAGGACACTAAATTACGCTCAATATATGAGTGGAGTCCTTTCATTTTTAGATTGGGCCTTCCATAAGGATAGGAAACAATATAGATGAGGAGAACATCTGGAGAAGATATTTTATCCGTGTAGGAAGTGTTTGAATGGATTCATTTAGGATAGAAACACTGTGTTTGAACATGTGATCTGCAATGTTGGTGATAGCATTACACGAAGTGGACAACAAATGGAGAGGAATCGACTGAGGAGATCATAGAGAATGCAATGGAAGTTGATGGATCTGATGATAGCAAAGGGAATTAAATTGATGAGATGCTTAATGAGATGAGAGCAGGTGACGCTGAGATTGGAAATGAGGAAGAAGCATTGAGAGGCTTTAATCAGTTTTATGAAGCAATGAAGGCTACAGAAGAACCAATTGCACCCGAAATTAGTTCCATGACTCGGTTATCGTTCCTATTGAAGTTATTTTAGATGAAAGTTATGAATAGAGCAACGATGAAATTAATGTCAGAGGTACTTGATTTCATCCAAGAGGTGTTGAATACTCCCAGTGGTTTTCTTGAGTCATCATATGAAGCGAAGAAGTAGTTTCAATGGCTGGATTTGAATTGTGAGAACATTCATGCATGTCCGAATGATTGTGTTTTATACATAAAAGAGTATGTAGGGTTGAGTTCCTACCCAGACTGTGGCGAGGAAAGATATAGAGGAGATAAGAAACAAGGAAGAAAGATTCTTCGATACTTCCGTTGATTGGAAGGCTGCAGCGACTATTTATGTCAAGTAAAACAGCAATGTGGATGATATGGCATGCAAACAAGTCACGGGATGACAGTATTCGTCATCCAAGAGATTTTGAAGAGTAGAAAAAATTTGACAACACACATTTTTCCTTTGTTGGGGATTCACGTAATGTTTGGTTGGGACTTGCAAGCGACAAATTTAATCCTTTTAAGAACATGTATCCATCGTATTCCATTTGGCCAGTCGTTATGGTTACTTATAACTTACCTCTCTTGCTTTGTATGTGATCCTCATTTGTGATGATGACACTTCTCATCCTAAGTCCTAAGCAACCAGGAAATACAATTAACGTGTATTTGCAACTGTTGGTAGATGAAATAAAAGAACTATGGGAGGATGGCGTTCAAATTTACGATGCAAATAAGAAAGAATTTTTCAAGATGTACGCAACGCTGTTATGGACCACAAATGACTTCCCAGTGTATGCAAACTTGTCAGGATGAAGTACAAAAGGAGAGTTAGTCTGCCCAATTTGCATGTAGGATACGCATCATTTCATCTTCCTGAGAGTAACAAATTTTGTTAGTTAGGACACCACAAATTTCTTCCTATTGAGTATAGATGGCGGACATCACAGTTCAAAGAAATATTTGATGGCAAAACCTGTCGGTATTCAAATAGGAATCTAAGAAATAGGCTGAGAATAGATTCCATCAGGTTATCCGAATTTGAAGTAATGGAGAAGTTACAAAAACTTGGCAACATTTGATTAAGTCGTAGATTCAAGAAGGACCTTACAGCTTTGCAAGATTCGGGTTTCAAAAAGAAGAGCATCTTTTTCATGGAGCTCCCCTATTAGAAAGATCTTACAATCCGTCACAACCTTAACATAAAGCATATTGAGAGGAATGTCATGGATAACATCTTAAACGTGTTAAACTTAACAGATAACCCAAAAGACATGTTAAGAATAAGAAATGACATGAAGAAATTGGGTATTCATCCTGAATTGCATGTTACTGAGGGAGAGGATTTCCCATCAGCTATGTATACTTTGAATCAAGATCAGAGAGAAAGGCTATTCTCCTTCTTGAAGGGAATAAGGGTTCCTGACGAGTACTCTTCATAGATTTTGCGTTGTGTGAATGAAGTTCAAAAAAAAATCACTGGGTTAAAAAGTCATGATTCTCATGTTTATACGTAGATTTTGTTTCCACTTTCTATTCGTGGAGTTCTGCCTAATCCAGTGGTTAATACTTTCATAGAGATGAGCCGTTTCTTTAAAGTCGTATGTTCGAAAAGTTTAGACTGTGAACTCTTAGATTACTAGAACGAACAAATTGTTATCACACTATGCAAGATTGAATATATATTCCCTCCAGCCTTCTTTGATGTTATAGTACATCTTACACTCCATCTTGCAAATGAAGCAGGAGCTGGGGGACCTGTAAGATACACATGGATGTATCTAGTTGAACAATTCTTGAATGGTTCAGTACAAATGTCAGTTGTGATATGATGACTGGTTGTGATGGCTACTATGGTCAAATCATTGAATTGTGGAGATGAGCTTCGGATACGATCGCAAAGTGGTCTTGTTTAAGTGTAATTGGTTCGATGTTTTTAAGAGTGTCATTGGTTTCAAGAAAGATGTTAAATACGATTTCTTAAGTTTAAATACGAACCGTCGTATTCTTCAAATAGCAGAACCATTCACCTTAGCGTGTCAAGTGTCACGAGTATTTTACGTGTCCGATAATAGCAGGAATGGATGGGTAATACCTATCAAAATCATGCCACGTGAATACTTCAATGCAGACAAGGACATTGATCTTGATTTTAAATATAAAGCTTATTAAGAAATTCCAGAAGAAGGACAAGAAGTAGTCGGAGCGTTAGACAATGACATATACGGTATATTATTTATTTTAAGAAGCTTTTATTTCAATCATCAGTTCATTATTTCCTACAGCAACCTAATATAAGATTTGGAACCTGCTAAGAGGTCATAAGATGGAAGAATTAGGAATTTAACTAATAGCTGATATATACCTTGTTGCAAAATATCAAACAATTGATATATGTCCTTAATTTAAAGCACACAGGCACAAACAAACATTATAAGCGTAAACCACTATATATTATCATTCAACTCCGATATCCCTGTGTCTAGGTGGAAAGAGATATGGAAATCTTACTAGTTTAATGCTATAACATGATGTATATCTTTTCTTCTATATTATTACATGTGAGATTGAATGGGGGTGTACCCTGAAATTTTGTTTCCATATTACATGTTTATAATTCCATTCTTGTATATCTTCTCTTTCGTACAGGATTTGTGAAAAAATCAATAATATAAATGAAACTCTATAAAAATTTTTACATATTTTGTTTATATTTATAGCTAATTAATGATAATTTCATGTGCAGATGAAGTTGAAGAAGAAGGCCTCTAGGGAGAATCAGGAGGCAACGATTAGGGAGGAGGAAGCTCTAAGTCGTCCTCTAGTCTCGCAGCCTCCTCTTTTTTCTCAACCTCCACCATGGCCCTAGACCTCCACATTACCCTCCCAGTATATACTCACCCCACCCCACCCTAGGCCACATAGACCCCCTCATCCTAGATCTCAGTTCATAGCACCATGTGTTCTTTCTTAGGAGCTTCACCTCTAGGGGAAGGGTAAGGCCCTACTTTCTACTCAGGTTCCTTCTACCGCTTACTTCATCGAGGAGCCTAACAACGATGACTACGATTAGGAGGTTGGTGGGGAGCACATACAAGGGGAGGACATACAAGTGGAGGAGGGGGTACAAGTGGAGGAGGAGATACAACAGGAGGTACAGGGGGAGATGCCTATAAGAAGTTAGGCTTTCGACAACAGATATTTACCAGTGGTTATAAATATCTGATGGGAATTCAAATATTTGGCGACGATTATATTAGAACCACCAGGATATCTAAACTATATCTATTGCCGTCGATTTTAAACCTGCAACGTAGATGAAGTGCCATTCCAATGCTCTAAACCTTAACAATGTGCCACCGACTTACCCTAAAACCTCAACACATCCAATTTGAGGGTTCCTCACCACTCACCTAAAATCCTCAGCCATCGCAATTGACCCTTCCTCCTCGACACTTCTTCCTCATCCTCACCATCGTCCGACCTTTGGCATCCTCCATCGTCCTCATTGTCTGCGACCACCGTCCACCATCGTTCACAAATGTTCAACGTCCACGACCATTGTTGATCATCCACCATCGTTCATCGTCATCGTCGATCGCTTCATCCATCGCGGTCCACAACGGTAACCCTCTTCCTCCTCTCTGCCAAACCAAACCTCTGATGACCTTGTCTTCTGGCATCACTCATGCATTCCATTTCTCAAAAAATCCATTCAAAATCCTCCTCTCTTTTCTCATGACCTTCCCTTTCTCACCTCGTCACATCTTCTATCATCCACAGCTATGTTGACCGACAAGATGTGTTGAGGGAGCACAGCGAGGGATAGCGGTGGGGGGGTGGGGGGTGTGTGGTGTTCACGTGGGACCAGACAGATGTGTCGATACATCTTGCCTTCATTTTCACGCTCTTCTCCTATGGACTGGACACCTTCACTTCTGTCTAATTTATCTAATCAACGATCAGAGAAGTTTCTTTGTTTGCAAGAGGAATGTGCTTATTCAGGCCTTTTGAAAAAGAGGTTGATGGGTGGATAACAGAGGATGGGAGGAACTCATTTATTTAGTTTTATGCCATAATTTTCAACAAAAATGTGATTCCAAGTTTCCTCCTCTATATAACAAAGGGGTAGACGGAGTCCCAAGATTTTACTTTTTTAAGATTAAACATCACTCGGGGAAAGTGCTCGAATTATAGCCCTCCACAAAAATATCTTTGTCCTCGGAGCAAGATGGGTGATAGCCCACATCTTCCTACACTGAGGTATCTCTCTTCACCCTTGATACAATCCAGCCAATTCCCCTTGAGAAGTGAGTGATAGGCTAACCTTACCGAAAAAATTACCTCTTGGATTAGGCATCCAAATAAGGGAATTAGAACCCTTGTGAATGGGAATTATTTAGTACCTCTTCATTCGAGTGATTTGATCCATCTATCTTTAAATCAGCCACCACTAAGAGCTGTAATCCCGACTAGAGAGTAGGAGTGGTCGCACCATCATAATCTTTAACCCAGTGGTCACTCCAAACATTAACCATCTATCCATTGCCAATAAGCCATGAGGAGTGTTTGAACAAATAATTTTTGATCTCCCCAAAGTCTTCATAAAACTGGAAATCTGTCGATTTTGCTACATACTCCTAGAAGGATCCTTGAGGAAAGTATTTATCCTTAATTTGACTCTGCCATAGCCCCATCTAATCTTTAGAAGATCTGTGCACTTTGTTATACCAAGTTTTCAGTGTAAAATATACGCCATAAAACCAAGGGGTCATCTGAGTTGAAGTTGTTTTTGGTTAAATCAAAGCTTTTGACATGAAAAGTAGAGTAACAAGTTCCTTTTTGGTTCTCTTTCAAAATTCCCAGCCATTGTGATTTAACCAAGGGGTCATTGTTTTTTTATTGATACGTTTTCAGGTTCTAATATTCTATTTCTATTTGAGGCTTGATCCTTAAGACTTTTGACATATCTAAGGTTTTACATTAGTCTCTACTCGCATTTGAAGGTAACACCTGATCTCATTATTATAGGATTTAGGTTAATAATGAACCTTAGGGTTAATAGGTAGGTATATATGCGAGTGTTGTAATGGGGTGTGCCCACTTACTTATAAATAATTGTATGCAGGTGATGAGTAGGGTGTACCCACGCTTAAATTATAGAATAAGTATATTTCTACAATCGTGTTACTAAACATGTATTTTTGAGAAATACACTAGATTACACAAGAAACTTTGCCTTTTTTTTAAAATCATATATTGTAGGAAAGCTTGTTATTATTGTTACAAGTATATACATGCATCATCCACAACTTAGGTTCATGTTATTAAACAAGAAACGAGAACGGTAAGGTTATTTGTTAGAGTGGTTCGATAATGTGTCAAAATAGTTACCCGTTCAAGACTTGTGATCATGTTATAGGGATAATGAGTCAATGTATATATACTACACATATATGCATAATGCATTGTCTTTATACCATGACACAAGTCTTGATCGCCCCCAATTTTGAAGTAGTCCAATTTAAGGACTGTTCTTCAATATTTGATCACAAATTAGGTCTTATTTGTTGCATGCTACCTACGTTTGTCAAATTTTCAGTGGTATCTTCTTGCCCATCCCTAGTATACCAACTGATCTTAGCTAGCTTCCTTAAGCACCCTTCATTGGGTGTTTTAGGAATCAAGTTAATGTCAATCTTGGGGGTATGCTGGAGAAGTGTAGGGAGATGTTGAAATTTCTTCAAACATGTGTTACATGTGACAAATAACACCTAAGTTATGAGTAAAGTAGTTATGCACTCCTTTGTGTAACTTCAAATTGTGGCTGTCATTTTCATATTTAGGTTGATATGGACAAGTCTTGGATAACTTTGAGAAGCTTTGACTACATTCGTTATAAGATTGGAGTGATACAGTTTTTGGATTGGGCATTTCATGATGATAGGAAACTACTTAGGAAAGGAAGATTGTATAATAAGATCTTATGCCCATGCCAGAATTGTATGAATGGATTGTCATTCGAACAAGATATTGTATTTGAGCATCTCATATGTGATGGATGGTGGCTTCATTACACGATATGGACCGTTCATGGGGAGGAGCCTGCGGAGAGTTCGGAACGACGCACTACTCTTGAATATTCTAATTATATAGGTGGTGACAATGTTATGACAATGTTGGAAGAGATGGCAGATGGCCAAGAAAATCTAATTGACGATGAAAGTATGTTCTGTGATTATAGTAAGTTTTGGGATGCATTAAAAGCAGTGGAAGCAACTATTGCTCTAGGGATTAATTCAATTTCTAGATTATCTTTCCTTCTTAAGATGTTTCAAATTAAGGTGATGAATAAAGCAACTTTTAAGTTAATGTCAGATGTTCTCAAATTTATTTGAGAATTGTTAAATACTCCAAAAGATTTTCCACAGTCATGGTATGACGCTAAGAAATAGTTTCGTGTCTTAGGGCTGAAAAGTGAGAAGATAGATGCATGCCCTAACGATTGCATCCTGTATAGACATGATAACAACAACTTGGAAAGTTATCCAGAATGTGGCATGTCGAGATATAAAGGTGAGAAAAGAAAAGAGAAAAGACAACCTCAAAAGGTATTGCGTTACTTTCCACTGATTCCAAGATTACAATGCCTATTCATGTCTAGTAAGACTGCAAAGTGGATGACATGACACCATGAAAATAAGTCATGCGATGGAATGATGCGTCATTCTACAAATGCTAATGAGTGGATTGCAATTAATAATAGGTATCCAGATTTCACATTAAAGGCACGGAATATACCTTTAGGCCTTGCAAGTGATGGATTTAATCCATTTAAAAACATGTATCCTCCATAATCTATATGGCCTGTTGTGATATTTACGTATAACATGCCTCCTTGGATGTGTATGAAATCAGCTTTTATGATGTTGAGCATACTCATACCTAGGCCAAAGGCCCCTGGAAATGCTATTGATATTTATTTGCAGCCACTTGTAGATGAGTTAAAAATCTTGTGGAACGTTGGTGTCGAAACTTATGATGCATACAAAAAAAAATTCTTTCATATGTGAGCTGCATTGCTATGGACGATAAATGACTTTCCTGCATATGCTAACTTGTCTGGTTGGAGCACAAAAGGGAAATATGCTTGTCTTGTTTGTATGGAAGATACACACCATCTACGACTGCAGGACAGTAACAAATTTTCTTACTTGGGGCATCGTAGGTTTCTTCCATTTGAACACATATGGAGTAGTGATTTTAAGGATCGATTTGATGGTAAATCATGTCGTTACTCAACAAGAAATCTGAAAAACTTATTGATGACAGATGCAATTAGGTTGCAAGGGGACAAAATAATGGCTGAGTTGTATGAACTCAGTAATCTTCGTTTGGGACGTACATTTAAGCATGACGTCAATTGCTTGCGTGGGTTTAAAAGAAGAACATCTTCTTCATAGAGTTACCCTATTGGCAGGATCTGAAAACTCGTCACAATTTTGATGTTATGCATATATCAATATGTTACAGCAAGACGTGTTAGAGGGCACACTCAATGCAAGGATTTTCAGAATGCGAATCCGGGAGAAAGGATTAAAGTTGATATTTGTAATGGCAATCAGGCAATGAATAAACCCAACTTCATTAGTAGGCTTGGTTACCTTGTTCGTGCACACATTCCATTTGCCTCGTTTGATTGGAGGAAGGTGGAGCAACATTATAAGGACAATCTTTTACAAGAGCTGGCGGTAATTAGTTAATCTCTCATTTAAATTTATGTTTAATTTGCATATTACTAACATAATGTTATTATGAAGGGGATTTTTGAGTGGGGAAATTGCCCAATTGTGAAAGCAGCCTGCAAGGAAGATACATAATAATTGGAGGGCAGAAATGAAAGAAAAGGTAAAGATATATTACATTTTCAAGTATATCACTTTGAAAGTAATTACTAAGTAGTTTTACATTTGAAAAATAGCATTATGACGCTCATGAAACATGGGAGGAGGCAGTGGCTAATGTACCTGAAGGCATCGATAAAGATCAACGGAGGACAGCATGTGAACATTGGACAATGTCGCAAGTGATGGTAAATTTTATAGCCATCATTTATACATGTATTCTATCCTTACAATAATAAATTTTATTGTGGTATTGTTCAGGAGCAATTGAAAAAGAATAAGGCAAATAGGGCCAAAACTCCTGGTCCTACACATATTCTGGGAAGAAAGAGTATAGATCGAATGAAACATGATTATGTGAGTTTATTAACTAAACACATTTCCATTTGATTAAGGATTATAATAACAAAGTTATCTTCTTTTTCTTCAGTCTAAAAGTCACAATGGTGATATACTTGATCCGGTCAAGACATGTGAATATTCAAAAACTAAAATTGCTTCAGATGGCTCTCAATCCTGGTATCATTCGACATATCAACAAAATGGCGTAAGTATTAACATTCAATCTACAGGGTCCTAGTCGATTTTTCATTTAATAATAGATGATTTGAGCTCTCTCTGCTTAGCGTAAAGTAGCCTCACCTTTCTTTGGTGTTAATCCAGAAGTTCAGATTGTTACTAGCAAGGCCTGTGGATTATGAGCTGCAAAAAGCACCATAAAATTTCAACTTTTTCCCACATTCACATCTATAACCAAGAACCACACTAATAACCCCTGCATACATTACCCAAGTCTAGTGGCTCATTTTGGGTACCCTCAGTCTCATATTGGGTTAACATATGTATATATCTGTGTGTACGTCCTGTTGCTACCACCTTTCCTCTCTCATAGTGGGGATGAGACCCTCTTGTGGAAGGCTTGAGGTAATGGAAGATACATACAGGATTAGGGGAAATTGTAGGGGCAATTCATCATTGCATGCCTTTGATATAATCCATCATCAGGGTCCATTTACTAGTAGAAATTGAGCTCCTAAGGTTTGGTAAGCCAAATTTCAGAAGTACACTCTTTAACCCTGGCATAGATCAATTATGCTTTACAGAGGGAATTAATCTATTACTTATAAAACTCACCTAATTTCTTAAAGCGACATTTGCCACCCAAACATTAACAGCTTCTAATCCTTCTCCTAATTCCTTTTTCAGGTAATATCTGTGTCAATTTTATAATCCTGATTCCTGTGATCAAAAGCTAGCAAACTGATGTGAAGATATAAGCACCAATGGGTTTGGACTTAGTTTTGGATTACTAGTTCAAAGCTCAGCACGTTTAAGCGGTATAATCTTAAATTACATCAAAGCATGGGCGTCGGTCAACCTTAATTATGTCTTTGGTAGAGTTTGGGTTATAGTTAGAGCACAATCTTAGTCATAACGAAAAAAGGTAATTGCATTGATGCTCGTATCCCATCTTTTTTTCGTCTTCTTTTTGAGATAGAATACCTTGTTAGATTTGGTATTGTGCATTGACTTACGTGAGAAGGAATCTTTCGACAAGTGAACTACCCAGGTTTTGCCTTCCATTTACTTGCCTTAAATAGGAAATAAATGGACGGACCAGATGCATCCTTCCCATTGACAAAACTGTGACGTGGAGCTCTCGGGCCCCCTTATTCGGAAGGATTCCTTGCAACTTACAGGCGTCAACTTCATTAGATCTCAAGCAACAATAACCTGTCAGCTATTTCAGATTGTCTGCAGCCAATATGAAAGTAAGGAGAACATGCTGTCCGGATCGCTGCCCCGTGGCCTTGCGAATTGCCGCCATCCGACGGTGTTCTTCGCGTCCACGAACCGGCTAGGCGGTCTTATCCCCCGTGTAATTTTCCCCGGGCTTTGGAGAACTTAAACAGCTTGTTGCTGTTTGAAAACAATCTCGTTGGGAAGATCCCGCCAGGGATCGGGAATTGCAGCGCATTAGTTGATCTTAGGCTTCAGAGCAACCGTCTCGAAGGGCCTATCCCTAGGGAGATCTACCAGCTGGCTAATCTCGAGCATCTGTACCTTTCTTACAATCAGCTTGAGGGTATCATTTCTCCTGATATCAAAAACATGAGTAAGCTGGCTGATCTGCAGCTGTATAACAATAATTTGAGCGGTGAGATTCCCTCAAAGATGGCAACCTTGAGGAGCCTCAGTTATCTCTCACTGGCGCACAACAATCTGATTGGAATTGTTCCTCCTGCATTAGGCAAGTCGAGCTCAATCGGGCTCGTTAAGCTTGATCTCACCGGGAATGATGTTTACGGACCAGTACCTTCCGATCTCTGCCATGGGAATCACTTGACAGTTCTGGCTCTTGGAAGTAACCGGTTGAATGGAACCTTTCCTGTTGAGATTAGACGCTGCACGTCCCTGAGAAGGGTAATCCTTAGTAATAATCTGATGCAAGGGACCCTTCCTGAAAGGTTGGGTCGAAATATGGGGATTTCTTATTTGGACTTGAAAGGTAATTCGTTCAGTGGAGTCATCCCTAAAGATCTTGGCCACTGGAGCAATCTCACCATTCTGGATATCTCGGGCAACCAGTTTGAGGGGCCAATGCATACTGAGTTGGGTAGTCTTCAGAAACTTCAAGTCTTGAAGGCTTCCTCTAACAAATTTAGTGGACCCATACCTTCTGAGTTGAGTAATTGCACAAGGCTCATAAAATTGCACCTTAGCAACAATCTTCTTTTGGGTGCTGTTCCTGTGGAGGTTGTGAAGTTAGTTAACATGCACAACCTTCTTCTACAGGGCAGTTGGCTAAGGGGTTCTATTCTTGATGTGTTCACATTTTCTCATGATCTTGACGAACTGCGACTTGGAGACAATATGTTGGAGGGTCATATACCTCCAAGCCTTGGTAATATTCGTCAACTTTCTAGTATGCTGAACGTAAGTGTTAACAGATTATCTGGGAACATTCCAAGTAGTCTCGGCAGTCTGAGCAAGCTGCAGACGTTAGATTTGTCTCAAAATTCCGAGTGGTGAGATTCCACTGGACCTGGAGGGAATGATCTCACTTTCTTCTATAAACATATCAAACAATCGATTATCTGGGGAACTCCCTCCTAACTGGCTGAAATTTTTGGCTGCAATGCCCAATTCATTCAGAGGAAATCCAAAATTATGTGTTGTCATAGATGACAAAGATAATTGTAGCAGAGTTGTAATTGACAGAGCGAGACTACCCTTGATCCTGACAGTGGTGTTTCGTAGCGTCCTGTTCATTGTTGGAATGCTTATAGTCCATTTAATACGGAAGTCTTAGCGCATGCATGCTTCTCTTTGCCTTCTATCACATAATGATGACTCATCTGAAGGCTTACCACTGGATCTGAAGTTTGAGGATATGCTCAAGGTTACTGAAGACTCAAGTGAGAAATATTTCATGGGAAGGGGCAGGCATGGTACTATCTACCGGACAGACATTTGCGTTGGAAAACGTTTGGCAGTAAAGAAAGTAAATGTCTCAGAATATGAGTGTGAGGCGCCGTGCAAGGTGCCATTATGAAAGTAAGTATGCCATCTGGGATATTTTCCGGTGGTGAAGCCAACAACATGGTTTCCCTTACAAAATGATGGCAGGATTTTCCATGTGATCTTTGACCTTTGCGTTTCAACCCCCTTTAGGATTTAGATTGAATTGGAAAAAGTTCGATAACGTGCTTTCTTAATTGTAGCGTCCGAAATAAGAAATTCTTTGAAAATTCAAACTCATGCCCTCTACTTCATAACTAAGTACGCACTAAACCACCTTTTTTTACCCATAACACCCATTCCAACTTTAAAGTTTTGTATGATTCAAAACTTTATACGTGTCTATATTCCCTACTGTTATATTGTCTTCTGCTCTCCTCCACCTATTCCCTACCGTTATACATAGCAGGTGTTGTAACGTAGCAGGACCCTTGAGCCAAACTTCCTCTTCCCCTATCGAGAAAAGGAGGAAAGCTTTCAGCCCTTTGGATCATGATCAAAAGAGAGCTGCTATGTTACAACACCTGCTGAGCACACAGTAAAGGTATTCTTGTTGAACCAGAATTCAAACTTTGAGGTATAACCGACATGCATGCAAATGTCTCTTTAGACAGATGCATAGCAAACCATTTATGCCAGGAGCATACTGACACATGATCCAAAGCAAAATCTGCCAATAGACAAATGAGAAGTAACAGATCTGCTCCTCACCACAGCAATGACCAATCAAGGAAGTCCCTAACCTTATCTGTCACTGCCAAGACAGAAGCCATTGGGTTTTGTGAAATCAATTGAGGACGGGAGCTTTTGTCTTAGAGGCATGAAAGAAAGAAAAAGAGTTGCCGCCATCATGAACATGTTAACGGAAAGGCACATTTATCAAAATAGAACACATGTTTTACAACTTTTACTCATTCAATATGACTTTGGATAATTTCTGTTGAGCATTGTAGTATCTCAATACATAGTAATAGTTACTAATGTATAATGCAATTCCAAGGTCAAGATTTCATTTATAGACTTGACAATGTCTGCGCTTCATGGCCATTCTGCTTCATGGAAATGCAAAAGTCTCTCCGTGGAGACTACCTGCAAGCATGTGTTGAAAGGGATCTTTTCAGGAGATTAAATGCGTCTCGTTGTAGTAAAGTTTCCTAAATAACTCTTCAACAAATATAATTTACAGCTCGAAAATCTAGAACTGAAGTTCGAGGTCGAACACAGGGAGCAAATAGAAATTCACACGCTAATTTTCAGTTAAAATATAAATGAGCACAATAAATGAAGCACTATAAAGATATTTCAATGAATATTAATCTGTCACATTAAGTATTCAATGAAGATCAATGTATCTAGAGACAAAAAGATATCTAAAACAAAATAATGGTGATTTAGATCACCAATTATTCTCCTAAGTACATGTATATCAATTATTCAATCATGTCAAATAAATAAACAGTACTCAGACATCTGATCTGAGAATCAGATGACTTAACTGTCGCTTGCTATAGTACTCTTCTTCTCTGCTTCTGTTGCTCTCTTTTTCTTCTTCTTTTTGGCTCTTCTTCTACTTTCTTCCTTAGCCCTTCTCTTCTTCTCAGGCACGGCCAAGCGTTTTCTCCTCCTTTTCTTTCCTCTGCAAGCCTTCTCTTTTCTTCTTCCTTGGCTTCTAATGCACAAGGGTCGAGCTCTCTCTGAAGAGCAAAACCCACCCCTCCCTCGCTCTCTCTTCCTTTCCTTCCCTCCTCTCTCAGGTAGATAAGTAATCGGGTATTCGGATATGCATAACCTGGGTCCAGGATTGCGTGCGTGAGTGTCACAGCCGAGGAGTGAAGGATAGGCAAGTCAAGTATGTGAAAGATGGGCGGGGACCTCACCCCTAATGTGTTTCTGACGCAAAAGGCTCTATCATAAAATCAATATATGCTGCTTCATCTGCTCATCCATTCACGATGTGGGACTAAAGAGTCCCACATCCTTCATGTATCTTGTGCTATTGCTGTGGCTAATTGAGGTTGATGGAGTCTCTTTCAGTAGCAATTGAAGACCTAGAGTGGTCCCTAGGCTCCGTCCACAACACCTGGAGGTAGAACTTGGGGTTGTCATGACCTAGAGCTCAAAGAATGATAGCAGCGTCAATGGTGGCGGCGATACTCTGGTGGAAGACCTGAAATCATCAATACAACCTCACGGCCCAATTAAAACAACTTAGGACCTTCGTCGTAGGGCGTGGAGTGCATTGGCGGTGGTCTCGTCGCGTGTGGAGGTGTGTGGTGGTCGAATGAAGTCGAGGATGGGGGCCAGTGATGGGTTTGTTAGGTGGCAGTTGTGAATGCGTGGACGGTGAAATAAATATGGGGGTTTTGTGTGTGTGGATATGGTGGAGGTTGTGGAGTAGGTGGCGAGGCAGTTGGAGGTGTGAGGCGACGGAGACGCCTCGCTGGAAGGGTGGCCAGAGCAGAGGACGAAGGTGACTTGTGGTGTAGTCAAGGGTTGATTGGGGGTTTTGAAGAGGGGAAAAGAACCTAGGGACCTAGCTAAACCTAATTGACCTAATCTACTTGGATGAAAGGGGAAAGGCGGCGTAGGCTTGGATTGGCTGGTGCCGTGGAAGATGAAGTCTCTGTGAGGGGGACGGCGGCAAAGACAAGGAGAGGATTGCCCTCGCTTTGACGGGTGAGGCGAGGAGGAAGATGAGGGAGAGGATGGGTAGGCCAATTTGGTCGTTGGCTGCCTCTAGGATGATGAGGAAGGAGCACCGTCGGAGCTTGGTAGAAGAGGGGTTGGAAGTAGGGTTTGGAAGAGATTTTTGGCCCCAAACCTTGCTAAGTTGAGAAGGTTGTGCACAACCTGGTTTTATAGAGCTTCAGGGAGAGCTCTGGATTAGGAAAGAAGGATTCATGGCTTGGGCTTGAAGGAAAGAACCCATGATTCTCGTGCGTTCGCATGAACAATCCATGGGGATTTGGAACTCCACAATGATCTCAGATTATTCGCCCATGCGTGAACATCAATCCCACTAATTTTGGTGGGATTTGATTGCCATTAGAGTAGGATTCAGGCCATTCAAACTTGCTTGGAGGTCGGGTTTGACCTCAATGGTGGTAGGAGCTTTTGTGTGAAGATGATGACAAAGCTGGGGCTTTATGCAAATATTTCAAAAGTTAAGGGCATAAATGAGAAAGAAAGAGTCAGACTGGACCAAAATGAAAACTAGGTCAAGATGATATTTGATTGGGCCCAAATTTTGGTACAAACCTAATTTAGCCCTAAGGAATCTAATGGTGAAGTTAGATTTCTATGAATTTAGACCAAAAATGGGTTCTGATGGTTAAATCAAAGGTACCAAACCTTATGGAATATTTTTCTATGAATTTTAGAAGGTTTAAGTGAATTTTATCCTGACCAGAACCTCAGTTAATTAAGCGGATCTGTTTTTAGGGTTTCAGATGTCCGTTAATTCTCGAAACACGTGAAAAACCTATTTTTGTCTGCATAAACCCACTTATTAGACATTAATGACCATTTTACCTTTAATTAACCCTTGGGAAATCCCTTGGTTGTTCTGCATTTAAGATATTCTATTAAAACTGCAGTTTTACCCCTATTTTCATGTTTATCCCTCAGAACGGATGTGCAATGAATCACGACTCTTTGGCGGTTATGTAGGAGTATTTATCAATGATTGTGACTAATTAAAATTAGTTATGACTGATGATGACGTTATCATCAATATGATAACCTCTATACAACAAAAACAATCCTTTCACCACGTTAAGTTGGATTGAGCATGGTAGATTCCTTAAAGCTCCACAGCAGTAAATAGCAACAGTGCAAGAATCTCAGCCCACAAAGGTTGGCAGCAAGATCAAACCTGTTGTTCAAGTAAAAATGGCAAGAGGTAAAATGTCTATTATTTACATCATGATAAAATTAAGAACTTGATAGTTCGTTGTTATGGGAAGAGAGAGAAAAAAAGAGTAGCTCCAATGAGACATTTCAAAATGATGCTTTGCTGCATGTGCTATTGCATAACATCTCCAAATCAAGGAGTATAATAATTTAGTTGGATACCCAAAATAGAAACCACTACTGTTCCAATGACTTGGAGATAGCAAAATGCTTCCAAGTAAAAGGAGTAAAATTACAAGCACCCCAAATAAGATAAACAAACAACTACCATAAATCAGAGTTTCATAAAGCATTGATTTTTTTTTATTTGATTCTACTCTTAGTTCCAGAAACGAAGAAAGAAAAGCTCTTCTTTGACATTTTGGAGCTCTCTGTATGTGCTCCTAAAATTTGAACTTAAATAACTTTGTTAGCTCCTTGCTGTTATTATTGTTGTTCTATCTAGTTACTAATTAGTGAACATGATTTGAGCTTTGGTGCATGATTTGGCTATGTTTGTGTGTGTGTGCTTCTTCAATTTGGTTGTTTATCATGGATAGATACTCTATTTTAGCTCCACATTGGAATAGTGTCTGTACATGTGCATGCATATGTGAGAAAGAAAATGCACATGTTGTGACATGAATAAGTGGATGATTTTTTTTTCCCTAGTGGGAATGATTTGTTTTCTTATAGAAAAATGGGCATGCTTCTGTCAGTTAATTTGGCACGTTGTAGAATTGCAAGATTTTCTTAGAATAATAATATATTTTGTAGTCCACATGCAAGAGTTATAATGTCTTGTTTCTGATGTTATAATTTTGTTCCAAAGTTATATTAAATAATATATAGACTAACATTTTTTTAATTAGGACCGAATGACACAACCCATGACTCCAGTAGAGGGTGGTGGTGAATGCTCATCAACATCGATGACTGTAGAGGATGCATTTAGGAAAATACATCCAAAAGAGCATCTAGGTCGTGTCCTATGTGGTGGAGCAAATGCCACCATTAGTAGTTGGTATGGTATAAAAGATGGAGGAGCGTCACAAGAGTAGCTTAACAATCTCACGACTCAGGTGGAGGAACTTCGTAAAGATAGGAAGGAGCAAAAAGAATTAATCGAAAAGCAAAAATAGAAGATTGACCACCTATTCGATCTTGTTACTACATTTGTTGAACATACACCATCACAAATTTTTCTTCGTCATGACTATAATGATGTGTCCCCTTGACATGGTTCCATAGATCCTTAGATTGATTTATCTATGTTGAAAATTATGTTGGAAACTATATTAGACTATTTGGAAACTATGTTGAGAAACTTATATTCTAAAACTTTTATATATGCTATACTTTCATATGTTCGACTTTTATGTGTTCTAAATTTTATTTTGTTGGATTATATTGTTTGTATGTTATTATGTGAATGCTATGTGATGGAATACATGATGCTATAGATTTTCATGTACATGATTAGTATACAGGTTATTAAATGAATGTTATATTATATGATTGTATATAGGTTATGTTATAAGATCTATGTCGGCAATTATGTACCTGTCGGAAAAAGAAATTTGACGTTCAACATCTTTACCGGTGGCTTTTATCACTGTCACTAAATGTTTTACCAATGGATTTAAAACTTTCGCCATAAGTTATACCGACAGTTATATAACCCATGGTAAAAGGTTACATTTACCGGCACATTAATCGATGAGTAACAACACCATTGGCAAAGGTAAACATTTGCCAGCGGCTCATCTTCGCGACGGTTTTCAATATACGCCGGTGGTTCTTGTCGAAACCGATGGCAAATATCTTTACCGACGGGGGATTCGCCATTAGTTCTTAGTGACAGTTTTATACCATTTGCTGGCAGTTTTGAACCTCCACGAAGAGGTTGATTTCTTGTAGTCCAGGCACTAGTGCTGGTAAATAATTCCATCATCTTTTATTATAAATTTGCATTTATTGAATTTATAATTTATTTATATTGTAATTTATTTTATGATAATATAATATAATTTGTTTTTAGGTAAGAAAACAAGGGGTCCTACTTGGAATGTGGACCTAGATTGACTACCAGTAGGCACTAGGATCCTAGCTGAGATTAATTCTTCGGGGGAAGCGAAGAATTACCCGAAGTTCACTAGTCGATTGGCGACCATTACCAAGTCGGTAGTGCTCCTTTCATGCTTCGACTGGAGGAAAGTGTCAAAGGACATTAAGGCATTACTTATTCATGAGCCGTTGGTAAATGCATCTCCACTACCATAAATTTTAAATCTTAATTTCTTTTATATAAGAATTACATTTACTTCATAATTGTAGGGGATATTTGATTGGGAGACCGATCCGAACATCCCCAAATATATTTTGAAGCATGTAGGTAAGATCCACTGCGGTTGGAGAAAAGAGCTCAAGAGTACGATAAGATATATTTAATGATTTAACTTTACAACATTTACAATATTTCTTTAAAAGGTTAGTAACAATTTATATAAATATTTCAGCACTTTAGGAATAGGCCATTTGAGGAGGTATTGAGGAATGTGCCTCTAATGGTTACTCTTGACTTTTGGAGGAAGGTGTGTGAGCATTGGAGTGCTCCTACTATAGAGATAAACAATTATCTCTTTATATCTCTTAGTTGAAATTATTATATTCTTATTTACTAATAATTTCTTGTACGAGCAAGTTAAAAAAATAAGGCCAACGGGAGTCTAATTCCACCAAAGACCCATTTCTTGAGTCGAATGAGTATTGATTCTTTACGAGTCAAATATATAAGTAAAATTAGTTATTTACGTTCAATATTTTCATAAAATTATATATAACCTAATCATTTATCCTTTATTAATATTTTTAGGCTGATACACATGAGGGTGCTAAGTTGGATCAAGTGAGAGTTTATGAGCACATTCATAGTAAGCAGACACTCGATGGCCCTCGTGCATGGATTCATGAGACATATGAGGAGAGACATGTAATTATCACGAATTTTACACTACTAATTTACTGAATTTATTAAATATTTGAGGAATTACAAATGTATATATTTATAGACTCGTATGATGGACTTGATCCATTCTCCTAAGGTCACGAACGAGAACTCCACAATCGTCCCCCCAAGCACCTCTGATGACACCAGAGGAGGCATTTAGGATCATGATGCCTCCAGAGCACGAAGGCTTTGTTCATAGTGGGGGCAAGAGCTTGATTATCTCTTCCTGGTATGGGAGGAAAGGATCGGTGTCATCTACATCTCAGGTGGACAATCTTAATTAGAAGATGGAAACAATGGAACGCTGAGAGATGGAGAGGGAGAAGAGATTAGAAGGATATGACCTCCAAACTACAGGCAGCCACTAACAGGATGCAGCGACAGGATTAGTTACTAGAGTGGCAGAGCTAGCAATTGAGAGAGTTAATGGCATTCCTCCGAGGATCTAGAGGACCAGACATTCGACATTTCACAAGCCTCCACCACAAGACGACAACAATAGGGGTGGACTAGGTGCTGGTGGCATTGGTGCACCAATGCAGTGTATTTATTATGTTCACCTTTTGTAATAGTTAAAGTCTTTATATATATATATATATATGATTTCTTCTTTAATTGCATTTAATAGACAATTAATATTAAATTGTTATGTTCATTACTTTTGTAGGAGGTTGACTGGTATAGATATATACCTTCCCTGAAAATCCTTTCAATAGAAAAGGTACATTTGGCAATGGTTTTAATAAAACCCGTCACTACTTAAGATACCACAACTTTTATAAAACTGCCGCCGAATATCGAATTTTGGCGCCCACCTTGTATGCGCGCCCATTAATAAACTATGGTGACAGTTTTCACGTGATTTGGCGACGGTTATTACCTTTGTCAAACGACAGATTTTCCTGCAATATCACACTCTCGCCAAGTCTAGTTATTTGGCGACAGTATTTTAGTCTACGATGATGATTATTCACCATCGCAGAAATATTTCCACCTCCGCACGAATACTTCTCGCCCCAACATTTAGCAATAGTTTGGTTTGCAACCATTCCTAAATATAATTAGTGACAGTCGATAACCGTCACAAACTCTAGAGGCTTGCAATCTTGGACTTGAGATAATTAGCATCAGTACATCATTTACACTGTCACCAAATAGATGCAACGACACACGTTTTGGCGGCGGAATATGGAGACGGTTTTGAACCGTCGCAAGATGCACCTTTTCCAGTAGTAAGGGAAAAACTACATTGACTTGCTTGATTTACTACACAGGATGATGCTTTCCATGGTTTAAAGCATGCACAATGAGTTATTTTATTTGAATCCTTTCATAGTGAATATGTTGACAAAATTGGATTATTTTAAAATCATTGAAATCCTAAAGTAAACATGGCAAAAATGCTAACAAAAGGCCATAGCTTCCCTCTTTGAATCATACACTGAGATGGAGCCTCCAGTTAAAAGAAATACCTTCTTCAAAACATGCTATATGTTGTTATAAAGATAGCATGCTCAAATTTGCAAAGATAACCAACTAAAGAAGATGTTAACTAACTTGATTAATTGCTTCTAGCAAAGATATTAGCTCACCATAGAGATGGGACTAACTACAAAAAAAGAGGAGTTTAGAGGAGAGATCTTGAAAGAGAAACTAACAACTTGAAACAAAGAGTGTTACGACCCGATCCCGGCTCCTTATACGACCCGAGATTGGCTCGCCTCAACTAAATCCCAAGACCCAGTCGTCCAACGAGAAATAACCAAAAGCAGAAAATATTCTACAACCACATATGCAATGTAACTAAGTAAAAATAAATAAGAGACAGCAATGGAAATCAGAATGGGAAATCTCAAAAATATTACATGCCACAAGCGAAAGAGTACTATAACATACATAGCCATCACAACAACAATAGAGGGAAATAGAATAGAAATATAACAGAAACAACTAATACATACTAAAAGTACTTACTACTACAAAAATAACTCTGAAATAGAAAACTGACAACTATGGCTGGGCTTGGCTGGACCCAGCACCCTCTGCAGCTGGTGGCACTGGCTGCTCAACTCCCTGACCTGAACATGGTTATATAATCTGTGGTCATCTAACCCTGAGTAAAGTGGTGGTTAAGCCATTTACATGAAATTTAACATAAAGAAACAAGCAAATAACTATTCATTCATTTCCATTTATCTCAACTAGGTGTTTCTGATTCGATTGTTCTAATATGGATCCACAACGTTTCTTAATCCTCTTGTTTCCTAAGGGAACGATCTTGATTGCAGTTTATTCTACGATGTAGGATGTACACGTGGCACTCTCCTGACCGGGAGAGCCCTTGTGGTAGTCCTACACCTGGTCTACTACCTCGAGGTCACGGTCACGACGTAGTCGTGATTATGGCACGCATGATAAGCGCACGGGTAGCTACCCCGCACTAGCATGCGGTCAGTCATTTCTGATAGCGGGTATGCCCAAACATACAGCGCAGAACAGGCCCTCGCCCTCTCAGAATAGGGGTCTCTCCCCTCAACAGTCTGCGTACCCTCGCCCGACTATCTCGATTTGTCCAGTGGGCCTAACATAAGTCATTGTAAGGTGGCCAGTCCTAACCCTGAGCCCCATGGGGTTGCTAGCTCCCCCCGTACACTAAAGTAACAAGAGTCGGTGTAGGGGGACATTCCTAACCCCGGGTCTTAACCCAAGGGCGGCTAGCTCCCCCGTACACTAAAGTGACAGTAGCTCTTCTCGGTACCGCGTACAAGAGGGCCAACTCACTCTCCATGCAAAAGGGATAGTTGCTCTCCTCAGTACCATGTACTCGAGGGCAAACTCACCTCCCTCCTATATACGATATTCATTCTGTATACGTGAGTTCCTCTTCTAGTTCCTTGTAGGGTTCATGCGTTGTATTCATTTCATTTCATTTCACGACATGCATATCTTGTTGTTCACATCTCGGTTCTTAACCATATAACAGGTAGCTCATGATATAATAACTGAAAGAAGCATCACATCATTTAATTATTCATTTACTGGCATGAAGGGTTCTAACATGCATTTCATAATAGACCGTGTGCTCAAGCAATGTTCATTCACTTAATTCTACCTTAGGGTTCATTTCATATCCTAAGGTTCAATCAATTCATTCTAAGATAGCATGCATTTTGATTAATTAAGTCATAGTATTAAGAAAAATCACTCTACCGGGATACACAGGTGGAATAGGGGCTCGAATCGCAGATCCCGTCGTCTCCACGGACCCCGTATGCGCTACTGGCTAGAGACCTATACAATTGACCAAATCATATCAACGAGTTCAAAACAGCATATGAGTAACACAATCACATAGAGAACTCCAAACTGAAACCAACGATACTTCGTTTGCGCAAATCTGACTCCATGAGCCCTGAACGGGCCAAAAACATGCACTTTGACTGAAATTAGACATCTGGGACTAGACCCAGACGTCTTAAATGACCATAGAGGCTCACCTTACTTTCTTGCGCTAATTGCGGATGTCTGAAGCCCCTCACGGCCATCCTGGGGCCCTTCTAAACATCTATCAGTGCACCCGCACGTCTGAGATGGTCATCAAACGTCTGCAGAGACGTCCAGACGTCCTAAAGTACCTCGAAGGGCATGCCACACACCTTTCCAATGCACTTGCACTTGCGTACGCACGTGCCGCTCAAAATGCGACACCTAAACTTATCGTACGTGCATGCAAGCGCGTACAGAGTACATACCTCAGCACTCTACGTGTTGTCAGACGTCCGACGCCAACTCCGGATGTCTTGAGGCACCTCTAGATGTCTGGATAGCGTTTCAGACGTCTGATACTGTGGAAAAATGGTTCCGCAGTACGCCCTGCAAAGCTTCCCCCCACGTGGCTCTCCACTCGTAGAACCGCAATTGCTGCTCCAGCAGCTACAGGAGGTTGCAGAGCTCCTCTCCACGAGCTCCCTCGGCTGCACCTCCTCTCCCATGTACTCTCTCAAGCTTCTCCTCGCACCTCCAGCTCCTTCCCTTGCCCACTCTCCCTCTCTCTCCCTTACCCACGCTCTCTCTTTCTCCCTCTCCTCCATATTCCACCCCTCTCCTTCTTCCCCACTCGCAGCTGCAAGGGGACAAGGGAGGAGAGGCTCGCCAGCAGCAAGGTGGTGGAGAAGTGGAGGTGGAGGTGGTGGTGTGGAGATGGAGAGGTTGGAGGGGGGTGTGGGAGTCTTTTTAAAGAGAGGAGGGTGTGTGCATGGGTGTGTTGTGTGGGAAGAGAAAGAGAGGGACAAATTGCGAAATCTCCCCTACGAGGTTCCCTCCTTCCTCGCATAACCGAAGATTTAATCCCAGGGGGTTTAAATTTACGCTTACACCCCTACCCTTTCGGGAAAAACTCAAACGACCCTTGGGAAGGGTCATTTCAACATAACAAACATAAAGGAAGTTTTGTCCCCGAAACTTAAGCTAACTAGGGTGCGAAAATGAACGTAAAAGCACATAACAAACTTAAAGACGATCAAAGTAGGTCAAAAGCGACGTACCCTCAAAAAGCTCCGGGTACTATTCTTGCATCGCCGCCTTGGGCTCCCAAGTTGCCTCCTCGTACCGCTGGCTTCTCCATAGGACCTTCACCAGTAGCACCTCCTTCCATCTCAGACTCCTCACGACTCTGTCAAGTATCTTAACTGGTCTCTCAGGGTAGGTCAAGTCGTCTCCCACCTCGATGCTCTCATGGCTTAGAATGTGGCTGGGATCGGCGATGTACTTCCTGAGGTTGGACACATAGAACACATCGTGCACTCTAGAAAGCTAGGGAGGAAGGGAAAGCTGGTAAGCAATGGGTCCTACCTACTCCAAGACCTCAAAGGGCCCCACAAACTTCGGCGCAAGCTTCCCTTTCACCCCAAAACGCTGCAAGCCCTTCATGGGCAAAACACAAAGGAAGACGTGATCCCCAACCTCGAACTGCACCTCTCTACACTTCCTATCCGCATGGCTCTTCTGCCTACTCCTGACAATACGGAGTCATCACCTCTTGACTCTAACGAATCAGCTTGGGACCAACCTCCCACTTGGTCCCCACCTCAACCCAACTCAAGGGTACAGTACACTTCCTCCCGTACAGAGCCTCATAAGGTGCCATGTCGATGCTCGAATGGTAGCTGTTATTGTATGCAAACTCTGCAAGGGGCAAATGTTCCTCCCAGGATCCTCTCCAAGCTGGTACACAAGCGCATAGGAGGTCATCTAATGTCTATACAGGCAACTGCCTGTCGGTCTGGGGGTAGTAGGCAGTACTGAACCTCAAACAAGTCCCCAAGGCCTGTTGAAACTCTACCCAGAACTGGGAATTGAAGCGATTAACCCTGTCAGATACGATCTCATGAGGGACTCCATGAAGGTGCACCACACCTCTGATGTATCGCGATGCTAGCTGTGCTGGCCCAAAGGTTACTCAGATCGACAGGATCCGCGCTGTCTTCGTCAACCTATCTACTATCACCCAAACTGCGTCGTGTCCTCACTGTGTAATCAGTAGCCCCACTACTAGGTCCATGGTGATACTCTCCTACTTCCACTCTGGAACAGGAAGTGGCTGTAGCGGCCCTGCAGGTCTCTGGCGCTCGGCCTTCACCTACTAGCAAACCAAGCACTGCTGGACAAACTCACCAACATCCCGCTTCATTCCCCTCCACCAGAAGTCGCACCGCAGATCGTGGTACATCTTTATGTTCCCAGGATGTATGCTAAACTTGGACCCGTGTGCCTCAGTCAGGAGCTCCCTCAACAGCTCCTCGTCTCTAGGAACGCACAGACGTCCCCTTATACACAGTATCTCGTCAGAGCAAGAAAAATCTCCTGGGTCCCCTGTCAACACCCTATCTTGTAGTGTCTGCAAATATGGATCAGCCATCTATCCTGTAATGATACGGTCTATCAGCTCTGGTCGTGCTTGCTGCATCACTGTCACTACCTTGTAATACCCTCATGACTCCTGGGGTCGCCAACTGCCCACATCCTTCATGAGTCTCCAACTCTATGCCTGTAAGCTGTCCAAGTGGGCGGGAGCCTTCCTTCTCAAGGCGTCGGCCACCACATTGGCCTTCCCTGGGTGGTAGGAAATGCTGCAGTCATAATCCTTCAAGAGCTCTAACTAACGTCTCTGTCTCATGTTGAGCTCCTTCTAGTCAAACAGGTACCTGAGGCTCTTATGATTCATGAAGATCTCGAACGTCTCACCGTACAAGTAATGATCCATGTCTTCAGCATGAAGACAACTGCTGCCAGCTTCAATTTATGGTTGGGGTAGTTATGCTCATGGGACTTTTGTTGCCGCGAAGCATAAGCGACAACGTGACCCTGCTGCATGAACACACCACCCAACCCCTGCAACGAGGCGTCAGTCTAAACCACAAACCCACCACTGTTGTCTGGGATGGTGAGTATAGGAGACACAGTCAGTCTCTCCTTCAACTCCCGAAAGCACGACTCACACTCGTCTGTCCAGGTGAATGGCACGCCCTTCCAGGTCAGCTGGGTCATAGGATGCTCGATCTGAGAGAACCCCCTGATAACCATCGGTAGTAGCCTGCCAGTCCCAGAAAGGTACGTATCTCTGTCACTATGCGTGGCCATTCCCACATGAGTACGACCTCGACCTTGGTTGGATCCAAAGCCAATACGTCTCCTGAAATCACGCGACCCAAGAAGGTCACCTGTCTCAACCAGAACTCGCACTTACTGTACTTGGTGTATAGCCTGCGTCGTCTCAATATATCTAGGACCATACGTAAATGTTTTCCATGCTGTGCCTGATCCCGAGAGTAGACTACTACGTCATCGATGAATACCACCACAAACTCGTCTAGGTATGGCCTGGAAACATGATTAATCAGATCCATGAAAGCAGCGGGGGCATTGTCAATCCAAATGACATGACCAAGAACTCGTAGTGTCCACACTGACTACGAAAGGCTGTCTTGGAGACGCCAGTCTCCCTGATCCTCAACTGATGGTAACCTGACCTCAGGTCTATCTTGGACAACACCATGGCATCTCTCAACTGGTCAAAGAGGTCATCGATACGAGGCAATGGATACTTGTTCTTGACGGTGACCCGATTCAACTGCCTGTAGTCGAGACAAAGCAGAAGGGTACCATCCTTTTTCTTCACGAATAACACAGGGTGTTTAGTCACTATGAGATCGAGTTTAAAATAAAGCATTGTAATATAGTCGAAATCACTTTGAAAACAAATACAATTTTTATTACTCGAAAAAGTTCTGAGGTCGAACACTGGGAGCAAATTGGTATTTAGAAATCAAGATTACAATTCAAATTAAAAGAATTTACAATAATATCAATATCAATGTGCAAAAAGATGGGAGTAAAATGGTGATTTAGATCACCAAATACTCCTACAATATCAACTAAGGAACTCAATGTATAGATATGAAATGAGAGCTAAGATCTGTCATCTGATTTGAAAATTAGACAACTTAAAGTCTAATTCTCTTCTGTCATCTTTCCTTCTCTTTCTCTAATTCCTCCTTCCTTCTATAGCTTCTTCTCTTTTTCCTTAGGCCTTCACTTCTTCTTTTCTTCCTCTGCCTTTAGCTCTGAAATCCTTCTCTTCTTCTCTTCTTCTTCTTCTGCCCTTAGCTGCTTCCTCTTTGACTCTGCAGGGCCTTTTCTTCTTCTTCTTTTCTTCCTCCGCCTTTAACCCTGCAAGCCTTCTCTTCTTCCTTCTCTTCTTCCTTTCTTCTTCTTCAGAATCCGGCTAAGTGTCAGCCGAAGGTCCCTACAGCAAAACCCTCCCCCTACCCGTGCAACTATCCTCTCTTGTTCTCTCTTAGGTTCCGCTCTCCCAGAGCCACAGGGTATCCGGGTTATAAGGTCAGGCGTGTACCTGGGTCCAGGCTCAACGGCATGCAATGGTGAGCGAGGAGTGCAGGTCGGGTCAGGTCAGGCTAGGTCCGTGGGGGCGTGTCGCGGATGAGGCCGGGTGAGTAGGTGAGAGGGACCTCACCCAATGAACTGAGGCGAACAGCCTCTTTCACAAAACCAACTTATGCGGGTGCGCGGCTTCAGAACTTTCTGAGGTGGGACTACCGCGCACCCCTCCTTCACACATCTACAGCAAGGATCTCCTTCGCAATTGCCTCAGCGACTGAGGCTCACGTCTTCAATTGAGGACCTGGGACCGCGCACGAGGCTCTTCCGCATAGCCTGGGACAAAGACCTGGGACAGCGGCACAAGGGGCGAGCCTGCAAACAAGCTCGAAGCTTACTCGTTAATGGCGGATGGGGCGTACACCTGAAATCAATAAAACAGCCTCTTGACCACGTCAGAACGTCCAAGGAGTATCCCGGAGCGCGGCGAACGTGATGGGGTTGGTGGCGTGGCGTGACGGTGGCCGTGAGTGAGTGGCTAGGTCAAACTGTGTGCGTATGAGTGGGTGTGTTCGGGGGTGCGTGTGAGTGAGTGGAGAGGCGAATGAATAGAGGGGAAATGGTCAGTGAGATGTGGCGATGGTCGTGGGCTTGTCGGCGAGGGTTTTGGTGGGCTGTAGAGGTGGGATGGCCTCACCGGAGGGGGTGGCCAGAGATGGAGGAGATGGAGATGCGAAGGATTCTCGATGGTCGGTTTGAAGTGGGGTAAGTGCAGAAATAAAGTAGAAGGGATAGGGGACTTAGCTAGGAGGTTGATGGACGAAGGGGAGCAGCGATGGCATCGGGTTTGGTGTGGTCGACGTCAGAGACGAAGGTGGCTCCGGTGAGGTAGGAAAGGCGAGGACGAAGGAGGAAGTGGCGTCTACTGGTACGACGAGACACGGACGAAGGCGGGGAGGAGGAATCCGCCGTAGGTATGGCGGACGGACAATTAGAAAGAGAAGAAGGGATCGTCGGATGTCGAGGAGCCTTCGGCCGAGAGAGGGAGAGATGAATTGAGGGGATTCACAGCTGAATTCGAGTGTGGAGAATTCGGGAGGATCTGGGCTTCTTTAAATAAGGATCTGAGGGGCAGTTAGGGCTTGGGAAGCAAGCTTCCCAAGCTTGGAAGGTCATCGGATTTGGGAGTCTTCAAGAGACCCAAATCTCTCACACGTTCACATGAGAGATTGGGAGGGAATCAGAGAACATCGATGGGTTCATACTGGAGAGAATTTCTCAGAGAATCTTCCTTCCAATTTTGGATGAGCTTCTCCAAGCAATTAAGGAGAAATCTCCTGTCAAAGGTCGCCGGAGTAGGTTTCCTCCGCGACAATGGAGAAGGGACCTAATTGTGAAGATGATGAAGAAGTTAGGGGGCTCTATGTAAGGGTTTTTGAAAGTTGGGGGTAGAAATGTAATCAGACAGGACCTTTTTGCAAACTAGGTCAAGATAATTTCTCCTTGGATTCAAATTTTGTAAAAGCCTAATTTGGATCTAAGGAATCAATGGTGAAGTTGGATTTTCATTTTGACCATGTTTGACTGGGTAATTTAAGTAAAAACCCAAATTAGGGCAAATATCTGTCTAAGACTCCATTTTAGGTCAAGATGGGTCCTGATGACTAAATTGAAGGTACTAAACCATAGAGAATATTTTTATATTATTTTTAGAGGGTTTAAGTGAATTTTATCCTGGCCAGAACCTTGGTTAATTAAGTGAGTCTGTTTTTAGGGTTTCAAAACTCATTTAATTCTCAGAACACATGTAAACCCTTTTCTGTCTGATCTAACCCACTTGTTATCCTATTAAGACCATTTAACCTTTATTCAACCCTTGAGAAAACCCATGGTTGTACTACATTCAAGATAAGCTGGTAAAATTACAGTTTTACCCTTAATTTCTTATTTTTCTCTCAGAATAGTTATGTAATGAATTATGACCTTCAATTGGTTATGTGGGAGCATTTATTGACTTCATTGGATCAAAATGAGCTAGTTAAGGCTCATGATGTGTTCCCATCATATCCCCATGCCTAGCTTTTGCTAGTCCCTTAGCAAAATTTCAAGGTATTAACTTTGATTCAAGACCATAAAATCTTTTGATGCTTAAAAACTTTAATGTGTGCTTTCTTATGTAGATTAGGTTAGAATGGCAACAGTAGGCCAAGAGGTACTCAAGTACCAACCAAGATCCCAACCTAACCAGCTCTAGCCTCAGTCCGCCGCGGAGGTTTCTAAGGCCCACAGGAACTATCCTAAGGTTTGTTGAACTCCACGGTTAAAGCACCCGTGCTTGTAACATGTTTTAGCCTTGGTTCAATTCGCAGTGCATTTTTCCTGTCAGAGAGGGGAATTTTTCATTATTTTTTGAGAGTTTTCTTTCACTTTTCTTTGTATTTCTAGCTTCAGATTGGCTTTACAACACGATCTATATCGGATTCCTAATCCCCATCATCAATTCTCGAAGGGTCCCTGCCAATCGATGCTTCGAGATAGCACTGCCCATGGCAACCCCCAGAAACCTGGCTTTTGAGATTTCGAGATAATCCCACCCATGGTGTTCTGTAGCTAAATCCAAACCCTGGCAATTGACATTTCGGGATAATGCCGCCCATGGCATCTGAACCAGCACAGGGTGCTTACATGCCCCCGGTAGGATATGTAGATATCCTCGGAGACAAGCACCAAGGAGACGATATGTTATTCCACATCTTCGAGGGGAATTCCTCACCTCTCCGCGTCGGAAACTCGTCCAAATCAACTTGTGTTGATCAGCCGATCCTAATCTAGGTGACTTTTTTTAGAGCAATTTAAATGCATTTGCGTGATTTTGATACTTAAGCGCACTGAACCAGACTGTGTGTGGATTGGGGTGCTTAGGTTACTGAGTCCCGCAAATCGGAGGTCAGTTACGAGGTCGAATACTCCTTAATCCTTAGACCAAATACTTAAGCTTCACATTTTCCCCAACCTCTTGAGGACTCTCTAGATCTTAGCTGGTACTTGAATTTTTAAGCCTAGGATTATAGCCCAAAAGGCCTAAAATCAACGTTCCTACTAATCTCTTCTCTGTTTCATTCGCACTTTTTGCCTTTCTTTTTCTTTTTCTTGACATGGTCTAGAACTAAGTCAATTCCTTAATCTTTTAATAATGACAATTTCTTTTTCTTTTCAAATCATGGTCCTTTTTGACATTTTTATCTCCCCTTTTTCTCCTCAAATTTTGATATGCCATCAAAATTTCCTCTCCTATCATTTTTTGTTCTTTTTCAAGAATTTTTTTATTTTTTTGGTATTTTTGGAATATGTGATTTTTTTATGAAACCCTTTCTTGTGAGATGATTTTCACGGCGTTTTGAACTTTAATACCCCCAATGCCTACGATTTGCAATGTCCTCATTATAAATTAGGTGGGTTCGAGTTCAGCTTAGATCATACAATAGAACAGGTGTTGGGTGGGTGAATGGGTTGGGATGACTGTTGCGGACGATTTCAAGCTCAGGTACAGGTACCAGAGGTGAAGTCGACTGTTCTAATGGATGAACCCTAAAGTGCAATATGAGTTCAACATAGGATGTGTCAAGAAAGGTTTCAGGTTTTTCAAAATAAGAGGTTGCCTCCCGTTAAGTGCTGAGTTTTACACCTTCAGCTGGATGCAATGAGCTCAGGGAGATTGGAGGGTAAAAGATGTCTCAGCCAAGTTTGTATCAGTAAGTTAAATGAACAGTTTGAGTCTCTGACCGTTCACGACAAAAGGTTCTAAATCGTGGTTGAGTTGACTGATTTTGACTGCTTCATTTCCAAAGATTCGTCGGACAAGGTAAGGTCCAATCCATTTTGATCTGAGTTTTCCTAGGAACAGTTTGAGTTTGGCATCAAAGAGTAGGACTTTTTGACCAGGGAAAAAGATCTTTATGGATATGTGCTTGTCATGAAAGGCCTTAACCCGCTCTTTGTAAATTCGCGAGTTCTCATACGCGTCGTGGCGTAATTCATCGATCTCGCTCATTTGAAGCTTTCTGTAGGTTCCTACCTTAGAAAGATCAAGATTGTAGTTCCGTACTGCCCAATAGGCTTTGTGCTCCAATTCGACGAGGAGGTGACATGCCTTCCCGGACACTAATCTAAAGGGAATCATGCCTAATTAGGTTTTGTGGGCGGTCCTATAAGCCCACAAAGCTTCTGGAAGTCGGGATGACCAGTCTTTCCTGTCAGGTTGAACAGTAACCTGGAGGATTTTCTTGATCTCCCGATTCGATAGCTCAGGTAGACCGTTGGTTTGGTGGTGATAAGGAGTAAACATTCGGTGTGACAGCCCGTATTTGGTCATTAGTGACCTGAACTGAGCATTAGTGAAATGGGTCCCTCCATCAGAGATTATCGCACGTGGATTCCCGAACCGAGAAAAGATGCTCTGATGAATGAATCTGATAACTACCTTATGATTGTTGGTTTGGGTCGGAATGGCTTCAATCCATTTAGACACGTAGTCAACAGTGAGCAGAATGTACTCAAAGCCATCCGAAATAGGAAAGAGTCCCATAAAATCAATCCCCCAAACATCAAAGATTTCGCATACAAGAATCGGCTGTAAGGGCATCATATCACGGTGGCTCATGTTGCCTAAGGTTTGGCAACGAGTGCATGCCTTACAGAGATTGTATGCATCTTTGAAAATCGTGGACCAATAGAAGCTGCACTAGTGGACTTTTGCTGCGGTTTTATGACCAAAGAAGTGTCCACCACATGCCTGGTCATGGCAGAAGGACAAGATGTCCCGAATTTTCGCATTCGAGACACATCGTTGGATGATTTGATCAGCACCGATGCAGAAGAGATACGAGTCTTCCCAAAAGTAGTACTTGGCATCGAAAAGTAATTTTTCCTTCTTGGCCTTCGGCCAATCAAACTAAATCTGATGTGATGCCAAGTAGTTTACTAGATTAGCAAACCATGGAAGCCCGATACTAATAGTCAAGAGGTGCTCATCAGGAAAATGCTCCGTAATGGGCTCGATAGGGTCAATAATATCAAAAGGAAGGCAGGATAAGTGATCAGCTACCACGTTCTATTGTCCCACCATGTTGCGAATCTCGAGGTCAAATTCTTGCAATAGCAAGATCCAGTGGATTAGTTGAGGTTTCACGTCCTTCTACGCAAGGAGATGCCTCACAGCTGTATGATCAGAGTAAATGATAACATGAGAGCCCAGAAGATACGATCTGAACTTTTCCAGGGTAAATACTACGGCTAGCAGCTCTTTCTCAGTAACTGTGTAATTATGCTGAGCCTCGTCAAGTATCTTGCTAGCATAGTAGATGACCATGGGTTTCCCATCAATTTTCTACCCAAGTACCGCTCCTACAGCGAAATCAGATGCATCGCACATGATCTCAAAGGGTTGAGACCAATCAGGGGACTGTAGGATTGGAGCTTGGGTAACTCGATCACGTAGGATCTCAAATGCTTGAGTGCATTTCTTGGAGATTCAAAAGGGACATCCTTAGATAGTAGATTAGTTAGGGGGCATGCGATTTTCGAGAAATATGGAATTAATCGACGGTAAAAATTGACGTACCCCAAGAAGTGATGAGAACCCCATCATGAACCCTAACTAGTACATTTTGACCTAATAAACTGACCAAAAGCTCCTACATAACCTAAGGGAAGGCCTAATTAAGGGAATTGCTAATGTGAAAATAAAACATTATACAAGGGGTAAAACTGTAATTTTGCCATTGTAGTGCATGAACAGGATTTCTAAGGGTCAATACACAGGTCAAGTGGATTTAATAAGAGAAAAACTGGGATGGTTTGGTCAGAAAAGGGTTATGACAAAATCTAAGAATTAAATGACATTCTATAACCCTAAAACAAACCCACTTTAATTCACGAAGTTTGAGGAAAGATAAAAATCAAATAAATCCTCTAAAATTCATGGAAAAATATCCTCTAGGGCTTAGAACCTTCAATTTAGCCGTTGGAACCTGTTTTGATCCAGATTGAGGACCACATCCAATTTTTGACCTAATTTAGGTTTTTGTGCAAAATGTCCAGTCAAACATGGTCAAACCCAAAATCCAACTTCACCATTGAATTCCTTAGGTCCAAATTAGGCAAATACCAAATTTTGGACATAAGGAAAGGTCGTCTTGACCAACTTTGCAATTTAGTCCTCAAAATTACTCTCAAACCCTCAACTTTCTAAAACTCTTAAAGATGCCCCCATAGCTTTCACGTCATTTTCTTCAAACAGGTCCTTCTGCCACTCATTGCACAAGCCATACCTCTGGGAACTTTGCGCGGAGGATGGCGCCGCGCATGCATGGGGAGCCAGCCCCAAATTTGAAAGAGAGACTCTCTGCGAAGCCCCCTACCGCATGGGCCGGCTCCCATGCCCTATCGACCGCCATACCTCTCATGCGAACGCGAGAGAGGTATGGGTCTCCGTCTGCCACGTCTCCGGCGAGACTTTTCCCTCCGCTCTCGCGCGCTTCCCGGCCAGCCCTCACCTATTTAAGGAATGGCACACCTTGCCACATCCTTCAAGCTTCGTTTGGCCCGTGATCTCCCCTCCTATTCGTCTCTCACCAACTCCGGACAACTTCCAGAGCTTTCGAAGACATTCCCTCTCCTCTCTCGTCGCCCTGCCACCATACCAGTCGCAAGCTTAACTCCGCCGTCTTCCGCCGCGCCGTGCCATACCAGCGGGTGCTCTCTAGCCCCTCTTCCTCATCGCCGTTCTCTCCCCCTGGCGCCTTCGTCTCCGACGACGGCAGCATCGGCCGCTCGCCACCTCCGCATCCCTCCTTCAATCTAGACTCATAGTTAAGCTCTTCTTACTCTCCCTTGTATTTCCCCTCTGTCAATTGGTCATTTCGACTCCTCAACAGTGCTATCCACCATCGCCATCTCCACCTCCGACCACCAACTCCGACGAGGCCATTTCGCCACCACATATAGTTCCACCCCTCTTCAACCGGTCCCTGAGCATCACCTCCACCCATTGGTCATCCTGCACCCTCCACTGATCGTGCCACCCACTGCAAGCCTTCCTCGAACACACCCACCTGCACGCACATAGTGTGCCCTACACACACGCGCATAGGAGACATCATGCCACGCTGACCCCCGAGTTATCTTCGCTGTGCTCTGGCAAAGCTCACCGAGTGTTCTGACAGAGCTGCAAGGCCATGTTCGTGGTTGTAGGTCTCGAGCTCCCGCCGCCATTGACGTCGAGCTTGGAGCAAGCTCGCAAGCAGCTCCAAGACCTTCCAGCTCCAAGAGATGCACCCAAGTTGCGCGGAAGACTTCCGCGCACAACTCCAGATCTTCAATGCACAGCGAAGACCTCGGCTGGATCGGCTATTGCTCGCTTTTGCTACTGCGGACACACAGGTAGAAGGAGGGGCACGGATAGTCCCACCTCGGGCGTTTGTGAGCGCCCCGTAGCGCATAAATTGAAAAGGTGACTATGGCTTATCGCCTCAGTCACACGGGGTGAGGTCCCTCTCACCCGCTCACCTAGCCTCATCTACGACCACCCCCCACGGACCTAACCTGACCCATTTACCTAAGCCTAGCACACCTCGCCCACCACCACATGTCGGTGGGCCTGGTCCCAGGAGCATATACCTGACCCGTATACCCGAGCAAGCTCTAGGAGAGCGAACCTGAGAGCGAAATAGAGAGAGAGAGAGAGAGACGCGGGGAGGGTAGGGGTTAGGTTTTGCCTAACCATGCTTGTGTAGGGAAACTGAAGAGGAAGAAGGAGGAAGAGGAACCAGGAGAATAGGCGGCTGAGGACTTAGCCGCGAAAGCAGCTACGGCCGAAGAGAAGAGAAGAAGAAGGCTCAGAAGTAGAAGCAGAAGAAAAGGAAGAGAAAGAAGAAGACAGAAGCTAAAGCAAAAGAAGAGGAAGGGGAGAAGCCAACTGAGGAAGGAAGGAAGAGGAAGCTGTTGCAAAGAAGAAGGCCGCGCAGGGAAAAGAAGAGAAGAAGAAAAAGCCAAGGAGAGCAGAAGCAGAAGCAGCAGCAGAGAAAGGAAGAAGAAGGAGATGTGCACTGTAGCAAGTGGCTACTTAAGGCGTCTGATTTCCAAAATCAGACATCTGGAGACTGAAAGAGGAAGAGAAAGAAGGACAAAGAAGAAAGAGAGAAGAAAAGAAAAGAAGAAACATCTTTTATTTCCTTTCTCTCTAATTGTTCTTTTGTAAAACAGTGTATTATTGTAAATTGTGATTTTCTATGCTTCTAAAATCAAGCTTGCTCCCTGAGTTCGACCTCGGAGAATTTTAATATTCGAGTAATAAAATCAAATCAGACTGGTCTCTCACCAGGAAGGATCAGATGTCTTTGACTGAGCTAGGCATAGGGAGTTTGGAAATCAGATTTACCTTAGCTCGATCGACCTGGATTCCTTTTTCGGAGATGAGATGTCCCAGGATAATTCCCTTAGGCACCATGAAGTGGCTCTTTTCCCAGGAAAGAACCAAATTCACGTCAATGCACTGCTTGAGGATCTGGACCAAATGCAGGGGGAAATCATCAAATGATTCGCCAAAAACTGATAAGTCATCCATGAAGACTTCCAGATAATCACCTCCCATATCTGAGAATATGGCAAGCATGCACCGCTGAAAAGTAGCGAGTGCATTGCAGAGACCAAAAGGCATCCTTCGGAACACGTATGTCCCGAAGGGGCTGGTGAAAGTGGTCTTCTCTTGGTCCTCAGGATGGATTTCCACCTGGTTGTAACCAGAGTACTCGTCCAACAAGTAGAAGAATCTATTTCCCACTAGTTTTTCGAGGATCTGATCAATAAACGGTAGTGGGAAATGATCCTTCTTCGTGGAGGTATTGAGTCTTCTGTAATCAACGCAGACTCTCCACGAATTTGCCACATGGGTCGGTATGATTTTTCCGGTCTCAGTCGTGATCACGGTGAGTCTTGCCTTGTTAGGCACAACCTGGGTTGGACTCACCCACCAACTGTCGGAGATCGGGTAGATGATCCTAGCATCTAACCACTTAATGATCTCCTTTTTCATGACCTCTTGTAGAATAGGATTCAGACGTCTCTGCATTTCACGGGAAGGTCGTGTGCCCTCTTCAGTATAGATGCGGTGTGTGCAGTAAGAAGGGCTAATACCAGTCAAATCATCGAGAGTCCATCCAATGGCTCTTCGATATTGCTGGAGAACAAAAATCAGACGAGGTTCCTGATCAGGTGTGAGTCTGGAGTTGATAATCACAGGAAACGTCTGATTGGAACCCAAAAAGATGCACTTTAGATGATCAGGAAGAGGCTTTAGTTCCAAAACAGGGTTATCAGCAGTAGCAGGTGGTTCAGGATGGATATCCGAAGTAAGGGAAGGAATTATGGGTGTGTCTAGGTTGAGTTCGGACTCCTCTAATTGTGGATTTTGATCCTCTCGTGGTTGATCAAAAGTAGTCAGGTTTTCCTCGATACACTGATCGTCAACCACAGCCTTGATATCACATATTTGTTCTATAACTCTGCAATTAATGCCTTGTTGGGCTTTAAAGATGTTTATCTTTAGTGTCTAGTTCCCAAATTTTAGTTCAATTTGGCCCTCCTCACAATTAATGTTGGCCCTAGCAGTGGCCTGAAAGGGTCTCCCTAGTATGATCGGTGTGTTTCTCGGATTTTCTAGAAAATCCATATCCAAGACTACGAAATCCACCAGAAAATAGAAATCCTGAACCCTAACAATGACATTCTTAAGGATTCATTTAGGTGACTTAATAGATCGATCTGCCAACTGTAATGTCACCTCTATTGGTGTTAGCTCATATTCCTTAAGATGATCAAGTAGGGATGTAGGTATTAGGTTTATGGAGGCTCCTAGATCCAATAAAGCTCTATCAAATTGGATATCACCAATTGTATAAGAAATCAGGAGAGTACCTGGGTATTTTGCCTTAGGTGGGAGTTTGCTCAAAATGACAGAGTTGGCTTGCTCCAACAATACGATTGGGCTCCCAATTTTGGTTCACAGCTTATGCTTAGGTGTACACATGTCTTTCAGAAATCGTGCAAAAGCCGGTACATGGCGAATCGCATCCATCAAGGGGATATTTATATAGACATGTTCAAAGAGCTTGACCAGGTCCTCTTCAGGTGCCATGGGTTTGGTTGTCTTCTTTCCCTTGGTCAAGGCCTCAGGAAATGGAACCTTGGATGGGGTCCTCTAGAATAGGCCCAGATTCTTGATCTGGGATAGGGGTATCCTGGATGACTATCCTAGGGTTTGGGTTAGCACTACCAGGCCGAAAGTGGCTTGGGTAAGGTGGGTCCTATGTTGCTTTGCCACTATGGGTCATAACTGAATTCAGTCATGCCTGGTTCTGGTTAGGTGTAGGTAAAAAAGGTGGCTGCAGTTGAAATCCCGAGTACGATGTCGAAGCTTCCATCCCGTCGGGTGATGGAGCAGAAGGGGCCTGATAAGCCTTGTGTGCTTGGCCTGGATTTGGGTTCATAACGTGCCTCTGGTTTGGCACATTATTCGGATTAGGCAGAGGTTGCGAAGGGAGTGTACCAGGTTGGCCGAAATTCTCCATCTGGGCGAGTTGATTGCGAACCTTTGTGATCTTGTCTTTGTGCTATTTTTGCATAGCCACATTCGTCTTTTGAATGTCAGCCAGAGTCTGAAGGATAAGAGTCATTTAATCTGTTTGAGTTGTTCCAGATTGATAGGTGGGGTTGGGCCGAGGCTTAGGTAGCTGATATGGACGAGGAGCTTGTGGACGGGGTTGATATGGTGGTCTCTGATTCTGATTATTTCCCACCCACATGAAATTAGGATGATTTCACCATCCAAGGTTATAGGTATTAGAGAATGGGTCATTCTGGATGGCGTTGAGGTCCTCGTAGGTTTGAGGAACCTCAAAAAAGTCAGAATACGAGGGTTCAAAGTTTCCTCCGACCCTAGGGTCAGATGGGGGTGGATACGGGTCCATCCCCTGAGAAGATCGGTGGTAGATGCTATGCACAGCTTCCCTCCCAGAGGGTGATTGTGAGAACGGGTTTTGTGCAGAGGTAGCTCGCTACAGATGTCTAGTTAGCTCATCCACCTTCTTTTCAATAGTAGAGACCTTATCCAAACGACTGGCCATCAGTTCCAAGTTGACAGAAGAGGACAGGCCCTGCGTCTAATGTGCTCCCCTTGGATTCGTCGATGCGCGGCCATTCGTACGGTCGAATATGCCCATGGAGTCATTATTGATGGAGTTCTCGCACATATTCTCGAGAATCTCCCACACAGTGTCTTCATGTTGACCCATGATATTTCCTCTGCAAGTTGCATTGACGAATAAACGGATATCTTCACAGAGTCCTTGGTAAATAGACTGGACTTGTTCCCATTTAGGAACTCCGTGATGGGGACACTTTCTCATGAGATCCAGGAAACAATCCCATGCTTCATGAAGTGGTTCTCCAGGTTGTTGTGTGAAGTGCGTGATCTGGTGTCGTAAAGCATTCGTCCGACCAACTGGGAAGAACTTTTTCAAAAACTCGGATTGTAGTTCAACCCATGTGTTGATTGGATGCATTTGAGTCTGATACTAGTGAGCTACTTTGTCCATGAGAGAGAAGGAGAACATTTTCATGAGAAGAATATCCCGATTCTGGACATCTGACACGAAGGTCTGGGCCAGATGCTTGAGTTGTTTAATGTACTGGAAAGGATCATCGGAATTGAGCCCATGAAATTTTGTAATAGCATGAATCATGTTGGGCTTGAGTTCAGTATTAGGACCTCCAGCTGGGATTTGGACTCGAGGTTCGATCACCGCAGTGCAATTGTAATGATCTCGCATCATAGGACGCTGCGGTGGATTCACAAAGGCTTAGAATAAATCATTAAGGCACTGAAGTTGATTCTCGAGGTTATTCCCTTCTTTTGTAGGTTGTGCCATGATGATGGATGGAGGAGAATTAGGTTTAGATGAATCAGAAGAGATGTTTATGTGATGGGGTTGCTGCACAAACACGGAAGTCGAGGCTTGGCCTCGACGGGAGTGAATAACTAAAGGAGGCCTCAGAGATGGTCATAAGGATCTCCTACCAAACATGCACCGATGGACTGGATGAAAATAGAATGTGATGGACCCAATCAAGACACCCAAAAATCTTGGATGACTATAGGGGTTCGAGGCGGATGATACTCATTAGTCAGAAAGCCATCCATCTGAGAATTACCTGGCAGCCAGAGTGGGAGAGTCCCGCGAAGATCCCTACACGGTAGAGAGCCCCCACGGGTTACAGGATTTCCCCCACCTGACCTCTCTCATCACTGATGTTCCAGGTAGACCAGAATGGGGACTTGACCTCCTAAGTCTACCAATTTTATTTAAGAGAAAGGGTACTTAGGATTTCACTTGAACTTTTAAGATGTATCGAGTGCAAAAGTGGCCTAATTTAAAGATTGGTTGATCCAACAAGGTGGGTCAACTTCACCAATTTGTCCTTTGAGAATTTTTAGGTCCCTCTTTTAGGATTCAAATAAGATTAAGAGCCTGATTTTTAGGATTTGGTTGAATAGATCAATTCAACCAAGGCTAAGGCACACATTATTTTGGAAAGATCAGTTCTTGATTATGTAAGTGTCTCTAAAACCTTAACTTTGGAATCCTTAATTGGCTCTAATTTCAGTCCAATTTAGTTCTCCAAATGTGGTATCTAGAGCTCAAACAAGTATGTGATAGCCCTAGTTACCTTAAGTGGGTGCACAAATCAGGATTTCCTATTAAAATCAAATCAGGCAACTTGATGAATTATCTAAGAATGGAAAGCAAGTAGCCCTAATTGATTTTATCCTTTTTTAACCTTTTCAGAATGAGGGGTTTAAGAGAGAGGTTAATCAGAATTTACCTGCTCCTGGTGTGTTTGATGTGCGGCTGTACTTTCTTCAATGTATCTTCTCCCTAAAACAACCACAGTAAAAAGAGATATAGCAAGTTAGAATTTGTATAAGAAATTGCTATCGAGAATTCTAGATGGCCTGTTGCTCCCCGGCAACCGCACCAAAATATTTAGTCACTGCGAGGTCGAGTTTAAAATAAAGCGTTGTAATATAGTCAAAATCGCTTTGAATACAAATACAATTTTTATTACTCAAAATAGGTCTGAGGTCAAACACAGGGAGCAAATTGGTATTTAGAAATTAAGATCACAATTCAAACTAAAAGAATTTGCAATAATATCAGTATCAATGTGCAAAAAGATGGTAGTAAAATGGTGATTTAGATCACCAAATACTCCTACAATATCAACTAAGGAACTCAATGTATATATATGAAATGAGAGCTAAGATATGTCCTCTGATTTGGAAATCAGACGACTTAAAGTTTGATTATCTTTTATCGTCTGATTCTCTTCTATGTCTTCTTTGCTTCTTCTCTTTCTCTAATTCTTCCTCTCTTCTGTAGCTTCTTCTCTTTTTCCTTAGGCCTTCACTTCTTTTCTTCCTCTGCCTATAGCTCTGCAATCCTTCTCTTCTTCTCCTGCCCTTAGCTGCTTCATACCTGGGCTATCGGGTCAGGCACGTATCTGGGTTATCGAGTCAGGCACATACCTGGCTCTAGGCTCACCAACGTGCGGTGGTGAGCGAGGAGTGCAGGTCAGGTTGGGTCAGGCAAGGTCCGCGGGGGCATGTCACGGACGAGGCCGGGTGAGCGAGTGAGAAGGACCTCACCCCGTGAATTGAGGTGAACAGCCTCTTTCACAAAATCAACTTATGCAAGTGCGCGGCTTTAGAACTTTCTGAGGTGGGACTATCCGCACACCCCTCCTTCGCACGTCTACAGCAGAGATCTCCTTCGCAATTGCCTCAGTGACTGAGGCTAATGTCTTCAATTGAGGACCTGGGACCATGCGTGAGGCTCCTCAGTGCAGCTTGGGACAAAGACCTGGGACAGCAACACTTGAGGCGAGCCTGCAAGCAAGCTCAAAGCTTGCTCGTTAATGGTGGACGGGGCATACACCTAAAATCAATAAACCGGCCTCTCGGCCACATCAAGACATCCAGGGAGTATCGCTGGAGAACGGCGAACGTAATGGGGGTGGTGGTGTGGCGTGACAGTGGCCGTTAGTGAGTGGCTAGTTCAAACTGTGTGCGTGTGAGTGAGTGGAGAGGCGAATGAATAGAGGGGAAATGATCAGTGAGATGTGGCGATGGTCGTGGGCTTGTCGACGAGGGTTTTGGTGGGCTGTGGAGGTGGGATGGTGATGAGAGCCTCATCATGAGCCATAACTAGCTCATTTTGACCCAATAAAGAAGATAAAAGCTCCTACATAACCTAGAAGAAGGCCTAAATGAAGGAATAAGTGCTCTGAGAAGAAAACATGAATTAAAGGTTAAAACTGTAATTTTACCATTGCAGTGCATAAACGGGATTTCTCAGAGGCAAAACATATGTCAAATGATCTAAATAAGATAAAAAGTGGGTTGATTCAATCAGACATGGGTTTAGGTGCAATCCAGGAATTAAGTGACATTTGGTAACCCTAAAACAGACACGCTTAAATTAACAAGGTTCCGGTCAGGATAAAAATCAAGTAAGCCCTCTAAAAATCATGAAAAAATATCCCTTAGGGTTTAGAACACTTAATTTGGCCTTTGGAATCCAGTTTGACCAAGATTAGGGTCCTAGCTCTTCAATTAACCTAATTTGGGTTTTTACGCAAAATGTCCAACCAAACGAGGTCAAACCTAAAATCCAACTTCACCATTGGATTCCTTAGGTCCAAATTAGGTTTGTGCCAAAATTTAGACCTAAGGGGAGGTCATCTTGACCTACTTTGAAATTTAGTACACCCAAATCATAATTTGGTCCCTATCTTTTGAAAATTATCACAGAGAGCCCCCTAACTTCCTCGCCAACCTTGCAATCAGGTCCTTCCACCATTGTTAGGGCAGATTCGTTCTCCGTCAAGGATTAGAGAGGGAATACTCTCGGATTCCTCAGAGATCCCCTCCCAGAAATGGAAGGGAGATTCTCTGAGGAATTCCCTTCCATATAAGGCCAATCTTGATCCCTGGTGTGAACCCAATCTCTCGTGAGAACGCACGAGGGATTTGGGTATCCACCCACTTTCCTTCTCCGACGAGCCGTCGGAGAGAATGGCATGCCCTCCACTCTCTGAAAGCACGGCCCAGTGCCTATAAAAGAACCCCCAAACTCGGCCGCCCAATTTCAGCTTGACTTGGCCGGACTTCCACCTCAACTTCTCTTTCTTCTCCGACCAAGGGTCCAGCGAGCTCCGACGAGCCCCCCTCCCCTCCCTCTTCGCTCTGCCACAAAACCAGTGGCAGAGTCATCTTCCTGATTCTCCTCCGCATCGTGCAATACCCGTGCACGCCGCCTCAGCCCCGTCGTAGCCGCTGTCCTCCTCCACTGGGAAGCTTCTTCTCCGGCGACAGTAGGTACAGCTATCCGCCTCTCCGTCCCCCTTCATCCCTGTAGTTAGGCTTAATACATTCTCCATCTTCTCCTCTCTCTTTTCCCCCTTTTAGTTCATTTAATTGTCCCTCGACCGTCGCTGACCACCTCCATCTTCCTCGCCTCCGACCAACCTCCGGCGAGCCGCCCCCACCATTCCGCCCCTCCACATGGCTCGCCAACCGTCTTATAAGCTCCGCCTCACCACAAGGAACAACCTCTGCCCATCCACCATCCCTCTACGCCTCCACCACAGTCCCCCGAACACACCCACACCCCCAACCACAGGTTGACCAAGGCACGCACGCCTAGGCCATCCCACGGCTTGCCGCATGGCTCACCACCTTCGCCGTGACACGGCGAAGGTCCCCAGCTGGTCTGATTGAGCCGAGAGGCTTGTTTTGTGTTGGACAGTATTTCAGCTCCTGTCGCCATTGACGACGGTTGAAGAAGCTTCAAAGCAGCTCCAGGCGTCAGCAGCTCCAGGCTTCAGGTGCAGCGGACTTGGGCGAGCAGTGCGAAGTGATCTGGCTCAGCAAGGAGTGCAGCGACGTCCGCAGCCTTGGCAATCGAAGAAGAATCGTCTGCGGGCGCGAGCAAAAGAAGGCGGGACTTTAGTCCCACATCGTTGAAATACGAAGTGTAGGTGCGGTATAAATTATTTTTGTATTATACGCTATTCGCCCCGAACGCACAGGGGTGAGGTCCCTCACCTTATCCCACGCTCACCTCGTCCGCGATTTCACCTCGCGGATCTGGTGGACTCCGACCCGACCCAACCTGAACACTCCTCGCGCATCACCCACCTGCCGGTGCGCCTGGTCCCGGGTGCGAAATCCGACCCGATTACCCGTGGCTCTGGGAGAGCATCCTTGAGTGAATTTCAGAGAAAGAGAGATGTGCGAGTAGAGGGAAAAGGGTAGGTTTTGCTCTCTGTGCAGGCAGGCTGAGCGAAGAAGAGAAGAAACTTGGCCAAGGAAGAAAAGGACTGCAGACAAAAAGAAGAAGAAGCCTTCGCAGAAAGAGAAGAGAAAGAAGAAGAAGACAGTAGAGAGAAGAAGCAAAGGCAAGGAAGAAGAAGAAGTCTTCGCAGAAGAGAGAAAGAAGAAGAAAGCAAAAGAAAAAGGGAAAACACTTTTAAGACGTCTGATCACAAGATCAGACGTCTAATTTCACCCTTTTGTCATAATTACTTTTTAACCGCATACATTCATATTTGAATTCAAGTTTTGAGTAAATTAAAATGTTCAATCATATTTGCGATTAGTAGCAAATTCCGATTGCTCCCTGTGTTCGACCTCGGATACTCCGATTTTCGAGTAATAAAATCTTTATTTGTTTTGAACGCTTTTTCGGCTATACTACAACGTGACATGCTTTTAAACCCGATCGAGAGCATTTAAACAGATGGCCACGCCGGAGGGGGTGGTCGGAGATGGAGGAGATGGAGGTGCGAAGGGTTCTCGGCGGTCGGTTTGAAGTGGGGTAAGTGTGGAAATAAAGTAGAGGGGATAGGGGACTTAGGTAGGAGGTTGGTGGATGAAAATGGCAGCGATGGAGTCGGGTTTGGTGTGGCCGACGTCGGAGACGAAGGCGGCTCCGGTGAGGTAGGAACGGCGAGGACGAAGGAGGAAGTGGCGTCTGCTGGTACAGCGAGACGCGGACGAAGGTGGGGAAGAGGAATCGGCCACAGGTATGGCGGACGGATGATGAGAAAGAGTAGAAGGGATCGCCGGACATCGAGGAGCCTTCGGCCATGAGAGGGAGAAATGAATTGAGGGGATTCACGGCTAAATTCAAGCATGGAGAATTTAGGAGGATCTGAGCTTCTTTAAATAAGGATCCAAGGGGAAGTTAGGGCTTGGGAAGCATCTTCCCAAGCTTGGAAGGTCATCGGATTTGGGAGCTTTCAAGAGACCCAAATCACTCATGTGTTCGCATGAGACATTGGGAGGGATTCAGAGCACATGGATGGGTTCATACTTGAGAGAATTTCTCAGAGAATTTTCCTTCCAATTTTGGACAAGATTCTCCAAGCAATCAAGGAGAAATCTCCTGTCAAAGGTCGTCGGAGTAGGTTTCCGCTTCGATAATGGTGGAGGGACCTAATTGTGAAGACGTCGAAGAAGTTAGGTGGCTGTATGCAAGAGTTTTTGAAAGTTGGGGTTAGAAATGTAATCAGACAGGACCTTTTTCCAAACTAGGTCAAGACAATTTCTCCTTGGGTCCAAATTTTGGTACACACCTAATTTGGATCTAAGGAATCCAATGACGAAGTTATATTTTTGTTTTGACCATGTTTGACTGGGTAATATATGCAAAAACCCAAATTAAGGTAAATATCTGTCTAAGACTCCATTTTAGGTCAAGATGGGTTCTGATGGCTAAATTGAAGGTACTAAACCCTAGAGAATATTTTTTTATGATTTTTAGAGGGTTTAGGTGAATTTTATCCTAACCATAACCTTGGTTAATTAAGTGGGTCTGTTTTTAGGATTTCAAAAGTCATTTAATTCTCAGAACACATGCAAAATCCTTTTCTGTCTGATCTAACCCACTTGTTATCCTATTAAGACCATTTGACCTTTATTTAGCCCTTGAGAAAACACGTGGTTATACTGCATTCAAGATAAGCTGGTAAAATTACAGTTTTACCCCTACTTTGTTATTTTTCTTTCAGAATGGTTATGCAATGAATTATGACCTTAAGTTGATTATGTAGGATCATTTATTGACTTCATTGGGTCAAAATGAGCTAGTTAAGGCTCATGATGGTGTTCCCATCATAGAGGCTCCCCACGGGGATGCACCAGGCCTCACAAAGCCCTTCTCCAACAGTTCCTGTAACTAAGACTTGAGCTCTCGCAACTCAAGTGGGGCCATCCTGTACGGTGTAGTAGAGATGGGGCTGGTCCCCAGTACTAGTGAGATCTTAAACTCGATCTCACACTCAAGAGGTAGTCCTAGCAGCTCCTCTGGAAAGACGTGAAGGTACTCGCAGACCACCGGATTACTCTGTAAGTCAGCCACGAGGCTAGGCTCTACTACAACACAAGCTAGGAAGCCCTCACACCCCTGGCTCAAGAGCTTCACTGCCTGAAGCACAGAGATGCACCTGAAACCTCTGTCTGCCAGCTGACCATGAAACTCAAAGGGAGGCAACTCCGATATGGAGAAGAAAATCTTCCTCCCTAAATAGTCCACCAAGGCATGATAAGCAAACAGCCAGTCCATCCCTAGGAAAACGCCAATGTCCTCCATCGGGATCATGATCAAGTTGGCGGGAAGACCGTGTCCCCCTATAACGACCTCGCAGTCTGTGAAGACCTCCTCTGCAACAAACAACTATCCACCTGGGCCTCTAATCAGGAACAGAACCTCTAACAGTACACTTCTCAAGCCCAAACTAACGGCAAAACTCGTGTTGACAAAAGAATGTGTGGCACCAAAATCAAAAAGTACGTAAACAAGTCTGCCGGAAACTGGAACCATACTTACTACCACAGAGCCCGAAGCTCTGGCGTCTCTGTGAGTCAGGGTGTTGACTCGCCCCTCAGCCTCGGGTGTAGAAGAACTGGCCATGCTCTGGGTCGGGCGAGCAGCAGCTGGTTGATACCCTGCTCGTGACTGCTATCCTCCTCGTGCATGGTAACCGCAGTTGCCAAATCAGCCTCTAATGCTCTGTGCTGGGAGCATTTGCTGTGCTCCGGCCCTAGATGAGCAGTCACTCCTTATGTGGCCCAGCTGGCCACATTGGTAGTAGAGAGGGGCACAACCTCCTCCCATAGTCGGTCCCTATTGATAACTGGGCAGGGGTCCAGTGCTAGCAACTAGCCCCTGTCTAGGGCCCCTAAAGGCCACTGGTGGCCCCACAGAGCGAGACGACTCCCCTGTAGGCGCCATGTGCCTCCTCTCCCGACAGCCCTATGAGTACTCGAGCTGGTAGGACCTCTTTCGTCCTCTGTCAGTGCTCACATTGTCGGGTTGGTCTCCTCATAGGTCATGGCTGCCTCGACCATGCGAGAGAAAGTAGGTAACTTCAGGGGTTTCACATACCCCTGAATAGCAGGTCGGAGGCCCTCAGTAAACCTCTACAAATGCTCATCCTCTGTAGACGTAGCCGTCGAGGCGAAGCATGACAGCTCCAAGAAACGTGTACGGTACACGGTAACTGTCATTGCCCCCTGGCGGAGAGTGTGAAACTCCCGCCTCCTCTAGTCCTGCCAAGTCAACGGAAGTACTGCTCGCAGAAGAGCGCCACGAATCGATCCCACGACGGCTCTCTCCCCTCCTGTCCCCTGACTGCCCTCCACCACAGGTGGGCTGCACTCTCCAACTGGTACGTGGCAAAGGCCACACGGCACTCTGCAGGAGGGTGGAGTGTGTCAAAAACCTTCTCTAACTGCTCCAACCAGCCCTCTGCCTTAGCTAGGCTCTGAACCCCCTTGAAAGAGGGGGGCTTCAGCTTCCGAAACTGGCCAAATAGCTCGTGGTGGAGTTGCAACGAGGGAATAGACACGCCTCCAGGCAAGGAAGGCTCATGCTCAGAAGTGTCTGAGGGTGGTGGGGGTGGTGGAGGATCACCCCCTCCCCCTCTAGCTTGTCTAGCGTTGCGATGACTCCCCTATCTCATAGAGGACTCTCCCTCCACGTCCTCAAGGAGGGGTGGCTGAGGAGGAGGCTGCTGGAGCTCCTCCCGCATTATGCCCCGAATCAGTTGGGTGAGGTCCTAGGCCCGAATGCCGGGAAGGAGGGGTGGGTTGACTGGTGCCTTAGGTCCGACATGTCCGCCCCTACGACCCCGCCCACGGCCACGTCCGCAGCCCACCTGAAGAACTCCTCAACGGGGCATCTCCTACAAGGAGATAAAAGCGAGGGAATAGGGACTATCAACGATACCAGGTTACATAAAGAAAATAAGACTTGGAAGCGAAGGTCGTTGTGATGCCTATACTAGCTACATGCACATGAGTGGTTACTTTCAGATTATTTGGTTCATTTCTCAGGACGACTTTGCTCTGATACCATCTTGTTACAACCTGACCCAGCTCCCTACCGGACCTGAGATCGGCTCGCCTCGACTAAATCCCAAGACCCAGTCGTCCAACGAGAAATAACCAAAAGCGGAAAATATTCTACAACTACACATGCAACGTAACTAAGCACAAATAAATAAGAGACTGTAATGGAAATCAGAACGGGAGGTCTCAAAAATATTACATGCCATAAGTGGAAGAGTACTATAACATACATAGCCATCACAACAACAGAGGGAAATAGAACAAAAATATAGCAGAAATGCATAATACATGCTAAAGGTACTCACTACTACAAAAATACCTCTGAAACAGAAAAGTGACAACTATGGCTGTGCTCGGCTGGGCCCAACACCCTCTGCAGCCGGTGGCGTTGGCTGCTTAACTCCCTAACCTGAACAAGGTTATATAATCCGTAGTCAGCTAATGCTGAGTAGAGTGGTGGTTAAGCCATTTACATACAATTTAACATAAAGAAATAAGCAAATAACTAATCATTCGTTTCCATTTATCTCAACCAAGTGTTTCTGATTTGATTATTCTAATAAGGATCTAGAACATTTCTTAATCCTCTTGTTCCCTAAGGGAACGATCTTGATTGCAATTTATTCTGCGATGTAGGATGTACACGTGGCACTCTCCCAGCCCGGAAAGCCCCCATGGTAGTCCTACACCCGGTCTACCACCCCGAGGTCACAGTCGCGACGTAGCGGTGACTATGGCACTCGCGATAAGCTCACGGGTAGTTACCCCACACTGGCACACGATCAGTAATTTCTGCTAGCGAGTATGCCCAAACGTACAACACTGAGCAAAACAGGGCCTCGCCCTCTCAGAACAGGGGTCCCACCCCTCAACAATCTGCATACCCTCGTCCGACTATCCCGATTTGCCTAGTAGGCCTAATAGGAGTCGGTGTAGAGTGGCTAGTCCTAACCCCGAGCCCCATGGGGCTGCTGGCTCCCCCCCTACACTAAAGTAACAAGAGTCAGTGTAGGAAGCCATTCCTAACCCCGGGTCTCAACCTAAGGGAGGCTAGCTCCCCATACATTAAAGTGATGATAGCTCTCCTCGGTACCACATACACGAGGGCCAGCTCACTCTCCATGCAAAAGAGACAGTTGCTCTCCTCGGTACCGTGTACTCGAGGGCCAGCTCACTTCCCTCCTACATAGGATATTCGTTTCCTATATGTGAGTTCCTCTTCTAGTTCCCCGAAGGGCTCATGCATTGTATTCATTTCATTTCGTTTCACAACATGCATATCATGTTGTTCACATCTCGGTTCTTAACCATATAACAAGTAGCTCATTGATGGGGGTGCACTTCGCGAATTAAAATCAGGATTTGCAGGACCCGTCGTCGTAGCTCGCAAAATGCATCTACTAGGTAAAATTTATAACCAAAACTCGAAAAGTGAGTTTTGGGTCGAACATGGGGAGGTGAACGTTTGGTTTTATAAAAATCTGTGCTTCGCTTTATTCTTTTTGTCGTTTTTATCTTTTCTAATTTTTTTGGTATTTTAATAGGCAAGAGATTAGGTCGACAATTGTTTATCTAGATAATCTACTTGCGAAAATATAAGAGAGAGTGGGAGAAAGAGAGAGAGCAAAACAATCATCTATTCATAAGCAAGTGTTTGTTACAACTACAAAAGCGGAAAAATCTATACTACGAAAGCAAAAAAGACAGAAAGAGGTGAGAGAAATCCCCCTCAATGGTTGCTCGGAGGACGACTCGCTCTAACGTCGCCTGGAGGAAGGTGGTGAGGAGAGAAATGAACGAGGATGGAGCTAGAGGATGGAGGATGGCACAGGATGGCGTCTCGACGAGGATCTACTTCCCGAAGGGTGGTGAGAGGACGGCCACGGGATGCTCCACGAAGGGGGATGAGAGCAGGGAAAACTATTTGATTTTCTACTCTAAAGGAGCATCTCGAGCTTGGGACAAGCTCTCTCTAGAGCCTTATAGGTGGTGAGAGGAAGAAAGGAAGAGATGAAGAAAAATGGGAGGGGTAGAGGTCCTTTTATAGTGGAGGAAAGAATCAAATTCGTATATAAGACATTTAGTGAAGGCCATAAACGACGCTGAAGATCCGCCTCAAACGTCGCTAAAGACAACCAACACACCCACGTTGCTGCTATGCTGATGTGAGCTCCACGCACCGTGTCACGCTCCTGCATGCGCTACCGCTGCGCGTGCACGTGCCCGCACTACTGTGCGCGTGCGGTGGCGCATGAGTGCGCATGGGTGGCCTAGGTTGCACCATGTGGCACGATCTGGGCCATCCAGCTTCTTTTCATTGTAGGGGCTGCTACAAAGGTCGGATTGAGTTGATTTTTACGCCGTTGGGCTACGATCGTCGAACCGAATCCATCCATGCGGTCTGATTTGTTGTTTGAAGCTTTGAATTATGTCACTGTTGAGCATTCGGGTTGCTACGCTAGCGTGTTTGGTTTTGAAAAACCTGTTGTTGTAGTTTGAAAGCGAAGAACTCATGTTCAACAAATAAAATTTATACCGGAATGGAAATTCCGGGTCGAACACAGGGAGGCGGACATTTAATTTAAAAACACACATTTGTTTTATTTGTCACGAAGTAAATTAATTGATTGGAAACTATCTATCTATCTATTTACAATAAATAGAAGAGAGAGAGAGAGAATAAGAGAGAGAATATTACAAACAAAAACCAAGAAGAGATGTAGAATGAACATGGAATTTCATCATCAGAAAGATTGTTCCTTACACTAAAAAGCAGGAAAATGATTACACTAGAAAGAAGTAAATCTACTTTAGAAAGTAATAAATCTATTCTAGAAAGCAGTAAAAAGAATGGGAAGAGAGATATCCTCCACGATGGTTGCTTGGAGGACGAACCGGATGGGACGACGCCTGGACGAAGGAGGACGGAGCAGGACGAAGGAGGACGAAGCGGAAGAACGGGAACGGGGCAGCACGCCGTCGTCGTCACAGGATTCGCTTCCGAAAGGGGGACGAAAAATTGACTGTATCTCGTGAGAAGCATCCTAGGTGTGGGACAAGCTTCTCTTGAGCTTTGGAGAGGGAGAGAAGAGAAGGAAGGGATGAGAATTTCGTGTGGAGGGGGTTTCCTTTTATAGTTGCAAGGAGTGGGGCATTACAACTCTAAAAACATTAAATCAGGGATCTTTAGTGACGAATAAAACCGTCGCTAAAGCCCCATCGTGGGCGTAGTAGGGCGCCGCTCGCGCGTGGCCGCTCGCCTCCTCGCGTGTAACGCGCGCTCCACGTCCAGCTAATCTCAACCATCCAATCGTGAGATCGGACGGCTTAAGTCGTGCCTCCGCCTGCTCCTCAGCGCACCTGCCCGCGTGCGATCTCGCGTCACGCGCGAGCGTGCGCTAGCACGTGAAACTGATTGAGCATCTGCAGCTACTCGATCGGGATCGAGCAGCCGCAGAGCCCATCACCTGCACTCCAGCACCTGCTCGCGAGGAGTCAATCACGCGCTGCTTGCTCGCGATAGTGCTTTCGCCCACTACACTACGTGCGCGGATGGGCGAGCGGGCAACTTCGTAGCGTGCGATCTGGACCGTTGGATTGAGATCCAAAGGTCTAGATCGCTTCTTCCTTTGGCTTCAGAGAACGAAGGCGCTGGTCTGAGAAAACTCTTAGCCGTTGGATCTTGATCCAACTGCTGAGAGGCGAGGACACTAGAAGCTTCAACGGTTGAAGGCAGCTGGTTGGGCGGCCGAGATGGTGCCACGTGTTACCATCTTGGCCATCCATCTTCTGGATGATGTAGATGGTGCCACGGTTGTCGGATTGAGTCGATTTTCGCGCCGTTAAGCTACGATCGTAGATCCGAATCCATCCGTGCGATCGAATTTGTCATTTGAAGTGTGGATTCCCCAATCTTTATCTGATGCTACAGATGTCTGATTAGGGTGATCTTGGAGTCGTTGAACTCCAATCGTCGCCCTGATCACATCTGTACGATTGAATCTTCGATTCGAGGCCCCGATAAAAGGTTTACCTTATCCATGAACATAAAAGGAGACAATTAACCTCCATTTTTTTCAAACTAATCTAAATGCAAGATGATGCATGTTATGCAGTATTTATAGTATGCAATGCAATCCTATGCTTAAGAACATGCATAAATAGACATCTTAAGTAGTGTAAACATGTTTACATCGGTAACCTAATCCCTTGGCCGTTGATCTTCCTCGAACTGCATATGGTGCTACGGGACTACGATCAAGGTGATTTTGGAGGCGTTGGACTCCAATCGTCGTCCTGATTAGATCCGTATGATTGGGTTGTCAATCCAAGGCTCCGAAGTAAATCTCCTTCTCTCCTAACCACAAAAAGGACTTAATTAACCTAAAATATACATAACTACTCTAAATGTAGAATGATGCATGTTATGAAATATTTATAATATGGAATGCAAATCTAAGCCTAGGAACATGCATAAATAGGCATTTTAACCTAAATAAATGTATCCATATCATACCCCTATGCCTATCTTTTGCTAGTCCTTAGCAAATTAAACTACATGCTATGTATAAAATCAAAGTTAGGATTAGATCGATTAGGCCTAAGTCATTTATTAACAATAGAAAATTTCAACTATGATCCTAAACAATGAAAACTTAACAGTACCCGGGTGCCTGCCAGAATGCAGACTGCCCAAGTCCTCGCCTTATTTGAAAAGGAAATATACATTTTTTTATTTTTCTTCTTTTTAAATTTTTTTGTACTTTTGGAGTTTGAGAGTTTTGAGATAACTTTTTACGGCTACCCGACCTGCCCAAGGCTCAAAAAGGAATCTAAGTACTAAGCATCTTTTGAAAATAGTGAATGACTCACTAGGCGACCGTTGAAACAAACCGCTGATTTCTACGACCCTAGGTGACCTTCCTTAAAGGTTTATCTTTTCGATTGGTAACTTTCCCCCTACTTTTATTTATGGGGTCAACACAAGGGCAAACCCAGTGTATATCTCCCCGATTTATTCTACTTCCCCGCTTCTTCCCTAAGTGTTTTGGGAATTATTGTGTACTTTTTTGTGAGTTGGGTTTTGGACAACCAGCCAATGGACTGTTACCCATGGCAACTTGCCAGCCATACTCGTGCGGTGAAGTGTGGTTTTATTTTTTTTATTTTTTTTCTCCCTTTCCTATATTTTTTTTTCTTTTTCTTTTTGTTTGTTTGTTTTATTTTTTTTAAAGTAGGTGGCTTCCTTGATCTAAGATTTACCTAAACGCAGTACAATGAAAATGGTCTTATGACTGGACTCTGGACAACCTACCGATGAGCTGTTACCACCGGCAACTTGCCAGCCATATCACCCTAAATAGTTCATTAGCTACCCAATTTCTAAAGAAACATCTGAAAAGTGAGTTAGTGCAAAAAAAAGTGTGTAGATGCTTAGGCTTAAAGTCCCCCCAAATCATAGGGTGGGTTGATAAGTCGCATACTTATCATCCCAATTTATTTATCAACTTAAAATGAATTTTAATTGACGAGGACTCGAGACTAAGTCCACATTTGAGTGGACACCCGGGCTAATTAAGCCCGAAGTCCTGAAGAGTCTAAGTGTTCAAGTCCTATCGTATCATTTCCAAAAGTTAATAACTTCCAAATGCCTAAGTTCACATTTCCTAATTTCTTTCTTTTTTTATCTTTTTCAAATTTTCAAAATTTTTTTTTATTTTATAAGAAACTAAAAGAAATTCTACGGAGTTAACAAAATGATTTTAGGAATTGATTATCCACCCCCCCATGCCTAAATGATGCAATGTCCTCATTGTAAAAATAAAGATATGAAAAGGACAGAGTAAACAGAATATCACCTGAATTTCATGACAACCTGGTCAACTCCGCAGAGAGAAGAGAGTATACACACGTGCTAAGTTTAATGCCTTCAGCTAGGCATAATATACATACAAAGAAGAAATTATGAATTCACAGGTGCGAGTAAGAATCAAAATCAAAAGGTTGATCCTGAAACCCATCAACAGAAGATGTCCACAAACATGGACCAGATTATGATACAGACCCATGCCCTAGGGTCGAGTGGTTCTCAGGTTCTGGATGAAAATCATCCAGAACCGAAGATTGTTGAGCTTGCGGGGCCGGGCCTGTGGTTTGGTGGTGTGCAACCCAAGACCAATGTGTAAAGACGGTTCATTAGGTGCGAAAGTCCACTTAATGTTCAACTCAGAAAAATAATCAGTTACTTTGAACTTAGGTTGCACATGAAAGATATCGTAAGGGTCCTGGTAGAAAGTAGGTGGTTTTAGGTCAACAGAAACCCTTAAATCCAAACTCATAATTCCCTCATAAGTAGCTTCCCAGATTTTTATTTCCCACTCCTATCCTCCAACATCAAGTGTTCCAGTTCCGAGACCTCTAGCATATCATTCATCCCATATGATTTACCCAAGTCCAGAAATTGTGATTGAATAAGAATTGACTTGGGTACAATGATTTCCAAATCAAAATCAATTCTTTTGAAGTGTGGTTGAGGAATGGGGTAATTGATTGAATCATCTAGTAAATGAGGATTCAAATCCTCTAAGTTAGCCCCAACTAAATCCAAATCTTCAATGAACGGGCAATTAACTGGTTCATCAGATTCCTCAAGTCCATTTGTCTCACTAAAATCATCATCCTTACACTCAAGTAAGACTTCACTAAAAGATTCTTCACCCTCAGAGTCAAAGAATTGATGATCCTCATTTATATGTGTCTCAAAATCGACTGTCATTTCATGGTCCGTGGAGACATACTTTTCGTCATTCCCTGGCTCTGGGATCTCGAGTGAGAAACTCGATTCATCCTCAAAGGGTTGCTCTAGACCAACCTGGTCATCTCCAATCTCAGAATATGTATTTCCGCCGACAGGCGCCTGAGCGGGTTCAAACATTGGTTCTCCTGAAGGGGGTTCATCTTGAGAATCATCCCAAGATTTGACAAGGGCAACAACAAATTTCATCCTCAACCTCGACAATTTCTCAAGAAGAAACTCACCCAAGTTCCTATCCCTAATACTTTGAAGAAAATCCAATAGAGAACTCTTAAGTTCATCAATCATTTTAATCATAGGCTCCAATGCTTTAGTGCATGGTGTTGGCTGAGCTTCTAAAGATTGTATAGTATTTTGCAAATTAGCCAACACCCTATCCTAGATCTAGTTCACCTAAACCGACTGGTTCAGTTCAGGTTTGGGTGGCTTTAGGTTAAATGTAGGGGAGTCAAGATATCGAGGTTCTCGAGTCCCTCCCTAATAGTAAGTCGTTTCAGGTTGTTTGGAGGATGGTGGCGACCTATATTCAGTGGAATACTAGGGAGAGTAGGTGTTATAATCATTATATCCTTCCTAATTGTAGATCGAGTTAGTTTGGTGATCAAAGGATGAAGATCTATAATCACTGTAGCTCTGGGAAGGATAGTAATCATAGTCTTGTTATCCCGGGTTAAACCTTGGACACTGAGGTCCGTATTCATTTCCCCAATCAAAGTCATCCCGACTAGTGGATGGGTAATTACAAGTCAAGTCGGAATAGTAATCATCTTGGGGATAAGTGGTGATAGGAGGATAGGATTAGAAATGTGTAAAAGATGTGGAAGGATACATTGTGGAGTAGGAGGGAAAACAAAAGAGAGAAAGGTGCCCTGTAGTGCAATCAACCAAACCTATCCTTATGTGGGTAGCCTAAAGACCTACAAACTCCCAGGACCCATCTTGAGATTATAAACGATTTAGTCTACTTTTATCTGGTCAATCAAACCAATTAGAAGGAGGGACTGGGGAGAAGGTTCTTCCTTTGGCTTACGCCTCTGGTTCCTAGTGTACCCCCCAACTGTGGTCGTTTGACGCTACTCCCCTAACTAGACATCAGATGGACCAACAAAAACAAATTAATCAAAAAAAATCTTAGTCTGAGCCCCAAAGAGCAAATCAATCCTTAAGGCCAACGTCTACTCAGTTTTAGTCAAGCTTGGGATGATTATTCTCTTAGAATGTGATGGGCCCTTTAGATGGGTTGTGCCCTTAATAATCTGTTGAAATGTGTGTGCGTGTACAACCAGGGTTTGCAAACAAGGTTATTTGATGATGTATCTTTTAGGATTCAACCTTGTTTAGTAGCTTTTAGGGTTTAATCCTTAGGTTGGTTCAATCAAGGTTTAGTGGAAACTATAGGTTTTGAAAGCACCAGTGATGACATGCTCCTTTAAAAATAAAAAATAATGTGGAGTGCTTGGTTCAGCCTTAAGAATCGACCCTAAGTGGCAGGCTACTTGATGGATTGGTTTTAGATTGAGTGATGCGGCCCAAACAGTTCAAGCAATTGGCCTATTGCACCACTTGATTAAGGCACACAAAAAGTCTTAACCTAATCAGATTTCTACTCACTTATGTGTGTGTTGAGTTAAGGTGTACTGGATCCACAGGTCAGATCTCGATTAAGTGGTAGAATCAAAGTGGAGTGGTGCGTCTTAAGTTGAGAGTTGTCGGTGTTAATGTATGTATCTTTTAGAAATCCCACAAGAGTTTTTTTTTTTTAATATTTGCGAGGGTGAGATGAGTGAAGGTGATAAATAAACAACCAAATCTATCCTAGGGTTTATAAAAAGCACCTAAGTTGATTTGGGTTTGAGTTAGTAGTGTGGTGAAATGAACTAGTGGGTGAGGAAGAGGGGGAAAACTTACAGAATTCTCTACCTACACTTTACTCCAATCTACCGCCCTCGGCTCCACGATCGGGTTCCTTCAAGACAATAAATTGAAGAAGAAAGCTAGGTTAGAAAAATATGTAAGTAATGCGGGAAAACGCAATAAAAACCAAAGAGCGTTGCCTCTCCGGCAACAGCGCCAAAATGATGCGGGCGTGCTTCGCGAATTAAAATCGGGGTTTGGAGGACTCGTCGCCGTAGCTCACAAAATGCGTCTATTAGATAAAAGTTATAACCGAAACTCAAAAAGTGAGTCCCAGGTTGAACACTAGGAGGCGAACGTTTGGTTTTATAAAAATCCGCGCTTCGCTTTATTTCTTTTTGTTGTTTTTATCTTTTCTAATTTTTTTGGTATTTTAATAGACAAGAGATCAGATCGACAATTATTTATCTAGCTAATCTACTTGCGAAAATATAAAAGAGAGAGGGAGAAAGAGAGAGAGAGAGAAACAATCATTTATTCATAAGCAAGTGTTTGTTACAACCACGAAAGCAGAAAAATCTATACCACGAAAGCGAAAAAGATAGAAAGTGGTGAGAGAAATCTCCCTCAACGGTCGCTCGGAGGGCGACTTGCTCTAACGTCGCCAGGAGGAAGGTGGTGAGGAGCGGGACGAACGGGAACAGAGCTGGAGGATGGAGGATGGGGAAAGACGGTGTCGTGGCATGGATCTTCTTCCCGAAGGGCGGTAAGAGGACCGCCATGGGATGCTCCACGAAGGGGGATGAGAGGAGGGAAAACTATTTGATTTTCTACTCTAGAGAAGCATCCTGGGCTTGGGACAAGCTCTCCCTAGAGCCTTGGAGTGAGAGGAAGCAAGGAAGAGATGAAGAAAAATGAGAAGGGTAGGAATCCTTTTATAGTGGAGGAAAGAATCAAATTCGTATATAGGATATTTAGTGACGGCCATAAACGTCACTAAAGATTCGCCACAAATGTCACTGAAGAAGCCCACGCGTCCATGCAACTGCTGCACTGGCACATGCTCTATGCAACGTGTCGTGCGCCTCCGCGCACTACACACCTGCGTGCACTGCCGCTACATGCCTGCACTACTATGCGCATACGGTGGCACGTGCATGTACATGGGCAGCCTGGGTTGCGCCATGTGGCAAGATCTAGGTCGTCCATCTTCTTTTCGTTGTAGAGTTGCTACAGAGGTCCGATTGACTCGATTTTTGTGCCATTGGGCTGCGATCATCGACCCGAATCCATCTGCACGGTCGGATTTGTCGTTTGAAGCTTCAAATTATGTCACCTAGTCCCTTGGCCATTGATCCACCTCGGACTGCATGTGGTGCTACAGGACTCCGATCAAGGTGATTTTGGAGGCGTTGGACTCCGATCGTCGTCCTGATCAGATCCGTACGGTTGGATCGTCAATTCAAAGTTTCAAAATAAATCTCCTTCTCTCCTAACTACAAAAAGGACGCAATTAACCTAAAATATACACTACTCTAAATGCAGAATGATGCATGTTATACAATATTTATAATATGGAATGCAAATCTAAGCCTAGGAGCATGCATAAATAGGCATTTTAACCTAAATAGATGTGTCCATATCACTCATGATTTAATAACTGAAAGAAGCATCACATCATCTAACTATTCATTTGCTGGCATGAAGGGTTTTAACATGCATTTCAGAATAAATCGTGTGGCTCAAGCAATGTTCATTTACTCAATTCTTCCCTAGGGTTCATTTCATATCCTATGGTTCAATCAATTCACTCTAAGATAGCATACATTTTGATAAATTAAGTCATAGTATTAAGAAAAACCACTCTGCCGAGATACACGGGTGGAATGGGGGCTCGAATCGCAAATCCCGTCGTCTTCGCAGACCCCGTATGTGCTACTAGCTGAAGACCTATACAATTGACCAAATCATATCAAATGAGTTCAAAATAATACATGAGTGACACAAACATGTAGAGAACTCCAAACATAAACCAACAATACTTCGTTTGCACAAAATCAACTCCGTTTGAGCCCTGAACGGGCCAAAAATGTGCACTCTGATTGAAATCAAACATCTGGAACTAGACCCAAACGTCTTAAAGGACCCCAGAGGCTCACCTTACTTTCCTATGCTGATTGTGGACGTCTAGAACCCCTCACGGTCGTCCTCGGGTCCTTCCAGACATCTGTCAGTGCACTCGAACGTCTTAGATGGTCATCAGACGTCTGCAGAGACGTCTAGATGTCCTAAAGTACCTCAAAGGGCGTGCCACATGCCTTTCCAACACACTCGCGCCTGCGTACGCACACGCTGCTTAAAGCGCGACACCTAAACTTATCGTACATGCATGCAAGCATGTACAGAGTACATACCTCGACACTCTGCGTGCTGTCAGACGTCCGGCACCAACTCCGAACATCCTGAAGCTCCTCCAAATGTATGGATAGCGTCCTAAGCATCTTATACTGTAGAAAAATGGTTCTGCAATACGCCTGCGAAGCTTCTCCCCTCGTGGCTCCCCGCCTGCAGAACCGCAGCTGCTGCTCCAGCAACTGTAGGAGGTCTCGGAGCTCCTCTCCACGAGCTCCCTCGGCCGTATCTCTTTTCCCACGCACGCTCTCGAGCTTCTCCTCGCACCTCTAGTTCCTTCCCTCGCCCACTCTCCCTTTCTCCCTTGCCCATGCTCTCTCTTTCTCCCTCTCCTCCGTGCTTCGCCCCTCTCCTTCTTTCCCACTCGCAGCTACAAGGGGACGGGGGAGGAGAGGCTCATCGACAGCAAGGTGGTGGAGAAGTGGAGGTGGAGGTGGTGGTGTGGAGATGGAGAGGTTGGAGGGGGGTGTGGGGGTCTTTTTAAAGAGAGGAGGGTGCGTGCGTGGGTGTGTTGTGTAGGAATAGAGAGGAACAAATTGCGAAATCTCCCTTACGAAGTTCCCTCCTTCCTCACATAACCCAAGATTTAAACCCAGGAGGCTTAAATTTGCACTTACACCCCTACCCTTTCAGGAAAAACTCAAACGACCCTTGGAATGGCTCATTTCAAAGAGTAAATTATAACCACATGAAAGCTAATCTAGAAAACATGAGAAACAAGATTGAGAAATTAATAGATGGCATAACTAAGTTCATTAATGGGATTAAGAATCTTGAAAAGGTACTTGTCCAATAGATTCAACCAAAATGGAAAAGGCAAAATTTGTCACACTAACGAATCATCCATAGCTAAGAAAAATGTGATTCCTATATCTACAAGAAAACAAGTCAATTGTGATAGAAAATTACTGTCACAAAAACATTCACTACTATCACAAAAGCCTTTTTGGGACAGTAATGTTAACCGTCACAACAAATGGTATCCCAAAAGGTTTTACTGTCACAAATGATGAAACATTTGTGACGATTAATAATCATCACGAAAAACCTTACGTAACAATAAATAATCATCACAAACTTGCCCCCAGTGGGTGTTTCAGCTAGTAAGGCCCTTATACCACTAATGGGGGAATGGGGTCACCGATTCGAATCTTACCAACGCTGAATTTACCTGAAGGTCGTGGAGTTGAGGCTCTTGCGGTCTCCCGAGAAACACCTCACAAGAAAGAACCTCATCGTAAAAAAAAAAAAAATCATCACAAGCTTGCAATAGTAATTTACAATCTCAAATTTTTGACATCATTTCACATAGTCAATTTGACGTTAAAATTTTTGATACTTAAAAACTGTCACAAAAAATGTATACCGTTACAAAAAATATCCCTTTACCATCACAAAAGATCTTCATTAACCTTCATTTAGGACTTTTATTTCAATAATATACCATTGCCAAATATAATTAACGACAACCATAAACCATCATAAGCATTCCAATACCTACTTCACCTGTTTGAAATGTTCATCACCATTGATGCACTTGTAATATTAATAGCATTTGTCATGATAACATTGACACACCTAAGTCAAAAAATGTACTTCATTTTCTAAGTCAAAACATTCAAGTTTTTACAAGAAAAAGACATACATTTATATTCTTACAAGATAAAGATGTGCATAAGTCATCCAAAATACATTACTACTAATCTAAACAATAAGCATAGCCTTCATTCCTGAACTCATTCTCATGAACATCAAGCACTGCTAGCCCTACTTCCTGCAATTGTTTGAAATTCTTCATTATATCATCAAAATAAAGATATGATACCCTGAAAAAAGGACTAAATGAATCACCCATTTTAAATATTTGTACATAAATTAACAAGTAATACAACTTTATTATGAGAACCTTATGTATCCTCAACTCATGTATATTGTGATCATATAAAAATACGATAATATGAATGCAATTATGAAGAAGAAAAAAGATGGAGATGGCATTTGAAATTCAATTAACGACCTAAACATCAAGTTATGATAGAGATGTTATATACATTTGAAATTCATTTCATGCTAGAATAACCATGTCAAATGCTAGAGATGTTATATACATGTTGTACATCTGCCCATAAAATTGTGTCATGTCAATAACTGAATTGATCAATATGGCATTCAAAATGGATGGTAAACCACCTACCTCTTATACTCTATTTTCCAAAATTGGGAACAATATATGAAGCTTTTCTCTTCATTGAGCTAGGGCAAGGCTTGGATAAAAGGTACCTCAAAATTTATTGTATGTGAATATTATGCACTTTTCTCCTTGTTATTTGAAGCATTTTGACTATGTAGAAACAACCAAGTGCCATTTCTACTTGGGTTCTTTATATAGGTTGCATAAGGACCTTGGTAATGCATTATATTTGGATGATTGATCAAGTTCTAATATTTTTGTATGAATGCCTTCATGTAAATTAATTCTGAGGTGCTAGTAATGAGGTGTGGCTAATTATAACTAAAATGTTTAAGTTAAGCTACAAATTAGGTTAAATACTATATTCTTAACATAATAAATGCGTTAAGTATGGGAATTAATGAACATAACATAAACCATCAAACTGTTATTGAAAATGCATAATCAGGTCAAATAATGAGATATTGTATTCATAAACACAAATTGATGATCCAAATATAAATTGAACACTAGTTTGAGTTCAAAAGTACAAATCAAGGGCAAAATCATGTTCCAATATGTTCAATTAAGCTTTAATAAAAATCTCATTACATTTGGACATCATTTGGATCTTGAATTGCCGCATTACGCTTAGGTCCTCTCTTCACATTTTCTAAAGCAAAAAACTTTCCAAGGACCTATTTGAAAATTGTAAGGGCTTCTTTGAGAGACTCTGAGGACCGCTCTACACTAATTTTAGCCACTTATGGGCTTCTACAATTTTTCCATCGTTTCATTATAAGGACTTTGGTGTAATTACACCAAAAGACCTGCTGAAGCTTCTCTTCTCTTCCACTGTTCTTCCACGAGGAATTGGAACAGCAACAACCATCCATTGCCTAAGCGTCTTTATCAACAACTAATCTTGCTCAATTGATCGCGTGCCTTTGCGCGAACCATCATCACCTCCCTTAGATCTGATCCAACGGTGGGCTTTTGTTCTAAAACTTTTTGCGCCTCTTCCCAACTCATCCCACCGTTCCTAACCCTCACGTCTAATCTCACTCCACGATCACCAGATCGCTCCCTCACCAACTTAAGCAGCTCCCCTGAGCTTGCGCGACCTCTATCAACTCCTCTCCTACCTTCTTGAGCTAGTCATTCACTCCCTTTGGCTCCCTTCTTCCCACACTTACTTGGCGCCATTGCTACTATGATGGAGCTTCATCTTCTCCAACCTTCTTCACCGCTAAGGATTTCGTAACACTTGAGAGCAACCGTGAGCTCCTCTAGAGGGCTTATACTCCACCGGAATCATCTTCCTGCATTCTTCCTCTCCATCCACCAGGTAGAGACCCATAGGTCCCTTTCTTCCAATTAGATTAGGCTTTTAATGCTTTCTAGATTAGTTTTACTACTTTTTAGATCAGTTAGGAGTAGATTAGTTAGTGAATTCAATGGTTTGTTAGCCTAGATTAGAAGTAGAGTAGTTAGATCGGATCTGCCCTCTTTGATCAATTCAGATCAGAGAGGTAATCTCACGTGTTGTCATTGATTCATATAGCTCCCTAATCATCCCACGACCATCTTCATCTATTTTCCTCGCATGTTTATCGCAATCCACCCCATTCACTAGAGCTGCTCTAGATCTGAAGCTTACAAGCTTCTAGATCAAGAGCACGTTCAAATCTCACTGGGAGGACCTCCCATTTATCTTATCTAATCACAAAGGTCTTCTACGCATGCTGAATTGAATTAATTTGGTCGTTTGATTCTGATTTGGTTTGACAATGTGATTGAAGGATTTTTGGTTGATTTGATTCTAATCAGTTTTAATCAATTAAATTCAGTGTATATTTGTATAATTGGGCTTTATATGATGACTTTGAACTCCATGGGATGTGCCTTTGACGATCAAATCAGTTTTTACCCAAATCTAAGTTATTTCTATTTTCCTTCTATTAAATGGTGAGAATAGGTCAATAAGATTAGTTGGACTGATTAGAGACCAAGTCAATGATCTAGGAGGTTTTGAAGCAAGATAAGGAAGATCTGAGAATGGACTTTTTGTCCTTTTAAACCCAAATTGATTCCCTTCTCTTTGTTGTCTAAAGCGAGAAAGAAATGATTGATTAGGTTTTTGAACATATGCTTAAGATTTGATCTAAGTTTGAAAGGTTTTTTAGATATCCTTATGTTTGTTTGCAATGATTGAGATGAATATTTCCATGGTTTTATTGTCATTTGAAGGTGTTTAGTCTTAAAATTCAGACTTCCAAATTTTCTTAAGTGATAGTTTCTCATATCTAAACTCAAAGAACATATTAAAAGGACGAATTTGATCTAGATCAATCCAACATTGATTTGAATGAAGAGTTAAACAAAAATTCTAAGAGTTTTCACTGGGATTTTCAATTTAATGGGGTTAAAAGTTGAAATCAGACCTCTTCAGTCTGATGATGGTCGGTTGATTGAAAATGACAGCAGCCTCAGCTGCTGGTTTGAATAGCAGCAGCAATTGCTATTGAAATAGCAACACAGCAGTAGATGGAGTTGCTGCTGAATTATTACAGCAACAGGGGCTAGGAATGGGAACTCCACAGTAGACGTTGAGTTATTTTAGGTGTTTAAGGAGCTGACTTGTATAAGATTAAAAAGTCAATAACAAGCATTCACGTATCAGAATTGGAGCTTAAATTTGATTTTGATTTAGAGTGCTTAGTACTGGTTTTTAATAACATTGTCAGCATATATGAAATGTATTTAACTATCCAATGAGTGTTTTAAGTGAAATTAAAAGTCAAAATCTTGTTTAAATGCTCAAACACCTTCCAAGTATTTTGTTGAAGACTTTTGAATGCTTATATCACTGTTCTAGCCCTTAAATCTGACAAGAAGCCTTGGGTTTCAAGTTTCTAATTCATTTTGGGCTTAGTTTGTGTTAGATTGTAAATAAATAAAAGTTATAAAAAAATCATAAAAAAATAAAATAAATGTGTCTTGAGTATAATTAGTTATTTCTTTAAATATTTGCAAAATTTTAAAGTCTTCTGAATGCTCTACCTGGTAGAACATACCAACGAACGGTTCAATCTACTCTGAAACTAAATAAAAACCAAGTTAAAAATACAAAAGAATTCATCTCCCTCTCATCCCACCTTCTCTCTCTCTTCCCTTACCTCCATTAAATATAAAAAGATAATAAAATTCAAAAATACCCAAAAATACACGAAAAGACCTTGTATATAATATTTATACTTGTAAATACCAATTAATAAATAAGCTATATGTAAATCATAACATATACGTATATAATGTACATAAATAACTTATAAATGTATTATCTATATTTTAATAAATATTTATAATGAGTTATGGTATATATATCTTTATTATATAATTATCTATTAATTTCTAATAGATTACATGTATATAAAATAAATTAATTATAAATAAATAGGTAAACATGTACAATATTATATAATTGTACATATGTATTTAAGTATTTATTATATACCTAATTATACCTATATATTGATTTAATTATCTATTTAGTGTAAGTAATTAAGTTATTAAGTTAAATAGATAAATTATTAAGTTAAAATAAAATAAATTAGTAATTTAAGTTATTACTAAAGTAACTTATATTGTATATTTGTATAGAATAATTTTAAATATTCTCAACCTATTTATAATATATTTATACTATATAATAGTATTTATACTTAAATTGTGTATGTACATAATAAAATCATGTATATAATTATACATAAATTAAAATAAACGATGAAAAATAAATTAAAAATGTACAATAAATACCTTATTATGTATATTAACTACTTTATAGGTCAATTAAGTAATTGATTTATTAATTTGTACATTAATTAGGTAATTAAACTCTAATTTAACGTGAATAAATCATTAACTTTAAGTATTTTTTAATTATAATTAAATAGGTTACTAACCTAAATTAACTATTTAATTGAGTAGTCATATGTGAGGGCTTTCTAACCATATATTTAATTTGGAGAAAGAACCTAAATCAAGCTCTGTTGAAATCAACCTCATTACACGATTTTGCATTGAAGTTTCATGTTGACCATGCCGCAGCTTAATGCCACATCGGTGGCACTGGAGCCCTCGCAACGACATATAAGCGCCAACATCTGAGACCTCACCGATCGTCAACGTTGGGCGCAAAGAAATGAACACATGTATATCCTCGATTCGCGTGCACGCCTGTGAGCATGTGCGTTTGCATGAATCTACAGGTGCATGTGTGTGGGCACATGTAGTGAAATGACCCGTGGCCCTTTTGGGTTGTTCAAGACGTCTGGATGAGCCGTCAGACGTCTGTCCAGACGTCTAGATGGAGGGTCAGACGTCTGAAAGTAGAAGAACCGAACCTGCTGTTCTTTCCACATGCGTGCTGTACACGCACTCACCTCTCTCTCCTCACCCCAAACCCTAAACCTCTTCTATTTAAACCCCCTCTTCCCCTCACCCACGCCACTCTCCACCAGCCACCACCACCTTAATCCTCCCCTCCATCCTTCCTCCTTTCCTTCCAACCCGGCGAGAGGAGAGGAAGCTGAGAGTGAGAGACGAGACGTGGAGGAGAGGAGAGCTCGAGCGGAAGAGCTTGCAAGGGAGCCACAGGGCATGGGAGGAGCTCGGAGGAGCTCATGCTCGAGGGGGAGGATCTCGCGGAAGTGGGCTCACGACCTCCTAAAGCTACCGTCACAGCTGTGGGCGACGCGGAGGGTTTCACGCGGAGGAGAAGCTTACGGAGGTTCTACGTACTGGATATTTTCCAATATCAGATGTCTGGAGCACATCACAGACGTCTGGAGTAGCGAAAGGACGTCCGGAGCTGAAGCCGGATAACTGAAAGTACGCTCTGTGCTAAGGTACGTGCTTTTGTGTGGTTACGGCCATGCAAGCCTCATCGCAGGGATCTTGTCCGGCCTTTTCTGAGGACTGTGCATACGTACGCAGGGGCCAGGTCGTTGGAAAGGCGCAGGGTGCGCCCTTCAAGGTGCTTTCGGACGTCTGGACACATAGCCAGATGTCTGTCCGTACCTCCAAACGATCGGAAGGAGAGTCCGACGTCCGAAGCTCACCTCAGACGATCGCAGAGGGGTCCAGATGTCCGAGGTAGCTGCAGGGAACCCAGGGTAAGTGTTGACGTCTTTTAAGACGTCTGGGATTAGACCCAAGCGTCTAATTTTGGACAGTGTGAGTATTTTTGACCCATTTAGGACCCAAACGGAATCAGATTTTCGCAAACAAAGTACCGTTGTGTTGCGCTTGAGTTTCTCTACGAGTTAATGTCACTTGTATACAGTTTTAGACTTGTTTGATGTGGTTGGTCAATTGTATAGGTCTCCTGCCAGTCGAGTACGCGGGAACCGCGGAGGCGATGGGATCTGCGATCTGAGCCCCCATTCCTCCCGTATTTGCCGATAGAGTGGTTTATAAAAATATTGTGATTTAAATAAATGAACTGTATGCTTAAAATAACTTGAATGAACCCTAAGATAGAAACAGATGAGTATGGTTTGAGCTATACTGTATATTTGAGAACATGTAGAACCCTAAGATGAGCATGAAACCTAGGATATAAATAAATGAGCATGATTGAGCTACACTATTTACTTGAGATGCCTGTAAACTTAAATGCTAGCAGATGTATTAGTTACTTAGTATGATGTCATGTCAGTAAAAAATCACGAGCTGCCTGTTTTAAGGACGGAACCGATAATGTAAATAGAGAAATCAGAAGGACCAGATTGTGAAATGAAAGAAATATCAGCATTAACTCTACGGGAATTAGGACTCCTGTAGACAGGAAGTGAGCTGGCCCTTGTGTACGCGATATCAAGGAGAGTCACTATCCCTTTAGTGTAGAGGGGTACTAGCCGCCTGTGGGGATGAGCCCCGAGGTCAAGCCTAAATAATCTACAACGACTCTATTTGGCCCTCGTGTATGTGGTACCAAGGTAAGCTACTTAGTGTAAGGAGGGAGCAAGCCACCCCAGAAGGCCCGGGGTTAGGACTTAGCTACCTTACACTGACTCTTGTTAGGCCCACTGGGCAAACCGGGATAGTTGAACGAAGGTACGCAGACTATGGAGGGGCGAGACCCTTGTTCTGAGAGGGCAAGGTCCTGTACTGTTATGTGTTGTACCTTTACGCATATCCGTTAGCGAAAACGACTGATCACGTGCCAGTGTAGAATAACTATCTACGCACTTATCACGCGTGCAGTAGTCATCGCTACATCGCGACCGTGACATCGGGGTGGTTGACTGGGTGTACGACTACTACGAGGGACTCTCCCGACCAAGAGAGCACCACATGTACCTCTTACATCATGGAAAAGACTGCAATCAAGATCGTTCCCGTGAGGAACAGGCTAGATCAAGAAACGATCTAAGTGAATAAAGGAATAACAAAATTAGAAGCACTTCGTTGAACTAAATGAAAATGGATAGTTGTTTAACTGCATAAATTAATTGCTTATTTTAATTACATGTAAATGGCTAAATTACCACTCTACTTAGCGTTCGCTGACCCCGAAAATTTTATAACCTTGTCCAGGCTAGGGAGTTGAGCAGCTAGTATCACCGGCTACAGAGGGAGCTGGGCCCAATTGAGCCCAACCTTAGTGGCGTTTCTTACTATTTTTCCTTAGCTCCTGTTGTAGTAGTGAGTATTTTTGTTCTATGTAATACTATTTCAGTACTTTCAGCTGTACTTTTCTCTGTTGTAGTTGTGATGACCTGTAATATTGCTAAACTATTTCGCTCTATTTCTCTTATTGTCTTTTGATTTACTTCTGCATAGTTACAGTACATGTGTGGTTATTTATTTCCTACTTTTGATTATTTCTCGTTGGACGACTAGATCTTGGGGCTAGTCGAGGCAAGTCGGTCTCGGGTCCTGTAGGGATCTAGGATTAGGTCGTAACATGTAGGCTCATGAGTGTGGACCTATTGAGCCTAGAAATGTACGAAAACACCTAATAAAAATCAGGGCCTTAGCTTAGTAGTGATCTGATCCAACCTATATAGGGTTGTTGATCCGTGAAGAGTTTGGACACAATCATTTAAGAATATTTGTAAGTATAGAAGTAAATTAAGTTAAGTTTACCTAGTTGATGAGTTAAAAGTGTGTTGAGTGTTTGAAAAGCAACTAAGTGTTGAAGTGTTGTGAGTATGTGTATGTATAGAGTATGAATGTACATACATATGTATAAATGTATATGTATTTATATATATATATAGTATGAATGTATATACATATGTATAAATGTATATGTATTTATATATATTGGATATGTATAAGTGTAAAATAAGTAGTATATGTAGAGTATACATTTACCTTAATTTGTATATAATTTTTACTAAGGTTTGCAGTGACATCTATATATGCCATTATATGTATAGCATGTCACTATAGGTGTTAGTGTATGTTAATATAACTTATAATAGTAGTTTTTGTACCTATACTTATGTATTGCTTAGTATAATTGTACATAACTAACATAGAATAATTTTGATTAGTTTTTTTCATGCATGTTTAATTATAATATGTTTAGGATATTGTAATTAGCATTAACTTATTCTTTTTGTACATAATTAACCTAATTTATTTATTCTTTCATTCATTTATAAATATAATTAACATTTTTTGAATAAAAGAGTATTTTTGGATAATAGAGAGTGATTTATGTTAATAACTGTCTTTTAGTGAATGACCTGAAATAAATCAGTAAAAATTATGTAAATAAATAATGATTGAACTTTGTGTTTGGATTGCGACTATACTACAATAACGACACATAATTAACTAGCGATCCATAACAAAGTCAATCATCTAGGCATTAGAAGAGAGAGCCACATGATGGATTTATGTGAAGATGCAAAGTTTTAAGCAATCTACAATAAACAAATTTCTCAAAGAAGCCACTGAGGAAGACATTACTTGTCTAGATGTAACCACTTATAGAATTAGTCACTAATTAACCCCAATTCTATATTTGGTCAGCATTTTCATCATATAAATATGAAAACTCATTTGGAAAGCTCCTCATTTGATGAATGTGAATACTGCTTAATCAGTCTCCATTTTCACCACGAACATACCTGCATGTGACTTTCACAATCAAATTTTCATTTTGTTGTGTGGATATTAATATAATAACAAATCAATCAATTATACGAACCTTGGCTTGGCTTTCTTGGTAATCCATCGAAAGAGAGATATTTGTCCATCTCTAACTCAAAGCCAAGTGGCAATGACAAATTGAATAGATTCTTATGCAGATATTAGTTCAATGGAAGAGGAAAAAAGTTTACTATTTCCATAGACTTCTTGACAAGAAGAAAATTGATATGATCCTACATTGAGTATCGAAGGTTGAAGACTCATTTAATAAGAAAAAGAAAAAGAATCCTTATTTCATGTTTGTCAACACAAAATATGCCAAACCTTGTTCCAAGTGGCTTCATTACTAGTATAAATTAACTTCTTTTTTTTAAACTAAGAGGAAAGCTATCGTGCTACAATAACAATCCGGAGGGCATTTTATTTCATACTGTTTAAAAAGAAATAAGGAGAACTACACATTGGATCACCATCTATATATGAGAGAATAGCATTCATTTACAACTTGCACACAGCATACTAGTCACTCCTAAAATAACTTCTCATCTCGCCCTCCATACACACCACAGTCACAACCATACGCATATGTGGTCTTCCAGGTGTTGCAAACCTCTGCCATAGGGACTCCCATGCGAGTAAAGGTTCTTGACATTTTTCTCCAAATCATACCCGCATGAAGAATATGTGGGATAAGCTATCAGCGTGTAACCCACATAGATAGCGTTCATTTAATGTTGCCCCCACTCTTTTATGTCTGAGATTTCCCGTGATCAAACATTCAATCCTGCACAACCATAAAAGAATTTGTACTTTGAGTGGGATCTTCAATAGCCATATCTTCTTGTCAACAAGGTCACTTTCCCTACTCCTGCTGGATCTGATTATTTTCTCATATGCCCGCTAGATAGTGTACCTGCCATTCCAAATATATGTGTCCACGCTAGGCCTTGGACTGAAGTTCTGCAAAGCTGAGATCAGGTTCTGCCTTTCCTCCCATAGCCGGGTGCCCTCTCTACTGGTTTCAGATTCGTCCATATTCCAACAGTCGCTAGTTTCATACCATAGACTGCTAACTAAAGCATCTTTGTCTACTGTAGCCGAGTATGCTCTTGGATAGGAGTCTTTCAGAATACCCAGCGATAACCATTATTCATTCTAGAAGCTAAACTCGTGGCCTTCTCCAAGTTTGGGTTACACCAAATGCCAATTGCTTTTGATAGCTGGAATAACCGATCTCCAAAAAGGGGATGGTCTGACTGGGAATAGCCTCTTCAACCTACTGTTTGACCAGCCATAGTAGTCCTTAACAAGTTCTGTCCATAGTTCTTCCTTGCCATCAAAAATCTTGATCGCCCATTCAATCAAAAGGGCCTGATTGAATTCTTTAAGAGCCTTGATCCCCAATCCACCCTCTTCCTTTGGCCAGCATATGTGTTCCCACTTCATAGGCTGCATGAATCTCCCCTCATGTCAAGCCCCTTTCCAAAAGAACTTCTTTTGCATTACATCTACCCGTTTCCAAATAAATTTCAGAGCTTTGAAGATAGAGAAGTAGAACACCGGGATAGAAGTAATAACTAAATTTAATAAGATCAATCTTCCACCTTTTAACAAAAATCTGCTGCTCCATCCTTCCAACTTAACAGAAATCTTGTCAAAGAGAATATTCCAGTCACTCTTCCTCAGTTTCAAGCACTGCAGTAGCAGTCCCAGGTATTTAATTGGCAATTTTGAGCAACGTTCCCAACGTAACTGACAGTGTTTCTTGCTCCTGTTCATTCAGGCTAAAGCAGATCAAGATAGATTTCTCCCTATTTAGTTTCAAACCTAATCTGTCTCCAAAGATCTTTACCATGTGTCCAAGAGCATGAGCTGCAGCTATTGTCCCTTCCACAGAGAAGACCGTGTCATCTGCATATTGTAAAATAGGGGCTATAGCCCTCCTATTGGATAGAGAGTAACCTCTTATAGCACCAACTTCTGTCAGTTTACAGGCATATCTAGAAGCCCATTAACCGCAAGATTGAATATCAAAGGAGCTAATGGGCACCATTGTCTAACCCCACATTGAGGTTGAATCCAAGCTCCACATGGTTTCCCATTGACCAGTGGAGAGAAGGAAGCGGTTGTAATACAACGCTTCATCCACTAGATCCAAATGAGAGGGAAACCTCTTCTTTTAAATACTTCCCAGATGTAAGGCCATGAAACCAAGTCATATGCCTTTTGGAAATCCACTTTCCACATAAATGCTTTGCATTTCCTTCTATGCCACCCACACATCATTTCCTGGGCCATGATGAACGATTCCTGAAGAGATCTGTTAGGCAGAAAGGTCGATTGTACAGGGTGGATCAAGTGCTGCAAAGCAATCCTCAATCTATTAGCCAATATCTTGCTCACCACTAAGTAAATAGAGTTCGATAGAGCGATCGGTCTAATTTCATAAAATTTCTCAACCCCCTGTATCTTTGGCAACAGAAAGAGAAAGGAATTATTGATCTTGTCAAAGCCTGCATTGCCCCTCTCAAATTCTCTAATAACATCCATCACCTCATTGCCAATCACACTCCACATTTCTTTACAGAAGAAGACTTGGATACCATCCAATCCAAGGGACCCCTCATTGTTTAATTCTTTTATGGCATCTATAGTTTCTTTTTCAGTAATAGTAGCCGTCAGCTTATGTTACGACTCGATTCCCGAATCCCTACAGGATCCGAGACCGGCTCGACTCGACTAATCCCACGATCCAGTCGTCCGACAAGAAATAACCAAAAAGTAAGAAAGTAAACCACATTCACTATGCAAAGTAAATAACAGTAAAAAAGTACAAGCAATAAGGAAGTAAAAGCTGCTAACAGTACACATCACCACCGCAACAGTAAAGTAGAACAAAGTACAAAAACATAAAATGTAACGTCTAAACTCACTAGTAAAAACAGAGTACAACAAAAATAGGAAACTACTGCTGGGCTCGACTGGATCCAGCACCCTTTACAGTCGATGACTCGGACTGCTAACTCCTGGACCTGTAAAGGGTTACGAGTAAAACGGAGTCAGCAAACGTTAAGTAAAGTGGTAACCAAACTAAGTAGTAAAAGCTAGCAGGTAAATTTATCTTTTCCCATTTATTTTATTTTACAAGCCATTCCTTTTCATCAATTGGTTTACTTTCAGATATCTTTCATGATCTCGCATGTTACTCGTGAGAACGATCTTGAATGCAGTCTTTTACAAGAGTAGAAGGCACACGTGGTGCTCTCCTGACCGGGAGAGTCCCCCGTGACGATCCTACACCGAGTCAACCACCCTAAGCTCACTGACAAACGTAGCGGTGACTACGACCACATAATAAACGCACAGGTAACTACCCCGCACTGGCACGTGATCAGTCGTTTCTGCTAGAGGGTACGCCGAAAATACAGCACGGAACAGTATAGGGCTTAGCCCTCTCAGTAACAGGGGTCTTGCCCCTAAGAACCAAACAGAGGTCTCGCCCCTCCACAGTTTGCGTACCCTCGTTTGACTATCCCGATTCGTCCAGTGGACCTAACAAGTCAGTGTAGAGTAACTAGCTAACAAGCGTGAAAATCGCATATTTTGAAATCATTGGAAATCGTAATATAACCGCAAAAACCACTCGTCAAAGGTATTTGTGATAACGAAACTCGCGTAGATTTGATTCCTTTTAGAACTTGAGTCCCGGTCGTTCATTTCTGGGAGACGTGAAAACGAATCGAGATTTGATTCAGCTTTTATAACCTAAATCTAACCTAATACTTTTTTGTCTTTTTCTCTTTTACGCTTTTTTTGTGTTTTTGATCTTTGAAAAGCAAAACGAAACCTAGATCTAGATAAATTAGCAAAAACTCAAGTGACTATGTGCATCTAAATGAGGCCATGGTGATCGTGCATGGTGTGATCAAACCTAAGTATCATATGGGCAAGCAAACATGAGGACAATATCAATCAAAGAAACATAATGAAATTATTTATGCATTAAAGATTATCACATATCATCTCCACTAGAAATCAAATAAATAGAAGAAATTCCTCACACCAGAAAGTTGCCACTAGGGCCATCGACCTTGTATGAGGGTGTAGGCTAGACCTTGGGTATGTAAACCCATCTACACACCTACCAAAAGAGATGGCTGGCCACAAGAGGCTATGGGTGAGCCTTCATGGTCGTCCAAGAAGAGAAGAAGATGGGGGCGAGTGCACCCAACTGGAGAGAGGAGGGTGTTATACTCTTTCTCTACCAATGGCCATCCTTGAAGCTTTGGAAAGAAGCTTCTCTAGCTAGCCGTCCATGGAGCTTTGGAGGAAGATGAGGAGGACGACCTTAAGGTTTTGGAGGGTCGAAGCAAGTTTAGAGTGGAAAGTATGGATGGGAGAGTGTATGGAGATAATCCAATTTCGTGGCTCTCTCTTTGCCCTTATGGAAGGCTCCATTTGGTTGCCACTTTTGGTGGCTCCAAAAGTAGCCAATGCCACATTTTTGAGATCTAGGTTTGACACAAGCTTTTAGGGTTTCCAAGATAGTGTGCATGGGTTTGGTAGGAGTAAAATGGGAAGGTGTGCGTGTGTGGGTGTGTATTTTTCGTAGGGCTAGGTTGTGGATTTTGGTAGAATTAGGTGCTAAATAAGTTGGGTCAATCTAAATTAAGTAGGTGTGAACCTACTTAGGCTTAGGAAAGTTTAATTGGGTAGGAGTGAACCTAATTAGGTCTAGTTCAAGTCTAATTAGATGTGCATGTGATTGGGCTACGGTAACCCTAATAGGTATGAGTTAATTAGATCCTGGGTGGATCTAATTGGGCTCGGGTGCACCCAATCAACTATAGATGCACCCAATTAGGTATGGGATGGTTCAATTGGGTTAGGGATAGGACAAGTAGGGTTATGGATAATGGATTAGGGTTAGGAGGTCTCTACTTAGGTTTCCTAGGGTGTCAGGTGGGGTTCCTAGGTCAAAATAGGCAAGCTAGGGCTTCCAACACCAAAATCAGGAACTATACAGCAATATCAGACGTCCAATATAGTGGTCAGACGTCATATACTACAAAATTGGACGTCTTGACATTAAATTAGACGTCCAATTCTGTGTCAGTATGAGTTTTGGCTTCCTAGATTGTTATTCTGCAGAATCAGACGTCCAACCAGATGCCTGGACCTCCTAAAATGTGCTAGAGAGTGGGTTTTAGATTTTCTATGGTTGATTTTGGTTCCTAAGTGTTTAGGAGAGGGATAGGGTGGATAAGAACATGGATAGTACCATCCATGTTGGGTTTTAAGGCCAAGGTGTCCTAATGGAGGTTGTTTTAGGTTTGGAAAGGCTATCCTAGGGTTTCTAAGGGCAGGAATAAGGCTATCCTCCTCACTCCTCTTATCTGAATCAGTCTTCTTCTTCCTTTATTACTTTATTTCACTATCTCCATCCTGGATCACTTTATTATCTGCAAATAGCAATAAAAAATCATTAACTAACAGGATAACTCGTCTTATTCTAAATAATCTGATGCAATGCATGATATGAAAGATATGAAAGCAATATCCACAATTTAAACTACGTTCAGACATTATTTAGGTTGATTAGGACTCATGATTGCTGTGCAATCATACCCCCATGCCTAAACTTTGCTAGTCCCTAGCAAATGCAAGACTAAATTATTCACATAAGGGTACCTAAGGGATTGATTATTTTATCAAGTGTATGCTTAGAGATTTTTCTCATTTTTGTTTTCATCCTATGTTCTAAAAATCCAAACAATCGTGAAAGTGTAGCTATGTAGCTTTTGTAACGGATTCGAGTAAAAAACTAATTCACCTCTAAACCCTGTACTTGACCACTAGTAAAATTCTAGCGGGACAGGACTTCTTCACTCGGGACATTTAAGATATTCTATGAATTCCACCTCAGCTTTAAGCTTAGGTAGAGAATCTCTAAAGGGAATGATTATATATTTGGTGGCTTACTCTCGACTGATGCTACATAGAAATTAGTGCTACAGAATCTAGATACCCGGATTATCAAGTAACTCAACTCAGAGAAAGACGAGAAAAACTATGCTCTCTTCTGGTTCCTTTGTATTCATTCTCTCTTTCTCTTGTTCTTTTTCCTCTTTTTTCCTTTTTATTAGAGCTCACAATCTCACCAGATTCACACATGATCTATATTTGGCGGTCTCACTTGACATTAACACTTTAATTGAATTTCCATAACCCTAACACTAAGTCGGAATTCCTCAGCCAGTATTCAGGCGGTCAGAAACACAAGAAAGGTAGGTTAAGGTCATATTTGGTGGATCTCAAATTTATTTGGTGATATTACCTTAATGCAACTAAAATAAACACTAAATATTCACTCTTTTTTCTTAGCTTTTTCTTCTTTTTCTTTTTTATTCAATTTTTCTTTCTTTTCATCTTTTTTTTTCTTTTCTTTTTTTTCTTTTTTTTAACACAATACAAGCTAGCATACATTCATAAACTTTATTAAGGAGGCATTATTAGGGATTTGTGGTACTCAAGAGACATTGAGTGACTTATTTGGTGGAAGTACGTACTTATGACACCAGGAGAGACGGATAGGACGGTGTATTTTTGACCTTAACATCAATACCCTCCTTCAGCCAAGGATTCCGTAAAGAATGGTTGTAACCATTCACCTTAAACCTAGTTTTATGAAAACTCGCTCTCTGCGTACTTGCCTTATTTGATAGCTCTCAAATTTTCACGCAAAAAATGTATACGCAGGAATCGGAAACGAAAAATATGTCTAATCTCGGAGTATCATCACCTAATTATCTAGAACTTTAGATTCCTTGTACTAATCTTAGAGTACCAGTACACTCTACTCTCATCTCACACTATTTGGTGGATTTTTGGAGGAAAATCTACCTGACTCCCAAAACACTATCCAGGGGTTCAGAAAAAGAAGCATTGCTCCTCGAAGACTAAAGACATTTATCAGCCTTCGCCGTGAATCCAATGCAAATTCTACGTGTGTGAAAAGTTGTACTAGATTTCATATTACATGAATCAATTAGAGAATAAAATCCTTAATACATTCTCTTGATAAAAATCTTATTCATAAATGAAATATATATACATGCTATGTATAACCTTTCAAAAGTTGCACTTCCAAGATTTCCCTAATTCAGGTTACATTCAGCTTGGCCCTAAATTTAAAACAAAAAGGTGAGTGAATGAGTCAAAAGTGGCAGTTGCGGACGATTTTTAGCTCCAATGCGAGCATTGGAGGTGGAGTCTGTTCTTAATTTAAGGACCCTAACGTGCAATTAGCATGATGTATAAAAGGTTTTTCCTAGGTGTTGGCAGAAAAATTTTCAGTTTACAATTACTACCCCATACTTACTTTCTTGCATGTCCTCATGCATGAATATAATGAAAAATAAATTAAAACAGGGAATAAATGGGTAGAATTCACCTGGAATGGCTCATGAATTTTGACGTTTCACTTATTCCAACACCTGAAATTGAATATGTAGGAAAAATATGACAAATAAAATATATTATATATAAGTGCTGAGATTAATGCCTCCATCTGGGCGTACACTCAAAAAGGATATACCAATACAGTATTGAAAATGGCGAGTAAAATGATAAGAATTTTAGTCTCATTCGCCAAAAGCGGACCGCAAATGCAAACCAGCTATCCATGAATTCCAAGTCCAAATAATCGAAAAAATATGTAGATGGGGCTTGGGATTATCTGCAGCTAGATGCTACAAAAGAAAGACAAATAAATACGGGTGCCTGGAAGAAATAAATATAAAGGCATCCCGAAGAGGTGATGGGGAATGTGGGTGGTAGGGGTATGGGTGGAGTCGTGTGGGGTGAAATCATATGGGTCTTGATAATGGTGCTGAATGGAAGGCATTACCCACGTAGTGTGGTCAGATCTGGAAATCAAGGTCCAGTGATCAGTCTCTGTCTCTACCAAAGATGTTTGGGTCTCATCTTCTTTTATCTCTTCCAAATTTTCCAATGCCAATTCCCGATTATCATATGATTCCCCAAATTTTTTAGCTTCCTCTGATAACTCATCATATGTTATCCCCAACAGTATTTCAATCTCTTGAATATCTTTTTCATAAGGGGATATTTCCTTCTTACTTAGATGAAATTGGTCATTAGATTTAGTAGTGAGTCCCTCCGTGAAAGTGGAATGGGTTGAATCATTGATTAAGGAGTTGTTACAGCCCTTTTGATTTTGTTTCTCCGTGTATGAGATCATTTGAATTAATTCATCAATGTCACCATGGGTATTCTCAAATACAACAAAATCATATTCAGGTCTCTTAATACTTAGTTGCTCAAAATGAAATGATTGGTACTCAGGCCCTAAATCAAGATCAAGATTCTCAAATTAATCTCCATTCTCGACTTTAATAAGATTATCAATATCATCCACCTCGGGTGTCGGATCAACAGAATCCTGCATTTCCACCACCGAATCACAAATCGGTTGTGACACAGCTGACCCAAATTCAAACATTTCTGATTTTTGTTGCTTGTCCCGGATTCTATGAAGCTCTTTCCTTATATCATCATATTCTCTTGCACTAGCTTCTTTTATTTCATGAATCATTTTGATCAATTGAGTAATCTGGGATTCATTGCAAGGGGCAAGGGTTTGAATTGGGCTAAGTCGATCAAGATAGTCAACCATACTATCAATGATTTGATCTGGTATTGAGGGTGACTTATGTGATCTAGTGGATTGTCGATTCGGGTCAAGTGGTTCTACCCATGTGTCAATTGCGATAGTTTCTTCCAAATTACCCTCTAACTCACTTTCCATGTCATCCAGAAAATACCCTGACTTTGTTTTCTTAGCGGCTGCATAAATATCAAAGTGAATCTTCTCATTGCCGCTACTCATCTCCATACATCCTGAGTAGCAGTCAATCCGTGCATTGGCCGTAGCCAAGAAAGGTCGACTCAGAATAAAGGGTGAATTACTTAGCTTTTCCAGTCTATCTATGTCCAAAACAATAAAATCGACCGAAAAGCTAAGACCTTACACTTTAATAATCACATCCTGAACTACCCCCTTAGGTAGTTTGATGGAGCCATCTGCCATTCTAATGGTGACAGGCGTGTGGTGTAGATCTCCAAGTTTGGTGCGATCAAAAAGGGCGGTAGGAATCAAGTTAATGGAAGACCCTAGATCCATAAGGGCTTTGTTGAAGGTGAATCCCTTTATGGCACAAGATATGAAGGGTTTTCCAAGGTCAGTCATTTTGGGTGGTAGAGTGACAGAAACAAATGTACTTATGTTAGCTGATAAAACCACCTCTTTAGGTGTGCAAGTCTTTTTCTTCTTTTGTGACTCTTTCTTTAAGGCCTCAGGAAAGGGCAAATAGGTCAAATCAACTTCAGAAGCCTTTTTCTTCTTTTTGTCCCTTGAGTCTGAGTCAGAGCTGGATGTGGGTTTGGTCTTATGATTTTTGGTTGAACGCAAATCAGGTCGTTTGGGTGGGGCTCTTAGCTTTTCTCTTCCTTTTAGAGGCCACAGACTTGGCCCCCATACAATGGCATGTATGATAGATTGGAGGAGGGGTCGGAAGAATAGGTGGAGAATAGGAGTGAAAAGGTATTTGCATCCGAGGATAAAGTGATTCTTGAAGTCTCTTGATTTGATCCCCTTGAGATTTCACTTGATTTTCCAACTTGGTCAGCCTTTCTTAATTTTTCTTGTCAAAGTCCAACAAAATGTTCATGATATCTTCAAGGGTGATTGTGGGTTGGGCTGGACTAAATGGTTGCCCTAAAGTGGTTTGAGTAGAATATTGGGCTGGCCTAGATTGATGTTCAGTCTAAGTCAATCTCTGTGGTGGCCATGAAAGATCAGGATTGTTTCTCCATTCCGAGTTATACGAATCTGGATATGAATCAATGGGTGTATCGCCCTAAGTGGGGACGACTATAGAGGGAGTTGATTGAGAACCTGTTATTTGGTCCTATACTTGTGATTCATTATTCCAATTCCTTAGAGATATCTCATCAGGTACAGGTGTATCAGAAATAGTGCATTCCTTAATTGCTCTACCCAATTCACGGATTAGGTCCAAAGGTGCCTTTTGGGTTGGCTGAGTCCAGGATGCCTCCCCATGATAGCAAGAATCAGTCAAGTAGCTAGTGGATCCAAAATATGGGTCACTAGACCCACTAGGCTGGTTTTTCCAAGTCTCTTGTTCCTGGGAGTGATAAGATTGAGATTATGCCTGAGATCGTCTAATTTGCTCCAGAAGTTTGGCACATTGATTTGTATGGTCCTTGTTATATTCCCGAAATTCAGCAACTATGGCTTTCAATTAGTTCTAATCTAGATAAAGGTCAGCTCCATGAGGTTCAAGTTCTAAATAAGCTGGGGGATAAGGATGATCATATCCCCGTTGGTTAGGATGAGTCTCCCAACTAGGAGTCGAAATCATGGTTGGTTTGGAAGATGGAGGGCCCTGATGATCAAAAGAATGATATGGGTTCATGGATATTTGAGAGAAGATGCTAATAGAGATAAGAGATAGTCTTCTTTAGGAAGACACAACTAGCTACAAGGGGCTGGTGGAATTAAGGTAAATGCCTAGGAAGAAAGATGGGAGAGCCCTAAATCAAGCAAACAAGGTAGCCTTAAATTGTATACCCTAATTGGATCTAAACCTGGTATCCTGAGATGGAACTGGGTTAAACCAACCCTTGAATTACTTGGCTGGCCAGATTGGTGGGACCTCCTAGGACACCTCGCACGGCAGGATACCACTAAAGGTTAACGCGGTTACCGCACCAACCTTTCTTGTCACTAGTTGGTGCAAGTAGACAAGGCCTTGATTTTTACCCAATTAAATTTCAGTTACCAAGTAATTTAGTCCTTCCTAGGGCACGTGTAACCCCACGTCCCGGCCTAAGGGCGGCTAGGTCCGCTCTATACTAAACAGGGGACAGTTGCTCTCATTAGTACCACATACTCAAGGGCCAGCACACTTCCCACTCAAATTTTCATGTCTTTCCATTCATCCACAAGAGTTCTACTCCTAATTCCCCGTAGGGCTCATGCTCATATTCACCATATCATTCCATACCAGATTTCATTATTCACAATTCCATTCTCGAGTTGTACACAGCAGCTCATATTTCCACAATCTAACAGATGCAACAAGTGATATTACAGGTAATTGTTTAACTAATACAGGCATTCTATGCTTCAACAGGCAACTCGTATTTATTAACGGATAATTGTTTACAATTCTACTCATTCATTTATGACTGCAATCTCAAACACGCATACAACAGTATAACTATTTCTCGTCCAATGATTCATGCCACATCATAGGTTTCTAGTTGTCTAATTTCACATATGCATTCATATTTTATAATTAAACCAGGGAGAAACCACTCTACCAGACAATCCGGGAGTACTGGGGGCTCAAATGGCAAACTCACATCCTCAGCAAGGCCCGAACACGCAACAGAACGGGGTCCTATACCAAGGAACATAACACAACGGAATATTCAGAATAGTATATAGGGATTTCTAACATGTAGAGGAACTCAAGGAAAAAATAGATATCTCGTTTGCGTAAAACGGACCCCAAACGAACCTTAAAAGGGTCAAAAACAGGACTGTAGAACCAAATCAGACGTCTGGCACAAGGTCCAGACGTCTTAAAAGTCACCAGGGTCCTACCTCAAGTTCCCGCGTTGACCTCAGGGTCCAGGACCCATACTTGACCATCTGAACTCAGCTCCAGACGTCTAACCTCTCCTCCAGACATCTGGGGGTGCCTCCAGTCGTCTGGTAAGCGATCCAGATGTCCGAAATGCGTGGGAAGGCGTGCCGCACACCTTCCTAAAGTTGCCCCTCCGGGCGATAGACAAAATCTCCCCAATTTAGCGGTGCGGCCTGCATGGCCGTAACAGCAAGAGGAACGTACCTTCACAAAACCTTACCTTCAGACGTCCAACCCGTCGTCTGGACAGCCCTTCAGACATCTGATTCTGGGAAATTCCCAGAACCAGAGCGAGCTCCCACTCCTCTCGCCATGCGCAGCCGCGGCTCCTCCCTCTTATTGCAGCTCCGGCTGCAGCAGGAAGTTGGGGACAACTCCCCCGACGCACACCTCCCACACACATCACTCCGATTGTGCGCCCTCCGACGTGCTCCCACGAACTCACGAGCTCAACCTCCTCTCTTCACGCCACTCCTCACTCCCTCTCTCTCGCTTGCTCCTCTCACAATAGTGGAGAGGAAGCTAGTGGTGGAGTGGAGACGAGAGGAAGCAGGGTGAGGACTCTTAAATAAAGAGTGGCTAGGGCTTGGTAGGGGAGAGAAGAGAGAGAGAAGAAAGCTGTCTACACGCAAATCCGACTGTGCGTCCAAATTTTTCAATTTCCAGACATCTAGGAAGGGGTCCAGACGTCTAACCAGACGTCTGACTAACAGTCTAGACGTCTTAAAAGGCTCAGAACAGAATGGGTCTTTACATCATAACAAACTTAAAGGAAGTTTCATCCCCGAAACTTGAGTTAGCTAGGGTGCGAAAAAGGAAATATAAACGAATAACTTAAAGAGAACCGAAGTCGGTCCGAAAAGACGTACCCTCAAAAAGCTCCGGGTACCGCTCTGGCATTGCCGCCTCAGGCTCCCAGGTAACCTCATACCGCTGGCTCCTCCACAAGACCTTCGCCAGGGATTTCTGCTTCTGTCTCAAACTCCGAACGGCTCTGTTTAGTATCTGCAGTGGTCTCTCGAGATAGGTCAGGTCGTCACCCACCTCGACACTCTCGTGGTGCTAAACGTGACTGGGATCAGCGACGTACTTCCTGAGGTTGAACACGTTGAACATGTCGTGCACACCAGAAAGTTGAGGTGGAAGGGCAAGTCGGTAAGCAACGGGTCCAACCCGCTCCAGGACCTCAAAAGGCCCCATAAATCTCGACGCAAGCTTCCCTTTCACCCCAAAACGCTGCAAGCCCTTCATGGGCGAAACGTGAAGAAAGACATAATCCCCAACCTCGAACTGCACCTCTCTACGCTTCCGATCGGCTTAACTCTTCTGTCTGCTCCTGACAGTGCGAAGTCGTCTGTGAATCTGCTCTATCACCTCCGACTCTGCCGGATCAACCTGGGGCCAACCTCCCACTTGGTCCCCACCTCAACCCAACTCAAGGGTACAGTACACCTCCATCCGTACAGAGCATCGTAAGATGCCATGCCGATACTCAAGTGATAGCTATTATTATATGCAAACTCTACCAAGGGTAAGTGTTCCCAAGAGCCCCTCCAGTCCAGTATACAGGCACGCAAAAGATCCTCAAGTGTCTGTATTATGCGCTCTGGCTATCCATCCGTCTGGGGTGGTACGTCGTACTGAACCTCAATCGTCCCCAAAGCCTGTTGAAACTAGCCCAAACTAGGCCTAAATACAATCTCACGCGGAACTCCGTCCAGGCGTACCACATCACGAATATACCTCTCTACCAACTATGCCAGTCCCAAAGTGACTCGAATCGGCAGGAAACGTGTTGTCTTCGTCAACCTGTCCACTATCACCCAGACTACGTCATGTCCTCGCTAGGTAATGGGTAAGCCCACCACCAAGTCCGTGGTGATGCTCTCCCACTTCCACTCTGGCACAGGAAGTGGATGCAACGCCCCTACAAGCTTCTGATGCTCGACATTCACCTACTGGCACACCAAACACTGCTGAAAGAACTCACCTACATCCCGCTTCATCCCTCCACCAAAAGTCATGTCCCAGATCATGATACATCTTAATGTTCCCGTGATGTATGGTGAACGTGAACCCGTACGCCTCAATCAGGAACTCTCTCAATAACTCCTCGTCCCTGGGAACGCACAAACGTTCCCTCATGTGCAGCACCTCATCTGTAAAAGAGCTCCCTTAGGTCCCCTGACAGCACTCTGTCTTGTAACGACTGCAGGTGCGAATTTGTCATCTGACCTGTGATGCTGCGATCTATCAGCTCTGGTCTCGTCTGTCGTATCACCGTCACTACCCCACAATACCCCTGCGACTCTCATGGCCACCAACTACCCAACTCCTCCATAAGCCTCCAACTCTGTGCCTCTAAATTGGTTAAGTGGGCGGGCGCCTTCCGACTCAAGACGTCAGCCACCACGTTGGCCTTCTCCGAATGGTAGGAGATACTACAGTCATAATCCTTCATGAGCTCTAATAAGTATTTGAGGCTTTTATGATCCGTGAAAATCTCAAAGATCTCGCCATAAAGGTAGTACCTCCATGTTTTCAGCGCGAAGACAACAGCTGCCAGATCTAAGCCATGGGTAAGGAAGCTATACTCATGGGACTTCAATTGCCGCAAAGCGTAGACGACAACGTGACCCCGCTGCAATAGCACACCCCCTAACCCCTGCAACGAAGTGTCCGTGTAGACCATAAAATCGCCACTGCTATCTGAGATGGTAAGCACAAGAGCTGAAGTCAGCCTCGCCTTCAACTCCTAAAAACACGCCTCACAAGCATCTGCCCAAGCAAAGGACACGTCCTTCCGGGTCAACTGGGTCATAAGACACGCAATCTGCGAGAAACCCTTGATAAATCTCTGGTAGTAACCTGCCAATCCTAAGAAGTTGCGTATCTCCGTCACTATACGTGGCCCCTCCCACCTGAGCACAGCCTCAACCTTGGCTGCAAAACCATCCCCTGAAATCAAATGGATCAAGGTCACCTGCCTCAGCCAAAACTCGCACTTACTGTATTTGACATACAACCTGCATCGTCTCAAAGTGTCCAGAACCATCCGCAAGTGTTGTCTGTGACATGCCTGATCCCGTGAGTAAACGAGCACGTCATCAATAAATACCACCACAAACTGGTCCAAGTACGATCTGAAAATCCGATTCATCAAATCCACGAAGGCAGCGGGGACGTTGGTCAGCCCAAACAACATGACCAAAAACTCGTAGTGTCCGTACCGAGTGCGGAAAGCTATCTTGGAGACGTCGATCTCCCTGATCCTCAACTGGTGGTAGCCTGATCTAAGATCTATCTTAGAGAATACCGTGACATTTCGTAACTAATCAAACAGATTATCAATCATCGACAGCAGATACCAGTCCTTGATGATGACCCTATTCAGCTATCTGTAGTTAACACAAAGGCGTAGGATACCATCCTTCTTCACAAATAACATAGGGGCTACCAACGGGAACGAATTGGGCCTCACAAAACTCTTCTCCAACAGGTCCTATAGCTGTGACTTGAGCTCTCGCAGCTCAAGTGGTGTCATCCGGTACAGTGCAGTAGAAATGGGGCTGGTCCCCAATACCAGTGAGATCTCAAACTCGATCTCACGCTCAAGCGGTAATACTGACAGCTCCTCCGGAAATATAACGAGGTCTCCATGACCACCGAGATGCTCTGAAAGTTTGCCACGGTACCAGGCTCTACCACCACACAGCCTGGAAAGCCATCACACCCCTGGCCCAAAAATCTCGCTGCTCGAAGTGTAGAAATGCACCAAAAACCTCCGTCCACCGGCTGTCCGTGAAACTCAAAGAAAGGCATCTCTGGTATGGATAAAACGATCTTCCTCCTAAAATAGTTCACCAAGGCGTGGTAAGTATACAGCCAATCCATTCCTAGAATCACGCCAAAATCCTCCATCAGTATCAAGATCAAGTGAGCTGGAGGCTGTGTCCCCCAATACTGACCTCACAGTCTGTGTAGACCTCCTCAGCTACAAACAGCTGACCACCTCGACTTCTAATCACAAGCGGATTCTATAACACGTAGTCCTATCCCAAACTAACAGCAAAACTCGTAGCGACAAAGGAGTGGCGTTGGAATCAAAAAGCACGTAAACTAATCTGGCGGAAACTGTAACCATACATGCCACCACAGAACCGGATGCCCTGGCCTCTCTGTGTGTCAGGGCATTGATACGTCCCTCAACACTCGGTGCAGAAGAAACAGCCACACCCTGCGTCGAGCGAGTAGCCGCTGGCCGGTACCTTCCCCATAACTGCTGTCCTCCCCCACGCCCCTGGGAACCATGATCACCGACTCGGCCTCCAACACTTGATGCAGGGAGCATCTGCTGCACTCCAGCACCAGACGAGCAGTCCCTCATGTAGCCCACCTAGCCACACTGGTAGCAGAGGGGGACTCGACTCCCTCCCTCAGTAGGTCCCTGCTGACAGTTGGGCGAAGGTCCAGTGCTACAGCTGGTCCTGTCGAGGGCCCCCAAAAGCAACTAACAGCCCCACAAAGCGAGACAGCTCTCTTACAGATGTCACGTGCCTCCTCTCTCGTCAGCCTAGTGAGTACTCTAACTGGTATGGCCTCTTCCGTCCGCTGTCGGTGTCTCGTACAGTCAGGTTAGTCTCCTCGTACGTCATAACTGCCTCCACCATTCTTAAGGTGGGCAGCTTCAGGGACTTGACATACCCTCAAATAGCAGGCCAGAGTCCCTCAGTGAACCTCTACAGGCACTCCTCTGTAACTACGGCTGTCACAGCAAAACGTGACAGCTCCAGGAAGTACATGCGGCACGCGCAAACAGTCATTGTCCCCTGGTGAAGAGAGTGTAACTCCCGCCTCCTCTAGTCCTACCAAGTCTACAGGAAGTACTGCTCACAGAAGAGGGTTACGAACTAGTCCCATGTTGGCTCTCCCCTCTCCTGACCTCTGACTGCCCTCCAACACCTGTGTGTCGCACTTTCCAGCTGGTACATGGCAAAGGCCACGCGACACTCTGCAAGGGGCGAAGGGTGTCAAACACCCTGTCAATCTACTCCAGCCAGTCCTCGACCTCAGACGGGTCCTCATCCCCCTTGAAGGAAGGGAGCTTCAGCTTCCGAAACTGTCCGAAAAACTTGTAGTGCAGCTGCAGTGGGGGAACGGGCATGCCTTCAGACAAGGAGGGTTCATGCTCAGAAGTGTCAGAATGCGGTGGGGGCGATGGAGGACCACCCCGTCCCTCTCATCCAGCGCTACGCCGATCTCTCGGTCCCACAAAGGACTCTCCCTCCACGACCCCAGGGAGAGGTACCCATGGAAACGGGTAGAGCTCCTCTCGTACTATATCTCGAATCAGCTGAACAAGATCCTGGGCCTTAACGTCCGAGAGAAGTGGCGGGTCAGCTGGCACCTCAAGCCCGACACGTCCACTCCTCCAACCTCATCCATGGCCACGTCCGCGGCCAGCCTCAAGAACTCCACGACGAGGTATCTCCTCAGCCTCAAGAACTCCACGCGAAAGACAAAACAAAAAGAAGTTAACTCTAACAGACTTCAGCGAAAGAAACTCAGAATAGATGTCAAGCAACACATAGTAGTTACTCCAGTTACATGCACGTAAATTGATTATTTTCAAGCTAGTTGGTTCATTTCTTAGGACGACCTTACTCTGATATCATCTTGTTACGACCAGGTTCCCGAATCCCTACAGTATCCGAGACCAGCTCGACTCGACTAATCCCAAGACCCAATCGTTTGACAAGAAATAACCAAAAAGCAATAAAATAAATCACATTTACTATACAAAGTAACTAACAGTAAAAGAATACAAGCAGTAAGGAAGTAAAAACTACTAACAAACAGTACATATCACCACCACAACAGTAAAGTAGAACAAAGTACAGAAACAGAAAAGGTAACGTTTAAACTCACTGGTAAAAACAAAGCACAACAAAAATAGGAAACTACTACTGGGCTCGACTGGGTCCAGCACCTTCTACAGCCGGTGACTCGGGCTGCTCAACTCCTTGACCTGTAAAGGGTTACGAGTAAAACGGAGTCAGCAAATGCTTATTAGAGTGGTAACCAAACTAAGCAGTAAAAGCTAACAGGTAAATTTATCTTTTCCCAATTATCTTATTTTACAAGTCATTCCTTTTCACCCATTGATTTACTTTCAGATCTCTTTCTTGATCTCGCATGTTCCTCGTGTGAATGATCTTTATTACAGTCTTTTACAAGAGTAGAAGGCACACATAGTACTCTCTTAACCGGGAGAGTCCTCCGTAGTGATCCTACACCCAGTCAACCACTCCAAAGTCACTGACAGACAGCGGTGACTACAGCACGCGTGATAAGCGCACGGGTAGCTACCCCGCACTGGCACGCAGTTAGTCGTTTCCGCTAACGGGTACGCCTAAAGTACAGCATGAAACAGTATAGAGCATATCCCTCTCAGTAACAGGAGTCTTGCCCCTAAGAACCAAACAGGGGTCTCGCCTCTCCACAGTCCGCGCACCCTCGTCTGACTATCCCGGTTCGCCTAGTGGGTCTAACAAGTCGGTGTAGAGTGCCTAGCTGAATCCCGGGTCCCGTGGGGTAGCTAGCACCCTCCCTACACTAGTAGCTCTCCCCGGTACAGTGTACATGAGGACCAACAAAGTTGGTATAAAGTGATCAATCCTAACCCTGGGTAAAGGCGACTAGCTCCGCTTTACACTAAACAGGGGACAGTCGCTCTCCTTGATACCACGTACTCAAGAGCCAACACACTTCCCACTCACATTTCTAGATCTTTTCATTCATCCACAGGAGCTCTACTCCTAATTCTCCATAGGGTTCATGCTCATTCACCATATCATTCCATACCAGGTTTCATTATTTACAATTCAATTCTCGGGTTATACACAGCAGCTCATATTTCCACAATCTAACAGATGCAACAAGTGATATTACAGGTAATTGTTTAACTAGTACAAGCATTCCATATTTCAACAGGCAACATATTTTTTATCAGGCAATTGTTTACAATTTTACTCAGTCATTTATGACTGCAATCTCAAACACGCATACAACAGTGCAACTGTTTCTCGTCCTATGATTCATGCCACATCATAAGTTTCTAATTATCTAATTTCACATATGCATTCATGTTTTATAATTAAAACAGGGGAAACCACTCTACCAGACAATCCGGGAGTACTGGGGGCTCGAACGGCATACTCACGTGCCTCTGCAAGGCCCAAACACACAAAACGAGATTCTATACCAAGGAACATAACACAACGGAATGTTCAGAACAGTATATAGGGATTTCTAACATGTAGAAGAACTCACAAGGAAACCATAGATATCTCGTTTGCGTAAAACGAACCCCAAACGGACCCTAAACAGGTCAAAAACAAAACTGCAGAACGAAATCAGACATTTGGTACAAGGTCCAGACGTTTTAAAAGTCACCAAGGTCTCACCTCAAGTTCCTGCGTCAACCTCAGACGTCCAGGACCCTTGACCGTCTAGACTCAACTCCAGACGTCTGACCTCTCCTCCAGTCGTCTGGTAAGCTGTCCAGACGTCCGAAACGCGTGGAAAGACGTGCCACACGCCTTCCTAAAGCTACCCCTGTGCGCGACAGACAAAATCTCCCCACTTTAGCCAAATAGATTGTCTCTGTGGTGCGGCCTGCATGGCCGTAACCACAAGAGGAACGTACCTTCACGAAACCTTGCTTTCAAACGTCCGGTGTCGTCACTAGACATCCAACCCGTCGTTTGGACGGCCCTCCAGACGTCTGATTCTGGGAAATTCCCAAAACAGAGCGACCTCCCGCTCCTCTCGCCGCGCGCAACCACGGCTCCTCCCTTTCGTTGCAGCTCCGGCTGCAGCAAGAAGTCGGGGACGGCTCCCCCGATGCACTCCTCCCGCACGCGCCGCTCCAGCCGTGTGCCCTCCAGCGATCTCCCATGAACTCGTGAGCTCAACCTCCTCCTCTCTTCACGCCACTCCTCGCTCCTCGCTCTCACTCCCTCTCTCTCGCTCGTTCCTCTCACGGCAGTGGAGAGGAAGAAGGAAGCTGGTGGTGGTGGAGTGAAGAGAGGAAGGGGGGTGAGGGCTCTTATATAGAGAGCGGCTAGGGTTCGGTGAGGGGGAGAGAAGAAGAGAGAGAGAAGAAAGCTGTCTACGCACAGCCAGTGCGTAGACCCGACTGTGCATACAAATTTTTCAATTTCCAGACGTCTGACCAGATGTCTGACTGACAGTCCAGACGTCTGACTGACAGTCCAGACATCTTAAAAGACTCAGAACAGAACGGGTCTTTACAGCTTGGAAGCCTGATCATCTGAGACTCTAGGAGCATCACTCGCAGCCATCCTCCAGCAGCCTCTCTGCTGCCCGTGATGAGTCCCTATAATACCTGACAGCCTCCACTCTAATTTCTTGCATTGATGACAGTCTTTGCCCATCTTTAAGGATGGATGAGATAAAGTTAACCCATCTACGAGAGCTGGCTGCGAGGTGGAAAAATTTTGTGTTGGCGTCCCCCTCCTTGAGCCATAGCTGTCTAGACCTCTCCCTCTAGTCCATCTCCTGTTTGAAGTCCTCCTCGGCTACCACCCCTTGCCACATTCTTCTGGCTTCAAGATCATCATCAGATAGTGGACCTGCTGCCTCTTTAGAATCCAAGATCTGGATTTTATTTAGAGCCTCCAAACGCCTCTGCTGCCTTAGTACAGACACCGTAGCTCCATACTCTTTCAAGACTGTGCACAGAGCAAACAATTTGGAAGCAAGTTTGATAGTGGCTGAACCCTCCATCTATTTGGTGTTCCACCACGAACCAATCATCTCACGAAAACCAGGCTCTCTCAGCCATGATCTTCTAAGCTTGAAGTAGGACCCTGTTTGAACCTCTTCCCTACTGTCCTAGACAAATGGAGTGTGGTCTGAGAAGGGGCGTTCCAGTCTAGCAACAGCAGAGAGCTGGAACCTATCGAGGAGAGTAGCATTCCTAAAGAATCTGTCAATCTTTGACATAAGGCCATTGCCATTTCGCCAAGTGAATTCAGCTCCTAAGGATGGGTACTCATTCAAACCAAGAGATTGAATCACCAACTGAAATCCAATAGAAGTACTGTCCATGACCCCATTCGACCTATCATTCCCTGTCAATACACAGTTGAAGTCCCCACCTACTAACCAAGCACCCCTTTGCACAAGTTCTGCAACTGTTGCCCAATCATCCCAAAGTTCCTGTCTCATCGAGGCAGCACATGGACCATATACACCGGTAATAAAGATGTCATCTTGCCCCTGATTTCTTTGGAACTTACAAGTCACCAGATGACGAGCTTTGTGTACTTCCAGCAAGATGTAACCAAGCCCTTCTCCACCAAATAACAATGCCACCAGATCTGCCATGTGCGTTAAGCATCACACACTCATTCGCCCCCGCAGCCTTCATATCATTCCATACCCTATCAGACTCATTCTCAATATAAGTCTCTTGTATTGTCGCACAATCGATCTCCCACTCTCTCAAATATCTCATCAAAGAAGCCCTCCGACTCTTGTCGCGCAACCCACGCACATTCCACGTAAGGACTCTCATCTTCCTTTTTGAGACCCCTCCCTCTTTTGGTTTTGACTCTTACTAACCTACATAATCGTGGCTATTGCATTTTCATCCAGGATCAGCTCCGATTTCATCCTCCTCTGCCTGAGCCTATAGGGCGATCTACCCACACCAACCTTGGTAAGCTGGTCCAGTACCGAACTTTAGGCCTTCACATCTTTTAAAGTTGATTGGGTTCTCAAGGAATTATTCGAGATCTCTTTCAAGACTTGTACCTCAGTTTTATCAGTCGTTGGTTGTGAATCACCCGCTACCTCCATCGTGGGCGTCACTGCCTCTTTCATGACTAATTCCACTTGCTCCGCATCCATCATCTCCCCCATTTCCCCAGGGTGGTGGTCCTTACGTTTTTTGGTTGCTAGTGCCTCATCTGGGGAAAACCTACTCGGTACATGTGCATTCGTCTCTTCAACAGCCTGCATATAAGACATCTTATCCTGCCCCTTTCCCACAACAATATCTCCCACTATGAATCTCAAGATCAGCAACCAAGAGCTACCCCTGCATCGAAGGATCAATCTATCAAGGACCGATCCTACCTCGAAGACATCCACCATGACATTAAGGACCCGTCCATCACCCTCAATCAAACCAACATCTGCATCTTCAGCCAATATAGCAAACCCAGAAATCATGGTCGCCACCACCTCTCTTGATCTCAGGTGCAGCAGCAAACCTTTAATCTATAGTCTCCCCGATCTAGAGCCTAACCTCTGGGGCGGCCTATCCGACAGAGCTCCATCAAAAGGAGAGACTAATCTCCACATCACCATCAACCCCTCAAAGGAACTCGACTGAAAGCACAGACGTTCAACGTCCATCATCCCCAAGCCAAAAAGCACAAATCGTGTGGGGGATAGAGAAGCAATTTTCCAACCGTCGATCGAAGGGGATAAAGAGCTTACCAGTTTTTGGAGCTTCTCTGAGGATGGATTGCCGGTCATTACCTCTCCGATCATAACCCCTCTTAGCACCAGTTCTATCGTTCTTATGTCCTCTGTCACAGGGACTTCTACATTGATTGTATGACCCCCATAAGTAGGAGGCGACGGTGGTGGCAGCTGTGCCCTAAAATTCGAACCTCCAGTGTGCATATTAATCCGACCCTTCATCTGCCCACTATTAGCCTTACATGAGTCCTGCTTATGGCCGTGTCCTCCACACGTGAGGCATATAAGGGGGAAGCGGCATACCACCGCCATATGACCTCGACGCCGGCATCTGAAGCAGACAATCTCCCTGTTGCCCCACGACTTGCCCCTATCTGTCCTCCTCATAGCCACCTCCCATGTGCCATTGGCCATGGGACCTCTCCTTTCCTTCCACCTCCAAGCCCTAGATCTCCACGTAGTCCATCCCTCAGCATCACGGTTCCTCCCACCTGTCGCCCCATGATCGCCCTCCATCACCCTCCATTCTTCCCTTCCGGACCTTGTAGTTTTACTCTTTCTCTAAATTAACATTTTAATTTCAAAAATTGTATAAAAGAATTGTATTTTAGCATACTTCAAGTAAAAAGGACGGATGGAAAAAGATAAACACATTTGAAAGAAGATCTTTCCGAATGAAAGGGCTCATTACAAATGTTGAGTTTCTAACTTTGCTAATCAGACCTTTCCTCTACGATGGAACTTAGCTACTTGATGGCTTCATCATGGACCTTGTGGATAAAAACAAATAAGACAATTTTCAAAGGACCACATCTATATGTTGATGATTCTAACATCTTTTCAAGGAAGCTCTCTACCTTGTTTTTGAGATTTGCTCTAATTCATCTTAAGAATAATTGGCATTTTACATTTCAGTAAAAAGAAGAGAAAGGTATAAAAAACACTTCACTAAACCTATCTTTCAAGATGACAATACCCTCGAGTAGAACCTATCACCTGCTATTCCCTCTGATTAACACAATTCAATTAAAAGGAGGCATACTTAAATACAATAATAACAGGTTTCGCAAAAAAACAGCATTCACTCATATATACGAAAACAAGATGTTTACCACTTCAACATTTTGACAAACATTCAATTCCAACAGTTACCCAATATTCTACTGCATATCTTTCGCTCTAGCTCAACCAAAAGGCACACAAGTATAGAACCAAAAGTCAGTCTCTCACTTCCATAAACAAGTCAAAAATCCACAATCTAGAAGGACCATATTTGACAAACAAGTTAAAAATCCAAAGTCTAGAAGGAGAAAAACTCAAATGCTTCACACACCTTCTTCCATATGTAATAATACAAAGTTGACAATTCTAGCATTAATAAATTTATGCTATCTTCCATTCTACATATGTACTTTCGATGCATGTGTATTGTTCATCTTACATCACCACATTGCTTCGAAAGTAGATGGCTGCTTCATGTATTAACAATGTCCATCATTTCTACATACCTGATTTTAGTGTTATTATGGTGTTAAATATTATCATATTTTCTTCTCGTCTTCTCTGGTCTAGCATGCATTTTGTACGTCTGCATCAAGGGTATCTCATAGAAATAATAAATGCTTGAATATACTAGCAACGAAACATGTTAGATGTAACAATACACATGCATCGAGCACAATAAATCTTGGAAATAATTCTTACAGTGAAAAACCTACTCAATTGCTTAATCACATGTTGCAAACTGAATTCGTTACAAGCTCTAGAAAGTAAAAGTGGATCAACCTACCTTTTCTTTTAATTGAAATCTAGTGCAATTAAGTATTTCAGGTACCTTTGTCCATAGAGGGAAAAATGAGGAACTTCTACACAAGGTGATTTTACAGACAACACTAACTTGCCTTTGTCAAAAAAGTATTTTCTAAGACCAATGACAATATACATGCACAAAAAATATAATCTCCAAAAGCAATCGGTTCCTACATGTTACTAAATCTATGTACTTACAGATTTGCCCCGTAGTGAAGACATCCAGCAATCTCTCAAAGGTTCCTTACCTTCTGAGAACTATACACCCTTTGCAGCCCAATTGTAATTGCAAAATCTGATAATCAAGAAGTGGCAATCTTTGGAGAATGCAAAATGCCAAAGGATCCTTACCAATCACCACCATGATGTCAAGACTAACTTCAAGTCATAGTGCCAACCTTATTTGAGTTCCCATTTGTTTGCACTGGAAAGACAAGAGTAGGTTGTGAAAGCCTTATGACCCTTGCCTTCATCTCCTCTTCTTCCACACTACTTACCTTTGGATCTGTTCCAAACCTGACAAGTCGAGCTTTCTTCTTATTTTTTTTTTTTTTTTAAGAAAGATCGTTGCTTTCCATATCACCACTGCGCAACGCCAAAGAGTCAAATTACCGATTACAAAAAGAGAAGAAGAATCTCAACACCAAATCAACCATGTAGGGGGAGAAAAAGAATAAGAAAAAAACAAGTTTATAGCATCGAATCTTTCGATAATTCCAATGAATAAGATCCCAGAAGAAGAGAACATTACTACACGATCACGAGACACCCGATGCCGCTGCTAGTGCTGACGACGTCCCGTCGTCGTCCTTCGCCCCCTTGGGGACGACCACGACGAGCTAGCGAGCTAGGGCCTCGTCCCGGCAAGGAGGCAGAACCTCCACTGATCGACCTCAAGATCCTGCTACTGCTCCTACTCGTCAACGTGTTCTGATAATGACGAAGGCAAGGTGGTGCTTCGCGGATGATGCCCTTGGTGATGCTCGGGTGGATGACGATGGCATAGTCACGGACGGGGAGGGGGAGGCCAGCGGTGGGGGCGGAGAAGTGGAAGGCGGTGGGGTCCTTGAGGACATGGACGTCGGCGTCGGAGGAGATGGGGAGCTCGACGACGCAGCCGAAGATGTGGGGGAGGCGGCAGAGTCCTCTACCGCTCGCCGCAACGGCGCAGGGGGGAGATGTTGCGTTTCCTTGGCGATGGGTGGACCCTCCAAGTCAAGCTTTCTTCTTGCCCTCCTCATCAACAGTGGACTGCCCTGCTATCCCGAACTTCTCTTCTCTGGCCTTTCTCTTCCCCTTTTCAGATTTGCCATGTGATATGGGAGTTGTGTTTCTCCTCCTCGGAGAGCTGAACAGGCATATCAAGCTGCTCGGCTCAGCGTATCTTCTTCTAGAGGTCGGTGGCAGCGCTCGACGCTTCTTCCACAGTCATCCTCGCGATCGCCATCAACAACGGCATAGACAGCGAGAGCACCCTTGCTGCCTTGGTGTCGGCTGGGGCAGCTTCCTTGGAGGACAGCTCGAGCGAGGGTAGTGGCGGCGGTCTCTAGGGTTTTGGAGGGGCGTAGGGGATGCTCCTTCAGACCCTTCAACTCCATTTTCTCACACAGATAGGGGATTAAGGGCTTGCCGATGGCGAGATTGGCCTTGTAGCTACCGATAGTGGGATTAAGGCAATTGAACTTGCTGATGCCGATAGGGTTGGGGATTAGTGGGAAGGAGGCTAAGGGTAACGACGGGTGGCAGAGGAAGAGGAGGGGTGGGGGGTTTAGTTGGAGCCCTCCATTAAGCACCGTCAGGAGGAGGAAGTGGGGTGGTGGGCAATCGGGCTTGGGGGCATTTGGTGTTGGGGGAGGGAATGGGAAGGTAAGGAGGGCCAACGCAGGGAAGGGCAAAAGTTTCGATAGAATTGGGGTGGGTGGGAGAATCCCTATCGATGTTTTCTATCCATATTTTTGCAACGGTTATTTTCGATCTCCGAAACTCTTACGACTAATTTTAAAAAGATACAATATTACCATCAGTTATAATTTTCTTGTAAATCCAAAGAACAAGCATTGAGATAACTCAAACATGATTACACCCACGTGCAATGAGTTAAAAGGTAATAATTATGAATTGAACTATGGCTCTTGGTATATATGAAACAAAGGAGATAATATATGAGCTCTTAAATTTGTGAGACTAGGATTAATTCAATGATGAAGTATGTCTTGGGATATGGCATTTGATAGTTAAAGAACAAGTCAATACAAAAATAGAAGGAATTACTGTAGCGAGCGTGTGGCACAGACGTATTTTAAGACGTCTGGAGGGTTGTCCAGACGTCTGGGATAGTTTCCAGACGTCTGGAAATCCGTTATTTTCGACACACGCGAGTCGTCTGCGCGCCTGTGCACGCAGACTGTGAAGGTTCCCTACTAGGAGGGGGTGACGTAATAATTGCGGAAATAAAATATATAAAGCAATCTCACAAAATAAGCAATCACAAAATGTACACAAGTAATTTTTAGGTGGAAACCCAAATCGGGTGAAAACCACCACCTAACCCTCTCGAGTTAGGATTTTCCGATCAACCTAATTGATCAAATCCACTAAACCGAATCACTTAAAACGAGGGTGATTCAACCTCAATACAACCACGCTACAAGTACGAGGGTAGCATTCCTCAACCCCTTCTCTCCACGAGAAGGATTTTGTCCCACGAAGGAGACGAGAATTCGCAAAGCGAATACCCAACCAAATTACAAAGATAAAATAAAACAACAAACCTATAGAGCCAACAAAGTAATTAACCTAAGCTTCTATAGGATTTAGGAAACTCCCCTTTGCAAGGAGTGCGTCGACGATGACGCGGGTGCGTGAGCCACGCAACGGCGCAATGTCGCTCTCGTAGACAACGGCGGGAGAGCGGGTGCGCGAAGGGAATGATGCTCTCAAGATGATGGAGCTTGAGCTTAGAGAGCAAGTGCTTCTTGGACACAAGAGAGTGGAAATACTTGATCTTAGTGTATCTTGGTCTCTCTAGGTGTATATCTTGTGTGTCTAAGTGTATCCAAGTGTATATCTTGTGTGTCTAAGTGTATCCAAGTGTATATCTTGTGTGTTTTTGTGTTGCAAAGGCTCCCCTCTATTTATAGAGGCCTTAGGAAGGCTTTGGAAGGCTTAAGAAAGGTTCTATAGCCGTTGGAAACAAAGCCCAAGAGAATCAGGCCGAAATCAGGACAATGATTACATTTGACAGGGTTATCAGACGTCTAACTCTGGCATCAGACGTCTGGAAGGCCACTTTAAGACGTCTGATTTAAAGGTCAGACGTCTGATTCTATGCGGGTTTCTCCCTGACTTGAATCAGATCTAAACAGGGTTTTTGCGCAAGTCCATCAGACGACATACAGGACGTCTGGCATTATGTCTGGACGTCTGGAAACCTACTTTTACTGTGGGAATTGATTTCCAAACGTTGCAACGGCTAGAAAATCTCTGAGAAGAGATTTTGGGTCAGCCGAGGCAAAACGGTCAATTATCAGACGTCTGGGAAGACCTATGGACATCTGATAAGGCTCTAATGGTCATATACTGCCGTGCTTGCTAAGTTAGCCAACGGTCTACTATCTGGACGTCTGGCAAGTCCATCAGACGTCCTCTAAGACGTCTGGACTAAGGTCTGGACGTCTGATTTCATCAGACAGAAAACTAAGTCCAGCCTAAAAGGTTATCAGACGTCTGAAACAACAGTCAGACGTCTTAAAATACTTTATCAGACGTCTGATTTTGGGATTAGACGTCTGGAAATGCTGTTTGAGCCCTATATTGGTTTTCTAAGTATTCTACAGAAAACCTAAGTATCCTAGGGTTGTGCAAGTGTTCCTAGGACTACTTTTAGGGTACTTTGAGGCTCTTTAACATAATGTTCTAAGGAATCAAAAAGAGCAAGAAAATAAAGATAAAAGTACATGAAAGGATTAAAAAGAATCTATCATATTCTTCTTGTCTTCTATCTTCAATCTGTCGCTCCACGCGAACCTCCTCTGTTTTCCGTCAAGCTCCTCCAATCCGTCCTGGATGCGAGCTCGAACTCCGTCTAAACACGTCCACATTTGCAATTGACCTGAAATCTAGGACTCAAATTGCAAATGTTAAATAACACGTGTTTTGTTATCATCAAAACAAATGATCGTGGTGCTCTAGCACCAACAGACCGCATATTTGCCTTCTCCCCTCCTGCGGCTGCAGGATTCCCCTGCCGCGAATCCTTCCCTCCTCCCCGCGCGGCCTTAAAAGGGCACGCCTCCCCTCCCGTCTCCACCGTCTCCTCCTTCTCCTCCTTCAGCCAGTGAGCGTGAGCGTGAGCGCGAGCGCGAGGGCGGCAGCGGCGGCTGCAGTGAGCGCGGAGGAGGTGCGGCGTGCGGGAGTGGAGCTCTGCCGTGAGGGCGAGCTCGCCGGAGCGGCTTGGCCGGCCGGCGGAGGGCGCGGGGGGCGCGGAACGACGCAGAGAGGGACCTGCTACAGTCTGAGCAGCAGGCGCGCGAGGTGCGACGCGGGCGGCGTCTCAAGCGGAGGCCGAGTAGCGCCCTGATTCTGGAAAAATTTCCAGAATCAGACGTCTGGATTTATAGGCAGACGGTGAGGACGACGTCTGGTAGCTCATACAGACGTCTGAAAGGTGTGTATTCCGCTTTCTTCTTCCTTCCTGTCGACCGACCGTACTAAGGGAGGGAGTTGGCTGTGCGCAGGTTCGCTGATTCGCCATCCTTTGCGAATCGGACGTCTGGAAGTTGTACCAGACGGCGGGAGTGACCTCCAGACGTCCGGGGTGACCATCGGACGTTTGGGAGCTAGGACAGACGTCCCCGCAGACTTCTGGACGTCTGGGAAACCACACTGAACAGGTAATTCTCTGATCCACTGTTTAAGACGTCTGGAAGAAGTTCCAGACGTCTGATTTTGCACAGTATCGTCTTTTTCGACCCGTTTAGGGCCCGTTCGGGCTCCGTTTTCCGCGATTCGAGTTGCGTTCTTTTCAGAATTAATTCCTCTACCCGTCCACAGTAGCTATACATTGTTTTGAGACACTCCTTATGTTTGATCCTTGTGATAGGACCTCGTTCAGTCGCAGTCTTGAGAGTCGCGGAGGCACGCGTGATTCCCGATCACACCCCCATTACTCCCTTTGTACCTAGTAGAGTGGCTTAAGTTTATTATCAAAATCTGTTAAAGTATGGAACCATAACTAGAATCTAGGACATTGCATGAATCCTAGGAATGAGAAATGTATGGAATGATAGTTCCTAGGTAATGCATGAATCCTAGGGCTGGAAAACTAGTTGTATGCTAGATCCTAGGATGTGGCATGAACCCTAGGATGGAAAAACTAGTGGAATGTATAATACTGCAGTCTTGGAAAAATGGAAAGGAATATAAAGCTGCCTGTAAATTGAATTAACAGCTGCCTGTTATGAATAAAGAAACATGATTGAGATCATGGATTGTGAGAACGTGAAACTGGAAAGTGAAACATATGATGTTCTGAGATAAAGAGCTGGAACCCTACGGGGAATTAGGAGTGGAACTCCTAGAAGGAAAAAGGAATGGAACTGAGTTGTAGTTTGTACTGTCTCTTAGGTACGCAGTACCAAGGGAAGTACCTGTACCTGTTTAGTGCAGAGTGGGGCCAGCCACCCCAGGGACCCGGGGTTAGGATTGGCCGCTCTGTACCGACTTGTTGGCCCTCGTGTACGTAGTACCGAGGAGAGCTACTAGTGTTAGGAGAGTACTAGCTACCCCACGGGCCCTGGGGTTCTGCTAGCCTCCTTCACCGACTTGTTAGGCCCACTAGGGCAAACCAGGGTAGTCAAGCGAGGGTGCGCGGACTGTGGAGGGGCAAGGCCCCGGTTTGGTTACTGTGGAGGGGTTGGACCCCTGTTACTGAGAGGGCTCTGCCCTGGTTCCGTACTGTGCTTTGGGTGCACCCGTTAACGGAAACGACTGACCGCGTGCCAGTGCGGGCTAGCTACCTGTGCGTTTATCGCGCGTGCCGTAGTCACCGTTACGTCTGTCAGTGACCTTGGGGTGGTTGACTGAGGGTAGGATCACCACGGGGGACTCTCCCGGCCAGGAGAGCACCACGTGCTACTTCTACTTTTGGAAAAGACTGCAATCAAGATCGTTCCCACGAGGACATTCGAGATCAAGTAAAGGATCTGAGAAATAAATGAAATAGTGAGAAAATTGAAAGATGTGAATAAAGGAAGTAATAGTACATAACAGCTACTGTACACTCTACTGTTGCCTTTAATTAGTTTGCCACTCTACTCAGCGTTTTGCTGACATGTTACACTCGTTACCTTTTTCAGGACCAGGGGTTGAGCAGTAAGGGTCGGCGGCTGCAGAGGACGCTGGGCCGAGTAGGGTCCAGTAGAGTTTACCACAGTCTTTTGTACCTCTTCTGTTTCTGTTCTAGTGAGTAGTTTTTGTTTCCGCTGTAGTTTCTTTACCTGCAGTTCTTGTTATATGATAAATGTTGTTCTACTGTTGTGGTGGTATCTACTGTAGTAGTTTCTTTCCTTACTGCTGTACTTCCTTACTGTTAGTTATATTCATGCTGAATGTGGTTTATTTTACTGCTCTTTTGGTTACTTCCTCGTTGGACGACTAGGTCTTGGGATTAGTCGAGTCGGTCCGGTTCTCGTGTCTCGTAGGGACTCGGGAACCGGGTCGTTACAAGATGGTATCAGAGCAAGGTCGTCCCGAGAAGTGAATCAACTGACTGGAAAATAACCAATTCACATGTTTATAGCTAGAGTAGCCACCACAACATATCTCTTGACATGAGCTCTTAGAAGTTTTGTTAGGTACCGTCTGTTTTGACATTTCCGTTTTGTTTCGCGTCTCCTTGCAGGAGATGCCTCGTCGCGGGACTGGCGAGACTGGCCGCTGGCGCGGCCAAGGGCGAGGTCGACGAGGTGAACGTGCTGTCGTTGACGTCTCGGTGGACCAGCCACCACTCCCTGGCATCCAGATCCAGGACCTCGCCAGACTGATACGGAATATTGTACGAGAGGAGCTCCACCCACCACCCCGAGCACCTCCTCCTGGGGTTGCAGAGGGGGAGTCCTCTGTGGGACCACGCGACGGACGCAGCGCTGGACACGAGGGAGGGGATGGGCCCCTGCCGCCCCCACCTTCCTCCGACACTTCTATACACGAGGCACCTTCGCCTGGAGGTGCACCAGCACCTCCCCTACAACGCCACTTCGAGCTGTTCGGACAGTTCCAGAAGCTGAAGCCCCCCTCCTTCAAGGGGGATGAGGACCCGACCGAGGCAGAGGACTGGCTTGAGCAGCTGGAGAAGATCTTCGACACCCTTCGCCCCCCGGTGGAGTGCCGCGTGGCCTTTGCCACGTACCAGCTGGAGAGTGCGGCACACCGGTGGTGGAGGGCGGTCCGGGGACAGGAGAGGGACGAGCTGACGTGGGACCAGTTCGTCACCCTCATCTGCGAGCAGTACTTTCCCCAGACGTGGCAGGACCAGAGGAGGCGGGAGTTCCACACTCTCCGCCAAGGGACAATGACTGTGAGCGCATACCACACGCGTTTCTTGGAGCTGTCCCGCTTTGCAGCGACAGCGGTAGCCACTGAGGAGGAGCGCCTTTGGAGGTTCACCGAGGGGCTCCGGCCTGCGATCCGGGGGTATGTCAAACCCCTAAAGCTGCCGACGTTTTCGAGGGTGGTAGAGGCAGCTATGACTTACGAGGAGACCAACCCGTCCGCGCGAGAGACCGACGGCGGGCGGAAGAGGCCCTTTCAACCAGACTTCTCACAGGGCCGGCGAGAACGGAGACACGTGACGTCCGCAGGAGAGCCGTCACGTTGTGCAGGGCCATCAATGGCCTTTGGGGGCCCTCGACAGGGGCCAGTCGCCAGCACCGAACCCCCGCCTAGCCGACAGCAGGGACTCACTGAGGGCGGGAGTCGGGTTCCCCTCTGCTACCAGTGTGGCCAGCCGGGCCACGTCAGGAGGGACTGCCCATCTAGGGCAGGAGGTCAGCAGATACTTCCCGTGCAGAGCACTGGAGGGCGCGTAGGAGGCCGCGGTTCCCAGGCACGAGGAGGAGGACAGCAGTCGCGAGGAGGGTACCGGCCAGCACCTACCCGTCCGACGCAAAGTATGGCTGCTTCGTCCGCACCTAGAGATGAGGGGCGTATCAACGCCCTAACACACAGGGACGCCAGAGCATCGGGATCCGTGGTAGCAGGTATGGTTTCAGTTTCTGGCAGACTCGTTTACACGCTTTTCGATTCCGGTGCTACGCACTCGTTTGTCGCAGCCAGTTTCGCAGTTAGTTTGGACCAGGATTATACACTGTTAGAGAATCCGTTCGTAATTAGAGGTCCGAGTGGTCAACTGTTTGTAGCTGAGGAGGTGTACACGGGTTGCGAGGTCAGCATCGGGGGACATAGCCTGCCAGCTGACCTGATTATGATACAGATGGAGGACTTTGGAGTGATTCTGGGGATGGATTGGTTGTCCGCTTACCACGCCTTGGTAGACTGTTTTGAGAGGAAGATTGTCTTCTCCATTCCCGAGTTGCCTTCTTTCGAGTTTCACGGGCAGCCAGTGGACGGAGGTTTCAGGTGCATTTCGGCACTTCGGGCGGCGAGACTTTTGAGCCAGGGCTGTGAGGGCTTCCTAGCCTGTGTGGTGGCAGAGCCCAGCCCTGTGGCAGACTTCCAGAGCATCCCAGTGGTCAGAGAGTTCCCCGACGTGTTTCCAGACGAGTTACCAGGACTACCGCCCGAGCGTGAGATCGAGTTTGAGATCTCACTAGTACCAGGGACCAGCCCCATCTCCACCGCGCCATACAGGATGGCACCGCTTGAGCTGCAAGAGCTCAAGTCCCAGTTGCAGGACCTTTTGGAGAAAGGTTTCGTGAGGCCCAGTGTGTCTCCCTGGGGAGCCCCGGTACTGTTTGTGAAGAAGAAGGATGGGACCCTACGCCTTTGTGTGGACTACCGACAGCTGAATAGGGTCACCATCAAGAACAGATATCCGCTGCCGAGGATCGACGATTTGTTTGACCAGTTGCGGGGTGCCACGGTGTTTTCCAAGATAGACTTGAGGTCTGGATACCACCAGTTGAGGATCAGGGAGACCAACGTCTCCAAGACAGCTTTCCGCACCAGGTACGGACACTACAAGTTTTTGGTCATGCCGTTTGGGCTGACCAATGCCCCCGCTGCTTTCATGGACTTGATGAACAGGGTGTTTAGACCGTACTTGGATCAGTTCGTGGTGGTTTTCATAGATGATGTGCTCATCTATTCTAGAGATCGAACGCAGCACGGACAGCACTTGCGGATGGTTCTGGACACTCTGAGACGACGCAGGCTGTACGCCAAATACAGCAAGTGCGAGTTCTGGTTGAGGGAGGTGACCTTCTTGGGTCATGTGATATCTGGTGACGGCCTGGCGGTGGACCCCGCCAAGGTCGAGGCAGTGCTCAAGTGGGAGAGACCGCGTTCAGTCATTGAGATTCACAGTTTCCTGGGACTGGCAGGTTACTACAGACGGTTCATCAGGGGATTTTCATAGATTGCGCGTCCTATGACACAGTTGACCCGAGAGGACGTGCCTTTCGCTTGGACAGACGCCTATGAGGCGTGTTTTCTGGAGCTGAAGGAGAGGTTGACCTCGGCTCCCGTGCTCACCATCCCTGACAGTAGTGGCGGGTTCGTTGTGTACACGGACGCTTCCTTGCAGGTGTTAGGAGGTGTGCTCATGCAGAGGGGTCATGTTGTCGCTTACGCTTCACGGCAACTAAAGCCCCATGAGCATACCTACCCTACCCACGACCTAGAGTTGGCAGCTGTTGTCTTCGCGCTGAAGACCTGGAGGCACTACTTGTACGGTGAGACCTTCGAGATTTTTACAGATCACAAGAGCCTCAGATATCTTTTTGACCAGAAGGAGCTCAACATGAGACAGAGACGTTGGTTGGAGCTCCTGAAGGACTACGATTGCAGCATCTCCTACCACCCGGGAAAGGCCAATGTGGTGGTTGACGCCTTGAAACGTAAGGCGCCCGCATGCTTGGCCAGTCTACAGTTACAGAGTTGGAGCCTTTTGGAGGAGGTGGGCAGTTGGCGACCTCTAGAGTTACGAGGATACTGTGGGGTAGTGACGGGGACACGGCAGACCAGGCTAGAGCTGATAGACCGTATCATCACAGGACAGATGGCTGATCCGTACTTGCAGTCTTTGCGCGACAGAGTACTATCAAGGGACCGAGGGGACTTCTCTTTCACAAACCAGGTGTTACGCTTGAGGGGACGGTTGTGCGTTCCCAGAGACGAGGAGCTGTTGAGAGAGCTCCTGACTGAGGCACACGGTTCCAGATTCACCATACATCCCGGAAACACGAAAATGTACCATGACTTGAGACGCGAGTTTTGGTGAAGAGGGATGAAGCGGGATGTGGGTGAGTTCGTGCAGCAGTACTTAGTGTGCCAGCAGGTGAAAGCCGAGCATCAGAGGCCTGCAGGGCCGCTTCAGCTGCTTCCAGTGCCAGAGTGGAAGTGGGAGAGCATCACCATGGACTTGGTGGTGGGCTTACCTGTTACCCAGCAGGGACACGACGCAGTCTGGGTAATAGTGGATAGATTGACGAAGACGGCACGATTCTTGCCGATCCGAGTCACTTTGGGACCAACACAGTTGGCAGAGAGGTATATCCGTGATGTGGTGCGACTACACGGAATTCCGCGGGAGATCGTATCCGACCGGGATACCCGCTTTACGTCCCAGTTTTGGGCTGAGTTTCAGCAGGCCTTGGGGACGAGGTTGAGGTTTAGCACGGCTTACCACCCCCAGACGGACGGACAGTCTGAGCGTACGATACAGACACTTGAGGTCCTTTTGCGTGCCTGTGTACTGGACTGGAGGGGCTCTTGGGAGGAGCACCTGCCCCTGGCGGAGTTTGCATACAACAACAGTTATCACTCGAGCATTGGCATGGCTCCCTACGAGGCTCTGTATGGACGAAAGTGTACGGCACCCTTGAGTTGGGTTGAGGTGGGGACCAAGTGGGAGGTTGGCCCCAGGTTGATCCGGCAGAGTCAGGAGGTAGTTGAGCAGATCCACAGACGACTCCGCACTGTCAGGAGCAGACAGAAGAGCTACGCGGATCGCAGACGCAGAGAGGTGCAGTTCGAGGTTGGGGACCACGTCTTCCTTCGTGTTTCGCCCATGAAGGGCTTACAGCGGTTTGGGGTGAGAGGGAAGCTCGCGCCGAGGTTCGTGGGGCCCTTTAAGGTCCTGGAGCGGGTTGGACCCGTTGCTTACAGACTTGCCCTTCCCCCGCAGCTTTCCGGTGTGCACGACGTGTTCCACGTGTCCAACCTCAGGAAGTACATAGCCGATTCCAGTCACGTACTGAGTCACGAGAGCGTCGAGGTGAGCGACGACCTGACCTACCCCGAGCGGCCAGTGCAGATCCTAGACCGAGCCGTCCGCCGGTTGAGACGAAAGCAAGTACCCCTGGTAAAGGTTTTGTGGAGGAGCCAGCGGTACGAGGAGGCTACCTGGGAGCCTGAGGCGGCAATGCGGGAGCGGTACCCAGAGCTTTTCGCAGGTACGTCTTTTCGGACCGGCTTCGGTCCTCTTTGAGTTTGTTATGGTTATTCGGACGTCTTTTCCCGCACCCTAGTTGGCGCAAGTTTCGGGGATGAAACTTCCTTTGAGTTTGTTATATTGTAGCGAGCGTGTGGCACAGACGTATTTTAAGACGTCTGGAGGGTTGTCCAGACGTCTGACCAGACGTCTGGGATAGTTTCCAGACGTCTGGAAATCCGTTATTTTCGACACACGTGAGTCGTCTGCGCGCCTGTGCGCGCAGACCGCATATTCGCCTTCTCCCCTCCTACGGCTGCAGGATTCCCCTGCCGCGAATCCTTCCCTCCTCTCCGCGCGGCCTTAAAAGGGCACGCCTCCCCTCCCGTCTCCGCCGTCTCCTCCTTCTCCTCCTTCAGCCAGTGAGCGTGAGCGTGAGCGCGAGCGCGAGGGCGGCAGCGGCGGCCGCAGTGAGCGCGGAGGAGGTGCGGCGTGCGGGAGCGAAGCTCTGCCGTGAGGGCGAGCTCGCCGGAGCGGCTTAGCCGGCCGGCGGAGGGCGCGGGGGGCGCGGAACGACGCAGAGAGGGACCTGCTGCAGTCTGAGCAGCAGGCGCCCGAGGTGCGACGAGGGCAGCGTCGCGAGCGGAGGCCGAGTAGCACCCTGATTCTGGAAAAATTTCCAGAATCAGACGTCTGGATTTATAGGCAGACGGCGAGGACGACGTCTGGTAGCTCATACAGACGTCTGAAAGGTGTGTATTCCGCTTTCTTCTTCCTTCCTGTCGACCGACCGTACTAAGGGAGGGAGTTGGCTGTGCGTAGGTTCGCTGATTCGCCATCCTTTGCGAATCAGACGTCTGGAAGTTGTACCAGACGGCGGGAGTGACCTCCAGACGTCCGGGGTGACCATCGGACGTCTGGGAGCTAGGACAGACATCCCCGCAGACTTCTAGACGTCTGGGAAACTACACTGAACAGGTAATTCTCTGATCCACTGTTTAAGTCATCTAGAAGAAGTTCCAGACGTCTGATTTTGCACAGTATCATCTTCTTCGACCCGTTTAAGGCCCGTTCGGGATCCATTTTCCGCGATTCGAGTTGCGTTCTTTTCAGAATTAATTCCTCTACCCGTCCATAGTAGCTATACACTGTTTTGAGACACTCCTTGTGTTTGATCCTTGTGATAGGACCTCGTTCAGTCGCAGTCTTGAGAGTCGCGGAGGCACGCGGGATTCCCGATCACGCCCCCATTACTCCCGTTGTACCTAGTAGAGTGGCTTAAGTTTATTATTAAAATCTGTTAAAGTATGGAACCATAACTAGAATCTAGGACATTGCATGAATCCTAGGAATGAGAAATGTATGGAATGATAGCTCCTAGGTGATGCATGAATCCTAGGGTTGGAAAACTAGTTGTATGCTAGATCCTAGGATGTGGCATGAACCCTAGGATGGAAAAACTAGTGGAATGTATAATACTGCAGTCTTGGAAAAATGGAAAGGAATATAAAGCTGCCTGTAAATTGAATTAACAGCTGCCTGTTATGAATAAAGAAACATGATTGAGATCATGGATTGTGAGAACGTGAAACTGGAAAGTGAAACATATGATGTTCTGAGATAAAGAGCTGGAACCCTACGGGGAATTAGGAGTGGAACTCCTAGAAGGAAAAAGGAATGGAACTGAGTTGTAGTTTGTACTGTCTCTTGGGTACGCAGTACCAAGGGAAGTACCTGTACCTGTTTAGTGTAGAGTGGGGCCAGCCGCCCCAGGGACCCGGGGTTAGGATTGGCCGCTCTGTACCGACTTGTTGGCCCTCGTGTACGTAGTACCGAGGAGAGCTACTAGTGTTAGGAGAGTACTAGCTACCCCACGGGCCCCGGGGTTCTGCTAGCCTCCTTCACCGACTTGTTAGGCCCACTAGGGCAAACTAGGGTAGTCAGGCGACGGTGCGCGGACTGTGGAGGGGCAAGGCCCCGGTTTGGTTACTGTGGAGGGGTTGGACCCCTGTTACTGAGAGGGCTCTGCCCTGGTTCCGTGCTGTGCTTTGGGCGCACCCGTTAACGGAAACGACTGACCGCGTGCCATTGCGGGCTAGCTACCTGTGCGTTTATCGCGCGTGCCGTAGTCACCGTTACGTCTGTCAGTGACCTTGGGGTGGTTGACTGAGGGTAGGATCACCACGGGGGACTCTCCCTGCCAGGAGAGCACCACGTGCTACTTCTACTTTTGGAAAAGACTGCAATCAAGATCGTTCCCACGAGGACATTCGAGATCAAGTAAAGGATCTGAGAAATAAATGAAATAGTGAGAAAATTGAAAGATGTGAATAAAGGAAGTAATAGTACATAACAGCTACTGTACACTCTACTGTTGCCTTTAATTAGTTTGCCACTCTACTCAGCGTTTTGCTGACATGTTACACTCGTTACCTTTTTCAGGACCAGGGGTTGAGCAGCAAGGGTCGGCGGCTGCAGAGGACGCTGGGCCGAGTAGGGTCCAGTAGAGTTTACCACAATCTTTTGTACCTCTTCTGTTTCTGTTCTAGTGAGTAGTTTTTGTTTCCGCTGTAGTTTCTTTACCTGCAGTTCTTGTTATATGATAAATGTTGTTCTACTGTTGTGGTGGTATCTACTGTAGTAGTTTATTTCCTTACTGCTGTACTTCCTTACTGTTAGTTATATTCATGCTGAATGTGGTTTATTTTACTGCTCTTTTGGTTACTTCCTCGTTGGACGACTAGGTCTTGGGATTAGTCGAGTCGGTCCGGTTCTCGTCTCTCGTAGAGACTCGGGAACCGGGTCGTTACAATTACCAAAATGATTTTGAAGTAAAGTTTAAAATTAATCCTATAGTAGATAGAAACTTTTGATTTAATTCCAACCAACATCGGGAAGTTTATTTGTAAGCTAAACCAATTAAAATTGAGGTAGTCTTTAGGCTTAGACTAATTAGGACATAAATGCATTCTTGGTAAACCCATCAACTCATTTTACTCATTTATGGTAAATGACCTTTCTTTTTCAACCTAAGCATAAAGGAAACCACCTATTTACACCTATTACTTTCCATCAAATCATATCAAGCGTGGAGCAAAAAGATCCTTGTTCCAAGTGGCTTCCCTTAAAGATTGGAAGGAGAAGACCAAGATTATTTCAGTGGAATCATCCTTTAGCATCACTTTTAAAATCAAACCCTAGAAATTCATTTTCGTGACGGTTTTGATCTTAAATGAAGTTGGATTGATGCTCATGTGTGTTAATGTGATTTAACTGATGTTTGCCCTTAACATTTTCATTTGTCTTTGATTCCACACATGATTTAATCTTGATTTGAAATTGATTTCTTTAATTCTTGAATTAGGATTCATCTCAAATTTAAGTGGTTCAAGTACTTTCTACTAGTCAGTTAGTAACGTAAGTTTAAGTGATTCTTCTCAATCTTATAGGTTGTCCTATCCAATTTCAACTACGGCTTGAATGAGAGGAAGATGCCATCCTCATCCTATAAGATGATTTTTGGTCATGACTCCCTTCAAGCTTTTTCAGGAATGATTACACAAGATGACATTACCCTTCATTCTTTCAATTGAAGGTTGTTCATTTTTGACCCATCATATATAGGACATTTTTTATACTACCTTTCCGACCTTGTAGTCCTTATTTGTGCACCAAGGGTTAAATAATTTCTTTGATCACACTTTTTCAATCTTTTGACAACTCGATCCTTTTGCATTTGCTAAAAATGCTATGATCCAATCCTATTACAATATCACAAATTCGGGGATGACATTCAAGAAAATCCAATCTAATACTATCGTGCATGGATGTGAGTTGATGTTACAACCTGATTCCCGGATCCCTACAGGACTCAAGACCGACTTGCCTCGACTAATCCCAAGACCTAGTCGTCTAACGAAAAATAACCAAAAGCAAGAAATAAACCACATTCACACATGCAATATAACTAAGCAAAAGGAAAAATGAAACAGTAAAGAAAAGTAAAGCAACGGTCTCAAAATAGTACATGCCACCACAACAACAATAGTGGAAAGAAAATAGAAAGTAACAGGAATAGTAATTTAAAAGTCCAGTACTCACAACTACAGCAGAAACAAAAGAGCTGGAAGAAACTACTATGGCTGGGCTCGGCTGGGCCCAGCTCCCTCTGCAACCGGAAACTCGGGCTGCTCAACTCTTGGTCCTGAACAGGGTTACGAAAACACGGAGTCAATGAACGCTGAGTAGAGTGGTGTTTACATTATTTATGTGCAAGTAAAGTAAAAATAACAAGCAGGTTTTATTCTCATTTCTATTTATCTCATTTATATATTTCTAGTTCATCTATTTCACAAGGTATCCAAGTATTTCTTGATCTTGCTTGTTCCTCGTGTGAACGATTTTGATTGCAGTCTTTTCCATGGAGTAAAAGGTACACGTGGTGCTCTCCTGGCCGAGAAAGTCCCCCACGGTAGTCCTACACCTAGTCAACCACTCCGAGGTCACTGTCGCAACGTAGTGGTGACTACAGCACGTGTGATAAGCGCATGGATAGCTACCTCGCACTAGCACGAGGTCAGTCGTTTCCGCTAGCAGGTACGCCTAAGGTATCGTGTTACAACCCGGCTCCCGGATCCCTACAGGACCCGAGACCGGCTCGCCTCGACTAATCCCAAGACCTAGTCGTCCAACGAGAAATAACCAAAAGTAGGGAAATAAACCATATTCACATATGCAATATAACTAAGCAGAAGGAAAGAACGAAGTAGTAAATAAAAGTAGAACAACTATCTCAAAATAGTACATGACACCACAACAATAGCAGAAAGAAAATGGAAAGTAATAGAAATAGTAGCTCAAGGGTCCAGTACTCACAACTACAACAAGAACTAAAGAGCTAGAAAGAAAAACAACTACGACTGGGCTCGATTGGGTCCAGCTCCCTCTGCAACCGGAAACTCAGGCTGCTCAACTCCTGGTCCTGAATAGAGTTACGAAAGCACAGAGTCAGCAAACGTTGAATAGAGTGGTGTTTACATTATTTATGTGCAAGTAAAGTAAAAACAACAAGCAAGTTTTATTCTCATTTCTATTTATCTCATTTATGTATTTCTGGTTCATCTATTTCATAAGGTATCCAAGTATTTCTTGATCTTGCTTATTCCTCGTGGGAATGATCTTGATTGCAATCTTTTCCATGGAGTAGAAGGTACGTGTGGTGCTCTCCTAGTCGGGAGAATCTCCCATGGTAGTCCTACACCCAATCAACCACCGCGAGGTCACTGTCGAGACATAGCGGTGACTACAGCACGCGTGATAAGCACACAGGTAGCTACCCCGCACTAACATGCGGTCAGTCGTTTCCGCTAGCGGATACGCCCAAAGTACATCACAGAACAGTATAGGGCCTTGCCCTCTCAGAATAGGGGTCTCGCCCCTCATAACCAAATAGGGGTTTCGCCCCTCCATAGTCCACGTACCCTCGTTCGACTATCCCGGTTTGCCCAGCGGGACTAACAAAGTCGGTGTAGGGTGGCTAGCTTAACCCCTAGCCCCGTGGGGTAGTTAGCTCCCTCCCTACACTAGTAGCACGCTTCGGTACCACGTACGCGAGAGCCTACAAGAGTCAGTGTAAAGTGGCCAATCCTAACCCTAGGTCTTAACCCAATTGAGGCTAGCTTCGCTCTACACTAAAAGAACCACTGTGCTCCTTGGTACTACGTACACAAGGGCCAAACCACTTCCCGTCTACATTCCCAATTCCTTTTATACACAAGAGTTCTACTCCTAATTCCCCGTAGGGTTCATGCTCATTAGTCATCTCATTTATCCACATTCAGATCTCATATTTCAAACTCGTTCCTCATCCATACACAGGCAGCTCGTGTTTTCACAATTCAGTTCTCAATCATAAACATGCATCTTATGGTTTCATAGTTCACTTTCTCATTACATACAGGCAACTCATAATTTAGCAGGCGTCTCACAATTCATTCACATACAGGCAACTCGTATTCTAACATGCATCTCATAGTTACACTAATGCCATTTGCTAGCAATTTATGTTAAACATGCATCAAGTAAATGGTACAGTTCAAAATAGGCTCATAAATTTCTACCCTAGGGTTCATTCCACATCCTAGAGTTCAATCTGATTATTTCAAACAAGTACATTCTTATTTAAATATTAACAACTAAATTAAACCACTCTACTGGGTATCACGGGAGGAATGGGGGCTTGTGCCACAGATCTCATCGTCTCCGCGGGACCCGAACACACCACCTGCTGGTAACCTGTACCAGCAACTAATTTACGTTAGACGAGGTCAAAATAGTAGATACTCAACACGAACACGTATAGGAACTCAAGTGGAACACAGAGATACTTCGTTTGTGGAAATCTGATTCCGTTTGGGCCCTAAACGGGTCAAAAATGCGGTTACTGACCAAAATCAGACATCTAAGACTAGTCCCAGACGTCTTAAAAGACGTCAGAACTTACCTTACACTTCCTGTGGCTGCTTCAGACGTCCAAACTCCCTCTGCGACAGTCTGGGGGCAGCTCTAGACATCGGACAAGGTCTTCGGTCGTCTGGAAGTACCTCCAGACGTCTGGCGACATGATTAGACGTCCAAAAGTACTTGGGAAAGTGCACCGCGCGCCTTCCCAAAGCCTTCACCTGCGTACAAACAATGCAGGCACAAAAATTAGCTGACATCCCTTGCACTACGATTTGCATGGAGGAAAAGTAGCACAGGAAGATACGTACCTCGCGTGATATGTGTTTCCAGACATCCAGCTCCAGCTCTAGATGTCCTAGTGCCTCACCAGCCATCTGTACGTCACTCCAGACGTTTGATACTGGATACTTCCAGTATTAGAAGTCCTTCACGCAACTCTTCCTGCTCACCCTCCGTCCGCAACGACAGCTCCAGCAGCTGCAAGAGCTTGAGAAGCTCCTCGCCGACGTCTTTCTCTCTCCCAAGATTCCTCCTCGAGCTCCACCGAGCTCCCGCGGCTGTCGTCCTCCTCCCCTGCTCTCACTCCCTCACACTCCCTCGCTCTCGCTTCCCCATTCTCCCTCGCCGGCTCCTCTCTTACTCGTTGCGGCTGCAATAGCAGAGATGGGAGGCTGGAGGGTGCAGCCGTCACAAGGAGCAAGTGGAGGTGGCGGTGGATTAAGTGGTGTGAGGGGGTGAGAAGAAAAGAAGGGGGGGTTTATATAGGGTGGTTTTAGGGTTCAGGTGAGGGGGTGGAAGAGAGAGAGACTCTGCACGCCACCCGCGCACAGAGCGAAAAGAATATACGATATTCTCCTACTTTCAGACGTCCAGACATATGTCCAGGCGTCTGGACAGACATCTAACTGATAGTCCAGTCGTCTTATCTGACTAAAAAGGCAATGGGTCATTTCATATAGCACGGAACAATATAAGGCCTTGCCCTCTCAGAACAGGGGTCTCGCCCCTCCACAGTCCACGTAGCCTCGTCTGACTACCTCGGTTTGCCCAACGGGCCTAACAAAGTCTGTGTAGGGTGGCTAGCTTAACCCCGGGTCCCATGGGGTGGCTAACTCCCTCCCTACATTAGTAGCACGCCTCGATACCACGTATGCAAGGGCTAACAGAAGTCTGTGTAGAGTGGCCAATCCTAACCTCGGGTCTCAACCCAAGGGCGCCTAGCTCCGCTCTACACTAAAAGGGACAGTTGCTCTCCTTGGTACCATGTACACAAGGGCCAACTCACTTCCCATCTACATACACGATTTCCTTTCATACACAGGAGTTCTACTCCTAATTCCCCATAAGGTTCATGCTCATATTCATTCCACTTATTAGTATTCAGATCTCATGGTTCATAACTTGTTCCTCATCCACAAACCGGTAGCTCATGTTTTCACAATACAATTCTCAATCATATACATGCAACTTGTGGTTTCATAGTTTAATTTCTTATTCACATACAGACAATTCATTTTTTAACATGCATCTCAAGTAACCAGAGTAACTCAACATCAGATTCATACATTTCTACCCTAGGGTTCATTCCACATCATAGAGTTTCAATCAATCTAATCTAAGCAGGTATATTCTTTATTCACATCTTAACCAATGAATTAAACCACTCTACCGGGTATCACAGGAGGAATGGGGGCCTGCACCGCAGATCTCATCGTCTTCGTGGGCCCCGAACATGCCACTGGCTGGTAACCTGTACCAGCGACTAATTTACATCAGATGAGCTCAAAACAGTAGGTACTCAACATGAACACATAGAGAAACTCGAGTGGAACACAGCGATACTTCATTTGCGGAAATTCGATTCTGTTTGGGCCCTAAACGGGCCAAAAATACAGTTACTGTCCAAAATCAAACGTCTGGGACTAGTCTTAGACGTCTTAAAAGGCGTCAGTCTCACCTTGTGTCTCCTGCGATACCCTCAGATGTCTGGATCCTTCCGCAACCATCTGGGGGCAACTCCAGACATCAGACAAAGCCTCTGGTCGTCTGGAAGTACCTTCGGACGTCTGGCGACGTGATTAGACGTCCAAAAGTGCTTAGAAAAGCGCACCGCGTGCCTTCCCAAAGCCCTTCACCTGCATAAGAAAGTCACAGGTCCATTCTCAACCTGACATCTCCTATGCTACAAACTGCATGGTGGAAAGTAGCACAGGAAGATACGTACCTCGCACGATATTATTATTTCAAACATCTGGCTTCAGCTCTGGATGTCCTGATGCCTCGCCAGACGTCTGGTCGATGTCCCAGACGTCTGATACTAGAACTTTTCCAGTACCAGGACCTCCTCCATGACACTCCTCTCCTCACAGCGCTGCCCACAGTGCACCGCAACAGCTGTAGAGGGCCGGGAGGCCACCTACCCGAGCCCCTCCTCGTGCGTGTGCTTGCCGTAGGCCACGCAAGCCCCCCGAAGGTCCACCGACCTTGTCCTCCTCTCTCACGCTCTTCCTTCCTCTCTCCCTCTCATTCTCCCTCGCTCACCCTCTCTCTTGTCGCTCTCGTTCTCCCTCACCACAGCCGCACAAGGAGGACACTAGAGGTGGTGGTGGCTGGTTGTGAGGGGGTGAGGGTGGTGAGAAGGGGGTTTAAATAGAGGGGGTGTTAGGGTTTAGGGGTGTAGAGGAGAGAGAAGCTCTGTGCGCCGCCCGAGCGCAAATCGCAAAGGAACATACGAAAATTCCCACTTTCAGACATCCAGGCCTGTGTCCAGACGTCTGACTGAAACTCCAGACGTCTTATTCGACTGAAAGGACAATGGGTCATTTTAGTTGACAATCAATGAAGATGTCATATTTGATGTTGTTTGTTGTCCTAAAAAGAGAAAATTATTGCTAAGTTTTAGAAAGAATGTGACCTCAACAAATTCTTTAAACCCATATGAATGCTAAAGGGATTTCCTTAAACCATCCTCTTGAACACAAATTCATGACTTATATTTGGAAATTTCTATTTCAAGTTCCTACTTATAATCTATTTTGTAATATCACAGGATTTAGCATTGTCTCTAAGGATCTTGATCTTTTGATTATGCTATCCATTTGAAGATTAAGGTCAATTAATGTTATGTTATTCTTGATTTGATATTCTTTAAGACTCACTCCTTTTGCCTCATCATTTGACATTATGGTGTTAAGAAACATTAGGGGTTTAACTAAAATTAACCCATCTTTAACTTAGGATGAACTTGAACAATAACTCATCTAATTAGGACTTAATACTGATTGGGTACCAGTACTGGTAAACCAGTATCGGTATCACATATACTGAGTACCGATACTGGTGGGCCAATACCTGTATCCTTGTGTTACAGGTATGAGTTCTATATTTCAACGAGTACCGGTACTGATGCCAGTCACCAATACCCATAGGTCTCAATTTAGAACTCATATCTAGATGAGTATTTGTCCAGTACTCATAATGTATCAGTACTTATAAATAAGCACTGGTATCACTCCAAGAACATCTGATCTCAAAGAGTACCAGTACTCATAATGAGTACCAGTACCTATAGAGTACTAGATACTATGTCTATTGCCAACAGGTACCGGTACTAAAGCCAAGTACCGGTACTTGTGGCCAACAGATCTTGTCCTCTTCTAACCCAACTCCTTAACTGTATCTTATCTGTACCGATACTCTTAATGAATATCGGTATACACAAGTCATAGTTTATGGATCAAGAGAGCCCAGAATTTGAACTTTAAGCAACAAGTACTGGTACTTATGGTGAGTACCGATACTAGTATGCCACAATCCACACACCTGGAGCCACAAAACCTTACCTATAGTCAACTAGTACCGATACATGTAGACTACAGTCCCCAATTTGTAACACTTGAGTGTGGATACCCATCAAGGTCTACAGGTACTAGCTGCAGTTATGAGATGCAATTTTGAGATTCTGAGAATACAAAAGATCTGATCTAAGCATACACATGATCTAATGGTACTATGACAAAATAGCAGGCAAGTATATTTATGTACAAACATAATCCATATAAACAAAAACATAGATATGCATCAATGATCTATTCATATCTTGTATAAACATATAGAGTACTAAAGAGACATACCTGTATTCATTTTACAAAGGGGAAATGAGGGTTGCAATTGGATGCTTCCAAGAGTGTTCTCAGAAATTGATAGAGAGTCGACAGAAGAAAAGTTTTTCTCCTGCTGCTGTGATCCTTTCTCTCTTCTCTATTCTCAGAACTTGATGGGGAAGGTAGAGAATGAAGGTGTGAAACCCTTGGGGACCCAACTTCTCCAAATTAGTAATTAGACAAACTAATTACTGTCAACAATTTACAATTCCACCCATAGAGGAATTGTTAATTGCAAAAGGGTCCCTGCACATGTATAAACCAAACCACACTAATCATTTTGCACTTATGCCCATATTAGCACAATAATCTTAGTTGATCACATTTAATTATGGGCATTAACATGACAATCCAAAATCATTACATGTTGATTGGTTTTATATATATACATAATGCATATATTAGTCCATATGTTGGATTAAAATCCAACAATCTCCCATTTGGACTATATATGCAACATGTTAATCATTCAATACATAAAACCAAAATGCATATCTAAAAAGCAATCTGATCTACCAACTACACCAGTAATAGAGCCAAAGCGGCTATCACTACATCCTAGTAACTAAACCAATGATGACCACGTACGTTAATGCAAAAGGTAACCAGAAACGTGTGAATGTGCAACATGAAAATTACATGCTAATGTGATCAATGCATGCCTATTCCCAACTGATCCTCTAAATTGAGATCACTTCCAAAAATCAAAATCAAATTACTTCTCAGAATGGACAATCAACTGAAAACTTTAAGTTTTGTTTATTTCATAACAAAAATGAAACTTTACAAAACTTTATACATAACCAAAAAATTGAATTACCAAAGTTTGTCTATTACAAATAAGCACTATAAAATTTACGAACTCCCACTAAAGCTGAAATTTCTGTAAGGACATAAAACCCATAGAAGCTGCGTGTTCATGGAACATCTTGGGTATTATTCCTTTAGTAAGAGGATCCTCAACCATGGAGTCTGTGCCGATGTGCTCTATAGACAGTTGTCCATTTTGTATCATTTCTTTAACAACCAGGAACTTGATTTCAGTGTGCTTCGATTTGAAGGAGCTTCTGTTGTTGTTGGAGTAGAGGACTATGGACTGATATCACAAAATAGTTGTAGTGGCCTATCGATGTCATCTACTACATGCAACCCCGATCTAAAATTCTGCAGCCATGCTCCATGATTGGTTGCCTCATAACAGGCTATGAATTCTGTCGCCATAGTGAAAGATGTAATAAGAGACTGTTTTGCACTCTTCCAAGAGATGGCACCATTGGCGAGCAAAAATACATATCCGAAAGATGACTTTCTGCTATCTTGGCACTCGGCAAACTTCAAGTCAGTATAGCCAAAGACTTGAAGATTTTCTAGCCTCCTAAAGGTGGGCATATAATCCCATGTCTTCTACAAATATCTCAGTACTCTCTTAGCTGCTCTCCAATGGTTTTTTCCTGGGTTTGCTAGATATCTACCCAACATGCCTGTAATGTATGCCAAGTCTGGTCTGGTACGGACCTGTGCATACATTATACTTCCAACGACAGATCTATAAGAAATTGTTTGCATCTCCTGTTTGTCTAAATCACTTATGGGGCGCTGATTGAGAGTAAACCTATCTCCCTTAGCTACAGGAGTATCCAGTGGCTTGCAATCTTGCATACCATACCTTCTGAGTACATTATCTATATAGCTTCTTTAGGATAAACCTAGAATATGGCGAGAACGATCTTGACAAATTTTAATCCCCAAAACAAATGAAGCATCTCCAAGATCTTTCATGTTAAAGTATTTGGCAAGAAATTTCTTAGTGTCTAATAGGATACTCATATTATTAGTAGAAAGCAGGATGTCATCAACATACAAGACCAAGAAGATATACCTGCTTCCACATAACTTATGGTATATACATTCATCAGCCAGATTTGCCTCAAAACCAAACAGGAGAATCACCTAATGAAACTTAAAATACCACTGTCTGGATTCCTACTTGAGTCCATAGATGGATTTATTTAATTTGCACACCATGCCCTCTGGTTTCCTCAATGTCACCATTAAGGAATGCAGTCTTCACATCCATTTGATGTAACTCAAGATCAAAGTGGGCCACAAGTGCCTCTATGACCCTCAATGAATCCTTAGAAGAAACAGCAGAAAATGTCTCCTTATAGTCAATGCCCTCCTTTTGGGTAAAACCCTTAGCGACAAGACACACTTTGTATCGCTCCACTTTTCCTTTCGAATCATGTTTGGTTTTAAAAATCCATTTGCAACCATTGAGTTTCATACTTTCTGGTAGTGGAATAACATCCCAAACATCATTATCTTTCATTGACTTCATTCCTCTTTCATTGTCTCAATCCACTTTTCATGATTCGAACTTTCCATTGCCTAATGGTAGCTGATAGGATCATCTTCTACCACCCCAACGTTCGTTTCATGCTCCTGAAGGAATACCACATAATCATCTGAAATGGCACTCCTTTCCCTAGTGGATCTCCTTAATGACAATATTTCTATATGTGCCTGAGGTTGCTCTACAAGGGTTAAAATCGTATCATTGTCTTTATTGGAGTTATCTTGAGATACGTCAAAGACATGCTCCTCATCAGCCTATGTAACTCTAGGAGGAATAACTATATTTTCCTCTTCAAAGATAAATTCTTTAACCCTTTCATCTTGGGCAAATTCAACACTCTCAAAGAACTTGGCATTATCAGACTCAAAAATAACTTTAGTTGTGGGATCATAAAATTTATATCCTCTTGATCTTTCAAAATACCCAATAAAATAACATTTAATAGTCCTTGTGTCCAGTTTCTTCTCATTTGGCTTATAAGGCCTAGCCTCAGCTGGACATCCTCACACATGAAAATGCTTAAGACTAGGCTTCCACCCAATCAATAGCTCATGTTAATTGCCTTAGTTGGTACTCTATTTAGAATGTAAGCTACAATCTTTAAAGCCTCTCCCCAGAGTGAAACTGGTAAGGAAGAATGAGCAATCATGCTCCTTACCACGTCCTTAAATGTCCTATTTCATCTCTCAGCAACACCATTTATAGTGGGTGAACCTGGCATGGTGTACTGAGGAATGATACTGCATTCCTCTAGGAACTTGGCAAACGATCTTAGACGTTGTTCACCTGATCTGTCATATCTATCGTAGTATTCACCACCAGAATCAGATCTGACAGATTTAATCTTTCTATCAAGTTGATTCTCAACTTCGACTCTATAATTTTTTAGCGTGTCCAGTGATTATGCCGTTTCATGAATTAGGTAGATGAAGCTATATCTTGAGTGGTCATCTATGAATGTAATAAAATAATGTTTACCATTCCACGCAAGCATAGGAAATGGCTCACAGATGTTGTGTGAATCACATCCAAGACACCATTTGACCTGTTGGCTTCAAACTTCCTATTATTGGTTTGTTTCCCCTTAACACGTTCTATACACTGATCATAATTAGAAAAGTCTACGGGATCCAAAATACCGTTTGACACAAGTCTCTCAATTCTCCTCCTAGAGATGTGACCTAATCTCTTGTGCCATAAAAAAGTATACTTTTCATCTATGTATTTTCTTTCCACACCACGTTATAAGAAAGAGAAGTTTCATGAAAAGAAGTAACAGTATCCAAATAATATAGATTATCAATAGCTAAAAGAAAACTAGAACCAACTAATCTTGAATTAAAGAAAATATTGACTTTTCCAGCTCCAAAATTATAAAAATAGTTTAGTCTATCAAGAACATAAACTGAAACTAGATTGCATCTAAAAGACAGTACAACAAAAGTATTTTCTAAATCCAAGTACATTCCAATTTTCATCAATAATCTAAAAGTTCCAATTGCTTCTACAGTAACTGGCTTCCCGTCTCCCACATAGATGACCTGTTTAGCCTCATTTGGTTTTCTGTAATTCAGGTAGCCCTATAAAGACACACTAATGTGAGTAGTGGTCCATGAATCCATCCACCAAGTATGACTTGGTATTGAAACCAAATTACTCTCTATACAAACTAAACTTTGAGCCGTACCTTTCTTAGCACGCCAGGCATGGTAATTGATACATTGCTTCTTTTGATGCCCCTCAGCTCCATAAAAGAAGCATCCTGATTTGAAAGACTCTATAGCCTTCCCCTTCTACTTCTTTTGTGAAGTTGTATCTGCAACTTCTATAGCCCTTTTCTTTCCCTTGCCCTTGTTGTTTGAGGAAATGGCAATATGAGCACTTTCTGTCCCATCATGCTTCATTCTCTCTTCCCCTTGCACACAGTGCAAGATGTCATTCAGAGACCAAGTCTCTTTCTGACAGTTATAGCTTACCTTGAACTAGTTGAAGAAGGGTGGAAGAGAGATCAAAATCAGATACACCAACAAGTCCTCTGAGAGGTCAAGTTTCAATGCTTTCAACTTAGAAGTTATGTGGGATATCTCCATAATATACTCATGTATATTACCCTTCCCCTTATACTTCTTTGAGATGAGGTTTACCAAAAGTGTACCAATTTCAACCTTTCTATTCTTGGCAAACCACTTCTCAATATCAACAAGGAAATCCTTAGTTGTATCAGTGTCATCTGACATTGTGCCCCTAAAAGCCTCAGGTATGGCCTTTTTCATGATCATCATGGAAATGCGATTAGACTTGTCCCATCTTTAGTTCTCCTTTTGTTCAGAAGTACTCGTGTTTGTAAGAATGGGAGAAGGCTCCCTAATCTCCAGATCCAAGTCCATAACCCCAAGGACAATCAACAGATTTTCCTTCTAGGACTTAAAGTTCGAGCCACTTAACATGGGTATGGAATTTAAGATGGAAGTGATATTGGCAAAAGACATTTCTAAAAAATAAATGTAGATAAACACAAAATTAACTACTTAAAAGAAATGTAAGATGTCTGATTAATTTAAATAAACCCCATCACATGTCTTAGTTAACTCCATCAAGGGTCTCATCTTTAGACGAGAGGTTGACTTATAATTAAAGATATGGTGTGACATGTAACGATTATTGGTTCAAATCTAAGTCAGTCACAAACCTTTCTTTGGGTCGATTTAATGACTACCTAGAAATCCTAATAACCAACACATCTTTACTCTCATGTAAACAAGTGAAAGTACAATGAGTGTGCACTTTCCTTTGGGCCAGTGAACACCCACTTACTAACACCCATTCAACCTTTTACCATTCATGGATAAATCCAGTATTCACAGGAGAGCTTATTTTGACGAGATGTTGCTTCAACTAGATTATCCTAGAATAGTGTACTTTATTAATCAGACTAGACTTAACTATACTAAGTAGAGACTGGGTTGGCTCTGATACCACTCATAAAGACCCGTCCTGATTTTAGCCTTTTAAGACATCTGGAGTGTCGGTCAGATGTCTAGCCAGACGTCTGGATCCCTTCCCAGACATCTGGAAATTGAAAAATCTGTACTCACCTTGCGGTCTGCGCAGACTCTTCTTCTCTCTCCTTCCTTCTTCTTTTCCCCTCCAAACCCTAACAACCCAGCCCTATAAAAGACCCCCTCCCTCTCCTCTCCACTGCACCACTCTACCACATTCCCACTCCGCTATTGTGAGCAGAGGCACGTGAGAGAGAGAGTGAGAGTGAGGAGGAGAGAGCGTGAAGAGGAGGAGAGGGTCGAGGTCGCAAGCTTCGTGGAAGCTCGTCGGAGGCTCGCACGGCCACCATGGCGCGTGCGGGAGGAGGATGTTGGGGCGTCATCCCCAACCTTCTGCAGCAGTTGGGGCTGCAGCAAAGCGGAAGGAGCCACAGCAGAGCGTAGTGAGAAGCACAGGAGCGTGATCTGATACTGGAATTTTTCCAGTATCAGATATTCGGAGTGTCTTCCGGACAACTGGCTGAATGTCTGGCGTCGACACTAAATGTCTGAAAGTAACTGTATCGCGAAGGTACGCCTTCTTCGCAGTTACAGCCATGCAGGCTACACCGCAGTTGATTCAGTTTAGCCTAAAGAGGGTGCTGCTCTATCATGCGTAGGAGCAGCCCTGGGAAGGTACGCGAAACGCATTTCCACACACTTTCGGACGTTTGGACAGTCCTAAACGACTGGAGGACTGGTCAGACGTCTGCAACTGTGTTCAGACAGTCGTGAGGGAGTCTTGAACGTCTGAGGGCGCTGCAGGAGCTTGAGGTGAGTCTTTGTGACTTTTAAGACGTCTGGACTTGTTTCCAGATGTCTGATTTGGGTCTGCAGACATGTTTTCGACCTGTTTAGGATCCGATCAGAATCCATTTTACGCAAATAAAGTATCTGCTTTTGTTTCCTTGTGAATTCATCTACATATTAGAAACTTTTATACACTATTCTAAATCTTCCGTTGTGGTGTGTTCCTTAGTATAGCACTTTGACCTGTTGCGTGTCTAGGGCTTGCAAAGGCGCGTGGGCCTGTAGTTCGAGCCCCCAATACTCCCGGATTATCTAGTAGAGTGGTCCACCCCTGTTATACTTATTAAATATGATGGCATATATGAAAATTAGACAACTGGAAACCTAGGATGTGGCATGAATCCTAAGGCAAGAAATGGTTGAACAAATTGTTTGCATAATTGAAATTGTATATATGTATGAATGAGCTGAATTGTTAGCCACTGCCTATAAATAAATACAAGCTGCCTATTAGAATATGACCTGCCTGAGATAACTAAACAGTTACCTGTGATATCACTTGTTGCATGTGTTAAATTGAGGAAATACGAGCTGCATGTGTATAAACGAGAATTGAATTGTGAATGATGAAACCTAGATTGGTATAATATGGTGTACATGAACATGAACCCTATGGGGAGTTAGGAGTAGAGTTCCTGTGGTTAGATGAAAAGGCCTAGAAATGTGAACAGGAAGTGTGCTGGTCCTTGAGTACATAGTACCAAGGAAAGCGACTGTCCCCTTTTTAGTGTAGAGCAGAGCTAGCCGCCCTTGGGTTGGGACTCGGGGTTATGATTGGCCACTCTACATCGACTTCTATTGGCCCTCATGTACATTGTACCGAGGCGAGCTACTAGTGTAGGGAGGGAGCTAGCCACCCCACGGAGCTTGGGGTTTAGCTAGCCACCTTACACCGACCTGTTAGGCCTTCTGGGCAAATTGGGGTAGTCAGACGAGGGTGTGCAGACTGTGGAGGGACGAAACCCCTGTTTGGTTCTGAGGGGCTAAACCCCTGTCTCTGAGAGGGCTAGGCCCTATACTGTTTCGTGCTGTACTTTGGGCGTACTCGCTAGTGGAAACGACTGACCACGTGCAAGTGCAGGGTAGCTACCTGTGTGCTTATTGCACGTGTCGTAGTCACCGCTACGTCTGTCAGTGACCTCGAGGTGGTTGACTAGGTGTAGAACTACCACGGGGGACCTCTTAGCCAGGAGAGCACCACTTGTACCTTCTACTCTTCGAAAAAGACTGCAATCAAGTTTGTTCCCACGAGGAACATGCAAGATCAAGAAAGAAATCTGAAAGTAAACCAATGGGGTAAAAGGAAATTACCTGTAAAATAAATAACTGGAAAAGGATAAATATACCTGCTAGTTTCTACTGCTTTAGATAGTTTAGTTACCACTCTGCTCAGCATTTGCTGACTCCATTTTCTCATAACACTATTCAGGTATAGGAGTTGAGCAGCCCTAGCTACCGGCTGCAGAAGGTGTTGGGCCCAGTCGAGCCCAGCTGTAGTTTCCAGTACTTTTGTTGTACTCTCTTTTCTGCTATAGTGAGTTTCAGATTTGTTGTTACTGTCCCTGTTACTGTTATTTTTGTTCTACTTTCCTGTTGTTATGGTGGTATGTACTGAACTAGCAACTTTTACTTTCCTTTACTGCTTGTATGCTTTTACTGTTAAGTACTTTACATAGTGAATGTAGTTTATTTTCCTGCTTTTCGATTATTTCTTGTTGGACGACTGGGTCTTGGGATTAGTCGAGGCGAGTCGGTCTCGGGTCCTGTAGGGATTCGAGAATCGGGTCGTAACAAAATGGTATCAAAGCAAAGTCGTCTCGAGAAATGAACCAACTAGATTGAGAATAACCATTCACGTGCATGTAACTAGGGTAACCACCACAACGTACCGCTTGACGTATGTTCTGAGCCCCTTTTCGCAGAAGTCCATTAGAGTTGACCTCTTTTGTTCTGTCTTCCGCGTCTCCTTGCAGGAGATGCCTCGTCGGGGAGTTCTCAAGGCGGGGTGCGGATGCGGCCGTGGACGAGGTCGGAGAGGTAGACGTGCCGGGCTCGAGGTGTCAGTTGACCCGCCACTTCTCTCGGGCGTTCAGGCCCAGGACCTCACTCAGCTGATCAGAGACATAGTGCGAGAGGAGCTCCACCAGCCTCCACGGGCACCTCTCCCTGAGTACGTGGAGGGGGAGTCCTCGGTGGGACTGAGAGACCACCGCAGTGCCGAGAGAGTAGGAGGGGGAGGGGGTGGTCCTCCACCGCCCCCACCACACTCTGACGCTTCTGAGAATGAGCCATCCTTTCCTGGAGGCGTGCTCGTTCCCCCACTGCAGCTGCAATACGAGCCTTTCGGACAGTTCCAGAAGTTGAAGCCCCCCTCCTTCAAGGGGGATGAGGACCCGTCTGAGGTAGAGGACTGGCTAGAGCAGATAGGGAAGGTGTTTGACACCCTTCACCCCTTACGGAGTGCCACGTGGCCTTTGCCACGTACCAGCTAGAGAGTGCAGCACACAAGTGGTGGAGGGCAATCAGAGGCTAGGAGAGGGGAGAGCCGACGTCGGACCAGTTCGTGACCCTCTTCTGAGAGAAATACTTTCTCGCAGACTTGGCAGGACCAGAGGAGGCGGGAGTTCCACACTCTCTGCCAAGGGACGACGACTATTAGTGCGTATTGCACGCGCTTCCTGGAGCTATCACGTTTTGCTGCGACAGCCGTAGCTACAGAGGAGGAGCGCTTGTGGAGGTTCACTGAGGGGCTCCGGCCTGCTATTCGGGGGTATGTCAAACCCCTGAAGCTACCCACCTTCTCGAGAGTGGTCGAGGCAGTCATGATGTATGAGGAGACCAACCTGGCCACGCAAGACACCGACAATGGACGGAAGAGGCCCTACCAGCCAGAGTACTCTCAGGGCCGTCGAAAGAGGAGGCACGCGGTGCCCACGGGAGAGCCGTATCATTTTGTGGGGCCGTCAATAGCCTTTGGGGGCCCCAAACAGGGGCCAGCTATCAACACTGGACCTCCGCGGGACCTACCGAGGGAGGGAGTCGAGTCCCCCTCTACTACCAGTGTGACCAGCTGGGCCACATCAGGAGGGACTGCCCATCTAGGGCTGAAGCATAGCAGATGCTCCCCGCACCGAGCGCTAGAAGCCGAGCTGGTGGTCGTGGTCCCCAAGCGCGTAGGGGAGGGTAGCAGTCACAAGGAGGGTACCGACCAGCGGCTGCTCGCCCGACCCAAAGTGTGGCTGCTTCTTCTGCACTGAGGGCTGAGGGGCATATCAATGCCCTGACACACAGAGACGCCAGGGAATCCGGTTCAGTGGTGACAGGTATGGTTACCATTTCGGGCAGATTAGTTTACATGCTTTTTTATTCCGACGCCACACACTCTTTAGTTGCTGCGAGTTTTGCTGTCAGTTTGGGACAGGACAGTGTGTTGTTAGAGGATCCATTTGTGATCAGAGGCCCAGGTGGCCAGCTATTTGTAGCTAAGAGGTCTACATGGACTGTGAGGTCAGTATAGGGGGATATAGCCTCCCTGCTGATCTGATCGTGATACCGATGGAGGATTTTGGCGTGATTCTGGGGATGAATTGGCTGTCCGCCTACCATGCCTTGGTGGACTGTTTCAGGAGGAAGATCGTCTTCTCCATACCTTAGATGCCTTCCTTTGAGTTTCATGGACAGCTAGTGGACGGATGTTTCAGGTGCATATCTGCGCTTCGAGCAACGAGGCTTTTGAGCCAGGGGTGTGAGGGCTTTCTAGCCTGTGTGGTGGCAGAGCCCAGCCTTGTGGCTGACTTTCAGAGCATTCCAGTGATTTGTGAGTACCCCGATGTGTTTTCAGAGGAGCTGCCAGGACTACCGCCCGAGCGTGAGATCAAGTTTGAGATCTCACTGGTACTAGGGACCAGCCCTATTTCTTCTGCACCGTACTGGATGGCACCACTTGAGCTGTGTGAGCTCAAGTCACAGCTACAGGACCTGTTAGAGAAGGGCTTTGTGAGGCCTAGTGCGTCCCCATGGGGAGCCCCTGTGTTGTTTGTGAAGAAGAAGAATGGTACCCTGCGACTTTGTGTTAACTACAGATAGCTGAATAGAGTCACCATCAAGAACAAGTATCCGCTGCCGAGGATTGATGACCTTTTTGACCAGTTGTGAGGTGACACGGTATTCTCCAAGATAGATTTGAGGTCAGGCTACCACCAGTTGAGGATCAGGGAGACCGACGTCTTCAAGACAACTTTCCGCACCCGATACGGACACTATGAGTTATTGGTCATGCCGTTTAGGCTGACCAACGTCTCCTCTGCTTTTATGAATTTGATGAACCGGGTTTTTAGACCGTATCTGGATTAGTTTGTGGTGGTATTCATCGATGATGTGCTCGTTTACTCGCAGGATTAGGCACAGCACGGACAGCATCTACGGATGATTCTGGACACTTTGAGACGACGTAGGCTGTATGCCAAGTACAACAAGTGCGAGTTTTGGTTGAGGCAGGTGACTTTCTTAGGTCACGTGATCTCAGGGGATGGTTTGGCTATGGATCCAGCCAAGGTGGAGGCCGTACTCAGGTGGGAGAAGCCACGTATAGTGACAGAGATACGTAGCTTTTTGAGACTGGTAGGTTACTATCGACGGTTTATCAGGGGATTCTCGTAAATTGCGCGTCCTATGACTCAGTTGACTCGGAAGAACGTGCCCTTTGCCTGGACAGGTGCTTGTGAGGCATGTTTTCAGGAGTTGAAGGAAAGACTGACTTCAACTTCTGTGCTCACCATCCCGGACAGCAGTGGTGGTTTTGCGGTCTACACGGATTTTTCGTTGCAGGGGTTAGGGGGCGTGCTTATGCAGTGGGGTCACGTTGTCGCTTACGCTTCCAACAACTGAAGCTTCATGAGCATAGCTACCCTATCCATGACTTAAAGCTGGCAGCTGTTGTTTTCGTGCTGAAGACATGGAGGTACTACCTTTACGATGAGACCTTTGAGATTTTCACGGATCGTAAGAGCCTCAGGTACTTGTTTGATCAGAATGAGCTTAACATGAGACAAAGACGTTGGTTAGAGCTCCTAAAGGACTGTGACTGCAGCATCTCCTACCATCTGGGGAAGAACAACGTGATGGCTGATGCCTTGAGCTGGAAAGCACCCTCCCACTTGGCCAGTTTACAGGCACAGAGTTGGAGACTTATGGAAGAGTTGGGCAGTTGGCGACCCCGAGAGCCATAGGGGTACTGTGGGGCAGTGATAGTGACACAACAGACTCAACCAGAGCTGATAGACCGCATCATCGCAAGACAGATGACAGACCCGTACTTACAGACATTGCGGGACAGAGTGCTGTCAGGGGACCCAGGAGACTTTTCTTTTATAGACAAGGTGCTGTGCATGAGAGGATGCTTGTGCGTTCCCAGGGACGAGGAGTTGTTGAGAGAGCTCCTGATGAAGGCGCACGGGTCCAGATTCACCATACATCCTGGGAACACAAAGATGTATCATGATCTGAGGAGCGACTTTTGGTGGAGGGGGATGAAGCGGGATGTGGGTGAGTTCGTGCAACAATGTTTGGTGTGCCAGCAGGTGAAGGCCGAGCACCAGAGGCCTGTAGGGCGGTTGTAGCCACTTCCTATGCCAGAGTGGAAGTAGGAGATCATCACCATGGACTTGGTGGTGGGTCTACCCGTTACCCAGCGGGGACACGATGCACTCTGGGTGATAGTGGACAGGTTGACGAAGACGGCATGTTTTCTGCCGATCCGAGTCACCTTGGGACCAGCATAGTTGGTAGAGAGGTACATTTGCGATGTGGTACGCCTACATGGAGTTCCGCGTGAGATTGTATTCGACCGGAATACCCATTTTACTTTCCAGTTTTGGGCTGAGTTTCAGCAAGCTTTGAGGACACGGTTGAGGTTCAGTACCGTGTACCACCCCCAAATGAACGAATAGTCAAAGCATATTATACAGACACTTGAGGACCTTTTGCGCGCCTGTGTACTAGACTAGAGAGGTTCTTGGGAGGAGCACTTACCCCTGGCAGAGTTTGCATATAATAATAGTTATCACTCGAGCATCAGCATGGCGCCTTATGAGGCTTTGTATGGACGGAGGTGTATTGCGCCCTTGAGTTGGGTTGAGGTGGGGACCATGTGGGAGGTTGGCCCCAAGCTGATACGGTAGAGTCAGGAGGTGATAGAGCAGATCCACAGACGACTCTACGTTGTCAGGAGCAGGCAGAAGAGTTATGCTGATCGGAAACACAAAGAGGTGCAGTTCGAGGTTAGGGATCACGTCTTTCTCCGTGTTTCGCCCATGAAGGGCCTGCAATGTTTTAGGGTGAAGGGGAAGCTTGCACCGAGGTTTGTGGGGCCCTTTGAGGTACTGGAGCGGGTAGGACCCATTACTTACTGACTTGCACGATCTGGTGTGCATGACGTGTTCCATGTGTCTAACCTCAGGAAGTATGTCGTCGATCCCAGTCATGTTCTGAGCCACGACAGTGTCAAGATGGGTGATGACGTGACCTAACCTGAGAGACCAGTGCAGATACTAGACAGGGCCATCCGGAGTCTGAGACGGAAGCAGGTACCTCTGGTGAAGGTTTTGTGGAGAAGCCAGCGGTACAAGGAGGCTACCTGGGAGAGTGAGGCAGCGATGTCAGAGCGGTACCCAGAGCTTTTCGAGGGTATGACTTTTCAGACCGACTTCGATCCTCTTTAAGTTTGTTATGTGTTTTATATTCTTTTCCGCACCCTAGCTAGCTCAAGTTTCGGGGACGAAACTTCCTTTAAGTTTGTTATGATGTAAAGACCCATCCTGATTTTAGCCTTTTAAGACGTCTGGACCCCTTCCTAGACGTCTGGAAATTGAAAAATCTGTACGCACCTTGCGGTCTGCGCGAACTCTTCTCTCTCCTTCCTTCTTCTTTTGCCCTCCAAACCCTAACCACCCGGAACTATAAAAGACCCCCTTCCCTCTCCTCTCCACTCCACCACTCCACCACATCCCCACTCCGCTGTTGTGAGCAGAGGCACGCGAGAGAGAGAGCGAGAGCGAGGAGGAGGAGAGAGCATGAGGAGGAGGAGAGGGTCGAGGTTGCGAGCTTTGTGGAAGCTCGTCGGAGGCTCACACGGCCACCATAGCGCGTGCAGGAGGAGGAGGACGTTGGGGCGTCGTCCCCGACCTTATGCAACAATTGGGGCTGCAGTGGAGCGGAAGGAGCCGTGGCGAAGCATGGCAAGAAGCACAGGAGCACAATTTAATGCTGGAATTTTTCTAGTATCAGACGTCCAAAGTGTCTTCTGGACGACTAGCTGGACATCTAGCGTCGACAGCAGATGTCTGAAAGCAAGTGTATCGTGAAGGTACGTCTTCTTCGCGGTTACGGCCATGCAGGTCACACTACAGTTGATTCAGTTTAGCCTAAAGAGGGTACTGCTTTGTCATGCGTAGGAGCAGCCTTGGGAAGGTGCGTGGAAATGCGACGTCTAGACAGCTTACCAGACGACTGGAGGACTGGTCAGCTGTCTGGAACTGTTTTCATACGGTAGCAAGGGAGTCCTGAACGTCTAAGGGTGCAGCAGGAGCTTGAGGTGAGTCTCTGTGACTTTTAAGACGCCTGGACTTGTTTCCAGGCATCTAATTTGGGTCTGCAGACACGTTTTCGACCCGTTTAGGGTCCAATTGGGATCCATTTTACGTAAACAAAGTATTTGTGGTTTCCTTGTGAATTCATCTACATATTAGAAACCTTTATACACTATTCTAAATCTTCTGTTGTGGTGTGTTCCTTAGTATAGCACTTTGACTTGTTGCGTGTCTGGACTTGCAAAGGTGCGTGGGCCTGCAGTTCACCCCTATTATACTTATTAAATATGAAGACATATATAAAAATTAGACAACTGGAAACCTAGGATGTGGCATGAACCCTAGGGCAAGAAATGGTTGAACAAATTGTTTGCATAATTGAAACTGTATATATGTATGAATGAGCTGAATTGTTAGCCACTGCCTGTAAATAAATACGAGCTGCCTATTAGAATATGAGCTACTTGAGATAACTAAACAGTTACTTCTGATATCACTTGTTGCGTGTGTTAAATTGAGGAAATACGAGCTGCATGTGTATAAACGAGAACTGAATTATGAGTGATGAAACCTAGACTGGTATAATATGGTGAACATGAGCATGAACCCTATGGGGAGTTAGGAGTAGAGCTCCTGTGGTTAGATGGAAAGGCCTGGAAATGTGAACAGGAAGCGTGCTGGCCCTTGAGTACGTAATACCAAGGAGAGCGACTGTCCCCTTTTTAGTGTAGAGCAGAGCTAGCCGCCCTTGGGTTGGGACCCGGGGTTAGGATTAGCCACTCTACATCGACTTTTGTTGGCCCTCACGTATATGGTACCGAGGCGAGCTACTAGTGTAGGGAGGGAGCTGCCACCCCACGTGGCCAGGGGTTCAGCTAGCTACCCTACATCGACTTGTTAAGCCCTCTGTGCAAACCAGAGTAGTCAGACGAGGGTGCGGGGACTGTGGAGGGGCGAGACTCTTGTTTGGTTTTGAGGGACTAGACCCTTGTTTCTGAGAGGGTTAGGCCCTATACTGTTTCGTGCTATACTTTTGGCGTACCCACTAGCGGAAACGACTGACCGCGTGCCAATGCAGGGTAGCTACCCGTGCGCTTATTGCGCGTGCTGTAGTCACCGCTATGTCTGTCAGTGACCTTGGGGTGGTTAACTGGGTGTAGGACTACTACGGGGGACTCTCTCGGCCAGGAGAGCACCATGTGTACCTTCTACTCTTCGGAAAAGACTGTAATCAAGATCATTCCCACGAAGAACATGCAAGATCAAGAAAGAAATCTAAAAGTAAACCAATGGGGTAAAAGGAAATTACCTGTAAAATAAATAACTTGAAAAGGATAAATATACCTGCTAGCTTCTACTGCTTTAGATAGTTTGGTTACCACTCTACTCAACGTTCGTTGACTCCATTTTCTCATAACACTGTTCAGATCCAGGAGTTGAGCAGCCCGAGCTACCGGTTGTAAAGGGTGCTGGGCCCAATCGAGCCCAGCCGTAGTTTCCAGTACTTTTGTTGTACTCTCTTTTCTACTATAGTGTGTTTCAGACTTGTTGTTACTATTCCTATTACTGTTACTCTTATTCTACTTTCCTGTTGTTGTGGTGGTATATACTGAACTAGTAGCTTTTACTTTCCTTTACTGCTTGTGCGCTTTTACTGTTAGTTACATTGTATAGTGAATGTGGTTTATTTTCCTGCGTTTCAGTTATTTCTTGTCGGACGACTGGGTTTTGGGATTAGTCGAGGCGAGCTGGTATCGCGTCCTGTAGGGATTCGAGAACCGGGTCGTAACACCACTTGTTAAGAAACATTAGGGGTTTAACTAAAATTAACTCACCTCTAACTTAAGATAGACCTGAACAACAACTCATCTCACTAGGACTTAATACTGATTGGGTATCAGTACTGGTAGACCTATTGATGAGAGCCTCATCATGAGCCATAACTAGCTCATTTTGACCCAATAAAGAAGATAAAAGCTCCTACATAACCTAGAAGAAGGCTTAACTGAAGGAACAAGTGCTCTGAGAAGAAAACATGAAATAAAGGTTAAAACTGCAATTTTGCCATTGCAGTACATAAACGGGATTTCTCAGAGGAAAAACATAGGTCAAATGGTCTAAATGAGATAAAAAGTGGGTTGAGTCAATCAGAAATGGGTTTATGTGCAATCTAGGAATTAAATGACACGTGGTAACCCTAAAACAGACCCGCTTAAATTAACAAGGTTCCGGTCAGGATAAAAATCAATTAAACCTTTAAAAATCATGGAAAAATATCCTCTAGGGTTCAGGATACTCAATTTGGCCTTTGGAACCCAGCTTGACCTAGATTAGGGTCCTAGCACATTAATTGACATAATTTAGGTTTTTACGCAAAATGTCTAGTCAAACGAGGTCAAACCTACAATCCAACTTCACCATTAGATTCCTTAGGTCAAAATTAGATTTGTACCAAAATTTGGACCTAAGGGGAGGTCATCTTGGCCTATTTTGCAATTTAGTACACCCAAATCACAATTTGGTCCCTATCTTTTGAATATCATTGCAGAGAGACCCCTAAGTTCCTCGCCACCTTTGCAATCAGGTCCTGCCGCCATTGTTAGGGTAGAACCAAGCTCCGGCGAGGTTTAGAGAGAGATTACTCTCTGATTCCTCGGAGATTCCCTCCCAGAAATGGAAGGGAGATTCTCTGAGGAATTTCCTTCCATTTAAGGCCAATCACAACCTCTGGTGTGAACCCAATCTCTCGTGCGAACGCACGAGGGATTTGGGTATCTTAACCTCTTTCCTACTCCGACGAGCAATCAGAAGCAATGGCGTGCCCTCCATGCCCTGAACGATTGGCCCAATGCCTATATAAGAACCCACACCTCCAGCCGCAGATCTTTAGCTTGATTTGGCCGAGTTTCCACCTCCAATTCATCTCTTCCTGCCCGGCCAAAGTTCCCAGCAAGCTCCGGTGAGCCCCCCTCCCCTACCCCTTAGCTCTGCCACAAAACCAGTGGCAGAGTTATCTTCCTGACTCTCCTCCGCGTCGCGCAGTACCCGCGCACGCCGCCTCAGCCCCGTCGTCGCCGCCGTTCTCCCCCACTGGGCAGCGTCTTCTCCGGCGACAGCAGGTACAGCTGTCTGCCCTCCGTCCTCCTTCGTCCCTACAATTAGGTTAGAAATATTCCCCGTAGTCCCCTCTCTCTTTTCCCCCTGTTATCCATCTAATCGACCCTCGACCGACGCCGACCACCCTCATCTTCCACATCACCGACCGACCTCCGGCGAGCCGCTCCCACCATTCCGCCCCTCCACACGGCTCACCGACCATCTCGTAAGCTCCGCCTCACCACCAGGAACACATTCCACCCCTCCACTGCCACTTTGCACATCCACAGTAGCCCCCCAAACAACCCCACACATCAGGCCACAGGTTGACCTAGGCACGCACGCCTAGGCCGACCTGCAGCCTGCATCGCCGTCCATCGCCTTTGCCGTGCCACGGCGAAGGTGTCCAGCTAGTCTGATTGGGCCAATAGGCCGTGTTTGTGTCTGACAGTGTCGACGCTCCTGCCGCCATGGACGACATTTGAAGAAGCTCCATAGCAGCTCCAGACGCCAGGGCTCCCAGGTTGCAGGCGCAGCAGGTTCACGCGAGTGTTGCGAAGTAGCTGAGTCCAGCCAGGGGCGTTGAGAATCCAGCAGCTGTGGGGATGGCACGCAAGTCTGCAGGCGCACGCGAAATCAGGGCAGAACCTTTAGTCCCACATCGTGGAATCGCGAGGCGCAGGTATGCTATAAGTTGTTTTTGTGATATAGCCTTAACGCCTCCAAAAGCACAAGGGTGAGGTCCCTCACTTGCCCTCACGCCCGCCTCGTCCGCGGTTTCATCTCGCGGATCTGGCGAGATCCGACCTGACCCAAACCCACGCACTCCTTGTGCATCACCACCTGCAGCTGCGCCTGGTCCCGGGTGCGAATCCGACCCGATTTACCCGTGGGGCTCTGGGAGAGCGTGTTTGAGTGAATTGCTGAGAGAGAGACGCGCGGGTGGAGGGAAAGGGGTAGGTTTTGCTCTGTGTAGGCACAGGCTGAACGTTGAGGAAGAGAGACTTGGCCGCAAGAAGAAGAGAAGAAAGAAGAAGGAAAGGCAGGAAGAACAAAAGGACCAAAGAAGAAGGCAGGCAAGGCAAGGAAGAGAAGGAAGAGGAAAGAAGCCTTCGCAGGAGAAGAAGGAAGAGCAAGGCAGAGGCAAGACAGAAGACGAAGAAGAAAAAGAGACTACAGAAGAAGAAAGAAAGAAAAAGGGAAAATACTTTTAAGACATCTGATCACCAGATCAGACGTCCAATTTCATATTTTTTTTGTCCCAATTACTTTTAAGCGCATACATTCATATTTGAATTGACATTTTGAGTAAATTAGAGTGTTCAATTACATTTGAGATTAGTAGTAAATTCCAATTGCTCCCTGTGTTCGACCTCGGATACTTCGATTTTCGAGTAATAAAATTCTCTATTTGTTTGAACGCTTTGTTGGCTATACTACAACGTGACATATTCTCTTTAAAACCCGCACAAAAACGTACGAACATTTTGGCGCCGTTGCCGGGGAGCAACGCACAATTTACCACTAGTCTCTACATTCTTTTTATCATATTGAACACTAACTTGCCCTACTTTGCTTTGATGTGATCTTGTAGGTACTTCACGAGAAAATCTCTCCCGCAAGTCAACCACTCCAGGGCAGGTAATTTCTTTTCTTCCTTAATCATCCCCTAATCTTTGAAAGACAAAAGGAAGAAAATCAATTTAGGAATCAATTGCCTTCTTTATATAGTAATCACCATCTCTAAGGCAAAACATTTCCTGATTTCGCAAAAATTTCTGCAAATATTCTTGAAGTGGAGTGATTTTTTTTTAGATTCCATCCCACAAATTCTTGTGCCTAATTGAAATAACACTTAATCTCGGCGGACCACACACTTCTTGTTTATAAGTCCAAAGAGAACTTTTGTGAAAAAGAAAAGAGGATTGGAAATAGAACCAAATTAGGGTTTCCACATTAGGGTCTTGAAGCGCTAGTCACACATGCCTGTATAAAAGGAAATAAACCCTCCCGCATCAGTGTGCTACCCAAGCCCTTGATTGAAGAGAGCTAAATAAGACAAACCCTAAAATTGAGCTCTAAAATCACTTGAATCTTAAAATTTTTTGACCTAATAACCTGGGAGTCAAATCAGGGTGATCTCTAGGCTCCAAACTTAGAATCATTCTGCCATCTATAGGACAGGTCAGGTAAAGTTGACCCCTTGGGTCAACCAACCTCTAAATTAGGTCACAATACCAAAAACATCTAAAGTTCAAGTGAGAACCCTAAAAGCACCTTTGAAATAAAAAGTGATAGACTTAAGAGGTCAAGGTCCCCATTCTGGTCTACCTGGAATCTCAGTGACAAGAGAGGTCGGGTGGGGGAAACCCTGTAACCCGTAGGGACGCTCTACTGTGTAGGGGTCTTTGCGGGACTCTCCCTCTCTGGCTGCCCAGGTAATTCTCAGGTGAACGATCTTCTGATCCAGGGGTCCATCCACCCCGAACCTCCATAGTCATCCAAACATCTTTGGGTGTCTTGATTGGGTCAAAAACATCTCCAATCCCTCATCTTTTCTCTTTAGAGCACACACACATCTTCAAGTGGGACTCGTTATCCAGATCTGATCGCTTCATAACTACATCTTGATTCAAACTCTGATGCTACATCTTGATTCCACCACCTGATCCAAGAATGCAGCCAAACCACCTAGGACCACCATTCAAGAAACCTGAATATCAGAGATCCATGAGAGATAAAATGATTGAGGATGCCATGAGATTCTATGAAAATGAAGAAACCTCAACAACAGTAGGAAACAATCAGGTTAATGTCCCAACAACCACAACCTTTGTCATAACTTGTGCCTAAGTACTATTAGCAGAAGCCAACAAAGGATCAACCCGTGACTTGCTCATTACTGCATACATTGAGATAGAAAAATTGCACAATAGTGAATACCTTCAATGTATGACAAATCCTCGACTTTGGAAGTAACACCAAGGTAGTCTTGAAAAATGGGAAGAGATAATGAGATTAATAAAACAAGTGATTGATCAGGAATACCCGTACATACCACCAACAGAGGATGAACTATCTTGGGACAACATCGAGGATAAATCTGATCTCGGGTTTGAGGCACAAAATGGTTGTGGATTCCCAACCCAGATGGAGTATAATGCACCTAATATTGAAGAAGGTTGGGAAGCTCCAAATGTAGGAAAAGACCATGATGAGCCCATTTTAGAATCCCAAGACTCCTGCAAGTATGAGAGTAGAACTGAACCTCTCGAGGGTGTAAATTCCGTCCCTTATTCTGATAAGGTGACCCTCGAAGGTTATTCAGACCTAAATTATAGTAATTCAACCCACATCCTAAGCCTAGAACCTAGATCTGAAACATATTTTGAAGATTTCAAGGCCCCAGATGAAGAAGATCAATCTTTTAATGAAGAATATGATTTTGGGCCTCGATTTGATGAATATCCCTCGCCAACCTCCTCAGAGGAACGAATCAATTTTTCGAAAGTCATGCCAATCTACGACACAGAAATCGAGGAGTTGGATGAGCAGGGTTTTAATTGGGTCTACCCTACTAGCTTAGAATATGAGCCTTTACCAAATAAGGATACCATTTTAAGCTCAAAATTAACATTTAGGCTAGATCCCAGTGAGGCTGCTAATATACAACATATGATTTATTCTGTGGTGGAACTCATGATCCTGAATCTCATTCAAATTTTGATTTTTGCAAACTCTCCGACGATTTCGAATCTGACCATAACATCAGAGAAAATCTGCTTCTTGATTATAACAAGCCAATTCTCTTTGAAGCCACCTGCTGCACATATACAGAACCAATCAAAACCCGTTCCCCACCTCGACCCGCAACCGGACTCAATTTCTATTCTGATTCACCTCTCACTGAGCCGATTGCAGATGATTCAACTCCATATCTATACCGGGTATCGGGTACTGATCAGACCACAAATCAGGAGCCTCCATCCTTTGATCACCCCTGTAGGGATTCCACACCTTACATTGATTATTTTTCGGAACCCTACTTTGACCAGGCTGATTCGACTCAGCCTGAACCCGAGTTTTCACTTCCATATCTGATGAGAACCTCATCATGAGCCATAACTAGCTCATTTTGACCTAATACAAAGGATAAAAGCTCCTACATATCTCAAGGAAAGGCTTAACTCAGAGAATTCTGAGTTTGAGAAGAAAACAAGTCATAAGGGGTAAAAGTGCAATTTTACCAGTATAATCTGCATACAGGGTAATTCAGGGCCCAAACATAGGTCAAAGTAGCTTAATAAGAATAAAAGTGGGATGAGATGATCTAGTAAGGGCTACAGCACTTCCAAGAAACCAAATGATAATTTGTAACCCTAAAACAACCCACTTCAATTCACAAGGTTCGAGGCAAAGTAAAAATAGAATAAACCCTCTAAAATTCATAGAAAAATAATCTCTAGGGTTTAGAACCTTCAATTTGGCCTTTAGAACCCATTTTGACCTACATTGAGAACCATGCCCAATTAATAACTTAATTTGGGTTTGTGCGCAAATTGACCGGTCAAACAAGGTTTAATATGAAAATGAAATTCACCATCAGATTCCTTAGGTCCTAATTAGTCATGTATAAAAACTTGAGCCTAAGAAGAAACCTCCTTGACCGACTTCACACTTTGGTCCTCATATATTTACTCTTTGGCCCTCAACTTTTGAACCCTCGCATTTTGGCCCCTAACTCTCCTTCGTTCTTTGCAATCAGGTCCCTCCTGCAAAACCTGCCAGCACCATGCTCCGGCGACCTTGCGCGGAGCATGGCGCCGCGCAGGGTGAGGTGGGGGACCTGGCAAGTAAACCGGGGGTGCCCTGCGTCGTCAGCCGTCGCAGGGACACCCCCCTGGTCGTTGCAGCCCACCATACCGGCCGTGCGAACGCACGGACGGTATGGGTTCTTGTTTCCGACCATCCTCCGGCGAGGGAGACACGTCGTCTCCCTCCGCCTTCCTCCCTGTTTGATCCCTATAAATACCCCCCGTTGCTCCACCGACCAGGGCAGCCTGGATCTGACGGAGAAAATCCCCAACTTTCTTCTCTTCTTCCTCCGGCAGACGCTCACCAGCTCCGGCGGTTTCCTCCCCCTCCACCTCTTCGCTCTGCCGCAATACCAGCAGCAGAGACTTCCTCCCCTGCTCTTCCCGCGCCACGCCGCACCCAGCTGGCGCCTCTCCGGCTCTCTGCTCGCCGCCGCCCCTTTCCCTGAGCATCGTCTTCTCCGGCGACAGTCGATACGACTGTCGCCCTGTTCCTCCCCCTTCGTCCCTGCAAGTAAGCTAGAGCCACTCCCCTTCTTCTCCTCTTTCTTTCCCCGCTTTCAATTTATTCAATTAAGCCCTCTACCGACCCTGACCACCTTCACCCCATTCGCCTCCGACCACCCTCCGGCAAGCCGCTCCCATCACCTCAGCAACCCACACGGCTCGCCGACCCTCACCGAACCTCCGCCCCATCACACTGAGCACCCCCCACCCCTCCACTGCCACTCCACGCCTCCGTAACACTCCCCCGAACAAACCCATTCCTCCGGTTGCAGTCCGACCCAGGGCTGCCGCCAGACACCACCTTGCGGCCTGCCGCGCAGCTCCTCACCTTCGCCGTGCCACGGCGAAGGTTCCCCAGTGGTTTGATCAGGCCGCGAGGCCATATTCGTGTCCGACAGGTTTTGAGGTTCGACCGCCATCAACGCACATTGAAGCAGCTTCTCCCGCGCTCCAGGCTTGAGGACTCCAGGTCTCCAGCTGCTGCGGAGTACGGGGAGTCTTGCGAAGGCAGCCAGCCAGCAACCTGTGCAAATCGAAGCCGCAGCTGCAGAAGCCAGGCCGCGGTCTCCCAGCAGGCGCACGCGAGGAACGGTCTGCGTTTAGTCCCACATCGGCACAGGCGAAGAAGAAGACCCGCGGAAGAGGAAGGAGCTGCACTGTAGCAAATGCATAGTTAAGTCGTCTAAGCACCGGGTCAGACGACGGAAGGTCAGAAGCCAGAGCAGGAAAGAAGGCAGGCTGAAGAAGAAAGAAGAGGAAGGGCCAAAGCAAAGAGAAGGAGACAGGAAGGAGAAAGAAAGAAAAGAAGAGCAACGGCCAAAGCAGAAGAAGAAGAAAGGAAGACTTAGTAGCTGAAGGCAGAAGCTCTGCAGCCATAAAGAAGAAAAGGGAAAAGAGAAAGGGTCACCACAATTGCAGAAAAAGAAGAAGAGAGGTCAAGGCAGAAACCAAGGAAGAAGAAGAAAGAGATCTGAAGAGGAGCATCACCTCTGCAGAACGAAGAAGAAGAACAAGGAGCTCTGAAGAAAGAAGAACATCACCAAAGCAGGAACAGCAGGAAGAAGAAGAAGAGCATCACCATTGCAGAAGAAGAACATCACCTCTGCAGAACAGAGAGAAAGAAGGAGATCTAAAGAAAGAGAGAAAGAAGAGCATCCCCTCTGCAGAACAATGAGAAAACAACAAATTCTTTCCCTCTCTCTTTCTTTTTGTAAAAGAAACATGTATATCTCTAGAATACAACTTGCTCCCTGAGTTCGACCTCGGGAACTCTTTTATTTTCCGAGTAAAAAAAATTATATTTGAAGTGTTGGTAATAACCGGCTTTACTACAACGTTATAACAAACTAAAACCCGGTTGAAACCAAGCAACTCCATTTTGGCGCCGTTGCCGGGGAGCAACGGCTATTCTAGAGGTAAACATTCCTGTTTCTTTTAATTTCTGATAACCTCCTCTCTTTTGTGCAGCTACAGGAACTCAAGAAGACAAGCAACTACACGACAACCACTCCAAAGACAGGTAAATTTTTCCTCTCACTATTAACCCCTAAACTCTAAAGAGGAAGAAAAGAAAAGAACAAGCAATATAGGGCTAACCTGTCTTCCATACTTAGTAACCATAAAGAGTTGCATGTTTTCAACTCATCACTCCTGCACACTATTAAGGGTATTTAAGGGCTAACACATTCTTGCTTGAGCCCTAATTGCCCAACAAAGAGTTAAATGGACCAAGTAGAGCCAACATAAGGTCAAACATTAGGATTTCAGTAGAGACACACCCCTTAATCAAGAATTGAGGAAATCCAAAAGAGGTGTGCCCAAACCATTGATTGAAAATAATTAACAAGAAAAATCCTAAACAATTGGCTCTCTCTAAACACTTGAACCCTAAAAGACAGGACCTAAAAGCTCTTAAAGAAAACAAGAGGTAAAGTTGACCCCTTGGGTCAACCAACCTTAAATTAGGTCACTCTTTGCACTTAAAAGACTAAAGTTCAAGTGAAAACCTTAAGCACCCTAATCTTAAAATTGGTAGACTTAAGAGGTCAAGATCCCCATTCTGGTCTACCTGGAACCGCAGTGACAAGAGAGGTCGGGTGGGGGAAACCCTGTAACCCATGGGGACGCTCTAACGTGTAGGGGTCTTCGCGGGACTCTCCCTCTCTGGCTGCCCAGGTAATTCTCAGGTGGACGATTTTTCTGATCAAGGGGTCCATCTGCCCCGCACCTCTATAGTCACCCAACACATTTTTGGGTGTCTTGATTGGGTCCAGCACCTTCTAAACTTACCTCTTCCAAACAGTGCATGTACGGAAGGAGGTCCCTAAGACCACCCTTAAGACCTCCTTTAGAAATTCGCTCTCGTCAAGGCCAAGCCTCGACGCCCGTGTTTGTGTAGCAACACCCTCACATTATTCTCTCTTCTGATTCAGAACCAAGTTCTTCTTCTTCCCCCATCATGGCTCAGCCAGTTGAGGAAGAAAATAATCTGGAACACCAGCTCCAGCGACTCAATGACCTCTTCCAAAACTTCGTGCACCCACCACAGCGTCCTATGATGCGGGACCACTACAATCCTGCTGCGGTGGCCATTGAGCCTCGAGTCAGAATCCCGACTGGAGGACCTGATTCCGAACTAAAGCCCAACATGATTCATGCTATACCTAAATTCCATGGGCTTAATTCTGAAGATCCCTTCCAGCACATCAAACAGCTAAAGCATTTGGCCCACACTTTTGGATAATATGCGCAAAATCGGGATATTCTTCTCATGAAGATGTTCTCCTTTTCTCTTATGGACAAGGCCGCCCATTGGTATCAAACTCAGACCCGGCCGATCAACACTTGGGAAGAACTTCAATCCGAATTTTTGAAAAAGTTTTTTCCCGTTGGTCGGACCAACGCCTTGCGCCATCAGATTACACACTTCACTCAACAATCAGGAGAACCTCTCCATGAGGCATGGGATCGTTTTCAGGATCTCATGAGAAAGTGCCCCCATCACGGAGTTCCTAAATGGGAACAAGTCCAATCTTTTTACCAGGGACTCCGTGAGGACATCCGCCTTTTCGTCAATGCAACATGCGGAGGAAACATCATGGGTCAACATGAAGACACCGTATGGGAGATTCTCGAAAACATGTGCGAGAACTCCATCAACAATGACTCCATGGGATTATTCGACAGGACGAATACCCGCGCAGCGACGAATCTTAAGGGAGCACATGAGACGCAGGGCCTGTCCGCATCAGTCGACCTGGAATTAATGGCCAGTCGATTGGACAAGGTCTCAATCATTGAAAAGAAGGTGGATGAGCTGACTCAGCACTTGTAGCGAGCCACCTCTGCGCGTAACTCCTTTGCACAACCTCCTTCCACACAGGAGACTGTGCAAAACATCCTCCACCGATCCTCCCCTGGGATGGATCCATATCCATCCCCATCTGATTCTTGGACTGGAAGATCATCCGATCCTTTCTTCACCAGCCGGGGGAACTCCATTCCTCCTTTCCCTGATTCTCAGGAGGTTCCTCAGACCTGCGAGGACCTCAACGCCATCAAGAACGACCCATTCTCCAACACTTACAACCCTGGATGGCGAAACCATCCCAATTTTCAGTGGGCGGGAAATTCCCAAACCCAAAGACCACCTTTTCAGTCCCGCCCACAGCCCTCTCATCACTACCAGCCGCCTCAGCCTCGGCCCAACCCTACTTATCCATCAGGGCCAAATCAAGATCAAATGTCCTTAATCCTTCAGACTCTGGCTGACATTCAAAAATCGAATGCGGCTATTCAAAAACAGCACAAGGACGAGCTTACTGAAGTTAAAACTCAACTGGCCCAGTTGGCAAATTCTCGCCAGCCAGGCACACTCCCTTCCCAACCCCTTCCTAACCCAAATAACGTGCCAACCCAGAAGCGCGTTATGAATCCAAATTTAGGCCACGCTCAATGGATTTATCAGGCCCCCACTGCTCCATCTCCAGACGAGATGGATGCCTCAACTTCTCGTGAGGGATTTCAGCAGCAGCCACCCCTCCTACCAAACCCAAACCAAAATCAGGCCGGATTAAATTCTGTAACAACACGTAGTGGTAAGACAACTCAAGGCCCGCATTATCCAAACCACTCCCAGCCTGATAACCATGACCCTAGGATAGTTATCCAAGGTACCGCTGTTCCAGATCCACAACCTGGACCTATCCTAGAGGAACCAACCAAGATCCCGTTTCCCGAGGCCCTGACCAAGGGAAAGAAGACCACCAAACCCGTGGCCCCTGAGGAGGACCTGGTCAAGCTCTTTGAGCAGGTCCACATAAACATCCCCTTGATGGATGCAATCCGCCACGTACCAGCTTACGCACGATTTCTAAAGAATTTATGTACACCCCAGCGTAAGCCGCGAACCAAGGGAGGGAGCCCAATTGTTCTGTCAGAGCAAGCCAGCTCTGTAATCCTTAGTAGACTCCCACCCAAGGCAAAAGATCCTGGAACTCCCCTGATCTCCTGTAAGATAGGTGGTACCCAATTTGATAGAGCATTGTTAGACTTAGGTGCATCTATAAATCTGATACCCACATCCTTACTTGACCATCTAGAAGAATCTGAGCTGAAACCAACCGAGGTGACATTACAATTAGCAGATCGATCTATAAAGTCACCAAAAGGGATTCTCGAGGATGTTATCGTGAGAGTGCGGGATTTCTATTTTCCAGTGGACTTTATAGTCTTAGACATGGATGCACCTGAGAACCCTAGGGATACACCAATCATTCTAGGGAGACCTTTCTTGGCTACTGCTAGAGCCAACATCAGCTGTGAGGAGGGCCAAATAGAGCTTAAGTTTGGAGATCAAACACTGAAAATTGATATATTTAAGGCCCAACAAGGAATTAATTGCGGCGTCATCGAGCAAATTTGTGACATCAAGACTTTGGTTGATGAATCACACCTCCAGAAGGACTTGAGTATGCCTCATCAACCACAGAAGGATCTTGACCCGCAAACAGAGGAGTCAAATCCAGATGTGAACAACCCAGTAACTTCCACCCTTGAACCTCACATCTATACTGAACCACCCGCTGCTGCTGAAAACCCCATCCTCGAACTGAAACCCCTTCCTGCTCACTTAAAATACATCTTTTTGGGTTCTAATCAGACCCTTCCTGTGATCATCAATTCCAACCTCAGTCCTGAACAGGAATCCCGTCTGATTGTTGTCCTCCAGCAGCATCGCAGAGCCATCGAATGGACTCTCGATGATTTGACTGGAATAAGTCCCTCTTATTGTACTCATCATATCTATTCAGAAGAGGGCACACGACCTTCTCGTGAAATGCAGAGACGCTTAAACCCCAATCTGCAGGAGGTCGTGAAAAAGGAGATCATCAAGTGGTTAGATGCCGGGATCATCTACCCGATCTCCGATAGTCGTTGGGTGAGCCCAATTCAGGTCGTGCCCAAGAAGGCAGGACTCACCACTATAACGACTGAGACCGGAGAAATCATTCCTACCCGATTAGCCAACTCGTGGAGAGTCTGTATAGATTACCGTCGACTCAATTCCTCCACGAAGAAGGATCATTTCCCACTACCCTTCATTGATCAAATTCTCGAAAAACTAGCGGGAAATAGGTTCTTCTGCTTTCTTGACGGGTACTCCGGTTATAACCAGGTGGCAATCCATCCTGAGGACCAAGAAAAGACCACGTTCACCTGCCCCTTCGGAACATACGCTTTCCGAAGGATGCCTTTCGGTCTTTGCAATGCACCCGCTACTTTTCAACGATGCATGCTTGCCATATTCTCAGATATGGTAGGTGATTATCTGGAAGTCTTCATGGATGACTTTTCAGTTTTCGGAGCATCATTCGACGATTGCCTCCAACACTTGGTCCAGATACTCAGGCGGTGCATCGACGTGAATTTGGTTCTTTCCTGGGAAAAGAGCCATTTCATGGTGCCTGAGGGAATTGTCCTGGGACACTCAATTTCGGAGAAAGGTATCCAAGTGGATCGAGCTAAGGTTAATCTGATTTCTCACCTTCCTATGCCTAGCTCGATCAGGGACATCCGATCCTTTTTAGGGCATGTCAGTTTTTATCGACGATTTATCCCGGATTTTTCAAAAATCGCACGCCCCCTGACCACTCTTCTCTCCAAGGATGTTCCCTTCGAAATCTCCAAGGAATGCACTCAAGCATTTGAAATCTTGCGTGACCGAGTCACCCAAGCACCGATCCTACAGTCCCCTGATTGGTCTCAACCCTTTGAGATCATGTGTGATGCATCCGACTTCGCTGTAGGAGCGGTTTTGGGGCAGAAAAATGACAAGAAACCTGTGGTCATTTACTATGCCAGCAAAACACTCGATGAGGCTCAGCGTAACTATACAGTTACTGAGAAAGAGCTGCTAGCTGTAGTATTTGCCCTAGAGAAGTTCATATCGTACCTTCTGGGTTCCCATGTCATCATATACTCGGATCACACGGCTGTGAGGCATCTCCTTGCAAAGAAGGACGCGAAACCTCGATTAATCCGATGGATCTTGCTGTTGCAAGAATTTGACCTTGAGATTCGCGACAAAGCGGGAAAACAAAACGTGGTAGCTGATCACTTGTCCCGTCTTCCTTCTGAAATAATTGACCCCTCCGGACCCATCACGGAGCATTTTCCCGATGAGCACCTGCTAACTATTGGTACTAGCCTTCCATGGTTCGCTAATATTGTAAATTACTTGGCATCTCATCAGACCCCGTCCGATTGGCCGAAGGCCAAGAAAGACAAATTACGCTCCGATGCCAAGTATTACATTTGGGAAGACCCGTACCTCTTCCGCATAGGTGCCGATCAGATCATCCGGAGATGTGTCCCGGAAGGGGAAGTCAACAACATCCTCTCTTTCTGCCATGACCAGGCATGCGGTGGCCATTTTGCTGGGCATAAAACCGCATCAAAAGTCCTCCAGTGCGGCTTTTACTGGCCCACACTGTTCAAAGACGCATACAGTCATTGCAAGGCATGCAGTCGTTGCCAGACTTTGGGCAACATGAGCCATCGCGACATGATGCCTATGCAACCGATTCTAGTATGCGAAATCTTTGATGTTTGGGGGATTGATTTTATGGGCCCCTTTCCTGTTTCGGATGGTTTCGAATACATTCTGTTGGCTGTGGACTACGTGTCCAAATGGATCGAAGCCATACCGACCCGAACCTGTGATCACAAAATCGTCCTCAAATTCATTCATCAACACATTTTCTCAAGGTTCGGGATTCCTCGTGCAATAATATCTGATGGGGGGGCCCATTTCACAAATGCTCAGTTTAGGTCACTGATGACCAAATACGGGGTGTCTCACCGAATCTCTACTCCTTACCACCCCCAAACTAATGGTCTAGCTGAGCTGTCTAATCGGGAGATCAAGAAAATCCTGCAAGTCACTGTTCGACCTGACAGGAAGGACTGGTCGTCCCGACTTCCGGAAGCATTGTGGGCCTATAGGACCGCCCACAAGACCCAATTAGGCATGTCTCCCTTTAGACTGGTGTACGGAAAGGCATGCCACCTTCCCGTCGAACTGGAGCATAAAGCCTATTGGGCAGTACGGAACTGTAATCTAGATCTTTCCAAGGCTGGGACCCACAGAAAACTCCAAATCAGCGAGATCGATGAATTACGCATAGACGCGTACGAGAACTCGCAAATCTACAAGGAGCGGGTTAAAGCCTTCCACGACAAACACATCTCGAGAAAGATCTTTCATCCTGGTCAAAAGGTCCTACTCTTTGATGCCCGACTCAAACTCTTCCCAGGAAAACTGAGATCTAAGTGGGTCGGACCATATTTGGTCCGACAGGTTTTTGGAAATGGAGCAATCGAAATCAGTCCACTCAGCCACGATTCTGAACCTTTCATCGTGAACGGTCAGAGACTCAAGCCGTTCATTGATGTAACTTCTACTGATTTGGCTGAGGCATCTTATATCCTCCTTTCCCCTTGAGCTTATTGCGCCCAGCCGATGGCGTAAAACTCAGCGCTTAACGGGAGGCAGCCCGTCATTCTCTTTGAAAACCTGAAACTTGTTCTGACACCTTTCAGCACTCGAAGTTCACCCTTATAGACAGCCGACCCCAACTCAGATGTTCGCATCTGAGATTTGAAATCGTCCGCAAAAATTCAACCCGACCCATCCACTCACCCAAATTTCTGTCTTAAGGAATGAACTAAGACCCCCTAGGTTACAATGAGGACATTGCAAATCTTAGGCATGGGGGGGGGGTATGAAAGTACAAAAACTCGTAAGAAAAGGTTTCAAACAAAAAAAATTCACATATGCCAAAAACACCATAAAAATTAAAAAATTTTCGAAAAAGAACAAGAGGAAAAGAGGAGAAGGAAATTTTGCGAAGGAGAAAAGAAACAAAAGGAAAAAGGAGCACAAAATTATGAGAAAAAGTGATAGTCATTAGTAAGGAACTAAGGAATTAACCTAAGTTCTAGACCTCATTCAAAAAAATAACTGAAAAGTGCACAATAAGATTAGTAAAGAATGCAAACCTTAGGCATTCTTGAATAGACTCTTAGTACCCATTAAGATCTGGACACTCCTCAAGAGGTTGAGGAAAATGAAAAGCTGAAGTATTAGGTCTAAGGCTTAGGGAGTATTCGGCCTCGTTAACTAATTTTTGGTTTACGGGACTCAGTAACCTAAGCACCCTAATCTCACACACAGCCTGGTTCAGTAAGCGTAAAAATCAGAATCACGCAGAAGCGTCACAAAAATCTGAAAAGAATACCTAGAATAGGAGCGGCCGATCAACACAAGTTGATTTGGACGAGTTCCCAGCGCAGAGAGGCGGGAAATCCCCTCGAAGATGCGTAACAAAATATCATCTCCTCGGTGCTTGTCTCTTAGGATATTTACATATCCTACTGGGGGCATGTAAGCACTCTGCTGGTTCAGATTCCATGGATGGCATTATCTCGAAGTGTCAATTGCCAGGGTCTGGATTCGGCCACGGAATGCCATGGATGGGATTATCTCGAAATCTCAATAGCCAGGGTTCCGGGGGTTGCCATGGGCGGTGCTATCTCGAAGCATCGATCGCCAGGAACCCTTGAGGATTGATGATGGGAGCAAGGAATCTGATACAGACCGTGTTGAAAAGTCAATCCTAGGCTAGAACTAAAAAGAAAAAGAGGGAGAAAACTCTCCAAACAGAAAAACTTTCTATCTCTCTCTTACAAAACGCACTGCGAACTGAGCCAGGGCTAAAATCATTTCAAGCACGGGTGCTTTAACCACGAAGTCCAATAAACCTTAGGTTAGTTCTTGTGGGCCTTAAAAACCTTTGCTAAAAGACTGAGGCTAAGGCTAGACAGATTTGGATCTTGATTGGTACTAGAGTACCTTTTAGGCCTATGGTCAGCATTCTAACCTAATCTATGCTCAAATAAAAAAGGCACTTATCTAAAACTATTAAAAACTTCATGGTCTAGAACAAGGGTTGAAACCTTAAGTTTTTGCTAAGGGACTAGCAAAAGCTAGGCATGGGGGTATGATGAGAACCTCATCATGAGCCATAACTAGTTCATTTTGACCTAATACAAAGGATAAAAGCTCCTACATATCTCAAGGAAAGGCTTAACTCAGAGAATTCTGAGTTTGAGAAGAAAACAAGTCATAAGGGGTAAAAGTGCAATTTTACCAGTATAATCTGCATACAGGGTAATTCAGGGCCCAAACATAGGTCAAAGAAGCTTAATAAGAATAAAAGTGGGATGAGATGATCTAGTAAGGGCTACAGCACTTCCAAGAAACCAAATGATAATCTGTAACCCTAAAACAACCCACTTCAATTCACAAGGTTCGAGGCAAATTAAAAATAGAATAAACCCTCTAAAATTCATAGAAAAATAATCTCTAGGGTTTAGAACCTTCAATTTGGCCTTTAGAACCCATTTTGACCTACATTGAGAACCATGCCCAATTAATAACTTAATTTGGGTTTGTGCGCAAATTGACCGGTCAAACAAGGTTTAATATGAAAATGAAATTCACCATCAGATTCCTTAGGTCCTAATTAGTCATGTATAAAAACTTGAGCCTAAGAAGAAACCTCCTTGACCGACTTCACACTTTGGTCCTCATATATTTACTCTTTGGCCCTCAACTTTTGAACCCTCGCATTTTGGCCCCTAACTCTCCTTCGTTCTTTGCAATCAGGTCCCTCCTGCAAAACCTGCTAGCACCATGCTCCGGCGACCTTGCGCGGAGCATGGCGCCGCGTAGGGTGAGGTGGGGGACCTGGCAAGTAAACCGGGGGTGCCCTGCGTCGTCAGCCGTCGCAGGGACACCCCCCTGGTCGTTGCAGCCCACCATACCGGCCGTGCGAACGCACGGACGGTATGGGTTCTTGTTTCCGACCATCCTCCGGCGAGGGAGACACGTCGTCTCCCTCCGCCTTCCTCCCTGTTTGATCCCTATAAATACCCCCCGTTGCTCCACCGACCAGGGCAGCCTGGATCTGACGGAGAAAATCCCCAACTTTCTTCTCTTCTTCCTCCGGCAGACGCTCACCAGCTCCGGCGGTTTCCTCCCCCTCCACCTCTTCGCTCTGCCGCAATACCAGCAGCAGAGACTTCCTCCCCTGCTCTTCCCGCGCCACGCCGCACCCAGCTGGCGCCTCTCCGGCTCTCTGCTCGCCGCCGCCCCTTTCCCTGAGCATCGTCTTCTCCGGCAACAGTCGATACGACTGTCGCCCTGTTCCTCCCCCTTCGTCCCTGCAAGTAAGCTAGAGCCACTCCCCTTCTTCTCCTCTTTCTTTCCCCGCTTTCAATTTATTCAATTAAGCCCTCTACCGACCCTGACCACCTTCACCCCATTCGCCTCCGACCACCCTCCGGCAAGCCGCTCCCATCACCTCAGCAACCCACACGGCTCGCCGACCCTCACCGAACCTCCGCCCCATCACACTGAGCACCCCCCACCCCTCCACTGCCACTCCACGCCTCCGTAACACTCCCCCGAACAAACCCATTCCTCCGGTTGCAGTCCGACCCAAGGCTGCCGCCAGACACCACCTTGCGGCCTGCCGCGCAGCTCCTCACCTTCGCCGTGCCACGGCGAAGGTTCCCCAGTGGTTTGATCAGGCCGCGAGGCCATATTCGTGTCCGACAGGTTTTGAGATTCGACCGCCATCAACGCACATTGAAGCAGCTTCTCCCGCGCTCCAGGCTTGAGGACTCCAGGTCTCCAGCTGCTGCGGAGTACGGGGAGTCTTGCGAAGGCAGCCAGCCAGCAACCTGTGCAAATCGAAGCCGCAGCTGCAGAAGCCAGGCCGCGGTCTCCCAGCAGGCGCACGCGAGGAACGGTCTGCGTTTAGTCCCACATCGGCACAGGCGAAGAAGAAGACCCGCGGAAGAGGAAGGAGCTGCACTGTAGCAAATGCATAGTTAAGTCGTCTAAGCACCGGGTCAGACGACGGAAGGTCAGCAGCCAGAGCAGGAAAGAAGGCAGGCTGAAGAAGAAAGAAGAGGAAGGGCCAAAGCAAAGAGAAGGAGACAGGAAGGAGAAAGAAAGAAAAGAAGAGCAACGGCCAAAGCAGAAGAAGAAGAAAGGAAGACTTAGTAGCTGAAGGCAGAAGCTCTGCAGCCATAAAGAAGAAAAGGGAAAAGAGAAAGGGTCACCACAATTGCAGAAAAAGAAGAAGAGAGGTCAAGGCAGAAACCAAGGAAGAAGAAGAAAGAGATCTGAAGAGGAGCATCACCTCTGCAGAACGAAGAAGAAGAACAAGGAGCTCTGAAGAAAGAAGAACATCACCAAAGCAGGAATAGTAGGAAGAAGAAGAAGAGCATCACCATTGCAGAAGAAGAACATCACCTCTGCAGAACAGAGAGAAAGAAGGAGATCTAAAGAAAGAGAGAAAGAAGAGCATCCCCTCTGCAGAACAATGAGAAAACAACAAATTCTTTCCCTCTCTCTTTCTTTTTGTAAAAGAAACATGTATATCTCTAGAATACAACTTGCTCCCTGAGTTCGACCTCGGGAACTCTTTTATTTTCCGAGTAAAAAAATTTATATTTGAAGTGTTGGTAATAACCGGCTTTACTACAACGTTATAACAAACTAAAACCCGGTTGAAACCAAGCAACTCCAATATCCATCAGAACTTCACTGCATATGGTGGGTGCCGCATTTGTTAATCTACATCTATCAACCCACCAGACTCATTGGGTTTGGGCTGCATCATCAGCCGACTGATCTCAACAAGCACCTGGTTGGACCAACCAAGCTCTTAATTAAGGTGCTTGTTTTCCAAAATTCCATTGATTTGACCACTCCCTCTCCACCCCATTTTTCGCTCGGCTGAAGGCATTAAATTTAGCGCTTAACGGGAGGCAACCCGTCATCCCAAAAACAGAGACCCGTCTGAGTATCCGTCTGTACTCCACGTCTATTGCACCTTGAGTTCAGCCTTAGACAGTTGATCCCACCTCTGGTACACATATCAGAGCTTAAAATCATCCGCATCAGTCATTTCCGACCCATTCACCCACCCGATATATCCTGTTCTAAGCCCCTGACCTCAACACTAATTCACACCCTCTGTTTACAATGAGGACATTGCAAAACTTAGGCATGGGGGGTGATAAAGTGCATACATACATAACCAAGAAAAAATCAGAAGGATTCTCACACAAAAAAAAAAAATTCACATATATCAAAAACACAAAAAAATTTTGAAAAAATTATGAAAAAGAATAAAAAAATGGGGGAGGGAGGAAATTTTGTAAGCCACATATTCATAAAGAGGAGAAAAATAGCAAAAATGACAAAAAGGAGCACAAAATGAGAAAGAAAAAAAAAGTAGTCATTAGTAAAAGAGTAAGGAATTAATTGAAGTTCTAGACCATATCAAGAAAAGAAATAAAAGAAAAAGTGCTAAGGAGACACAACAAGAGATTAGCTGGAACGCTGGTCTTAGGCCTCTTGGGCTAGAATCTTTAGCTTAAAAATTCACGTATCCGTTAAAATCTGGATAATCCTCAAGAGGTTGAGGAAAATGCGAAGCTTAAGTATTAGGTCTAAGGCTTAGGAAGTATTCGGCCTCGTTAACTGACCTCCGATTTGCGAGATTCGGTAACCTAAGCAACCCAAATTCACACACAATCTGGTTCAGTGCGCATAAATATCCAAAACACACAAGAGCGTTTAATGTTCTGAAAGAGTCACCTAGATTAGGAGCGGTCAATCAGCACAAGTTGATTTGGACGAGTTTCCAGCGCGGAGAGGCGGGAAATCCCCCTCGAAGATGCGTAACAACATATCGTCTCCTCGGTGCTTGTCTCTTAGGATATTTAAATATCCTACTGGGGGCATGTAAGCACTCTGCTGGTTCAGATACCATGGGCGGCATTATCACGAAATGTCGATCGCCAGGGTCTGAATTCGGCCACGAAATGCCATGGGCGGGATTATCTCGAAATCTCAAAAGCCAGGGTTCTGGGGGTTGCCATGGGCGGGATTATCTCGAAATCTCGAAAGCCAGGGACCCTTGAGGATTGATGATGGGGACGAGGAATCCGATACAGACCGTGTTGAGAAGCTAATCCGAAGCTAGAAATAAAAAGAAAAGAGAGAGAAAAGCTCTCCAAACAAATAAATCTTCTATCTCTCTCTTACAAAAACGTACTGCAAACTGAACTTAAGCTAAAAATGTCTCAAGCACAGGTGCTTTAACCGCGGAGGCCAACAAACCCTAGGTTAGTTTCTGTGGGCCGTAGAAACCTTTGCGGAGGACTGAGGCTAAAGCGGGTCAGGTCTGGATTTTGGTTGGTACTTGAGTACCTCTAGGCCTATTGTCGGCATTCCTACCTAATCACAAAAGGAGAAGCACTTATCATTATTGACAGACACTGAGGGTCTAGAACGGAAGTCGAAACCTTGAAATTTTGCTAAGGGACTAGCAAAAGCTAGGCATGGGGGTATGATGAGAGCCTCATCATGAGTCATAACTAGCTCATTTTGACCCAATAAAGAAGATAAAAGCTCCTACATAACCTAGAAGAAGGCTTAACTGAAGGAACAAGTGCTCTGACAAGAAAACATGAAATAAAGGTTAAAACTGCAATTTTACCATTGCAGTACATAAACAGTATTTATCAGAGGCAAAACATAGGTAAAATGGTCTAAATGAGATAAAAAGTGGGTTGAGTCAATCAGAAATGGGTTTATGTGCAATCTAGGAATTAAATGACACGTGGTAACCCTAAAACAGACCCGCTTAAATTAACAAGGTTCTGGTCAGGATAAAAATCAATTAAACCCTCTAAAAATCATGAAAAAATATCCTCTAGGGTTCAGAACACTCAATTTGGCCTTTGGAACCCAGCTTGACCTAGATTAGGGTCCTAGCACATTAATTGACATAATTTAGGTTTTTACGCAAAATGTCCAGTCAAACGAGGTCAAACCTAAAATCCAACTTCACCATTGGATTCCTTAGGTCAAAATTAGGTTTTTACCAAAATTTGGACCTAAGGGGAGGTCATCTTGGCTTACTTTGCAATTTAGTACACCCAAATCATAATTTGGTCCCTATCTTTTGAATATCATTGCAGAGAGCCCCCTAAGTTCCTCGCCACCTTTGCAATCAGGTTCTGCCGCCATTGTTAGGGCAGAACCAAGCTCCAGCGAGGTTTAGAGAGAGATTACTCTCTGATTCCTCAGAGATTCCCTCCCAGAAATGGAAGGGAGATTCTCTGAGGAATTCCCTTCCATTTAAGGCCAATCACAACCTCTGGTGTGAACCCAATCTCTCGTGCGAACGCACGAGGGATTTGGGTATCTTAACCTCTTTCCTACTCCGGCGAGCAATCAGAGGCAATGGCGTGCCCTCCACGCCCTGAATGACTGGCCCAGTGCCTATATAAGAACCCACACCTCCGGCCGTAGATCTTTAGCTTGATTTGGCCGAGTTTCCACCTCCAATTCATCTCCTCCTGCCCGGCCAAAGTTCCCAGCAAGCTCCGGCGAGCCCCCCTCCCCTCCCTCTTCGCTCTGCCACAAAACCAGTGGCAGAGTTATCTTCCTGACTCTCCTCCACGTCGCGCAGTACCCGCGCTCGCCGCCTCAGCCCCGTTGTCGCCGCCGTTCTCCCCCACTGGGCAGCGTCTTCTCCGGCGACAGCAGGTACAGCTGTCCGCCCTCCGTCCTCCTTCGTCCCTACAATTAGGTTAGAAATATTCCCTGTAGTCCCCTCTCTCTTTTCCCCTTGTTATCTCATCTAATCAACCCTCGACCGACGCCGACTACCCTCATCTTCCACATCACCGACCGACCTCCGGCGAGCTGCTCCCACCATTCCGCCCCTCCACACAGCTCGCCGACCATCTCGTAAGCTCCACCTCACCACCAGGAACACATTCCACCCCTCCACTGCCACTCCGCACATCCACAGTAGCCCCCCGAACAACCCAACACATTCGGCCACAGGTTGACCTAGGCACGCACACCTAGGCCGACCTGCGGCCTGCATCACCGTCCACCGCCTTCGCCGTGCCACGGCGAAGGTGTCCAGCTAGTCTGATTGGGCCAATAGGCCGTGTTTGTGTCTGACAGTGTCGACGCTCCTGCCGCCATGGATGACATTTGAAGAAGCTCCGTAGCAGCTCCAGACGCCAGGGCTCCCAGGTTGCAGGCGCAGCAGGTTTACGCGAGTGTTGCGAAGCAGCTGAGTCCAGCCAGGGGCGTTGAGAAGCCAGCAGCTGTGGGGATGGCACGCAAGTCTGTGGGCGCGCGCGAAATCAGGGCAGAACCTTTAGTCCCACATCGTGGAATCGCGAGGCGCGGGTATGCTATAAGTTGTTTTTGTGATATAGCCTTAACGCCTCCAAAAGCACAGGGGTGAGGTCCCTCACTTGCCCTCACGCCCGCCTCATCCGCGGTTTCATCTCGTGGATCTGGCGGGATCCAACCCGACCCAAACCCACGCACTCCTCGCGCATCACCACCTGCAGGTGCGCCTGGTCCCGGGTGCGAATCCGACCTGATTTACCCGTGTGGCTCTGGGTGAGCGTGTTTGAGTGAATTGCTGAGAGAGAGACGCGCGGGTAGAGGGAAAGGGGTAGGTTTTGCTCTGTGTAGGCACAGGCTGAACGTTGAGGAAGAGAGACTTAGCCGCAAGAAGAAGAGAAGAAAGAAGAAGGAAAGGCAGGAAGAACAGAAGGACCAAAGAAGAAGGCAGGCAAGGCAAGGAAGAGAAGGAAGAGGAAAGAAGCCTTCGCAGGAGAAGAAGGAAGAGCAAGGCAGAGGCAAGACAGAAGACAAAGAAGAAAAAGAGACTACAGAAGAAGAAAGAAAGAAAAAGGGAAAATACTTTTAAGACATCTGATCACCAGATCAGACGTCCAACTTCATATTTTTTTGTTCCAATTACTTTTAAGCGCATACATTCATATTTGAATTGACATTTTGAGTAAATTAGAGTGTTCAATTACATTTGAGATTAGTAGTAAATTCCAATTGCTCCCTGTGTTCGACCTCGGATACTTCGATTTTCGAGTAATAAAATTCTCTATTTGTTTGAACGCTTTGTCGGCTATACTACAATGTGACATTCTCCTTTAAAACCGCACAAAGCGTCGCGAACACTTATATCGGTATCACATATACTAAACACCGATACTGGTGGACCAGTACCGGTACCCTTGTGTTGCAGGTATGAGTTCTATATTCTAACGAGTACTGGAATTGATGCCAAGTACCGATACCCACAGGTCCTAGTTTAGAACTCATGTTCAAATGAGTACTTGTTTAGTACTCATAGTATATCGGTACTTATAATAAGTATCGGTACTCAATGAGTACTAGTATCACTCCAGGAATATCTGATTTCAACGAGTACCGATATGCATAATTAGTACTAGTACTTGTAGAGTACTAGATACTATGTCTATAGCCAACAGGTACCGATACTAAAGCCAAGTACCGATACTTGTAAGCTACAGATCTTGTCCTCTTCTAACCAAGGTCCTTAATTGTATCTTATGTATATCGATACTCATAATTAGTACCAGTATACACAAGTCACAGTTTATGGATCAAGAGTGACCAAAATTTGAAATGTGACCAACAAGTACCGGTACACATGCTGAATACCGATACTAGTATGCCACGGTCCACACACCTAGAACCACAAAACCTTACCTGTAATCAACTAGTATCGATACTGATGATGAGTACCAATACATGTAGACTACAGTTCCCAATTTGTAACACTTGAGTACTAGTATCCATTAAGGTGTACTAGTACTATTTGCAGTTACGAGATGCAATTTTGAGATTCTAAGAATACAAAAGATCTAATCTAAGCATACACATGATCTAATGGTACTATGACAAAATAGCAGGCAAGAATATATATATGCAAACATAATCCATTCATTTTACAAGATATGCATCAATGATCTATTCATATAGAGTACTAGAGAGACATACCTGTATTCATTTTACAAAGGGGAAATGAGGGTTGCAGTTGGATGCTTCCAAGAGTGTTCTCACCGCTTGAATCTATAGAGAGTAGATAGAAGAAAATCTTTTCTCCTATTGCTGTGATCTTTCTCTCTTCTCTATTCTCAAGACTCGATAGGAAAGGTAGAGAATGAAGATGTGAAACCCTTCGGGACCCAACCTCTCTAAATTATTAATTAGACAAACTAATTACTATCAGCAATTTACAATTCCTAATTGTAAAAGGGTCACTGCACATGTATAAATCAAACCACACTAATTCTTTTGCACTTATACCCATATTAACACAATAATCTTAGTTGATCACAATGAATTATGGGTATTAACATGATAGTTTAAAATCATTATGTGTTGATTGATTATATATATATGTAACGTATATATTAGTCCATGCGTTGAATTAAAATTCAACATATAATTACCCATGTTTCGAGAACTATTGATTTTGATCTCTTTATAATCCCATGTTTCTTGAATGTTATTCCTTTTGACCGTATAGTACCTTATCCCAAGCCATCCACAAAGATGGGCAAACTTGTTCATTTAATGTTGTAGGAAGAGCAACTCACAAAGATGGGACCCTCTTCATCTACTATAGGTTATTTTCAGCCCTACCATGTACCTAAGGCGAACTATTTCCAGAATCCAAGGTTGTGGAATGGGTCGGCTGACTTAGGACATCGCAACATGCTATTCTTGATGGAGCAAACACTCCACAGAGTCAACTTTATTATGGATGGGAAGGAACAATGTCACCGTCAAAGTTAGATTTTCACGTATCCTTCTCAACATTTGTCTAAGAAAAATTCAAGCAAAAATCTAGCATAAGATGCACCTCCCCACTGATTCGACTGGTGTGCATCATGAAACACACCAAGTTTAAATTGAATCAACATGAGTTTTATGCATAGAATCATGGACAGAGGGAGGGGTCGGGGGGAATCCCCTGACCTGCACGTAATAAGATAAAAGATAAGGTTCTTATATGAAAAATATCCAGAAAAAAGACATTGAAGAAATGCCCCCTCTGAGATTTGGACTTGAAATGAAATTATAAATTTCTATATATCTCTCTGTATAAAAGACCCATAAAAATACCATACCATTATCCTACTTTTTCCCTCCTTCCACATAGAGTCAACTTTATTATGGATGGGAAGGAACAATGTCATTGTCGAAGTTAGATTTTCATGTATCCTTCTCAACATTTGTCAAAGAAAAATTCAAGCAAAAATCTAGCATAAGATGCACCTCCCCACTGATTCGACTGGTGCGCATGATGAAACACACCGAATTTAAAGTGAATCAACATGAGTTTTATGCATAGAACCATGGACAAAGGGAGGAGGGGTCGGGAGGAATCCCCTGACCTGCACGTAATAAGATAAAAGATAAGGTTCCCATATAAAAAATATCCAAAAACAAAACATTGAAGAGATGCCCCCTCTAAGATTTGGACTTGAAATGAAAATATAAATTTTATATATCTCTCTATATAAAAGACCCACAAAAATACCATACCAACCGCACATAACCCCCCCTCCCCCCTTTCCTCTCTAAAAGGCCATGCAGTGGAGGGAATGGTTGGGTGTGCATGGGCGTTTGGAAGGGACAGTATTCCTTTTTCTTCATTTGAAAAAATTCTCTTGAATTGTGTTTATTTGACTTATCATCCTTTCTTATTTTGACCATCTTTTTCATAGTGGTGCCAATATTTTTTACTTTCTAAAATTTTCAAGGGTTAATTTATGTGAGAGAATAATCTTTATTTACTTAAAATGTTATTTTTTTTTAACATGAATTAATAATTTTTAATATTAATTTATTTAACATCAATCGCTACTGATATTAGAATAATTTATATTTAAGTATCACGATGTTATTGTATTCTCACGTTCTCTAATTTAAATTCTTAATATCATTAATAAATAAATATTATAAAAATTAATACTTTAATTTAACATTAATATAAATTAATATTAACATCTCTCTACAAATAAATATAATTAAAATATAACATAAATTTTATATTTTTTAGCGTTACTTTCTTCAACTCTTCGGTTGAACTAGTCCTGATTGTTACTCATTTCAAAATGGGGGTCACCGAGGTGGAGTTTTGTATACGGTGAGGAGTCGGTGAACAGTGGATGAATGGTGGGAGAGAGCGTCAGAACGCACCGAGGAAGCCACGGTTGTTTGTTTATTACGTCCATTCCCCGGCAGGACATTATTGCCTCGTCTAGAGGGTCCGAATCACAGCTCCCTCCTCCTCGGGCACGCTTCCCTGTCATTTCTTTCTTCTCCCTTTTTTATAAAGCTGCTCTCTCTCTCTCCCTCCCTCAAACCCACACCCATCGCACGATATTCACTCCACCCTCTTTCTCTCTCCCCTCTTTCTCACCGATCATTAAAAATAAATACACTTTTCATTCCAATGAAAAGCACATCTTTATGATATCAACTCATATATTATCTACCGCCTTAACACTTACGCCGTCAATTATACTTAAAAAAAATAAAAAAATATAAATATAAATATAAACAACAATTAAAATTTTACAAAAACAAATAACAAAAGAAGTTAAAAAATAAAATAAATAACGAAAAACTAAAAAATACAAAAATAATAAAATAAAATAATTAATTACAAATAAATAATAAATAAAGGTAAAATTAAAAAAAAAATGAAAATAAGTAAAAATTAAAATATAAAATACAAATACAAAAATTCAAAAAAGTAAAGACAAAAAAGGAAAGAAAAAAATGAAAAAAAGAAAATAAAAGAAAAAAAGTAAAAACTACAAAAATACAAAAGGGATAAAGAAAATTAGAAAAAATAAAAAAAAAACAACCAAAAAATTTACAAAAAAAGAAAAAGAAAAAAATAGAATAGAATAAAATAAAATAAGAAATACAAAGACAAAATAAAACAAATAAATAAATAAAGTTAAGTTATTAATTACACTAAATTTAAAAATAAACTCAAGTAAAATAAAATGAAGTATAGGTAAGTTAGGTTAATTCCATAGAAAAGGTAATACTACATCTTAGTTAAGTTACTATTTTTTTTTTCTTCTTTTACATGTAAAAGTTTTAAATTGATTTTCAATTTTTTTATATAAAAACAACGATTCCCATGATAAAATCGAGTAATTATACATGAATAAATGTGCGATCGATTATGGCATAAAAATGCTTAGGGTGTAGGGAATTCATTGGTTATTATTTTTTTATATTTAGGTTCTACTAAGATTTAAGTTTCTTACTCCCCTTGATTTAACCTATCTATGATAATTTTCTAAAGTAATAATCTAGCTCGAGCCTACCATAGGCTTAGATTATCTCTTAGAATAATTCCACAAAAATAAGTTAATCAGGTCAAGTTAATATGTGAACCCATCATTTTAATTTAGTAAAAAATGTAAAGAAATGTGCGTTACAATGTGTTTTGCAAGATACAAATGAGAGTGATGATTTTAACTTGTGTGTTTTGATTTTCTATCGGTGGAAATTATTTTTCACAAATGAAAAAATACTTTCCAAGTAAAAATCATTTCACATAGGTGAAAAATCACGTTCCAAGTTGAAAAATCATTTTCTATTAGTGAAAAGGCAAACACACTGGTGTATTTTCATTTTCAACTGATATATTTTTAATCTGATTGATTTTCAACTAGCGAAAAATCATTTCTAATCGATGTGTTTTTGATATGTTTGATTTTCAAACGGTTGATTTTACTTTTCAACCGGTGGAAAATGGATTTACAATCGATGTATTTTAATTTACTTGATTTTCAGGAGGTTGATTTTCCTTTTCAATCGAATTTTCAACAATTGATTTTCCTTTTCACCTGGTAGAAATTAGGTTTTCACTTAAAAACTGAAAAGTGATTTTACCTATAGATTTGATTTAAGGTTTAGGTTTATAATTCAGAGGTTAAGGTTTAGATTTATGAAAAATAATTCTTCACCTATATAAGTTGATATTTCACTTTAGAGTTTAAGGTTTTATCTTTAATATTTAAAGTAAACTCTAAAATAAAAAATCACTTTACAAGTGAAAATTTATTTTATATAAATAAAAACTTACTTAAAATTTAATGAAAATCGTTTGAAATACTTCGATTAAATATCACCAATTAAATCACTTAATTAAATAAAAATATACATTACAAATCACACCCTTTAATTTGATATAATCTTACTAACCCCCCATCCCTAAACCAAGAAATTGTACTAACACGTTAACAAAGAGACCATCGTCACATACGAATACTGATAACGTAAACTTATATTGATTAATAATCTGTCTGAACAAAGAAAGAAGAAATATTATAACAAAATTTAAATGGGCGATTCAAAATAAAATATATAGATCTTAGACAATAAATATATATATTGTCGTTTTATTCACGATGTTGTCAATGCCTATTCGTGCGCTCGAGAAGTGGCTGAACCTCCTCCTCTACGCGCCACATCGACATCATATTCCCTCCTGTCTCCGTTTGAATGGATGTCAATGATGTTGGACACGTCATCATGAATGCTACCGTCATCGTGTATCGTGTAACGTGTGGTGTTAGGAGCATAGAGAGTTTGGGAGGGAGGGAGTTTCGACATTGGTGGCGAGATGAAATGGAAGGAGTGGATGGTGATGTTGGAGTGAGTGGAGAGGGCGACATCGTAAGTGAAAAAATTGAGTGGAAGAGAGGGGACGTAAGATGAGATGGGAGGGATTGTGAGGTGGTGGGTGGAAATGTCAGATGGAGTGTTAATGGAGGTGCCCAAAGGCTTTAATACCTTTTTCACTAAAGATAGAAGGGGTGTGTTACGTCTAGACATCTTACTAAAGTTCTAAATGAATTTATAATAAGTATGACCAAAGAATGTTCGCACTTACTTAATAGTAGTAGACGAAGGTAGTTTGGCAATAGTCTTTACTTTGACTTTATCTTCCTCAATCCCATCCTTGAGATTATGAAATTACTTTTTTTCCAATTAAGTACCAAGTTTGACTCCTTACATCTATTTAGAATTTTAGTTAAATTAAGAAGACATTGATCAAAGGATGGTCCAAAAATTAAAAAATCATTCACAAACACCTCCAGAACGTCATCCCCCATATCAACAAAAGATTGAAATCAAACATCTTTGAAAGGTGGCAAGAGCGTTACACAGGATTGTTGGTGCAAAGGCTCTACGATCGTTAATTTTAATGATAAGAAAATAATTGTGATTTAACAATTACATTTGTTTTTATAAGTTTCAGGATAATGCAAATGGGTACAAGTGTGAAGGAGCTTAAGCTTGCATCCATGACGGATTTGAGGAGCTTGAGAGAGGAAACGGAGCTTTGCCTGGAGCGAGAGTTTGAAAAAGGAAGGAGATAAATAATAGGATAGATACTTTTGTTCATGTAGTCATTTGATTTGTACTTTGCTCTTTTTCCTTATAATTGTTGTAAAGAGTCCAAAGTATCTTACCTTAATCCTAGGAAATCTTACACCTCATTAGGACTCTTAGACAAATACTTAGAAAAATCAGAAAACCAAAATAGGCTTCAGACAACCTGATTAGACGTCCAATCTGGATTTCAGACATCTGATCTGTGACTTTAAGACGTCTTACCTTTTGTCCAGACGTCTAAACACTTAGGCTGGACTTAGTACATTCTGTCAATTGATTTTAGACGATCAGCCCATAGTTCAGACATCTTAGGAGATGTCTAATGACATCGACAGATGTCCAACAATAGGATCGTTGGACTGTTAAGAGATAATCCTCGAAGTTTACCTTATAATTAATTCTATAACACTTTCAGATGTCCATAGAGAATCCCAGACATTTGATAAATAGACGTTAGGCTAAGATCTGACCCAAATAACTTTTTTCAGAGGTTTTAGCCATTAAGCCTCTCAGGAAATCCATTCCAACAGAGGATTACCTTTCCAGACGACCAGATATCTTGCCAGACGTCTGACCTGTCGTCTGGTCAACAAAACACTTGATCCCTGTTTTGATCTGGTGAAAATAAGAAGCAACCCGTCTGGAATTAGATGTCTGGTTTTTATCCCAGACGTCTTAAAAAGTCTTCTTAGACGTCCATCTTGTTCTAACCCGATTCAAATCATCAACCCTTCTAGATCAGACGATCAATCTTTAAATCAGACGAATGCCTAGACGTCTAACTTTTAAAATAGATGCCTGATAATCCTGTCAGAATCATAATGACCCTGATTTCGGCCTAATTAGCCTTTGATTTGTTTCCAACGGCTACCTAAGCCTTCCTAAGGGTTCCTAAGTCATCTATGAATAAAGGAGGACCCTTTCTTTATTAACACACCCAAGAATGGTACTTCCACAATCTTTGTGTCACAGAGAAGGAATCATCAAGAAAGAAAGTGATTTTACTCTCCAAGCCCTATTCAACAAATCTGAGAGCACCGATACCTTGCCGCGATCACGCGTACGCACCTCCTATTAAGGGGAGATTTCTTGCCTATAGTAGTATAGCCTTATATTTTCTTTGTGGCTTTATAGGCATTCGCTTTGTAAATTCTCGTTTCCATCGCGAGACAAAATACTCCTCACGAAGAGGAGGGGTTTGAGGTTACGCTATCATTGGGTTCAAAGTAGAATGGTTGTAAGAGGTTGAGTCACCCTCATTTAACTGACTCGGTTAATGGATTTAATCAACTAGGTCGATTGGAAAATCCTCAACCGAGAGGTTTAGGTGGTGATTTTTACCCGGGTTTAGGTTTCCACCTAAAAATCATTATGTACTTGTGAGATTGCATATTTGTGTGATTGTTATACTTTATTCCACATTATTTGCGTGGTTGTTGATTTACATTCCGCATTTTATTTCGTTTCACTCTCGATCTCACCTCCTCCGTAAGGAATTACAATTGGTATCAAAGCAAATCTTGCAAATCGACGTAACAACCTGGCAAGGATCTAATGGAGGGGAGCTTGTTCATGACGAGACCATCCGAGGGGCAGTCTATTACCTGTACGCCATTTTTTGACGGAAGCAACTACAACTATTGGAAGCTGTGGATGAAGACGTGGCTTCACGCCAATGACTTCATCGTATGGGCAAGATGCGAAATGCCATACGAAATCCCGATGAGACCCGAAGGAGGCTGTTATGAACACGCGCTCCAGGCGTCTTTTAAGACGTCTGGGAGGTGGCTCAGACGTCGGACCAGACGTTTGGAATCACCTCCAGACGTCGGACAAGACGTCTGGGATCATTTCCAGACGTTTGAAAATCGGTTATTTTGGCACGACGTCTGGAATCACCTCCAGACGTCGGACCAGACGTCTAGGATCATTTACAGACGTCTGGAAATCGGTTATTTTGGCATGATTGTTTCGTCTGTGCGCCTGAGCCCGCAGACCTGCGAAAATTCCCTCTCTCTCTTTTTCCCTCTCCCTCCTGCGCCCTCTGTCGCGCTCTCTCTCTCCTCCTCGCGCGGCCTTAAAAGGCCACGCCCTCTCCCTCACTCCTGTCACCTCCGTCTCCTTCCTTTTCTCCTTCCAGCCAGTGCGCGAGAGCGAGCGCGAGGGTGAGCGGGGGTGGCGACAGCCGCGGCGGGTGCGGGAGGAGGTGCTGCGCGGGGGAGGAGGCGTCGGCCATGAGGGCTCGAGCCTGCCGGGGCAGCGGGAGCTGGCCGGCGGGGGTGTAGCGGTTGCGGAGTGGCGCGGGAGGCCTGCTGCAGCTCGAGCAGCAGGCGGAGCACTCTCGGCGAGGCCGGGCGTCGCGAGCAGAGGGCGAGTCGCGCCCTGGTTCTGGAAACCTTTCCAGAATCAGACGTCTGGGCTTATAGCCAGACGGAGGGGGAGACGTCTGGAAGATTGTACAGACGTCTGAAAGGTGAGTTTTTCCGTCTTCCTTCCTTCCTTTCGACTGACCGTACTGAGAGAGAGAGAGAGATGGGTACGCGCAGGTTCGGTGACTCGCCATCCAACGTAAATCAGACGTCTGGCTGTAGTACCATACGACGGGAGCGACATCCAGACGTCCGGGGTGACCATCGGACGTCTGGGAACTAGGCCAGACGCCCCCGCAGGCTTCTGGACGTTTGAGAGCCCACGCAGAGCAAGGTAATTCCTGATCCACTTTTAAGACGTCTGGAAGAAGTTTCAGACGTCTGATTTTGCACTTTTTCGTCGTTTTCGACCCGTTTAGGGCCCGTTCGGGTTCCGTTTTCCGCGTTTCGAGTTGCGTCCTTTTCGGAATTAAATCCTCTACCCGTCTACAGTAGCTATACACTATTTTGAGACACTCCTTATGTTTGATTCTTGTGATAGGACCCCGTTCCGTTGCAGTCCCGGGGGTTGCGGAGGCACGCGGGATTCCCGACCACGCCCCCAGTTCGCCTGTTGTAACCGGTAGAGTGGCTTTAAGTATAATCTGTTAAATTATGAAACCATAAATAGAACCTAGGACATTGCATGAATCCTAGGAATGAGAAATAGATTGAATGGTAGATCCTAGGGTGTTGCATGAATCCTAAGGCTGGAAAACTAGATTATATGATAGATCCTAGGATATGGCATGAATCCTAGGACGGGAAAACTAGTGGAATGTATGAATACTGCAGTCTTGGAAAATGTGGAAAGGAAATAATAGCTGTCTGTGAATTGAATTAACAGCTGCCTGTTATGAATAAATGAACATGATTAAGAATATGGGATGTATGAATGTGAAACTGGAAAGGTGAAACCGGAATGTGCTGAGTTAAAGAGCTGGAACCCTACGGGGAATTAGGAGTAGAACTCCTGGAAAGTAAATGGAATAGAATTGGGGAAGTGAGCTGACCCTTGAGTATGGAGTACCAAGGAGATCAACTGTCCCCCTGTTTAGTGCAGAGCGGAGCCAGCCGCCCCAGGGACCCAGGGTTAGGACTGGCCACTCTGTACCGACTTGCTGGCCCTCGTGTACGTAGTACCGAGGAGAGCTACTAGTGTCGGGAGGTACTAGCTACCCCACGGGCCCCAGGGTTCTGCTAGCCTCCTACACCGACTTGTTAGGCCCACTAGGGCAAACCAGGGTAGTCAGGCGAGGGTGCGCAGACTGTGGAGGGGCAAGGCCCCTGTTTGGTTACTGTGGAGGGGTTGGACCCCTGTTACTGAGAGGGCTTTGCCCTGTACTGGTTTCGTGCTGTGCTTTGGGCGCACCCGTTAACGGAAAATACTGACCGCGTGCCAGTGCGGGTTAGCTACTCGTGCGTTTACCGCGCGTGCCGTAGTCACCGTTACGTCTGTCAGTGACCTTGGGGTGGTTGACTGAGAGTAGGATCACCACGGGGGACTCTCCTGGCCAGGAGAGCACCACGTGCTACTTCTACTGTTCGGAAAAGACTGCAATCAAGATCGTTCCCACGAGGAACATTCGAGATCAAGTGAAGGATCTGAGAAATAGATAAATTGTGAAACAATAGAAAGACATAAATAAAGGAAGAAAGAAAATTAAAACAGCTACTGTACACTTTACTGTTTCTTTAGTTTAGCTGCCACTCTACTCAACGTTTTGCTGACGTGTTACACTCGTTACCTTTCAGGACCAGGTGTTGAGCAGCCAGGGCCAGCGGCTGCAGAGGACGCTGGGCTGAGTAGGGTCCAGTAGAGTTACCACTGTTCTCTTGTACCTCTTTTTGTTCCACTGTAGTGAGTAGTTCTTGTTTTCGCTGTACCTTTATTTACCTGCAGTTCATATTATGTTACGAATGTTATTCTACTGTTGTGGTGGTATATACTGTAGTGATTTCTTTTCTTACTGCTGTATTTTCTTACTGTTAGTTATATTCATGCTGAATGTGGTTTATTTTACTGCTCTTTTGGTTACTTCCTCGTTGGACGACTAGGTCTTGGGATTAGTCGAGTCGGTCCGGTTCTCGTGTCTCGTAGGGACTCGGGAATCGGGTCGTTACAAGATGGTATCAGAGCAAGGTCGTCCCGAGAAGTGAATCAACTGACTGGAAAATAACCAATTCACATGTCTATAACTAGAGTAGCCACCACAACATATCTCTTGACATGAGCTCTTAGATGTTTCGTTAGGTACCGTCTATTTTGACATTTTTCATTTTGTTTCGCGTCTCCTTGCAGGAGATGCCTCGTCGCGGGACTGGCGAGACTGGTTGCAGGCGCGACCGAGGACGAGGTCGGCGAGGTGGACGTGCCATTGTCGACATCTTGATGGACTAGCCACCACTCCCGGGCATCCAGGCCCAGGACCTCGCCCGGCTGATACGGGACATTGTACGAGAGGAGCTCCACCCACCGCCCCGAGCGCCTCACCCTGTGGCTGCGGAGGGGGAGTCCTCTGTGGGACCACTCGACGGACGCGGCGCTGGACACGGGGGAGGGGATGGGCCGCCGCAGCCCCCACCTTCCTCCAATACTTCTGTGCACGAGGCACCTTTGCCTGGGGGTGGACCAGCATCCCCATTGCAGCGCCACTCTGAGCTCTTCGGGCAATTTCGGAAGCTGAAGCCCCCCTCCTTCAAGGGGGATGAGGACTCGACCGAGGCAGAGGACTGGCTTGAGTAGCTGGAGAAGATCTTCAACACCCTTCGCCCCCCGGTGGAGTGCCGCGTGGCCTTTGCCATGTACCAGCTGGAGAGTGCGGCACACAGGTGGTGGAGGGCGGTCCGGGAACAGGAGAGGGACGAGCCGACGTGGGACCAGTTCGTCACCCTCTTCTGCGAGTAGTACTTTCCCCAGACGTGGCAGGACCAGAGGAGGCGGGAGTTCCACACTCTCCGCCAAGGGACGATGACCGTGAGCGCGTATCGCACGCGTTTCCTGGAGCTGTCCCGCTTTGCAGCGACAGCGGTAGCTACTGAGGAGGAGCACCTTTGGAGGTTCACCGAGGGGCTCCGGCCTGCGATTCGGGGGTATGTCAAACCCCTGAAGCTGCCTATGTTTTCGAGGGTGGTAGAGGCAGCTATGACTTACGAGGAGACCAACCCGTCCGCGCGAGACACTGACGGCGGGCGGAAGAGGCCCTTTCAGCCAGACTTTTCACAGGGCCGACAAGAGAGGAGACACGTGGCGTCCGCAGGAGAGCCGTCACGTTTTACAGAGCCATCAGTGGCCTTTGGGGGCCCTCGACAGGGGCCAGTCGCCAGCACTGGACCCCCGCCCAGCCGACAGCAGGGACCCACTGAGGGCGGGAGTCGGGTTCCCCTTTGTTACCAGTGTGGCCAGCCGGGCCACATCAGGAGGGACTGCCCGTCTAGGGCAGGGGGTCAGCAGATACTTCCCGAGCAGAGCACTGGAGGGTGCGCAGGAGGCCGCGGTTACCAGGTGCGAGGAGGAGGACAGCAGTCACGAGGAGGGCACCGGCCAGCACCTACCCGTCCGACGCAGAGTGTGGCTGCTTCGTCCGCACCTAGAGCTGAAGGGCATATCAGCACCCTGACACACAGGGACGCCAGAGCTTCGGGATCGGTGGTAGCAGGTATGGTTTCAGTTTCCAGCAGACTCGTTTACACGCTTTTTGATTCCGGCACTACGCACTCGTTTGTCGCAGCCAGTTTCGCAGTTAGTTTGGACCATGATTATACACTGTTAGAGAATCCGTTCGCAATCAAAGGTCCGAGTGGTCAGCTGTTTGTAGCTGAGGAGGTGTACACGGATTGCGAGGTCAGCGTCGGGGGACATAGCCTGCTAGCTGACCTGATTATGATACAGATGGAGGACTTTGGAGTGATTCTGGGGATGGATTGGCTATCCGCTTACCACGCCTTGGTGGACTGTTTTGAAAGGAAGATCATCTTCTCCACTCCGGAGTTGCCTTCTTTCGAGTTTCACGGACAGCCAGTGGACGGAGGTTTCAGGTGCATTTCGGCACTTCGGGCGGCGAGGCTTTTGAGCCAGGGGTGTGAGGGCTTCCTAGCTTGTGTAGTGGCAGAGCCCAGCCCTGTGGCAGACTTTCAGAGCATCCCGGTGGTCAGAGAGTACCCTGACGTGTTTCCAGACGAGTTACCAGGACTACCGCCCGAGCGTGAGATCGAGTTTGAGATCTCACTAGTACCAGGGACCAGCCCCATCTCCACCGCGCCATACAGGATGGCACCGCTTGAGCTGCGAGAGCTCAAGTCCCAGTTGCAGGTCCTTTTGGAGAAAGGTTTCGTGAGGCCCAGTGCGTCTCCCTGGGGAGCCCCGGTACTGTTTGTGAAGAAGAAGGATGGGACCTTACGCCTTTGTGTGGATTACCGACAGCTGAATAGGGTCACCATCAAGAACAGATATCCGCTGCCGAGGATCGACGACTTATTTGACCAGTTGTGGGGTGCCACGGTGTTTTCCAAGATTGACTTGAGGTCTGGATACCACCAGTTGAGGATCAGGGAGACCGACGTCTCCAAGACAGCTTTCCGCACCCGGTACGGACACTACGAGTTTTTGGTCATGCCGTTTGGGCTGACCAATGCCCCTGCTGCTTTCATTGACCTGATGAACCGGGTGTTTAGACCGTACTTGGACCAGTTTGTGGTGGTTTTCATAGATGATGTACTCATGTATTCTAGAGATCAGACGCAGCACGGACAACACTTGCGGATGGTTCTGGACACACTGAGATGACGTAGGCTGTACACCAAATACAGCAAGTGCGACTTCTAGTTGAGGGAGGTGACCTTCTTAGGTCATGTGATCTCTGGAGACGGCTTGGCGGTGGACCCAGCCAAGGTCGAGGCAGTACTCAGGTGGGAGAGATCGCGTTCAGTCACTGAGATTCGCAGTTTCCTGGGATTGGCAGGCTACTACAGATGATTCATCAGAGGATTTTCACAGATTGCGCATCCTATGACACAGTTGACCCGGAAGGACGTGCCCTTCGCTTGGACAGACGCCTGTGAGGCGTGTTTTCTGGAGCTGAAGGAGAGGTTGACCTCGGCTCCCGTGCTCACCATCCCTGACAGTAGTGGCGGGTTTGTTGTGTACACGGATGCCTCCTTGCAGGGGTTAGGAGGTGTGCTCATGCAGAGGGGTCACGTTGTCGCTTACGCTTCGCGGCAACTGAAGCCCCATGAGCATACCTACCCTACCCATGACCTAGAGTTGGCAGCTGTTGTCTTCGCACTGAAGACCTGGAGGCACTACTTGTATGGTAAGACCTTCGAGATTTTCACAGATCACAAGAGCCTCAGATACCTTTTTGATCAGAAGGAGCTCAACATGAGACAGAGACGTTGGTTGGAGCTCCTGAAGGACTATGACTGCAGCATCTCCTACCACCCGGGAAAGGCCAATGTGGTGGCTGACGCCTTGAGCCGTAAGGCGCCCGCACGCTTGGCCAGTCTACAGTTACAGAGTTGGAGCCTTTTGGAGGAGGTGGGCAGTTGGCGACCTCTAGAGTTACGAGGGTATTGTGGGGCAGTGACGGTGACACGGCAGACCAGGCTAGAGTTGATAGACCGCATCATCACGGGACAGATGGCCGATCCGTACTTGCAGTCTTTGCGTGACAAAGTACTATCAGGGGACCCAGGGGACTTCTCTTTCACAGACCAGGTGTTACGCTTGAGGGGACGGTTGTGCGTCCCCAGAGACGAGGAGCTGTTGAGAGAGCTCCTGATTGAGGCACACGGTTCCAGATTCACCCTACATCCCGGAAACACGAAAATGTACCATGACTTGAGACGCGAGTTCTGGTGGAGAGGGTGAAGCGGAATGTGGGTGAGTTCGTGCAGCAGTGCTTAGTGTGCCAGCAGGTGAAAGCCGAGCATCAGAGGCCTGCAGGGCCGCTACAGCCGCTTCCAGTGCCAGAGTGGAAGTGGGAGAGCATCACCATGGACTTGGTGGTGGGCTTACCTGTTACTCAGCGAGGACACGACGCAATCTGGGTAATTGTGGATAGACTGACGAAGACGGCACGATTCCTGCCGATTCGAGTCACTTTGGGACCAGCACAGTTGGCAGAGAGGTATATCCGTGATGTGGTACGACTACACGGAGTTCCGCGGGAGATCGTATCCGACCGGGATACCTGCTTTACGTCCCTGTTTTGGGCTGAGTTTCAGCAGGCCTTGGGGACGCGGTTGAGGTTTAGTACGGCTTACCACCCCCAGACGGACGGACAGTCTGAGCGCACGATACAGACACTTGAGGACCTTTTGCGTGCCTGTGTACTGGACTGGAGGGGCTCTTGGGAGGAGCACCTGCCCCTAGCGGAGTTTGCATACAACAACAGTTATCACTCGAGTATCGGCATGGCTCCCTACGAGGCTTTGTACGGACGGAGGTGTATGGCACCCTTGAGTTGGGTTGAGGTGGGGACCAAGTGGGAGGTTGGCCCCAGGTTGATCCGGCAGAGTCAGGAGGTAGTCGAGCAGATCCACAGGTGACTCCGCATTGTCAGGAGCCGACAGAAGAGCTACGCTGATCGGAGACGCAGAGAGGTGCAGTTTGAGGTTGGGGACCACGTCTTCCTTCGTGTTTCGCCCATGAAGGGCCTGCAGCAGTTTGGGGTGAGGGGGAAGCTCGCGCCGAGGTTTGTGGGGGGGGCCCTTTGAGGTCCTGGAGTGGGTTGGACCCATTGCTTACAGGCTTGCCCTCCCTCCCCAGCTTTCTAGTGTACACGACATGTTCCATGTGTCCAACCTCAGGAAGTACGTAGCCGATCCCAGTCACGTACTGAGTCACGAGAGCGTCGAGGTGGGCGACGACCTGACCTACCTCGAGCGGCCAGTGCAGATTCTAGACCGAGCCGTCTGCAGTTTGAGACGAAAGCAAGTACCCCTGGTAAAGGTTTTGTGGAGGAGTCAGTGGTACGAGGAGGCTACCTGGGAGCCTGAAGCGGCAATGCGGGAGCGGTACCCGGAGCTTTTCGCGGGTACGTCTTTTCGGACCGGCTTCGGTCCTCTTTGAGTTTGTTATGGTTATTTTGACGTCTTTTCCGCACCCTAGTTAGCGCAAGTTTCGGGGATGAAACTTCCTTTGAGTTTGTTATATTGTTATGAACGCGCGCTCCAGACATCTTTTAAGATGTCTGGGAGGTGGCCCAGACGTCGGACCAGACGTCTGGAATCACCTCCAGATGTCGGACAAGACGTCTAGGATCATTTCCAGACGTCTAGAAATCGGTTATTTTGGCACGACGTCTGGAATCACCTCCAGACGTTGGACCAGACGTCTGGGATCATTTACAGACGTCTGGAAATCGGTTATTTTGGCACGATTGTTTCATCTGCGCGCCTGAGCGTGCAGACCTGCGGAAATTCCCTCTCTCTCTCCTCCTCGTGCGGCCTTAAAAGGCCACACCCTCTCCCTCACTCTCGTCACCTCCATCTCCTTCCTTTTCTCCTTCCAGCCAGTGTGCGAGAGCGAGCGCGAGGGTGAGCGGCGGCGGCGACAGCCGCGGCGGGTGCGGGAGGAGGTGCTGCGCGGGGAGGAGGCGTCGGCCGTGAGGGCTCGATTCTGCCGGGGCAGCGGGAGCCGGCCGGCAGGGGCGCAGCGGCCGCGGAGTGGCGTGGGAGGCCTACTGCAGCTCGAGCAGCGGGCGGAGCACTCGCGGCGCGGCCGGGCGTCGCGAGCGGAGGGCGAGTCGCACCCTGGTTCTGGAAACTTTTCCAGAATCAGACGTCTGGGCTTATAGCCAGACGGAGGGGGAGACGTCTGGAAGATTGTACAGACGTCTGAAAGGTGAGTTTTTCGGTCTTCCTTCCTTCCTTTCGACTAACCGTACTGAGAGAGAGAGAGAGATGGGTACGCGCAGGTTCGGTGATTCGCCATCCAACGCGAATCAGACGTCTGGCTGTAGTACCATACGACGGGAGCGACATCCAGACGTCCGGGGTGACCATCGGACGTCTGGGAACTAGGCCAGATGCCCCCGCAGACTTCTGGATGTCTAAGAGCCCACGCAGAGCAAGGTAATTCCTGATCCACTTTTTAAGACATCTGGAAGAAGTTCCAGATGTCTGATTTTGCACTGTTTCATCGTTTTCAACCCGTTTAGGGCCCGTTCGGGTTCCGTTTTCTGTGTTTCAAGTTGCATCCTTTTCGGAATTAAATCCTCTACCCGTCTACAGTAGCTATACACTGTTTTGAGACACTCCTTGTGTTTGATTCTTGTGATAGGACCCCGTTCCGTTGTAGTCCCGGGGGTTGCGGAGGCACGTGGGGTTCCCGACCTCGCCCCCAGTTCGCCTGTTGTAACCGGTAGAGTGGCTTTAAGTATAATCTGTTAAATTATGAAACCATAAATAGAACCTAGGACATTGCATGAATCCTAGGAATGAGAAATAGATTGAATGGTAGATCCTAGGGTGTTGCATGAATCCTAGGGCTGAAAAACTAGATTGTATGATAGATCCTAGGATATGGCATGAATCCTAGGACGGGAAAACTAGTGGACTGTATGAATACTGCAGTCTTGGAAAATGTGGAAAGGAAATAATAGCTGCCTGTGAAGTGAATTAATAGCTGCCTGTGAATTGAATTAACAGCTGCCTGTTATGAATAAATGAACATGATTAAGAATATGGGATGTATGAACGTGAAACTGGAAAGGTGAAATCGGAATGCGCTGAGTTAAAGAGCTGGAACCCTATGGGGAATTAGGAGTAGAACTCCTGGAAAGTGAATGGAATAGAATTAGGGAAGTGAGCTGGCCCTTGAGTACGGAGTACCAAGGAGAGCGACTGTCCCCTTGTTTAGTGCAGAGCGAAGCCAGCCGCCCCAGGGACCCGGGGTTAGGACTGACCACTCTATACCGACTTGCTGGCCCTCGTATACGTAGTACCGAGGAGAGCTACTAGTGTCGGGAGGTACTAGCTACCCCACGGGCCCCGGGGTTCTGCTAGCCTCCTACACCGACTTGTTAGGCCCACTGGGGCAAACCAGGGTAGTCAGGCGAGGGTGCGCGGACTGTGGAGGGGCAAGGCCCTTGTTTGGTTACTGTGGAGGGGTTGGACCCCTGTTACTGAGAGGGCTCTTCCCTGTACTGGTTCCGTGCTGTGCTTTGGGCGCACCCGTTAACGGAAACGACTGACCGCGTACTAGTGCGGGTTAGCTACCCGTGCGTTTACCGCGCGTGCCGTAGTCACCGTTATGTCTGTCGGTGACCTTGGGGTGGTTGAATGAGAGTAGAATCACCACGGGGGACTCTCCCGGCCAGGAGAGCACCACGTGCTACTTCTACTGTTCGGAAAAGACTGCAATCAAGATCGTTCCCATGAGGAACATTTAAGATCAAGTGAAGGATCTGAGAAATAGATAAATTGTGAAACAATAGAAAGACGTAAATAAAGGAAGAAAGAAAATTAAAACAGCTACTGTACACTTTACTATTTCTTTAGTTTAGCTGCCACTCTACTCAACGTTTTGCTGACGTGTTACACTCGTTACCTTTTAGGACCAGGTGTTGAGCAGCCAGGGTCAGCGGCTGCAGAGGACGCTAGGCCGAGTAGGGTCCAGTAGAGTTACCACTGTTCTCTTGTACCTCTTTTTGTTCCACTGTAGTGAGTAGTTCTTGTTTCCGCTGTACCTTTCTTTACCTGCAGTTCATATTATGTTACGAATGTTTTTCTACTGTTGTGGTGGTATATACTGTAGTGATTTCTTTTCTTACTGCTGTATTTTCTTACTGTTAGTTATATTCATGCTGAATGTGGTTTATTGTTGAGCGAGACGAATCTACGCTAACGTGTTTGGTTTTTGTAAAAACCCGTCGTTGTAGTTCGAAAGCGAAGGATTCGTGTTCAACAAATAAAATTTATACCGAAATAAGAATTCCGGGTCGAACACAGGGAGGCGAACGTTTGATTTAAAAACTTCGCGTTTCTTTTTATTTTGTCACAAAGAAATTCAATTTAAACTATCTAAGTATCTACAACAAATAAAAGAGAGAGAGGGAGTAAGAGAGAGCGAAGGAATACTATACATGGAAATCAAAATGAGATGTAGAATAGACAAGGAATTTATCATAAAAGAGTTCTTTCATTACAACTAGAAAACATAAAACGATTACTCTAGAAAGCATTAAAAGAATGGAGGGAGAAATGTCCTCCTCGACGATCGCTCGGAGGACGAATAGACTACTCTAGAAAGCAGTAAATCTATACTAGAAAGCAGTAAAAAGAATAGGGAGAGAGAAATCCTCCTCGACGGTCGCTTGGAGGACGAGCCGGACGGGACGACGCCTGGACGAAGGAGAACGAAGCGGGACGAAGGAGGACGAAGCAGAAGAACGGGAACGAAGCAGCACGCCGTCGTCGTCGCGGGATCCACTTCCGAAGGGGGACGAAAATTTGGACTTTATCTCGCGAGAAGCATCCCGGGTGTGGGACAAGCTTCTCTTGAGCTTTGGAGAGGTAGAGAGGAGAAGGAAGGGATGAAAATTTCGTATGGAGGGGGTCTCCTTTTATAGTTGCAAGGAGTGGGGGCAAAATGGACATTACATCTTCAAAATAATAAATAAGGGGTCTTTAGTGACGGATAAAACCGTCGCTAAAGCCCCGCCGTCGCCGTCGCCGCCGCGCCCACGCGCGCCCGCTCGGCTGGCCGCACGCGTAACGCCTACGCACGCCGCTTGATTTTCAGCCGTCCGATCGCGAGATCGAACGGCTTAAAATCGCGCCTTCACCGCTGCCGCCCGCCCGCCTGCGCGTACGATCGCGCGTTCACCAGAGCGTCCAATTGCGCGTCGGCGCTATCGGGCGCGCGCGGCCGTTGGATCGCGATCGTGCGGTCAATTGGAGCGCGCCCGCCCGCCTCAGAAATCGCTTGGCGAGGCTCGAACGCGCGCCAGCGCCTCGCGATAAGGCGCTGGACCGCTGCGCTGCCTCGCCCAAATGGTCGCGCGGATGCTTTTAAAACGATGCGTCCACAGCCGTTGGATTGAGATCCAACGGCGGAGAGGAGACGGTGCGCGGTCTTCACCAGACACATGCGGCCGATTGGGCGGCTGAGATGGCGCCACGTGGCACCATCTTAGCCGTCCATCTTCTGGAAGTTGTAGATGGTGCCACGGATGTCGGATTGACTCTATTTTTGTGTCGTTGGGCTGCGATCGTCGATCCGAATTCATCCGTGTGGTCGGATTTTCCATCTGAAGTGCGGATTTACACCATCCTGGCCCTTGATCTTCTAGGGTTCCCCGGTCTCTATCTGATGCTACGGATGCCTGATTAGGGCGATCTTGGAGTCGTTGAACTCCAATCGTCGCCCTGATCATATCCATACGGTTGGATCTTTGATCCGAGGCCCCGATAAAATATTTGCCCTGTCCAAGCACATAAAAGGAGACAATTAACCTCCATTTTATTCAAGCTACTCTAAATGCAAGATGATGCATGTAATGCAATATTTATATCATGAAATGCAATCCTATGCTTAAGAACATGCATAAATAGATATTTTAAGTAGTGTAAATGTGTTTACATCATACCCCCATGCCTATCTTTTGCTAGTCCCTAGCAAAAACTATATGCTATTTATAAAAGAATTAGGTTAGATTATTTGGACCTGAGTTATTTTCAATCATTAAGAAATTGTCTACTTAAGAACTGAACTTTCAAAGACACAACAGTGCCCGGGTATCAGCCAAAATGCAGACCGCCTCAAGCCTCGCCTTATTCAAAGAAAATTTTCTTTTTCTGTTTTTACTCTTTTTTTTTTTTTTTTTTTTTTGGATTTTCAAATTTTAGGGTTTAAGAGTGGCTTTCTACGGCCATTCAACTCACCCAAGATTTGATGAGAACCCTAAGTTTTAAGCATCTTATTGTGATTGTGATAGACTTGTTGACCGGCAATTAAAACGGACTTCGGATTTCTACGCCTCTAGGTGACCTCAAAAAGTATTCTGCCTAAAGGTGTATCTTTACAACCGGTAGCTTTCTCCCTACTTTTATTTTTTTTAACGGGGTCAACACAAGGATGAATCCAGTGTATATCTCCCCGGTTTATTCTACTTCTCCGCTTCTTCCTAAGTGTTTTGGGAATTTTTAGTGCATTTTCTGAGCTGGGTTCTGGACAACCGGTCGATGAGCTGTTACCACCGACAACTTGCCAGCCATACTCGTGCGGCGAAGTGTGGCTTATTTCTTTTTGTTCTTTTCTCCTTTTTGATTTTTTTTTTTTTAAGTAGGTGGCTTCCCTGGTCTAAGATTTACCTAAAGGCAGCAAAAAGAGAAAGGTCCAGTGACTGGGCTCTGGACAACCTACCTATGGGCAGTTACCCACGATAACTTGCCAGTCATATCACCCTAGAAGGTTCATTAGCTACCCAATTTCCGTTAAAATCGCCAAACAACGAGTCAGTGCAAAGAAAGTGTGTAGATGCTTAAAACTCAAAATTCCCTTAAATCAGGGGGCGGGTTGACAAGTCGTGTACTTATCACCCAAACTTATTTATTCCAATTATAATAAAATTCAGGTTGGCGAGAACTCGAAAAACAAATCCACATTTTAGTGGATACATAGGCTGATTAAGTCCAAAGACCTGAAGGGTCTTTGTGTTCAGAACATAATATAGTATTTCTTAAGATCGAAAATTTTCTTAAACCCAAATTCTCTTTCCTAATTTTGATTTTTTTTTTATATAAAATAAAACAAATCTACGGAGCTGACAAATGAATTCAAAGATAAATATCCATCCCCCCATGCCTATCTAATGCAATGTCCTCATTGTATTAAAAAGACATAAAACAGAGTGGAAAAGCGTAGAAAGCACCTGAATTGCGTGGATATCGGGTCCGCTCCGAGATGAAAATGAAAAAGAACTATATATGTGCTGAGTTTAGTGCCTTCAGCTAGGCACACTATACAAAGAAAAGAAATGAAGAATTCACATGTGCAGGTCAGAATTAGAATGAACAGAAGAATCCTCTGACCTGTCAGCAGAGGTCCACAGATGTGGACCAGATTGTGGTGCAGACCCACACCCCATAATCGAGAATATCTTAGGTTCTGGATAAAAATTACCCAAAACCTAAAATCAGAATGCAAGCGGGGTCGGACCTGCGATTTGTGAGGATGCAACCCAAGGCCAAAATGTCGGGTTACAGAGAATTGAAACTCAAAAGGATAATCGTTAAATGTGTGCTTGAGTTTGACATCCTCGAAACAAATGTCGTAAGGGTTCTGATTTGATGGTTTCAGCTTAAAAGGAACCCTTCGACTCAATCTTCCATTTCCTCCAAAATTAACTTCCCAAATTAGAACTTCCCCGCTCCTATCCTCCTCATTAAGTGTATCAAATTCCAAGACATCTTGTATATTCATCACCCCGTCTGGAATCTCCAAGTGTAAATGATGTGGCAGAATCAAAATTGACTTGGGTCTAATTATCTCAGAATTAAAATCATCAATAAGCTCAACAGGGTGTAACTGATAATCAGGGCATTGAATTGATTCCTCCAGAAAATGCGATTCTGGATCTGTATCGTGTGCCCTAATAAGATCAGTTTCCTCAGTTATTGGGCTATCAAATGATCTATCAGATTCCTCAGGCCCAATCGTCTCACAAAAATCGTGATTTGAAAACTCGTGTGAGACTTCGCAACTTGAATCTTCACCATCAAAGAAATCAGGATCCGTATCAATGTATGTCCCAAAATCAGTTGTCACTTTGTGTTCCCAGGAGACATACGTTTTCTCGTAACCCGGCTCAGGGATCTCAGGTGAAGAAATCAGATCATCCTTAATTGGTTGCTTTAATTCAATCTGGTCAGCTTCGTAACACGTGTCCCCCTCAACAGGTGCCTGAGCGGGTTCTGTCATTGGCTTTCCTGAAGAGAGTTCATCCTGGGAATTATTCCAAGATTGAATCAAAGCAACCACGAATCGCATCCTCAATTTCGCTAATTTCCCAAGTAGAAACTCACCCGGGTTCTTATCATTAACATCTTGGAGCCAATCCAACAAAGACTTGTTTAAATCATCAATCATTTCAATCAGGGGCTCCAATCTCTCAATGCAAGGTATTGGCTGAACTTCTAAAGATTGTATGATATTTCTCAAGTTAGCCAGAACCTTATCTTGAACCTGATTAACCTGAACCAAATGAGTTGGTTCAGGATTGGGCGGGTTTGACGTCAAAGCAGAGGAATTAACGAATTGAGATTCGTTATACCCTTCCTGAAAATAGGTCATTTCAGAATGTTCAAAGGATGGTGATGACCTAAAGGCAGTGAAATCAGAGGATGGGTAAGGATCAGTGTATCCTTCTTGATTGTAGATCGTATTAGGTTGTTCATGAAAGGAGGACGATCTATAATCGATGCAACTCTGAGAAGGATAGAATTGAGAATCAAAGTGTTCAGGGTTAGACCCTAAACACGGGGGTCCGAAATTGTATCCCCAATCCGAATTATCCCAACTAACTGATGGTCGATTACAATACGAATTGGGATAATTGTCATGTTGAGGATAATTTACAACAGGAGGGAAAGAGCGGGAATGCGTGAAATATGTGGAAGGATTCATGAGACACGGGAGGAAGAAAGGTACCCTGCAATACAAACAATCAAACCTGTCCTTAAATGGGTTAGCCTACAGACCTACAGACTCTCAAAACCCGTCTTGAGATAAAGGAACGATTTGATCTACTTCTGTCTGTTCAATCCAACCAGTTAGAAGGAGGGACTGGGGAGAAGGTTCTTCGTTCGGCTTGCGCCTCGGGTTCCAAGTGTACCCCCCAGCCGCGATCGTTTGACTCTGCTCCCCTAGCTAGACATCAGATTGAATAGTGGAAACAGACTAATCGAAAATAATCTCGTTCTGAGTTCTGAAGAGCGAGTCCAATCCTTAAGGCCAACGTCTACTCTGTTTTATTTAGGGCTAGGTTTGAATGTGCTTTGGAATGTGATGGGCCCTTTAAATGGGTTGTGCCCTTAATGATTGATTGCTTTGTGTGTGCGTGCACAACTAGTGGTTTTCAAGCAAGATTATTTTTGATGTGGTGAATTTTAAGGTTCAAATCTTGCTTAGTAGCTTTTAGGATTCAACTTTAGGTGTTTTCAATCAAGTTTCATTGGCACACCAGGTTTTGCAAGCACAGGTGAAGATATTTTCCTTTAAAGTTTAAAAAGAATGTGGAGTGCCTGGTAGATCCCTAAGAGTTGAACCTAATTGGCAGCTACTTGATGAGTTGATTTTTTTTTGAAGTGGTGCGGCCCAAACAACTCAAACAACTGGCCTGATGCACCACCTAATTAGGCACACAAATGATTACCCAATCTGATTTCTACTCGATTATGTGTTTGGATGTGTGTACCGGCTCCTAAGATTGGTTTACCGGTTGAGTTAGAAAATCAGATGAGGTTGTGTACCTCTGTGAGATTTTTTTTTTTATTATTATATTTTTTTTAATGTGGGGGTTGGAGTGAGTATGGATGTCAAACAACAAACAATCTAACCTTAGAGTTTATAAGAACACCTAGGTTGATTGATGTTTGAATTATTATGTGATGAAATGAAATCTAATGGGTGGGAGGTGGGGGATAACTTACAAAACCTTCCACAGCACTTTACTCCGATCTACCGCTTTTGCCTGTCTCAAAAGAGTACCTGCAATTACAATAAGAAAGGAAAACAAAAGTGAGGTAAATGATTTGTAAGTTACAAAATGCGAAGAGAAATCAAAGAGCGTTGCCTCCCCGGCAACGGCGCCAAAATGTTGAGCGAGACGAATCTACGCTAACGTGTTTGGTTTTTGGAAAAACCCGTCGTTGTAGTTCGAAAGCGAAGGATTCGTGTTCAACAAATAAAATTTATACCGAAATAAGAATTCCGGGTCGAACACAGGGAGGCGAACGTTTGATTTAAAACTTCGCGTTTCTTTTTATTTTGTCACAAAGAAATTCAATTTAAACTATCTAAGTATCTACAACAAATAAAAGAGAGAGAGGGAGTAAGAGAGAGCGAAGGAATACTATACATGGAAATCAAAATGAGATGTAGAATAGACAAGGAATTTATCATAAAAGAGTTCTTTCATTACAACTAGAAAACATAAAACGATTACTCTAGAAAGCATTAAAAGAATGGAGGGAGAAATGTCCTCCTCGACGATCGCTCGGAGGACGAACAGACTACTCTAGAAAGCAGTAAATCTATACTAGAAAGCAGTAAAAAGAATAGGGAGAGAGAAATCCTCCTCGACGGTCGCTTGGAGGACGAGCCGGACGGGACGACGCCTGGACGAAGGAGAACGAAGCGGGACGAAGGAGGACGAAGCAGAAGAACGGGAACGAAGCAGCACGCCGTCGTCGTCGCGGGATCCACTTCCGAAGGGGGACGAAAATTTGGACTTTATCTCGCGAGAAGCATCCCGGGTGTGGGACAAGCTTCTCTTGAGCTTTGGAGAGGTAGAGAGGAGAAGGAAGGGATGAAAATTTCGTATGGAGGGGGTCTCCTTTTATAGTTGCAAGGAGTGGGGGCAAAATGGACATTACATCTTCAAAATAATAAATAAGGGGTCTTTAGTGACGGATAAAACCGTCGCTAAAGCCCCGCCGTCGCCGTCGCCGCCGCGCCCACGCGCGCCCGCTCGGCTGGCCGCACGCGTAACGCCTACGCACGCCGCTTGATTTTCAGCCGTCCGATCGCGAGATCGAACGGCTTAAAATCGCGCCTTCACCGCTGCCGCCCGCCCGCCTGCGCGTACGATCGCGCGTTCACCAGAGCGTCCAATTGCGCGTCGGCGCTATCGGGCGCGCGCGGCCGTTGGATCGCGATCGTGCGGTCAATTGGAGCGCGCCCGCCCGCCTCAGAAATCGCTTGGCGAGGCTCGAACGCGCGCCAGCGCCTCGCGATAAGGCGCTGGACCGCTGCGCTGCCTCGCCCAAATGGTCGCGCGGATGCTTTTAAAACGATGCGTCCACAGCCGTTGGATTGAGATCCAACGGCGGAGAGGAGATGGTGCGCGGTCTTCACCAGACACATGCGGCCGATTGGGCGGCTGAGATGGCGCCACGTGGCGCCATCTTAGCCGTCCATCTTCTGGAAGTTGTAGATGGTGCCACGGATGTCGGATTGACTCTATTTTTGTGTCGTTGGGCTGCGATCGTCGATCCGAATTCATCCGTGTCGTCGGATTTTCCATCTGAAGTGCGGATTTACACCATCCTGGCCCTTGATCTTCTAGCGTTCCCCGGTCTCTATCTGATGCTACGGATGCCTGATTAGGGCGATCTTGGAGTCGTTGAACTCCAATCGTCGCCCTGATCATATCCATACGGTTGGATCTTTGATCCGAGGCCCCGATAAAATATTTGCCCTGTCCAAGCACATAAAAGGAGACAATTAACCTCCATTTTATTCAAGCTACTCTAAATGCAAGATGATGCATGTAATGCAATATTTATATCATGAAATGCAATCCTATGCTTAAGAACATGCATAAATAGACATTTTAAGTAGTGTAAATGTGTTTACATCATTTATTTTACTGCTCTTTTGGTTACTTCCTCGTTGGACGACTAGGTCTTGGGATTAGTCGAGTCGGTCCGGTTCTCGTGTCTCATAGGGACTCGGGAATCGGGTCGTTACAGAGGCTACTCACAGTAGTAAACCCGAGAGCTTTCCCTCAATGCGAAAGTAATGAATGCTTTGTATTGCGCATTGAGCCCAGAGGAGTTAACTGCATCTTGCAATGTGCCAACGCATACGAGATTTGGCATACATTTAAGGTAACTCACGAGGGTACCTTTACAGTAAAATCTTCCAAGATTAATGTTCTTTCCCAAGAATTTGAATCTTTTTTTATAAAATCTAATGAATCCTTAAGTGAGATGTATGCTAGATTCACTCTTATAGTGAACAATCTTAAAGCTTTAGATAAGACCTTTATTAAGGGGGAGCTTCAAGGAAAACTTCTTTGTTTCCTTAGATCAGAATGGGAACAAAAGGTCACTGTCATAGAAGAATAAATGAAGTAGAGGAACTTAACATGGAGGATTTCTTAAGCAATCTCATGGCCTATGAGACAAAAATGAAACAAAAGAAAAAGGATACACCGAAGCCAAAGCCAAGGAAGACCCTCACCTTCAAAGCCGTGTTAGATAGCGAGGTAAGATAATTGATCTTCTGTTACTCTTAGCAAACCTTCTATTTCTTGTACATCATTCTAAGACCTTTACAAATAATTACTATCATTAAACTCAATTAGAGTCTGAAGAGGGACTTTGTGTAAAATACTAGGCATAGTCTTTTATACTAATTCCTTGCTGGAATCAATCATGAAGCAATCTTCATGATTTGACTATTTGCAAGTATTGAATACATTTGGGAATAATTTATTGTTCCCAAAGCCTATTTCTAAGGCTCCCAACTTGTAATTTATGTAGGCATTGCCAATGACCAAGAAGGGTTGTCCCAAAATAATGGATGGCTTGGTTGATTGGTTGGAGGGATCAATGTTGATAATGAGGAAGTCCACAAGAAGAAAAATTTCTCAACTTTGACCAGGACATCCTCAAGCAATCCATTTGAACTCTGTAGAGATTTATCTACAACTTGAAGCAGAACAGGACTTGGCTTCAATTCACCACCACCAAGCATTCATAGAGTGAACTTGGTAAAATATTAACCCTTGCACCCAAATCAAGGAGTGTTTCATCAATCCTCTGGTTCCCAATGGCTACCAACATCAAAGGAGCTCTAGGATCTTTAAGCTTTAGTGGGGTTCCATGCTGAATTATGGAACTCACCAGTTTAGGTAAGATAATTTTAGTAGGAACTTGGCCTTTTGGTTTTCTCTTTTGAGTGCACAATTCCTTGAGGAATTTAACATAGGATGATATTGTCTGAGCACCTCCAAATGTGGCAAGTTAATGTGTACTTGTTTGAAGGTCTCCATAATATCCTCCATCCTTGCATTTTGTTTGTATCCAAAAGGTGGGTTTTTGTTCTTTAGTCGCTAAGGAAAAGGAGCCTTAAGAGTATTTGTTGAAGGGATCTCTTTAGGATTTTCTTCATGGGTAGTCTCCTCTTCTTTGATAGAAGCAGAGGTAGAGTTCTTGTCCAATATCTCCTCAAGTCGATCAAGCTTTTGAACTTCCTTGCCATTATGCAAGATCGTAACAGCTTGCACTTGTTCCCTAAACATGACCTTTTTGCCTTAGGATTTCCTCAAGTTGACTAGGCAATTTGGTGCTTGAAATTTGTAAATAGTTAAAACACATTTGTTGTAGCATAAATTTTTGAGACTAAATTAAATTTATAATCGAACTTGCAAAATACTAAGATTGAAAATCAGGTGAGCCCGGGTCAATCACGGGGAGGCCATGATTATTGTCTTATGATGAAAACCTCATCATGAACCCTAACTAGCACATTTTGACCTAAATAAGTATACAAAAGCTCCTACAAAACCTAAGGGAAAGCCTGAATCAGGGAATTACAAATTTGACTATAAAATAATTCACAAGAGGTAAAACTGTAATTTTACCAATGCAGTACATAAATGGGATTTCTAACGGTCTAGACACAGGTCAAATGGGCTTAATAAGAGAGAAAGTGGGATGATTTGATCTGAAAAGGGTTATAGCGACATCTAGGAATTAAATGACATTCTACAACCCTAAAACAAATCCACTTTAATTCACAAAGTTTCAGGAAAGATAAAAATCAAATAAACCCTCTAAAATTTAAAAAAAATATCTCCTAGGGTTTAGAACCTTCAATTTGATCCTTGGAACTAGTTTTGACTTAGATTGAGGTCCACACCCAATTTCTGACCTAATTTGGGTTTTTGTGCAAATTATTCAGTCAAACGTGGTCAAACCTAAAATCCAACTTCACCATTGGGTTCCTTAGGTCCAAATTAGGTTGATACCAAAATTTGGACCTAAGGGAAGGTCGTCTTGACCCACTTTACAAATTGGTCCTCAATAATTACTTTCTAACACTTAACTTTTTGAACTCTTATGTTTACCCCCTCAACTTTCCCGTCGTTTTCTTCAGACCGGTCCCTCTACCACCCGCAGCAGCAGGCCATACCTCTGGCGACTTCGCACGGAGGATGGCGCCGCGCAGGGCATAGGAGCCGACCCCTGATTTGAAAGGAAGACTCTCTGCGGAGTCCCCTACCGCATGGACCACCTCCCCTGCCCTGCCGGCCGCCATACCTCTCGTGCAAACGCGCGAGAGGTATGGGTCTCTGACTACCCACGTCTCCAGCGAGGTTTTTCCCCCCAATCTCACGCGCCTGCCGGACTGCCCTTGCCTATTTAAGAAGCAGCACGCTCTGTCGCTTCTCCCAAGCTTCGTTTGGCCTGAGATTCCCCCTCCTCTTTGTCTCCTCCGAACTCTGGCCAACTGCCAGAGCTTCCGACGACTCTCCCTCTCCTCTCTTGTCGCCCTGGCACCATACCAGTGGTAGGGTTAACTCCGCCATCCTCTGCAGCGCCACGTCATACCAGCGGGCACTCTCCGACCCCTTTTCCTCGTCGTCGTTCTCTCCCCTGGCATCTTCATCTCCGGCGACGGCAGCACCGACCGCTCGCCACTTCCGCACCTCCCCCTTCACTCTGGACTCGTAGATAAGTTTCGCTTACTCTCCCATTTATTTCCCCCCTGTTAATTTGTTGTTTCGACCCCTCGACATCCACTGTCCATCACCACCTTCTCCACCTCCGGCCAGACCTTCGGCAAGGTGCTCCCGTCATTCCACTCACCCATCCACCTCGCCAAACACCCCAGAAGCTCCGCCACCTCCCACTGATCATACTTCGCACATTCACCAACTGCCACACACACTGCACACCTCCATCGACCTAACCCACCATCACGGCCACAGTGCGACCTAGGCACGCACGCCTAGGTCACCTCGCGGCCAGCCAACCCCCGCCTCACCTTCGCCATGATACAGCGAAGGTTTTCCTTTGGTTTGACAGGGCCGCAAGGCCGTATTCATGCATTTCAGGTTCCGACGTCCCTCCGCCATTAACGAGGAAGCTTGAAGCAAGCTTGCTGCAGCTTCAGGTCTCTCCGCTCCAGGTGAAGTGCCCCAGGTCCGCGGAAGCCATTTGCGCACAACCCCAGCCAAGTGATTGGCTTTGAAGACCTTTGCAGCTTTGGCAATTGAATGCAACTCCTGCTGCAAGCGTTTGTCAAATGAAGGTGGGACATTTAGTCCCACCTCGGAAAGTTCTGAGGCGCAACACCTGCATAAGTTGAATTCTTTCCAGTAGTTGTTTGCCTCCGAATCACAGGGTGAGGTCCCTCTTACTTGAATCGAACCGGCCTCGTCCGCGACCCACACCCCCGCGGATCTGGCCCGATCCGTTTACTTAAGCCTAGCACACCTCGCCCACCACCGCACGCCGGTGGGCCTGGTCCCGGGCGCGTACACCCAACCTGTATACCTGAGAAGGCTCTGGGAGAGTGAACCTAAGAGAGAAATGGAGAGAGAGAGAAACGCGGGAAGGGTAGGGGTAGGTTTTGCTTAACCGGGTGCTTGTGTAGGGTAGCTGAAGAAGAAGGAAAGAAAGAAAAAGAAGAGACAGGAGCATAAGTTGAAGAGGAGAAGCCAAGCTGAAGAAGAAGAAGAAAGGAGGAGGAGCGGCTGAGGACTTAGCCACACAGAGGAGCAGAAGTTAAAGAAGAAGAAGGAGGAGGTGCAACTCAACAATGAAGAGCTGAAGCCAAAGGAGGAAGCTGCAGCTGAAGAGAAGAGAAGAAAAAACCAAGAAGAAGAAGCAACAACAGCAAAAGAGAAAGGAAGAAGAAGAAGTCGAGCACTGTAGCAAACGCTACTTAAGATGTCTGATTCATGGAATCAGACGTCTGAAGACAGGAAGAAGAAGAGAGAAGAGAATAAGAGAGAAGAAAAGAAGAGAAGAAATTTTTTTTTTATTCCCTCTCTCTTTAATTTTTGTAAAGCAGTATATTGTAGTGAATTGTGAATTTTTGTACTTCTAGAACTAAGTTTGCTCCCTGAGTTAGACCTCGGAATATTTTAAACTTCGAATAATAAATAAATTAAATTGATCATTGTTTTTCGCAACATACTACAACGAACATATTTTTAAAACACTGTGAAATTGAATAATCAGTTTTTGGCGCCGTTGCCGGGGAGCAACGGGCATTCTAGAAGCTATTAAATCACAATTTCTGATTGATTACTGACTTAATCTCTCTTTTGTTGTGCAGGCACAGGAAGACAAGAAGGAACAAGCAGCCACACAACAACCACACCAAGGGACAGGTAATCTTCTATCCTCTCTTTTAAGCCCCTTTAAATTCTAAAGAGGAAGAAGAAAAAGAAAAGCAATCTAGGGATTACCGATTTTTTATACATAGTAAATCACAAGAGTTGCCTTCTTTTTAATTTCAACATATTCTATCTGCATATCCACTAAAGGTAATTAGGGCTAAAACCTTATTGCTTGAGCCCTAGTTACCTAATCCTAAGGCAACTAACTAGACCAATTAGAGCCAACCTAGGATTCTAAGCTAGGGTTTTAGAGACACACCTTCTAATCAAGAATTGAAAATTCCCAAAAGAAGTGTGCCTAAGCCATTACTTGAAAATACCTAATAAAAGAGAAACCCTAAGCAATCTGGCTCATAAGTCACTTGAACCACAAAAGAAAGGACCTAATAAGATCTCACAGGAACTAATAGGTGAAGTTGATCCCTTGATCAACCAACCTTTAAATTAGGTCACTTTTTGCACACAAAAGGTTAAAGTTCAAGTAAAACTCTAAGCACCTTGATCCTAATTAAAAGTGGTAGACTTAAGAGGTCAAGGTCTCCATTCTGGTCTACCTGGAATCTCAGTGACAAGAGAGGTCAGGTGGGGGAAACCCTGTAACCCGTGGGGGCGCTCTACCGTGTAGGGATCTTCGCGGGACTCACCCTCTTTGGCTGCCCAAGTAATTCTCAGGTGGACGACCTTCTTCTTAAGGGGTATCATCTGCCCCGAGCCTCTATAGTCACCCAACATTTTGAGTGTCTTAATTGGGTCCAGCACCTACTAACCTCGTCCAATCCATCAGTGCATGTTCGGTAGGAGGTCCTTGAAACCTCATCAAGCCGTTTCGTAGCTCTCGTCAAGCCGCACCTCCCTGCCGATTCTCGTGACCAACCGTGCGCGGCCGCACACGCGAGGAGGAGAGAGGAGAGATCCTCTATTTTTACCTCTATTAAAAATTACATTCAATGCCATTGTCAATTTATATTAATATTTTATTCTGACCACATTGCACTAATGCACTCAGCTTTCTTGAAATTATTTTATTAGTGTTATGTGCATGTTTCTATCTTGAATTTCAAATTAGAATTGCATGAAAGTCGAATTCACATGATAAGACAGTACACATGCATCTTACACATATTTTTGGGGCTTAATTTTTGATGTGAAAATTGCATAAACGCCCCTGAGCTTTTAAAGAAATTGCAAAGTTCATTTAAAACAGCATTTTCCTCTCATTAAAGTTGCAGAAGAGTTTGCGAACTGTGCATTCCTTGACTTGTGAATTTATTAGGCTAATTCCTCCCTGTGGAGACGACCTAGCTCTTCGTGGTTAGTTTTGAAAATTTAAATGTTTTGAAAATCGATTTTCTACCACACGATTAAATACAACGACACATCATTTTATGATAAAGTTTTCAACGAAAACGAAGATCGCTCTTTCAAATGGCGCCGTTATTGGGGAGGAAAAATGCATATTAATTTTTCAGGAATTTTATGTTATTTTTATGCTATTTTAAAAGCTTTTCTGAACTACTAACTGTGGATTTTCTTCTGTGCAAAAACACGCGACGAATGCAACGGACGCGCATGGCGGAGACGATCTTTTTGGTGGACCTTGAAGCCACTTGGAGGACGACAACAGGAACACGTGGGCCTTGATCCCACACGCATAGGCTTACAGAGAAGCCTATTTCTAATTTAGTCAGTAGGTTTTAGTTAGATTTAGTAAAATAGACATTAGAATTTAAATTCTGTCTTTTGGACCCTTGTCGAGTATTTTTGGGAACGTGTTCCCAGTGCCACTTTATTTCTTATCGCTCTTGTATGTGGGAGCGTATTTTCGGGAGCATGTTCCCATTTATTTAGATTACAGGATTATTTGAACTGCTTTGAACTACATTTCGGTTAGTTAAATTAGGTCTATTTGCTATTATTATAAAAAAAAAAATTGAACTGCCTACTAGAAGCTGCATATCTATAGGACGACCATCTAGGATTGAATGAGCAGCATTTAGTGTATTTTTATTGCATTGCATTTATTATTGCACGAAGAAAGCTGGAGTAAGGTACGTCTTCTCTTAAGCATTAATTACTTGTCATGCATATGCATTGAACCTAAATCTAAGACCACTAAAGTGCTTGAATCAAATTAATTCAGTGGTCACTTTAAACTAATTGGAGCTGTTAAGAGGTTGGACTTTAAAATCTGTGACTAAAAGTTGTGTGCAAAAGGATCCTGTTTGCGGAATTTCAAAAATTCGAAACACGATCGTATGTTTACACACTTAAGACACTATGCACCTCACATAAGGTCACTAGATAAATTTCTACCTCTCCTCTTTTGCACCACAAGGGAAGTTAGTCGGAAATCAACAAGCCTATCCACCAAGTTACTTCGGTTCCTCGTGTGTGGGCTCGATTCGAAACTTCCATCCCTTGCGAGTAGGTTATAGGCACCAGCGAAGGTTGGCCTAGGAAGCGTAATTTTTGCAAAACTTGTTTGGCCACCAACTGAACATATAACTCTAAGACCTACAGTCTACTAAAAATAGATCACGTTGAATTTGCGTTTGCTTTGACAATAGAACTCTCTAGGAAGTTTTCTGCTTATATTCTAAATTTTGCTAAATCCTAAGAGAGTTAAAATTGTTTTGCTTAAAGAAATGGATTACTCTTACTCCTATCATTTCGATTATCAGAGTCAATACTTTTCATCTTTTAATCAGGATCCCATGCTCCGAGCGTATCCATCCTTTGATGGGTACATTGACAATTCATGGGATCATTCTCATTCTTACCCTGGGAGTACTGGCTTGATAACTCCCACTTTTGAGCAGAGCCTAGGAGCGGGATTTTCCAGCCCTGAAATCCCTACTTCCATGCAAACACCCAACCCTCCCACCCTTCATGATTTTTCGTATCGAGGTTGGACTGATACCCCTAGGCAACCAGAGCCTGAAATTGACTATCCTCCCCAACCTGATAATAGTAGCCTCTCCTCTTTCATGATAGAAATGCAAAAACAACAAAAGGAAATAATGGAATCAATGGGAGAGATGTTGAGGAATAGTCAACACTTAAATGAAGAAATAAAACAACTTAGCTACATGCTTCCCAATAATCTTGATCCCTACCCAATAAACCATGATCATGAAAATAATTCTGACAAACCTAATGACAATAGGGATCCAATTTTAGGTAGCCATCACTTAGACTCTCCCAATGAGACACGACCACTAGAGGATAACGATCATAGTGATTATCCACCTGAATTATATTGCAGTCAAAAGCAAGGGAAGATGGTATCTCTTGAGGACCTTGACCCCAATGACGGTATTCTCCTTACCCCTTCCAACCTGGGTCAAGGTTGTATTATTCCTATCACTTCCCCTCTTGATTATTTGGTGGAATCCCATTCTACTCTTAGTGAGCCTACTCCTGACCCTCCACTTAGGGAATCAACACCTACCATTCAATATTCTGAGGATTCGAATGCACCTAATGAAGTTGACCCTAAGGGAATAAAGGATGATCAATTCTGGACTCAGGGATATGAAGAGTCTAATTTAGAGGATGAGGACGCCCCAATAGAGGAACCTGGACTGAAAATCTGGAGTGAATCACAGGAGAATTATTTATCATTTGAGGATTTACCTCCAGAGGGTAGAAATAATATGATTAAATCAAGATTCTTCCTTTCTTTTGAGAGTCATCCTCCATCAAAATAGGAGTTGATATTAGAGGAGGACAAACAAAATAATAAGAAGTCTATGGGAGACTTTCGAGAACAAAACACGTCAATTGAGGATTTATACCCTGAGAAGAATGACGAATTCAATGATATAGGCTTCCTCCAAAATTTTAAGACCGATCCTCCTTTAGAAATAATTGAGGATACTGATCCAACTCCTAATGAATCACATATACACCCTGACAAATATTTGAGTGAACCAAATGAATCTGGGGATGAGCTGACTGATAATGATTCTTACATTTTGACCCTGCCATGAAAAAGTTGTAATTTGGAGTCTATCCTTGATTCAAATATGACTTCGATCATTAATACTAGGCAGGATAACTTGAAGTTGTCTACTACTGTTAGGGAGTGTACGCAATCTGAATCATTGTTAGAATTGGACCTAACACCAACTAAGCTCTCATTGGACTTAACCATTACCTTCCAACACTACAAACAACCCTTATACTCCCTAACCGATCCTTGGCTCAGATCTCTACTCATGTACATTCTTTCTGGAAAATATATCAGGCCACTACATCCTAGAGTAGAATGGCGAGTGTGGATTGATGCTTGTACTTTTACTCTCGCCATTCAAGGGTTTGAACTAATTATGTGTATATCTTTTAAAACCCGTCCTGCTCTCGAGGATCCTTGTTATCCTCCACTTATTCTGTTTCGGGAGGTCCCTTTTCATATTCCGTTTATTATTCCTAGAACTCCCAAGGTAGCCAACGAGATTTTCTGTTTTCATTTCTTCTGGCGAGCATTTGGAATTACATTGCATCATCAGCTCGCCAACATCCGTGGTTACCTGTTTTCTAGGCCTGCACTGTTACGAATATTTTTAGGGCCTAACTTTGTTTGTTTGGAACCAGACTTATAGGTTCCTTCTTAGTCTGGTTGCTGACAAAAAATGCAGCGCTTGTTGAGAGGCAACCCAGCAAACTGTGTCAGGTGATATTTTTCCTTTCTCCTTCTGTTTTAATTTTACAATGGGGACATTGTAGGATTTAGGCATAGGGGAGTGCATTTGCATTTTAGGAAGTATTCATGCATTTAGATTAGCATAAAAAAAAAATTTTTGAGTTGAATGGGTTAGTCCCTAGAAAAATACCTTTGTTATTGGAGGTTCTTCTTCTGGAATTATTTTTTAAGTTTAGAATCCAGTACATTTATTTCACGTGCACGTAGATTTGGTAATGGATCCTTGAGGAAAACCAATGGGCATTTATAAGTCTACTGAACCCTTGGACAGTTCATAGGGAGTCGGGCATACTATCTTCCTATAGATCCACGTCATATTTGTGAGAGGAAAGTAGAGAGATTATTGGTGCGCTAAGTCTAGTGCAAGGACTCTTAAGTTTTGGATAATTAGATGATGATATTTCAGAGTTAGGCGTAGTTTTCACTCTCTGTTCCTGTGTACGCACTTTGAGTGAATTCCTGAGAGTCACCAACTAAGGCAGATACACAGAGATTGAGTCTTAATAAAGCTATAACTATGGTGGATGGTTATGACCGTCCTTCATAGAGTCCTCAGCTGAAGGAGGGTAATAGAGTCAAAGGTCAGAAATACGCCTGTCCTATCCATGCCTTCCCGGTGTCGAGAATAGGCACTTCCACCAAATAAGCCACACAACTTCCTCTTGACCATCATGATCCCTAATAATGCCTCGTAAATAAAAGTCTGTATTGTGTTATATTGATTGAAAAAGAAACAAAAACAAGAAGAAAAAAAAACATATAATAATAATATATAAAAAAAGGAAGAAAAGAGAAAAGAAGTAGAAAAAGAAGAAAAAGTTATATTACAAAAAAAAAAGTCCAAGTGTGTGATGTAACATTATTTCTAAGGCAACAGAACACCTATCGCGTTCCACCAAATATAACCCATACCTACCTTCTAGTATTTCTGATCGCCTGAATACTGGTTGAGAACTCTAACTTAGTTGTAGAGTTATTAGGACTTTAATTGAAGTGTAGATGCCATGTGAGGCCACCAAATAGTGAGTACAATTTCTAAATCTGGGAGAGTGCCTAGGAACATCAAGAGAGCACAATTGTGTAGCCTTTCTCAGAGTTGACTTGTCTAATAGTCTAGAGAGCTAGAGTCTGCAGTACCAGACTATATGTAGCACTAGATGAGTGTGTGCTACCAAATACAAATCCATTCAACTCAATATCTCTTACCTAAGCCAAACACCGGGGTCAAATTACAGATTATCATCTACTTTATCCCTGAGGGAAGTAGTTGCCTATCTCAACAGAAATTTTTACCAAGGGTGATGTATGAACTCCCAATGCGAATCGGCTCTTTCACTTGGATCTGTTACCTAGGCTATCAGCACTTCACATTTGTCTGGATTTCTAAAGTTTTGAAATAAGAAAAGAAGAAATCTTCTGATTACTTCTATTATTTTTCATTTTTGCTGGGACTAGAAAATCTTAGGCATGGGGGTATTTGATGAGTCCATTTTAATGGACTAATATTATGCCTAAGTAACTTTAATTATGTCTTTTAGGTTTGTTAATAACTATATTAAGTTATAGAAGGTTTGCATGCATCATGATTTAGGTTTACATTTATTCTATAACTTAATATGTTCTTTTTATGTGTAGGAAAAATAATTGGCAAAAGAATGAGGGTAAAAGGATAAATTACCCTTTTTCAAATCACTGGCGACTATTCTTTTCCCCATTCTCTGGGGAACCCTCAACAGCCGCTGGCCAGAGATAGTTAAGGGATTTGAAAATCCCTTAACTCTCGGAGGCGCAATGGAGAAGTTAAAAAGAAGAGGAGGGGAGTAAAGGAGAGGGGATCTGCTTCATCTACGGGTTCTTCTTCCTCCCCCTGGGGGGATATCCTTCCTCTCCACTGTGGAGAGAGTATGCACTGTGGAGAAGGCGCACCAACCCATCCTGCCCTCGCCACGCCACCGCGCCATCGCCCTCCCAAGAGCCCGCAGGCGCCGCACTGCCGCCCCTGCAGGCTCACTGCCCTTGCACACTCGCAGGGCTACTCCCGCACTGCCTACAGACAATCCTCCAGTCCACCGCGTGCACACGCACCACACACCGCCCCCTCCTTCCTGCAAAGCGCCATCGCGCCTCTACCGCACAGCACACACACCGCTCCACCTCCAGCCGCACCCGCAGGCGCTCCCAATCGTGCGCCTCACTGCAGGCGCACCTCCCTGCAGGGCGCTCACGCCACCTCGCCCACGTGCCTGCCTCCATCCATCTGCAGGCGCACCCACAGGCGCTCCCAACCGCGCACTTCACTGCAGGCGCACCTCCCGCAAGCGCACGCCGCCCGCCCTGCAGTGCCCGCTCCAACCTCTGTAAGCACACCGCGCGCCTTCCTCCCATCTCCAGCGCGCCCGCCCATCCACTGCAGCGTGCCTACGCCTTCAGGCGCAGCACCACTCTCCCGCTCCCGCAGGCGCGCACTGCACCCGCCAGCGCCTTCATCGCCAGCTGTACAGCTGCAGTAGTCTCTGGCCACCTCCGCCGGCCGCTGCCGGCCACCTCCAGTCACGCCACTGCCACTGTTGCGTAGCTCTCGTCAAGCTGCACCTCCCTGTCGATTCTCGCGGCCAACCGTGCGTGACCGCACACGCGAGGAGGAGAGATCCTCTGTTTTTACCTCTATTAAAAATTACATTCAATGACATTGTCAAGTTATATTAATATTTTATTCTGGCCACATTGCACTGATGCACTCAGATTTTCTTGAAATTATTTTATTAGTGTTATGTGCATGTTTCTATCTTGAATTTCAAATTAGAATTGCATGAAAGTCGAATTCACATGATAAGCCAGTACACATGCATCTTACACATATTTTTGGGGCTTAATTTCTGACGTGAAAATTGCATAAACACCCCTGAACTTTTAAAGAAATTGGAAAGTTCATTTAAAACAGCATTTTCCTTGCATTAAAGTTGCAGAAGAGTTTGCGAACTGTGCATTCCTTGACTCGTGAATTTATTAGGCTAATTCCTCCTTGTGGAGACGACTTAGCTCTTCGTGATTAGTTTTGAAAATTTAAATGTTTTGAAAAGCAATTTTCTACCACGCGATTAAATACAACGACACATCATTTTACGATAAAGTTTTCAACGAAAACGAAGATCGCTCTTTCAAGAACCAGCCAGGAATAAATTCTGTAACAACCTGTAGTGGTAAGGCAACCCAAGATCCACCTTATCTAGACCACTCCAAGCCTGGTAGTGACCCAAACCCTAGGATAGCCATCCAGGATGTTCCTATCCCTGTCCCAGATCAAAAACCTGGACCTATCCTAGAGGAACCAACCAAGGTTCCATTTCCCGAGGCCTTGACCAAAGGAAAGTGAACAACTAAACCTGTGGCTCCTGTGGAGGACCTGATCAAGCTCTTTGAGCAGGTCCAAATAAACATCCCCTTGATGGATGCGATCCACCACGTACCGGCTTACGCAAGATTATTGAAGAACGTGTGTATACCTCAGCGTAAGCCGCGAACCAAGAGTGGGAGTCCAATTGTACTGTCAGAGCAAGCCAACTCTGTAATCCTGAGTAGACTCCCACCCAAGGCAAAAGACTCAGGCACTCCCTTGATTTCATGTAAGATCGGTGAAACCCAATTTGATAGAGCATCATTGGACCTAGGTGCCTCCATAAAAATGATACCTACATCCCTACTTAACCATCTAGAAGAATCTGAGCTGAAACCGACTGAGGTGACATTGCAGTTAGCAGATCGATCTATCAAGTCACCTAAGGGAATTCTTGAGGATGTTATTGTTAGGGTGCGAGATTTCTACTTCCCTGTGGATTTCATAGTTTTAGATATGGACGCACCGGAAAACCCAAGGGATACACCAATCATACTAGGGAGACCTTTTCTGGCCACTGCAAGGGCCAACATAAGTTGTGAAGAGGGCCAAATAGAGCTGAAATTTGGGAATCAGACTCTCAAAATTGATATCTTTAAGGCCCAACAAGGGATCAATTGCGGTATCGTTGAACAAATTTGTTACATCAGAACCGTGGTTGATGAACCACAAATTGAGGACAACATGATTATCCCTTATCAACTACAAGAAGATCTAAAACAGCAGTTAGAGGAGTCAGAACTTGACCTAGACAGACCCATAACTCCTACCCTTGTACCCCACACCGACTCTGAACTACCTGCTGCTGCTGATAACCCTATTCTTGAACTCAAGCTCCTTCCCGATCATTTGAAATACGTCGTTTTGGGTTCCAATCAGATGCTTCTTGTGATTATAAACTCCAAACTCGCACCTGATCAGGAATCCCGTCTGATTGTTGTTCTCCAGCAACATCACAGAGCCATTGGTTGGACTCTCGATGAGTTGACTGGAATATGTCCCTCTTATTGTACACACTACATCTATTCTGAAGAGGGCGCACGACCTTCACGTGAAATGCAGAGACGTCTGAATCCCAATCTGCAGGAGGTCGTGAAGAAGCAGATCATTAAGTGGTTAGATGCAGGGATCATCTACCCGATCTCCGACAGTCGTTGGGTGAGCCCCATCCAGGTTGTGCCTAAGAAGGCAGGGCTCACCACCATCATGACTAAAACCGGAGAGGTCATACCTACCCGTATAGCCAACTCGTGGAGAGTCTGCATAGATTACCGAAGACTCAATTCCTCCACGAAGAAGGATCATTTCCCACTACCATTTATTGATCAGATTCTTGTGAAGTTAGCGGGAAATAGATTCTTTTGCTTTCTTGACGGGTACTCCGGTTACAACCAAGTGGCGATTCATCCAGAGGACCAAGAGAAGACCACATTCACCTGCCCCTTCGAGACGTATGCATTCCAAAGGATGCCTTTCGGTCTCTGCAATGCACCCGCAACTTTTCAGCGGTGCATGCTTACCATATTCTCTGATATGGTAGGTGATTATCTGGAAGTCTTCATGGATGACTTCTCAGTTTTCGGGGCATCATTTGACGATTGCCTCCAGCACTTGGTTCACATACTCAGGCATTGCATTGATGAAAATATGGTTCTTTCCTGGGAAAGGAGACACTTTATGGTGCCTGAGGGGATCGTTCTGGGACACCTAATTTCTGAGAGAGGCATCCAGGTGGATCGAGCCAAGGTTAATCTGATTTCTAGACTTCCTATGCCTAGCTCGATCAAGGATATCCGATCATTTCTGGGGCATGTCGATTTTTACCATCGTTTCATCCCTGATTTCTCAAAAATCGCGTATGATTGCACAGCAAAAATACACCAATAAATATTCCATCTTGTGTTATTTCCTAGCACTGTCATTGCATATTAGGTAGCTATAGTTGCATTTGTAAAAAGACACTTGCATGCATTTATTTGAGAGGGGAGGATAATGCGAATAATTTGCCATGTAATTAACATCTTCATCAAGGGTTGCATTGCAAATTCACCATCCTCATTTTTTTATTTTGACTTTGAATTTCTTCTCCATCACGTGGCTCAGGGCATGGGCATGCACATCTTCGCGCCATTCCTCTGCCTGCAGCATGGCGGGACTTGCTCTGCCAGCAGCATGGCGGGGGGTTGCGTCTTCTTCTTTAAAAAGCCCTGCCCTCTCCCTTGCGCAGAGAGCCTGGAACACAAACCACCACAGACACCCTTCCTCCAGGCCATCGTCCTCCCCTCTTCCCCTCCATACGCAGTCTCTCTTCTCACTGAAGAGACACAATGCCGGCAGGAGCAGGCTCACAGTGGTCCCACGACCACCACTGTGAGTTCCACCACCACCCAGCTCCTTCGAGAGTAGGTGGGCGTGGTGGTTTCACCCTCTGTTTTCACCACTTAACTCCCTCGCTGCCATTGTTAATGCTCCAAGGTCTGAAGCTCCAGTAGCAGCGTCGGCCGCCAGCAGCAGCGTAAGCACCGCGCACATGACAGCAGACGCCCCTGCAGACCGTCCACAGGCTCTTTCCACGTGCGCAGGTGCCTTCCGGCACGCTCGCGCACGCAGAACCGGCAGCAACCGGTTGTCCATCCAGCGTAGCACTGTAGCTACTGTTCACGCCTCTTAGCTCGACACTGTAGCTACAGTGTGGTGACCAGGTTGTTTCTCACTTATCCGGTCACCGCGCTCTCTCTCCTCACGACCGCCTCCAGCCAGTCAGCGCCAGTGCCTGCGTCTGCGCCCGCGCCCGTCTGCGTCCGCATCCACACTCGCCCACAACGCAGTGCGCTGTGTTGCGCTCTCTCTCACGCTCTCGCACCAGCCTGCGTGTGACGACAGCGTGCGCGTCCCCTCCAGCGGCCGCGTGAAGCCCCTTGCATGCCTGCGTCTGTGTGCCCGCGCACCCAGACGACGCTTTCACCTGCCAGACGCCTTAAACTATCTCTCTCTCTCTCTCACTCCTCTCCAGCAGACTCCCACACTCATACACACACACATCCACTTGTACACACCTACACATACTTATATATATATATTTATTTATACATATATACATACATATATATACATATATATCTATAGATATAAATACACACATATATATATATACATATACACATACATATATTACTATATATATATATCTATATAGTTAAATATATATACATATATATCTAGTTATAAATATATATCTATACCTATATATAAATTTACATATCTATATATATATACATAACTACATATACACATTCCACTGCGCATTATATTACAGGAATATTTGCACCAATTGTTGATATTCCCCGATACCTGCGTAAAGAAAGCGCCTCCGCATACACTCCCACACATCCATCCTACACTCTACGCAGCACTTCATCTTGTTGGTTGCATCTTTCTAGACGTGAACCAATTCGATACTGTGCTACACGCCATTTCCACTTCCACCCCCACCCCTATATATATATAGACTATATTTATTTTTCTACAAGTAACCTACCTGATTTTTATTTCTCTTCTGTTTCCTGCTATAAAAGAAGATAAAAAAGGAGTAAAAGAGAAAAGATAATCCTTGTCTTGCAGGTACTCGGTCTCGCGAATAGCAAGGCCAATTTTTTTGGGAAACCCTAAGTTGACTCAAAGCCAAGAACAATTTGGCTCAAAGCCAAGAACTTGATTTTGAGGGTGTGCCTCAAGGACAATGTTATCAACAAAAAGATCTTAAATAGAAAAGAACCAAAAACATAATAAACGCACGAAAGAGATACGTTTTAGGAAAGGCGTAGAAACTTATTCACCTTTAATCCCTGCTTCCCTGAGTTCGACCCTAGGCCTAAAAGTGACCAAGATAAAATTAAGTAGGCCAGGTAAAAAAATTTTGTGAAAGATGGTTAGACTCGATTTAGGTTAACCACTATACGCACTTTAACGATAATTTCACCATATTAACACAACCTCTTCAAGTCCTAACACACTCTTTTTCAGGCGCCGTTACTAGGGAGGTGCGCATTGAGGTAAGTTTCTACTCCATTCCTTTAATTTTCTCTTCTCACACCCTTCTTTTCACGAGTGTTTTTATTTGTTGGTGTGCAGGAAAATCAGTAGCAAGGAGGAGGCAAGCAGAGGAAGTTGGAGATGTGGGTATATCCAAGGTGGGAATGAGAGCGTGAAGTTGTCGACACCGCATTGGAGCTTCACCCACATTGCTGAAAAGGTAGGTCTCTCTCTTAGCAACTTAGGTTAACTTGTCACCTAAATAATAAATTAAAAAAAACCTAAAACCTAAAAACACTTCTTACAATTTCTTGGGGCAAGTGGATTAAAAATCACTTGTTTGATTGTTTGCTATCACCCCCACCGCCTCGGGATTTCCCGCCAAACTTCGCATAAAGAAGATCCAAGAATCTTGATTCTTGAATCTTTCGTCGTGTGAAGTATTTTTTGAGGCAAGATTAAATAGATTGATTGCCATCCCTCCTTAACTCATTTATCCGCAATTCGGGATCACATTTTTGGTGGGGAGGCTTGGAATTGAGTTGATTCCAACCCCACCATGACCTTTCACGTGCCTTAGATTTGATCCCGAATATTTCAACCCCAACACTTTGATTTTCTTTACATTATTTTGTGGTTGAGCCTTGTGTGTGGAACATCATTTTGGTGATTGGGAGAACTTGAATTGAAGTGCTCTGGCTCCCTTTCACACTAACCTAAAATTGACTCGTGCATCCACACATAGAAATTTCCACCTAGGGAAGCCCATTGCATTATTAGCAGGCATTAACGAACTCACATTGAAGAAGGGTTTGTTGGGCATAGAAGAACTTGTATTTTCTCAAACCTGGAGATTGGTTGAATTGGTAACTCAGTGAAATCTTAAAATCCATACTACTTAAGGCTGAAATTCTAAAAACCATTCACCAACTAAAACTTCAATTCGAGGAGATTTCCCTGTTGCGTGCTTGGTTTACACATTTTCTAAAATCAATGCACTTGGGCATTACCCGTAAACAACGCCCTTCACATTCTTGAAGCACTTGATCCTAAGCCTCTAATTAAAACTGGTAGCAACTTGACCCTTATTAAGGATTGGAGGTCTAACTACCTGCGTGTAGCGCCTACGTGCTGGTGCGGGTTCCCGCGTGCTATCGGGTGTCTAAGATTGGGGCAAACGGCCTTTCAATCTGGCCCGGTGGTTCCGCGGTGCTCGCATTTAGTTTCGTAGGTTGTGATAGTAGGTAACTTAGATCTTTAGGTCTAAGGGCACATTGTAGAGGTTAGGACTTTGATTGCCTTGATTTGTCATCAAGTGTACCTTTGCGGCGTCATTTCACTCATCTCCTTTTCCCTTCTTATCTCCCAAATTCTTTGAGCGGTAGTGCATGTTTGGGAGGAGGTCACAAAACCCTGAATTGTTTGAATTGTCTAATAATTTTAGGAAAGAAGCCGAATCATCATCCTCCTCCACAAACATGGCTGCACGCCCACCCCCAAATCCCGAGGGAGGAAACTGCCCTCAAAACCTACTAGGTGGTGGAGCCATGGATCCCATAACCCGCCTCCAAACCCAAATGGAAATGTATAATGAACAAATTGAAGCCATTAGGGAAACCTTGGAGGAAATGCAAAACCCTCCTGAACGGGAGGAGCCTAGGTCTCTTAGCTCTTATCAAAATCCCGCGGCTAAGAGACCATAGGACAAATTCGGGTCCCCATGGGTAGGGATGATTTTGAACTGAAACCCAATATAATTGGCCTGATTAACATCCACTTCCATGGTCTTGCAAGTGAAGATCCTTTTCTCTATTTGGAAAACCTAACCCGATTGGCTGAAACGGTTAAACCAAGAAATATCGGGTTATTAATTATCCTCATGAAAATGTTCCTGTTTTCGTTGCGGGATAAAGCATTGCAATGGTTACGGACACTTGGGAGAACCATCCATTCTTGGGAAGAGATGCGAACATCATTTCTCAAGAAATTCTTCCCAATCGAGCGAACCAATGCGGTTCGCTGTGCTATAACTTCCTTTACGCAACAAAACGGCGAACAATTTCATGAGGCCTGGGAGAGGTATAATGACTTCCTCCAGAAGTGTCCGCACCACGGTCTGCCTAAGTGGCATATAGCCCAGATTTTCTATTATGAGCTATATTAGACTTTGAAGTAGATTGCAGACACTTCTTGAGGAGAGAATTTCATGAATAAAGACGAGAATGGAGCATTTGAATTATTTGAAAACATGAGCGAAGACTCAATGAACAATGCCTTCATTGTCGCCTTTAATCGTACCATCCTGCCCCGTAATGTTCACGAAGTTGACATGGGACCCTCCCATTCATCCACAGATCTTAGCCTTATCGCACAAAAATTGGATGAAGTCTCCGTCGTGCACAAGAAGCTAAACGAGCTTCTGGCCAATCCCGCCCATTCTATGGCAAACACCCCTACCTCACCACTTCGTCACAATCCTAATTCTTCCAACACCAGGCTTATCTCTAAAAACCTCATGAGATCTTCCTCACCGAGTGTTGTGTCGAGCGATTTGGTGAGTCATGTGGATCTGGCTACTGCAAGCTAGTATTTTGACACGGAGGACCAAGCCTCCGTGTGCTCGGATGCATACATACATGCGGACTCGTCTTCTAGCTTAGAAGACGCTTGCGCCATGGGGAACAACCCATTCTCTGCCACTTATAACCCAGGGTGGCGAAATCATCCGAACTTCGCATGGTCCAGCAACCAGCAGTGCCAAAACCCCGCGAGTGGTCCAATGCGATCGTCCGCACCCGTCATCCCAAGGACCCAGTCTAATCCTGTGGCGAATTCGCCATCGGATCCTTGCATACTGCAAACAGAACACGCATCAAGTCCTCTGGATAAATTGATGCAAATGATGATGGAAATGTCCAAGTGCCATGAAGAGAACATGACCTCTCTTCAGCACCAATTGGCGCAGCAGAATGCTGAGATCAGTCAGCTACGTATGGCGACTCGATCTCATGTCACTCTTCCAACCCAACTTGTTCCCAACCTGCGAAATTTTGTACCCCGTGGTCCTCAACCATAGGTACGACCTTCTCAGGGGCAGGCTCATCAGATGCTGCAGGCTCCGAGCATTCCTCCGGGATTCAGGCTAATCCTGCAGTAGCACCTCACCCTTATGTCCCTATTGCGAACCCTCCGCCTTATGATCCCACTGGACCCGCAACGTCCAATGCGATACTACGAGGAGCGGTAAGCAAACTGTCGACCCGCCTCGACCTGATCCTGGTCCATCTTTTTCATCGCCCTCTCATTCCGGATGCGCACCACATTCGCGAGAGGACGATACACCCAAACTAGTGCCAGAATTGGTCCCATTCCCTGAGGCTCTACTGAGGGAGCCAAAAGGCAAGAAAAAGGATACGCATGCCTTTGATAACCTACGTAATTTATTCAGGGATGTTGAAATCAAGGTACCCCTATTAGAGGCTATCGACCACATACCTACTATCGCTCGATTTTTCAAAGACTACACTACACCCAGGCAGCAATCAAAGAAAATGAAGAATCTGTTGGTTCTCTCGCCTCATGCGAGTTGTGCTATACTGTCAAATCTACCACCGAAGCAGAAAGATCCGGGCACACCGCTTATTTCTTGTAGCATTCAAAGCTGCAATTTTAACCGTGCTTTGCTTGATCTAGGATCTTCCATCAATCTGATACCAACCATCATGCTTGAGAAATTTGCCTTAGGAAATTTGAAACCCACCCCTGTCACGTTACAGTTGGCAGATCGTTTTATCAAAATACCAAAGGGTATGGTGGTTAGGGTCAACAGTCTCTGTTTTCCTGTTGACTTTTTTGTTTTGGATATGGAAGTTCCTAGCTCACTTTCTGATTGTCCGATCATCCTTGGTCGATCTTTCTTGGCCATAGCCCACGCCCATATCGACTGTGAGTCAGGCTGTATTGAGATTGCCGTTGCATCTGAGAAGCTCAAGCTTAACATCTTCAAGGTAGCCAAGAACTTTGATTGGGATTGCATCGAGGATGACAGTCTGACGAGGACATGGCCGTCAGCGCGTGTATCGGACTAATAGGGACCTATTCTGACTGCTGTGGATTGCCTTTAAACACAGATGATTGCCTGCCCGACACATATTGTGACGTTCCCCCATCCCTCCCTTTTCCCGTACCTTCTCCTATCCAGACTTCTGACGAGGTTTTCTCCGCTTCCCATACCTCGTGGTCTGAGTCATATTCGGGCTACTCACCGCTGGTCCACACTTTTGAAGATTGGATTGCCCTTTCTTTCCCGCCAAATCAGGCGGATTTGCAACTCCACACTGGGACCTTGAGCCCACATACTACTCATTGGGGCTATCCCTTTTTGGATCCATCTATCCAAGATGCCCCTCTTCTTGGCCAAACTGAGGGCCAACTTCTTCCTCCTGACTTGTTTTCTTCTGATCCGCTTGGGACACTCTCGTCCTAAGGAATGCCAGATCTTTCACCATCCTCTCCCGAGCCGAAAGAGCTGCCTAATACGCTTAAGTATGGTTTCTTGGGACCAAATGAAATGCTCCCCGTAATCATTAGTTCAAAATTGACCAGAGAGCAAGAGTGCAAACTAACAAAGGTCCTTATGGAACACAAGGTAGCCATTGGATGGTCCTTATCAGATTTAACTGGCATTAGCCCCTCCTACTACACTCACTGTATATATACGGAGGAGGAGGCTCGACCTTCCCGTGAGATGCAGCGACGTCTCAACCCTAACATGCGGGAGATCGTTAAAAAGGAAATTATTAAGTGGCTGGAGGCGGGTATAATCTACCCGATCAACGATAGCCCCTGGGTGAGCCCGATTCATGTCGTGCCCAAAAAGGCGGGACTCACCATCCGTATCAATGACAGGGGCGAATCTATCCCTACACACACTCCTACATCTTGGAGAGTGTGTGTAGATTATAGGAAACTGAATGCGGCAACTAAGAAAAATCACTTTCCACTATCTTTTATTGACCAAATCTTCGAGCAGTTAGCGGGAAATAAATTTTTCTGTTTCCTAGATGGATTCTCTGGATATAACCAAGTGGCAATTGACCCCCGATACCAAGAGAAAACCACCTTTACCTGCACCTTTGGCACCTTTGCATTTAGAAGGATGCTGTTCGGACTTTGTAACATGCTAGCAACTTTCCAGAGATGTATGCTGGCGATATTCCATGACATGGTGGGTGACTTTCTAGAGGTTTTCATGGATGACTTTTCAGTCTTTGGACCTTCTTTTGATGACTGTCTTGCCAACCTGACCCGTATCCTTCGGAGATGTATTGATGTGAGCCTCGTGCTCTCCTAAGAAAAAAGTTATTTTATGGTACACAAAGGAATTATTCTCGGGCATATCATCTCCGATAGGGGTATCGAGGTTGACAGAGTTAAGCTTGATGTAATTGCTGATTTACCTGTGCCTGGATCTGTCAAACAAATCCTCTCCTTCTTGGGACACGTCGGTTTCTATAGGAGATTCATAAAAGACTTCTCCAAAATTTCTAGACCTTTAACTCATCTCCTATCAACCGACGTACTCTTTGACATGGGCCCCGACTGTATACGAGCATTCATGCAGTTGCGTGAGGCTGTCACCAAGGCCCCTGTTCTCCAGCCACTTGATTGGTCCCTCGACTTTGAACTCATGTGTGGGACAAAGACGCAATAGACACCCCTTCGTGGTGTACTACGCCAGTAAGACGTTGGACGAGACCCAGTGTAATTATACTACCAATGAGAAAGAACTACTGGCAGTCATCTTTGGGTTGGAGAAATTCCGCTCTTACCTTCTGGGCTCGCAGGTTATTGTATTCACTGACCATGCAGCTATTCGCCATCTCATTCACAAGAAGGATGCCAAGCCTAGACTGATTCGTTGGATCCTTCTGCTCCAAGAATTTGACATTGAGATCTGCGATAAGGCCAGAGCCTAGACTGTTGTGGTTGATCATCTCTCTAGACTAGACCCTGACCACATTGGACTTACCCTGCCGATCAATGAGGTTTTTCCCGATGAGCACCTATTGGCAATTAATGTGGCAAGTGAACCTTGGTATGCCGACATTGCCAATTACCTTGCTTCTGGTTCCCTTCCAGGTGGCTGGCCTAAAAACCAGCGCGAGCGTCTCATTGCAGAAGCAAAGTATTATTTCTGGGATAATCCACTACTTTTTTGAATAGGTGCTGACCAGATCATCCGTCGTTGTATTCCTGACAGCGAATTCTCCAGTGTGCTATCCTTCTGCCAAGATCAGGCCTGCGGAGGCCATTTCTCTGGGAGGAAAACTGCAGCCAATGTGTTGCAGTGCGGTTTCTTTTGGCCCTCCCTTCACCAGGATGCACACAATTATGCCAAACATTGCACTAGGTGCCAGTCGTTAGGGTCAATGTCACGACGTGACATGATGCCCTTGCAACCCATCCTAGCTGCTGAAATCTTCGACATTTGGGAAATTGATTTCATGGGTCCTTTTCCTCTTTCCAACGACTTCGAATACATCCTCGTTGTTGTTGATTATGTTTTGAAATGGATCAAGGCTATTCCCACGCGCCATGCTGACCATATCATATTCACTCAATTTCTCAAAGACCACATTTTTGCACACTTGGGATCCCTCGAGCCATTATCTCAGATGAAGGAAGCTATTTTACCCATGCTTATTTTCGGGCACTTCTAAGGAAATATGGAGTTCACCATCGTATCGCATCTCCATATCATCCTCAGACGAACGGCTAGGCTGAGGTTGTGATTTCCCTACCAGGAGGGGTGACGTAATAAAATGCGGAAATAAAATATAAAGCAATCTCAAAAAAATAAGCAATCACAAAATGTACACAGGAATTTTTAGGTGGAAACCCAAATCGGGTGAAAACCACCACCTAACCCTCTCGAGTTAGGATTTTTCGATCAACCTAGTTGATCAAATCCACTAAACGAATCACTCTAAAATGAGGGTGATTCAACCTCAGTACAACCACGCTACAAGTACGAGGGTAGCGTTCCTCAACCCCTTCTCTCCACGAGAAGGATTTTGTCCCACGAAGGAGACGGGAATTCGCAAAGCGAATACCCAACCAAAAGACAATGGTAAAATAAATAACAACCTATAGAGCCAACAAAGTAATAAACCTAAGCTTCTATAGGATTTAGGAAACTCCCCTTTGCAAGGAGTGCATCGACGATGACGCGGTGCGTGAGCCACGCGACGGTGCAACTTCGCTCTCGTGAACTACGGCGGGAGAGCGGGTGCGCGAAGGGAATGATGCTCTCAAGATGTAGAACTTGAGCTTAGAGAGCAAGAGCTTCTTGGACACAAGAGAGTGGAAATACTTGATCTTAGTGTATTGCAAAGTGTTTCTTGTGTTTCTCTTGTTCTCTCTAGGTGTATATCTTGTGTGTAAAGGCTCCCCTCTATTTATAGAGGCCTTAGGAAGGCTTTGGAAGGCTTAGGAAAGGTTCTATAGCCGTTGGGAACAAAGTCCAAGAGAATCAGGCCGAAATCAGGACAATGATTACACTTGACAGGGTGATCAGACGTCTAATTATTTCATCAGACATCTGGAAGGCCACTTTAAGACGTCTGATTTTAAGGTCAGACGTCTGATTCTGTGAGGGTTTCCTCCTGACTTGGATCAGATCTAAACAGGGTTTTTACGCAAGTCCATCAGACGACATGCAGGACGTCTGGTACTATGTATGGACGTCTGGAAACCTACTTTTACTGTGGGAATTGATTTCCAAACGTTGCAACGGCTAGAAAATATCTGAGAAGAGATTTTGGGTCAGCCGAGGCAAAACGGTCATTTATCAGACGTCTGGAAAGTCCCAAGGACGTCTGATAAGGCTCTAACGGTCATATTCTTGACTATTTGCTAAGCCATCCAACGGTCCACTAATTGGACGTCTGGCAAATTCATCAGACGTCTTCTAAGACGTCTGGTCTAAGGTCTGGACGTCTGATTTCATCAGACAGAACTAACTATGTCCAGCCTAACAGTTATCAGACGTCTGAAAAAATAGTCAGACGTCTTAAAATACATTATCAGACGTCTGATTTAGGAATTAGACGTCTGGAAAGTCTGTTTGAACCCTATATTGGTTTTCTAAGTATTCTACAGAAAATCCAAGTATCCTAGGGTTGTGCCGGTGTTCCTAGGACTACTGTAAGGGTTCTTTGAGCCTCTTTAACATGAAATATCTAAGAAAATAAAGAGCAACAAAAGAAACGAAAAATACAACAAGTACAAAAGAAGGAAATCTATCCTATTCTTCATTTCCTTCCATCTTCAATCTTTCGCTTCATGCGAACCTCCTCTGTTTTCCGTCAAGCTCCTCCAATCCGTCCTGGATGCGAGCTCGAACTCCGTCTAAACACGTCCACATTTGCAATTGACTTGAAATCTAGGACTCAAATTGCAAATGTTAAATAACACGTGTTTTGTTATCATCAAAACAAATGATCGTGGTGCTCTAGGACCAACAATCTCCCCCTTTTTGATGATGACAAAACCGTAAATAATAATACATAAAAATCCTCCCCCTTTTTGACATTATCAAAAAGGTTTGATTGGTTTAAAATTCCTATAACTCCCCCTTAAAACATGCTCTTCTATGAGTTTCTTTTGACAAAGGTAATGTCCTCCCCCTTTTTGTAACAATGAGATAGCTATTATTTTTCTCCTCCCTTTCTAAAGGAAATTTAGCTACCTTATATCTCCCCCTTAAAAATTGACAATTAGCTCATTAATTTTTAACTCCCCCTATCTAAATGCTACTGATAAAAAGATAGGGTAAAGGATTTTACCTCACCTACCATGGCCAATAAAATGGCCCGAATGGTGGTGGTGGATGCCACATCGGATAGGGCTCCCATCCGTAGCTTGGAGGCCCGGGCATTGGCGCCGGTCTCCAATCTGGTGGTCGACGTGCGGCGGGTCCGTCGTTTGTTCGCCGTCTCGTCGGTCTTCTTGTTCTCCTCCTTGGTCTACTCCTTGGTTCCCCTAACTTGAGTTGACCAGCCTTGAGCTTGTAGGTCCAGTCCCTTATGTTGTAATTATCCCTGAACCCTATAAAACAAGATTCTAATTCTTTTTTCGGTATCCAAGTGGGCTTGGATCTGGATTTGTTAGAAGGTCTCCTTGATGGAGATCCTTTCACAACCTTAGGGCTATAAAAATTATCAACTTTGTTGATTAATTTGTTAGAATTTTCCCTAAGACATGCAATTTCTTTTTCTATAGTTTTTATCTTAGTCTTTAAATCATAGATTTCTAACTTTAGACTATCATTTTCCTCAATCAACTTATTATTTTCATTGATGAGGTTATGATTTTCTAATAATAGGTTATCATTTTTAGGACAAGTTTCTAGATCCTTAAGTTTTATTTCTAACCTATCATTTTCATTTTTAAGAAAACTAAGGTTTTTTTTAATTCTTTTATTTTCTATCCTAAGTGATTTACTAATCTCAAAAAGTTCATTAAAAGCTTCTTGAAGATAAAAATTTACCTCATTGTCGCTGTCGCTTCCGCTTTCGTTGTCGCTGTTGGTTCCTCTGGCCATGAAACCAAAGCAAGCGGTTTCTTCTTCTTCTTCTTCTTCCTCCGAGCTTGTCTCCTCATGAGTGCCTTCCAACCTCCTCCATATCTCGTGGGCGGTGGTGCACTCTTTGATTTTCTCGAACTCTTTCGGACTCAATGCGCAATACAGGGCATTCATTGCCTTTGCGTTGAGTGAAAGATCTTGAATCTGCAGCTGTGAGTAGCCTCCTTGGGGTCGCTTCGGGATCTCGTGTGGGGTTTCGCAACATCCCCATACCTCGAATTCAGTGGCTTGGAGCCACGTCTTCATCCTCAGCTTCCAGTAGCTGTAGTTGTTCCCGTCAAAGTAGGGTGGTCGGACGGTTGACTGCCCTTCGGAGATTCTGATTGCGGCTATGCTTCCCTCCATGATCTAGATCCTCGCCGGTTTGTAACGCCGATTTCGCGAGACCTGCTCTGATACCAAATGTGATTTCCCTACCAGGAGGGGTGACGTAATAAAATGCGGAAATAAAATATAAAGCAATCTCAAAAAAATAAGCAATCACAAAATGTACACAGGAATTTTTAGGTGGAAACCTAAACCGGGTGAAAACCACCACCTAACCCTCTCGAGTTAGGATTTTCCGATCAACCTAGTTGATCAAATCCACTAAACGAATCACTTTAAAACGAGGGTGATTCAACCTCAGTACAACCACGCTACAAGTATGAGGGTAGCGTTCCTCAACCCCTTCTCTCCACGAGAAGGATTTTGTCCCACGAAGGAGACGGGAATTCGCAAAGCGAATACCCAACCAAAAGACAATGGTAAAATAAACAACAACCTATAGAGCCAACAAAGTAATAAACCTAAGCTTCTATAGGATTTAGGAAACTCCCCTTTGCAAGGAGTGCGTCGATGATGACGCGGTGCGTGAGCCACGCGACGACGCAACTTCGCTCTCGTGAACTACGGCGGGAGAGCGGGTGCGCGAAGGGAATGATGCTCTCAAGATGTAGAACTTGAGCTTAGAGAGCAAGAGCTTCTTGGACACAAGAGAGTGGAAATACTTGATCTTAGTGTATTGCAAAGTGTTTCTTGTGTTTCTCTTGTTCTCTCTAGGTGTATATCTTGTGTGTAAAGGCTCCCCTCTATTTATAGAGGCCTTAGGAAGGCTTTGGAAGGCTTAGGAAAGGTTCTATAGCCGTTGGGAACAAAGCCCAAGAGAATCAGGCCGAAATCAGGACAATGATTACACTTGACAGGGTGATCAGACGTCTAATTATTTCATCAGACGTCTGGAAGGCCACTTTAAGACGTCTGATTTCAAGGTCAGACGTCTGATTCTGTGCGGGTTTCCTCCTGACTTGGATCAGATCTAAACAGGGTTTTTACGCAAGTCTATCAGACGACATACAGGACGTCTGGTACTATGTATGGACGTCTGGAAACCTACTTTTACTGTGGGAATTGATTTCCAAACGTTGCAACGGCTAGAAAATCTCTGAGAAGAGATTTTGGGTCAGCCGAGGCAAAACGGTCATTTATCAGACGTCTGGAAAGTCCCAAGGATGTCTGATAAGGCTCTAACGGTCATATTCTTGACTGTTTGCTAAGCCATCCAATGGTCCACTAATTGGACATCTGACAAATTCATCAGACGTCTTCTAAGACGTCTGGTCTAAGGTCTGGACGTCTGATTTCATCAGATAGAACTAACTATGTCCAGCCTAACAGTTATCAGACGTCTGAAAAAACAGTCAGACGTCTTAAAATACATTATCAGACATCTGATTTGGGAATTAGACGTCTGGAAAGTCTGTTTGAACCCTATATTGGTTTTCTAAGTATTCTACAGAAAACCTAAGTATCCTAGGGTTGTGCCGGTGTTCCTAGGACTACTGTTAGGGTTCTTTGAGGCTCTTTAACATGAAATATCTAAGGAAATAAAGAGCAACAAAAGAAACGAAAAATACAAGTACAAAAGAAGGAAATCTATCCTATTCTTCATTTCCTTCCATCTTCAATCTTTCGCTTCATGCGAACCTCCTCTGTTTTCCGTCAAGCTCCTCCAATCCGTCCTGGATGCGAGCTCGAACTTCGTCTAAACACGTCCACATTTGCAATTGACCTGAAATATAGGACTCAAATTGCAAATGTTAAATAACACGTGTTTTGTTATCATCAAAACAAATGATCGTGGTGCTCTAGCACCAACAGAGGTATCTAACCGGCAAATCAAGCAAATTCTCCAGAAAATGGTTCGGCCTGACCGTAAGGATTGGTCCGACAAGCTGATTGACGCACTTTGGGAATATCGGACCGCCTTCAAGGCTCCCCTAGGAATGTCTCCTTATAGAATCATTTACGGGAAGCCTTGTCACTTGCCCGTGGAGTTGGAGCACCGCACTTATTGGACGGTTCGCCAATGTAACCTCGACCTAGACCTGTGTGGTTGGGAAAGGAAACTCCAACTCCAAGAGCTGGAAGAGCTCCGTCGTGAAGCCTATGATTCTGCCTTAACTTTAAAGCAACGCACTAAGGCTTTTCACGACAGTCGAATTCGGCGAAAGGAATTTGAGCCATCTCAGCAAGTTTGGCTTTACAATGCCCGGCTCAAATTCTTTCCTGGGAAATTGAAGTCCAAATGGACTGGTCCCTTCCTGGTCTCGAGGCCATTCCCTAACGGGGCCGTTGAAATTGAAGATCCCAAATTTGGGCATAAATTTACGGTTAATGGGCAGCATTTAAAGCCTTATCTTACTCATGAACCTGCCCCCGTTGGAGAAACTTTTGCCCTGCTGGAGGGTAATTAATTTCGTGCCTCATTTTGAGTCCAGCTAGGGACGTTAAATTCAGCGCTCGTTGGGAGGCACCCCAGCAACACTCCTCCATTGTCACGTACACTTCACTTCGCACCTTTTCACTTCACCACCCACCATCCACCCACCCTACCACCCTGCGATATACCCTGCACCTCAGCTCTCGTTCCCCGATCCTTGGACCTTCCTTTACCCTACCTTGCATGCATATGAGGACATAGCATCATTTGGCATGGGGGGGTGGATAGGCACCTATAGGATTTGGATATTATATGGTATTATGCAGCTTCCATCCATCTATAAATATGTACATAGTTCTGATCTAAAGGCTGAAACAAAAATACAATAAGTGTTTATGGATATTCAACCATTGTTTTGAAGACTTTCCAGGCCACAGAAGTTTATTTCACTCAAGCTCGGCTTAATTCACTTGAGCATTGACAAGATAGACCAGAATCTCTCCTAACTAAGGACCTATTCTTGTACCTGAGACATCAGTACAGGATCCGTTGGTTGCTTCTACTCGAGAGCCTAAGTAATCTTGGTTCATACTACACATATCAAGAAAGACCAGGTGAACATAAGATCCAACCCTAGTGTTTATTAGGGAAGGTGGAGTCCTTACCTGTGCGTGCAGGTAGACTTTTACTCCCAGGCTTTAGTCTTGTGTTTAGAAGAAACTCTTTCCACCAAAAAGGAACTCTCCCACCAAAACAAAAGCGTGCTCCTCCAAATAAAGTTGTAAGAGATATACTGACACTTGTTTCAAAAAAAAAAAAAATCTGTGCAAATAAGTCAGTATATCTCGCAAATATCTGTAAATTCTTCTCCCTAAAAAGTTTTTCAGGACAAGTTACAAATACCCTGTTTCTATCATATATTCTTTGAGCCACAAATGTGATAAAATGGGAGTTGAGTTTTCCGTCATCTTTTTAAGGGTCAATCCGAAGACACGAGCTGAAACTGGGACCAACCTGCACTTAAAGATTCGTGAAACCCTTGGCTTGAGTCTTAATGTTCATCTGGTCAGTTTTGATCCTTCACTATGCACAAGCCATAATCTCTTGAGCTCTCGAGTACAGCAAAAACCTTCTGAGTCCTGGAAATCGTACTTAAGGTTTAAATATCAAGAGTCTAGGTTAGTCGAGAGATGGCCTATGTCACATAAGACTTAAAGTACTGGTAGTCTTCTCTGCAATTGGTTCTCACAATATCCAACAAACACACCCATGTCGCCTCAGAAGAAAATCTTTAGCTTAAGATCATTTCTAAATACAATACAAAATGTTTTGCTAGGGACTAGCAAAAGATAGGCATGGGGGTATGATTGCACAGCAAAAATACACTAATAAATATGTCATCTTGTGTTATTTCCTAGCACTACCATTGCATATTAGGTAGCTATAGTTGCATTTATAAAAAGACACTTGCATGCATTTATTTGAGAGAGGAGGATAATGCGAATAATTGGCCATGTAATTAACATCTTCATCCAGGGTTGCATTGCAAATTCACCATCCTCATTTTTCTTATTTTGACTTTGAATTTCTTCTCCATCGTGCGACTCAGGGCATGGGCATGCACATCTTCACGTCATTCCTCTGCCTGCAGCATGGCAGGACTTGCTCTACCAGCAGCATGGCGGGGGGTTGCATCTTCTTCTTTAGAAAGCCTTGCCCTCTCCCTTGCGCAGGGAGCTTGGAACACACACCACCACAGACACCCTTCCTCCAGGCCATCGTCCTCCCCTCTTCCCCTCCATACGCAGTCTCTCTTCTCACTGAAGAGACACAATGCCGGCAGGAGCAGGCTCACAGTGGTCCCACGACCACCACTATGAGTTCCACCACCACCCAGCTCCTCCAAGAGTAGGTGGGCATGGTGGTTTCACCCTCTGTTTTCACCACTTAACTCCCTCGCCGCCATTGTTAACGCTCCAAGGTCTGAAGCTCCAGCAGCAGCGTCGACTGCCAGCAGCAACGTAAGCACCGCCCGCACGCCAGTAGACGCCCCTGCAGACTATCTACAGGCTCTTTCTGCATGAGCAGGCGCCTTCCAGCGCGCCCGCCCACGCAGAACCGGCCGCAACCGGTTGTCCATCCCGCGCGGCACTGTAGCTACTGTTCACGCCTCTCAGCGCGACACTGTAGCTACAGTGCGGTGACCGGGTTGTTTCTCACTTATCCGATCACCATGCGCTCTCTCTCCTCCTCGTGATTGCCTCCATCCAGTCAGTGCCAGCGCCTGCATCGGCGTCCGCGCCCGTCTGTGCCCGCATCCACTCCCTCCTGCAGCGCTGTGCGCTGCGTTGCGCTCTCTCTCACCCTCCCGCACCAGCCTACGCGCGATGACAGCGTGCGCATCCCCTCCAACGGCCGTGTGAAGCCCCTTGCACGCCTGCGTCTGTGTGCCCGCACACCCAGACGATGCTTTCACCCGCCAGACACCTTAAACTATCTCTCTCTCTCTCTCGCACTCCTCTCCAGCAGACTCCCACACTCATACACACACACACACACACTTGTACACATACACACTCGTACACTCACACACCCACTTGTACACACCTATACATACTTATATATATATACATATACATATATATATATCTATATATACATATCTATATATATATATATATATACATATGTATTTATACATACATATATATACATATATATCTATAGATATAAATACATCTATATATTTATATATACCTACATATATATATTTACATATCTATATATATATATACATAACTACATATACACACTCCACTGCGCATTATATTGCGGGAATATCTGCACCAGTTGCTAATATTCTTCGATATCCGCGTAAAGAAAGCGCCTCCGCACACACTCCCACACATCCATCCTACACTCTATGCAGCACTTCGTCTTGTTGGTTGCATCTTTCAAGATGTGGACCAACTCGATACTATGCTACACGCCATTTCCACTTCCACCGCCACCCCTATATATATAATATATATAGACTATATTTATTTCTCTACAAGCAACCTACCTGATTTTTATTTCTCTTCTGTTTCCTGCTATAAAAAAAGATAAAAAAAGAGTAAAAGAAAAAAGATAATCCTTATCTTACAGGTACTCGATCTCACGAATAGCAAGACCAATTTTTTGGGAAACCCTAAGTTGGCTCAAAGCCAAGAACAATTTGGCTCAAAGCCAAGAATTTGATTTTGAGGGTTTGCCTCAAGGACAATGTTATCAACAAAAAAATCTTACATAGAAAAGAACCAAAAACATAATAAATGCACGGAAGAGATACGTTTTAGGAAAGGCGTAGAAACTTATTCACCTTTAATCCCCGCCTCCCTGAGTTCGACCTTGGGACTAAAAGTGACCAAGATAAAATTAAGTAGGCCAGGTAAAAATTTTTTATGAAAGATGGTTAGACTTGATTTAGGTTAACCACTATACGCACTTCAATGATAATTTCACTATATTAACACAACCTCTTCGAGTCCTAACAGCGCGCCCCCTCACTACTCTTCTCTCCAAGGATGTCCCCTTTGAGATTTCCAAGGAATGCACTCAAGCTTTTGAGATTCTTTGTAACCGAGTCACCCAAGCCCCGATTCTATAGTCCCCTAATTGGTCTCAACCCTTTGAGATCATGTGCGATGCATCTGACTTCGGTGTAGGAGTGGTTCTGGGGCAGAAGATTGACGGGAAACTCGTGGTCATCCACTACGTTAGCAAGACACTTGACGAGGCTCAATGTAACTACACGGTTACGGAGAAAGAGCTGTTAGCGGTAGTATTTGCCCTTGAAAAATTCAGATCTTATCTCCTGGGTTCCCATGTCATAATCTACTCGTTTCACACAATTGTGATGCATCTCCTTACTAAGAAGGACGTGAAGCCTCGATTAATCCAATGGATCTTGTTGTTGCAAGAATTCGACCTCGAGATTCACGACAAGGCAGGAAGACAGAACGTGGTAGCTGACCACTTGTCTCGCCTTCCTTCTGTGATCATTGACCTTGGTGGGCCCATCACGGAGCATTTTCTTGATGAGCACCTCTTGACTATTGGTACCAAGCTTTCATGGTTTGCTTATATAGTAAACTACTTGGCATCACACCAGATCCCGTCTGATTGGCCGAAGGCTAAGAAAGACAAGTTGCGCTTCGATGCCAAGTACTACATCTAGGAAGACCCGTACCTATTCTGCATAGGTGCTGACCAAATCATCTGGAAATGTGTCCCGGAGGACGAAATCAACAACATTCTCTCTTTTTGCCATGACCAGGCATGAGGTGGCCATTTTTCTGGGCACAAAACCGCATCAAAAATCCTCCAGTGTGGCTTTTACTAGTCCACTATCTTCAAGGACGCATACAGTCACTGTAAGGCATGCAGTCGTTGCCAAACTTTGGGCAACATGAGCCATCGCGACATGATGCCTTTACAGCCGATTCTCGTATGCGAGATTTTCGATATTTGGGGGATTGATTATATGGGCCCCTTCCCTATTTCGAACAACTTCGAGTACATTTTACTCGTTGTGGACTATGTGTCCAAATGGATCAAAGCCATTCCGACCTAAACCTGTGATCACAAGATCGTCATCAAATTCATTCATCAGAATATCTTCTCAAGGTTCGAGATTCCTCATGCGATCATCTCTGATGGAGGGACCGATTTTACCAATGCTCAGTTCAGGTCATTAATGACCAAATACGGGGTATCTCACCGAATCTCTACTCCTTACCACCCCAAGACTAATGGTCTAGCTGAGCTATCAAATCGAGAGATCAAAAAATCCTGTAGGTTATTGTTCGACCTGACAGGAAGGACTGGTCATCCCGACTTCAGGAAGCCTTGTGGGCTTATAGAATTGCCCATAAGACCCAATTAGGCATGTCTCCTTTTAGACTGGTGTACGGGACACCTTCCTGTCGAACTGGAGCACAAAGCCTATTGGGCAGTACGGAGCTGCAACTTAGATCTTTCTAAGGCTGGAACCCACAGAAAGCTTCAGATAAGCGAGATTAATGAATTACGCCTTGACGCGTATGAGAACTCATGAATCTATAAAGAGCGAGTTAAAGCCTTTCATGACAAGCACATATCTAGAAAGATCTTCCACCCTGGTCAGAAGGTCCTACTCTTCGATGCCCAACTCAAACTCTTCCCTAGGAAACTATGATCCAAGTGGGTCGGACCATATCTTATCCGACAGACTTTTAGAAATGGAGCCGTCGAGATCAGTCCACTCAGCCATGATTCCAAACCTTTCGTTGTGAATGGTCAGAGATTCAAACCGTTCATTGACGTAACCATTACAGATTTGGCTGAGTCATCATTTATCCTCCATTCTCCCTGAGCTTATTACACCCAGCCGATGGCGTAAAACTCGACGCTTATCGGGAGGCAGCCCGTCATTCTTTTTGAAAAACCAAAACCCTTTCTGACATTTCTTTGCATTTTAGGTTCATTCCTTAGGATAGACAACTTCACCTCAGGTACTCATACCTGAGATTAGAAATTATCCACAACAGTCACCTCGACCCATCCACTCGCCCAAATTTCTGTCCTAATGCTTGAACCTAACCAAATAGAAACCCACCTAATGAACAATGAGGACACTGCAAACCTTAGGCATTGGGGCGTATGAAAGTGCAATGAATGACATGACAAGAAAAGGTTTCAAAAAAAAAAAAATTCGCATATACGCAAAAAAAAAAAAACTTTGAAGGAGGAAGAAAGTGCTGGTAAACTTTATAGAAGGAGGAGGACAAAAAGAGCAGAATGCTAAAAAGGAGCACAAAATGGAAGAGAAAAGGGATAGTCATTAGTAAGAAATTAAAGAATTAACCAAAGTTCTAGACCACATTAAGGAAAAGTAAAACAAAAGTGCACAACAAGATTAGTAAGAACGCAAACTTTGGGCATTCTTGGCTAGACTCTTAGTACCTATTAAGATCTAGATATTCCTCAAGAGGTTGAGGAAAATGAAAAGCTTAAGTATTAAGTCTAAGGCTTGTGGAGTATTCGGCCTCGTTAACTGACCTTCGGTTTACGGGACTTAGTAACTTAAGCACCCAAATTCACACACATAGTCTGGTTCAGCGAGCATAAATATCAAAATCACGCAGAAGTGTTTCAAATATTCTGAAAATGTCACCTAAACTAGGAGCTACCGATTAACACAAGTTGATTTGGATGAGTTCTCGGCACAAAGAGGTGGAAAATTCCCCTCGAAGATGCGTAACAACATATCATCTCCTCGGTGCTTGTCTCCTAGGATATTTACATATCCTATTGAGGGCATGTAAGCACTTTGCTGGTTCAGATTCCATGGATGGCATTATCACGAAGTGTCAATTGCCAGGGTCTAAATTCGGCCACGGAACACCATGGACGGGATTATCTCAAAATCTCGAAAGCCAGGGTTTTGGGGGTTACCATGGGCGGTGCTATCTTGAAGCATCGATTGACAGGGACCTTTGAGGATTGATGATGGGGACGAGGAATCCGATACAGACCGGGTTGTGAAGCCAATCCTAAGCTAGAATTAAAAAGAAAAGAGAGAGAAAACTTTCTAAACAAATAAACCTTCTGTCTCTCTCTTATAAAATGCACTGCAAATTGAACCAAGGCTAAAAATATCTCAAGCACGGGTGCTTTAACCATGGAGTCCAATAAACTTTAGGTTAGTTCCTGTAGGGCTTAAAAACCTTTGCTAAAGGCTGAGGCTAAAGCTAGACAGATCTGGATCTTGGTTGGTACTAGAGTACCTTTTAGGCCTATAGTCGGCATTCTGACCTAATCAAAGAGACAAGTAGAAGGAAAAGCACTTATCAAAATTGATGAAAGAAATTCATGGTCTAGAGTAGAGGTTAAAACCTTAAAATTTTGCTAAGGGACTAGCAAAAGTGAGGCATGGGGGTATGATGAGAACCTCATCATGAACCCTAATTAGCACATTTTGACCTAAATAAGTGTACAAAAGCTCCTACAAACCTAAGGGAAAGCCTGAATCAGCGAATTACAAATTTGAATATAAAATAATTCACAAGGGGTAAAACTGTAATTTTACCAATGCAGTACATAAATGGGATTTCTAAGGGTCTAGGCACAGGTCAAATGGGCTTAATAAGAGAGAAAGTAGAATGATTTAGTCTGAAAAGGGTTATAGCGACATTTAGTAATTAAATGACATTCTACAATCCTAAAACAAACCCACTTTAATTCACGAAGTTCTAGGAAAGATAAAAATCAACTAAATCCTCTAAAATTCATAAAAAAATATCTCCTAGGATTTAGAACCTTCAATTTGGTCCTTGGAACTAGTTTTGACCTAGATTGAGGTCCACACCTAATTTCTGACCTAATTTGGGTTTTTGTGCAAAATGTCTGATCAAACGTAGTCAAACCTAAAATCCAACTTCACCATTGGGTTCCTTAGGTCCAAATTAGGTTGATACCAAAATTTGGACCTAAGGGAAGGTCGTCTTGACCCACTTTACAAATTGGTCCTCAATAATTACTTTCTGACCTTAACTTTTTGAACTCTTGTGTTTACCCCCTAATCTTTCCTGTCATTTTCTTCAGATCGGTCCCTCTGCCACTCGCAGTAGCAGGCCATACCTCCGGCGAATTCGTGCGGAGGATGGCACCGTGCAGGGTATGGGAGTCGGCCCCTGATTTGAAAGGAAGACTCTCTGCGGAGTCCCCTACCGCATGGACCACCTCCCATGCCCTGCCGGCCGCCATACCTCTCGTGCGAACGCACGAGAGGTATGGGTCTCTGATTTCCCACGTCTTCGGCGGGGTTTTCCCCCCTAATCTCGCGTGCCTGCCGGCCTGCCCTCGCCTATTTAAGAAGCAGCACGCTCTGCCGCTTCTCCCAAGCTTCATTTAGCATGAGATTCCCCCTCCTCTTCTTCTCCTCCCAACTCCGGCCAACTGCCAAAGCTTCCGGTGACTCTCCCTCTCCTCTCTCGTTGCCCTGCCACCATACCAGTGGCAGGGTTAACTCCGCCATCCTCTGCAGCGCCGCGCCATACCAGCGAGCACTCTTCGACCCCTTTTCCTCGTCGCCGTTCTCTCCCCTGTCACCTTCGTCTCCGGTGACGACAGCACCGGCCGCTCACCACTTCCGCACCTCCCCCTTCACTCTGGACTCGTAGATAAGCTTCGCTTACTCTCCTATTTATTTCCCCCTATTAATTTGTTGTTTCGACCCCTGGACATCCACTGTCCATCAGCACTTGCTCCACCTCCGGCCAGACCTCCGGCGAGGTGCTCCCGTCATTCCACTCACCCATCCACCTCACCAAACACCCCAGAAGCTCCGCCACCTCCCACTGATCATCCTCCGCACCTTCACCAACTGCCACACACACTGCACACCTCCACCAACCTAACCCACCATCACGGCCACAGTGCGACCTAGGGACACACGCTTAGGTCGCCTCACGGCCAGCCAACCCCCGCCTCATCTTCACCGTGATACGGCAAAGGTTTTCCTATGGTCTGATAGGGCCGCAGGGCCATATTCATGCATTTCAGGTTCCGACGTCCCTCCGCCATTGACGAGGAAGCTTGAAGCAAGCTTGCTGTAGCTTCAGGTGTCTCCGCTCCAGGTGAAGTGCCCCAAGTCGCGCGAAAGCCCTTCGCGCACAACCCCAGCCAAGTGATTGGCTTTGAGGACCTTTGCAGCTTCGGCAATTGAACGCAACTCCTATTGCAAGCGTTCGTGAAATGAAGGTAGGACATTTAGTCCCACCTCGGAAAGTTCTGAGGCGCAGCACCTGCATAAGTTGAATTCTTGCCAGTAGCTGTTCGCCTCTAAATCACGGGGTGAGGTCCCTCTCACCCGAACCGAACCGGCCTCGTCCGCGACCCACACCCCCACGGATCTGGCCCGACCCGTTTACCTAAGCTTAGCACACCTCGCCCACCACCGCACGCCGATGGGCCTGGTCCCGGGCGCATACACCTAACCCGTATACCAGAGAAGCCTCTGGGAGAGCGAACCTAAGAGAGAAATGGAGAGAGAGAGAAATGCGAGAAGGGTAGGGGTAGGTTTTGCTTAATCGGGTGCCTATGCAGGGAAGCTGAAGAAGAAGAAGGAAAGGAAGAAAAAGAAGAGATAGGAGCAAAAGCTGAAGAGGAGAAGCCAAGATGAAGAAGAAGAAGAAAGGAGGAGGAGTGGCTGAGGACTTAGCCGCACAGAGGAGCAGAAGCTGAAGAAGAAGAAGGAGGAGGTGCAACTCAATAGTGAAGAGCTGAAGCCAAAGGAGGAAGCTGTAGCTGAAGAGAAGAGAAGAAGAAAAAGCCAAGAAGAAGAAGCAGCAGCAGCAAAAGAGAAAGGAAGAAGAAGTCGAGCACTGTAGTAAACACTACTTAAGACATTTGATTCATGGAATTAGACGTCTGAAGACAAGAAGAAGAAGAGATAACAAAAAAAAAAGAAATTTTTTTTTATTCCCTCTCTCTTTAATTTTTGTAAAGTAGTATATTGTAGTGAATTGTGAATTTTTGTGCTTCTAGAACTAAGTTTGCTCCTCGAGTTCGACCTCGGAATATTCTAAATTTCGAGTAATAAATAAATTAAATTGATCATTATTTTTTGCAACATACTACAATGAACATATCTTTAAAACACTACGAAATCGAACGATCATCTTACTCACTTGACACTCGAGGAGAAGTAATTTTTTGTGTTTTTGTGATTTTCTGATTTTTTTGGTATTTTTGATATCAGAGAAATTAGAGACGAGATAAGAGACCAAATTATGACTACACTATGAAGCTATAGCTATGCTAAGAAAGCAATAAAATAAGCAAGAATGAAAGCATGTATTGTAGAGAGAAGGATCACTGTCATTAATGAAATCAAAGTACTACAACTAGAGTTTATCAACTAAAGAAAAAACAACGAAACAACTACATTAAAGAGAAAGAGAGAGGAAGGAGATGATGGTGATGGAATCAATGTTGGTGGGCTCATGACGAATGCTTAGTGATTTGTCCCAACCATCAGGGAGTGGGCGTGACACCAAAGCATGGAGAACCTCCGAGAATACGCTACAAAGAAGCTTAAACCGTCACGGCACCAAGGAAAGGTTGATCCACCATGAAGAAGAATGAGCTAGTAGATGATGTGGAACAAGATGCTCTTGCAATGGAGACCTAGGATTTTTATAGATGGGGTGGCTAGGGTTTTGAGAGGAATCTTGGAGGCCAAGATTGGTTCTTATGGTAATTAGGCTTAGGTTTTTCTAAATAGGAAGGTAGAAATCCTAATTAGGATTTGGTGATTATTCTAGGATATGGTGGAAGGGATTTTTGCATTGGAATTTGTGGAGGCTTGAGGTTGTTCACGTGAACTAAGTTGGGAGGGTCTTGTGTGCACTGAGTTGGGTGGTTGGCTTGGGTAGTGTTTTTGGTAGGAGATCAAGGGTTTTAGGAATTTGATTGGGTTTGATTGGATGTGATTGGAAATTCACGGGATTATGATTGGATATGGTGGGATTTGGAGGATGACTTGCGTGGGATTTGAGATGGTCTTGGGTGGTTTTTGCGCAAGACAAAAGTGGAGGAGGAGCATGGATGTTGGGTTTTTGGTGCGCTTTTAGAAGGTGGTGTGTTCACATTTGGCATCCAAATTAGGCTTGATTTGGGTAGAAATTTTATGATCTTGATTGGGTACTAGTTGGATGTGATTAGATGCCACATTTAATGAGATGATTTCCAAGGATAATTATTGTACTTTTAGATTTAGACAAATATGTGGAAAATGGATAATTTGTGGAGGTTTCTAGAAGATGATTTGAGGATTGGGATTTTTGGATAAGGACAATAGGAGTGTATGCTAAGGCTTCTAGGACTA